>OX621201.1:12574949-13896820 GCA_951640565.1 Petrophora chlorosata | reverse complement strand
ATATTTGTTGTGTTTAAGACTTGGATTCTGTCAAAGAATACCATTACTTACGATTCTATTGTCTTCGTACACTAGTCACATTAATATTATAAATGCGAAACTTTGTATTTAAGTGTGTTAATGTGTTACTTCTTCACGCTATAACAGCTCAACGGATTTGAGTGAAATTCAGAATGGAAATAGCTTATACCATCTATCTATCCAATATCCCTTAGTACCTATTCTGTGCGTATACCCTGGATTAACATATAGGCTACTTTTGTCCAAAAAAGATCTATGGAAATCGCATGCGGTCCGATTCTCCAGATCTTTCTTGCCGCACTCCTGCAAGATATGAAATGGGCTACCGCCCGAGGTTTTTCCGCAGAGCTATAATATGGGGTACTTTAAAAGAAGGGTGAAAAGGGTCCTTAAAGGTAGACAACGCACCAGTAATGCCCCGAGTGTTGCAGGTGTCCATAGGCGACGGTAACCGCTTACCATCCAGGCGGGCCGTCTGATTGTTTGCCTATTAGACATATTAAAAAAATCTATAAAAAGAATAAGCCAAAGCCAATCACAAAACTTTCGCTGTAGAATTATTCGCGGTCTTGATATTTTGTTGTTACGTGATTCGCTGCTGTAATATTGCGGTGACATGTTATTCGAATTTTCAGATTTCAGTACCAAGTAAAGTAACGTGAAACAAAATATTATCTAAGTGAACAATACCTTGGCCTAGAACTAAACAAAACAAATCAGTGCATAATTTATCAAAATTAGTGCAGAATAGCTGTGATAGTTGATAAAAATACCAAAATAAATAACGGTTATTTGAACTCGTCCCAGTTCAAAAATATTGACCTTTGGACCATAACAACTTAACCGAACAAAGACCTGTCAATAACAATACAATCAAACTAAAGTGAGGAATGAAAGGCTAATTTCGTAGCTCCTGTTACTAGTGACTCTGGCCTAGCGGTTTAGAGCTTTGAAACACTGCGCATGAGACGTCAGACCCGTGGATCGATTCTTACTAGAAGTATATAGTGAAATTGACTTTTTGCACTGATTTTTGCACATATTTTCTTAGAAATTTCTACTACTACCTAGAAAAATCGTAAATACGTGATCTATACAAAGATTACAAATAACTAAACATGGATACAAGCAGCTCCGACAATATTACATTTAGAAAAATACAAAGGACTAGTTCCCTAAACAATATATCCACAATGACTCATAATTCGACGCTCTTTGACACAACAATATTAAGCCTTCCATATACATCAATGGATGACAACGACAATACTAAAGAATTACAGGATAAAATCAATATATTAGAGGAGAAATTAAAATCAGCTAATCAAGAAATAGATAATTTAAGTTGTGACAATACAAGACTAACTAGAGAACTGGAAAAATCCAACAAAATAATAGAATTATATAAGAAGGTTGGGACTACAGATACAAACAGCCACAGTCCCTTATCGCTTAAAAAACTAAAATCAAAAGGAAGAAAGAGCAAAAGCACGGCAAATACACCGTCGAAAACTCCCATTGAAAATATACAATCACTTCTTTCAAAGCAGAAGCTGAACGCGCTAGATCCGGACTCGGAAATAACTACGAAGAAAGACGAACAGAACGAAAATCGTAATAGCGTCAACTCATCATATGGCGGCTCAATCGACGAAACCTGTAAAGATCAACCACAACATGTACCTGTGGCGCAAAAAGAGCGTAATGCGAAGAGAGGAGATTTCAAGAAATCGAAGACTACTGGCGCTGCAAATACTGTTTCAAGGACATCAGATCATAACGCTAAAAAAAGGAGCCGAATAGTTATTATCGCAGATGAGCAAGGACGTCACATACGGCCGATGTTGGAAACTCTTGTAGATCCTGCATATTCAGTCACGAGCACGTTGAAACCAGAAGCGAAATTTCAACATATTTTATCTAGTCAAAAAGAAGATTTGAGCACCCTTGACAAGAACGACTATATAATTGTATTAGGCGGAACAAACGAAACAAGCCCACGTGAATTTCAATCTTATCTCAATAGTTTTTTGACGGAATTCAAAAACACTAATATAATTATGTGTGAAATTCCGCATAATCGATCACTTCACGTCAATAAACTAAACAAGGATTTGAAAGTCGCGTGTGATAAACACAGTCATGCATGCTTTATAGACATGAATTATAGTAGATACATACCGAAGGGAAGAAAATTTTCTTTATACTCAGCAAGAAATATCCTTAGAGAGATCATACGTTTAGATTATAGTTACAAGTTAAATAATTATAGACAGCAAAAATCCACCAAACTAATAAAAGAAATAAAGTATTCTATTGACCGAAGCACACAAACAGAAAATGAAAACATCAGAGAAATTGGTGACATGTATAATGACAAAGATAAGACTACAACAAATAAAAATAATTTTTTTCGTGTATAAATACATAAATATAATGCATCAAAATATTAATGGACTAATCACAAAAATGGACGAATTAATTTTAAATATAGACAATTTGAAAAACGATGGTAATCTAATTGATGTACTATGTATTACAGAACACAACATGATTAAAAACGACCAAGTACTGCTATATATGCCTGATTATAATCTGGCTGCTACCTTTTGCAGACATATTAGAAAAGGTGGTTCTTGCATACTGGTCTATAATCAGCATAAATATAAAATACTCCCTAACATAAATATGTTAGGCATTAATAATATTTTTGAATGTAGTGCAATTGAATTGATAGAACACAAAATAATTATAATTTGCATTTACCGTTCACCAAAAACCAGATTGCACGATCTAGACTTATTTTTTTCAAAACTTCAGGAAGTGCTTAGCAAAACTTGTCACAAAAACAAAAAAGTTGTCATCTGCGGAGACTTTAACATCGATAGATTGAAAAGAAATACTGTTTCTATTCAATTTGAACAGATACTGGCCGGATTTAACCTTAAATTAGGTATAAATGAAATAACACGGCATTGTAGCAATACATGTCTGGATAATTTTGCCCACAACATTAGAGGGTGTGAAACATCAGTTACTGAACTCGCATTATCAGACCATACAGCCCAAATAATTAAGTGTCCTGTAAATAAAAGCTATTTTATAGCTCATTTCTTTAGATGGAAAAGAGACTTCTGCGAAGAAAATATTAAGAAGTTTACCGAATGTCTTCACAACCTCTCTTTTAACGACATCTATGAAATAGAAAACCCCGATAAAGCATTTGATACCTTCTTTGATATATTCAAATTGTTTTACGACCTATGTTTTCCCGTCCTGAAAGTTAAGATAACTCTAAAAAAACGTCTAAAATGGTTAAGCAAGGGAATCAAACTTTGTGCTAAACGAAAGCGAAGTCTATTATGGAAATATAGACACGCTTCCAACGACAACAATAAGAAGACACTTAAGCAATACTCTAAACGATTAAAAGCAGTAATAAAGCAAACACAGAAATCGCAAAATGATTATCACATAGCACAATCTACAAATAAATCGAAAGCAGTATGGGATATAATAAATAAATATAAGCAAATTAACTTAAAAGAAGAAATTAAACATATAAATATAAATGGAGAAATAGTTACTGACCCAAAGAAAATAGCTCAAAGTTTCAATAACTACTTCATTGACGAAATTGAACAGGGTATAAATCACAATGTTAGTACACAAAAAACATTATATCATACACAATCAAATTCATGTTTTATGGCACCTACAGACGAATATGAAATAATTAGACTTATACAATCTCTGAAAAATACTAACAGCACCGGATACGATGACATATCTACAATAGTGATAAAAGAGGCTTCAAAATTAATATCACCCGTACTTAGTTACATTATTAATAAAAGTATTGAATATGGAATTTTTCCTGAGAAATTAAAAACGTCTATCGTTATTCCATTATTTAAAAAACAAAACAAAGAAGACATGCGTTATTATAGGCCAATTGCTTTGATACCAGTGTTCTCAAAAATTTTCGAGAAGGTCATATACAAAAGTCTTAGTCATTATTTTGAAAATAATAATATTCTCGCGCCTGAACAAGCTGGCTTTCGAAAAAATAAATCAATAGACATGGCTATTTTGAATTTTCTCGAACAAGTCATAAATAGTCTTGATAACAAAAAACGAGTCACAGCTCTTTACATGGACATGACTAAAGCGTTTGATCACGTAGACCATAGAATTCTGCTTCAAAAACTTGAAACATATGGTGTGAGAGGCAACATACTCGAATACATTAAATCCTACCTCTCTAACCGAAAACAGCAGACTGAAATAACCAGGTTAGATATAGTCACCAAAACAGAAATAAAATATGTATCAGATTGCAGACCTGTAAGGTATGGGGTACCACAGGGAAGTATTCTAGGTCCCCTGCTATTTTTAATTTACATTAACGACCTTCCAAAATCTATAAAGCACCCCATGGTCTTGTTTGCAGATGATAGCACTGCCGTTTTTACAGACAATAATACTAACCATTACGAAAATGACATCAATAATTCTCTAGTATCCATAATTGACTGGTTAAACAATAACAATCTCAAAATTAATCTTGACAAAACACAAATTATGACATTTAAAAATAAAAACTCTACTTTTGACATTTTAAATATTAATTATCTTGGTAAGCAAATTAAAGAAATCCAATGTACAAAATTTTTAGGTATCCACATAGACGCAAACCTATCCTGGAAACCGCATATCGAACATGTGTGTACAAAACTAAACCAGTTTTCGTACGCACTGTACATGTTAAGTAAAGTAGCCTCTGAAAAAACTCTTCTTAGTGCCTACCATGCCTACGTAGCGTCTACGCTCAAATACGGAGTCTTGTTTTGGGCAAACTCCACAAACAAAGATATTGCCTTCAAAGCACAAAAGAAATGTATCCGATCAATATGCAAACTACAACAAACCGATTCTTGCAAACCATATTTTAAAAAACTTAAACTTCTAACTCTCCCTTCGATATATATTTACGAATCGGCTCTATTAGTGAAAAAAAACATCACTATGTACGATACGCTCAACAGTAAACGCCACAAAAATAGACTGAGGCTGGCAAACTGTAAAACATCTATGTTTAGTAATAGTATTTTCTTTATGGGAATAAAAATTTATAATAAAATACCAGAAAAAATAAAAGAAATTGAATCTTTTCATATCTATAAAAATAAACTTAAATCTTATTTAATCGACAAGGCATTTTATTCCATTAAAGAATTTCTAAATGATAATTAATTGTAATCGCTTACCTGACATGACTAGTTTTATGCTCATTATTGACTATGGAAATTTAATTTGATGTTGACATGTATGTATCTAACTATTATTGATATTTTAAATTAATTAATTCTCATAAATATTGCTATTTGTTAAATAAAAATAAGTTATGAATGTTACATTTATATTTAATTCATTATCTACATACTGTTATAAAAATTTGCGCACCTGACGGTAATAACATAGCGATCTATTATATTAATTAAAACCTATAATACAATTATGTTTCTACCTATGTTTATGCAAATAAATGAATTTTGAATTTGAATTTTGAATTTTGAATTTTGAATAGTTTTTAAGTCTCATAATGCAGTAATCTTGCTTGGTACAGTTTGAAGGTTCCGGTATTGCTTGGCTGCAGAATAACTAGGAAAGCGGTGGTACCAACCCAGATGGCCTTTGGCATACGAGAGACCTATCACTTAGTGGAATGAAAGCTATACTTCGAGAAATTCCAAACGCTATTTATTGGTACAAATTATTGAAATTTTCAGGAAATCGACTATTTATTTATCTAAACTTTGTCTAGACTATTCATCAGGCTAAACTAAATCTAGGTATAAAAAAAACAATTAAAATTGAAACACGCTGAAATAAATCAGATACCTAACTGCACAGAAACTGCTCAGACTAAAACCACTGTCACATATCAACATGAAACAAATTAATAAAAATAATAATAAGGCCAAATAATAAGTCGCCAATGAACGACGGCCCGTTTAGTGGGTGACGAGTCACTACCTGCCTAAATATGTTTTTATGAGGCGGAACTGGCAGGTGCCGAAGTCTCATATCATAGACCGGCTCCCATCCATTAAAAATTCACCTCAATAGCCCAATCATAAGTAATTTTCATATCTCCAATAATAGATAGAATTGCAGTACCTAGGTTTAGACTGAGTAAAACGAATAAGTCCTTCATGGGCAATTGTGTACGTTTTTACAATAAAGTTCCAAAATGTATAACGGAGCTCACAGAAAGTAGATTCAAATTGCGTGTGAAAAATATTCTAATGAAAAAATCATACTATGCAGTTAGTAATTACATAGAAGACAAAGATGCATGGAACATTCCGCTTCTGCCAAGTAGCCAACTGGCACATAAGAAAAATAACATTGTCAAAAACAAACATAAAATATTGTAACAAAAGTTCTAAAAAATATGCCCCTCAGTTTCTTGCCGAATATTCTGAGTAGTGGTTCTTTTTCCGATACGGTGGTAGAGTCATTGTAATAATTGACGTTCATAAGTGCGTCTTTTACGACAAAATTGAATAAAGAACTTTTGATTGATTGATTAAGTCCTTCCACTTATCGGGGGCTGTCTTTGATTGCATCTTCTTAATGATGCACTTAGAGACAGTCCCCGATAAGTGTTGCCCATTAAATTAAATGCTCTAAGAGGCCTCTACATGTTGGACACATGTCCCCGCGCAAGCCTTCCTAAGGACCGGGTATATAACCCGTGAGAAAGAGCGACATAATAATAATAACTTTAATTTACCAAAATAACACACAGGAAAACAATCGTCAACATAATAAGCAGGAGTAATAGATTTACACTAGCCAGGTTTTGGCTTGTTCAAGCTGGAACTTGGCAAGTGTAAAATTACTCTAGATCATGCAGGTTTTTTCAGTAGCATACTATATATATATATATATTGACAAAACAGCTTTTCCAGTTTAACTGAATCCATGCCTCCCTTTGGGCATTTCCTAAAACTCACGAATTACAACGAACAGGATTTTCCTAAAATAGCCGCGTGCCTCAGGGGTCGGCTGTTGGACCAACTAGATTATAATTTATAATCTATATTTATAAATTTTCAGGGCAACAAAATTCAATGTTTAAAAGCGATTACCTTCTCTGTACCTGGATGACCGAGCTTTACTCGGTATTTTTGAGACGGCTTAGTGTTGCTTAACAACGCCATCTATTGTCAAGATGATACGATTATATTCTCTAACAGACATTATATAGGTCATAATCTAATCTACCAAATCTACCACGCTGGCCTAGTGCGGGTTGTTGGATGTCACATGTCCTTGAATTTTGTTATTTTATTAGCCTATGTAACTGAATGACGAGACGAGCTGGTCGTGAACCTGAAGGTAAGCAACACACCAGCCCATGACAATAACAACACCACCCAAAACTTTGTTTTGCAAAATCCTGCGCGGCACCGCACTGCGCTCGTCACTCTGATACAATTAGCTATTGAGTCTCATAATGCCGAGTAATTTCGCGCTACAATGCCCTTCAAACCGGAACACAGTAACGCACTACTGCTTGGCGGCAGAAAAGAGAAAGAGGCGAAAGCGGTGGTACCCATCCGGACGGCCTCTCGCATACGATAACCTACCACCAGTAAACAACAGTAACATCAAGCGAACATCAACCGATAAAAAAGCTTCAGTATTCGCTTGGTAGTTGTACTCTTATCCTGTCTAATAATACGGAACGGAGGGACATAGTCGTGAAAGAAATGCCGTCCGTATTGAACATTCTACTTGTTAGAAAACTATTTGACATTAATTTGACCCTCGTTGTGAAGCAAGTGAAATCGCTGTGAACTCGTTATTTTTAAATTAAAATGTCTGCAAACTCTGCTCGGCTACCTCACTGGAAGTGAAAAGCATTTGTTTCATTTATTTCACTGTCTAGTCTATTAACTATATTGTTCAGGGCCCCAATTCACTATGTCAACTTGGCGAAATCACGTCGATTCCTTGCTTCAAAATCACGTCGATTCCTTCAATAATAAACGAAATCTCTATGACGCAATCATATATATATATATATATGACGCGTCATAGAGAATACAAATTTCGCAGATGTCGTTTATTAATGAAGAAATCGACGTTTCCTTGAAGCAAGGAATCGCCAAGTTGTTATAGTGAATTAGGGCCCAGCTTGACTTAATTATTCCTTGTCATTGTGGTTTGTGATTTAGTTTTTGGCATGTTTCTTTTCAGTACGTGTGTAAAAATGCTAATACTGTCTCTCTAAACCGAATATTATTATATTGCCTAATTGGTCCTTTGTTCCCAAACAACTACAACTTGTGTCTCTTTAAGCGTATTCAAGGCATCTCATGGGCAAGCATGTTCCACCTAAGGCCGCACCTTCGCTTTCCATCAGGCGAGTTGTCATCAAACGCATGCCCAATTATCAATAAAAAAAATATGTGGGCTTTATTTAGTATGATAATTAATAGGTTTACCGCGCTTACCGTTGACACTTGTATTTGAATTTTTAAGCATGATTTTCAGGTGTCACCGAGTCGGGGGAAATTAGATTAACTTCCTTAATGTGGGACGGGGCTGAAGCCGAATATTTAATTTGTTTGTGACATTTTAAAGTAGGGATTTTCAGGTAAAATAACCCTTATTTGTCGGCACGATATCCCCGAAAATGATGAGAATGAAGTTTTTAATGCCTACATCCTGGTTGAAAGGACATTTTAATTTATTGATCCTGGCCTCTAACTAAATAGAGGCCAGGGAATCTTAAGATTCCTTGTATCTTAGCAACCAGGAACTATAAAGACAATCGTTCGACAACACCCAGACATGAAACAAATACTTGCACTTTTTTCTGTGCTCAAACATTTGTCCCGTCGCCGTCGCGTCGCGGGATTCGATTCCGCAACCTTATTGGTCTTTGAGATTTGAGCCAACCTGCCCAATCTAACAAACAGAGGCTGCTGACAAATATTATATTGATGCACAGATTAATTACAAGTTTACTAGATAAGAAGTTGGGAATATCAATAGTAGGTATATCTTTGTTGCTGACTATTTTTGTTACTGACTATCTTTGTTACAGACTATCTTTGTTACAAGTTTTCTTTGTTAAAAGTTTACAGACACAAATAATAGTGGTAGAACAATGGCCTTATCGCTATGTGCAATTTCTGACAGGCAACCTTTGGATGGACAGAAATAAAATGGTAAACATTTAGTCAGTTGGTGTAGGAAGTAATTAATATAAAAGATATAATGTTGTAAATACAAAACTTCAAAAATATAATAGTATAGACATGATAATAAATACAAACAAAATACATATAAAATACGATAAATATTATATATAATTATATTTTATCAAACAGATATGATCCTAACAACATTTTTAAAGATTGCGATAAATTTCGCTTGTCGTATATCCACGGACAACGCGTTCCATAAACGGACAGCCTGAGTTGTGAAGGAGTTTTCGTAGAATGTTGGTGAGTAAACAGGGGTTTTCAACTGAAGAGTATCAGAGGAACGAAGGAAACGGGAATTGGAGAGATATAGGAACTCAAAATATTCTTTGAGATAGGAGGGGGTCGAGGGATTAAACAGGATCTTTGTTACAGACTATCTTGCAGTGCAACGGTTTAGTCTTAAAAAGGTGACATAAATACTTTGCATAATTTATAATATTAGTGCAAATATAAGTATAATTGAAATAGAAATAGTTTTGATGGTCTTACTTTATTATATTCGAAACTAAATCATAACAGGATACTAAATACTTATAATTATAACTATTTATAGCTATACACAGCGATGCTAAGTGATATGATTCATATTATAAAAGATTTTTTAATAGGTATAAAAAACGAATACCAACCTACTATTACGTTGCGTGTATGAAAACAATTAGTTTTGAAAATGAAATAATTACAATAACTCTGCACTTTTCACAAGAATCTTGTAGCAATAAAAATAATAAAAATATCCTCCAACTACACGATTTCTAAACCTATTTAACCTTTGAATTGGATAATTAGGCAAGAAGGAACGTTACTTGCCCCAGTAGGGGCATAGACTAGTACAGAGCCGCCGAAAGGCACTCCGACCATCGATGAAGCCCACTGTGGCCTGCCAGTTTCCTGGGAGTAGATAAACCGCGAGATTCAGCTTGGGCAATAGTATCCACCCCGAGTCCCTCCCCTACTATCCCTCCCCATCTACTATTCATCCCCATCAGGGGAAGTGGAAGAGGAACTGCAGCCAAGCAGTAGTGCGCAAGCATTACTGTGTTTCGGTATTAAGGGCATTGTAGCCAGTGAAATTATTGGGCATATGAGAATTAATATCTGAGCGCAATGCAGTCCTAAGCATTGATTTTTATGGTATTAGTTCTGGGTGGCACTGCAATTGTTAAATCTCATACACCACAGAGGGTGTCGTGGGACCAGGATCTAAGTATGTGATCGATGGGCATTATACGTATAAAAAAAATGAATTTCGTCTAAATATATGTATTACAATTAACTTCTATCGCAATCAAAAACGTTACTAGACTATGTACAATTAAATGTTATTAATATTTCAATCAAATAGGTAAATAAAAGTCAGGTGTCCGTTTGTATCTAGTTTAAAATTATATAGTAAATAAGTATAAGCTTTTTTAATGGTACTAAGTGATGACACGAGCAAGTCGTTCGCGTGATGGTAAGCGCCACGCCTGCTCATAACAATTGCAGTGCCACCCAGAACTTTAGTTTTACTATATGTCAGTAATACACATGCACAATGCAATGTATCATACAATCAGGTTTATTCTACTAATACTATAAATGCGGAAGTTTGTGAGAATTGAGTAACAAACATCCATCCATCCATCTAGGAAATCTTCCGCTAGATTTACCGGATTTTCAGTTCAGATATACTTCCACTATTGAAATTATTAAAACATTCAAAAGTCTCAATGCCAAAACCACTGAAGATTTGTGGGGCATATCAGTAAAGATGCTAGAATCATTAATAGAAGTTATTGCACCATATCTCGTGGCTATATTTAATATGTGTATTGACACAGGCTCATTTCCCGATTTAATGAAAAATAGTAAAATTACACCGATCTTCAAATCAGGTAGTAAAACTGATCCCTCGAATTACAGACCAGTCTCTGTGCTTCCGGCTCTGAGTAAGATATTTGAAAGACTTATTCTTAAACAACTTTTATCCCACTTCAACGAACACAAAATACTGAACGAGAGTCAGTTCGGTTTCACGAAATGCAGGTCAACATCAGATGCCGGGGTCGAACTAGTAACACATGTGCTTGAAGCTTGGGAGAGTTCACAGGATGCCATTGGTGTATTTTGTGATCTCTCCAAAGCTTTCGATTGTGTAGAGCACCGTACACTAATTCGTAAACTCTACCACTATGGGGTTCGTGGAACTGCTCAGAATCTTGTTGAGTCCTACTTAACCGATAGACAGCAAAAAGTTGGGGTAAATGGCGTAACATCTTCCGGATCCTTAGTCAGAATGGGGGTACCGCAGGGATCAATATTGGGGCCGTTTTTATTCTTGGCATATATAAATGATTTACCCTTTGTAGTTAAAGACCTTGCAGATATTGTTCTATTCGCTGATGATACATCGATAATTTTTAAAGTAGATAGAAAGGACAGTGAATTGGCGCATGTGAACTACGTATTGGATGTTGTTTCGAAATGGTTCTCTGCGAATAATTTGTTACTAAACGCGAAAAAGACGAAATGTTTAAAGTTCTCTTTGCCTAATGTTAGACATGTAGAGCCAAACGTAATGCTCAATAGTAATAAACTCGATACAGACAAAGCGACGGTATTCCTAGGTATAGGCATAGACTCTAAGTTGCAGTGGGGTCCTCATATTGATGCTCTATCTGGAAAACTTAGTTCTGCTGCATATGCGGTTCGTAAAATTAGGCAATTAACGGATATAGCTACGGCTCGGTTAGTTTACTTTGCATACTTCCACAGCATAATGTCATATGGCATTTTGCTGTGGGGTTCTGCTGCGGATATAGATACTATTTTTATATTACAAAAGCGTGCGGTTCGCGCGATTTACGAGTTGGGTCCACGTGACTCGTTAAGGGATTTTTTTAAGCAAGTTAATATATTAACTTTACCTTCTTTATATATTTATGAAAATATAATGCATGTTCGCAAAAACTTCCAAAAATTCAAAGTAAATAGTGACCATCATAACATTAACACTAGAAATAAGGATAGGATTGTTGTACCTAGGTATAGACTAACTAAAACGAATAAGTCCTTTATGGGCAACTGCGTACGTTTTTATAATAAAATTCCAAAGTGTATAACGGAGCTCACAGAAAGTAAATTCAAATTACGCGTTAAGAATGTTCTAATGAGAAAAGCATACTACACTGTTCGTAATTACATAGAAGACAAAGATGCTTGGAACATTCCACTTCTGCAAAGTAACCAACTGGTACATAAGAAACATAACATTGTAAAATCCCAAAAAATTGTAACAAAATCTCTAAAAAAAAATGCCCCTCAGTTTCTTGCCGTATCTTCTGAGTAGTGGTTCTTTTTCCGATACGGTGGTAGAGTCATTGTGATAATTTGACGTTCATAAGTGCGTCTGTGATGCCAAAATGATTAAAGAGATTTTGATTTTGATTTTGATTTTGATTTTGATGTTTGTTACTCCATCACGCAAAAAATACTGAACGGATTTTGATGATATTTGCTATGTATGTGACATCGTCGACCGCATCGTCGCTTGCCATCAGGTGACATAGTGGTCAAACGCAAGCCAATTAACAAGTAAAAAAAAACATTTGACTCTACCACTGTATCGGAAAAAGAATCACTACTCAGAAGAAAAATACGCAAGAAACTGAGGGGCTTTTTTTAGAACTTTTGTTACAATATGTTTATTTTTGACTATATTATGTTTTGCTAATACGCGTAACAAAGTCGCGGGTCGAACTAGTTAATATATTTTTAGTTCACCTCACTTCCACACATTCGATCTTCAGTTTTTATATTTTACCAATCGTCGCTCCACAGTGTAGGCGTGTGTTTACTCTTATTTCGTTTTTCTACGATTGAATTTTGACAAAGGAAATATAATTTACGAGATTTGTGTACATAACTTGTAAGTTTGAATTGCATTGACTTGAAGCTTACTGTGATTACAGGTTGTTCTACTTTAGTAATGTGTTAAGTTTTTGAACGGGAAGTGACGGAATTTCATGACTTGGAAATCAAAAGCAACAATTCAAAATAGATTGAAAAATTAATCTTGACCACGTTTTTATGGATTGAGAGTTATGAGCTACCCTGAGTTTCAGCCGGATAGCTAATCGGGAAGTGCTCGAAATTTGAGTTGCAAGATTCCACCCGGAACGATATAAAAACGTAGTAAAAAGTTGTAAAATAGAGAGGGAAAAAATGTTAAAAAAATTGTTATTAAAACTTTAAAGTAAATTATTGGTTTTTAAACACTTTTTTAGTTATGTCATCTTGCAAATTTTAATTTATTTAATGTTCTGACTTTAAGATTTTTTAAGGCGTTTGTGGTCACAATAGGATTGAATTCGTTAAAATAATAACAACTATAAATAGCAATAAAATATCTAATTCAATATTGAACATTGCGTAAAACTAATAAATTAGTATTACTTTTAAATATATTATTAAATTACATTATTTAAATTCCTAATATTAATTGTTATGGGCAGGCGTGGTGCTTACCATCAGGTGAACGACTTGCTCGTCTAATCACTCAGTAACGTAAAAAAACCTAGATCTTGGCTAAAAATTAAAAATGTTCGGAAATCAATTTAAGACTCTTTGTTTTATGAACCACATAGAAATGTGCAATTTTCGTAATTTGTTTGCCAATTTACTATTATTCTTATTATTAATTTATTATTTATTCTGTTGCATGACTAACTATATTATACCGTATTTAGTACAGGACACGAGCTGGTTCATAGTTTTGGTTCGTTAGTTTTCTGGCTCTGTATAATTTGGGTATTGCATTACGTCTGCAACAACTGAGTATATAGATGGAGGTAATATCCGCCTGTGGCAATACTGCCAGAAAGGACTATAAAACCACGAAAGCTTTTCCCCATTCACGGAACATTAGCGTGATTTACCTTATATACCGCATTTACCGGGTGACCTGTTCATTCCCATAATGTCATTTGTCATAAAGTTATTCTTCATATATATCTCGTCATTATATATTGTAGTCATATTATTGGACGCACATTATTTGTTGTGATCATAATATTATGTAGCTTGTTGAAGACTTTTGATTTATAGTTAATAACCTAAATTAGTGATAAGACACTATTTTAACTGCATTCCTCGCTTAATTCGTCGTCGCACATAAATATGACTTTGGCTTTTTCTTTTTCTGGCGCATCGACGGCCGCTGCCGCGACACGCTTGCTTCGCTCGCTCGGCTCGCACATAGTGGTGCATCTGTAACTTAACACCCCACCTCGTTTCGCTTGTCGTCGTACCTCTGTATATTTTTGCTATTCCCTATTTACTCACATAACATCTAAAATCGTTATACCACGAAATATATATGAATTATAAGATTTAGTCTCATTGCTCAAAGGAACAGGTAAATAATAGAGCAACATAATTATAATAATGACCACAACAAATTATGTGCGTCCAATAATATACATAAATATTAGAGCTACTACAATATATTAGAGATACTACAATATATTAGAGAGTGGTAGAGTCATTGTAATAGCAAACGTTCATAAGTGCGTCTGTGATGCCGAAATTGAATAAAGAATTTTTGAACTTTATGACGAGATACTCGTATGTATGAAGAATAACTTTATGACAAATGACATTATGGGAATGAACAGGTCAGCCTATGCACAATTTAACTTTGGGATTGACTGTTTCGTTTTCAATTTGACTCCTCGACACAGAATAGGCAAATAATAGTTGTTACTACTGGCCTTAAACTACACACCAAACAAGACTAAGTTTTTGATATTTATATAAATTTAACTCCGTCAAACTTCCCTTTAGTACCTACATGGTTTGATATTTATACAAATTTAACTCCGTCAAACTTCCCTTTAGTACCTACATGGTTTGATATTTATACAAATTTAACTCCGTCAAACTTCCCTTTAGTACCTACATGGTTTGATATTTATACAAATTTAACTCCGTCAAACTTCCCTTTAATACCTACATGGTTTGATATTTATACAAATTTAACTCCGTCAAACTTCCCTTTAGTACCTACATGGTTTGATATTTATACAAATTTAACTCCGTCAAATTCCCTTTAGTACCTACATGGTTTGATATTTATACAAATTTAACTCCGTCAAACTTCCCTTTAGTACCTACATGGTTTGATATTTATACAAATTTAACTCCGTCAAACTTCCCTTTAATACCTACATGGTTTGATATTTATACAAATTTAACTCCGTCAAACTTCCCTTTAGTACCTACATGGTTTGATATTTATACAAATTTAACTCCGTCAAACTTCCCTTTAGTACCTACATGGTTTGATATTTATACAAATTTAACTCCGTCAAATTCCCTTTAGTACCTACATGGTTTGATATTTATACAAATTTAACTCCGTCAAACTTCCCTTTAGTACCTACATGGTTTGATATTTATACAAATTTAACTCCGTCAAACTTCCCTTTAGTACCTACATGGTTTGATATTTATACAAATTTAACTCCGTCAAACTTCCCTTTAGTACCTACATGGTTTGATATTTATACAAATTTAACTCCGTCAAACTTCCCTTTAATACCTACATGGTTTGATATTTATACAAATTTAACTCCGTCAAACTTCCCTTTAGTACCTACATGGTTTGATATTTATACAAATTTAACTCCGTCAAATTCCCTTTAGTACCTACATGGTTTGATATTTATACAAATTTAACTCCGTCAAACTTCCCTTTAGTACCTACATGGTTTGATATTTATACAAATTTAACTCCGTCAAACTTCCCTTTAATACCTACATGGTTTGATATTTATACAAATTTAACTCCGTCAAACTTCCCTTTAGTACCTACATGGTTTGATATTTATACAAATTTAACTCCGTCAAACTTCCCTTTAGTACCTGCATGGTTTGATATTTATACAAATTTAACTCCGTCAAATTCCCTTTAGTACCTACATGGTTTGATATTTATACAAATTTAACTCCGTCAAACTTCCCTTTAGTACCTACATGGTTTGATATTTATACAAATTTAACTCCGTCAAACTTCCCTTTAGTACCTACATGGTTTGATATTTATACAAATTTAACTCCGTCTAACTTCCCTTTAGTACCTACATGGTTTGATATTTATACAAATTTAACTCCGTCAAACTTCCCTTTAATACCTACATGGTTTGATATTTATACAAATTTAACTCCGTCAAACTTCCCTTTAGTACCTACATGGTTTGATATTTATACAAATTTAACTTCGTCAAACTTCCCTTTAGTACCTACACGGTTTGATATTTATACAAATTTAACTCCGTCAAACTTCCCTTTAGTACCTACATGGTTTGATATTTATACAAATTTAACTCCGTCAAACTTCCCTTTAGTACCTACATGGTTTGATATTTATACAAATTTAACTCCGTCAAACTTCCCTTTAGTACCTACATGTTTTGATATTTATACAAATTTAACTCCGTCAAATTCCCTTTAGTACCTACATGGTTTGATATTTATACAAATTTAACTCCGTCAAACTTCCCTTTAGTACCTACATGGTTTGATATTTATACAAATTTAACTCCGTCAAACTTCCCTTTAGTACCTACATGGTTTGATATTTATACAAATTTAACTCCGTCTAACTTCCCTTTAGTACCTACATGGTTTGATATTTATACAAATTTAACTCCGTCTAACTTCCCTTTAGTACCTACATGGTTTGATATTTATACAAATTTAACTCCGTCAAACTTCCCTTTAGTACCTACACGGTTTGATATTTATACAAATTTAACTCCGTCAAACTTCCCTTTAGTACCTACATGGTTTGATATTTATACAAATTTAACTCCGTCAAACTTCCCTTTAGTACCTACATGGACCAATTTAGTCCATGCTACCTATGTAGTTATATATATAGTAGTGTGCCAGAATTACACATGCAAATCCTACGGTCAAACATTCACATTCAAAGCATGTTCCGTGTTTACTTCGACGTGCCTACGCTTACTGGATGCTGTTTAAACTGTTTTAGATTTGCATGTTGTAACAAATTTATTTTAACATTCGACAAGTTCTAACGAAATAACTCCAATCGGTTTTTATACCGAATACCGGTTATTTTCTAATATTACGGACGAGGATAAAGGGGGAGGACTCTCCTCACTGTCTCAGAACTCCGTCATTTATAAACCAACTAGCGACCCACCCTGGCTTCGCACGGTTATTATACATATAAACCTTCCTCTTTACTCACTCTATCTATTAAAAAAAACCGCATCAAAATCCGTTGCGTAGTTTTAAAGATTTAAGCATACATAGGGATATAGGGACAGAGTAAGCGACTTTGTTTTATACTATGTAGTGATTTGGAAAATTCTATGCATTGAATTCAGTATAGCTTGAAGGTGATTCCATATAAATTTCATCGATATACGACCTCGGACTTCGAAGATACATCAGAATTGAAGTCTTTTATAAAATGTATACTTGATCACCAAATTCTTAAAATTTAAGGGACCCTAGTTGTATATTATTCATCATCATCATCAGCCTGTGACGTTCCCACTGCTGGGACTCGGGCCTTCCCTCATAGAGAGAGTATGGGCCATAATTCACCACGCTGGCCCAGTGCGGGTTGGTGGAAATCACATGTATTTGAATTTTTGTGATAAATTCTTGGACATGCCGGTTTCCTCACGATGTTTTCCTTCACCGATTTTAGAGCGAGTGTTAAATCCGCACATAACTTAAGAAAGTCAGTGGTGCGGGGCCAGTGGGATTCGAACTCGGGTGCGTCGGATCGAAAGTCGCACATGCTGCCACTGAGCCACACTCGCTCTCGTGTATATTATTAATTTTGTGCAATATTAATTTTATCTTTTTTTTAGGCTTACCTAACCAGTTCAGGTGAAGATTCAAGTTGGTACAACATAATGGTAATTGCAGCTTAGCAGTAATTTTCATTGCATTCCTAAATATAAATTAATCAGGGGGCTTTGCAATAGCCCTTCAATCATAACCATGTATGTATCTTTTAACATGTACTTATCTACCTAATGTATAGTATACAAGTATTACGGATATATAAGACTTCTGTGATACATTGACTGACTGACAGACAAAATACAGCCAAAATATGTGAAATTTAGAGGGAGTAACTGTGCTACGGGGAGAACTTTTACTCCCCGTAGCCGATGATATCATAAATCCAATGGTATAAGTGGTGTTAATGATAGGAGCAATGCTTTCTTACTGTAAATTTAATTTCAGGATGAACCTATTAAATATATTCACACATTTGGAGATAACGTCGTTGGTGCCGGCATTACGCCGAGCTCAGTTTTTAGTAGGCATGCTGTCGATCTTTTACAACAACGACATCTACTATCCGAAATCAGCTCAAGTTGAAGGTAAGGAAACATTTTTATGTAATGAGATGACGAAAGGGAGACTGCGCCTGATGTATTCGCCACGCATGTTCATAAAAGATGCAGCGTCACTATAAACTTGGATTTATGAAGCACAGTTGATCGCTGTTGCACCAATAGATGCATCTCTAACATTTGTGCAATCGCTGTATCTCTGTCGCAAGATTCGAAGATTTTGAAACAATAACATATGTAAATACAATTTGGTTTACTTTACCTTCTCTGTATATTTATGAAAATATAATGTAAGTTCGTAAAAATCTGCACAAATTCAAGGTGAATAGTGACCATCACAACATAAACACTAGAAATAAGGATAGAATTGCAGTGCCTAGGTTTAGTAAACGAATAAGTCCTCCATGGGCAATTGTGTACGTTTTATACAATAAAATTCCAAAATATATAACGGAGCTCACAGAAAGTAGATTTAGAGAATTGAGTGTGAAAAATATTCTAATGAAAAAAGCATACTATACAGAAAGTAATTACATAGAAGACAAAGATGCATAGAACATTCCGCTTCTGCCAAGTAGCCAACTGGCACATAAGAAAAATAATATTGTCAAAAACAAACATAAAATATTATAACAAAAGTTCTAAAAAATATGCCCCTCAGTTTCTTGCCGTATCTTCTGAGTAGTGGTTCTTTTTCTGATACGGTGGTAGAGTCATTGTAATAATTGACGTTCATAAGTGCGTCTGTGACGACAAAATTGAAATAAAGAAATTTTGATTGATTGATTGATTGGTTTATGTTTAATGCACAGTGATTTCATTAGCGACAGCGCCATTCCGAGCGAAACCATTACAAAAAATTTCTTTGATGGCAGATTAACTAATATAACGTGGCACATTTAGTAAAAACTAGCTCAGCTCCATCCCCTCTAATTTCTTTAAACAGAATAAAATAAAAAGTGATGTTATAGGTACAGTTGTTTTTTGTATTCTAGATGGTAAAAGCTTTGACTTCATTATTGTTGGAGGTGGAACTGCTGGATGTGTGATGGCAAACAGACTGACCGAAGCTAACTGGACCGTTCTACTGATAGAAGCTGGAGATATACCACCTTTTACATCAAACGTTAGTATTTTATTACCAAAACTCAAGTGAGGCTATTAGTATTATAACATTTTGGATGTATTTTTTTCAGGTGCCAGGCTTGTTCCCATTTCTCCACTACTCAAAATTCGATTGGGGTGATGTCTCCGTTAACGATGGCTATTCCAGCCAAGCGCACCCCTCACGCAACATACACTTGCCCCAAGGAAAAATGCTGGGAGGATCAAGCGGAATGGGCTTAATGATCTATATAAGAGGAAATAGGGCCGACTACGATAGATGGGCTGCAATGGGTAACGAAGGCTGGAGCTGGTACGATGTTCTACCTTATTTCATTAAAAGTGAGAACATGAACAGCGCTCAAGTATTGAGCAGCCCTTCGGCAAAGTTACATGGTACTCAGGGACCCATGGGCGTGACGAGGCCGGAATGGGGGCCGAAGAGTTGGAAATATTTAGAAGCTCTGCAAGAGAACGGTCGTGAAATTCTTGTGGACAACAACGGTTTCAATCAGGTAGGCTATGCAGAAACCGAGTTCACAATCAACGACGGTGTTCGTCAGAGCACGGCCTACTCTTACATCAGACCAATTAAGAACCGCAGTAACTTGTACGTCCTCTACAATTCGCTCGTCACCAAAATCTTAATCAACAAGTACAAGCACGCAACCGGAGTAAAAATTTTAATGAAAAATGGAATGCACATTCACCTAAAAGCAAAGAAAGAAGTAATTTTATCAGCTGGAGCGATCAATAGCCCTAAGCTACTCATGCTGTCTGGAATAGGACCGAAATCCCATTTGAAACAGTTTCATATTGATGTTATTCAAGATAATCCATATGTTGGCAGCAATTTTCACGATAATCCTATGACGCTTTTCAGTTTGATTGGAGAAAAAAACATTTTCTCAAAAGTCAATAACTTAGATCCTATTATTCGCGCAGACACGTTCCCAGGTCCTACAATTTTGGGATATGGAGCATTAAACCGAAAACAAACGTATCCTGATTACCAAATTTCTTCGTTACCATTACCCGCTGGATCATTGCTGTCCGCCGTCATTTGTACCTACATATTCAGGCTACCGGACGATACTTGTGTTAATACCGTACATCAAAAGAGAGAATCTTACTTTGGTGGTCATTTGTTATTGCATCCCAAATCTAGAGGTTGGGTTAAGCTGCAGAGCAAACATCCAAAAGTACCAGCTGCAATATACACTGGGTTCTATTCACATTCTGAAGATTTAGAACGACATGCAGCTTATATGGCAGATTTTGTTAGTGTCATTAACACGACATACTTCCAACAGGCAAATGGTGAAGTTGCTGATTTGCTAAAGGAAAAATGCGCCTATTATGATTTCTTGAGTCACAATTACTGGAAATGTGTTGTTTTGAATATTGTTGATACATTATTTAGCTACGCTGGGACTTGTGCAATGGCGCCTGGAAGCAGAGGCGTTGTTGATAACAAATTAAAAGTAAAGGGCATTAGGAATCTTAGAGTTGTAGACGCAAGTGTTATACCAGCGCCGATCAGTGGTAATACCCTAGCAGCTGTAATAATGATAGCGGAAAAGATATCTGATGTTATAAAAGCTGATTATAGCAGGCATGACATGTATCAACATCATGATTATATATAAGCCTAAACACTTTTGATGATCGATGACAACCTCACTATAATCAATTCTAGAAATTGTAGCCCTGATTATGCCTTTTTATTTGGTTCTAAATAGGGATTTCCAGGCTAACAGGCTTAACTATATCTATAAGCAATATCCCTATAAGGAGCTTCTTCTTTCGCCAGCTTTCTTATTGACGAATCCTATTAAATGGACTTCTAATTACTGATAATGCTAATTTGCTAGTATTTGTAAGTTTGAGGTTTGAAGGGACAATAAAGATTTATTATTTAGACCATAGTTCATAGTACGACCATATGAATGAATGTGTGCGACCTTTAGTGACGGCGCCACTGTCAACGTTGAGATGACATATTGACTTGATAACAATACACTCGTACCAATGATTGGGTGCAGTCTCAGTCTTATCTGGCCTACTAACTGCGTCGAACTTTCTCGTTAGTTCCATTAGTAAATTTTTAACTTTCGTGATTCGAATTCGAACAAAGTTCTGGTTCTGGCAGACAATGCTAAATAGCATTAAGTCATTCCTTGTACCATTTTTGTGCAAAACTATCAACTAAATAAATAAGTAGTTTATGATAATAAAACGGGACCTAATCAAGCTAAAAACATTTGTTTTATTTACCACGTTTCGACCAAGTTGCATTGGCAATGGTTACGAGAAGACCGTGGTCAGTCTTCTCATGACCACGGTCGGTGTATTTTAGTGCCATTTTTGGCCTTTTAGCCACCAAAAAATATAAGTTTGTGGCACTCTATCAATGATATTGATGGATTATGTAATTCTAAATTTAGCCCTGTTCATTTAAATTATTTTCAAGCTACAGTTGATATAATTACAACAATAGGTGACTGAAAGTCATGTACTGATAAAATGTACATTTTTAATGCACCTCAATCGATGCAAGTATTTGAATAATAAATCTTCGTGTCTAAACGTTTTTTATAAAGTTTTAAAAATAACCAGATAGCGATAATATTTACAAAGACTGTATAAACGCATGTTGTGTTTACCTGTCATTGGTAGCGCACGTAGCATAAGAACATTACTATTATTGTGTATAAAATGTTGGTAAACTAATATATAAGTATATATTCTTCTCTTCTAATATTTATATTATATAATGTACATTATTATTATTAATTTCACGCTGTCCATCTTATCTCTTTTTTTTAATTAAATATTTTTTTTGTCTCCGCTGGTACAATTTGTTTACTTTTCGGCAAACATCTGAGGTCGAGCAAAGGGGTACGCTGAAAACCAGCCCTGTGTAAACTCACTAGAGTTTACACAGAACGATGCTGAGCCTACCCCTTATTGCCAAACCATAATACTGTATGAATATTGTAGTTATATTAAGTTATGTTAAGTTATTGGCAATAAAAAACATTTTCTTTCTTTCTTTCTTTCTATATTAAATTTTAATTAAACCATACACATCAGCCAAGACGACTTGAGCCTTACATGAAGGTATAATTACAGAGACAATGTTACGTACAGTAACTATATGTTTACCGTACTCATAGTTAAAAGATAGTACTGTATGAATAAGGCATAAGGAAAAGTCCGTCCTGTCATTAACTTCTTGGCAGAAAAAAGGTACTAATAAAGGTAAGTAATAGTTCGTTTTCTTTGCTAAAGGCTTCAATAAAAATGCAAATTCCGTTACATAACTATGTTTTCTGTTATAATAACCTCAAAATCATTTATTTGAAAATCCAGATGCCATAAATCAGCGTTTTTCTAAAGCAATATATATAATTATTTATAGGCCATCGGTTGCGTCGGTTGTAACCTGCAAGAAACTTGTCTTATCTCATCATCATCATCATCATCAGCCCATCACGTTCCCACTGCTGGGATACGGACCTTCTCTCATAGAGAGAGTATGGGCCATAATCTACCACGCTGGCCCAGTGCGGGTTGGTGGATGTCTTATCTAAATGGGTATTATTCAAATTTATTGCATAAGTCAAATATCCACGTGTTAGTCGTAATATGATAATGCAACTCACAAACTAGTGCTAGTTAAGGATTTGGCGGACGGCTGGTGGAGTCCACACGTGACCAAAATGCTGGCGTGTATTTTGCCCTAAGAATCAGCCTCGCTATTCAGCGAGGCAACGCCGCCAGCATTTAGGGCACGTTGCCGGACGACGGGTATCGGTTGAATTATCTGTAGGCCATTCAGTTGGCTATACCCGGCGTGTACATAGTATTTAAAATCTTTTAGTTTAGTTTTTAAATTATTAAGCCTTTTGTTTAGTTTGTTTTTTTATTTTGTTTTTTTGTAGTTTGTAAATTAATATAGTGTAAGTTTGTACATATATGTAGTCTCTAATTTTGCTGAACTAGGTATATCACTTATATCTCTTCTATCTGGGACCACTGGTTTGTTGTCTTGTTTGGGATGTCCTTCTTCCGGGAGTAGGTATAAACTTTGGACTCACTTTGGTCGGAGTTATTCCGACACAATAATGACGTGAGTCTATATAGCCGTTTCTATTTAAAATGAATATTTCGACTCACGATAGTTTCCAAACCTTAAGCTCTGCTACTGTTTTTAGGCTACACTTTTATGACTATCCCGCACTTTACTCATCAGGGATCGTTTTTTATCTTTATTGTTTTGTAACAAGCCGTAACATAACATTTCTATCTACCATCACACTTACTTTATTATTACCATCTTGCGAATATTGTGAGCTATCAGGAGACTTTTATTACTTATAAGCCCATATAAATATAAAATTCATTATATTTTTGGATTATTATTCGAAAAAAACTGTTATTATCAGATGTATGATACAAGGCTCTAGTAGATCCAACATGCGCAGCAGAAAACCGAATAATAACGATCTAACGCGCGGTTTGTGTAGTCGGGTCCACCACGGGGTTCCAATCCATGATTGAACATTTGTTACGTTTGGTTCGACTTCACAGAAGGAACCTCGTGTGTGGGTGGACCCGACTATTGAGTGTAATGTGCTTGCGTCACATCATAACGTAAATTGAAAGAACACTACGAATTGCATGAATGTATTTATATTATTTAGATAAAGTATTAGGATGGTAAAATAAAACTCTGATTGTTTTATAGGGCGTTGAAACAAAATATATTTTTTTAAAAGTGATTTTTAATTTAGTGTCTATCATTATCTTCCTTAATCATATCAGAAGCTTTTTCCGCAATCATCACAACTGTTGCAAAGTTGTTTCCGCCAATTGTTTCAGGCATCACACTTGCATCCACCACCCTGAGGTTATCTACTCCTCTTACCCTCAGTCGAGGGTCTACCACTCCTTCAGGTCCCATGGAACAAGAACCACAAAAGTTGAACATAGGGCTTACTGTATTTAGATTATAACACTTCCAGTATTCGCGGCTACCGAGCTCCAAGCCCTGACATTCTTTTAAGTTAATATAAATAACTTCAGAGTGAAATCTTTTAAAAATATCCGTGCTTAACACTTTGAGATAGTCTTCCATACATTTAGCGTGTAATTCCAAATCATGAGGGTCTGAGTAATACCCTGTTAGTATGGCAGGTGAATCCTTGGGATCATTCGATCTAAGTTTAACAGAACCACGAGATTTAGGATACAAAAGAGAGTGAGCAGCAATTATTATTTCTTTATCCATACCAGCTTTAGAAACCGCAATAGTTATTTCTTCATTGTATGTGAATATGCTATTATAAAATATTGGGGTGATTAAAGATGCAGCTGGCACGGGAAAGACATTCGTCTGGTAGTCAGCACAACTTTGCGACTTATTAAGAGCACCATGACCTATGAACAATGGATTAGGAAATTGATTAAGGTTTACAAAAAGATCTACATTTCGTCCAAAAGTCTCCATGAAACCTCCGTCTCCAGTGATTGCTACAAGTATCAATGGGTTATCAACATAGTTTTCCCCAACACCTGGAGAATCTACAATTACGCAAATATCTTTATCTTTAAGATGCTTCGCAGGACCAACCCCAGATAACATTAGCACCTTGGGACTATTCAATGCACCTGCACTTAAAATTATTTCTTTCCTAGCCCTAACAGTTGTTTTTTCACCATCAACTGCAAGTGATGTTACTCCAATCGCTACTTTATTTTTGTTTATAACTATTTTTGTAGCTAAAGTGTTCATTAGCAAACTGAGATTTGGACGATTCTTAACTGGTCTCAGATATGCAATGGCAGTGCTCTGTCTATTAATCCCATTATTGTTGAATTGCGACATTCCATAACCAATATGTTTATAGCCGTTGATGTCCAACAAGGTTTCATAACCGGCTTGTTCGAATCCTTTCAAATAATTCTTGACTCTTACTGCCCATTCTGGCCTTCTTGTGTGTATCAACCCATCCATCCCGTGTAGACATGCCGTATTGCTTCTGAAAATGGTAGCATCGTCAAGGTACTCGCCTCTTTTAAAATATTTTAGGACAGAAATCCAATCCCACCCTTCATTCCCTCTTTTAGCCCATCTATTAAAGTCACCTTGAGCTCCTCTATTGTATACGTTATAGTTGATTCCTCCACTCCCACCTAGCATTTTGCCAGCCGTCAGATGAACTACTTTGTCTAAGTGAGCTTGGCTAGAATAACAATCGTTGGTGGAGTAGTAGTTCCATTCTTCTTTCGACCGGTCAAGGAGAGGAAATAATCCGAGATACTGAAATATAACATTAATACAAACACAAAAAAAAAAAAAGTATATATATATATAAATATAAATATATACTTAAATAAGCCTTAGTACTAATTGTTATGTTTTAAAAAATAGGTAATTAAGCCTGTACTGTTAGCCTAAGAAACTGTTAATTTTGTTTTTCTCATGCAAGTGAATGTATATTCTTTATGAGAAATAAATATCTTAAACCCCATAAGAGTTTGTGAGGTTTAACAAATCATTATTTTACCTAATAATTATTTTGGTTGTTGAAAGCCAACTTCTTTAACTATGAACTTTTCTTTGTTGCAAACCAACATTATTTCCATCAGAGAAGTCACATAATTTTGTTCATATAAAGTGATCAAGTTTGTGCACCCATAAGGTTCCATCTCCACTGCTTTATATGATATAATCAGAAGAAGACTACTTAGGAAGCATTTTTTGTTGGCGTCACTTTGTTGTTAGATCTTTGAGTCTTCAACTCAGATTTCTGTCTATAGCTCAAAAAAAAGTTTAATAAACACATGTTCAAAACTATTTTGAGTGTAAGTTTTTAGCATGGCCAGTGTTGGAAATTGCAAATGTCTGTGTAAAGTAGTTATGAAATTTAAGAAGAGGACACATTATTAAAAAAAATATATATATACACGAGGAAAAGTAAATTTTGCTTTCATCTTTACTTTATGGGGCATGGATACCAATGTTTTTATAATTTTAAGATTGAAATAGTAAATATCTTTGTACCACATTTCATGCAGGTACTTAAGATCATAAACTGTAGATGTTATGAGTCCGTGAAGGATTAGGACAAACAGACAGGCGGACGGACGGAGCGATCTCATAAGGGTTTCTTGTTAGACTACGGAACCCTAAAAATGACGGTAATATATGTGTCGCAGCCAACTAGCTTAATTCGCCGTTCAATCAACAGCCTAGCTTCTTTACTAAACAGCGCCATTCAACTAGCGGCCTGAATGATATTCAGCCATAGCGTCTGTTACAACATTTAATTAACTGACTGGCTAATGCTTAGGCCATTCGTAAGTTTAGACGTATCCTACGCGAGATTGTAAACTGTCGAAAGATTGTGAACCGTCGTATTATTTTTCGATAGATTCAATAATCTATCGAAAAATAATGCGGCGGTTCCCTGGACTTAATATCAGATATCTCGGGGCGGATGAGTGCGATGCAGTACTACGCAGTACTTTTTATGATGTTAAAAGATCTGGGGCGCACCGCAATAAAATTGTAATGGGCAGGCGTGGCGCTTACCATAATGCGAGTGACTTGCTCGTCTCATTACTTAGTTCCATAAAATAAAAAAAGGAAATCTACACTAACATCAGAAGCTAAAGATGGGATGTCACCTGCTTCCATAACAAGAACTGTTGTATTAGGGTTCTCTGTTAATCTGTTGGCGACCACACATCCCGCAGTGCCAGCACCAATCACAATGTAATCGAAGAATTGTCCATCTGAAAATTTATTAAATTATATCAAGTTATTGTCTTATATCAATCTACCTAAAGGTTAGATCTTTCTTGTTCTTAGCAGGAGTACAAAATTGCGTTAACAAAACTATGATTCGCCCTATTCTAATGTACGGCTGTGAAGCTGGGACGCTGACTCTGAAGGAAGGACTGAAACTTCTTGTAACAGAGCGAAAGGTACACCACAATATTTTTAGGACCCGTTAAACGCGAGGACGGTAGTTGGAGGATCCGCAAAAACCAAGAAATTGAAGGTCTAGTGTCCGAACCTAATATCATTCATCACTGGCGAAATTAAATGCCTCAGACTTCGCTGGCTCGGCCATCTCGAGAGAATGGGGGAGAAACGTGCTGTGAAACGCGCCTACTTGGGACAACCGATTGGTCGACGGCCGGTCTGTCGCCCCAAGTAGAGATGAAGGCACGAGTTGGCAAAAGACCTACGGGACCTAAGTTGATGCCTGGCAGGAACTTGCACTGGATCGAAATAAGTGGCATTCTTTAGTATTGGAGTCCAAGACACACTTTGGGTCGCTGCGCCAGCATATATAGAGATAAACATAGATCTATTTCAAGTTGAAAACCTTTCTATAGGTTTATAAGACATCTTTATGTTCGGTGAACCATCAAGACGGGTTTCAGGAGCCGCTCAAATAGCCTCGATAGCTCTCTTCCTCTTGATTGTGTGCCCCATATAAATTTTTAAACTATCATGGTCACACTACTGTTATATATATATTTTGATTGATTGATTGATTATTAACGGGACATTTACCATGTTATATTGCCACGGGATATTTGCCGTCTCTCTCTAGATCTATGTGCTCTGTCTTAGACCACATCATCGCTTTACATCGGAATTACACAAGCTAATTCCTCCATCTCCTTTCTACCATCGAACAACAAGACGTACGGAAACGCGGCATCCGTTTATGGTTGACATTCCTCCTGCCAGAACAAAGCGTTTCGCTTCAACTTTCATAGTGCGAACAGCTAAGGAATGGAACTTCTTACCAGCGTCTCTGTTTCCCGATTCTTATAATTTAGGTGTCTTCAAGTCCCGAGTGAATCGTTATCTTCTAGGCAAGCATGATCCATCGTCGACCGCGTCGTCACTTGCCATCAGGTGAGACTGTGATCAAATGCTAGCCTATCAGGTAATAATAAAAAAAAAACATCAATCGAGATAGTGGTCAAACATAGATCTATTAACCGTAAAAAAAAATGGTAATTATTTGTTTTGAGTTTCCGATATTTTCGGCACCGTTACAAGCGCCATGCTCACGAATGAACTAAAGTATTTGGGGTGGGTGGTTTTTAACAGTGCCAAAATACAGATTGTATTTTGGCACTGTTAAAAAGTTCCCGGATTATATTATCGGTCAGACAGCGTGGTACTGTAATTGTTATGGACAGGCGTGGCGCTTACCA
Source organism: Petrophora chlorosata (assembly GCA_951640565.1). Lineage (NCBI taxonomy): Eukaryota > Metazoa > Arthropoda > Insecta > Lepidoptera > Geometridae > Petrophora > Petrophora chlorosata. Next base: position 13,867,764 of record OX621201.1, on the reverse strand, counting down.
TCAGGCAAACTTCTTGCCAGTATTGTTGCTCAGTTCTATAGACAAAGGCTCATATGTGCCTAATAATTTCGCTGGCTACAAGGCCATTCCATCCAAATCTTTAATTTATTACATCAATATCTACCTGTTACATTGGCTTGTGGTGGATAGTTCTCATAGTTATTGGTGAGCACAGAGAGAAGAGCTACCACAAATTGTAAAGCCTTTAAGAACGGCCTCAGGAACAGTTTGACTTCAAATGCAGCTATGTGTTCCGTTAACTGCGACCTGTTAGATAAAACAAACCTGTTTTAGGAAATTTCAAAATTTCTGTCACTTATCTTAATGACTGCAACAAATTCTCGAAGAAAATGCATTAACAATTAGAATATTGTACTGTTTTAAAAATATAGCTAAATTGTAGGTACCTACTGTATTTTTTTATGGAACTGAGTAATGAGACGAGCAAGTAGTTCGCCTGATGGTAAACACCACGCCTGCCCATAACAATTTCAGTGTCACCCAGAGTTTTTAATATCGTAAAAGTTATTGCGTAGCACTGCATTGCGTTCATCAGATGTCCCGAGACGTCATATGTCCAGTAATTTCGCTGGCTACAATGCCCTTTAAACCGGACCACAATAATGCTTGCGCATTACTGCCTGGCGGCAGAATAGCTGGCAAAGCGGTGGTATCTACCCAGACGGCCTCCCGCATACGAGAGACCTAATAATAATAATAATAAAAACAATAAAGCCTTTTTATTGTTTCATAGCTACAGTTACATTAATTTAATTGTTAGTACGTAGTGTTAGTAAATCGCTTATATTTCTAGTTGTTAGTATGGTTACTTGTCTTGAGGTGATGAGCTATGAACCCCTTCTTGGGTGAAGGCCTCCTACATCTTTTTCCACAATTCCCTTTCTTTCCCCACGTTTGTCCAGTCTCTACTAGCAGTTTGGATTATGTCATCAGTCCACCGTCTATGTGGTCTTCCAACATTTCTTTTACCTGGTGGTCCTTCCCATTTTGTGGTCTGAATAGTCCACCTTTTATCTGTGAGGCGTGAGATATGACCGGCCCACCGCCATTTTAGTTTTAGTGCTTTTGTAAGTGCATCTGTTAACTTCGTTTTTTGTCTTATTGTGTCGCTTCGTATTTTGTGATTTTTTCTGATTTTAAGTATGCTTCTTTCCATTGCTCTCTGAGTGGATCTGATTTTATTTTTAGCTTTATTTGTAAACTAGCGACCCGCCCCGGCTTCGCACGGTTATTATACATATAAACCTTCCTTCAATCACTCTATCTATTAAAAAAACCGCATCAAAATCCGTTGCGTAGTTGTAAAGATTTAAGCATACATAGGGATATAGGGACAGAGAAAGCGACTTTGTTTTATACTATGTAGTGAGTAGTGATGCCCATGTTTGGCAACCATACAAAAGACAGGGTAGTAGACGAGAGACCTACCACGAGTTAATATCTAGAAATAACACAAACAAAATCTTCAAAAATACAACTTTATACCTAGTTCAGAAGCTAGTGCGAAGTACTTATAATGTAGGGGAATGTCAACCATATGGTTCAACAAAGCCATGCTGCTAAGCGATCTAGTCGTTTTTCAAAATGATATTCGATGAAATATTATCAGAGAGACAGGTTTACTGGTGGTAGGTTTCTCGTATGCGAGAGGCCGTCTGGGTGGGTACCACCGCTTTGATAGTTATTCAGCCGCCAAGCAGTAGTGCACAAGCATTACTGTGTTCCGGTTTGAAAGGCATTGTAGCCAGTAAAATTACTGGGCATTATGAGACTCAACGGCTAATTGTCTCAGGGTGACGAGCGCAGTGCAGCGCCGCGCAGGATTTTGCAAAATAAAGTTCTGGGTGATGCTGTTATTGTTATGGGTTGGCGTATTGCTTACCATCAGGCATACGACCAGCTCGTCTCGTCATTCAGTTACAAAATTTAAAAAAGGTCTGAGCAGTCGTTCAACTACCGTCCTCCTTAAGATCTATGTGCTCCATCTTCTGCTACATTGTCACTTACTAGCAGAGGAGTTAATTAAGGTCAAACACAGAACTATAATCGATATATAAATATTACAAATGTAACGAGCCTCTAATAGAAAAACGAATATCACTACGTAGAACTATTGTTTATTCTGTGACGTCACGGGAATGAAAACAAACATTTAATGGTTAAAGTGTCGGAACGGTATTCCGAAGACACAGGTTCGATCCCTGTCCGAGCAATATCGCGAGCAATATTTTCTTCTTCCTTATTATTTTAAATTCTAAAAACAAATACTTGAATTAGAGTCCAAAGCAACTAGGAAAACTGTCCAAAAAGAATCCCAAGAAAAAAAAAATATTCAGTATATATTTTTAAACAAAAAACAACCTTTTACTCACAGTAAAGTATTATAGAAAGACATTTCTGGAAATGTAATCTATCCGGAAACTATTTCGCATTTATACTGCTGCATTACTTTAACATATTCCGTTTAAATACACTGTATTTACTTTTAAATACGTCTATCAGTTGCTAATTACATTAATTAAACAATTGAAAGAAAATAAGCACATTAAATTGCTCATCCAATTTTTGACAGTAATAAAAAAACAATGATCTTCTGGGTGTTGCTGCAACTGTTTACGGGCGTACTGCTTACCAACTAGTGAACGACAGCTCGTCTCGTTTCATAATACTTAAATAATAATTGAGGCAAAAAATAATATAATTATGAGTAGGGATTGCAATCTCGCAGCTCATTCAATCCCGCGGGATTGATATGCGGGATTGCTCAACCCCGCGCGTGATCCCGCATCTTTGAAATTATGTTATAATAATCCAAATTGTAGCGCGGCAACCCCACCATAACATAGACAATGTTGGCCGCACTGTATGTGACGGCCAATCACAGGTAGCGTCGTTACCCGTGCCCTCCGCCGGCGCCGGTGTGCACACGTGGTCCCCTCGCCAGTCCGATCCCGACCGCTGTGCGCCGCGACGCGTTTCGAGCCGCATCCGCAAGGAGCCGGCCATCTTAGATTTGTAGATTTCTGTTCTGTGTGATTTTACCATTTGGATTCTCTGTCTCTATTCGTGTGTGTGTTCGTGGATTAAAAGGATTGCTAAGATTTGTGGATATTTTATTCAGAGGCCCGAACCCGAATCCCGTCGGCTACAAAATGATTTTGCGTATTCTTGATTTACAGAAACGTTTAAATTTAAATTCCTTTTCTTAACGTGGGGTCGCTTGATTGCTCCATTAAGCTAACGTTTCATTAAATCAAAGAGGCAGTCGTTACTTAATTACACTTTAACGAATCTTAGGCAGAATTAAAAACCAACCGAGTTTTATTTATCACATGTTTTATTTATCATTTTTTTTGCACGCTCGCTCTAATACGGTGAAGGAAAACATCGTGATGAAACCCGCTTACGCGCTTTGGAGTGGTAGGCTCTGGCCGCAAGCGACGAGTCGTGTTTCGGGATGACGTTCGGTGGACCATCGGGGAGACGGGTCTGCGCAGCCGCTCAACTGCCGTCTCTCTCTAGATCTATGTGCTCCATCTTAGGCCACATCATCGCTTCACATAAGGCGAGATAGTGGTCAAACATAGATCTATCAAGTGTAAAAAAAACATATTTTATTCGAAAATGCTAAATTAAGTACTCAAGCGGTTACGGAGAGAAAAATAATACCCCCCGTTGGCCTCACTATTTTGGACTTCTATAAAAGTGGGTGACATCCGGAAATTCTTCCGCGTTCAACGCCCCACGTTTGGAGCCCCACTGGGGCCCAAAACTATGGGATCAATCAATCAATCAATCAAAAGTTCTTAATTCAATTTTGGCATCACAGACGCACTTATGAACGTCAATTATTACAATGACTCTCTACCACCGTATCGGAAAAAGAAGCACTAAGAAGATACGGCAAAAACTGAGGGGCATTTTTTTAGTTATTTTTTAGATTTGGTTACAAATAACAAACAATATTGTCAAAAACAAACATAAATATTTTATGTTAGTTTTTGACAATATTATGTTTCGTATGTGCCAGTTGGGTACTTGGCAGAAGCGGAATGTTCCATGCATCTTTGTCTTCTATGTAATTACTAACTGTAAAGTATGCTTTTTTCATTAGAATATTTTTCCCACGCAATTTGATTCTACTTTCTGTGAGCTCCGTTATACAGTTTGGAATTTTATTGTAAAACGGACGCAATTGCCCATGAAGGACTTATTTGTTCCCGGATACCCGGAACAACCCAGTTTGCCGAAGTTGGCAACCAATTGTTTTCAAGTAAGGTTACGAAAAATACAAAATTTTCAAGTCAACTCCCAAATTGCAACCGCATTTGTTTATACTCGTTCTTAGTTTAACCAAAGAAAACTAAATATGTTTAACTAAAGCCAACAAACGACAACACCTGGTGCAAATAGTACCTAAAGTCCAAATAGTTGGTAACTTTTGGTGAAACGTACAACAAAGTTGCGCCAACACGTTTGAGGTCTCTTTGATAATTACTGGACTCATTGTAATATTCAGTAGTTTGGGACTCTGACGGGGTTAGCCCTATCGACGAGTAGGTATGCAATGGAAATCTTTTACTATTTTATGACGCAGCTATCCTTTACTTACCGGCCTAGACAATTTTCCGTGATAGAAAGTGTCCTATGTTCTATTCCAGGATCAAACCGACTTACAAAATTTCATACACATCTGTTCAGTAGTTTTTCAAAATCAAAAAAACAATCATTTATTTGCTTGTATACAAAATAATTATTGATTAATTTGCGTGATTGCGTAACGAGCATCAAGCAAAGACAGATTACATAAACTAAGTAAATCTAGAAAGATGAATCATCATCAGCACATCACGTTCCCACTGCTGGGACAAGGGCCTTCTCTCGTACAGACAGTATGGGCCATAATCCACCACTGGTCCAGTGCGGGTTGGTGGATGTCACATGTCCTTGAATTTTTGTGATAAATTCTTGGACATGCCGGTTTCCTCTCAATGTTTTCCTTCACCGTTTTTAGAGCGATTGTTAGATCAGAAAATCAGTCGTGCGGGGCCAGTGGGATTTGATTTCGGGTGCGTCGGATCGAAAGTCGCACGTTCTCCCACTGAGCCACACTCGCTTAGAAAGACGAATCTTACACCCTAAATAAATAAGTACCCTACGAACGTAGGTTAGTGAGAACATCAATCATACTAATCAAATCAAGTGATGCACAGATCATGTAATTGTTAAATAAGGAATTCGATAGATTCAGGCGTGACGTCACGTCGCCGGTTTCAGAAGGTAATTTATTTGTTACACCCATTGACGATGGAATCACAGGAATTACAACTTTAAATTAGGTATTAAGTGTAGATAAGCTTTTTTTATGTGAAAGCCCTTATGAGGGTGACATAGTATTCCTGACCACAACCTCTATAAATTAATAAAGATAATCTTTCATACAATTCCGGGATTTACTTTATTCAATAGCATCACTTTAAAAACTCTTGTGTGATCGTAAAACTTGCACTACCTCAGTTTTGTTTCTTCACTATTCTCTACAGCTATAAAACTACGCCACGTTTTCCTTCCCGCCAAAAATACCAAAATCACAATTAACATTGACGACATTGGATGGAGTGCGTCACTTAGTACCGAAATTTGAAAACTCGAAAAACATGTCACCGCAATATTACAGCAGCGAATCACGTAACAATGAAATATCAAGACCGCGAATTATTCTACAGCTCAAATTATGTTGTGTTGCAAGATTCTGCCCAGACAGACAGACAAACAGACAATCCAGAAAATGACTAAATAAATTGTTTAATCCAATAAAACGCCACGACACGCTTAAATTATACACTTCCGTTGTACTGTCATCGGCATCCCCAAGTTTCGGCCAAGTCTCGTGACGGAGAAGTTCCGTAAATCATCCCATATTGACACGGCCCGGAAACGACCCGGAAACGGCCCGCCGGCATCCGGATGACGGCGCTGTGGTTAGTGAGAAATCCCCGTAAATTAAACATAACATACAAGATAAATTGCTAACAGGTGTTGATATTAAATTTGATAGCTTTGAAACAGATGTGTTTCCTACTAGGTTCAAGCAAAGAAAACTAAGGTTCAAGTGTGTTTCGTATAATTTGAACCTAGAAATATAACAAATTCGAAAAACCAGTAACGCTTACAGAGTCGGAAAACTCATTTGATGATTTACAATTAAGAGACAGGTGACCGGAAGATATTTATTATTATGTAGCTAGCTTCGCCACTCGTTTCACCCGCGTAGAATGCGATATAAAGTTGCACCTTCAGGAAATGCTTTGACCAGGATTAAAAGTGAAAAGTCTTCGATTAGGGGATGAATAATGAAACTGCGAGTGCTACGTAATACAGATGTATCCCGACTGCTAGTGATACTTAATCTACCCTCCACCTAGCTTATTATCAATTTATAATATATCTACCCACATACACTACAAAAAGTTTCCTATGTACTATACCTACATACATATTCGCCGGTATCGGCGGCGCGCGAGAAGCCAGCCGGCTGCGGTCGGTATGAACGAACACTATTTTATAAACTACGCTATTTTTTTAATAATAATTAATAACAAGCCTTAGTAATAATTATGTTTTGACGTGACAACGTCTTATAATTCGATAGAGCCGGCTGCACGCACGAAAAAACATGACTCATGCGCCGTTACCTCGCTCTGAGGCGTTCCATGTAAGGCTTGAAGTGCAAGCGAGAGCGCGGAACGAGCGACAAAGAAGCACAATCGGCCTTTGCACGTTGTCACGTTCAACTATCGTCAGTAAACCGACTTTACAGACAACCAATCTTTTTTTTAATATATATGTTAAGCCTGTATTGCCTGTACCCTAATATACTGTTCATTTTGTTTTTCTCATTTAAGTGAATGTATTCTTTTAGAGAAAATAAATATGTATCTTAAAGTAAAAACCTCTGCCCAGGTCATACAAATGTCGAAACTAATGGATATATATAGATCGATAACAATTGAGTCGGTACACTGATTTTGTAAGGAGCCATTTGTAGGTAGGTACATGCAATGAAGGCCTTTCTTTTTTAATTTCAACACAATGGTTTTACCGTTTTGTTTTTGCGGCTACGGAATGGAAGACCCACAACAAAGGCCCCTTTAAAAAATTGCTCTGTTCACGGTAGAGTTTAAAATGGACTGAATGATTTTAACCCTCTGTATGTTTGTGGTGGTAACGTCGCTGATTACCACTTGCTCTGAAATTACGTAAAAGTAGATCTTATAATTAATAATAATTATAATTCGGCACAGATGCGACTTTGTGGCGAGTCAACGGTGCGTGGCACACTGAGCCTACCCTGAGATTCTCCCTGGGGCTAAATGAGATCCCTGGTTTCCCTTAACTGGCCGTCTGGGGGTGGAGATGCAAGAGCTAATTACTAACCAAGCTCCAAGGGTGGAACTGTTAAAGTGCATAACGCCGGGAGTAGCGTTTAAATGAAACTGCAGCACACCTCTCGACACCCTTTAGCCACCCCCGCCAACGTTGCTCTTCTCGTCGCCAATGAACAGCAGCCCTTAAAGGTGGCCCGTTTAGTGGGTGGCGAGACACCACCTGCCAATATATTTTTTATGAGGCGGAACTGACCGGTGAATAGACCGGCTCTCATTCATTAAAAATTCGCCTCGATAGCCCAATAATAATTAATTGTCATATCTTCAATAGTAGTCCTCGCACTTATCGGGGGCATGTCTTTGATTGCATCTTCTTAGTGTTGCCTATTTCATATCTAAATGCTCTAAGAGGCCTCTACGTGTTGGACTCATGTCCCCGCGCAAGCCTTCCAAAGGACCGGGTGTACAACCCGTGAGAAAGAGCGACATAATTCAATTCATTTTTTCACATAAAATACAATCCAGTTTTGTTAGTAAAATCAAATTAAAATTATGTTAGTACATTCCTGGTAGATCGGCAGAATAAAAGTGCCTTTTAGTTCTGGCTTTTTTCCTCTATACATTTAAACGGTGAGTTGATATTAATATAAACTCCGTAAAGCGTAAGCCTTTTAATACAAAGGGGTAACGCCGCCAGTATTCTGGGAACCCTGCCGCGCGGTGGCGATCTACACGGCGTGTTTATTATTTTTTTATTCATATAAAGCCTTGTACATATTTATTTATTATGTAAATAAAACATATCTGTGTAAATAAAAATAGGGGATCGGACAGTAATCGAGAAAAAATCTAAAATGTAGTTAGAACGAATGTTCGTCAAACCAGAAAGATCAGTCAATCAATATTTTTGTGAAATAATAATGATTTATATTTTTAAATCAATTAATAATTCTGACATTTTTATTCTGTTCTTCATCTCAAACGAAACAACAATCACAGCGCATGACGTCATTAGTAGGCAAATGCCGTGAGTCAAGCTTGTGTTTATTTTACGTTTTTGCTTTTCATAAAATGTATTTTTGCAAATTTCTTCGTTCCATTACTACAATATAGTCCCCAAACTTCACAAAACGTATTTAAATCTCTTTGCAAGTTTTATTTCGAAGAGTTTGTCGTTTTCTACCTACATATGACATCACAAGTTTTGAGGTGACCTTTTGCGCGGCAATATTTGAAACATAATATTTAAACATAGTTTTAGGTACTTTTAGAGCGTTATTTAATTAAAATAGTATTTTTCATGGCTATATATATTCATTGTAGTTAATTTAAAACGCTTTCTGAAAAGTTGTCCGATCCCCTATTTAATGCTGTTCGTTAGGAAGCGCATCACTTGAGAACGGTTGGACCGATTTGGCTATTTTTTTAAACGGTTTTATTTTGAAATGTTCGTTATACTTCGAATTAGGTTAATAGGAAAGAAAAATTTGAACAGTTGCCCGAAAAATTGCGGAATTCGGGAAAATCTGAAAGTGTTTTCTCGCGCGGGCGAAACTGCAGTTTTATAGTTAATAAGTTTAAATATGTTATACAATGAATTAGAATGTTTAAGAATTAATTAATTTAAAATATAATTAATTGTTATGCAATAAATTACTTATAAACAAAATTTCAAAGTAAAAGTGCAAATGAGATCCACAATCTTTCTATTTCTTCAATATTATTTGTGTTTCTAGAAGCTATTTGTTTGCCTAGGTAGATAGATATATTCTGCGCTGGCACTTTGTCGACAAGAATCCAATTACTGAGAATAAATAATTCAAATTCAATCAGTTGTGGTGCACTGCAGACTAGTGCAGACGCAGTGTGCAAACAAATCCAGTCAACTGCAAATATTCACCTTCGAGAGTTCCATAAATTATTTTTCAAAAAAAACTAAACCGACATCAAAACCACAAATGGCACTCAAAAGTAAAAAATATATTAATATAATTATCATAAGCACTACCCACTCATATATTTGAAGTCGGTGCCAGTCAAGTCTAATAGGTAGTAGATAAATACTATGTATATAGTAAGTACTACTTGTTGGTAGTATTTATCTACTACCTTTTAGACTTGAGTGGCACCGACTTCAAATATATGAGTGGGTAGCGCTTATGATAATTATATTAATTATTTTTTTACTTTTGAGTGCCATTTGTGGTTTTGAAGTCGGTTTAGTTTTTTTTGAAAAATAATTTATTTTAACCTTTTTAGTGAAAAACAACTTTTAATTAAATTAATTCAAAAAGTTTTTAAAGACAAGCTTTTATGATCTAGAAGCCAGATCATGACGAAGTTTAAGACGGGCTATCACAATTAAATGCATGTACAAAAAAATTTCATGTCTGTCCTATTCTCTGTTGAGGAGTTCCCTCGCCGGAAGTCAATCCTGGGTGTATCTGCCATATCATGATGGAATTTAGAACAGGCCATTATGGTTAAATCCATTTACGAAATGTTGTGTCTGTACTGTTCACCGTTGAGGAGTTCCCTCACCGGAAGTCAACCCTGGGTGAAGCAGGTGAAGCAGTCGAATACAAACCTCCACCTTTAGAAAGTTGGTTACGAAAAAAAACAAGAACCGACTTGAAGATTAAACTTATATTTTTTTGTTTTTGCTATTTTTTTCAAAAACTATTGAATGAATTTCTGTAAAATTTATATGGGACCACCTTTGAAGTATTACCTACCAATCAAAAAAATAATCATCGAAATCAATGCATAATTGGCGGAGTAGTCGCGTAACAAAAACAAAAAAAAAAAAAAAACATTCCGTCGAATTGTAAACCTCCTCCTTTTTGAAGTCGGTTAAAAATCCATTTGCTAGCTGACCCATCACGGTTTCACCCAACACCCGCTGTGGTAATTTTTTTGGGATAAAAATAAATATCCATTTCGTAGTTTGTGCGTGGTTGAGTAACAAATATCCATACACACATTTATTTATCCTCAGAAACTTTTGCAATACTTTTTATAATACGAGGATAGGATTTTTCTTACAATTTTGGATTCCAAAGGATACCTACTAATATTAGTGATCTTAGAAAACACGAACGAGGAAGCTTCTTTTATAGACCACTTAGTAATAGAACCAGCAAGTCGTTCACCTGATAGTAAACAACATACCTCACAAGAACCTACCTTACGTACTTTCCCAAAACCAACAACAATCATTTCGCTAAGCATTTCAAAGGAGCCATAAACCAAGAGTTATGTTGTTTGACCAGAATCTATCTAGGTTTAAATTAATGACACCACGTTTACAAATAATTTAAATACCAAAATCGATACCATCCGAGGCCGAGGTAATTTATCTTGGTTGTTACGTGTCATTAAAGGGGATTTCTCACTACCCGCAGGCGCCGTCACGCGGGTGATGTCGGGTCGCCTTCGGAGACGTGACAATGTGGTATGATTTACTGAGCACCTTCATCAAGAATCAGTTGTACTACGAATGAAGACGTTACCGAAATGCAAATTTAGTCTGACACAATGCCTGTGTTAAAGACACGAGGGTCTCAGGCGGGTGCTGCTTTATTTACATTAGACATATATTAGAACCTTACCACAAAAGCGATTTTTGAGCGTCGGGTGTATCGGCACCGTCGGAACGTGCCGTTGCAATTACACCGTCGTCGATCTGGTTTACACTACTTCATAAAACCCTTAATTCGTCATCAGCCTGTAGTCGTCCACTGCTGGACATAAGCCTATCCCAATGAATGCCACTGAGCTCAGTCGTCGACCCTTATCATCCAGTTTCATCCAGCCGCCTTTCACAGGTCGTCGCTCCACCTGGCCGGTGATGGGCGTCCTACACTACGCTTGCCGATTCACGGTCTCCACTCCAAGGACATGTCAACGGATGTCCGTTGGTCGGTAGTCGGTTGTATATAAAATAAAATGTCATAAGTATTAATAAATGTCAAAATAAAAATAAAAAAATCTCATTATTATTGCAATCCTAATGCATTAATTATATGTCATATTATTATTTATAATCTAAATATTCTTTAATACTATAAAAACAATTCTCTAACTTCCCTGCAACAATTTGATTTCTTCCGGTAATTTATTATAGATCAAAATGCACATATTCATTCCATTGTTTTTATAGATCTGTTTATAATAGGGAATCGGACAACTTTTCAGAAAGTGTTTTATATTAACTACAATTAATATATATAGCCATGAAAAATACTATTTTAATTAAATAGCGCTCTAAAAGTACCTAAAACTATGTTTAAATATTATGTTTCAAATATTGCCGCGCAAAAGGTCACCTTAAAACTTGTGACGTCATATGAAGGCAGAAAACGGCAAACTCTTCGAAATAAAACTTGCAAAGAGATTTAAATACGTTTTGTGAAGTTTGGGGACTATATTGTAGTAATGGAACCAAAAAAATCAACAAAAATACATTTTATGAAAAGCAAAAACGTAAAATAAACACAAGCTTGACTCACGGCATTTGCCTACAAATGACGTCATGCACTGTGATTGTTGTTTCGTTTGAGATGAAGAACAGATTAAAAATGTCAGAATTATTAGATTTTATTTATTGATTTAAAAATATAAATCATTATTATTTCACAAAAATATTGATTGGTTGAATTTTCTGGTTCGACGAACATTCGTTCTACCTACATTTTAGATTTTTTCTCGATTACTGTCCGATCCCCTATTAGGTGGTTGGTACATTAATTTTGAATCTTTGCTCATTTTTGTCGCGTAATAATTTGGCTGTTTACTAAAATATTTGGAATGAGCTCGGGTCAAAATTCACACATCTTTATTGTACATGCAAGGAAGGGGAAGGATAATAATTTCTTAAAGAGAGCAATTATCAAGAAACTATGCCTCATACAGACTTTTTTAAACTATGAAGGCTGTGGCTAAAAACGGTGAAGGAACACATCGTGAGGAAACCGGCATGTCCAAGAGTTTATCACAAAAATTCAAGGACATTTGACATCCACCAACCCGCACTGGGCCAGCGTGGTGGATAAAGGCCCATTCTCTGTTTGTGAGAGAAATCCTGTGTCCCAGCAGTGGGAACGTAACGGGCTGATGATGAAGACTTTGTTGGAGTCTATATATTTTCTCCACATAACTAAGCCATAGCTGAGGACTGACGATGTTGATATGCGGGTAAGTCAGCCTCTATAGAAACAGTTTGCCTCCCTTTTTTAGAGCGAAAATAGATATATATATATAGAGTTTACATATCACAGCATTGACCGCATATATAGATAGACTTAGATAAGGCAAGTAGCACGATCTGTATTGAAACCAAGTATGCCATTTTTTGACGACCTACTTTGACGTCACAATGAATCATTACTTTTGTTTGGCTGCTCACAAGTTTTTGCAGCTTATAACAGCGCAGTTAGCATTTTCGAGTTTTCGATAGACCTCTGACTAGCGCAGTTTTACACTTAAATATTATGCCGGGCACGTGAAGTAAGTGCAATTGCGTGTCTATGTCTTGTTATATCTGTGGCACTGACCTTTTCGTACATTCCGGAATAAAGAAAAAATACGGTTCTAAACAAAAACATCAAACAAACAAAACACACTCAAAGTATAATTGCTATTCGCAAAACGTAAAGAACGACTTAATGAAACGAGGGAATGGAACTCGCAAAGAATGATGACAAATTACAGGCGTGTAATTTGTAGGAAAGCGCATAATTCTGTAACAGGCGCCGCGCCGATGCCTTTTAATTAGCTGAGTAAAGAATGGCCGACAATCGAGAGAGAAACATACAGGAAGAAATGTTGACGATACGCGCTTTCGCTGAAATATAACGTTGCCTAACGAGTGTGCGTCTTGTATTAGCTAAGTGATGGAGCCCATATCAAAATGCTATGTGATGCATGTGATTATTATTGATTAAAATGACAAAAAAACCTAGATCTTCTTTTCTTTTTTTACACAGTATTTTAATATCACGAATTATTCATATTCATATTCATTTATTTGCAAAACTAAGTGTACAAAGGTCTTATTCTATAGTACATGGACTTAAAACTTAGTCGCCTTTTTCAGACATCGCAAATTGGGCGGGCGCTGTTCATGCAAAATATTAAATATGATTGACAAAAGTATTTATACTATACTACCATACTGTACTATAGTATTTATACTATACTATGCTATATTATATTATATTATATTATACTATATATAACTATATTTTACTATATTATACACATTTTATTTACCAATTTCAAAATATTCATTTAAAGTGTAGAAACAATGTGTTGACAAGAAATGTTTTAGTTTATTGTTGAAAGATAAATATTTTGGTTCCTTTTTAATTTCTATGGGTAAATTATTAAATATTCTAACTGCCATGTAATATGGACTGTGGTTAAGCATTTTGATTCGGGAATATGGCAAGTATAATCTTGATTTGTGGCGAGTGTTTAAGTTATGTGTGTTTTCTACTTTTGTAAATATATTTTTATTTTTGAATACAAATGTGCATAAATCTTGTATATATATTGAGACTAAAGTTAAAATTTTGTATTTTATGAAGTAAGGTCTACAGCTTTGGTTGTTGTCTATTTGTGCTATAATTCTTAAACATTTTTTCTGCAATATAAACAAGTCATTGGAGTTTACACTATTTCCCCATAACATCACGCCGTATCTCAACCACGAGTGTGCGTATGCATAGTATGCTGATAATGCGGTTTCTGTATTTGTGCTGTGTTTGATTTCGAACAGGGCATATGTAAATTTGGATATTTTCGATTTTATGTGATCTATGTGATTTTTCCAGTTCATGTGTGTATCTATTTTGATTCCTAAAAGGTTAAAAGATTGTACTGTTTCTAATAAAGTATTTTTGTAGTTAACGTTTATGTTTAGACTAAGGTTGTTGTAGGATCGAAATTGCATTATTTTAGTTTTATTATAGTTTATTTCTAAATTGTGTTCCTGGAGCCATAGAGTTATAGTTTGTAAGGTGTTCAGCAATAGCATATTTGGGTCATCATGCTTTTCACATTGTATTAAAATGGAAACATCATCCGCAAACAATATAGGCAGCGCTATTTCTTTATTTAAAACTTTGGGAAGGTCATTAATAAAGATCAAAAATAATATGCAACCTAGCACACTTCCCTGTGGAATTGAGCAAGTTAGCTTTTTTATTTGTGATCTTACAGTTTCTATTTTATTTGTGTGGCTGTTGAGGTGTTCGATTTGGACTATTTGTTTTCTTTCGCTGAGATAAGATTGGAACCATAGATAAGCAATTCCACGAATGCCTGAACCATGTAATTTAGACAGAAGTATATCGTATGGAACTTTATCGTATGCTTTGCTCATGTCTAGTAGTAGTCCTAGAACACGTTTTTTATCATTGATGTGCTGGAGTGCAGTTTGAACATATTTATATACAGCTGTTGTTGTAGATCTTGACTTTCTAAAACCATTTTGGCAGTCATCTAGGATATCATATTTTTCTAAAAATGTGTATAATCGGTTGTACATAGCTTTTTCAAATACTTTTGAAAATGTTGGTAGTATTGAAATCGGTCTATAGTTGTTTGGGGATGTTTTGTCTCCTTTTTTGTGAATCGGTTTTACTAATGCTATCTTTATTAAGTCTGGAACTTGGCCATTTTGAAAACTTTGATTAATGAGATAGACTAAAGGGATTGAAAGTTCTTCCGCGCATTGTTTCAATAATGTAGGTGGTATATCATCTATTCCACAGCTATGTTTATTTTTAATCGATTGTATAATTTTTATTATTTCATGATGGTCTACATTGCGTAAATACATAGAATTTGCAGGCGAGTTTATAACTGGGCGCCCTGTTTTCTTGTTGCTGTTTGTAGTTTCGCCGACTGTGGCAAAGTATTCATTAAACGTATTAGATATGGTTTCCGTATTTGTAATGTTTTCGTTATTAATATTTAATGTTATATTTTCGTTTTGTTTTATTAACCTTTTTCCTGTTTTCTCGTTTATAATTCTCCACATAGTTTTTATTTTGTTATCTGATTTTTTCATTTCTTTAATATATCCAATTTTTTTAGACAGTTTAACACTACGTTTCAATATTTTACTGTAAGTTTTAAAGTATTTTTTTATGACGGTGCTTTTTGTTTCATTTAGTATAATTCTTAGTGCTCTTTTATGTTGGCATGCTTTCTTGAGACCTATAGTGAGCCATCCTTTTTTTATATTATTATTTACTTTTATTATTTGTAGTGGTATATGTTTATTTAAAAGTTGTTGTATAAGCTTATGAAATGTATTATAATTTTCGTTGATATTTTTATTTTTGTCAATTACATTATTCCAGTTTATTTTTTTTAATGAATTTTTAAAGCTCTGCATTTTATTAAACGTAAATATTCTTTTTTCTTTATATCGAGTTTTTGTTGCAGTCGGAGCTTTTGTATTTATTTGAATATTTACTGATCTATGGTCTGATAAACCATAGTCTTTAACATACTCTGTATTTATAAGGGCCGTATAATTTGTAAACAGTAAATCGATGCAAGTTGATGACACTTTTGTCACACGCGTAGGTTCGGTAACTAATTGTTTTAAGTTAAATGATGTCATAAAATTTAAGAAATCTTGTATTTTTTTATTTTTTTATTTTTTTATTTTTATTCCACCCCGACGGGCTTTTGCGCAACGAACTTCTATGTTTAGTGCAAAACCAAACCTGTAATTAGAAAAAAAAAGGTTTAATTATTAAAATAGGTACACTTAGTCTAGAAATTTCGTGATCCATTTCTAATTTCGAATCATATTTCTAATTATTTGTATTCAATTACTACATAAATAGTGGACAATCTAAGCCAAATACAAGCCCAAGATTTATTGAAATCATAGACAACATTTTAAGTATCCTGATCTCCATTTCACCGTCTCAGGTAACTTCATTAGTTCCACTGACTGGTTGAGCCAACAGTAGTTTCAAATGGACCGCTTTTGATACAGCTAAGTGATATCGGAGACTTATTGGAATTGAGAGAAAACTCTGGACACTGGGTTCAATTTAGATAACAATTCCGTTTGGGAATCGTATTTATTTTACTTGTTGGCTTTCAGTAGAATAAATTGTGTTAGACGTTGAAATTTAGGTACATATATCAGCGATTCAGTCTAAACGAGGTTCTTTACTATCGGTTTTCCCTAAATGTTTACTTGTGTCTTGATATATCGATGAATATATAACTGCCACCTAAAGTCTGGTCTCTAGACTAGACATTTGTGCTGGGCCAAACTCCCGGTTTACTAATGTATGGGCAAAAAACTTTTCCCAGAATATCACATCGCAAACTATTTTACGCAACTTTTCATTTTGCACAAAAACATTTGAAATGAAATGCAATGAAATAAATTTACTTGTCAGAATTTCGGTTACATAGCAAGGTGACATAGCAATAGTTTTCCCAACGAAATTCGGCCTTCGTAGGCGCACAAATATTTATCAGTTTTATTAAAACATAATTTTGTTTATTTATTTCATATAAAATGTCAAATCAACTTATCGCATTTTTTCAGTTTTGTTTAAACTTATATTTTACCATCAGGCGAACGACTTGCTCGTCTCATAGCTCAGTGCCATAAAAAAACGGTATATTAATCCGAGTGTTTTCGAGACTCGTTCAATGGCTTAATGTACTAATTGATTGTCCAACAGATATCGACGAGGAAAGTTTGCTTTGAAGCACAATCTAATCTCAGTGCATACTATTATCAAAGAATACTAACTATTATCACAGAATACTAAGGGACAGAAGCATCACTCCGCGAAGAAATTTAAACAAATAGCAACTCTTGCTATGACGCAATAAAATTCAATTCAGCTCGCGTAGCGCTGCATACCTACCAGTCATATTAACCTACAGAGCGCCTCTCTTTCTATCGCATAGCTCTTATCTCTTCTGACGAGGCACGTGTGACGACGCGCGACCTGCCCTCGGCGTCCAGCTATGTACTTGTAGCTTCGTACCTACAGTGCGGAGTGCGCTAGGCCTGCTATTACTTACTATTATCAAACGTATTTCTACGTAAAGAAGCGACACTCCCACCCTTCCGCTAATTTGTTGTCACCCGCAACAAACCGATGAAAAAATGGGCAATGCCGTGCTTGCGTCACTCGGTTGTCACCGCTCGCTGCGAATGACTAATGAGTGAGATTCAAATGTTTATTTTATATGTTCGATCAATTATGTTATGTGAGGTTGTTATGACCTGTTTTTGATTTTAATATAACACAATGTCAAACTAGAAGTGTGAGTGAGATATCCCATAGTCACAGTATCAGTAAAATGAAAATATGAGTAATATATAAATAGGTACACAGATACCGTAGCAGTTATAGTGACAGACCAGACCAGGCCCCACAAGCAGCGCCCGTTCACGAGTATGACTTGTGGACCAGCCGTCACCCCCCGTCAACCATATTGGAGGGAAGGGCACACAGAGCCGCCGCAAGCAAAGACATTTGAGTGAGTATGACTGAAAAACCTAGTCACTTCCAACACTCATACCAATTTTGACGTGTTTAATTGAATGAATGACTAAAGACATGAGACATTTCACATGGCACTGTACATTATTATAATGATGCACAACACTAATTATGTTCGTTATCTGCTATCATCGTCGAGCTTAGGGCATAGGGGCCATGCATTTTTGTCATTAACATATTCATTTATTGTGTAGTATCCTTTCTTTATAAGATTAGATTTAATATATGATTTGAATCTACGCATTGGTATTCATATCTTGCAATGCAGAATATTGTACACAAAACAAATTCCGTAAATGCAACATGTAATCGATAACGATATTGTAACCGAAACCGTATCACGTTTCCTGGGCGGAATAGCTCGAGAAGGAACACAAAACCAGATCGATATCAGTCGAATCGATTCGGCATTCGTTCTGGATAGACGCCTTCGTAACTGTTTTATTTAAACCCTTAAAGTCAAAGTCAAAATCTCTTTATTCATTTTTGGCATCACAGACACACTTATGACGTACTTAGAGATGCTGACCTTGAGTGTGATGTCCGAAAGCGTCAATTTTTTTCTATTACACTAATAATAACTACTAATAATATAGTAACTAAAATAATTTGAAAATCAACACGCCAAGAATATGAGGGTTCATATGTCAATATAGTATCAACTTGCAAGATGTTGGAGTATTCCAAAGCATTCTAGCTGCACCCGCATATGATGCATCTAGGACCTGTATGATTACATATAGCATAAACAGGGTTATCATAGTCGCAAGGCAACTCAAAGCACTTACAAAAATAATGATAATATAAAAACACGCCAAGAACACAACTTGCCGCCGCCCCGGTTCGACTTCGGACTAATATTTTTAAGCGTTTCAAAAAACTTGGTGCCGGCTGCCTAGATTTCAATTCCACCTGTATATGTGCGTCTGCTATAGATACCTAGCTTCAGGGTGGAATAGCTCGAAAAGGAACGTACAAAACGAGATCGATATCAGTCAAATCGATTCGTTATCGTGTGGTTTTGAATCGGAGGGCAGGTACTCCTAGTGGCCGTAGAAACAAATTGCCAACCTTTTAATATTCCAAATGTCTTTATCCTCCTGGCCTTTTCAGGATTACAGTAATGGTTTCGCAAAAGGCCTCTAAAACTAAGCTGAAGCTTTCACACCTTGCCAACCTTTATTGTGTGCCTTCCTTAAGTCTGCCCTACATTTATATCGCGAGTATTTTTTAAATAGGTATATGCAAGAATCTGCATGAACGCATTTCGGAAGCACAGACCTGTGCCATTTAATTTATTTATTTTTAATTTTTATTTTCTTCGAAAAACATACAGTGATGAACATCTAATTTACAAAAAAGTTTAGGTTATCATTAGAGAAAAACTTTTTGTTCATACATGCATGCACAGATCTGCAGATGGCTGTCGCTCCTTATCTAACTGCGACAGTCAATGTACATGGTCTTTGCTTCGTAGGCTTAGCTTGTTCTCTTAAATGCTCTCATCGTTTCTCCTAATGCAAGTGATAACTCTGCACTTGTCACTCTGAGGCAATGGCTCTTCAATTTCTTCAGTAATGCCTGAATTGTGGTGACCTGCAATACAGGTTCTTCAGAATCTACCACATGCGTCTCTCACAAGACTAGGTATTAGAACCTATTTTAGTCATAAAATCTTGACATAGTTTAAACCTATTGTGAGAGAAAATAAATAAGTTATTTATTATTTAAAATATAATTTAAAAAATTCACCCTAGTACCCTTCCTACCACGATTACTCAGCCGAGTCGAATGTGTAGTAAAACTAAGTTCCCAATTCCCAAGGAGGACTCGTTTAGGACACTTTGATCTTAGATAAATAAAAGGCATCTAGACATTTGCACTGTTCATCCTGGAAAAATGTGAATTAAGCCGCGTAGAATTGGACATGAAGACGCGGAATTGTGGCTGTCAGCTAGCTTTGTACAATTATCACACAAATATTATAAATGAAAAAGTTTATGTGTAGGTAGGTAAGTGTGTTTCTTACTTCTTCACGCTGTAACGGCTCATTATATCAAATCAAATGAATTGTTTATTTGTAAGAATACTAGACACTATAAAGGTCTTACAATTAATTATAACATAATATAACAGCCTGCAAGCGAACGTGCAAAATATTATTTAAAATATAAATTATACGTCTAAATTAAAATAAAATATGTATATCTAAAATAATAATCTAATATATAAAATTCTCGTGTCACAGTTTTCGTTGCCATACTCCTCCGAAACGGCTTGGCCGATTTTGATGAAATTTTTTGTGCTTATCAGGTATCTATGAGAATCGGCCAACATCTATTTTTTTATTTTTTTTCCTTATTTTAATTTATATGGCAAAACAACGTTTGCCGGGTCAGCTAGTAATTGTATATAATTCAGCAGATTTGAGTAAAAGTTGGAATGGAGATAAATTATACCCTGGATTAACACATAGGCTACTTTTAACCCGGGAAATAAGAAGCCGCAACTAGTTAACTATAATATTGACAGAAGATAGACTTCGGTAACATCTAGCATAGTATTATTATGCCATAACACCCCAGAGCATTCGCCGCAGACATCGCCGATAGATCTAGCTCACAGTACAATCCATATACATAATAACTTAGTTGCGCGACGCCTCAGTTGCTAACTTTGTTATCTGGATTAAGGTTGGTATACTACACTGTTCGTGCACGGTAATGATGCACTGTTCCATTTATACAGATTGTGTAGTAATTATGCATCTATAAATTGTACGTACTCTTAACTTACAGATGCCGCAGAAGGGTCGACGATCGACGACAGATAAAGTAGCCAGCATGTCGTTTCGGATAGACCTCTTCATATAGCTATCAAACCCTAATAGAACTGATTTCAGGGTGTCCGAAAGTGAATAATTCATTCCTATACACTTATAATACTTACTAATAATATAACAACTAACCTCCTCTTCATCATCATCATCATCAGCCCATCACGTTCCCACTGTTGGGACACGGGCCTTCTCTCATAGAGAGAGTATGGGCCATAATCCACCACGCTGGCCCAGTGCGAGTTGGTGGATGTCACATGTCCTTGAATTTTTGTGATAAATCCTTGGATATGCCGGTTTTCTTCTGGTTTCACGATGTTTTCCTTCACCGTTCTTAGAGCAAGTGTTAAATCCGCACATAACAAGTGGTGCGGGGCCAGCGGGATTCGAACTCTTGTACGTCGGATCGAAAGTCGCACGTTCTCCCACTGATCCACACTCGCTCCCTTACAACTAACCTACTTTAACCTATTTAGCTAAAAAACGAATACCACATAAAAGAGAGCATTAAAACTGAAAATTATACAGACGAAGTCCACGATTATTTATCGGTGAGCTGAACTGTAAAGATTAAAATACTGGTATTCAGTAATAGGTATTAATACCTAATCCAGTACTGATAAACAGTCAGTAGCTATAAAATGTATTGACCGACCCGCAGGATTACACCAACCTCACCTCAGGCATATAATATATTGATTGAGGCGGATTCCATCAAAGTTTTGGTAGGAGGTACATTTCCAGAGATCAAAGTTCTTTCTCTATAAATGTATTTCCAAATTGAATAACAGTCGGCTGGCCCCAGCTTCCAAGTCCGTGTAAAACACCAATATCCGAGAACTGCATAGGGTTGATAGTGATGTGTTTTCTGTTTCGGACAGATACGGTTTCTTTTTTTATTAACAAACTTTTATTTTTATTGCAATGTTTGTTGTTTGTTTGAGTCAAATCTTGCAAGTTGAATCAGAACTACTTCTTCTTGCCCTACGGAGTTGAAATTTTGCAAACTTGTCAAAATTTTATGACAAGGCAATATGGTAACAGCCAGCAGATCTGATGATGGAGACGGATGGAACACAATGGAACTTCTTGACGGATAGACGGATAAACTACTAGTGTTTGGGCTCATTTCATTTCATAATCTGCTCGCGGTTCCGATTACGAATTTTAAGATATTTTAAAAAACATTTTTAGAAAAATCTTGTTTAATTGAGCAATCAGTAAGTTTCGGTTTAGGTAAATTTCTGATAAAGTTTGAAGTATCCTGGGCCGTGACTTCTCCGCTATTCTGACCAAGAGTCAGACTTTCAGGTTCAGGATCAAGGAGTGAGGTCTCTTATCCAAGCCGTTACGGGTTGTTCCTGACACCCCCCAGTTTTCGGCCCCAGTTTGGGACACGCGGAAGTATTTCACCGGATGTCCCCCACTTTTATAACAGAAACAATCCACCGTTAGGATGTTACTTAATAACATAAGGTTACTCGTAATTATTATCATTATCACAAGAGTAACATACAAGGGCAAATAATTTATCGAAGATTATCCTAAACACTTATTATTCCCCGACAATTTAAACTCTTATCCTTCTTATTTATAGATATTATTTAAACCTGATAACTATGACCCTATAACCTATTGTACATAAAATATTATCATAAGAAAGTATGTTCCTCTTGTAAATCCTTCTCGAGTTTTATATTTATATATCTATATGTACTTAGTTACGGTTATCTATAACAACTCTACTCCAAAGTAATTCAGTCTCGAGGGAGCTCATTGAATATTCCATTGGTCACAGTTCAAAGAAGTTGATGAAGATCCCCCATACAAAGTGGAAAGATCCACCTATTTGTTTATCGTGGTGTACTGCCCTTTGGGCAAAATATATTTAGTCAAATTTCACATTCTAAAATACTTATCGCCCAAGTTTCATTTCCCAAATAAATATTTAGCAAATTTACATTTCACACTTTATTCACTTGGTCAAATTATTATTTGGCATCGTTTTACTTTGTCAAATTTGATTACGTCAAATGTTGATTATAGTACCTATAATTTCATTAACAAACGTTTTGTTTAATACAGTATTGTTTAAATGATTACTTCACACCAAAGTCATACATAGGTACGACGACGCGCGAAGCGAGGAGGAGTGTTAAGTTACTGGCGCACCACTACGCGCGAGCCGAACGAACGAAGCGAGCGTGCCGCGGCAGCGGCCGGCGATGCGCCAGAAGAAACATGACCAAACAATTATTTGTTAAACAATAACTTGCCAAAAAGAGTTTTGCTAACTGAAAATTTGCGATAAGTTGGTTTGATAAATATTTTTGTGCCAAATGAAAATTTGCGTAAAATAGTTTGCGATGTGATATTTTGGGAAGAGATTTTTGCCCATACATTAGTAAAACGTTTATCGTACAGCTGGATTGTGAAATCAGCCAGTTTGTATACAATTTTGTCTCTTAGGGATATATTTAAGCTGTTTTTATGTAAAAACGGATATATACATACCAAAAGTCATACAGTTTGATGAATTCGCTTTGAGCGATTAAACCACCCAGTGTGGCACTCTACTAATTAAGTTTCCATTGTAATTTAAATTTAAATTGTTTCTGTATTGTGGTGTTAAGAGTTATTCCTTTCAAACAACCAATAAATTACAAAGTATTTCCACAGAATATATAACAGTACTACGTACTTACTTAAGTCATATTACTCTATGTCATAAGTGCACTAGAATTCCGACAATTTCAATAAAAGCTTCATGAAATTAAGGCAACCCGTGGGAAATCTAGCTACCATAGTAAACATGAAAATGTTATTACGTTAATATTAGGTATTCAGGTTACCTGCAGCAAAAATAAAAAAAGCAAATAACTAGGTAACTATTAACTTTTACCATAGAATAGTTAATAGTACAACGCATCCAAAGCACAAACAAGTTGACAGCCTCTGTAGTGTAGTGGTTGGGCAGGTTGGCTTAAATCTCATACACCACTAAGGTTGCGGGTTCGATTCCCACGACGGGACAAATGTTTGTGCAAAGAAAAAAAAAGTGCAAGCATTTGTTTCGTGTCTGGGTGTTGTGGGGCCATAGTCCTCATTGTTCCTGGTTCCCTAGAATCTTAGAATCTGGAATCCTAGTTAGGGGTCAGGATCTATATCCTATCCAGGATATAGATCCTGACCCCTAACTAGGATTCCAGATTCTAAGTGTATGTGATCGTCGGGCGTTATTTTATATATTTAAGTATCAAGTAAGGTCAACTTATAAAGTTTTTTATTAAGTTTATGGTATCTTTCATCATCATCATCAATTATTACAATGACTACCACCGTATCGGATAAAGAACCACATACTCAGAAGATACGGCAAAAAACTGAGGGGCATTTTTTTAAAACTTTTGTTTCAATATTTTATGTTGTACTAGCTGCGCCCCTCGGTTTCACCCGCGGTTTCCCGGGATAAAAGTAGCCTATGTGCTATTCCTAGGACTGCATGTGCGTGCTAGGAATGTGTTATTGTCTATTTCTTTAAATTGGTATACAATAAAGAGCTTTTCTATTTTATTGTATTGCAAGTCCTAAAGTATATATCCTACATACCAAATTTCATCAAAATCGGATCAGTAATTTTTGCGTGAAAGTTTAACAAACATACATCCATAAATTCTTACAAACTTTCGCGTTTATAATATTAGTAGGATCCGGTGTTCCTAACAGTTCTTATTAAATAATAGCTATTACACATAATTTATTTATTTATTTACTTAATTCTTTATTGCAATATTACAAGTAATGTACAAAAGGAGAGAGATAGAATGAGAGAGGAGAGAGAGAGAGCGAGTGTGGCTCAGTGAAAGAACGTGCGACTTTCGATTCGACGCACCCGAGTTCGAATCCCGCTGGACCCGCACCACTGACTTTCTTAAGTTATGTGCGGATTTAACACTAGCTCTACAAACGGTGGGAACGAGGGCAACAACGTCAGGTAACTGGCATATCCAAGAATTTATCACAAAAATTCAAGGACATGTGACTTCCACCAAACCGCACTGGGCCAGCGTGGTGGATTATGGCCTATAATCTCTCTATGAAAGAAGGCCCTGGTCCCAGGCCACTTAGCATGGACCGGAGGCAAAACAATTTAAAATGGATAAAAACAGGGGATAAAATGTTCGTCTCCAAACATTTTATCCCGTTTTTATCCATTTTTTTGTTTGTCCGAAGTGGATAAAGCGGAGGATAAATTGTTTTGCCTCCGGTCCGTGCTAAGGGGGCTGCAGTGGGAACGTAATGGGCTGATGATGACCAAAGGAGAACTTAATGCTAAAGCATTTTCTACCAGTCATCCAGTGACGGTAAAAGCAAGTAATACCATAGTATAACATACCTATTCGAAGAAACGATTTCAATTAAAGTACAAATAGTAACAGCAACATTATAAATAGTTACTTATGGCAAACTTTTTTCATAACATCAGCTAATCATATAAATAAACTTACCCGAATTTGATTTATTTTACGTAACTCCTAACATTCGCCTGATATTGAGTTACTCAACTTTCTCGGAAGAATTTGATATAATAGTGACTCGACTTTGATGCATGACTTTTGCGTGTGTTTCGGACTTTGTTTAGCTCGAGGGTATTCATTGAGCTGTCTCGCTGGGATGTGCTCCGCATGAGAGAGTGCAGCGATTTAAAATAGATAGATACATAGATCCGGACCGGAATTCGCGTGAGGAGCCCATCAACGTGAGTTTGTCGCGGCTGGAGCAGATTAGGACCACTGACTTCAATTCCTACGCGCTCCAGGTTCCAGCGGAACACGCGAAGATGTTCCTCGCCCCGGACTTCTGGCCTGCAGGGATAGTCTACCGCCGGTACAGGGAAAGTAGGCGAAAACAATTCCCTGTTGTAGCTTCATAAAAATAGTTTTTATAATATAATATGTACGTTAGTCTGTAAGGTATATATAATATGGGTCTTAGAATTACTTTAGTCACTAATGTAACTATTGTTGTCTTAAGTTACCTGAAATAAAGAAGTAGTAATAATAAATAATAGATAGATAGAAAATTCTTCATTGCACAAACAGTGGGCACATTGGCGAACTTAATGCTAGTAAGTATTCAGTTCAGTATTTCCAGTTCACCTCGGTGTACCTACTGTGGAGATTTATGAATAAATAATTTTTAGAAAAAAAACAAAAACCGACTTCAATGTATCTTCGAAGTCCAAGGTCACATATCGATGAAATTTATATGGGACCACTTCGTAGCTATACTGAACCCGACGCAAAGAATTTTTCAAATCGGTTCATAAATGACGGAGTTCTGAGGTAACAAACATAAAAAAAAATACAATCGAACAGAGAACCTCCTCCTTTTTTGAAGTCGGTTAAAAATAATTTAATTCACTCAAAAAGAGACCATACTGCCAAACCATACTGTAACCATACTGACAGCCTCTGTGGTGTAGTGGTTGGGCAGGTTGTCTAAAATCTCATACATCACTGAGGTTGCGGGTTCGATCCCGCGACGGGACAAATGTTTGTGCACAGAAACGCTCTGTTTGGCGCAACTCTGTTAGTAAGGCTGTTGATATTTTTGAAGATAATCGCTTACAAGACCTTCTTACACCTATACCTACAATTCTAGAGGCCAGTTGCACTGTGCGCCCTGCAACAGGGTCTTTAAAACTAAATTTGGTTTTGCCAGCCATCTTCGCTCCCATTCCCGGAGTTGACAAGGTTAGCCGTTGACGGATACGTCAAGGAGGACATCATCATCATGTGCATTAAAAAAAATACTTTAAAATAATAACAAGATATATATACACAAATCAATAACAATATATATTAAATATAATAATAATAAAATATGCTGACGAACTTAAAAACAAAGAAGATGATATCATGAGAAAAACATACCTACTCATAATACAAAAATAATGCTTACATATATTTATTAAAGGCAAAAGTCAGGTTTTTTGTTCTTTATTGGCTTGCGTTTGACCACTATTTCAATTGATGGTAAAATCTAAAGATTATAATACCTTGGTGGGGATTTCTCGAAAAAATATTCCATAAATCCCCACTAGAACTTAGTAGCACCAACGGCCAGGTGGGGATTCCTGAAAAAAAAACCAGGAAGATTTTTTGGTGGGGATTTTTGGAATAAACCTAAATGACGACTGGCCGACAATGTAGCACGCTTGCCATGATAGGTACCTGCCCCCCTACCCATATGTCCCTCAAGTGCTAATCGTATATCGTGTTGAGCTCGAATTAAGGTATAGCGTCACTGCGACTAATAATATACGGTCTAATTATAGTCGATTCAGGCAAGAAATCGAATTAATCTCATTAATTTATACCAAAATACGATGACTACAAGTTGAGATAAACTTAATGAGACAATATATGGCATCAAAAGACATTGTCGCAGTGAATCTACACCTTAATCTGAGCTCAACACGATATACGATTGGCGCTTGAGGGACATATGGGTAGGGGGGC
Organism: Petrophora chlorosata; assembly: GCA_951640565.1. Taxonomy (NCBI): domain Eukaryota; kingdom Metazoa; phylum Arthropoda; class Insecta; order Lepidoptera; family Geometridae; genus Petrophora; species Petrophora chlorosata. The sequence goes on along the minus strand of OX621201.1, from coordinate 13,840,433 downwards.
TGGTCATTCGTGACTTGAATAACAACACACTAATATTATAAATGCAAACGTTTATCATACATACATACAAACATACATACATACATACAAACATACATACATATATTGCAAGTTAAACATGAGCTTGTAAAAAAGATTTCCCGCTCAAACTCTCGCCATTCCCGAAAAAGACGCGCCATCGTCAAACGCCTTGTTCTGACAAGAGAGCAGGATTGTGGTCGCAAGGGATGGAGTCTCACATCATCTTGGGACAATTGGAGGTAAATGAGAACTTTGCGTGACCTCTGACTTTGGGACACTTGGACATAAGCGAGATTTGAGAGCGAGATCTAAAATATTGTGTTTTATTTTTTATGTGTTTGTACGAAATAACCTCAGAACCAAATATCCAGCGTTCTTCATTTTTATGCATTTTTATTTATATTATTACTTTTTTATGTAACTGAATGACGAGACGAGCTGGTCGTTTGCCTGATGATAAGCAATACGCCAGCCCATAAAAATGACAGCACCACCCAGTACTTTGTTTTGCAAAATCCTGCGCGGCGCTGCACTGCGCTCGTCACCCTGAGACAATTAGCTGTTGAGTCTCATAATGCCCAGTAACTTCGCTGGCTACAAAGCTCTTCAAACCGGAACACGGTAATGCTTGCGCACTACTGCTTAGCGGCTAAATAACTGGCAAAGTGGTGGTGCCCACCCAGACGGCATCTCGCATACGAGAAACCTACCACCAGTATCACATCATGCGAAATAAATAAAAATAAACCATAAACCTACTGTGTATATGGTATATTTTTATTTCGCAACGTCAAAATTGCCAATTTTTTTTTTTTTCACCTAATATGTCTATGTTTGGCCACTATCTCGCCTGATGTGAAGCGATTATGTGGCCTAAGATGGAGCACATAGATCTAGAGAGAGACGGCAGTTGAGCGGCTGCTCAGACCCGTCTCCCCTATGGTTCACCGAACATCATCCCGAAACACGACTAGGTCGCTTGACGGCATGGCTTTGTTCGGTGGGTGGTATTACAACCACGGCCAGAGCCTACCATTCCAAAGCGCGTAAGCGGGTTTCATCACGATGTTTTCCTTCACCGTTTTAGAGCGAGCGTGCAAAATCTGCACTTAACTATAAGTCATTGGTGCAGGGCCGAGTCGGGATTCGAACCCAGGTGCGTCGGATCGAAAGGCGCACGAGTTTCCGCTGAGCCACACTCGCTCAATTGCTCGCTCGTATTAATTGAATTTCATTTCAGATTTGGTTGGAAACCTAACCATATCATAGTATAAATAAATACTACTGTGCTCTAAACATATGTTCGAGTTATGATTATTTGTTTTTCTAAACGTCTGTCTGTCTGATGAGATGTGTGTATATATTTTGTAATCACTGTTAGCGATAAACCCTACGAAGCTTTAAAGAGGCTCAAGCTATAAGTACACCACCGTCATTTGTCTTATCACAAATCCATTCAATCCAAAGGTTGTCTGGAAGATTTCGCTTATTAGCGATAAGACCGCACATTGTACTAGTTTTTTCTACATTTTTTTTTTTGGTGTACAAGGGTATAAAGCGTTGTCAAATAATCGAGCTGCTTACTCTTAACTCTAGACCCAAGACTTTTCCATGTCCTTTGCTTAATTCCGATTCATTTATTTCGTGACCTGTTTGTCTTTCATACACGACAAAACTAAGCAACGGATCGCGGGCTACAATGCCCTTCAAACCGGAACACAGCAGTGCCACTGTAATAATACTGTGGTAATGCTTTAGAGCGAGTGTGTCTCAGTGGGATCACTATTGCGACTTTCGATCCGACGCACCCGAGTTAGAATCTCGCTGGCCCCGCACCACTGACATTCTTAAGTTATGTGCGGATTTAACACTCGCTCTTAAAAACGGCATGTCCAACTTGCACTGGGCCAGCGTGGTGGATTATGGCCCATACTCTCTCTATGAGGGAAGACCCGAGTCCCAGCTGTGGGAACTCGATGAACCGATGATGATGAGGATGAATGCTTACGGACTACTGCTTGGCGGCAGAATAACTGGCAAAGCGGTTGTACCTACCCAGACGGCCTCTCTCATACAAGAAACCTACCACCACTTTTACACATAAATATTTATATTTACAGTCTACTATAAAAACTATTTATTCTTCATTCACAACAGAAAACGATGAAATATTTTCCAACAGGTCGGTCTTCCATTCTCACGTTACCAATAGCATCGCTTTGCCGCTTCAGCGGCTGTTACCTCAACTAGAAATACGGAACGCTAGTCAGTTTTTAATATCATGCGATTGTCCCGATATTGCAGGCGCCCGCCATACTGTATTGTATTCCAAACAAAAGTATTGCGATTCTAGCACGATATCAACGCGTAAGCACACACATAAGCTATTTTTTTAGCCTGTATTAATCCAGGGTATTAGGTTATCTCCATTCCGAATTTCACGCAAATCGTTGAGCCGTTGCAGCGTGAAGAAGTAACAAACACATTAACACACAAACTTTTGCATTTATCCTCACTAATATTATAAACGCGAAAGTTATGGATGTAAAAATTTGTTACTCTGTCACGCAAAAACTACTAAATTGATTTTAATGAAACTTTACAATAAAATAGCTTATACATCAGAATAACACATAGGCTATATTTTATCCCAGGAAACCGCGGGGTGCAGCTAGTAATATTATAGTTTAATTAGTATTAGACTGCATTCCTTTGGCGCACCGTAACGTCCCTGGTAGGGCGTGCATTTGAGACTAAAAAGCTGATATCTCAGGGTAACAAGTGCATTGCAGTACCGAATAGAATTTTACAATCTATGTGGCATGAAAACAAGGCCTCCTCATGTCGTTACCTTATTACAAACAAAGGCAAATGCATGACAAGCTTTTGTGATGCTTTTGCGGATGAATGGAAGATGGTTTTGTCGGAATGTTTGGAGCAGGTAATATGATAGGTATTATTATTTCCAATGATTTTAAATTAAATATTATATTGTTTAATTCTATGTTTATATACCAACCTCACGGGGAGACGGGTCTGAGCAGCCGCTCAACTGCCGCCTCTCTCTAGATCTATGTGCTCCATCTTAGGCCATATCATCGCTTCACATCAGGCGAGATAGTGGCCAAAAATAGATCTATCAAGCGTAAAAAAAAACCTAATGTGTTTCAACCTTTATTGTTACGATTTTAATAGTTATTATTATACTGATATTGGCATTCGCCGTCCCTACCTACTAGTACAATAATAAATCAGGTTCATAATTAAAATTTGAGGTTTATTAAATTATTGTGCGCGAAATTTGTTTCATCACAAAGTGTGCAAACATTTTTGTGTTATTGTTTGTAGGGCATTGAAGCGAGCGAAATTACTGAGCATTTGAGGTGATAAGCGCAATGAAGTGCTGCGCAGTACTTTTGATGGTACTGAAAGTTATAGGTTCTGCAATTGTTAGTGGCAAGCGTAGCGCTTTCCAACAGGCGAACGACTTGCTCCTTGCATTAAAAAAAACATGAAAAAGAAGTCTTCACATTAGCTCAGCGGTTTTCGTTATATATGTTTTTACACAAATCATATCTACTATAATATATATATATTTTAATGTTTATGTATGTTTATTATATTTTAATTGTATTGTATGTATTAAGATTATTTACTATTTTATTATTGTGTATTTTATGTAATTGGTTTATGTAAGTGTATTGAGATATTGAAAACCACCGTCCATTCTTTTTTCGTAATTCCTCTCCCTGCATGGTTGTCTGGAAGAAATCGCTTTAAGCGATAAGACCGCCAATTGTTACACTTTTGTTACGTTGTTTTTATTATTCATAATTTTATGTGTGTGTTTCAATAAAGAGTTATTTCTTTTTTCATTTCATTTCATATCTTATCAACAAAAGTATGAAAGAAATTTGCCTAAAATATGATATACCTACCAGTTTATCCGCGTAAACACTGCATGTCGGCGATAACTCTGAGCACCCAGCGAGCAGATAAAGTTGTATAGTTTATTAAGGCCGGCAACATCTGTATGCTTTTTGTGGTATTGCCATAGTGCAGGAATTCGTTAGCAGTAGGTATCATTTTTGACGAACCAACTTATTTTATTTATTTAAATAAGGATTTGGGGTCGGAAAAGGGTAACGTCTTTCTGGGATAACTTCTGCAGGCTTAGCACAAACAAAGAATGACATAAAAGGAAAAGCGGGCGGAAACAGAAACAGGAGACACAATTTTCCGGTTGGCCTTGAATATCTAAGGCAGGTAGTTACCTGGTCTTGCGAAGAGGGTGTCTCGGAGGAATGTGTTTGAATATAGACCATTGCAGAATGTATTACGGGGTTCGGCATAAGTAATAAGTGTAATAACAGCTGATCAACGAAATAAAATAAATAGACGTGCGAATGATCCTTTATTAGCTAGCACTCAAACCTCTGCAGACTTTGTGGTCGCATAACAATTTGTAAAACTTTATAGTAATTTGTGTGACCCTATATGAAATGTATGTGGATTTTATCCTACTCATAATATTATAAATGCAAAAGTTATTGTTGGTAAGGCATACTATAATGTTATTAAATATCTTAATGACAAATTTTATTGAATTTCTATAATTGAATAGTTTCCCAATGAATAATATGATTATCTAGTGACATTTATTGAATTTTAATATGGTTTGTCATCTTCATCAGCCCATCACGTTCCCACAGCTGGGACACGGGCCTTCTGTCATAGAGAGTATGGGCCATAATCCACCACGCTGGCCCAGTGCGGGTTGGTGAATGTCACATGTCCTTGACTTTTTGTGGAAAATTCTTGGACATGCCGGTTTCCTCACGATGTTTTCCTTCACCGTTTTTAGAGCGAGTGTTAAATCCGCACATAACTTAAGAAAGTCAGTGGTGCGGGGCCAGCGGGATTCGAACTCGGGTGCGTCGGATCGAAAGTCGCACGAGCTCCCACTGAGCCACACTCGCTCTCTAGCCACACTCGCTCTCTGGTGGTTTGTCATAATAATTTATGATAATTATTTTTGAATTTGATGTGTACCTACTTGTATAAATATAATAATGATTAGAATTGTTTGACGTAAATTTTATAACATTTGCATGCCTCCTGGTAGAATATGATTGAACTTATAATTATGTAACATCATGTTGTACCCATATTCGCAACAAATTAATTTGAATTTGAATTTGAAAAGTGTGAGGGGTCTGTGTGCGAATGAACGTATTTTGATGAAACTTGGTTGGTACTTTACGTCCTGGAAATGTATATAGGAAACTTTTTACCCTGCATTACCAGTTACACAGAGAACAACTATAAATCTTATTCTACAAGAGGGAGTCAGCTGTATTAAAATAAAATTAATATAAAATAAAGTGTGTTATCCATACTATGTATGGTATGGACCACATTTGATATAACTGTGATCCACATTAATTCAGATTCTCCTTTAGCAGCGCCACTGTCAAAGTCGAGCCAAAACTTCTGGTAACCAATAATAGTATGGAAACAATAAGTAATTAGCCACGTTCATTCAGATTCTTGTCACAATACATTCAAAACACAAAAACGTCGAAGCAGTCTTACTTCTATTTTGTCAAACTGTGGCACACAAAGGCCAATCAATCACAGGTAATCCCAGGCACCTGCTGTTCTTTATTCTGACATTCGTCCGAGGGGTCGATGTGAAACCACAGCTATGAAGGTTGTTTCGGCAAGCGCAGAGGTGTTGCTAGGGCTAATGGGGTGTAGGAATACCGTCTAGATAAACATGTCCAAACCTTTTAGCCTCCTCGTAACATAGCTTGCCTGCGCAACAGATTTGCTAGGGTAAGCGACGTTCCCTGCGGTCATCACTAAGATAGGTCACCGTTTGTGTGGTATTTACATCTACGCGCTACCGTTACTCAGCTTTACCTGGCTACCTACACTGAAAAAACTAATAGTTGAATTTCTAAATGTTGATTCCTTAACAGTTGAGTCAACAATAAATTACGTTGTGACAACCATAGTACTACATTCAATATAACAAATTAAAAAAAGTTAAAATCTAATTGTTGTTACAACCAAAAAAATGGGTTAAGCTAACATATTTTTTCATGTATAATCGCATAGCGGTCAATTTAACTAATAATTCGGTAATGTCAACATAATGTTAAGTTGAATCAGCAAATAAACTTAGTCAAAGTTACAAAATTAATTCAACTATTTGCAAATAATTTAAACAACAAAGCAAATTGGTTAAAATAACTATTGTGAATAGTTGTCAACACCTAACATTTCATTACCTAGTAGAATCAACAGATACATTTAGTCAAAATAACAAAAATATTTTAACCTTTTGCTAGAAATTTATACAACCAATAGATAATGTTTAATTCAACCATATTGCAAAAGTTGTATCAACAAGCGAATGTAGCTAAATTTACAAAATTGATTCAACTATTTGCAAATATTTTAAACAAGAAAGCAAATTGGTTAAAATGACTATTGTGAATAGTTGTCAACACCTAACATTTCATTACATAGTAGAATCAACAGATACATTTAGTCAAAATAACAAAAATATTTTAACTATTTGCTAGAAATGTATACAACCAATAGATAATGTTTAATTCAACCATATTGCAAAAGTTGTATCAACAAGCGAACGTAGCTAAATTTACAAAATTGATTCAACTATTTGCAAATATTTTAAACAACAAAGCAAATTGGTTAAAATGACTATTGTGAATAGTTGTCAACACCTAACATTTCATTACCTAGTAGATTCAACAGATAAATTTAGTCAAAATAACAAAAATATTTTAACCTTTTGCTAGAAATTTATACAACCAATAAATAATGTTTAATTCAACCATATTGCAAAAGTTGTATCAACAAGCGAACGTAGCTAAATTTACAAAATTGATTCAACTATTTGCAAATATTTTAATAAACAAAGCAAATTGGTTAAAATGACTATTGTGAATAGTTGTCAACACCTAACATTTCATTACATAGTAGAATCAACAGATAAAGAACATTGCCCATCTCCCATACATCGTTGGGCCCATAATTTGATGAATCGTTACAAGTTCCAAATGAGTGTTATTTGTTAGATTAAAACATCAACTTTAAACTACATTATTTTCAGTTTCATTGACAATTGCATTATCAAGTTATATGGGGTCGAATCTAAGGTGAGGTTATGTTAGGGGTTTTGCAATTATCAATCTGGTAATGTTCAGATGGAAGTGTCGTGATGGCCCAGTGGTTAAGGCGCCCGCCTCTCATGTAAGAGGTTGTGGGTTCGAATCCGTACCAATATAACTTATAATAACCTATATAACTTATAACTTATATAACTTTTTTTTTAATTTTTTTTTTAATATCATCCTCTCATCGCCGCCCCATGTGCCATGAAATAATTTCAGATTTTTCTCTATGCAAACTTCGGAGATAAGGGACGGTATCTTTTTTTACATTTTTCGTCAAAACTCAAAAACTATATTTTATACGCTATATGCAGCGTAAAAAAAAATAAGTGCTTGAGAATGTGCAAATAGCGTTCTTTCATATGATACCCCACATACCATAGTAGCCCCACATCGATTTTTTAAGACCCCCTTTCAGTCCCTGTTAAAAAAAAATATTCATATTTTTATTATTTTTTTATTTGCAAATTAGTTGGGCAAACGTTTTCTAAAACTGTTCTAAATTTCAAGTTGATAGCATTAGTAGTTCGTGAGATATACGGCTGAATTGGTTAGGTTTCCTTTGCCGCTGCCGCCAAAATTAAAACCAAAACAGGGTTCCCAACTAAAGGGTATTCCCCCCAAAATTTAGGCGGTAAATAAGTGGAATGGGATTTTTTTGAGGGGCTTTATATTCATATTCATATCTTTATTTGCATTCCATATCGTGTGAAGATCTTATAATGAATGGGCTTAAAGCTGTGGTACAGTTACGGACCCTGTATAGTTTTAGATGTTTTTTTATTTATTTTATTTACAAGTATTGGCCCTGAAATAACCCAATTTAGCTAATCTACTTTATTTATTGACCAAGCGACACGATAATGACACTGACAACTAGAGCAATTGATAAAATATAGCTGATTATTTGCTGTGTGATTGTGAATTTTAATACATATTTTTCCTTGTTCTTACTTAGTTTTCTTTAAGGCCTAAACATTCATTGCGAAAACAATCGATGTTTTAGAAACATCGATGTATTTCTCAATACATTATATTTAATGTATTTTTTCAAAATTATACAGAATCTAGGGTAAATTGAAACCAAGCCAAGGGTACTGTAAAAATGTGACCTGGCAACACTGTTGACTTCAAATCCAACCGCAAGTGCGCGTTGCGTTTGTTTAGTGTGCCCTCTGCCCTGTGCCCGCGTACGTACTATACGTTAGGCTGTAATTTGAAACATTAAAAGTGGTTTAATAGAACAAACAAAATAAAAGGTGAGTTTAGTGATACGTATCGTTGATTCAGTGGTACCTTAAGTAAATATGGAAGATTTTGAGAAATCACTGGTGCCAGTATATCTCCGAGACTGGGGTTTATCTGAAGAAACAATTAAAAATTTTTGTGGTAAGTACTTACCTTACATAGTATGTATGAAACGCCAGTCTGATCATGATGAAATTACTAATTGTAGCTAAATAAGTAATTTATCTACAAGTAGGTAAGTAACATAACATAGATTTTATCTAGCTCAGTTTATGTACTCAGTACATAAAACAGCACTGAGTAGGTAGGTAACCTAATACGAATAAGAGGTAATAAGTTAAATTAACCTAGATTTTATGTAGATTGCGCACCTAGAATATGTGGTAGAAGCAACGTAGGTAGGTATACCTACACATAATAGTACAAGTAAAGGTACCTAGTAGTAGCCACTAGCCAGTAGGTAAGGTACCTAGGTACCTAGTCATTTTTTATAGTAAACTACCGAGATCGCGTACCGAAACTACGATAGGTTAGGTAGGTACCTAGGTACCTAAGGAACTTACGTATCTAAGTAATATTATTTGTTTTGTTTTTCAGATAATGAAATCACTATAGATTTACTCACAGAAATACAGGATAACGATCTAAAAGAATTAGTGCCGCTTATAAAAGAAAGAATATTATTCAGAGTCGGTGTGAGGAAGCTGGAAAAAATAACCCATGTAAGTAAACCTATCTCTATTATTTGTTAATTAATTATAGGTAATTTAATCTCTAATTATAGGTAATTACTATTATTAATTTTCTAATCACCTATTTATTTAGGTAGGTACTTACCATAGGTTATGGAAGCACTAACAAAATGTAGTAGGTATATCAAATACGTCACAAAATGTTATTTTAACACAAAAGTAATGTTAACTTATACCTACGCGTAGTAAGGTACGTACGTACTACCACAGAATAAGTAATAGTACAAGTACAGAAAGTAGACTCTAAGAGAAAAAAAATGCGAATTTAAACCTACTTACAACGCCACTAATGTTCATAATATCTTACACGGCATAGGTACGACCTTGATTATATTAACCTACGGACGGTAGGAGCGCGCGTAACGAATCAAAATGCACCTTAAGCCTGCGGTGCGAGAGTCTGTATTATTTCGCCCGATACGCGCCTTTGAACAGCGCGGTTCAGTTGTAGGGTTGGGAGTTGTGAGAACAAATACGCTAAGGTGTAATGTAGTACATTACTGATAATAAACATGTTTTCAATGTGGAGGTAGTTTATAGATAGTAGAAGTACCTGTTAAAATTTTATTACATTTTTTAATTAAAATGTACAATCGTTTTAGATTGCTTGAGTTAAATTACGAGAAAAATGGTACCTTCCGAATCGTAAGTTATAAAACTTGTAATTTAATAATAGTCAAGGAGCTTGACGCACGTTTTCGACAAACAATAATTATTTATTGTAGCGACAAATATTGGGATCTCTAAATTCGTTGGTAAATAAAATACTATAATATCTTAGGGTAGGTAAGGTAGGTACGTATATGCCTACCTTAAAACTTTTTTGTTTGTCTTTAACGAGATTAAATAGGTTTAGAGATAAATAAGATAAGACAATAAGATAGCGCCGAAACAATAAATTATATTTTTATTATTATTTAAAACGGCGCGGCGTCATACTTCTGTTGCGATGGAGCGCCACAGATATTTCATGTAAAAATCGTAAAAAAATACATATTAGTGGAACTTCTAAAACACATATACCTATTATTTTACTTTTGATTTGGAACAATCATCAATTAATCTTTCAGTCAACATTTATGTTAACGTCATATTTAAACAGTAAAATCAGCAGTATATGCATGTATAAAAGCATGTTTAAAATAGTAAGTCATAATTAAAACAAAGCAACAGTTAGACAGAAAAGGACATTACGGACTATTTTTGTACGAGCTTTTATTAACTTGCAATGTTTGTATGTTCGGGTCAAAACTTGCAAATTACTTTCGACCACTTATTGGTTTCAGTATTCTTGGGAAGCGAAAAGAATGACCAGATACTCCTGTCGTTATTCATGCACCCGTATGCTATGCACTACTTTTTGGCTCTTCGAGTGGCCATACTTAAATAAAAACTCAATATAAAATGCGTAAAGTAGCTTATTAGTAGGTATTTAAATTGTAAGCGCGCGGCATGCGGCAGGTCAAACAAGCGTGCGAAACTCAACTGCGTGTGTTGATCCCCTCATTTTAGTACCCCATCATAAGTCACCATAAGTCAAGTAATTCAAACAAAAGACAAACGTAATCTTATCATTTGCTTAGAATTTAAGTTAGTTTGTTGTTTTGAAAAAAAAAATATGTTTGTGATCTCGCGACAAGCTTTTATTTATATCAATATAAATTTTATAATTTAATGTAATGGTGGGTTTGATTGCATTCAAAATTTATTTTGTTCGTTTTAGAGCATTTAAATAAAAGCTTGTTTAAAAAAATGTTTTTTAATTAATATTTTATTAGTACCTAGTTTTGAATCATACGATAATATTTCTGTTGAGTTTTTGTTGTTGACGTCACAGCGTGAAGTCTCTAGTTAAGTCGCACGGATAGCAAACTAGAAAATCTAAAGTTTTAACTTGGTTTATTATTTTACAGGAAACTGCATCGGAAGACACAAATTCTGCTCCTGCAAGCCCTACAACGTGCTCTAGTCATAGTAGCTTATGCTGTAGCGTAAAAACTAATGCTGACCCAAAACAAATACTTAATGTAAGTTTGGATTTTTCATAATTTTATTATGACACACACGTTTTCCTTATGTTCCTTACTTTTTTTTGTACACATGTTTCTTACTTTTTTTTGTACTGTTCTATTTTAGAGTATAGATATACCCACCATTCTTAATGAGAACAGTTATGGAAAACTGGTTCTGGCCCGTCTGAAATCAAGCTATAAGCTTGATGCGACTAGCAGATCATATCTAACAAAAAGCATTGTGGAGTGGTATATTAACAAATATCAGTGCATGAAAAAAGAAGACTTCATTGTTTTATCAGAGGCTATCACTCGCTTTGTTCCAACAGAACATAAGGTTTATATACCTACCAGCCTATTTATGATACCCATAGTACATTCTTTACCAAGTACCCTACCTACCTAGTATAAATAAATAATAGTAGTGCGATGTACCTAGTTAGTGACAATAGTGAGCGTTATGTAGGTATCTATGATGTGTATCTCCGTTATATTATATATTTTTCATCTTTAAAGTCATACAGTAGTCGTAGAAAGCGTAGTTATCGTAGTGCGACGTAGTTAGTGACAATAGTGAGCGTCATGTCCCTGTCTATGTATATGTATCTGTATCTCCGTTATATTATATATGTACCTACCTATATACCAATATCTTTCATCTTTAAAGTCGTACAGTAGTCGTAGAAGCGTAGTTATGATTCCTTTCAAAAAATGGTCATAATTTGACATATACTAGTGTGTGTAGTAAATTTACAAAATTGATTCAAGTTCATACCACTATTCATGTTCACTATCCTTGGATAAATTACTTTTTTTCTAGGAAACCTACTACATCCCGGCCATAGTTACAAACAAAAAAACGATTCCCGCCAGAGGAAAACTAGTGGACAGGTATAATAATCAAAGACGCGTCCTAAAAAAAGAGGGGGTCATATCAAGGAAACGCAAATATAATGATGATGAAAAACAAGATTCTGAGGTCGAAGAGAACATAATCATCGGTAATACTTTAGTATAATAGGTATTATGTTTGTTTAAAATACCTACACATCGCTTTGCAATTATTTATCATACCTCTGCTTTTTGGTTTCAGAAAATGAAGAGCTGGTCATCTGGCTAAAATACCATAAAGAACCGTTCCAAGAGGTGCGCGAAAACTGGCTGGCAACAAGAGCGTACCGGGTCGAGAAAGACTATAATGATAAAACGAAACAACTGCAAGAAATATTACAAAAATATCCTATTTTGAAACAAAACTTTGGATATAAACTGGTAAATTACATTCAGATCTATTACTAACAGACGAGACTTTTGCATTTATATTGATAGGGCCTATATTCTATTATTTTCTTGTTCCTAAATGTAACATCATCTATATTTTTATAATATTTTTTAGATTGACATTGACTTCGAATATCGGTATCCGGATAAAGAAGTCGTTCTGTTTGAGAAATTTGATAACTTCATGGAAAAAGCATACACAATTTTCAAAAATGACGTTAAGTCGTTCAAAGAGTACAATGCAGTTTTCGAGAAAAATCCAAATGAAGGTTAGTTTGTAAATGCACTAAGTATTTTTACTTTGGCATTGACTGTATGACAATTCAAACACCCATGGCTGACTTGACACCTTATTTTTTGGTCAGATATTTGCTAACAAGCACGTCTCATCAAACGATACCTCATCGATACGATGAACTTACGTACATACAAACATACATAAATAGACTGCTAAACTCATAACCCTCCTTTAGCTTTGCCGTAATCGGGTAATTAATGTATTATTTTACATAGATTAATTTAATTTCAGATACCAAAGTATTCATAATACTGTCTCTCCTGTGCGGCAAACTAGTCCCTTCAGTCGCACGAGGTCGTGCAGCCTCATCAAAGAAATTTACGAAACCATCTATCCTGGAAGCCCGGGACAATTTGGTCCTGCATGTTAAGGTAAAATGGAATAATAATAAAATAAATAATGCTGGACAAATTTTTTCACCCAGCACTATCTAGCCCCAAAATACGCAGAGCTTGTGTTATATGAACCAGATGACTGTTATACTATACATAGATACATTTTTTTTGTAAATACATAGGTACTTATTATATATAAACATAGAGAACAAATTAATATTAACTTCAATGAGTACACAAAATATTAAGTAGATACGGATACTTAAATAAAAAAAATAAACTAAACATAGAGAACAAATTAATATTAACTTCAATGAGTACACAAAATATTAAGTAGATACGGATACTTAAATAAAAAAAATGTTCCTACCTAGTTTACAAAAGTCATCTGTCTTTGTGTTTGATGGTTTTTTTTTTCTTTTCAGACACAAACTGACATAACAAACGTCCTGGTCAAACGGCGAGAAGTCCATCTCGAAAAAAAGTTGACCTGTCAACCCATTGTGGTTTGCGTCGGGCAGTCAGTAGAAGAATTGGAAGCATTTTACGTGAATTACAACGATGTGACCTACCACATGTCAACACTTCTACAGGCCGTGGATATATGTTTCAAGATCTTCCAGGTATTTGACGTCCAATACCCCTCTGAATGCCTACAGCAGTGGATGTTCATTCAACACTATTTCTACAAAATTGCAACGCCCCATGACGTCAAATTTCCAAGCGTTTGCTCGTTGATCGCCGACCTAAAGTGATGTTGAGGTAATTAACGTGTTTATAATAATGGTATTGCATTATCGCTGTTATGTTTGTGCTAGTGACTTAGAGTCAATTAAAGGTTTGTTCCTCCACTTTACATACATACATAATGGTTTGTCAGAATATCATTGCGCACAGCATACATGTCGTAGACTATTTCAAAATGAAAAAAGCTTCAAACGCCATCTTCTGATACACAAAGAACAATTTGTTAAATCATTAGAATCTCCGAACGGTAGCGTAATAAATAATAGTGAGTGCGAGGTCTTATTGCAAGAACACAGTCGTAATTTAGTTGGTGCAGACCAACTAAATTACGACTGCGTTGAAAAGCCTCAGTCACAAAATAACAATGTTCAACTGGAAAATGCTTGTAGTACTTTAGCACAAAGTGATATATCGCTGCAACACTGTGGCATTTCACAATTTTCAAAACAATTGCCAATGGATGAAACCATAAATAATTCTTCTAAACCATTTTCTGTAGATGGATGTTTAAAAGATTTGCAAGATTCAGCAACAGGTTTTGCTTTATCTCTTTATAGCAACCCAAACTTAAATAGAGCTACAGCAAAAAATATTTTACTTGAAGTTACAGATAATATTACAAAAGTGATTGGAAATACTATACGACATTGTATCTCAAATACTCCACAAGGTAGTTCTGCTATTGAATCAGTATTAGACGCATGTTCGTCTCCATTTAAAAACGTAAATACAGAATTTAAATTGTTAAGATATTTTGAGTCAACTGAGTACTACATAAAACCTACGCAATTTGTTATAAACTCATCTGTGAGAACATGCGTACAACATTCTCTGAACGCCATGCAAACTAAAACAGTGACCGGTACAATCATCTCATTAAGGGCTATGTTCAAATCTTTTTTTGAAATTCCGGGCATCTTTGAAGCTACTTTAGCAAATATGCACGTATTAAAATCTCAAACTGATGGAAATATTTCCAATTTCATCCAAGGAACTCTATGGAAATCGAAAATTTCTAAAATTATTGGATTATGTATCCCATACTTTTTGTATTTTGATGACTTTGAGACAGGTAATGCTTTAGGTAGCCATGCTGGAAAACAGTCTATAGCAGCTACATACGTTAGCTTTCCAACAGTTCCTTCCGAATACAACGCGTTATTAGAAAATATATTCGTTGTTACATTATTTAATACTTCATTGAAAGGATTCGGTAAAGATTCATTATTTCATTCACTTGTCAGTCAACTTACAGATTTAGAAACAAATGGTGTTGAAATTGTTATTGAAAATGAGAAGCACACAGTATTTTTTGTTCTTGGATTAATTACAGGCGATAACTTGGGCTTAAATTATCTGTTAGGGTTTAGTCAATCTTTTTCCAGCAACTATTATTGTAGATTTTGTAAAAACCACAAGTCAATTTTGTGTAAGCAAACTGTGCAAAAAGCTCATGATATTTTAAGGGATAAAGACAATTATACTGCCGATTTGCTTTCAAATGACTCTACTATGACTGGTTTATACGCGGAAGGCGACAACATTTTTAATACAATACCTTCATTTCATGTCACTGAAAACATGGCTGTTGATATAATGCATGACTTATTGGAAGGAGTTTGTCATTACGATATCTGTAACATGTTATTGCACTTTATAGATATTTCTAAATTTTTCAGTCTAATCACATTAAACAATCGCTTGTCATCATTTGATTATTCTGGCCCGGAACTTCAAAATAAAATTGTAACTGAAATAACATACAAAAATTTAACAAATAAAAAACTTAAGATGAGTGCATCTGAAATGTTAGGTTTCGTAAGCATTTTACCATTTCTTATTGGTGATCTTATTCCTGAAGATGATGGCATTTGGAGCTTATTTTTGAATTTATCAATGATAATTGATGTCTTAATGATGCCTGAGATCAACTATTCAACAATAAAATATTTACAATCTATAATTCAAGAGCACCACGAGCAATATCTTCATTATTTTACCGATAACCTTAAACCAAAACATCATTTTATGGTGCACTATCCACATATTATTCAATGCGTAGGACCTTTGAGACACATTTGGTGTATGCGGTATGAAGCAAAACACAAACAACTGAAACAAACAGCTAATAATACTGCATCAAAGCGCAACTTACCATTAACTTTACTAATTAAACAACAATTAGTATTTGCACAAAGAATTTATTTTAAGCAAGGATTCGTTAATAGAATTGTCTGTGGTGGTATTGATGATAAACCTTTAACTCCTGAATGTTCTCTTCTGACAGTGAATGGTGTTAGTATAGAAAATTATCGAATAAAGTGGGTTAGAAACTGCGGGACGTTATTTAAACCAGGCTTCGTTGTCCCTATTGTTGAAGATACTGTTATTCTATTTTATAAAATAATTTATATACTCAAGTTGGTCACAGGTATATTTTTGTTTTGTAAACCACTAAACTATATAGGCTTTAATCAACATCTTCAAGCCCATAATGTTGTTATTGAAAGTGTCCCGAACACTCAATTCAAATGTATAGATATTGACGATATATCAAGTTTTCCAACGGTTTGTCATATAATTTGTAATGGAGAAGTTTACTGCAAGATAAAACAATATTTTTCAACAGATAATGAATGACTTGCAGCCTTACAGTAATAACTCAATGTACGTAACATTGCGCGTGTACGTAGGTAATCGTCGTTAGACATTGATTTAAAAAAATTAAAAGTGGTAATAGCACAAAATAACAGGTGAGTTTAGTGATAGGTACCGTTGATTCAGTGATAGGTACCTTAAGTAAATATGGAAGATTTTGAGAAATCACTGGTATGCCAGTATGTCTCCGAGACTGGGGTTTATCTGAAGAGACAAATTAAAAATTTTCGTGCTCTTCATTTTCTGAAACCTAAAAAACAGTAGGTACGATAAATAAAAATAGTCAAGTCAGCCATGTGTTGTTTAGAAATAGAGTCTGTCATTGTAATGGTTAGGTTTTTCTGGTGTTAATGCAGGTACATACTGATTGTTGGCCTTCTAGCAATTTTTTATTTATGTTATACAACATGTAACGTAATTAACGCACACCCTCAAACACCCCAATTAGAATATTATGTTATAATCATAATACATAAACTGAATTTTAAATTTAACATGTATATGCATTGTTATTTATTAAATTAGTTCTACCAATTCTTGGAGAACGTTATGGTCATACTACTACGCACGCTACGCACATATTCGCACAAGCAGTTATCGCGCCGCTCGACGCAATACGAAACTACGTCTATTTAAATTTGTTTTGACTGTACAGGGTTAATATGACAATAATTTCCGTAGTTTTAATTATTTTTGGGATAAAAAATTACCTATATTAAAAATGATAGAAATCGATTCAGTAAACGATTCTGAACAAACTATTTTCAGGTTGTGTGTGCGTTAATTAAGTTACGTGTTGTATATAGCAGAGTATGTCCTGTAGGTAACTACCCTTAAATTCTATTATTTATATAAAAAAGTGTCGCTACCAGTAGGTCTAGTCTGTCATGCAAATATAATTACTACCTACCGTTTTTTGGATCGTAGCAATTACGATTATTGGTTGTTAGGCCTAACAAAGTGATATCACCATATGGTGATTAAACTATTGTTAGGCCTAACAACTAATGGCAAATGGGCTTTACGCTACGATCCAAAAAACGGTAATTACATTTGCATGACGGACTAGACCTACAGGACGTTTAAAGTCGGGCCTTGCAACATAGGTTCCGCAGCTGGTTAGTTTTAGGCTAGCGTTCATAATGAACGAGCTATAAGTTAAGTTTGTGAGTCTGTCAACTGTAATGGTTAAGTTTTTTCTGGTGTTGATGCAGGTTCATACTGATGGGTGGCCTTCTAGGCATTTTTTTATTATGTTATATATAGCAGAGTATGTCCTGTAGGTAACTACCCTTAAATTCTATTATTTATATAAAAAAGTGTCGCTACCGGTAGGTCTAGTCTGTCATGCAAATGTAATTACTACCGTTTTTTGGATCGTAGCGATTACGATTATTGGTTGTTAGGCCTAACAAAGTGATATCACTCGATTGTTAGGCCTAACAACTAATGGCAAATGGCCATTACGCTACGATCCAGAAAACGGTAATTACATTTGAAAACTTAGGTTGGTACGTATTTGTTAAATCTACTAATAATTGTTAGTTTGTTTGCCAAACTTTGACATTCTCTCGCTAAATGTCCATACGTATTGGACGATTTGCTAGTTACTTAATTTGAATACTATAAGTTTTATTATGTTTTTTTATGGTTAAATAAATGTGCTTTGTTATGGTTAAATAAATGTGTAATAATGATCTATAACTTTTTTATTTAATTGTCTATAATTAGATTTCCTTTATAGGTAGGTAAGTATTTTCATGAAAGTGTATTGTAGAATAAGCCTGCATTGAGTGGTGTCAATATTATATTGGTATTTTGTAATTAGCTAAGTAATAAGTTAACCTGAAATGTAAAAGTACATGTTTATACAGAATTTACTTTAATATTATGTTTGTAAAATCAATCTGCATTTTCACGGAAGAAGTAGGTATAATGTTGAATTAGGCTTTGTCGTAAAGCTACATTACATACATACACCTAGAGGTGTATGTATGTAATGTAGCGATAGGTTAGAATAGCATTTGCACTTATCATGCCGGCATAGTCCAGTATCAAACCTTAATGATCACCGGACAGATCATTTATCATAACCTACATGGTAAGTACAAAAGTAAGAGATTGCTTTAAGCGATAATACCGCCAATTGTATTACCCTAGTTTAAGTTTCTTTTTTTATGTACTATGTCTGTGGTATATGCAATAAAGAGATTTGTATTGTATAGTATGTTATTCTAATCTATTGAGGCGTATCGTTTCAACATTACACCTTTGTCAAAAATACTTTATATTGTAGGTAGATATTACTAATAAATGCAGGTTGATTTTACCAATAACAAGTAATTTTAACTAAATGTCACATGTCAATACTACATTTACAACAGTCAAGAATGCCAATATCGAAGGTTAATTTTACCACTAAATTTAGGTTATTCTAACCTATTGTTACATGTCGATTCTACATTACACTTTTGTCAAAAATACTATTATGATCTAGGTAGATTTTACCACAAAGCAGAGGTTCATTTAACAAAACACCACAAGTTGTTTCAACTTAAAAATACAGGTTAAGTTTATCATGAAAATTAGGTTGTTACAACTTAATTTTACATGTCAACACTACATTTACAATAGTCAAGAATACCAATATACACAGGTTAATTTTACCACCTAATTTAGGTTATTCTAACCTATTGCTGCGTGTCGAATCTACATTACACCTTTGTCAAAAATACTATTATGATCTAGGTAGATTTTACCACAAAGCAGAGGTTCATTTAACAAAACACCACAAGTTGTTTCAACTTAAAAATACAGGTTAAGTTTATCATGAAAATTAGGTTGTTACAACTTAATTTCACATGTTAATACTACATTTACAACAGTCAAGAATACCAATATACACAGGTTAATTTTACCACCAAATTTAGGTTATTCTAACCTATTGCTACGTGTCGAATCTACATTACACCTTTGTCAAAAATACTATTATGATCTAGGTAGATTTTACCACAAAGCAGAGGTTCATTTAACAAAACACCACAAGTTGTTTCAACTTAAAAATACAGGTTAAGTTTATCATGAAATGGTTGTTACAACTTAGCACTATATATTTAAAAATACAGGTTTAATAATATAGTTAAAATAACTATTTCAAAATAGTGTTAAAACAACCTAACTGGTGGTTTGGTTAAATTTACCTGTTACAAGTAAGTGTTAAACTAACTTAGCTCATGGTTTGGTTAAATTTACCTTACAAGCAACACATTTCAAGTTAATTGATTCAACTATTATTAAAGGTAGGTTCTATATCAACAAAAAAAAAATGTTGAAAAGTTGAATGTTCTGATAACCTATAATAAACTAGTTGATATTACCATTTCAAAACAGTGTTGAAACAACCTCACTGGGTTTGGTTAAATTTACCTTTTAAAAGTAACAATTTCGGTTTGTTTGATTCAACAAATCTTCTATGTAGGTTCTATATTAACACAAAAAAAAGGTTGAATAAATGTTGATTCAACTAATTAATTTTTTCAGTGTACCAATTTAGGCATCACAGACTCACTTATGAACGTGAATTATTCAATTACTCTCGAGAAAAAACCTACTACTCGGAAGACCGAGGCATTCTCTACTGCATCGTCACTTACTGGTAAAATATAGTTCAAAATAAGGTCAATATCAAGTAAAAAGGGTTACTCTATAATGATTTAGATGCATACTAAGAAATGACGTAACGCAGCAGCGAGATACGTGCAAGGAATTAGGGGAAGCATTTGCGGTGTCCCTCTGAACACTGACAGTTCTTCATTTCGACACGACACTTACTTCGAAAATATATAGTTCGACAAGTCATTGTTTCGACTGAACATAATAAGAAATTTAAACAAATAGCGACTCTTGCTATGACGCAATAAAATTCAATTCAGCTCGCGTAGCGCTGCATACCTACCAGTCATATTAACCTACAGAGCACCTCTCTTTCTATCGCATAGCTCTTATCTCTTCTGACGCGGCACGTGTAACGACGCGCGACCCGCCGTCGGTGTCCGGCTATGTACTTGTAGCTTCGTACCTACAGTGCAGAGTGCGCTAGGCCTGGTATAAGTTCGACTGAAAATACTTCGACAACACAAACAGCCTAAACACAACGCAAAGACTAGGTTAGGTTAGAGCAGTCGTACCACACATCGAATCGCCAGAAAGTAAATTGAATTTTTGTGTTTTCGAAATATTTTCGATCGAACTAATACTTGTCGAAACCATGACTTGTCTAACTATATTTTTTCGAAGTGTCGTATCGAAATAAAGAACTGTCGAAGTTCAGAGCCGGCCTTTGCTCAGCAGTGGGACAGTATAGGTTAGGAAAAAACATATTACTCATATATAATACCTACAAAGAATATACACGAGTTTGATATGCAAAACGCTCTGTCTAAGAACAAATGCGATAGATGCAAAATTCCACTTTAATAAGATATTCAAGAAATTCATAACAAGTGTGTGGGTAAGGTTATGAAACAAAAATAGATAGCGGAGAAAGGCTCACGTCTACACTACTGTTTGGAATCCGAGCAACGCCAATTTTAGTTGGCGTCTACCCTACTCGCATATTTTGGATCCTGCTCTAAATTTGGGAACTAGGGCTGGCAGAACTATAATTAAAGATTTCATATTGGGACTGCTGAAAATAAAACAGTGAAAACATGGGTCAGTGAGGTTAGTGATATTCACTGACCGGTTTATTCCGCACCTCAGCTCGTTTCCGTTCAACTAAAGAGAAGAAAACAATACGAAAATAATTAGAAAGATTAATATTATATATGCGAAAGTAGCTCTGTCTTTCTGTTTGTTATCTTTTCAAGACTAAACGGCTGAACCAACTTTTATAAAATTTTACATAGAGATAGGGTGTAGCTCGGAGAAGAACTATTATTTTGGAGGATAATTTATATTCCAATTTAATACGTTTTTCCCCGAGGAATCGCAGGCATTGTAGCCAGCGAAATTACTGGGCATTATGAGACAACATCAACAGCTAATTGTCTCAGGGTGACGAGCACAGTGCAGCGCCGCGCATGATTTTGCAAAACAAAATTCTGGGTGGTGGTGCTATTGTTATGGGCTGGCGTATTGCTTACCATCAGGCAAAGGACCAGCTAGTCTCGTCATTCGGTAAGTATAATAAAAAAAAGGATGTCTATTTATTTATGTACATTCTTTTGTTATATGAAAATTATTTTATTTCGCAGAGATTAGTGACATGATCAAATGACGGAGGATGTTAAAATAACTATTGTCCCCTTTACGGAGACACAGCCACTAGGTTAGGTTATGTTAGAACTGTGACCACACGGTGCGAGCCGAGCCAGCGAAGCGAGCGAAGCAGCGGCGGGCGAAGCGCCAGAAAGTCGTTTTTCCGTATAAAGCTTACTTTACTATATCAACGGTAACAGAGTAAGCGAACAACGGGTCTTATTTTTAAATATTTTATTAAAGTACCGCTGTCCCCGTTTAAAGGGGACACGGCTTACGGGGACACCGGACCTACACCTTTTAATGTACACCAATATTATATTAGAGGTACAAATTTCGTCAGACAATTCAATTAGTTTCACTTGCAAACTCGTCACTGGCCAAGGTCTTATAGAGAATGGCCACTTCTTAAGCAGACATCTGATATGACAGGTTGACAGATTAAGGTCGCTGGTCGCTGTATTCCTAGAAACAGATATATTTTTAGTCGGTAGTGATATTTCGGTATTAAATTGAAGTTAATAGATAGGTCACTCTGGGTCATCTATTACACGGTAAAAACGATAACTTGAACTTTTTGTGCAGCATAAAAATTCTATATAAAATAGAAATTTACCAAATTGTGCACTACTTTATTTAATAGAGATAACAGGTTCTAATATTTTAAGCTACCGCTTTTTTTTATTACCAAAGGTACCTGATGTTGACTGCAATCTCACCTGATGTTTTTTTTTATGCTTAATAGATCCATGTTTGGCCACTTTCTCGCCTGATGTGAAGCGATCTTGTGTGGCCTAAGATGAAGCACATAGATTTATAGAGAGACGGCAGATGAGCGGCTGCTCAGACCCGTCTCCCCGATGGTTCACCGAACATCATCCCGAAACACGACTAGGTCGTTTGACGGCATGGCTTTGTTCGGTGGGTGGTATTACAACCACGGCCAGAGCCCACTCCAAAGCGCGTAAGAAGGTTTCATCACGATGTTTTCCTTCACCGTTTTTAGAGCGAGCGTGCAAAATCTGCACTTAACTAAAAGTCATTGGTGCAGGGCCAAATCGGGATTCGAACCCAGGTGCGTCGGATCGAAAAGCGCACGAGTCCCCGCTGAGCCACACTCGCTCTAAGTGTATGTAAAGTGACGACGACCTCGTTGGAATATGTTTGCCTAAAAGATACCGATTCACTCAAGACTTAAAGATACCTAGATTATAAGAAGCTATAAACAAAGACGCTGCGGTAAGGTGTTCTATTCCTTAGCTGTATCTTCTGTAATTACGGAGAAATTGCCTATAAATACTTAACCAAAGCAAGTACACATTTACCGCCGCGACCGCACGTACCTACTTCGTGAGGATGAGCGTCTGTACCGCTCGAACACCGGTCGAGTGTCTCGACTTATGTTCGTGAGTGTAGCCGGTTAGTAAATTACCAAAAGAAACCGACTTCAATGTATCTTCAAAGTCTAAGGTCAAATATCGATGAAATTTATATGGGACCACTTCGTAGCTATACCACGCTATACTGAAATGAACGCAAAAAGAATTATTCGAATCTTTTTTGAATCGGTCATCAGTTGGCGGAGAAATCAGTGACCATCATTGAGGTCTGAGTGACCATACATAAAAATGGTACCTCCTCCTTTGAAGTCGGCAAAAAGGAGTTATCTTCCTGTCAACGAAAAAGCAATCGTTCCACAGGTAAAAACAAACCGCAGCCCTATCTAGCATCTAAAATTCGTTCAGAATGCCAATTGAAGCTGTAGCAGCAGTTTTGTAATCGACGGCGACGGCTGGAACCAAGCCAAACGTCGTGTAAGGAGGTATATCGCGACACATTGACTTTTAACTCTGTATTTAAAATGTAAAACATGTACTTTAAAAGCGCAGTTAGCTGAAATTGCAAAGTTCCGCATGTTTGTACCAGATGCGTATCTCTTTGTGTCTTTGACCTACTGCATACATAATCGCAAGAATAGATCTACTATACTAAGTATATAAAGGAGAGATGCGGAAGAAGGATCCAGGACCTGAACCCGTCGAGGCTGGAGTCAACGAGGACTACGAGTTTGAGTTCGAGTCCTACGTGCTCCGGCATCCTGCAAAATATAAGGAAATATTCCTGGTTCCCGAATTTTGGCCCGAGGGAATAGTGTTTCGGCGCTACAGAGAGGCTACACTGAATGCCCCTTATCCTAGTGTCTAGTGTATAGTAGTGTTTTTATAATTTGTATATATTAGTCTGTCAGGTATATATTTTATGAGCCTCTGGTACTTTTATTTCATAATTTGGGCGTCTTCAAGGCTAGAGTGAATAGGTATCTTCTAAATCTACGTGCTCCATCTTCGGTTTAATAGAGACAATAAGAAAAAGTGTTAATGGACACATTCTTAGTTTTAGCCTACCTATCAGTTTAAGTTAAATGCAAATTACTCATTAGCCTAATAAATTGGCTAGATTGTAGGTAATATAAATGGGGACCATAATATTTATGAAACCATACTCAAGGAAAAAAAAAAGGCGAGATGGTGGTCAAACGTAGTTTAATCTCAAATTTAAAAAAAACTGTATTATTGCAAAGGTATTGCGTATTTCTCCTGCGTACCCTACCTACATAAAGTATTGATACTATAATACTTTTATTTAAATTGTTTGGAAGTTAAATTATCCTACTTGAATTGAAGTTATCATATTATTCCATTTCATATTTTTTATTCCGCCGAAATATATAAATACACAGATTATGTAAGTACAATTACCTAAAATGTTATACACTATACAAGGTAAATGGTTACTTAAGCACTAACCATGGTACCTACTCAGAAATAGTTTTAACTCCCTTACAACAATTGCAGTCCATAGTTTAGTTTATTTTTATTATTATTGTCCAGAAAGGAATCTTAGTAGCAGTAACACAGGGAATCCTAGTACGGCTGCTAACGAAATACCTAAGATACCTCCAACCAATAGTTTAACCAATAGTTTCTATACATACCTCCCGATTTAAATTATTGTAATTACCTATTACGAATATTGTTTTTAGTTATTTTCTTTAATGAATGTTTAATTATGATACTTAAGATTATTGCCAAATGCTTATTAAATTTACCGCCTAGTTTGGGACTCGTCGTTTAGTCGTAATCTGCAACAAACCGCTTACCTTTTTGAATTACTTGTGTACCACAAATGTTGTAACCTTTTTGAATAAACAATTTTATTATTTTATTATTATTATTATTATTAATTTTAATAAGAAAAGTGTTAAAGTTTTAAAGTATGTACATGCATAATTATTAGAATTTAATTTGTGCCTATACCTACTGAATAGGAATCCTTGCCATTGTTTAATATCTTGATATACACACTCATAATGCTGTAAATATATGAAATAAACCTCAGTGGTGTATGAGATTTGAGCCAACCTGCCCAACCACTAGGTACCTACACTAGGTACCTACACCAGAGGCTGACGCTACATGCTCCTTTCGAAAATGCCACCTACATGTTCCTTTCGGGTGAAACCAGGACAATGTAATTTACGATGTCGTTGGAGGTAAGTAATAAATCCACTCCCAAAATAAAACAGCCGTTTACGTTGCTCCTTAGAATTAAGCTGATATTGTTCTATTGTAGAAGCTGGGACTGTGTTACAGATTTACCGTTACAACTTATGACGAAAGAAAAGTTACCGCTTTCAAAGTCTACCACTCTATTAACCCTACGATATTAATACCCCTATAGATTTAGGATTTAGGTTTTTTCCATCTTAATGACTTTAATTATTATAATTTTTGACATACATAATTCATAATGGCGGAGCTGCGTCAAAAGCGGAAAACCTCAAACGGCGCAAATATACAAATCTCGACCGAGGTTGCATGTTTGTGCCGTTTGGGGTAGAAACATTAGGACCGTAGGGGCTGAGCACCCATGAAATCTATAGGGACTTGGCAAAACGTCTGGTGGAGACGACATGTGACCAGAATGCTGGCTCATATTTAGGTCAGAAAATTTAGTTTAGATTTAGATATTTCTTTGTTATAGATTAATAAAATGCTATATATATGCAAAATTATAAATTACAAATTAAAAATACATTATACACCCATAATTCATTGTTTAATGTCATTTAATATCTTTTTTGAATATCCTTTACTAGCTGAGCCCGCGACTTCGTCCGCGTGGAATAGTTTAAAAAGTAGCCTGTGTACCAAATTTCATTTAAATATCAGTTCAGTAGTTTTGGCGTGAAAGCGCGACAGACAGACAAAGTTACTTTCGCATTTATAATCTTAGTAAGGAAATTGGGATTGTGTATTTTGTTATTGGTATGTAATATGTATGTACCGTTTATATTACAATAAACAGTTTCATTCATTTTATTTCATTTAGTAGGTAGGTATGTGCTCTCAGACATTAATTTTAAATTTTTGTGAAAAATTCTTGGACAGGCCGGTTTCCTCACGATGTTTTCCTTCACCGTTTTTGGAGCGAGCGTTAAATCCGCACATAACTTAAGAAAGTCAGTGGTGCGGGGCCAGCGGGATTCGAACTCGGGTGCGTCGGATCGAAAGCCGCACGAGCTCCCACTGAGCCACACTCGCTCTACTACTAAAGATAACTGTAACAAAAATAGCTGTTCAAGTTTGAGCGAAGATAAAAGCCAATTACTACTAATAGCCGCAAAAATATACTTTTAACCATCTTAAAAGAGATGCTATTTCGAAAGCTTTCATTTTTATAACTTTTCGATCAAATTTTTCTGATAGGTACGTATTGAAACAAAATTAGTTTGTTAAAGATTAAAGATTCTTATTCTGTTTATTTTTTTCTTAACTTTAACCTTAATCTTTAAAAGAGCCGAATAACACATAACACTCGAGATAGTCACTAGATCTAAATAATATAGTAGTCCTAATCCTAAAAATATTATAAATGCAAAAGTTTGTGTCTGTGATGTTTGTTACCACGTATCACCGTAACTACTAAACTGATTTTGATGAAATTTAGAATATAGATAGTTTAAGTACTGAATTCAAACATAGGCTATGTTATTTTAAAAAATCAACGCCCATGGGGGTGAATCAGGGTGGTAAAGTTTATATGGAGCATATTTATTCCTTAGTTCAATTCGCTCAAAACTCGGTACAAATAAACTTTAAACTAAATAATGAAACACGTATTTTTTCAAAACTACCCCTACGAAGGGTGCATGGAAGTTTTAAAGTTTCTACGGTTTTTTTCAGTGTATACTTTATTCGGTGGTTTGATTCACTCACAACTCAGAACAAATAAACTTTAACATAAATTATAAAACACGTGTTTTTTATTTTTTTACCAAGTTTATTTTATTTAAGAGGGAACGGCACGCTGAAATTTTCATACAAAAAGCGAAAACGTTTTTCTACCCCTAAACATTAACCAAATTCGATGAAATTTGGACATGTAAGCGATGTTACCATTATTGAGGTTTGTAGGTTTTGGTTTTTCGATAATTCCTATAGAAATTGAATAAGTGGACCCAAAAAACTCAATATTTACTCGAAAATTATTTTTGAAGTTTGGAAGCTGTTAACTTTAAAAATAGACATAAACTTAGGAAAAGGATAACCTGCAAACCTAGTTTATTCTCCATTTATGAAATTGAGACCAAAATTACCAAATTTGGTTGAGATTTAGTGTGGTAGAAACGTTTTCTCCCGAAACGCTAATTTTAACAAAAATCTGAAAACCTCAATTTTTTGTTTGTAATCTTCAAAGCTCCCACCAGCCGCCGATTTTAAATAAAATTTCACGCGTCTTGCTTCCAGTTACCTACATATTTCCACATTTTCAGCGTTACAGGCGAAGCGTAAAACCTTCCATTACTCCCGTAATTTTTGGAGTATCAAATTATGCGCACTCACTACATCCGACATGAATATGTATAGGAACTCCTTTTGGAATCAATTACCGGATAAGTAAAGAATCAATAATGATTGGTGTTGGAGCGTATCGGAATCCTTTAGTAAAAGGTACCTGAATAAAATAAGTAGGTATCGGCTTCGACAGTGGCAGGTCACTACCGTTCTAGAATGAAATACCGATTCTCCAATGAATAGATCTTTATTATATTGGCATACTTACAGATAGGCAAAGCTGGCTCAGCTTTAATTTACCTCCACGGTATTGTATACCTCTAATGATATATGTGAATTGAGGAAAAATTGCCACCCTGAGAGGACTGTGTGATGAGAAATACTCAGATAAGTACTTACTTTTTAGAGTAGGTACCTATTCAGAGATCAAACGTAAGAATTATATACTTATACAAACTTAGTCCGGAGGTAACAGTCCATCGGCAATCAGCTTCTGCCTCCTAGCCTCTTCCCTTGCCTTTTTCTCTGCCTCCTTCTTCTCCTGTTCTTCTTTTTCCTCTTGCGCCTTCTTTATAGCCATCTCAGCCAGTGTCTTCTGGTCCAGCTTGAAAAAGTTGATCGGCTCCTGGAGGAATCTTACATCCTTATTGTTCATGTTCTCCACAAACTTTGTATACAAAAAAGTACCTTCTTCAACGTTTAGAGTTTTGTCTTTAGTCGCCAGTTTTATAAAATCTACAAACTCAATGTCTTGAAATGGTTCCCCCCATTTGAATAACTCTTCTCGGAGCACTTCGAACTCGCAAATACCTGTTTCTTCGTCATCGTGGCCTAAAGCTGCGAAGGCTTTGAAAACTGCCGCCTCGAAGTCATCTCCCCACGCCATTTTGGCTTCGATCATGAACAGAAACTCGTGGTACTCGACAGTGTCCACAAATTCGTCTTCTAGGAATATTTCGAAGAGCTGCTTTATTTCGGCGGTCTTCGGATTGAAGCCAAGCTTTCGGAGCATGAGTGGAATTGCGGCTAAAGGGACCTGTAAAGAAGGTTTGGGGAGGTACATACTATTATATGTCATGAAAAAAGAATAGGTTGTAGAAAATGATAATAATTATGAGCTTTGTTATTTAACTAGTGTTTGTTCGAGTAATAACGTATTTAATATTTTTCGAGTTTAATCATGTACGGTACGAGTATACATAAATTAAACAAAGTTTAGAAAACTTTCTATGTTCTCGCAAGAAGTCGTTGAAGTTTGAAGTTGCACCACTTCACTGAAACTTAAGAAGAGGTTGGGGTTTATTGGCTCAATAAACCCTATTTACGCTGGTAACCTTCTTGAAACCTAATAAAAAAATAATTTACACTGGCTCTATGTAAAGGACGTGCGCATCCATAAAATTAAAAATCAAAATTTGCAATCCAAACACAGCAAAATTTTAAATTACGTAAGCTCTTCAAAGCTAATAACAAAAATCCGACAGCCCGGCCGTAGAGGCAGGCCTGTCACTTTATTGAAATTTCACATAATTTTCACCAGCGGAGTGTAACAAAATCACGGCTTAATTTTATCTTTGTTGGGTTGAGCGGTGAAAATGAAAAGGTTTGTTCAGAAGCGTTTAGTTCGCGCCTGATTGTTATTTGTCGGCAACCACATCAGACGAACACGATGGGGTGGATAATTTTGATTGATGGTTGTGCATCTTCATTTCCTTTATTTCAAAGTTTTAAAACAAAAGTTATTTGTGTTGACCTAGTCTTCAATCCAGAGAGAAAGAATAAACGGAGTAGTCCGTCCCAAATATTTTATTCTCCCTCCTTCTCAACTCTCAACAAACATATTGAACTCAGCTCTCAACAATTATGTTTTCCTTTTACCTAGGACTAGTTTAAATATTCTATTATTATTTTATTATATTCAAGTTTAATTTTCCGAATATTAATTAGACTGCTGTCTTTTACTGATTATTGAAGACTGTAATTATAGCTAAGACACAGAAGCTTAGATTAGATTTGGTAACCGATCCATGACTTTTCGTGTAAGGATTCAGTGAATCATAATAGGATTTGATCCAAATTACAAAATGTGGCGATACAATACAACTTCCGAACTACCTTAAGCCTAATAATACATAAAGCTAAATCTTCATTTCGTGTAATAGAGATGAACTTTACTAGACTTGTTTAGACCTGCTACCATTATTGAAATCCGAGCCCCTTCGTTGTGTATTGGATCTCGCGATCCCACCAGATAACATTTTCAATTTTGCCTAAATGAAGAGAATTTGTTAATGCCACTGATCCTATAAAAAAAGTCAGATACTCCGCACGGAACACGGGATTGAGGCGCACGAAGCGGATACCACTGCACAAAGCGGATACTACATCGAGTCAGTACGCAACGAAGCGCTGGCTGAGTACGAACTGCGTGACGCGTGAATTTTAGTACTAAAAATATGCATTATTGAGTGTTTAAACATTGTAACTGCTCCCAGAAACCGAGACGAAAAGATGGGATATCGTTTCACAAGTAAGTTCAAATATACTGATTAATAGTTTGATTTTATTTTTCCGTATAGTATGTTTAGAATAGAAACACAAAACCTCAACGAGAATCGGTTAGTGTGACCACACATCTATTTAACTTACATTTTTACCCTTACTTCTAGGAAAATTAATTTTAATGTAGTTAATGTAGGCTACATTAAAATTAATTTTCCTAGAAGTAAGGGTAAAACTGTAAGTTAAATAAATGTGTGGTCCATAAAGGTGTGAAACTAGAGCTGGTCCCTTTCCAACTCCAGTGTCAGTTTAATTTAAAAAAATAATAGTATTTTGGTAATTTTAAATAAATAGTATTTTGTCATGAGCAGGCGCGGTGCTTACCATCAGGCGAGTGACCTGCTCGTCTCGTTACTTAGTAGTATAAAATCAATCTGCCTTACTCTGAAATTTTAACTTCATTGGTCGTGATGAGTCAGTGAGTGAGATTTTATTTTGTACATTATAGGTATAGCTAAAAGATAGATTAATCAGTCATTGTCATAATGATGACAAATATTTAGTTTGCTAATTATATGTCTATTAAATAAATACATACATCACTCTATCCATTTACAAATATATTAATAGTATATACCTACCGTTCACTAAAGAATCGGGGAATAAAATTGAATAAAAGGGATTTTTTTTCTTACACTAGCAACATTACACTCACAATGACGCATGTGTTTCTACAGTGATAAAGACACGCACACATAGTTATGTACCGGCCTTCACAGTGTTGTTCCCGAAAAGTGTATCTGACTTTTTTTATAGGATCAGTGGTTAATGCTATGTTATGAGAGCAGAATGCACATGTCTGCCTGATATGAAGCGCCGGGCCTGCCCATAATAAAGCCGGAACGTAGAATAATTTCTACTTTTTTATATATTGCTTTTGATTCTCACTTCTTTAATATTACAATATTGTGTTGCGAATCCAAATAATCCATACTTAAGTTAACAGTAAAAAATTGGTTGTCTGTAAAGTCGGTTTACTGACGATAGTTGAACGTGACAACGTCTTAAGAAAATACTGATGGAATAGTAGCATTTTCGTTGCCGAACGCAAAGGCCGATTGTGCTTCTTTGTCTCTCGTTCCGCGCTCTCGCTTGCACTTCAAGCCTTACATGGAACGCCTCAGAGCGAGGTAACGCCGCATGAGTCATGTTTTTTCGTGCGTGCAGCCGGCTCTATCGAATTATAAGACGTTGTCACGTCAAAAAATAAGTAAATATATACCTAAGTAGGTTTATGTATAGATAAACATATAAGTATAATTATTTTGTGTTGGGTTCGACTTGCGAAATGACTATGCGCATCTTGAATGGTAGTAGGTATTTATTATTGTACTCGACTAAAACACAATTAAACGAAAAGTACAGGGAATGTAACTAAAGACGTACGGCCATGCTAGAACAATTTAAATATCGAAGCCAAGAGCATAGACAACACAAACCCGACTGTAGGCGACGCTTGATTACCTATGGAATATTATATTATTTTTGTTTACCTTATATTTTTAACTAAACTAATGACTTTAACATAGCCTATATGTATATTGTTAGCTGTCAAGTAGTCAGTGAGCAGTAGTAGAGCGCAATCCCTATAAAAGTCAGCGCGGGAAGTATTAGCGTCACTTCTCTCTTTACTGCGGTCGCGTGCGGTAGCTCTGTCGGATTGACGTTCAGTGATTCGGTGTGATTTGAAATAATGATTTGTGAGGGTACCTAATTAAGTATTTGATTTGTTCTGTTGATTTGAGTAAATTATTCATTCGGTGTTTGTTTTGCGATTTAAAATGTGATTGTGACAGTTTTTGATTAAATTTGTATTTTTTTATTGATATTTCACTTCTTAAAACCAAAACACGAGCGAAGGCGCGGGAGACACACATCCTAGCCGGAGAGGTGAGGGGCGGCACAGAATAATAAGGGACAGAAGCATCACTCCGCAAAAAAATTTAAACAAATAGCGACTCTTGCAATGACGCAATAAAATTCAATTCAGCTCGCGTAGTCTGCATACCTACCAGTCATATTAACCTACAGAGCGCTTCTCTTTCTATCACATAGCTCTTATCTCTTCTGATGCGGCACGTGTAACGACGCGCGACCAGCCGTCGGTGTCCGGCTATATACTTGTAGCTTCGTCCTTTTTTTTTACGTCTTCAACACCTACTGATACGCAATTACAATTACTTAATAGCATTAAGTCACTCCTTGTACCATTTTCGTTAAAAACTTAAAAAAGAAAAAAAATTTTCAAGATCACCTTGTCGATATTGTCCTCATCGTGTAACTTGTACATCTCCTTGAACCTGACTAAGTCCTCGGTGTTGAAACAGGCTGGTGGGGGAGGTATCTTCTTCGGTTTTGGAGGTGGCCCCGCCGCCATCATCGCTGCCGCGGCACCACCTTTAGCACCTGGCTTGGCTTTTGGATCATTACCCTTTTTTCCTTTTGGAGGCATTTTGGTTTATTCCAAACGTTTAAAACGACCTGCAAACTGAACTGTTTATTTCTAAGTTTGGTTATCTTATGTTTTCATCAAATTTTCCCATTATTTTCCCTTGGATTTTCTCCTTATTGACGTTCAGAATGACATGCCATGAATATTGTGGGAATGACATTGGCATACGAGTATTTTTGTAAAAGGTTTGCTTTGTATAAAGATATTGAGAAAAAAAGGTTACCTATACTTTGTACTAATTAATTGTTCTGACCAGAGAATAAATATTAGTACTACCTGTGGTACTACGTAGAGTTTTGGATGAGTTTTGGCTTCTAACCAAAGCTTAAATGCTGAAATCATAAATAAATGTTACTGCAGGTATGTATGTATAAGTATGTTTTCACGATAAATTTATACCTACTATACTTACATTATTTTGTACCTGTAACCTTACCGGCTCTTACCCGCATTACCTAGTATAAAATATATGTAGGTATAGAACGCTTTATTAAAATAATTAGCCAGTTGAGGAATAATAGACGTAAAATCTTTCTTCGTTTTTATTTCGAAATTTACATACCGTTTTGCCGCTTAGAAGTAGCAAAATTACCAACAGCTAAGCGCATGCTTACTAGTAATGGATTAATTAGCATTCGCAGCATTAATAAGCTGCTAAATGTATATTAGCATTAATCATTAATTGTAGTTGCGCATTCGAAGAATGCTAAAGTACGTCACTTAGCACGCGTCGTATGGTGGCATGCGGCGTTCTGCTACTGCTAATGCTTTTCAATTACGAATCGACGAGGAGTGTCCCGTTCCCCTGCGCGCCTCGTCTGTTCGATTCCCAAGGCAGATTTTTAGGGTTCCGTACTTGGGTACGGAATATTCATGCATTGATACAACTTCTAAAAACGAATATGACAGTCTCAAAATTAAGAGCACCGGTAAACCTTACCGGTTTCTTATCTCCCATCACCCATAGATCCGCTAAGTCCGAGAGTATTTTTTGTGCACGCGTCACCGTTGATTACGGGTAAGTGCACCCGCGCGCGCCATATGTCGCGTGGATCGTGGGAACGGAACCGCGCCGAGCGCAATGTGTGCCCTCTCAGGGCGGTTTCAGACTAGCGATTGTGACGTGAACGTTGACGTTCTTACAAGCTCTACAGAATATTCATCGTAATGCGGGTTACCCCTTGGGTACGGAACCCTAAAAAACGGGACCCTATTACTAAGACTCCGCTCTCCATCTGTCTGTCCGTCTGTCACCAGGCTGTATCTCATGAAGTAGAAACTTTTACAGATGATGTATTTTGACTCGCACTTGGCCGGTTTTTATAGATAATGGTATGGAACCATTTGTGCGCGTTGTTGTTTTGATTGATTGATTGATTGATTGAGGCCGGTTTTTAAATTAATTGCGCGTGGTGTTGTAACTCATCGATTCCTTTCATTTGAGGCCAAACAAGAAGGTTATATAACCAATAGCTTAATTCGATTTTTCAATAATTTTATAATACGAGTACATGTTATTTAATAATGAAATTTCGCACAGAATTGTTCATTCACAACAGCGAAATTTCATTTTAGCAATTAGCATGCAATAGCACGTAGCTCGTCATCGAGCAATAAATGAAAATGAGTTTAATGAAAAATAGCAATAATTTCAGTTATTAATGCTTACACAAAAAAAATGTTTAATAGGCGTTCCGAATTAGCCAGTACGATTCGCCATCAGCATTTCGCAGGACCGCGCACTGATGCGTATTATAATTATACCTCCCGGACGTTACAAGTAACGAGGCGCAAATTATGCCAAAATATTTGGCACGACCGAGGGTAAATTTATCTCCCTGGGTTTGCTAGGTGCGCAAATAAACTATAAAAATAAAAACTGGACAAGTGCGAGTTGAACTTGCCCACCTAGGGTTCTGTACTTTGTAGGTACCTAAAGTACCTATTATAAATAGTTCGGGAATCGAGTCTTGCAGTTTTTTAACCTCGATGATTGATTCTGGTATATTAAATCTGTACTTTGTAGGTACCTAAAGTACCTATTATAAATAGTTTGGGAATCGAGTCTTGCAGTTTTTTAACCTCGATGATTGATTCTGGTACATTAAATAAAGACTATATTTTTTTATGATACAATTACTTATTTATTTATTTATTTATTTATTTTTATGGAAGACCAACAGCTGTTAAATGGATATAAATAACTTATAGTAACAGTGAGCCAATTAAAGGTCCTCACGGATAGTTACAAAATATTATAAAATGTAACTTATGTGAACATCATAAGAACATACCTAAACTTAGTAACTGTTTATAACTAACTAATATTACATACTATCTATAATAGATTTCAGGTGCAATGTTACTTAATTGAAAAAATCACTGCTCAACAACTGTCTAGCCGATGCGACACTTGTACAAAATAGGTCAATATCAAAGGACTTACTGAGTGAGTTAAAATTTTTGCTCGCTCTCCAAACATAGGAATTTTGTCTATAGTTTGTTTTTACTGACGGCACATAAAGTAAAGGATTGAATCTAATCGGTTTAAGAGGAGTATTTAACTTAATTTTACTTAAGAGTTCGGGACAGTCAACCGAATTGGACGCAATTTTAAGTAAGTATGTGACGTCTGCTATTTCTCTCCTCTTTGAGAGTGGAAGAAGGTGAAATTGTTTACAAATTTTTAGATAATTGCTAGATGTGTAAGGTATTTTTAAACGAAAGCAAAGGTATTTTATAAATTTCATTTGTATCCGTTCGATTCTCACATTACAAATGTATTATAGATTTCAAATTTTCCCCTGTACTTGTAGTATACGACGATATTACTTGCCAAAGTTCATAGTTCTAAGTCAACAGAAAGTACAATATAAATTTTGATTCTCTTGAAAGTGTCGAAAAGTACGTTTTTTGCGGCATAAACAGCCGTATCTTGTTTGAACTTTTTTGATTTTTTATAGCTTCAAGAGACTGTAGACCTGGGTATATGGTTTTAATTTCAAATCCATATCTCCACGCGTTCCCGAGATAAAGGGTCTCGACAGACAGACGGACAACAAAGTGATCCTTAAGGGTTCCGTTTTTTCCTTTATAGGTACGGAATCCTAAAAATCAGCTGCTTTTTGGAAGTAACTTATCTACTTTATTGAGGTTTACTGACAGGTCGAGGAATTTAAGCAGAATCGTGACTTAATATTTACAACAATAAAAATATACAATGGAATTAACATCCACTTAGTTTTGCTTAAGTACAATAAACAGCAGCAACATAGCTAAATGTAGTTCAGTGGGAGCACGTGCGACTTTCAATCGCCGCGTTCGAATCCCGCTGGCCCCGCACCATTGGCTTTCTTAAGTTATGTGCGGTTTTAGCCCTCGCTCTAAAAACCGGTGAAGGAAAACATAGTGAGGAAACCGGCATGGCCAAGAATTGGTCACAAAAATTCAAGAACATGTGACATCATCATGGGCTGATGATGATGCGATTGATAGGCGTATCAAATAAGCCCGTAAAACTACGTTATATTCCGCATCAGCAGTCCGCTGCTCATCCAAGTTCCGCGCTAACACATAATTACGCGTCAGCGCGTAATTACGCACGGACCATTCGACGCGTAAATTGGTTTTTTAGCGGAAGTAGCCTGAATTTGGCACTACCGCGGGTAAATTTATTTAACTAGAGGCTCAGAGGCCCGGCGCACTTTGAGGCTAAAATAGAATAAAGGAAATGAAAGGGAGGTTGGATTAGCTTATTTAATTGAGGTTTGTAGCGGTCGGGAAATCTGACCCAAATATTGTAGACTAGCCACTGCCCGCGAGTTTGTTCGCGTTGATATTATAAAACATAGCCTATTGTACTCAGGAATAGTGTAGCTTTCATCAGTGAAAGAATTTTTATAGAATATATATAGGTACCTTACAGACTAACATATATACCAAAACAGCAACAGCATTGCAAACCTTGCCGGGCATTAGCTTGTGATTATTTATTTATTTATTAAATTACAATTGTAAACTTTCAGGCTAGCCCAAAGCGTTTAGGTACATTGTCATACCAGCAGCGTAAGTAATAGCAAGCCTAGCGCACTCCACACTGTAGGTACGAAGCTACAAGGAAATAGCCGGACACCGACGGGCGGCGGGTCGCGCGTCGTTACACGTGCCGCGTCAGAAGAGACAAGAGTTATGCGATAGAAAGAGAGACGCTCTGTAGGTATGCAGCGCGCAAGCTGAATTGAATTTTATTGCGTCATAGCAAGAGTCGCTATTTGTTTAAATTTCGTTGCGGAGTGATACTTCTGTCCCTTAGTATAATATTCTGTGCATTGAGGAATGACACTATAGAGTCCTTGACAGCGTAACACTTTTGGAAAGCAATAGTTTT
Source organism: Petrophora chlorosata (assembly GCA_951640565.1). Classification (NCBI taxonomy): domain Eukaryota; kingdom Metazoa; phylum Arthropoda; class Insecta; order Lepidoptera; family Geometridae; genus Petrophora; species Petrophora chlorosata. The sequence goes on along the minus strand of OX621201.1, from coordinate 13,803,358 downwards.
TTGACAGTATTTTTGGAGTGTTTACCATACCTATGAAAAATTCTCCCATTCGCTTGAAAATGAAATGAAAATGTAACGTGTTCTGCGTTGCATTGCAGCCACTATAACTTCAGAAGTTCGTAGTTGGTCTGTAAAAGGTAGGACATCTGTACTATTCTGTACCCCAGAGTGAAAGAATAGGGAAATAGGGAATATGCATATGTTGTCGAAAAATCTAGAAATTACTTTTTATGATAGATTACTCCTGTAAACAGATCAAAAGGTGAAGGTCTCTTTTAGGTGACCGAGTAATGAATACGTTCTAGCGGGGCCACAGAATAATAGTACAGATTTCGTACCTTTTACAGACCAACTACCTACGACTTTCTGAAGTTATAGTGGCGGCGCTACAACGCAGAGCTCGAATGAAATTGCGGTAACTACATTTCCTTACGGCATGCTTCTTATGCAATCATTAATATTTTGTTGTTAACCAGGTTTTATCTAGGATTAAACCAGTCAGGTAAATAAAATAATCATTCATTATTTCCATACAGGTAAAATTTACAATAGAAGAACTAGTATTTTGACATAATTTACAAGACTGCAGCACAACTGATACTTAGGATATAGGTAGATAGATGAATTCAATGTTAAAAAAACCACTTGAAGTATTCTAAATAGCATAGTGTCTCAGTTAAATGTCATACTGTCGGAGTAGATCACAGACGTACTTATGAAAGTCAATTATTACATTGACCATACCACCGTATTGGATAGCACTAACTATACATAACTGTCAATTCACTACACTAACCCGAAACGGTTTGTCCTTTTGTGTCCTGAACAGCCTTGACGTTCACATGATGATGAAGTCTACGTTCATGAACTCGTTCTCACTATGTGGCGGGAATTAGGATTAGAAATCCGAGATTCGTTACTTTCATTTTTACTGTAGGATTGTGATCCATCAATGGAATTGGATGATTGGCCATAGTAATCGACAGCAAGGACCTGTAAGATAAATTTATTACACAAAATAAATTATTTTTCAAAAAAAAATAAACCGACTCCAAGTCTAATAGGTAGCAGATAAATACTATGTATATAGTAAGTACTACTTGTAGGTAGTATCTATCTACTACCTTTTAGACTTGGCTGGCACCGACTTCAAAATATGAGTGGGTAGCGCTTATGATAATTATATAATTTATTTTTTACTTTTGAGTGCCATTTGTGGTTTTGAAGTCGGTTTAGTTTTTTTTGAAAAATAATTTATTTTACCCTTTTTAGTGAAAAACAAGTTTTAATCAAATTAATTCAAAAAGTTTTTAAAAACATGCTTTTATGATCTAGAAGCCACATCATGACGAAGTTTAAAACGGGCTATCACAATTAAATGCACGTACAAAAAAATTTCATGTCTGTCCTATATCTCTGTTGAGGAGTTCCCTCGCCGGAAGTCAATCCTGGGTGTATCTGCCATGTCATGATGGAATTTAGAACAGGCTATTATGGTTAAATCCATTTACGAAATGTTGTGTCTGTACTATTCACCGTTGAGGAGTTTCCTCACCGGAAGTCAGCCCTGGGTGAAGCAGGTGAAGCAGTCGAATACAAACCTCCACCTTTAGAAAGTTAGTTACGAAAAAAACAAGAACCGACTTGAAGATTAAACTTATATTTTTTGTTTTTGCTATTTTTTTCAAAAACTACTAAATGAATTTCGATAAAATTTATATGGGACCACCTTTGAAGTATTACCTACCAATCAAAAAAAGAATCATCGAAATCAATGCATAATTGGCGGAGTAATCGCGTAACAAACACACAAAAAGAAAAAAAAAAAAAACATGCCGTCGAATTGTAAACCTTATTAACCGACTTCAAAAAGGAGGCTTTTTGAAGTCGGTTAATAAGAATTTATTTACAACAACATATGTTCTTACATAAGAGGCGAATGCCTTTACTATTAAAACAATTCTACTCTCTTCTTACTAAACTTTAATCTTTTAATTTCAAATTAAATAAAAACTATAATCATTAACTACTTTTATTACCTATATCTTAATTAAAAGGTTTAAGAATGCACAATATTAATACATTTAACATTTTACACAAATATGCAATTTGTTACCCGACGTAATGGGAACTGAAATGTTTATACGATGGTCACACTGACACACGAAATGCTCAATGTTGTTTTAACAAAATAACACTGAAAACTGAATATATCAAGCCAAATGCAGGTTCTAATAGTCGAACCCGATATATAGTTACATCCACAAAAATTATAGTTACCGAAAAACATCAATAAACACAAGAAAGAGACATACGTTTGAAAACTTAATGTTTCGGCACAATTTTCACTTCACCATGAATGGAACACCCGAACATTTTTTCACGTTCAATTCTAAATTGTTTCTAGTACACATTCACAAAGATTCACTTAATAATAATAAGAAATACCACAACACAAAGTAAAAAACCACAAGCCGACCCTGTCTGACCACTATTTTGACTTAACACGACATGACAAATGTTAAGAAAATGGGTTACGCGATAGAGACAATATGATAATAGTTGTACCTCGTTCTTTATAAGAGCCTGTTGTATAGCGCTATCCTTTATAGGTCGGAAAACTTCGTAATTATCCCTCTATAGTGTGAGACCTCAATGATTCTGTGGTTATAGTTAGTTTTCTTTGCCAGCCGATACTTAAATAAAATAAAATACATTAAGATATGCTACTAATGGGGTCAGCATGTATGTCAACATTTTGGACATCGTTCAGAAAACTGTTGATGAGCTTCAGCCCTCGCCGTAGGGGCATTATGAGCATTACATGTGCGTAACTTGGGTGGGAGCGCTAACAACTGATGCCGACGTCGCTGACCTGCACGGATGTAATTATGTGGCACAAAGTAGCTAAGTCCATTCAGCACTGAAGAATTGTCCACCTTGTTACGCATCACCATACAGTAGTGGACCACGAGTAAAAGCTTACGCCTAACCTCAACCTAACCTGTTCAGAGTATCAAGACCGACCATTCCTGAGACAAATAACGAAAGGAAAAGAAAAGGATAATACCCGTAACTACCCGTGATACTTACATAAATCAAATCAAATCAAATTATTCATTGCTAGAATGTTGTATACAAAGATGACAAATAAAGATAATTCCTAACATTCTACCATAACAATGGTGTGCAATATTAACATAACTTCAAATAACATAATTAAATTAAATTCAAATTGTCAGATTATTATAAGTTGATTTCATTAATGTCAAAATGTCGTCAATTTAAATGTCAGTATTAAGAATATTACATTGAGGAATGACACTACCTCAATGGAATATTAGGATAAAAAGTAAAAAAAATAAAATTAGATATAAATAAAGTATATTATATATCCGCTGCCTTGAAAATACCTAGCTAATATCATATATTATACTAGCTTTATCCTGCGACTTCATCTGCGTGAACGACAGAGGAAGCCCATTCGTCTATTTCCTAGGCCATTTTTGAAAAACCATTTTTGCAAGACCTCCCCAGTATATGAGAGCGCGTACTACGAAGAGGTCAAGCTGTATCTTCGTAATCACCCAACCATTGTCGATGTAACATACCCTATAATCTAAGTTGGGACTTGCTACCAAACTCTAAGAACCACATTAAAATCCGTTCAGTAGTTCTAGAGTACATAGAAAAGAAACAAACAAACAAACAGACAAAAAATCTAAAAACCATGGTTTTGTTTTTAGTAACCTTTAAGTAGTCGATCCCCGTTACTTTTTCAAAAATATCTTCAATGTACAGAATTGGGTTAGTTTCATTTTTATAATAGTATAGATAAATAATATATAAGAAACCTATTTTATTTAATTTCAAATATCGCCATTGTATTCTATTCAATAGTCAATAGCCTGCAATGGCGATATTACTAGCTGCGCCCCGCAGTTTTACCCGTATTTTCCGGGGACAAAAAGTACCCTGTTTTTAAGCCCCAACGCAAAAAGGAGGGTTGTTATAAGTTTGACGACTTGTGTGTTTGTCTATGTGTGTATCTGTGGCCAAAGAAAAAGTATTAAAATGTGGCAACGTAGCTCAAAGACGTATTACTACAAAGACGTATTATATAATTAAATCTTAGTATTACTATACTAAATCTTTGACGTAGCTTTTAAACGGGTACTGATTTGGATGTGGTTTTTTTTTAAATTTGAAAGCAGGTTTTGTAGCGATGGTTCTTAGACAAGTTATATCAAAATCGGTTAAACTGTTTTTAAATTTTTATTGATTTTATTTCTCGGGGATTTGTGAATTTTAGCTAACTGAAATTCGCATGTCTAATATATAACCTAAGAATAAAAATCCGTTCAGTAATGTTTACGTTTACGTGATTGGGTAACAAACATCACAAACACTCGTATAAACTCGTGCATCCCGCGTAGCTCCCCTAGTGCCGTAGCTCCGTAGCACCGTAGTATCGTAGCACCGTAGCACCGTAGTGTCGTAGCTCCGTAGCACCGTAGTGTCGTAGCTCCGTAGCACCTATTATATTCAAAAGATCTTTATTCAATTTCTTTACACTTATTACAATACTAACACCTTGTCGAAAAAAGAACCACTACCCTAATACTGTTTCTTCTGTGCCGCTGTGTGTACAATACAATACAATTACACTTTATTGCATACCACAAACATAATTACATGAGAAAAATATATATCATAACTAGGGTAATACAATTGGCGGTCTTATCGCATAAAGCAATCTCTTACAGACAACCTGTATTGTGTACCCAGAAGATACGGAAAGAAACTAAGGATCGTCTATGAACCAGATGATGTTTTTAGCAACTTTCTAACCCTTCCTACACAAAATCACAAGTATTTTGCTGGTACAAAGTATTTAAAAAAAAAATTGAATAGGTATTATCTTATACTACCGGGCGGCTCCTACGGAAGATCAGCGCTGGTTGCTTCAGCCGGCATTATGCTGAGTAGAGGCCGTTAAGCGACAACATCTACTTAGTCATTAATGTTTTGTTAAGTATTTGTTCATGTTTTTTGGCACAATAAACTTATCTAATCATATAAATTAAGTATATATCTATTTAATTAAAAAAAAACACAAACAAAACAAATTAAAAATACTAATAACTAATCTAATCTAATAGACCACTACCAGTGGGCAACGGTCCCAAAATGCTGGCAGCATTGCCACGTTGAATGGCAATCCTTTGGCCAAAATATAGGCCAGCATTTCGGTCACGCGTTGCTTCGACAAGAAGTTTTGATACATCTTTGAAGACTGTATGCGCCCCCGGTCCCCACGGTCCTAGCGTCTCGACCCCAAAAGGTTCAAATATGTAGCCACTATCTAGGCTACTATACTTGCGCCTTTTGAGGTTCTCCGCTCCTTCAGCGGCTGCGCCAGCCTTGTTTTGGGTCACGGGAAGATGAGACGGCGCTAGGGTATCTACACAAGTTGCGTCCCATACCAAAGGCCGTCCCATCTTCCAAGGAATAAATGAAATAAATAAATAATAAATAAACTTATCTACTTTACTATTTGTTTTTTTTTTAGTCAATTTTTTTTTTATGTAATTTAATTCTGGATTAGGCACCGTTATAAAAATGACCAGACAGATATTTAAGGTTGCAGGTTGCAACGGTGAGTCATGGTCACGCGCCGTTATTCGGTTTATCGGTTCGGTGAGTCATTGTAATAAATAATTGACGTGTGTCTCTATAATGGCAAAACTGACTAAACAACTTTTGAACTTTAAACTTTACCTAACAAAATGGTGATAGGTTTAGAAACAGTCATCAATAAGACTATGAATTGGAATTAACAACCCGAATTTAAACAGCAGTTATTCGAAAATCACTACCATTTTATTATACTCTGTTATTGTAAACGCTGGGCCCCAATTCTCGCCCAATAGAAATTTATTATGTTATAAAACATCGTTGTTCCCATCTATCTTTAAAAGCGCTGAGCCGCTTTCGATTCGAATTTCGAACTAGCTTGGAAATGTAGATGGTTTTAGACAGGTTTTCAGATAACTCATATTGTGTCAAACCACCAGAGTCGTTTTCGTGTTTTTACCCGATTTAATCGGTTAAAAGCAAATGCGGAGCAAAAATAGGGTTGTGGCAGGCCTAGCACACTCCGCACTGTAGGTACGAAGCTACAAGTACATAGCCGGCCACCAACGGCGGGTCGCGCGTCTTTACACGTGCCGCATCAAAAGAGCTATGCGATAGCACAGAATACAAAAGGGCGATAGAAAGAGAGGCGCTCTGTAGGTTAATATGACTGGTACGTATGCAGCGCTACGCGAGCTGAATTGAATTTTATTGCGTCATAGCAAGAGTCGCTATCTGTTTAATTTTCTTTGCGGATTGATGCTTCTGTCCCTTAGTATATACTTCCTAGCAAAGACGTATTATATAACTAAATCTTTGCTTCCTAGTCTGTGCTTAGTATTCTGTGGTTATGGGTAATTGGCTATGTATGTTCATCCTGTTAGCATCTTGTTAGTCCTGTTAGTGTCTTGGTAATTTTTTTAATGATGCTGTGTGGGTATCAAATGAAAGGGGATTCTTTCAAAAACTAAAAAACGACTACTGAAAGCTCACGCTCTAAAAAGTATAAATCAAGAAAATATTCAAATATTTATGAATAAGTCGAACGCAAAAATCGCTAAAGGTGCCGAGAATGTAGTTTATTGAATCTTTAGATATTTTCGTGAGAGATTTAAGATCAGTGGCAAATCTCGAATTCGATAAATGTCTATTTCTCGAGAATTGGGCCTCTGCCCCTGGTCGTTACGCTCGATGTCTTTAATTTAATTCTCGTCGCCCGTTTAATTTCGGCTACGAAACCGGGTTATCACCGGAAGGCACAATAAATTGCCCAAATTGCTACTGTTGGTAACATTTTTGTTACTGTCTTTTAAAACTGCCGTCCAAGTTCTCTAACAGCTATGTCAATGTTTAACAGATATCGGGCTCAACTGCCGTCTCTCTCTAGATCTATGTGCTCCACCTTAGGCCACATCACCACTTCACATCAGGCGAGATAGTGGCCAAACATAGATCTATTAGGCGTAAAAGAAGGAATGCTAATAACGAAATAGACATTAAGAAAAGGCTCGTGCTATAACAGATGAATTGACCTACTTATAGCTAAAATAAAGGCTTATAGCCTTTATTTTAGCTATAAGTAGGTCATTAAATTAGTTAGTAGTAGGTTAGGTTAGTAATTTAGTTAATATATTTAGCTATAAGTACCTATAAGTTTTTAAACAATCATGGTCACTAACACTACTATTTTAAATATTATTAACGCGATATTTACCATGTTTATTATTTTGTTTTGAGTTTTCGATATTTCGGCACAGTTAAAAGCGCCATTTATTTTAGACTATTAACACTTAGTACTAGTGGCTCATCTTCCATCTGAAAATTATGTTGTTATTAGGTACAAGCTTTTAATTAACTTGCAATGTGTGAATGTATTGTATGTATGTAACTGTTTGTTCAGATGGAATCTTACAAGTTGAATTAGAACCACTTGTTCTTATCCTACGAAGTTGAATTATTGCATACTTGTCAAAGTCCAATGACAATGCAATATTATGGTGACAGTCAGCTGATCTGATGATGGAGACGGAAGATGGCCAATAGAACTCTTTGACGGATAATCGTAAACTACTAGTGTTTGGGCTCATTTTAATCTGCTTGCGGTTCCGATTACGAATTTGATAAAAGCTTGTTTTGAAAAATATATTTTTTTACAAAAAGCCATAACTAGTTATGGACTGGTAGGAACCACAAACTAACGTAGTAATATAGGTACTAGGTGTATTAATAAATAAATGAACATATAAAAGTTAAGTTGGTAGGATACGAGTAAGTACCACCGACGCACCTGGGTTCGAATCCCGACTCGGCCCTGCACCAATGACTTATAGTTAAGTGCAGATTTTGCACGCTCGCTCTAAAACGGTGAAGGAAAACATCGTGATGAAACCCGCTTACGCGCTTTGGAGTGGTAGGCTCTGGCCGTGGTTGTAATACCACCCACCGAACAAAGCCATGCCGTCAAGCGACCTAGTCGTGTTTCGGGATGATGTTCGGTGAACCATCGGGGAGACGGGTCTGAGCAGCCGCTCAACTGCCGTATCTCTCTAGATCTATGTGCTCCATCTTAGGCCACATCATCGCTTCACATCAGGCGAGATAGTGGCCAAACATAGATCGATTGTGTAAAAAAAAAACCAGTCTACTTAAATCATACCTCTTATCTACCATCAATGAAGTAGGTAGGTAGGTACATAAGTGTAAATGTGAGTGGCTGGCTAATGCCAGTAATAAAAATTGTTACTTATAGTTACCTAACTTTATTATATCTACCTAAAGGTTGAGAATATTGCATTTTATAATAAATAAACCGTGAGTGCCGTGCCATAAAGTTAAAAGCTATTTTAATGAAAACCGTTGCGCGTTATCCTTTTATGTTGTAGTAACTGGCAGTAAGTGAGTGAGGACAAAATGCTGAGGCTATTTACAGCATTCATTTTAACTATCTGATGACGGTGCCGCTGTATTGTTTATGAGACACCTTTGAAGTGATGGTAGGTAGATACTTATAGGTTCGGCACTAGACACTTAGACACTCAGTGTAAGTATGTGTCGCAGCCAAATAGCTTAATTCGCCGTTCAATCAACAGCCTAGCCTCTTTACTAAACAGCGCCGTTCAACTAGCGGCCTGAATGATATTCAGCCGTAACGTCTATTACAACATTTAATAAACTTGCTGGCTAATGCTTAGGCATGCGGTTAAACTTAGATGTATCCTACGCGAGAATGTAAACTGTCGAAATATTGTGAACCGTCGCATTATTTTTCGGTAGATTATAATCTATCGAAGTGATAGATTATAATTCTACTTACATTATATTATATCTAACATACATGTACGCGGCGTTGGGGTGGCCCGAGGGCCCCCGCCGCACCCTAACCTACCGAGGGCTGCAGCTATATTCACATTTTTATTGTCACTACACTCTTAAATTGCACCTACTATTTTTCATTAAACTTTGGAAAACAGACTTTATGAATGAACAGGCTAGGCAAGTTATTAAACGTCATCGATCCAAGTCATTTGCCTAGCTATTTGATCAAATGGCTGAATAACATTCAGGCCGCTAGTTGAACGGCGCTGCTTAGTAAAGAGGCTAGGCTGTTGATTGAACGGTGAATTAAGCTGCAGCCAACTAGATAACTTGATTTGTATTGCTACTACGCAGGTCACGTGGTGCGCTGCGGCCTTATAGATTGGCGCAATTTATAGGTAACCTATATATTATGGTGATTAATATTCACTTCTAAAGCTAAATTCAAGATTAAAGCTTTACAAACAAACGAAACATGTCTGGCTTTGCTCAGAACGTAAATTAGTTAGTGGGCGGTTTCTCAATAGTGTCGAGCATTACGAGTTAGTAGCTTATTAGATAAAATAAAGTGTCATATTTCTAAAAACCATAAAAGATGTAAAAAAAGCAATAACTTTCGTTTCGTTCAGAAACATATAATTGCTCCCAATTTGCCCAACATTAATGGTGTGTTATCTGTGGTTAAAAGCGTTTCAGAACGAATCAGAAACTGACGCCAATTTGGTTTTGACATTTGACATTTGTTTGATTGACTTGACTGTGGCTTGACTACACCTTCCTTGCGTTCGTTGTAGAAATTGCGATTATATCGTCATATTTTGTCGTAATAACTGTGATTTACTCAAAACAAGATGGTAGCGCGAGTGGCGGGCGTTTTCGACGAGAAATTGACGGAAGCCATCGCCAATTCGAAGATATTGGTGGTCGGCGCCGGTGGTATAGGTTGTGAGATATTGAAGAATCTCGTGCTGACCGGCTTTCCAAACATTGAAATTGTAAGTAATTACTATCTTTTTTTACTCTTCATATGTATTTTTACATAAATCCGTCTAATTTTACTCGGCTTTCGTGTCCTCGAAGGCTCATACGTCGCGCGGTCATTGTTGCCAAGCGTGAGTGTGACACCTCAACGGAGCCAGTGTTCGCATTTCCTTACTAGCTGCTACATATCTTTCTGTATTCTGACCTAATTTGAAGACAGCTATTACTATTATACATTAATCCAACTTGTTAGATAATGGAGGCAATGCAATGACATATAACTGGTCAATCATGAGGCATGTGTATAATTTAGTACCTAGGTATACCCTAAAGACCTACATTTATAAATATTTGTCAGTAATCACTTATTTTACACTTCTAAAGTTGCAGAAAAAAGAAACATAGCCAAGTAGATTGAAATAAGATTTGTCTGTTTTTGCTAAATACTGAATTCTGCATAGATGTCAACCTTTATGTGCTTGAAGGGTGAAGCTGGAACCTGAATAGGTATATAGATAAATCTTCATCATAAACAAACAATCACAAACGATTGTGCATCAATTATATATAAATAAAACAGTATAGGTAAGTACCCATGGATATAATACCATGTGATGTTAGCGTGACGATCCCTTAACATGTTAATATTCAATCACTCAATAATAAGGTAAATATTTTTTTCCTCTTTCAGATTGATCTCGACACCATCGATGTGAGCAATTTGAACCGTCAATTTCTGTTCCACAAAGAACATGTTGGCAAGTCTAAAGCTCAAGTGGCCAAGGAGAGTGCCCTAAGCTTCAACCCTAATGTGAAAATTGTCGCTCATCATGACAGTGTTATTAGGTAGGATTTACATTCTGCTCTAATACAATTTGGTTAGAACTGTACTTTCCTAACTTGAAATAGGTATTTAGTTATATATGCAATTTATATTTTGTTGTTATAATTGGATTTATGCATTTGGTCATATTTTAAGATTTTAAATAATTAAGAAGAAAAGTTATATTGTTCGGGCAGTTATCAAACCTGCGTCTTCAGAATACCGTCACGACGCCTGATGATAGATGGCGTAGAATCGTCCCCGTAAGACGATATAAGAAGGATAGAAGAAATTTGGTTGCTCGAGCAGTTAGCTTGGTGACCCAATGGTTAAGGCGTCGGGACGGTCTTCCGAAGACGCAGCAAAATCATTTTTCTTCTTCCTAATTACTTAAAATCTTAACATTTTTGCCTAGCATGCGCTAATGCATTCAATATCAGAAATTTGGTCATATTTATTTGCCAATAGTTTGTGTAGGAGCAACAAAGTAACAACAAACTTTATTGATTTGATTATTATAATTATCTCTTCCAATAAATAACCTCAATCAAAGTTAGTTAATGTCCTACAATCTGCGATTTTCTATTGTATTCCCATCAAATGAATCGTAACATGGATAATTCTACCTTCCAGCAATGATTATGGAGTCAGCTATTTCAAGGAGTTCAACATTGTGTTGAATGCATTGGACAACCGCGTAGCACGTAACCATGTGAACAGGATGTGTCTTGCAGCCAATGTTCCGCTTGTGGAAACTGGCACTGCGGGTTATGCTGGGCAGGTAATAATAAACGTTATTGAATAAAAACTTTACAATTGGGCAGGATTACGTTTTATTCTTCATTAATAGATAATTAAATAAATAAGCCTCACACACACACAGACAGCCTCTTTGGTGTAGTGGTTGGACAGATTGGCTCAAATCTCATACACTACTGAGGTTGCGAGTTCGATTCCCGCGACGGGACAAATGTTTTTTCAATCAATCAAAAAATTTTGTCAATAAGAAAAAAACAGCGCAAGCATTTGTTTCGTCTCTGGGTGTTATGGGACCAAGGTCCTCATAATTTCTGGTTCCCTAGATACAGGGAATCCTAGTTAGGGGCCAGGATCTATGTATGTGATTGTTAGGCGTATTTATTTATTTATTATTTTATTAAGCCTTATATTCAGACATGTCATTTGAAATTTACAGTAATAATTGTCTAATAATAATTTTATTATTTAAATTAAATAACAAACAGTGATATAAACTGAAATGAATTTGATTTGACTTTAATTTCAAATTATAATAATAATTAAGAAGCATGCAATATATATTTTTTTTATTATATTTAATCCAAATACAGTGGAAACTTATTAACCGGACTAATTGTTGTCGTTAGGGATTTGGATAATCGAATGTATGAAGAAAAGCGGGTTTTGTGCATATGTAAATATGTACATAATGTTATGTGTTTATTAAAAATAACAAATACATATCAACGAAAATCAATGTTTATTAAGAAATTATTAAGGTTTCATCAACATTATAAACAAAATCATAGTTATTTTCATTCAATTTCTTTTTAAATCATCTTTAAAAGAGTTTGCTGCGTCTACATTAGCTGACATTTTTTCTACCTTGTATACCCAATTCACGAATTCCATGACGAGATTTAAATCTGTACAACCATCCGTTACTTACGATAAACGATTCATCGCCACTTAATTTTTTTATTTAACTGTAATGCTTTTTCACAGAGCAAAGGGCCAGATATCGGTTGCCCAGTTGATCGTTTTTGTAAAAATCAACAATATAAAGCGTCTTCTAAAAGTTCGTATTTCGGTTTCTTCATCATTTTCCGATGTTTACTCCCGTCTTCACTATCTAATTTGCAGGTGTACAACAAAATTGAATCGGTATTCTTCTTAACATCACTTAAGATTAGATAAGATAAGATATTTATTTCAAAAAACGAAAGTTAAAGTGGAAGCTTAAAGTTATAAATAAACATAGTCACAACATATCTAAAAATTAAATTAAATTTCCAATGGATTAGAACGGCGGCTCCACTCTAGCCTCTAGGCCCGTGTCGTGGAAACCTTAATATACGATTACAATTTTGTTCACAATAATAGTAGTATCGGAAGCATCCCAATAGAGGTCTATGTTAAAATTATATGTAAAATGAAATAAAATATGTGCCTGATGTATGAGAGTGTGTGAGAGAGTGTGAGGGTGTGTGTGAGAGTGCGGGTATGTGTGAGACTTATCGTGGATGCACCTACACCATACTTATCAGCTAACTTACGGACCGGTTTCTCCTTTTTTTAATGAATCAATAATATTTATTTTGTCTTTAAGCGATAACACTACTCTCTTACGCTTTGACATTTTTAAATATGCAGACGTGACACGCACCTCAGAGCGGAGTAACAATTGCTAACTAAATGAACGCGGGCGGTAATGCCAGTGCCGACACGTTACTTGGCTTCAATATGACTTAACTAATTAATTGGTCGCGGTTGGTAGTCCGGATAATCGCGAATTCGTATAACTGAGGGCCGGATAATCGAGTTTATACTGTATATGTCTGTTTCTTCGTTATCTCTTCACTCTTGCTTAACTGAGTTGGGTTATGTTTTGTACAGAGGAAGAAACAGTTTGGATAAGCTAAGTACTAAACCCAGATGAAGCCTCAGGCGTCTAAAGAGCATGTAGTATATTATCATCATCATCATCATCATCTGCCCATCACGTTCCCACTGCTGGGACTTCCCTCCTATAGAGAGTATGGGCCTTAATCCACAACGCTGGCACAGTGCGGGTTGGTGGATGTCACATATCTTTGAATTTTTGTGATAAATTCTTGGACATGCCGGTTTCCTCACGATGTTTTCCTTCACCATTTTTAGAGCACGTATTAAAATCCGCACATAACTTAAGAAAGTCAGTGGTGCGGGGCCAGCGGGATTCGAACTCGGGTGCGTCGGATCGAAAGTCGCACGTGCTCCCACTGAGCCGCACTCACTCTACACTTAGTATATTATATTTTGTTTTGTTATTGTTGTAACAGGTGGAACTAATCAAAAAGGGTCTCACCCAGTGCTACGAGTGCCAACCCAAAGCCCCTCAAAAGACATTCCCTGGCTGTACCATCCGTAACACTCCCTCCGAGCCCATCCACTGTATTGTGTGGGCCAAGCATCTGTTCAACCAGTTGTGGGGCGAAGAGGACCCCGATCAAGATGTCAGTCCAGACACAGCTGACCCTGAAGCTCAGGGAGACTCCGCTTTGACAGAAGGTGTGAAGACTCAAACTGAAGCTGGTGAGTTGTCCTAATCTGTAAAAAGGAGGAGATTCTGAAAAAATCTAAAATGTAGTTAGAACGAATGTTCGTCGAACCAGAAAGATCGTTCAATCAATATTGTTGTGAATTGTTCTTCATCTCAAACGAAACAACAATCACAGCGCATGACGTCATTTGTAGGCAAATGCCGTGAGTCAAGCTTGTGTTTATTTTACGTTTTTGCTTTTCATAAAATGTATTTTTGCTAATTTTGCGTTCCATTACTACAATATAGTCCCCAAACTTCACAAAACGTATTAGAATCTCTTTGCTAGTTTTATTTCGAAACTTTGTCGTTTTCTACCTACATATGACATCACAAGATTTGAGGTGACCGTTTGCGCGGCAATATTTGAAACATAATATTTAAACATAGTTTTAGGTACTTTTAGATTGTTATTTAATTAAAATAGTATTTTTCATGGCTATATATATATTGATTGTAGTTAATTTAAAACACTTTCTGAAAATTTGTCCGATCCCCTATTCAACGGTATGTTTTTTTTTTATGTTTGTTACATGATTACTCCGTCAATTATTAATTGATTTTGATGGTTCTTTTTTGATTGGTAGGTCATACTTTAGAGGTGGTCCCAAATAAATTTTATCAAAATTGATTTAATACTTTTTGAAATAAATAACAAAACCAAAAAATATAAGTTTAGTCTTGAAGTTGGTTCTTGTTTTTTTCTAAAAATTAATTACTTTTTAATAAAATAAAGTTTCTAATTATAAGCTACTTAAATAATTGTAGATTCTGAGAAATTACGATTTACAGTGTACACCATCATATGTACTTCAGAGATTTTCTTGCAAAATGTTTTATAAAAATAATATTATTATTATTATTATTATTACTTCTTTATTTCAGGTAACTTAAGAAAACAATAGTTACATTAGTGACTAAAGTAATTCTAAGACCCATATTATATATACCTTACAGACTAACATACATATATATATATTGATTTCCATTAATTAAAAAATGTGCCCAATACTCCTTTTTGTTTCATACTAGAAACAGAATTGAATTCTACGAAAAAATGTATTACGTATTATCTACCTATTTTGTGCAGAAAAGCCAAGTTCTTAAAAAATCTATTATCTCGCGCTTTTTATCTTCTCTCTTTTCAGACCTAAACCGATTAGCGCTCCATTTCAAAGTTACGTGACGCGTTAACTTTTCCAGGCAACGTGACCCGTCAAAGCACTCGAGCCTGGGCTTCCAAAAACGAGTACAACCCGGAGCTGTTATTCAAGAAACTCTTCGACACCGACATCCACTACCTCCGCACCATGGATAACCTGTGGAAGAACCGTCGGCTGCCCGAGCCGCTGGAGTTTGAAGATCTGCCGGGGAAGGGGGATGCACCGGTGGCTCACTCGGGGCTACCTGATCAGAGAACGTGGTCGGTGCACGAATGTGGACAGGTGGGGTTACAACTAATTAGATCGAAATAATGCTTAGTTATCTTAGGAACCTTGATTCGTTTTGCATTATGCTGTCAATTCAATTCAAAAGTTCTTTATTTCAATTTTGTCGTCACAGACGCACTTATGAACGTCAATTATCTCCATGACTACCACCGTATCGGAAAAAGAACCACTACTCAGAAGATACGGCAAGAAACTGAGGGGCATATTTTTTAGAACTTTTGTTACAATATTTTGTTTGTTTTTGACAATATTATTTTTCTTATGGGCCAGTTGGCTACTTGGCAGAAGCGGAATGTTCCATGCATCTTTGTCTTCTATGTAATTACTAACTGTAAAGTATGCTTTTTTCATTAGAATATTTTTAACACTCAATTTGAATCTACTTTCTGTGAGCTCCGTTATACATTTTGGAATTTTATTGTACATACACAATTGCCCATGAAGGACTTATTCGTTTTACTCAGTCTAAACCTAGGTACTGCAATTCTATCCTTATTTCTAGTGTTTATGTTGTGGTGGTCACAATCGGCCGATTTTTTTTTTACGCTTATTAGATCTATGTTTGGCCACTATCTCGCCTGATGTGAAGCGATGATGTGGTCTAAGATGAAGCACATAGATCTAGAGAGAGACGGCAGTTGAGCGGCTGCTCAGACCCGTCTCCCCGATGGTTCACCGAACATCATCCCGAAACACGACTAGGTCGTTTGACGGCATGGCTTTGTTCGGTGGGTGGTATTACAACCACGGCCAGAGCCTACCACTCCAAACCGCGTAAGCGGGTTTCATCACGATGTTTTCCTTCACCGTTTTAGAGCGAGCGTGCAAATCTGCACTTAACTATAAGTCATTGGTGCAGGGCCGAGTCGGGATTCGAACCCAGGTGCGTCTGATCGAAAGGCGCATGAGTTACCGCTGAGCCACACTCGCTCTAGAACTCTAGATTGGTCGGTCTTTTTACAAGCGACTAGTCGTCGGTCGTCCGGTCGGTCCATGTGTACTAATCTCTGTACTTGTAGGTATTCGCGTCAACAGTGAACGCGATATCAGCGGAGTTCAAGTCGCGGCCCGCGGGCGACCACCTCGTGTGGGACAAGGACGACAAGCATGCCATGGACTTCGTCACGGCGTGCGCTAACCTCCGCGCTAGCGTCTTCAACATACCTATGAAGTCGCGGTTCGAGATTAAATGTGAGTAACTATGTCTTATATATAAAATTCTCGTGTCACAATGTTAGTTACCTTACTCCTCCGAAACGGCTTTACTGATTTTTACAAAATTTTATATGCATATTCATTAGATCTGAGAATCGGCTACTATCTATTTTTCATACCCCTGAGTGATAAGGATTGTTGAAACCGCAGGGCGCAACTAGTCATCATATATATATATATATATAATCCTCGTGTCACAATGTTAGTTACCTTACTCCTCCGAAACGGCTTTACTGATTTTTACAAAATTTTATATGCATATTCATTAGATCTGAGAATCGGCTACTATCTATTTTTCATACCCCTGAGTGATAAGGATTGTTGAAACCGCAGGGCGCAACTAGTCATCATATATATATATATAATCCTCGTGTCACTATGTTAGTTACCTTACTCCTCCGAAACGGCTTTACTGATTTTTACCAAATTTTATATGCATATTCATTAGGTCTGAGAATCGGCTACTATCTATTTTTCATACCCCTAAGTGATAAGGATTGTTGAAACCGCGGGTGAAACCGCAGGGCGCAGCTAGTCATCATATATATATAATTCTCGTGTCACAATGTTAGTTATCTTAGTCCTAAGAAACGGCTTTACTGATTTTTACCAAATTTTATATGCATATTCAGTAGGTCTGAGAATCGGCTACTATCTATTTTTCATACCCCTAAAAGTGATAAGGGTTGTTCACCATTAACATTTTTTTTTAATTTATATGGCAAAACGTTTGCCGGGTCAGCTAGTAATAATATAAATGCATTTATTTCAGACAATAATACTGTTGACAAATTAGA
The DNA here is from genome assembly GCA_951640565.1 of Petrophora chlorosata. Lineage (NCBI taxonomy): Eukaryota > Metazoa > Arthropoda > Insecta > Lepidoptera > Geometridae > Petrophora > Petrophora chlorosata. The sequence continues at coordinate 13,785,820 of OX621201.1, read as the reverse complement.
AGTACCAGTGGCATATAAAATATACCTTACAGACTAGCATATATATAAATTACTAGCTGACCCGGCAAACGTTGTTTTGCCATATAAATTTAAAAAAAAACACTTAGGGGGATGAAAAATAGATGTTGCCCGATTCTCATAGATACCGGATAAGCACAAAAAATTTCATCAAAATCGGTCAAGCCGTTTCGGAGGAGTATGGCAACGAAAACTGTGACACGAGAATTGTATATATTAGAATAAAACATTTACTCTAGGGGCATTGCACAAACATATCGATGTGTTTGTCTGTGTGGCGACTATAGCAAGGATCCAGGGATCCAATCATATATATATATGTGTATATTCATATATATGTATAAGATTTATATTATAATCCTATAGTTTAGGATTGGCAATTCAAAATAACCTATAATTTGTTGCTCTGTAAACAAAGTTTTATTGAGTTAGTAGTTATACGTTACATACCAAACTATTTACATGAAAACACTATTTTCTTAAACTTACCTGTAAACAAAGAAACGACATTCAAAGCTTATAATTTACTATGCCAATTCCTTATCACTTCTTAATATTAACTTTCCAAAATACTATTTTAACGATAAACACAATTCTCTTCACTTGCCACCATCTTGACTTTTTTCCTCTGCTTTACCTACATATGATTACCATTAAGTTATATTCTAACGTTTTTACCGACGGAGCGAAGCGCGGCAAAATTAAAAATTAAAGAAATACATTTTTTTTTACATATGTTTAAGAACTTTTTTTTTATATAAGATAGGTCTAAGTTTGGCCTCCATCTCGCCTGATGTCAAGCGACGACGTGGCCGGAGATGGAGCACGTAGATTTAGAAGATAACTATTCACTCTTTGGGCTCATTTGAAAAGCTTGTTATGAAAAATATATTTTTCAACAAAAATCTTATCTGTGTCATGATCAATATAGTTAGTGAAATTTGGCGTTTGCCATGCAGTACTTCGTACGGTATTAAAAGCTGCGGGTGGCACTGCATTTGACATGGGCAAGCGTGGCGCATACCATCAAGCGAACTACATACTCCTCCCATTGCTCAGTTGCATAAAAAATTAGGATAAAGCCAGGCCTAGCGCACTCCGCACTGTAGGTACGAAGCTACAAGTACATAGCCGGACACCGACGGCGGGTCGCGCGTCGTTACACGTGCCGCGTCAGAAGAGATAAGAGCTATGCGATAGAAAGAGAGGCGCTCTGTAGGTTAATATAACTGGTAGGTATGCAGCGCTACGTGCGCTGAATTGAATTTTATTGCGTCATAGTAAGAGTCGCTATTTATTTAAATTTCTTTGCGGAGTGATGCTTCTGTCCCTTAGTATTCTGTGATAAAGTTAAGTAAGAGCAAAACTAAACTATTAAACTTTTTTATTTTTTTATTTAAAGAACTACAGAAATGAAATACATAAATTTTAGTTCATTTTTTAAATTTGAAATATAAAACAGTTTTATTACAAGTACCTATCATTGTTTGGTTTTCCAGCGATGGCCGGCAACATAATCCCCGCCATCGCGACCGCCAACGCCATCGTGGCGGGGCTGGCCGTGCTGCGCGTGCAGGCGGCGCTGCGCCCCGCGCTCGCCGCCTGCACCAGCGTGTACCTGCGCCCGAAGGTCAACCACCGCGGGCAGCTGTTTGTGCCAGAGAAGAGTAAGTCATTTGCTTTTGCAACACTGGTTTGGTTTCCAACACCAGAGAAGAGTGATTCGTTTATTTTCCAACGCAAGAGAAGAACGGCTCATTTGTTTTCCAATACTGGAGAAAAGTGATTCATTTGTTTTCCAATGCTGGAGAAAAGTAAGTCGTTTGTTTTCCAGCAGCGGAGAATAGTGAATCATTTGTTTTCCAACGCTGGAGAAGAGTGATTAATTTGTTTTCCAATGCTGAAAAAAAGTAAGTCGTTTGTTTTCATGCACCGGAGAAGAGTGAATCATTTGTTTTCCAATGCTAGAGATGGAATAGTCATTTGTTTTTCAACGTTGGAGAAGAAATAGTCATTTATCCAACGCCTGTGAAGAGTAAGTCATATGTTTTCCAATGCCTGAGTAGAGTAAGTTATTTGCTTTCCAACGCCGGAAAAGTGTAAGTCATTTATTGCCCAACGCCAGAGAAGAGTGAGTCATTTGTTTTCCAACGCTGGAGAAGAGTGATTCATTTATTTTCCAATGCGGGAGAAGTGCGAGTCATTTGTATTCAGTGACCGGCCGGTGTGTACCTGCGCCCTAAGGTCAACCACCGCGGACAACTGTTTGTGTCGGAGAAGATTTACACGAACGCTACTCAATCAAGTTTTTCTTTTCAGCGCTCACTCCACCAAACCCAAAATGCTACGTCTGCGCTCCAAAACCAGAAGTCGCATTAGCCTGCAACCTAAAACAACTCACTCTCAAGGACCTAACAACCGCTTTAAAAGATGGATTGAACATGCAGGCGCCAGACGCAACTGTAGAAGGAAAAGGTCTTGTTGTCCTATCATCAGAGCCCGGAGAAACCGACCACAACAACGACAAAACTTTGGAACAGATCGGCTTGAACGATGGCTGCGCACTAATGGTCGATGATTTCCTACAAAACTACGAGGTAAGAGTACGTCTACAACAAGAGGACAAGGAGAAATCTTGGCGCATAGTAACAGACGCCGACGCACCAGCACTGGGGCCAAAAGAAGAAGAACCTAAGAATGGTGAGCCGAAGAACGGGGAACCCAAACCTGGCCCTTCGAGGTCCAAAGAAGATAGTGATAGTGATATGGAGATTGTGGAAGAAGATGATGATGCGCCAGCTGTGCGGCCTCCCAAACGTAGGCGCACGGAAATGACAGATGAAGTCGTTGAAATTAGCTAGGTTCTCATGTGTGTTGCATATATAAATAGTATGCTCATTATTGTATGTGGAACCTCGAAGCCTGTTTCACATTAATTACTTCCATTTTGTGACATTGCTTCAAAGAACATGTGAATTACAAATCCTTGATTTTGCATACTCCATTCTTAATTGCTCCAACTTTATTCTTAGTATTTCCATACTTCATTCTTAAGTGTTCCAACTTTATTCTTAGTATTTCCATACTTCATTCTTAATTGTTCCAACTTTATTCTTAGTATTTCCATACTTCATTCTTAATTGTGCCAACTTTATTCTTAGTAATTCCATACTTCATTCTTAATTGTTCCATTTTTATTCTTAGTAGTTCCATACTTCATTCTGAATTGATTCAACTTTATTCTTAATTGGTCCATACTTCATACTTAGTTGTTCCATACTTCATACTTATTTGTTTCTGCTTCATTTTAGTTGTTCCACACTTCATACCTAGTTGTTCCGTACTTCATTATCCTCATATTACTTTCCTGGGACATGTGCCTTCTCTCAGAGTGTACATGCATAATCCACGCGATCCTTGTGGATAATTAATCTTCATGCAATTTTTAGATTTTACTATGTGACATACATGCAATAAATTTCACTACAGCAATAATGAATGTTTAAAGTCTGTGGAACAGGTCTGCGGTAGAAAAAAGTTCAGTACTAAATATTTTTCATACAGTTTTTGCATATGAGCCTATATCGACGTTTAGTATTTTACTCCCATTCTCAGGGGACTGTATTTATAAGAACAATATAGTTTACGTAAGCATAATGTAACTTTAAGTGCTGCGTCACTAATAAATTATATTGATAAGAAGTGTTGGCTTTTCAATTCCGGTTTTTCCTCACTCATCATTGCTTTCTACAATTTGAAGTTGGTTTTTATGATGGTATGCGACATGCCCATAACAGAAACACCTAGAACTGATGCGAGTCAGAATTTACGGAAATGCATAGCATACGTAACTTAACGTGTTGATTAGTAACTAACGAGATAGACTATTTATTTATTTATTGAGAGGAATACCGACAGCTTATTTTACATCGTACAGTTAGTTGATCTATATGCCGCGGCAGCGTCCGTCGAAGCGCCAGCGCAAGTTATTAATAGATCGGGATGTTAAGCACCCAGTCATAAGTATAGTAACTAAGAAGTAAACTAAAACTTAACTATACCTTATAGTAAGTATATTATATAAATAAATGTATATAGATATATATAAATAAGTTTATTAGTTATTATACATGTTTAATTATAAATTTATTAATATTATATAAAAAAACACCATACATACATCTACAGTCGTCCATACTTCACATCCCAGTCATTACACTCACATACATACACACATAAGCACTATACCTACCCGTATTATCGTATATTGTCCTTTTCTGTCTCACTATATACTTAATCATTAGCTATGTCAACAAAGTTGTATGTAGGAAATAACTTTTGTATTTATATAGGGAGACCTATAATAACCCTTTATAGTAGGTACTGTTTTTTATCATTATGCTGTTGGTCTTCTAAATAAATAAATAAATATACAAGTGTACAATATACTAATTTAGTTGAATTATTAGCAAATATTACTTGTTGTGATTTTGACTGAATTTATAATAGAATGATTGATTAATTGAAGTGTACTACACAGTTTAGTTCTGTTGTTATTTGAAGAAGTTACTGCTTAGCATTATTATAGTAGATTTTTATGTTGTTTGGCCAATATCTCGGCACATTAGATCTATCTCAACGAAGTTTGAAAGTAAGCCACTGCTCAGTGCCCTTATAGTTGGCTCACCAACGAAACCTCGTCTTTTTATATTTTATTGAACTGAGTGATGAGACGAGCAAGCCGTTCGCCTAACGGTAAGCGCCACGCCTGCTCATAACAATTGCTGTACCACCCAGTACATTTAATACCATAAAAAGCACTGCATTGCGCTCATCAGCCCGAGACAATGCCCAGTAATTTTGCTGGCTACAATGCCCTTCAAACCGGAACACAGTAATGCTTGCGCACTACTGCTTGACGGCAGAATAACTGGCAAAGCGGTGGTACCTACCCCTGCTTGCCGCATACGAGTAAACCTGCCATCTCCCTATGGGTTCGACCCGAAACACAACTGGGTTTGCTCGTTGGGTGGTGTTACAGCCGCGAGCGGAGCCTACCACTCCAAAGCCACAATAAATAGTACCTAAAAGACGTAAGCATTTTTCACGATGTTATCCTTCATCGTTTTAGAACGAGCGTGCAAGCAGTCATTGGTCTAGAGCAGCCTACGCAACGCGCCACCGTTATATGGTGGAATTCCTCCTGCGCGCGCTATGCGTTTCGCTTCCACTTTCAATATGCGCACCACTAACGAGTGGAACTCCCTGCCGGGGTTAGTCTTTCCTGATAGTTACAATCTAGTAGGTGTTTTTATTATTATTATTATTACTTCTTTATTTCAGGTAACTTAAGAAAACAATAGTTACATTAGTGACTAAAGTAATTCTAAGACCCATATTATATATACCTTACAGACTAACATACATATTATAATATAAAAACTATTTTTATGAAGCTACAACAGGGAATTGTTTTCGCCTACTTTCCCTGTACCGGCGGTAGATTATCCCTGCAGGCCAGAAGTCCGGGGCGAGGAACATCTTCGCGTGTTCCGCTGGAACCTGGAGCGCGTAGGACTTGAAGTCAGTGGTCCTAATCTGCTCCAGCCGCGACAAACTCACGTTGATGGGCTCCTCACGCGTACGACGTATCGAAGGACTTCTTCACCTTTCGTCTCTTTGTCCAAGCGGGAGAGGTATATCTTGATGGTCGGGGTTACAACACGCAACGTTGAAGTTGTAACCGTGGCGGTGCCACGATGATTACGGCTAATCCAGGAGTAGTTTAAGTCAGGAGTGAACAGGTAGGTACTTTCTTGGCAAGCGTGCTACGTCGTCGACCACATAGTCGCTTACCATCAGGGCCCTAATTCACTATCACAACTTAGCGATTCCTTGCTTCAAGGAAACGTCGATTCCTTCATTAATAAACGACATTTGCGAAATTTGTATTCTCTATGACGCGTCATATATATGAATATATCATTGAGGAATGACACGAGACCTCAATGGAATATATGAATGCGTCATAGAGATTTCGAAGCAAGGAATCGACGTGATTTCGCTAAGTTGTCATAGTGAATGCCAGGAGAGATAGTGATCAGATGCAAGCCAACATAATGCATATAAATAAAGTTTATATTCTAACTGGAGTGCGTCGGATTGTTAAACGCAGTTTCCGCTTCGGCACACTCTTATAAGTGCCACTGATAGTAAGCGCCACACCGTAAAACATTGTAACACTCGTACTTACCACACACAACTTTGAGGAACTAGTCTTGTGAGATATTAATATTTTCAACCTGTCATCTAAAAATTAAGTGTTATTTTACGAAGCAGATACAATATATTCTACCGCGTTTTAGAGCGAGTGTGGATCAGCGGGGACTCGTGCGCTTTTCGATCCGACGCACCTGGGAATCATCGATCTCGAATCCCGACTCGGCCCTGCAGATTTTAAGTGCAGATTTTGCACGCTCGCTCTAAAACGGTGAAGGAAAACATCGTGATGAAACCCGCTTACGCGCTTTGGAGTGGTAGGCTCTGGCCGTGGTTGTAATACCCACCCACTAAACAAAGCCATGCCGTCAAACGACCTAGTCGTGTTTCGGGATGATGTTCGGTGAACCATCGGGGAGACGGGTCTGAGCAGCCGCTCAACTGCCGTCTCTCTCTAGATATCTATGTGCTTCATCTTAGGCCACATCATCGCTTCACATCAGGCGAGATAGTGGCCAAACATGGATCTATTAAGCGTAAAAAAAAATATTCTATCAACATCCAGCTATACAATTCCACCGCAACACGAGCGTCGTGGGAACCCACCGCAACACATTAGCGGATAATCACAATGATAATGAGCGAAATTACGAACATTGTGGCCGGAATAAGCACAATGGCGATTTCTCTTCTATAGAAGCGAAGGGGTAGGAGAAAGCAACTTTGTAGAATAAATGTACAACGTATGTACCTACCTACTACCTACATTTAACTTTTTGTTCTTTAAAGTAGATTGGAGTCTAAATACACCAATGGAAATGAAGGTGCGCCAACTGTGGTTGTATGCTTTGTTATAATCTTATCATCATCACAAGCTCCTTACGTTTTCATTGCTGGGACACGGACCTTCTCTCATAAAGGGTTTGGGCCATAATCCACCAGGCTGGCCCAGTGCGGATTGCTGGATATCACGTCTGAATTTTTGTGATTAATTCTTGGACATTCCGGTTTCCTTACAATGTATTCCTTCACCGTTTTTAAAACGAGTGTTAAATCGGCACAACTAAAGAAAGTTAGTGGTGGGGACTGTGAAGCCATTGGGATTCGAAGTCGGGTCCGTGCTCCCACTGAGCAACACTCGGGTCTCTTATACTTTAACATTAATTTGCAACCTGCCGTTTTCCTTTAGGTCTTGTGCTCCATCTTCGGCCACATCGTCGCTTATCAATTTTATTGTAAACAGGATAGTGGGTGGCTAAACCAAAACGACTAAAAAACAAAAGTAGGTAAACGACAACAAACTAATGGAATCAGTCGTGACGTTGCGGAAATTCATCACAAATCTGAAACGCAATTAAAATTATCTATGTAATTTTAGAATTCTAGTTCCAGTTAGCGTTTCAGATAACAAACTCTAGTTAAGAAATAGCTTTTCTCATTATCATGCCCTAGCGTATATTTACCTGGTGGGTAGTACAACATAAAATAATAAATCTAAAAACAACAACACATTAAGACAAATGACTGATTTACATATTAGTCACGTTTAATCCATAAACACAATGGACTTGTACATTCATATTCAAAGTAGCAGTGCATCGTGCAAAGAAGCACCAGCTTAAAAACGCCTAGGTCAGACTTAAGACATGACCTGGAAGAACACAAATCGTATCACATCACACTATAATTATAATATTAAAAATGCGAAAGTTTATGAGCGCGTTTTTGTTACTTCTTCACGCTGCGCGCTGTAAGGCTCAACGGATAAGTGACATTCGGAATGGAGATAGCTTGTACACTAGATTAACACAAACTGCTACTTTTACCCCGGAAAACTGCGGGGAAAACAGCGAGTAGTTCATAAAATGTTCTTGATTTGTGATTTCAATAATCAACTATTTTAATCTAAGGTTTGGAAACTATCGTGAGTCGAAATATTCATTATAAATATAAACGGCTACAATCACCGACCACTACTAATTCCGACCAGGTTTCGGAAAATTAGGATGTCCTTCTTCCGGGAGTCTACGCTTTGGATTCGCGGCGCAGACTGCGCGCCTCCGCAGCCGTGAGTGTAGCTGTTTATATTTATGATGAATATTTTAATCTAGTTCAATATTCAAACGTTAGGTATTTCTGAATAGTTTCACGTCCAGGGCCCTAATTCACTATGACCACTTGGCGATTTCTTGCTTCGAAATCACGTCGATTCCTTAATTACTATAGTATTTAATAGTAGTTAAGGAAACGACTATAGAATTTATAGTATTTAGTATCGTGATTTCGAAGCAAGGAATCGCTAGGTGGTCATAGTGAATTAGGGCCCTGGAGTACTTCATGGTTAAGATATTCATTAAAGTTATACAAAAAAATAAAGGTAACGGACACTTAAAAAACATTTAGATTAACCTTTAGAAACGGTTTATTAACCGACGATAAATTTTGAGTTCCCGATATTTCGGTTGCAAGCGCCATCACAAGAACAACCTAACTATAATATAAATAGGTACCTAATTCAAAATAGCCACAATACTAAACAAACTAACGTTATAGCTAAGAGTTATTGTAATTTACAAAAACGAGACAAATATTAATTATTACTAAAGTACAGGTACCTAAGCTCAGTGGCTTCCGTAGCTTAAATTGGTGAAACCCATAGATAGACACACAGGTTAAGCCTTGGCGCTTGGTGCAAATTATTCATGCGTAAATGTTAAATAATTTGAGATGCCGCGAATCCCGTTAGAAATCACATTGTGCATTCATGCTTCATAATATTGTATTGCATTTTGCATATTGTAAATGAGAAAGTATGTAATTTGGTGGGTATGTTACATAGGCACGAGACAAGCATTCTTACCGCACTAGAAACTTTCTAGGGCGGTAAGAGTAGACTAGTTAAAAAAGGGTTTACTGTACAACAAGTAAACAAAGTTTAGCTAGGCAGTACTGAGTTGCATTGATTTGTTCTTAAGTACAGGAATATTTACACAAAGATATAAGTTTACATAGTAAACACTGCATTGAATAACATATAAGCTGCATGTTATGGCTAATGTGTGTTTAATGATACTGATCCAATGAAACATGCATGTTCCAGGGCCTGAGTCATAATCATAATTCATAAGTCATGAGTTTCACATACTCTCCTGACAGAATTACCCGAACCTTGCATGGAATTGCACTGTATTCATTGCAAAAATCAAATTGCATGCATTTGAATTTAATGCAATTAAGGAAGGAAAATAGAACATATTGTTCAATATTTAACACATAATAAATTTAAGTACTTATGTATTAGTATTAAATATAGCTTACTAATCTATATTTTATAGAATACTTATAAGGCTGATTTAAAACTACTACATAAACACAATTTTCTAAATCATTAGAGTTAATGTAACATTGAAACTTTTTAATACTAGGAAAGTTTGTATGATTCCGAGTCATTATAGTGAAAGATTGATTAGTGAAGAATTTGGTAGTTACTAAAAATATTAGATAAGTACTTTACACAATAATTAGGTACTTCAACTTGAAGACAATTTGGTGTGAAGTAAATTATAATGCTACAAATACATTTTCCTAGGACAATATAAATTCAATCCCTCACCGCACTCTGAATTCAAAATAGAAACCTTCATCACTCTCACTGTAAAAATATTATTTTGTATCAATCTACTATTATTATCTTATAGATGTTAAAATTTAAAATCACATTTATATCAACTGTGATATATTATGATATGAAGAACATGGCCTGTTCTCAATGAGATCCCTCATTAATTTCCAAACATTCTTATATCAAGACTCCAATGTTATAAATTAGATTTACTTTTCAGGCAGCATTCCATACTCTATCAAGAATCGCTCAAGATCAGTAGCAAAGAAATCATTGCCTAGTTCTGTAGCCAACTGCACAAAATTGCCAATGACTTGTCCCGCTTTATACACAAGAATAGCTGGAACACCATCAACACGGAAATGTCGACTCAATCCGGTCACATCAGCTGTGATTTTACAAAACTTGATCTCTGGATAATCTGCAGCCAAAACGTTTAAACAACCATTCATAGTTTCACATGCATGTGAAGAATGGTTATAGATGTGTATTATCACTTTTACTTTCTGATCTTCTTTGTCAATAGCATCCAAAAACTCATCTTTAGTGTTAAGAGCAACCACCGTCCCGAATTTAGGCGTCTTCTGCAGTTGTGTCATTAATTCTTGCATGCGTTTTTTCTGGTATTCCATGAGGAAATCTTCATCAATAAGTTCATTCAACTCATCTTCGATTTCTTCAATCTTTTTATCCGCTTCGGCTTCGCGGTCGGGTTTTACTGTGAGGGTCAGCTTCTTAGCCAAAGCGATGCGTTCTTTTTCCAACTCGGCGCGGTTTTCAGCTTCGAGCTGCTTGAATCGACGCCAATCTTCAAGAACTCCTTTCGGGCCAGTATTACTCGCTGACCCGTTCCAACTATTGATGGGCGGTGGCTCCGCTTTAGCAACTTCAGTTTTAATTGGATTTCCCTCTTCGTCGCCGCTTCTTTCGTCCTCTGAGCCATCGTCTTCATCTTCACTACTGCTACAATAATTGTGAACTTTTTCACCCATAAGTTTATCATCTAACGTAGCCATTGCAAATGCAGAGTTTCAAAGAGCAAACGCAGTTGTGTTATTTAAATTAGATCACTATTTGTTAACAATTCATTCAAGAAAACCGAGATTACCGAGAAACGAACGTGCGAAATGAAAAAAAAACGGCAAACAATTGAGACGGGAGACTATATTGTACGACCATAATAATGTACGGCCAAAATTGCACAGCCGATATTGTACAGCCAATATTCCATGTACATCGGATTTCAAATACTCGGCTGGTTTTTCCTGGACGGCAAATATTGCCCGTACAAACTCGGTCCGTGTCGATATTGCACGGCCATTATTGCACAGCCAATAATTCATGTAATGGCTTCCAAATGTCAGGGTGTGCAATCCAGTCTGTACATTATTGGATGCGAAATACAGCCCGTGACGATTGTGGTACACCCAGTATTGTACAGGCAATAATCCGAAGCCATCCATAGATAAAATTAGCATTTCTATAGCTGTCAACACGATGCCTCGTTTGTTTCAAGCGAGTCTTTGAAACACAGATTATTAAGGCTTTTTGGCGGGAAGTGAAAAGTGATACAGATCGATTTTGTTTTATTTTCCAAACAAGTGTTATTTCAAGTGATCATATGTAATATTGAATATCTACCATAATGTGTTTCGTACACTTGCACGATTGTAAGCAAATGAAACAAAATAGGGAAAAACATTGCTTTTTGTATTCTCCCAAAAAGTTCATGGAAAGCTTGAATAAAGTTCCACCACTTTATTGAAGCACTAAGAGAGGGTTCGGCTTGTTACTGATGACCCTCATAACAACGATATACGAAAGAAATTATTGTAATTTTTACAAATTATCAAATAAAACTACGTAAAACAAGGCGGTATGGTCTTAGAGACTTCAATCTGCCCAAACGTTAAATGGGTGAGTTAAAAAAAAGACAGATTATTAATTTATCGTTATTTACTCAAGTGCAGCCAATCGAACGTGTTTGGCCCAGACCGCCGTACCCGATCAAAAGTTGTTCATATTATTTGGACCACAGACTAGTAAGAGATACTACGTATCAGACGGTCATCTTCTATATATCCAAACTGTATCGTAGAAAATGATTTGCAAACATTGAGGTCTTACACCATTCCTCAATGTTTGCAAACATAGAAGATGACAGTTTTTTTTTTTTGCTTGTAGGATCTTTATGGCTTTCGCTAGTTTGCGCATTATGCCAGCCAAGCCAACAGAAAAATGCCACCAAAAGCAAAATGCCACCAAGTAGCGTATATATATATACAGGGAATAACATTAATGTGTAGTAATACTGAAAGGTGTGTATGGGTATCTAGTCATGAATCATCGGGCAGAATATACAACCAAAAAAACACTATTATATTTTCCATACAAAGTTTAAAAAATATTTATTTGAATTATTTTGGACAATCCTAACAAGCTGTGGCCTAGTCGCGGTAGTACGGGTCACTGACCGAGCTACCTTGTGCCTAGGCACAAAACAGATAAGTACAGAAATCAATCTACATACAAAGTGCGCTCGAGCAACGCACACATAGACACCGCTCACGGACACGATATCTGGGCACAGTTGGGATGCGTGCGCGAGTGCCATCCGCTTGAGACACGCGTATGTGAACATTTTTGTGCAAAAATGGAGCAACGAAAATTTATTATACCTGTTCGGTGGACGGTTGTTTAAATTCAACATTAAACGGTGAATTGTCGTTTTTTAAGCTACCAGTTGTTTCAGAGAGGTAAGTAGGTATTTGCTTGTATTTCGATGGTTAATTTTCACGTAACACAAAATAGTTAGGTAGGTAGGTAAGCGCCCCAGCCCCCGGCCCTGCGCCGAACAAGCGAACATGGCTTTGTGGCCTTGTCATATTTTTACAATTTAAAATGAGATATTTATTGTAGTATAAGCTGTGTTAGCCTTGTGTTCAATAATCTAATGAGAAAGATGTTAATGTAAACTAATCGCATTTGTTTTGTCTTCAAAAAAACTTTATTCAGTTATAATAGTAACTGCGACAAAATTATGTCGATATCTTGTACACTTATTTTTTTTAAATCAATCAATTTTCCTCCCAAAAACTTCCTGCGCCGTCCGGTATGAAAGGTATGAAAAGTACATACATGAGATTAACTTCTGTATTTATCTGTTTTGTGGCCTAGGCGCTCTGTCTTTGAAAACGCCGAACATTTTACAAGGGCTTGATTTCGAGTCTCAAATACCGGAATTTCATACTGAACGGATCTTTGGACTCGGTCGGTTCTGTTCCGGAACCCACTCGTAAAAATAAGGTATTTCCACATTTTTACACGACTGCCCAAAAAGGAGTATTTCAGGGTTTACGTATGTATGTATGTATTTATTTATTCCACCATTACTTCTTATTGCCTGGACAGATTTGAATGCATTAAAACCATAATAAAAACATAGGTTTAAGTTTTTTACCATAGTTTTTTTTGCATGTTAGGGAACCGGTATACAAAAAAATCTCCGCGAACGGTACTTTTAAGCTATGCCTTAACGTACCCGACTTGGCCTTGCCTTGATCAGTTTCAACTTTTTATCCAACTTGACGTCTTAGAATTCATATTCAGAAATAACCTAAAACGAAATTTCCGAAACGAAATCGGTCCTTTTCGGTGGAGTTTTATGGGGCGGCGTTAGAAGGTAACTTTGTTTGTGCCGCTCGACCAATGAGGATCAGCGGCTATTATTTATTAGGATTACATCTTTATGATTGGTGCAATACGAAACAAGGCTAGCGAATCATGAAGCGGCGGCGAATGTTTGATAGCTTTAGTGTTTGCCGCGTTTTGTCAAAGATTAAACAGGTTTATTTCTGAAAACTGACTAATTAAAGACGCTTTATTGATTACTGACTTACGAACACTCTTTTACTATGCAATGAAATCAAATGTTGGAAATGTCTTAACCATCATTATCAGCCTATTACATTCCTACTGTTGAAATTCATGCATGATGTTTTTTACATCCTATTCCTACGGTGGTTGGTGACCTCACGTATTTTTTGAGAACATCAGCCATGCTCGCTCTTATTAGGCGTTTACACTGATTAGATCCTTATTCCTAAATGTTAATTGGAGTGATGATGCTTAATGCTGTAATTAACGCGGGTCTGAGCCGCCGCTCAACTGCCGTCTCTCTCTAGATCTATGTGCTCCATCTTAGGCCACATCATCGCTTCACATCAGGCGAGATAGTGGCCAAACATAGATCTACAAAGTGTAAAAAAAAATAAAAATAAAAATAAAAAATTTGTTTGTCAGATCTGTACACGCGGCGCACTAATATTCTTTGTCACAAGTTCATTGCTCTTTATCAGCTGATTGTTAGGGTTGAAATGAACTTGATTACCAGAAATGTTTAAATTATCATATCTTGTGATTTTAAAAAGTTTCTGGTGATTTGCACTTGGACTTGAATTATTAATAAGCTTCTATATGCGTGGTTTAATTATTACTACACATTAATGTTACACGCTGTATATATATATATATATACATATATTATACTATAGTAGGTAGATTCCTTCCTAGATATTTTCAAATAGTTCCTACTACTTCTTAGGCATTCATAATATATGTAAGGAAGTAATAACAAACAAGCAAATTATTTATTGTTTTTTTTTATTTTTTAGTTTCTTTTTATATTTGTTTAATTAATTTTAACGCCATAGCTTGCATTGGTGGCAAAGATGACCTTTCTAGGTAGTTCCAACAGTACCTAATACATACTCTGACTAGAACTCGATGGTTGGCTGACATCTGTAATAGAATATATTTTATTAATTAGGTATACTATAGCATAGATTCTTTGTACTATTCTGTTCCAATTGTAAGTGTAAAAAAATTATAATTTTATATACAGAAGGTGTTCATTGTGTAAAAGTGTTGTAATAGGCAAGTGAAGAGGTTACTCGATAGTAAACAATTGAAAAACAATAGAAATGTATGCATATTGTAAGCTATGGGTCGGTCCAAATCACAAGACTCGATATAAACGGAGATTAAAATATTTAATTCGCTCGCAGCCAAAATTTTTCACAGGTGACAAAAGCAAAAAAAAATCAAAAACACAAAACTTCAAAGTAAAAAATAATAGAGCTGAGTAAGGAGGCGCGTCGTCTACATCCTCCCCCCCAGTGCATCAGCACTCCTCATCCACAGGAAGAAGCGCCACTCTGGTAGTTGGGCGTCGAAACCGTCCCCTGCTGGTTTTCACATCCACCACACGGACACGACCATCGCGTCCGGGATGCGCCTTCTCGACCACGCCCATCGGCCATGTATTTCGTGGTAGATTCGGGTCCACTATTACAACGACTTCGCCTTCACGCAGAGATCTCTCATCTTGGTTCCACCTTTGACGAGGCAGTATCGTAGGTAGGACCTCCTTCAGCCAGCGTTGCCAGTACATATCGGTTAGTCTCTGTGCAATCCGCCACTGCTTGCGGGAACAGAGATCAACGTCGGAGAATGCCCCGAACACGGGGAGACCTGGGGAGGAACCTAAAAGAAAATGATTAGGGGTTAGGGCTTCTTTACTCGACGGGTCCACTGAAACATGAGTGAGTGGTCTACTGTTAATCATGTTCTCTATTTCCATCAACAGGGTCATGAGAACTTCTTCCCGTGGGGCTCTTTCCTTGAGAATTACTCGTAGAGCAGTCTTTATACTTCTGATCAGCCTTTCCCATGCTCAACCCATATGAGGACTCGCGGGTGGAATGAAATACCAATCTACTCCTCGATTCACGACTTCAGATTGAACAATTCCCGAGCTAAGTTTTTCTTGATAGGCCTTTTTTACCTCATAGCTTAGTATCTTCGTGGCTTTATCTGCTGGATTCAGTGATGTGGGTATATAGTTCCACTCATTTATTTTCGTCAAATTATCAATCACTCCAAGTTGATTTGCGACAAATGTCTTATAATTTCTGGTATCATTTCGTATCCAATGTAAAACAGTTGTGGAATCGGTCCAGAAATATCGTTTTGTTGTAGACAATCTGTGAGCAGTTTGGATTGTTTCAGCTAGTCGGCTCCCAATTAGAGCAGCCTGCATCTCCAGGCGTGGTATTGTTATCGCTTTGACAGGCGTGACCCTGCATTTACTTGCTACAAAAGAGGTAAGAATCGGCGATAGGACGTTGTCTGTGTGCGTTTTCTTCGATATAATGCGCCAATAAGCAACTGCAGCATAAGCAGTAGGGGATGCGTCGCAAAAAATGTGAAGTTCGTACGCTTTTTCATCGTCACTCGCTGAGTCAAAACTCTCTTCTGTCGAACGTGAGTACCATCTCGGAATGCGCAAATCTTGAAGTTTCATGAGCTGTGACATCTAGTCTCTAAATAATGCGAATGAATTCTCTGATATTCTGTCGTCCCAGTGAATATTGGTCTTCCACGTAGCCTGTAAAATTATCTTTGCTTTAATCGTGAGCGGCGCAAGGAAACCATATACGTCAAAAATCGACATTACTATTCGTAGTAGTTCTCGTTTAGTCGGTCTTCGTTCTAGTGTCAACAGTTCTTTTGGAATGCGCTTCAAAGATAAATCAAATCCAAATGTGTCACTTGCAGGATACCACAGAAGGCCAAGGGTGCGTTCAGATTGGCTTTCTATGCTCAAATCTACTGCTTTTTCATTCAATGCTGTCTGAGGCAACCCACGGAGAACCTTTGGGTTATTACTCAAGAAGCCTCTGATTTCAAAACCTCCTTCTGCATATATGTAGCTTATTTCTTTAATCAGCTTCCTTGCATCGTCTTCTCGTTGACTGTCAACGTAGTCATCCATGTAGTGGCTCTTAAGAATAGCATTCACAGCATCAGGCATTTCATCTACGAATCTCAGTGCATTCTTATTCTTAATATGTTGGGCAACAAAAGGTGAACAATTCGCTCCAAAAATTAATGAAGTCATTACGAACTTTTTAATGGGATCAGCTTGATTCTCGCGCCAAATAAATCTCAATGCATGTTGGTCTTTCTCAATAATTTTCACTCTCAAAAACATGTCTTTGATATCGCCAATAATTCCAACTGGTTCTTCTCTAAATCTCATCATAATCCCTAAAAGTGACTGGAGAAGATCAGGGCCTTGCAGTAAATAATCATTCAACGAATGTCCTCCGGATACTGCAGCAGCGTCAAACACTAGTCTTAACTTCTTCTTATTTGGGTTATCGACACCAAAGTGTGGCAGATACCACACGCGTGACGCGTCATGATTCTCGACGTTGAGCTCTCGCGCGTAGTCGTTGACCAAAAGATGATCTACGCGCTCTTTATAACGCAGAGCAAAATCAGTATTCTTAATCATCTTTTTCTCTACCGATCGTAATCTTTTGTAAGCATTTGGGTACGAATCGGGCAATTTTGCATCTGATCTCCATGGCAGACCAACTTCCCAGCGACCATCCACGAGCTTTGCAGTATTGTCAAGAATCGAAATTGCTTGCAAGTCTTCAGCGTTTTGACGTGGTTTGTTTGTTATACCAATTGCGTCAAGAGCGAACGATCGTTTTACTTCTTCATGTAGCAGGATGTCATCATCGTCGGCAGCAGATCTCACATGCAGCACAGGATTTGAGATACGTGGAGATGAAGGGCTCTCAATATTTTCTCCATTTATTGTGCCAACAAACCCATGCACGCACCAACCCAACGATGTCTTCGTAGCGTAAGGTTCACCAACGAGACCGTTAATGACATGTAGTGGCGCCATCAGATGGTAGTGGTCGTGGCCGATGAGGAGTTTCGGTTTCACGTTGCCGGAGTAGGTGAGTACTTGTTGGTTGTCTCGGAGGTGCTCGTACTTGTTTATGTCCGAATGTGCGATGCTTTGCGTCGCTAAGTCTAACTCGTTCATTTTTCGTGCGTGTAAAGTGTACCGTTCGCCTTCGACGTTTGATATCGTGCATCTTATATTTTCTACCTCACAAGTGATTTTGCTGGATGACCAGGCACTCTTTGCGCTCATTGTAACTTTATTGCCTTCAAGACCAGCTTCTTCAGCTATGTCAGCTGATATGAGACTCAAAGCTGCGCCATCATCTAGCAGTGCGTAAGTTCTTACAGCTCCTTTCGGTCCATGCACTGTCACTGGTACAACCTTTAGTAGTAGTCGCCGACTTGCCTTCACTACTGCGTGAGCGATTACGTCAGTTGCAACTTCATTGTCATCGTCCTTTTTCTCATCTTTCTTGGCGGGCCAGTGTAACAAGTGGTGATGAGCTTGGTTGCAGCCATCGATGTCACAATCTTTAGCTGGACATGTGTCTTTACTGTGTCGACTTTCAAGACATTTGAAGCAGAGCTTGTGTATGCGAACATAATGCCAGCGATTGCGACGCATCGCTCGCTTGAACTTAGGACAAGAGGCCAGAGCGTGCTTACTCTCTTTGCAAAACCCGCACTTCTCAGCTTCAACTGCATTCACCACGTGCACGCATGGCGATCGGTAGTCGTCTGATTTCCGTCTGATAACTTCAGTCTGTGTCACTATATGGCTCACTCCAGCTGCCGCAGTCTTCGAAGCTTCTAAGTGCAAAAACTCAGCGAATATTTCGAGCTTAGATCTCTTGTCATCCGAGTAAGAGAAGAAGTAGTCTGTCCACTTACTAATAAGGGTGCTCGGACATTTTGAAATAACAGCTGTCATTAGTTCCGGGCTTCGTACATAATCCTCTTGCTTAATTGCCTGTACTGCAGCCACATAATTCTTGATCTTTATTGCAAAGGTGACTATGCTGACATGGTAAGCTGCAGGCAGCGGTGGCGTTTTCTTTAATTGTTGAACTAGCTTAGAAACTATTACCTCAGGGCGTCCGAATCGTAATTGTAGTGCGCTAATTATTGTTGCAGGTGGTGTGTTTCCCATCAGGAGTGAAGCGACTGTCTCCTTAGCTTCACCGCGTAAACACCTGCGAAGCCTCCATATATTTTCAACGTCCGTAAATTTGCAGGTCTCTGTGGATTCTTCATATGATTGTTTAAACTGGAACCACTCTAAGGGGTCGCCGCCGAAAATAGGTAGGTCTTTGCTTGTGCTAATTCGTGACAAGAGCGTTTCCTGCTTTACTTCTGCTGCTGCGGTATTAAAAGCGTCTTTTAGTGCGTAGGCCAGTTGTTGGATTTCAGTGGGTGGCTCGTGGTGTACGTCTACCGGCAGGTTTCTGCCGTCATTGCGCGTGGGTGGGGCCAGATTATTCAGGTTGCTCCGCTCTATCCACTTGTCAACCTTGTCTTTCGTGTCCGCAGTAGCTATCGATTGAGACCTGTGACTGCGAGACTGTTCCTCTTCAAGTTCAGCGATTTCTGTGGCTAATCGTAAATCAATTAGTTTTGCTTCCAGGCGGGCTTTGGCTTCTGCAGCTTCTAATTCAAGTCGCTTCTTACGTGCTGCTATGCTCGAATGACTGGTGGACCTCATGCTGACTCTCTCTGATTTGCCAGCTCCAGAGTAGGTCCCTTCAGTCCGTTTGGCTAGCTGCTCCGATTGCGGCTCGCACGTCGTGGTCTGCGCCGCGGTCTCCGTCGCGGTCTGAGTCGCGGTCTGAGTCGCGGTCTGAGTCGCGGTCTGAGTCGCGGTCTGAGTCGCGGTCTGATTGGCTTCCCGTTTGGTTACACTTCGCGTTTTTATTCTCTCGTTTGGCGGAGATCGAATCATTTTCCTTACTTGGTATTTGGTATCTTTGTCCGGCTTACAGCACACGAAGTTGGTGTGATCCGGTTCGTTATGGGCCAATAATGTAAGCTATGGGTCGGTCCAAATCACAAGACTCGATATAAACGGAGATTAAAATATTTAATTCGCTCGCAGCCAAAATTTTTCACAGGTGACAAAAGCAAAAAAAAATCAAAAACACAAAACTTCAAAGTAAAAAATAATAGAGCTGAGTAAGGAGGCGCGTCGTCTACACATATAATTAGCGGATTAATCGTTATTATTTAGATATTTACCTGGAATTGATACTCTGGCATCTTCTGAAGACACACTAGTATTTTCATGGCGAGTTCTTCACATATGTATGATCATGATCATTAACGCTGTATGATTGCTTTTGATTTTGAGCTGAAAATTCAAAGTTATTTGTATATTAGTAAAGTAATACATTATAAAATAAATAAGCATACAATACCTAGTCCTACTAATATATTATTATACATGCGAAAGTCTGTGTGTATGTGTGTAGCGGTTACCATACACTCAGAAATACTCGCTCCCCGCGCGACGAAACGTAAACATCACGCCACCTACTACGTCATATCAGGTGATGCGAGGCGCCCGTACTAACTGCTAGCTGAGCTGTGCGCATTCCACTACCAGGCGGCGAGCGGCGGCGCACCGGCGCAAGCGACGCGGCCGGCAGAGCTCCACGCACCCCGAACGCATCGGACGTGTTGCTTAGCTTTCAAATTTCTGTCGCAAAACGATCACGCGCTTATCAGTAGTTTCGTTATTTCTGTATAAAATCTCTTCAAGCTTCACTTTCTTACATCGCGCTTCCATCCATCATCATCTTTTTGTAACTAAAAATAAGTGTAGCGTTAATTATTTCGCGCGTTTTTTTAAACGCTAAATAAGTACGACTCTCATCGATTTTTTTGTTTCATTTATTCATCTCGCAATCAAAACTCATTCAAGCTAACATACTTCCATACTACACGCAACCTATACTGGTGACCCATCGACGAAGCAATGTCATCGCCACCAAGGACGAACGAAGGCGGCGATGTTTACCGAGTTGGAGTGCGAGTGCCACCATTTTGGGTGGATGATCCTGCGATATGGTTTGCGCAGCTTGAAGGTCAGTTTGTTTTGGCTAATATTACGAGTGATTCAACAAAGTTCTACTATGTGGTCAGTCACCTTGAACAACAATTTATCGCAGAAGTGAAAGATATTGTTGTGGCTCCACCCGAAACGGGTAAATATGATAAATTGAAGAGTGAGCTTATTAAGCGATTATCTGCTTCTCAGGAACGCAAAACAAAACAACTTCTGATGCACGAAGAGCTCGGCGACCGTAAGCCTTCGCAGTTTTTGCGCCACCTGCAAAGCCTAGCTGGTCCTACCGTTCCAAAGGATTTTATACGCACTATATGGTCAAGCAGATTACCCACAAATTTACAAACCATTATCGCTTCACAGGCTGACAATCCACTGGAAGCTTTAGCTGAACTGGCGGACAGGATCCACGAACTCGCACCACAACCCATGCAGGTAGCCAGCACGTCACAAATACCAGGTACTGCTTTTGAAGCTTTGTCTAATCGAGTAGCAGAACTGACTCGGAAGCTGGAATGTATGGAGTTAGATGGACGCTCTCGTTCCCAGTACCGGAATGACAACGGCCGACGCAACAATAACAACACATCCTCCAATAGATCACGATCCAGGTCTCGTTCTCGCCAGCGCCCAGATGATCACCCTCATTGCTGGTATCATTTCATGTTTGGCGTCAAGGCACGAAAGTGCAAACAACCTTGCACGTTCAAGGCGGGAAACTTCCAGGGCAGCCAATAGTGGCGGCTAGCGACTGCCCCAAATCATCAGGCCGCCTGTTCATCACTGACCGTAAGACAAAAATTCAATACCTTATAGATACCGGTTCAGACGTTTGCGTCATTCCATGGACATCAGTACACGGCCCCCGAAAGAAGTCAAGCTATGAACTGTTCGCAGCAAATGGTACGCTCATCCCTACTTATGGTTGCATACACTTAACGCTGGATTTGGGCTTACGACGTAATTTTGAATGGCGTTTCATCGTCGCAGGTGTCTCCAAGCCTATAATTGGCGTCGATTTCTTGGGGTTTTACAACTTACTTGTTGACTGCCGCAATCATCGACTTATTGACAATCTCACTTCTCTCACCATCAACGTGCCGCGACAAGCTACGACTGGTGAGATCCAACCCATTTCTTCAGTACGTACCACTTCATTAGAAGACACAGTTTATCACCGCATTCTTCGAGAGTATCCGGAAGTTACCAGGCCAGCTGGTAAGCCAGAAGCTCCGAAGCACAACACCGTGCACCATATACGGACTACTCCAGGTCCACCGGTCTCCAGCCGTCCGCGCCGACTCGACCCAGAGAGACTTGCCATAGCTAAGAAGGAGTTCGACATTATGCTGCAAAATGGAACGGTGCGCAGATCCGAGAGTTCATGGTCATCACCTCTTCATCTCGCGCGCAAGAAGGACGACGGCTGGCGACCATGCGGAGATTACCGAGGCCTGAATGCACGCACCATACCAGACAATTATCCAGTCAGGAACATTCAAGACTTTGCTTACCAGCTGGCAGGTAAGAAGATCTTTTCGAAGGTTGATTTGATTAAGGCATACAATCAAATTCCTCTACATCCAGATGATGTGCCCAAGTCTGCAATAACGACACCCTTTGGTCTCTTCGAATATGAGTTTATGACATTCGGACTCCGAAACGCAGCTCAGACGTTTCAACGTTTCATGGATGAAGTTCTACGTGGCTTGGAATTCTGCTATTCGTATATTGACGATATTTTAATATTCTCAGAATCTGAATTCCACCACGAGCAGCATCTCAGACAACTGTTCCAGCGTCTCCAGGAGTATGGCATATTAATCAATATTTCCAAATGTGTCTTTGGTAAACAAGATGTGCATTTTCTGGGTTACAGAGTCTCAGCAGCCGGTATCCAACCACTAGAATCAAAGGTGCAAGCAATCCAGGACTACCCAGCGCCGCAAACGGTCAAAGAGTTAAGGCGCTTCCTGGGTATGATAAACTTTTATCGCCGTTTCATACCAGGTGCCGCTGAGATCCAGGCTCCATTGAACTCCCTACTGGTTGGACCAAAAACCAGAGCTTCACAACCCGTAAACTTCACTCCAATTCAGCTAGAAGCTTTTAACAAATGTAAGACAAGCCTTTCTAATGCCACACTCTTATCTCATCCCGACACACAAGCCGAATTAGCAATCCAGACAGACGCCTCAGACACAGCGATAGGAGCCGTGCTACAGCAGAAAAAGGACGATGACTGGCAACCTCTTGCCTTCTTCTCCCGAAAGCTCAGCCCGGCACAGCGAAAATACAGCCCATATGATCGAGAGCTGCTAGCAATATATGAGGCAATCCGCTACTTTCGGTACATGGTCGAGGCAAGGACTTTCTCAATTTTAACAGACCACAAGCCAATTACCTTTGCTTTCAGCACGAAACGGGATAAGTGCTCACCACGCCAATTCAGGTATCTCGATTTTATTGGTCAATTTAGTACAGACATAAGATTCATACCCGGACGAGACAACACAGTAGCAGATGCAATGTCAAGGATTAACGAACTTTCATCCCCTTTAGATTACCAGTCTTTAGCCCGAGCCCAGGAGAAGGACGCGGAGCTACAAGACCTGCTAAAAAACGGTACCACCCTGAAGCTTAAACAAATCAGGCTACCCGAATCAGATTCCCAAGTTTATTGTGACATGTCCACTTCAAATCCACGTCCATATATCACACCTGAATTCCGCAGACAGGTGTTTGACTCACTGCATAACCTCAGTCATCCAGGCATTAACGCTTAGACGATTGGTTGTCGAAATTAACCGTTTTTTAAAGTGCTTATGACACACAAACGCTTTGTCCGTTAGGGCCGTTTAGGCCGCACTTCTCAGGTTCTACCAGTTTATACATTTTATCCAGGGATCCCGTGCGTGATCTTCTCTCTCAGGAAATTTATGTAATTTAACGTCCTTTCGTTGGTTATCACATAGGGGAACACAACACTTATGATACATTTTGTTTCGCGATATAGCGTCTTGTTGTTGGCAATAGTTAATACGCATTATTACTGATTATGTGGATTAAAATTTACGGAAACTAATCGACACTAAACACTTCTCATCAACACATAAACAACAATGGCCGCCGTATCAAATTCAAAATGGTCGATCCATCGAAAGGGGGTGAAGAAAGGGAGCGAGGAGGAGGGTTCTATTCTTGCACCACAGATAAAATATCGTTTCTTAAGGTCAGTGAATTTATAAGGCAGATTACCAGGCGTGATTTGGACTACGCAAGTACGACCATGCCTCCGATTCCGCACTAAGCTCAAGTGGCGTGATCATCAACAATTTTTTTCACACTTTAAATTCTCGTGCATTTGGGTCGCCACGTCGTCGTAAGCTGAATTTCTGCACATCACAGAAGTTCGCGTCATGCAGCGTTCTCACTTAGTGTTCTGAACAGTTCTGAGCAAGCAAACGTTCGTCCACGTGGTAATATTAATCACTTTAGCGAGTGAATATATAATATATGTCTGGTGATAATCACCGTCGCCCTACAGTTAGCCGTTGCACTTTCAACGGTGCAAATATGTTTGCCAGTAAAAATTAAATTATTCGTAAAATGTATATGTTTCTGTGTCGTTTTACTTAAGTATTAGCGGCCAAGCAGTAATACGCAAGCATTACTGTGTTCCAGCTTGAAGGGCATTGCAACCAGCGAAATTACTGGGCATTATGAGACACAACAGCTAATTGTCTCAGGGTAACGAGCGCAGTACAGCGCCGCGCAGGATTTTGCAAAACAAAGTTCTGGGTGGTGCTGTTATTGTCATGGGCTGGCTTAATGCTTACCATCAGGCAAACGACCAGCTCGTCAAGTCATTCAGTTCCATTTAAAAAAAATGTAAGAATCTCATTGTTTCACTATAATCAATTATTCCATAAATGAGAATATTAAAATGTTCTTAGGTAAGTATGGGGCATTTAAATTGCCCCATTGCTTTTGGCTTGAATTAATATTCTCATTTATGGAATAATCTACTTCACCTACTTTTTGGTTGCAAGCGATGGGGCCTACTTTGAAGGCGATAAAATAAATTTAGATGAATAATTTGTATTTTTTGTTTTATTGACAAATTCCCGATATTTAGTACACATAATGTATATATTAATTTTACATATTTTATTATTCTAACAACAACCTACATATTTTTGGATATTTAGCGGAATACACTATACATATACATATTTTCATTGCGTTTCAGACTTTACAATCTTAATATTGTTGAAAATTCTTAAGTTGTCGCTTCTCTTGGAGAAACATTAATTCAAAGACAAAGTATTTATCTTTGCATTAATTATTTAATTTACTTTCTGCGGGGCTGTCCTGCGCTTGACGTCCGTCAGAAAAATTCAAAATCCGTTCAATAGTTTTTGCGTGATTGAGTAACAAACACACACATCCATCCATCTATCTAAATAAATTAAAATTAAAATTATTTAAATTGTTTAAATGCCCCATACCTAAGAACATTTTATTAAAATGTTCTTAGGTATGGGGCATTTAAATTGCCCCATTGCTTTTGGCTTGAATTAATATTCTCATTTATGGAATAATCTACTTCACCTACTTTTTGGTTGCAAGCGATGGGGCCTACTTTGAAGGCGATAAAATAAATTTAGATGAATAATTTGTATTTTTTGTTTTATTGACAAATTCCCGATATTTAGTACACATAATGTATATATTAATTTTACATATTTTATTATTCTAACAACAACCTACATATTTTTGGATATTTAGCGGAATACACTATACATATACATATTTTCATTGCGTTTCAGACTTTACAATCTTAATATTGTTGAAAATTCTTAAGTTGTCGCTTCTCTTGGAGAAACATTAATTCAAAGACAAAGTATTTATCTTTGCATTAATTATTTAATTTACTTTCTGCGGGGCTGTCCTGCGCTTGACGTCCGTCAGAAAAATTCAAAATCCGTTCAATAGTTTTTGCGTGATTGAGTAACAAACACACACATCCATCCATCTATCTATCTATACATACTTCCATCCATCCATCCTTACAATATTTCGCTTTTAAAATATGAATTAAATTAATTAATTAATGCTCGTCTGTAGTCTACATTGAAAATTTACTTGAAATAACTTTTGTCTGGGATTTTTATACCCATATATCAGTTGAATAAAAGTTCTTGATTAAAATGTACAAAAAATATTATATTTGATTTTTAGACGTGATACCACAGATTAAAATAATTATATATAATAATCAATCATCATCATTAAAAATAATTAAAGTAACAGTTAACAATTTACTTTAGCAAATATTTTTCTAACTTAATAGTTAATAACTAAGTCAATCATCAAAAATAATTTGATTTATACGAGTATGGCAACAGTTGGGATCTTTTCTGAAGATCCAAAAATGTTGCCGCAACCTGTATAAAACAATTAACTCAGTTTCATATTAAAAAATATCTGGTAGGGTAATGTTTAATGCTGCCTTCACTGCCGCCTTTATGATTTCGTAGAACTTTTTCCATGCGTTGAAATCATCAATTTCCTGCGAACAAATTACAAAATATACTAAAATATACTTACTATCTCATTAACACATGATTACAAACTTCATTTTCTCATGTGTGGGTGCGTGGCCAGCCCTGTCGGAGTTTTTAGACCACCCGAAGACCATGGCCTAACGACTGTTGTCGTAAGATAACAACCGGGAACAACGGCTTAACGTGTCCTCCGAAGCACGGTAGCGCTCAGATATAAATACCACACAAACTGTCACCCATCCAAGTTGTGACCTCTGCGAATGTTTCTTAACCTAGAAGATCTGTAACGAACGCCTAGGCGAACAACGCTACGAGTGCTGATTATCTATAAACTAACAAAACGTAGTCAGTCACGATGTGAGTCATAATATAATCACTGCCTTTACCTTAAGGAGTTCCTGGAGGTACGTATCGGTCTTCGACGGTCCATCCCTACGTCTCTTTTTATAAAATTCGACCTTGGCATCTTCCTTCGACTCTTCATGATACACCATAAATGCTTCTTTCAACTTGCTGACGACCATCGGAACGAATAGCAGCCACCACCAAGTTGGTTTCTTGCGTTCCTCTAGAGTATCCTTATAAACGTTAATCGCCGATCGAATCGCAGATTTATTAGCGGCGTCGTTTACTTCTAGCAATTCGGTGTAGCGAAGTTGGAGCATCTTTGAAAAAATATGGAAAAATTTAATGTATTCTTTTATGGTAGAGTCTAATGAGACGAACCAGTCGTTCGCCTCATGGTAAGCGCCACGCCTGCCCTTAACCATTGCAGTGCCGCTTAGAGCTTTTTAAAAGTATTGCGTAGCACTTTATGCGATCTTCACGAGATATCAGATATTAGTCCCTTAGTATTCTGTGATATCAGTCTAATGTACCCAGTAAACTTCGCTGGCTGTAATGCTTTTCAAACCGGAACACAGTAATGCTTGCGCACTACTGCTTGGTGGCAAAATAACAAGGAAAAGGGTGGTACCTACCCAGACGGCCTCCCGCATACGAGATATCTAGTATGAGTAAAATAAGTGGCAAGGCAAA
The DNA here is from genome assembly GCA_951640565.1 of Petrophora chlorosata. Lineage (NCBI taxonomy): Eukaryota > Metazoa > Arthropoda > Insecta > Lepidoptera > Geometridae > Petrophora > Petrophora chlorosata. Next base: position 13,758,522 of record OX621201.1, on the reverse strand, counting down.
CAAAGCATAAGGGCCGCCGCCTGATGGAAAGCGGCCACTATCGCTTATGGACATCTGCCAAACCGATGAGTTGCCGTCCCTGTAAGGAGGTACCTACTTTAATATTGATCTGATTTTATGCAATTGAATGACGAGACGAACACGTCGATTTTTTTTAAATTTATGTCTTTGTATTAATTGATGTGCCTACGGACTGAGTATGAAATAAATAATTTGAATAGAATTTCCTTTAATGTATATATAACAAGACCTTCAAAGAATAAGTACAAAAAATAAATCTGCTCATCTACATCAGTGGCATATTAACAAACAAGCAATTCTGCTAGGGTGGAAGACATAAAAAGCCTTGGATACAGCATTATAGCAGCATTATGCTGAAGTCCTCAGATGTTGACAAGCAAAAAGAGCAAATAAATACCTAGGTAACAAAAATATCACGTCTTCATCAGCGTCAACAAGAGACAACTTTTCCCCTCCGATAATTAATAGGTGTATGTCAAGACTTTCAACAACTCGCTGTATATAATTCTTAATTCACTTTGTGTGTTCTACCGCGTTTATAATGGGGAATGTTCTGAAGAGCTTTTTGACCTGCTTTCACCTTCCCAATTTTACCACCGCACATCTCGCCATCGACAAAAGCTCACTCACACATCTTACAAAACTAGTCTTCCTGACGGCCCGCCTGATGGTAAGCGGTTACCGTCGCCTATGAACATCTGCAGTACCAGAGGCATTGCTGATGCGTTGACCCTTAAGGACTCTATTAATTCCCCTTTTAAAGGACTCCATGTTGTAGCTTAAAGGAAATACCGAGGAAGGTAGGTCATTCCACATCTTACAAGTGCGAGGAAGGAAAGTGCGATTGAAGCGAGTGTCCAACTTCGCTTCGCTTGTTTGCCAACATTAAATTTAAAAAAAAGATTCGGTTTTGATTTATAATGCCAGAAATGTAGTTTTGACTCGCTTAGTGTAACGAACAATGCTATAAGGCTAATAAAGAATTCTTTTCTATTCTATTCCAATTATAGTGAAGACAAAACTTACATCTTTAAGAGTCTGCTCATCTACATCAGCGGCACTTCCACTGGTAGCAGTTCTGCTAGAACGGAAGTCACGGAAGGCCTTGGTTACGGCAGACTCGTGTTCTTCCTTCAAATGCTCCGGGTGCATAGTTTCAGAAGACTGGCGCCAGACCGAGCTCATATGCTGGTTGTATACAGCGATGGCCGCTTTGATCGCCTTCTTGTTGGCACTTTCGTTAATCTTTTTCACAAAATCATAGCGTTTAGTAATGGCCTGCAAAGTGCAAAAAAAATATTTATTGTTTGGTTTTTATATTCATAATCAAAGCACAGTTCTTGTTGCCACGTTTTTAATAAGTCACTTTCCTGTTTGTCTGTCTGTCGTCACGGGTGGATTCTTGCAACTGAAATTTCGAGCACTCTCCGATTAGCTATCCGGCTGAAACTTCATTGTCATCGAGTTGTAAGCTACCCTGAGCTTACAATTCGATGACAATGCATTCTAAATCCATAAAAATGTGGTATTTTGATTATTTTTTTAATCTATTACGGATTCTTGTTTAATTTTGGTGTCATTTGTTTTTTGCTAATGATGAAATTACCATAAATATTTTATTGTGAGTTCTTGATATTGCTGCTCTGTATCTTCATGATCATCAATAGAGAACATTGTGCTTGCAATGTATGCATGAAACTGCGAATGTTGATAAAGCGATCTGTCGAATTTTACACAACACTTGTCGAAACACTTGGCCAAGTAAGGCACAGCAACCAATCAGAACTCAACAATTGCATCATCATCATCAGCCCATCACGTTCCCACTACAGGGACACGGGCCTTCTCTCACAGAGAGTTTGGGCAATAATCCACCAGACTGGCTTTCTGGCTGGGTTTTCTGTGAGACTTCTTTTAATTGTAATTTTTCAATTTAAATTTATTTTCTGTGAAATCACACAGAAAATAACTTCAAATTGGGTGTGAAAACTATTCTAATGAAAAAAACACACTATTGTGTTAGTAATTATATAGAAAACAAGCCTGGAACATTCCACTTCCCATAGTAACCAACTGGTGCATGATGATGGCACTATTGTAAAACACCAACAAATTGTAACAAAGCTGTAAAAAAATGGCTTATCGTCTGAGTAGTGTAAGAGTGGTTCTTTTTCCGGTTTAATAAATTGACGTTCATAAGTGCGTCTGCGATGCCTAAAGACATTTTGAATTTTTTTGCTAGTATGATAGGCTATTAGTTTTTGTTTTTATATACTAAACGTGTATAATATATTTTATTATATTGTATGGTTGTTATATTCTAGAAAATCAAGAATCTGTTTTCCTTGCGATCGCTTAATAAAACAATTTTCTTATCAACTCCTGCCCCCGTACCCATATGTCCCTCATGCGCCAATCGTATATCGTGTTGAGCTCAAATTACGGTGTAGATCCACTGCGACAATGTCTTATGATGCCATATATTGTCCAATTAAGTTTATCTCAACTTGAAGTTATCGTATTTTGGTATAAATGAATGAGATTAATTCGATTTCTTGCCTTAATCGACAATAATTACATAGTATCACATTAGTCGCAGTGAAGCTATACCTTAATTTGAGCTCAACACGATATACGATTGGCGCTTGAGGGACATATGGGTAGGGGGGCTGCTATGTATTTGATAAGGATTTCATAAATATTTATTGATACTAATTTGACCTTGTGTCTATCTCGGTTTATTTAATGCCTAAACTAACAATTACACTAGGTGCACTTTTATCTATTGTTAAATGAGAATAAATGAAAAAATGGGTGAATCAAACTCATTTGAAATATACTCTATAAAGAGATTGTTAGTTACAGAAGTCATTTAAGATAGGTTCGCAAAAAAACGTAAATAAGTTTCTATTACTACCTGAACCAAGTCATCTCTGTAACTATCGTCTGGATAAGAATCTGGGTGGTTTCTGTGCGTCTTGAAATCTTCTAGAGCTTTCTGTAAGGCCAGCTCGTGTTCCTGTTCGAATTTGGCCCTAGTGAGGGTGGGTTCTACGGAAGTTTTGGCATCCATGAGCTCCCAGTATTCCATGCGAAGGTCTGAGATAACCTGCTTATTGTTCCGGTCATTGTCAACTGCTAGCTGTTCGTATTCTCTTTCCATACGCTGTAACAAATAATATTTTAAATAGCAAAAAATAACCGACTTCAATTCTGATGTATCTCCGAAGTCCCAGGTCGAATATCGATGAAATTAATCATATGGAACCATGTTGAAGTTATACTAAACCCAACGCAAAAATAATTTTCTTAATAAGTTAATATATTTTTTTATTTTTTTTTTATTATTGTTAAATGGGCATACGTTTGACGACATCTCGCCTGATGGAAAGCGAAGATGCGGCCTAAGATGGAACACGCCTGCCCATGAGATGCCTATTCACTCTAGACTTAAAGAGACACAAGTTGTATCCGTTTGGGAACAAAGACGGTGGCAGAGCGTTCCACTCCTTAGCAGTTCGCATGATAAAGGAATCTGCGAAACGCTTAGTACGGATAGGTGGGATATTAACGACGTACGGGTGAAACGACTCACCCCGCCTGGAAGTCCTATGGTGGAAGGGAGAAGAAGGAATCAGATCGTGCAATTCCTGGGCACATTCCCCGAAGTGCAGTCGATAAAAAAGCGACAGACACCCAACTTTCCGTCTGTGTTCGAGACTTGTCAGCTTCTTCTCCACCAGCGCATGGTCATTAATTAACTTAATTGCGCGACGTTCTATAGAGTCTAGAGCTGCCAGCTGGTATTTGGCTGAGCCATCCCACAGATGGCTACAGTATTCCATGCAGGATCGTATTTGGGCTTGGTATAAGGTCAGGAGTTGCGTGGGACTAAAGAAGTCTCTGACTTTGAATACTATACCAAGCTTCCTGGCAGCGGTTTTAGCTCTTGTCTCTATAAAACGTCCAAAGTTATGACGGAGTTCTGAAGAGACAAACATAAAAAAGAATACAATCTAATTGAGAACCTCCTTTTTTTTTGAAGTCGGTTAAAAACATAATATTAGGACTGAAACGATAACAATTATGTTCCAAAAAGAGTACATTATTCTTTTGTAATAATTTTCGCCTGTCTTCTCTTGTCAATCATGGTACAATTGGGTGATTATTTTAAATCTCAAATTATATTTTTACGTTAAGCTTGTCTTAACGCTGGACATCTTAAACATTGAAAGCTATCTTTTTTATGTTAGTTAGTGATAAGCCACACCTGCCTAAAACAATCGCAGTGCCACCCAGAACTTTTAATATCATAAAAACAACGTAGCACTGCATTGCGCTCTTTACCCCGAGACATCAGATATTAAGTTTCATTATGCTTAGTAATGTCGCTGAATACAATGTCCTTCAAACCAGAACGCAGTAATGCTTGCGCACTACTGCTTGGCGGCAGAGCGGTGGTACCTACCCAGACGGCCTCCCGCATACGAGAGAGCTGCCACTAGTAAACTATTTTCAGTATTATTAATTATCTGAATTTATACCTTTTTGAACTCATTCCTTTCAACATCAGGCTTGTTGGTGAGCCGCTTCCGAGCCCCGTCAAAAATATTTAAAGCGGCAGCGACACCTTCGTCGTGTATCACTTGTACATCTAGAAAGTGCACGCAAAATAGCTGACCGTTGCTCACTCTTTTCTTAACTTCTTGGTAAGCTTCCTTTGCGGAATCTACTGCATTCTTATGTTTTATCAAGTTGTCGGAAAAGAACTGCTTTTGACGGGTATCTATTTCCTGCAAAACAATAAAAACGTCATCATCTATATTGCCCTCAATTTCTCTACTTTCTCTTTATTAATGAAGAACCTATGATTTAAAGCTACGATAAAAATTTAATTCCGAGAAAAGTAGGTAAATTTGTCTTAACCAAAAACATGTCCCAAGAATAAGAATGGCTTGAGATTAAAATGGAAAGAAGAAATAAGAATGGCCCTAAGATCGGTCCCTGTGGAACCCTCTTTTTATCTATACTTTGGAAGATATATGTACGAGTATTGTGATGAGAAATAAAAACGTTTCGCATTCTATGTGATAAATATTACTCTACTAAAGGGGATGGACATGGGTAATTAATATGTAATTGCATCTGAATGAGCATACAGTACAGTCAAAAGCCTTTCATAAATCACATATATAATATACATAATTCCAAATATCTACTCATAAGTCAAAAATCTTACATTTGAGAGAGTTAGAAGGTACTCCTCTGCTTCTTTTTTGGTGCCCATCTTCTTCTTGGCTTTGAAAACATTTAGAGCAGCCTTCTTGCACTGGTCGTGGTGTGCCTTCAGGTCGTCTGCCGGGACACAGAGCTCCTTTTCCCCACACACGGCTTCCATATCGGCCGAGTACTGGCCAAGGCCTTCACTCACGGCAGCAAGAAATCCGGCCCTAGTGGTCGCCTTTGGATGTACAAATGTTGTATTTAGCAGCTTTGTTTTCATTCGGCTTATATTATTTGAAGAATTTAGTTTTTTTTTACTTTTTAGAACAATAATTATAAGGATTTAAATTAAGAAATGATTTTACACAATTTCTCATCCTAATGTCAATTTGAGGTGAGGCAGAGCTGGGTGTCAAACACCGGCACCGGTGTGACAGATCAAAAACATCCAGCATTTACAACTTTATACTGATACAAAAGTTTCCCTAATCGATCATCGTCATCAGAATATTATAATATTGGACTTGACTCCACGAGTAGGACTCAGTGGAACGCGACTTCTTCCCAACTACTGCTTTTATGTGATCGGATCATTAAAACCTCATGACTAAGTTCTTTCTTGCATACCTCCATAATGCTTGTTGTTTCAGGTAGTTTCCCACTACTGAACATGTCCATGTAAGTCTTGAAGTGAGTGAACAGTTCTCGCGCCTTCACTCTCTGTCCATTGATGAGTTTTGGCTGAAGCTGTTCCGGTCCAAGGATTGTAGAGACCAGTTTCACCAAGTGGTCTTTGAACTCTGGAGGAATCTCTAAAACGGAACCAAATTTAATAACTGTGTGGTTGATAGAGGTTATTAAATTAATAAAATGAATGTAAGAAAATTAAAAATAAAATTAATATATTTCTTCTTTTTTGCCTTATAATGTCTTTTTGCAAGATATAAACCGTTGCAGCAACACTTGACTTGACATATTTCATTTCAGACAAGAAAACGACTTAATCTCATTCATTTTTAAAACCAAAATACTATAACTACAAGTTGAGACAAACTTAATGAGACAATATATGGCATCATAAGATATTGTCGTTGTGAATCTACACCTTAATCTGATCTCAACACGATATACGATTGGCGCTTGAGGGAGATATGGGTACGGGGGCTGGTCTCATAATATCTTTTCAATAACCAGTAGGTATAAGAGACACATGAAGTAATAAACAGTAGATTAATAGTAATTTATTGTGTTATTACAGAGCATTATTGAATCCATAGGCTCTTGAACTAGTAAACTATCTCACAAGGGCCAGAGACTTCTCTATAATAAACTATTATATTAAAATTTATCAGGTTATAATTTAGAAGTATTTCCAAGAGTTTTGATTAATTAAATTTTCTCAATTGCAATCAAGTTTAAAATAACTTACTGCCAATATTTCCATTGAATGAAGGTATCTTGACTGGTTTTCCAGGATTGGGCATTAGATAGCACAAGACCTTTTCGAAGCAATCGCGAATATGCGCACGTGGTTTCTGCAACTCTCCTATCCTGTTTGTTTGAGCCTTGAAAAAATATTTTATGTCATTTAAAACCTGGCAGCAGTTTGCAGTATGGTCACAGAATAGATAATAGGACCATGTATAGTCCTAAAAACTTATTAAAAAATACATTAAAATAATGTTACCTACATTTTCTCTGTACAAATATCATATTATTTCTTTAGGATAATCATAATAATATAAATCTTATAAACATATCTCTAGATCCTATCAATTAGTATACACCTATTGCACCCAATGTTAGCTGTTTGGAAAATAAAATAATTCTTACCCCAAGGCCCAAATTTTCTAGTAGTTTTTTACCTCCATCAAATCCATATTCACACTCCCACTCAAAGTCCCAATCCCTCACGAGGAATGTCAGAACCTGGAAAGGCTTTCCACTCTGTTCTTTGATAAGTCTACCGTATTCCGCAAACAACTACAAAAAGCAAATTGATTGTACTTTACACCTTGATTGTAATTGACAGGAGCATTTTATTATGGAAGTCATTAAGATTAAACATTCAAATATGAGGATTCTTTAGCTTAGGTATCCACATTATGTCAAGTAAAAAAGTACAAAATTATGAGACTTAAAAACAACTTGACTTATGTTTCAGGGTGACGAGTGCAGTGCCGTGCCGCGCAAGATTTACACACAAAATGTTGGCACTACAACTAAATCTTGGATTGACAAAAAATCAAGTTTCACCTGGAGATGCTGTAAGTCGGTTTCGACGATTTTCCCCATCAGGTTGTATATCTGGATGGATGACATCAAAGTGGAGAGTGCGAAAATGAAAGAACAGTTATCCACCGTGCTGGAACTGTCGAACGCTCCCTGCGTATCCATCAGGAGCACCGCCACCTTGATCGAGAAGTTAATAAATCAAATCAAATCAAAATGTCTTTAATCATTTTGGCATCACAGACGCACTTATGAACGTCAAATATCACAATGACTCTACCACCGTATCGGAAAAAGAACCACTACTCAGAAGATACGGCAAGAAACTGAGGGGCATTTTTTTTAGAGATTTTGTTACAATTTTTTGGGTTTTTACAATGTTATGTTTCTTATGTACCAGTTGGTTACTTTGCAGAAGTAGAATGTTCCAAGCATCTTTGTCTTCTATGTAATCACGAACAGTGTAGTATGCTTTTCTCATTAGAACATTTTTAACGCGTAATTTATTTATTAGTAGCATCTTGATTGGTTTATGTATTTTTAGTTAAGACAATATCTTTAAGTTGATTGTAAACTGTTTGTGCTTGAGAAAATAAAATAAAATAAAATAAAATAAAAAAAAAGTAATTGGAATTTACTTTCTGTGAGCTCCGTTATACATTTTGGAATTTTATTATAAAAACGTACGCAGTTGCCCATAAAGGACTTATTCGTTTTAGTCAGTCTATATCTAGGTACAACAATTCTATCCTTATTTCTAGTGTTTATGTTATGATGGTCACTATTTTAATTTGAATTTTTGAAAGTTTTTACGAACGTGCATTATATTTTCATAAATATATAAAGAAGGTAAAGTTAATATATTATTTGCTTAAAAACGGACCCAACTCGTAAACCGCGAACCGCACGCTTAAAGATAAAAGCGCGCAATAAAGATTTTAGTTATGATTCTGAATCAACACGCCATCAACAAGCCAATCCATTTTTCCCAGTTGTAACAATCGGTTTGATTGAATCGCTTCCGTCACTCCGGGCTTAGTATGCGCGTAGACCTTAAGGCCACAAGATCCACACAAGTACGATTTTTCTATTAAATCAGGTGGAATTGAAGTTAAAACTGCTCCTGTCCTGCATGGTGGCTTTAGACAGGTCCTTAATAGTTAGACGTTTGATTTCGAGTTTGGCCGGCGAGCTCAAGCCAATTTTCTTTTCTTACCTTAAGCCCTGAAGGCAGCGTGGTGATGACGGGCTCAGACCAAATGAGGATGCCAGTCGTGTTCCTATTCATGCCAGCGGCCCATGTGAAGCCCGTTAAGGGTTGATCTTCCTCGCCTAGCCAGCTGCCATCCACGCGGGCTTGTGGCTGAAACGACATATAGATGCCTATCTAGAGAATCTTTTCAAAATTACTGGCTATTTTAACTTTAGATGATTATGAAGATGTGTTACAATTTACAATAGTGTCAGCTACAATCGCCTCGTTCTCCATACTCAATCTCACAAAATTCCATTCGAGGCCCAATTAAGCTGAACAGAAAACATAAATATGAAACATGGAAAGAAAAAATAAATTAGCGTCTAGAGAATATGATGCAGGCTCAAATTGCAACCAGTGATCATATTTCTCTTTGATAAAGTTCTTCGAATACATATAACAATTTTTCCTTCCGTTGCAGAAAAGCTACGATAATCATATTTCGTAATAGTCGTCAATCTTCTCACCGTCTCTCATTCGTATTTACGAGATAAAATAAGTGCAATCGGCGCAAACTAAGCTATTACGAATCAGACAAGACTAACCGATGCAGTCAGGTATCTCAAGAAGAAGTTGAGCAGGAACGACTTCCCTCCGCGGTACACTCCGGCTACGCTGACCACCGCCACCGGTAGGTCTCTGATGTCTTCTCTCATCAGGATCTGTTCCAGTAACTTCACATCCGGCTGGTACTTGTTGTTGGCCGCCAACCTGACGATTTGCGCGCCATACCCGTTGTGTGCCATCGCCATCTTGACTGAATTTACAGAAAATATCATCAATTATCAAGACGTGTGATATGCCCGCGATTAACTGTTTCGGATATAAATGTAAGAATGTAAACGAAACGTATGACTTTGTGCCGTAAATCGATTTTCTAGATATTTCGAATTATAATCAAACAAAAGCAAAAGGCATTGTGTCTACTATTTGAAACATTTAAAAGCAAAATCACCGAAAACAATCATCCGGATATAATTAGTTCTTATGTCTCATAATGCCCAGTAATTTCGCTGGCTACAATGCCCTTCAAACCGGAACACAATAATGCTTTCGCACTACTGCTTGGCGGAGGAATAATTAGCAAAGCGGTGGTACCCACCCAGACGGCCTCCCACTGTGGGAGTCCCACATACGAGAAACCTACCATCAGTACGAACTTCTATGAATAAAAGTGACGGCGCAAATAGTAGATACTACAACTAATAAGTACCTACAATAAAAGTGGTAATAAAACTTTTCTGTTTCAGCAATTGTTTTGGGCGGGTGTGTTGCTTACCATCCCGAAAACGTCCTGCTGGTCTCGTCACTCAATTACATAAAAAAAACTTACATCACCAACAGGTACAAAGAAGTCTGTTCTTTGTGATTTCACTGAACTAATAAATAGCAACTTAACTGCAACTGACAAAACCGTAACTGCAGACATTCTGACTGTGCATGCCATTTATATGCAAGGTTTGTTATCAATTTAACTACATTTCTTGGTTCTAGAAATTAATCTAGAATTAATACTTAGTAGTAATTCCACAGTATAAATCTTGCCAATACCCACTTCACTATCTATGGGGCTTTCCATTTCGTTGCCCGCTTGATAAAACATTGACCCGGGGGATACCATATGTGCATTACAAAACATTGACAATATGTTCGATATATTAGTTCAATTACTGAAAAAAAAGACATTTAATAACTTTTTGATACCTTCAGTTTTTCCTAACCCCAAAGTCTTGACTCACGTCTTAAAAAATATAACTTTACTACATGATCTTGTCGTACAAGATATGTGCGATAAAATCATGTAGTATTTTTTTGCTATGGCGTTTGCAAACTTTTTAAATCTTTTTGCATACAATATACGAAATTTAATAAATATGTCCACTATAAGTTGAACCCCAGAACATACCCGACCCTTAGTGCACAAGGCTCAGCTTTTCAGCTAATTATCTTTTTTTTTGGGTCATTTATTTAAGGAAATATGTCGTATTCAGTTCCACAGAGTAGTGTTTATAAGACTTAAAATGTTGATAGTTTTGCCGTTGACTGTACAAACCTACATGATATATTTAGTTATATGATGCTTACTGGACTATGAGAGTCGATTTTCCCTGAGCAGTTTGTCTCCAAGATGACATTCGTAATGATAATTTCCAGAAACGAATTAGCCTTTATCAGGTTAGACTAGAATATCGAGTTTCTTATCAGTTCTTCTCAGTAGTTGCGGGCGTGACACCTATCACGCATTTAATCTGATTTTTTGACGAGGGCAGTTCAATGACTATCTAAAAAAGCAACCTTTAAAAAAAATTATGTGCCATTTTTCTTTACTCTAAAATCTACGAGGTACCTACTTATTTCCTTTAGATGTATATAACAAAACTTTATTGTAATAGTTTCAAATCTGTGCATACTATGTAACCCTCATAATATGTGGCCAATACCTATCACAGAATAGATAATAGTATCTACTACGTAGTACGTCTACGTACCCATATTTTGTCGTTGAGACAAACGGAGAGCTATAGGTACGTACTTTTATTTAAGCAATGTAATATTTACATGTGCAGTTCCTTGCGAGAATTGTACGCGATGTTCTCGACTGCGGAGAAACTTTCTTAAAGTATTTACGTAGTACATAAGTGTAAGTACCTAGTAGAAAGATATAATCAACGTTTTTTTGTGATAAATTTGACATGAAGCAGATGGAGTAATTTGATTATAAATATTAAAATAATAAATAAAAGTTACCGTAAAGAATTCTTTGGTAAAGAGGTGATTTATCGACCTTAAACTGGAATCAATGCTGCAATCACTCCTGCACTTTTATTCGAGCAAGCCGTTCACAATTTGTACTAGGGGATAGGGAGCTTCTTCTGAGTAAGGTGCTTTACAAACTTATCTTAGTTCTAAACCCGTGTGTAGCCGTGAAGCTAAAAGCTAGTATAGAATAATTAATTAGGTACTACTCCTGGTTGTTGACCAATGATGACGATGATACCTTCATCCTAATATTTGGCAATAGAAGCATAGTCGGTGGCTTTAGAGCCACAGGCGCAAGTATTTGCCCGGTATACCTAGATGTAACAGCTGCCTTCTTCCGGTGTAGATAATCATTTATCTATACCGGAAGGTGCTACACTAGTGATGAATGATAGAACGATCACTCTTTTCATAAGTTACAGATATGTACATCATACATCATTCCCGTACACTTGCAAGTCTCATGCAAATAGCAGATTACTCCACAAATTCCTAATCACCTTAATCGAAGCAAGTGGTAAGCTCTCCATCTGACTATCTCACACTCGAGTGCTGCGAAGGTGGGAGATACGGGTGAGGTGCAATGAAATACGAGGGAAATAGATAAAGTTGTCGGTAATCTCTTCAACATCGATTTGAAGCGGTTATATACCTAAATATGTAGATGTAGATGGTATGTGTAGAGTGAGCAAAGCTATATATAGAGCAATTTAGTGTTATCGCGATTATTGGGGTCAAAAAACTTCACACCTTTCTGGCCAGATAACATTAAGAAGTAGATAAGTTTATCAAAACGTATATAGAATTAACGAGAACTATATGCATTTTAAAGTTAAGAAATAATAAGTTATAATAAACTCTGCAAACTTACTTCTTTAGTGTATCCGTAGAGACCAACATGCAAAGTGTGGAGGTAGGTGGCGACGTCGAAGAAGAAAAACAATCACACACCAACTCCAAATCCAATTGTTTATTCTTGTACACGAAAACACAGTATTAGAAGCAGAAGTAAGTTCACAGATAGTTAATTCGACACAAGAAGAAAAGAAGATAAGTATGAAAGTTCACAATGATTAGCGTAACAATGATGGTCGAGCGCGCGAATTAAAAATAGAGGCGAGCGACGTGCGTCTGGCCTGGGCATGCGTGGCTGACTGGCGGGAGAACCCGACCGCGCCCGGCTCGCTGTCACCGCCCGGCCGCGTGCGCCGATGTACCTTTCTTGCGCACGACACGACGCGACGACACGACGGGACGACTCGACGACCGTGGATGGTAAGTATGGTGTTTGGTAAGTATTGTATACATATATTTATAATTTTACTTATATATTTATTTAGATTAGATTTAGATACTTAGGTATATTATTACATATATTTATGTTATGTAGTTTTATGTATTTAGATAGGTTTATTATTACATATATTTATTTTACATAGTTATTTAGATATTAAGGCGTATAATATATATAGGTTATAAAGGTAGGGGCGTAGATACGCCACAAAAGCTACGAAACATTTTTGTAAAACTGGATGCAATATCTCGATAATAGAATTTGAAATAAGCAGAATTTAGTAGTTCTGGAACGTTTTGCTGTGCAAGGTCGTAAGCAGGGCCTGAATTAGTGGGGGACTTTAAAATCGATTTTACAGTAGGTATGCAAATTTTCAAAAATAAAAATGTTTCTCAGAAGATAACCTTTTCTGGGTGCTTGTACCTCCAACCACTTGCTACAGCCATAGCAGTTAAAAATAAGGTGCTCTACTTTCGTACATTCTCTATATTCGTACATTCCATGCCTTTGTAGCCCTGAAAATAGGACATTGGTACTGTTGCCTACGAGTTGAACATTACGCGTGCAGTTCGCTCAAGTAATTGTATTTTGTTTTGGAGCTTTCGTAACGGATGGGCAATACGTACTGAAGTATATTATGCGATAGTAGGATAGAATAATAATTGTTTGTAACCTAAGCCACTATTTCGGCGAAGCTGTTATTACACATTAATTCAAACAAAATCAATCAGGATTACAATAATACAGTAAAAAGAATTCCCTACCCCTTCACTATAATATCATCGGCCCATCTGGCAGGTAGTACAAAATTATACTTTGTTTACCTAGTCATTAAATGTATTTTATTAAAATTCTAGGCTGCAGTCATCGAGTACGACGAGTTTCAAGTAGGTACTACGTGCTCCGTCTTTCTGCAAAATATAAGAAGATATTCCTGGTTCCTAAGTTTTGGCCCGAGGGAATAGTGTTGGTGTTTTATAATTTATATATATATATATGCGAGTCTGTAAGGTATAGGTATATTTTATAGGCCTCTGCAGCTCTAGTACCTTTACTTTCTTAACTATATTATTGCCTGAAATAAAACAGTATTAAAATAAAAAAAAATACTCAATTTATTTATTTATTCTACTTTTATTCTAATTCCACTTTATTTACTTTATTTTGTATCTTTCTAACATATTCATTACAACCTAAGTTGAACGGTGACAAATCATGTTAATCATTGTTTATCTCTTATTTAACGTTGATAATTACGACCTGTTTGAGACCTAAAACCGTTGTTTATTTTTTCTGTGATTCCAATCCAGTGAATGCCTGGTGCAATCGTTCAGCTGTGATTGTTTTCCCAATATCGTATCAGAACGTGATTTTGGGACAGCAAACGGAGTATACTCTCTTCTTTTTGGCGTCGAGTTGAAAAATAGAAAAATTGTATAAAAATATCATCGTATGATTTATTTACATATAAGCTACTAGCTACGCCTTGCGGTTTCACCCGCGGTTTCCCGGGATAAAAGTAGCCTATGTGTTATTCTGATGTGTAAGCTATATTATTGCAAAGTTGCATCACTTTCGCGTTTATAATATTAGTAGGATTCTGTGTTTTATTTTTAAATTTATTTATTAACTAGCTGTTGCCTGCGACTTCGTTCACGTGGATTATAGTTTACCGCTGATGTAGAGTCTTTTTTTGTAGAGAGAAATGTCCCTACTTCGTTCGCGTCGACTACATATATATTTTAAAATTGGTAAATGGGCACTTCTTTGATGACATCTCGCCTGATGGAAAGCGAAGATGGACCATGGTTGCCCATGAGATGAGATGCCTATTCACTCTAGACTTTGTAGCTATTTGGAAACAAAAAGCTGGTAGAGCGTTCTACTCTTTAAGGAGTCCGCATGATGAAAGAATCTGCAAAACGCTTCGTACCGATCGGTGGGACATTAAGAACGTCCGGGGAAACGACTCTCCTCGCCTGCAAGTCCCTTAAGTGGAAATGAGAAGAAGGGATCGGTTAGTGCAATTCTTACCGAAGTGCTGTCGATAGAAGAGCGACAGACACCCAAGTTTCCGTCCGTGTTTAAGACTTGTCAGTTTCTTCTCCACCAGCACATTGTTATTTATAAATTATATGTTGATTTCTTTCGTGTAAAGATTCCAAGTTATATTGTAAGATTTCCTGAAAACGCTGAAATTGTATTTCTACCATGATATTTTTTCATGTAATTATAATTTTACACCTATGTATTTCGTTCATTTTCATAGTCTACACAGCGTTTGAAAGTCATACTAATTTTATCTATTTTCTGTCGTCATTGCTTAAAGAAGCTAAATTTTGAAAAATGCTCGAACACGTATTTATTAATTTGTAATTATAAGTATTCAGTCTGAGTTTTAAGATTCTAGGACAATCAAATAACTTTTTTCCATACTAACTTCACCCCCCATTTAACACCCCCATAAATAGATTTTTCAAAATTTCGTTAGCCTATATTAGAATCAGGATTTAATTAAACAAATTCCTGGAAATTTTATCAAAATCTGTTTAGTAGTTTTTAAGTTTAACGCTTTCAAACAAACAAACAAAAATTTTAAAAACTGTTTAAATATGTTCAGTTACTCATTTTAAGTCGCCCTGGTTGTTTTTTTTTTTTCGAATATCTTCCATGTACAGATTTTTTAGTTCTACGATTTTATTACATGTATAGATTTCTTGTGGTTAGCTTTGTCTTTATCACGGAATATATTTAATATATACAATAAATAATTTTTTGTACGTTACATACTTTGTTCATGAATACATATAACATAAGGAGAATAAGACTAATAAAATGTTATTGTCATATTGTAGCACACAATAACGTAAATTTTGTTTTAACTAAATGTGTGCGAGTGCACATTCAATAGGGCTGGTATGGAGGGCAGGGAGTGTTCAGGCTTCAAGGAAAGAACTCTTCAGTATTCTTGCTATTTATTCTTCCTTGTTACTTAGTCGAAGTGAGGCTGGGTACTACCATACCTAGCCGGGGTTGCGGCCTATTTTATACGAATTCTAACGGTACCCACCCCAACGAAGGGCTGCGAACTTTCTATTCTATAACGGTAAACTAACTTTCCCGAAGGTTCCAATATACAATCAATTTATTCTTCTATAGTTCAATTTTACATTCGTTTTCAAATTATTAAGAATATATATATACAATTATATAGGTATATATTTGAATACGGAGCTATCACACCACTTTTAGCATTTATTGCTCATTTAATGCTAATTACATTTAACACTATTTATCGTACATTTTACATTAGGCAATTGCTCTACTTTAATAGTAGCACAGAATACAATAGTAGCTACAATACATTTAACACTAATTACACATTTTCACAATTACACTATCAATATCCGAGACAGTCCTCTATATGTTTGACAAACACTAATTATGCTACTTTTAACGTTTATGGGACTACATTAGCGCTAATTAAATTTAACACTTTACTGTACATTTTACACTAGGTTATTACTTTACTTTATCACTATCTACAATACATTTAACACTAATTACACTACATTTTCACACTATCAACGTCCGAGATAGCCCTCTGTCTGTTTGACCCACACTAAATATACAACATTTAGAATTTATTACATCACATTTATTGCTAATTACATTAACACTATTTACTGTATATTTTAAATTAGGTAATTGCTTTTCTTTAATAGTAGCTACAATACATTTAATACTTATTTCACTACATTTTACACTATCAATGCCCGTGACAGTCCTCTGTCTGCGTGACACTCACAAATTATGTACATTGTATTTAGTATTTATTGGACCACATTTAGCGCTAATTTAATGACTTTCCCGTACATTTCACACTACTCTACTTTAACACTAGCTACAATACATTTAACACTAATTACACTACGTTTCACACTATCAATGTTCGAGGCAGTCCTCTGTCTGTTTGACCTGTGCGTACAACTGCTCACTATTACTCCTATACTCTCTCCGCGGCTCTTTCTCGTCTCCTGTGGATGCGTGACCGAACTGGTACCCGCGGGAGAGATACTGGAATTCAGCTATTGATACGAACATCAGGCCCGTGTATATGAAGAATTGGATTTCCTGTAAAGATATATATATAAATAACTCCCAAAGATCACATACATAGTGGCCCTAGGCACTTCGAAAAACATTATGGCTCCACAACGCCCAGACAAGACTTACACTTTCCTGCTCTAGCAGCACTTTCTTAGGTTTAGGGCTTTTTGAATTGTATCTTCATAAAATGTTTATAGGAAAATTGAAAAATGATAAAAATTATAAAATTGATCTAAGAAATAAAATAAATATGTGATTAAGTATGTATATTGAATATAAAACCTCACCTGTGAGTAATTGGAGAATAGCCTGGTGATTATAATGATGATGACGTTACCAACGGCTTCAGTGAGAAGCCATACTGACGTCATCACAGCTTTCATGCTGCATGGAGCCTCTTTAAAGGCAAACTCGTTCCCCGTCACCGCGAATAACACCTGAACGTAAAACATTTTCCAATAAATTTTTAAGAAAGATTTTTATATCCTCTGACATAAGAAAATTATTTGCTTGAACCCAGGTCTTTGGTATACCACCCTGACACCATAACCAACTAGGCCGCCGAACACAGTGGTCAAGCAAACCAACTTTCTTCTATTCTTGCTATCTCGTCTTGCGGGGACGATTGACGGCGGGAAATTGATTATTTCTATACAGGGGTGAGTTTTTAAACAAGGATCCCTATGGCGTCTAGCCTAACCGTTCGAGATAGAACAATTTGTTGTGAGAAATCCATCTAGAATTTTCCAATCTGAAACTCAAATTTTGGAATATTGAAACATCTTTTTTGCGGTAAAGTCAAATAAAATATCCAAAAAAAATTTTATGGCCCATTTTTGTAAAGATGTAACAACTCGATGAAAATCGATATTATAATTTTTAAACAAATATATACCTGCTTAAAACTCAAATAAAATATTAAAAAATACAATATTAAAACAATATTTGCGGCATATAAGTACCAAAAAAATTATGGATGGGCAAATTTTGATAAAGTTGATTCTGTATTTATGTCGCTGTAGCGGCGCCACCTACCCCATCCACTTATTACTAATATGGGTACTTATAACTAACCTCTGCTATTGAAATGATGAAGAACTGGGGTAATAACCACGCCATGGTTATAGAATTTGCTTTCGTTATCACAAACACTTTTGCTTTCTGAAAGAAAAAAGAAATATGACAAAAAATAAGAACCATAAACAAAATTTATATATGCTTATAGAATCTAGAACCTAGATCCTTTAAGAATAATTCCGTAATAGCAACTAATGAATACACTGTGACATTTGTGCCTGAAATACCAATATATGCCACGATATTTTGAAAAATACTCATAATATCTTCTCTAATACTTACATAACTATATTCCTTTTCCCCAACCATGACTGCGTATACTCCTCCACTTTCCATTTCGATGTTTCTCATGATCGTGTCATTGTCAATCCTCAGAGAGTATAAAGATGTGAACACCTCTATCTGTTTAGAAACGCCTGTAATATTGAGGAGAGTCTCCGTTTCGTTGCGTCTCTCGTTGTAGAGAATGACATTTGTGTTGTTCGTTGATATGAGAAATCTGAAAGATTCGATGCGTTCTTATTTTTGCTACTCTTCGTTCTCAATGATAATTTTAGCATGAATCATTTATACTTTATCTTATCATTTAACCACGTTATCTGTCATCCTTAACGGTTCTTTCTAAAACGAAATTGTGTTTTTCAGATATGACCACTCCTGCCAGATCAGGATCTGGTATCAGTTTGGTCTTGAATTTACCAAGGTAAGGATAAAAACGTTTAGTATAAGGATAAAAATATCAACACACAAAGAAGATAACTACAAAACTTTCTTTCCATTTCTATTCTTACAATAAATGATGAATGAAAAAAAGGAATAAATGCGAGAAAATTCCTTTTTCTTAAAAACAGTTTTAAAATTTTATTTACTACGTACTAAATACACATCGATTGATCAAAGAATAAGCCCGCACAACGAGTAAAAGGAAAAACGGCTAAAACTCGCCTACAGAGAATATATTAACTCACCTAAATCGAATCTAGGCACGGTCCGAAAAAGCCGTCAGATATCAAACAAGATAAAGTTCTTTAAAGAAGTAAAAAATTACTACCTAGTGGCTGGCACCGACTTCAAATATATGAGTGGGTAGCGTTTATAATAATTATATTAATTTATTTTTCACTTTTGAGTGCCTATTAGTGGTTTAACAGTCGAATAATTTTTTGAAAAATAATTTATTTTACCCTTTTTAGTGCAAAACAAGTTTTGATTAAATTAATTTAAAAAGTTTATAAAGACAAGCTTTTATGATCTAGCAGCCACATCATGACAAAGTTTAAAACGGGCTATCACAATTAAATGCATGTACAAAAAATTTCATGTCTGTCCTATTCTCTGTTGAGGAGTTCTCTCGCCGGAAGTCAACCCTGGGTGAAGTAGGTGAAGCAGTCGAATACAAACCTCCTCTTTTAGAAAGTCGGTTACAAAAAAAACAAGAACCGACTTGAAGATTAAACTTATATTTTTGATTATGCTATTTTTTCAAAAAGTGCTGAATTAATGTCGATAAAATTTATATGGAACCACCTCTGAAGTATGACCTACCAAACAAAAAAAGAATCATCGAAATCAATTCATAATTGGCGGAGTAATCGCGTAACAAACACACGAAAACAAAAAACATACCGTCGAATTGTAAACCTCCATTTTGAAGTCGGTTAAAAATAAAAACAATATGAATTACGACGTGACGGACGGAGAGAAGGCAAATAGTTGATACATTACCGGAATTAAATCGCACACACATACACAGTCACATAGCCTATGGATAAAAAAATATACATTTCAAAAATATGTCTATGACTTACCTGACAAAAGGAAGACCAGACTTGCTCTTATCGACCTGATCCCTATATTTCAAGGCTTCATTCCCCATGAGATAGAAGGATATCGCTTGCTTCTCTTCTAAAGCGAACTGTTCTTCTCTTGGCTCTATACAACTACCTCCCAATTTGAGGCTCAAGTAGGATACTCCTTGGACTCCTATGTCCTTTGAGTATTGGGAGAAAGGGGGAATGGTGCAGGTAATGTTTTCATGACCATTCTCAATGGATACAGAGCAAGGGTTTCCGTTGTAGATTCGTAGTTGGGAGAACCCGGTTTGGGGCAAATGAGGGTAAGTGGTCTGAAAGGAAAGTTAAATAACATTAATAAATAATTTAAAAAAACAGAGTACATTGAAGTAAACGTAAACGTATCAGCGTCCCATATCATTAATACCTTAAAGCCTAAAATAAATATGAAAACTTTATTGAGCACGTAACATTGTTGCGCTGTTCTGGAAACTGGTGCAAATCCTAGTCTCTATTCATTCGATACTAATACTCGCCGTAGTCGACTAATAATATCGAAGAGGTGTGACGTTGGGTAGGGTAAATAAAGAGACCCAAGTCGACACAAAAGAAAACCGTTTAATTCGGTTAAAAAAAAAAAACAGGGTGTGGATTTAAAGGCCCGCCTAATTTCTGCTTGCCGAAGTACGGCACTCTCCTGCAAGCTGATGATGAAGTGGTGCTGCGGAGGTAGCTGGCGGCGACGGGAACCGGAGACGGTGATGTCGACGGCTGAATATAGGGTCAGCACGTCGAGTCGCTCTGGTCCAGGCGCGCCAGGCGGCAGATGTAGTGCCGGAGCCGTTGAGCAGTGGTGCTGGTGGAGCCCAGATCTTGGACCCTGGAATCAACGTCCACGAAAATGATTCTCCGTTCTTCTTCTCTCCCTTGACGGCGACCACCTCACAAGCAGCAAGCAAAAAGGGCCGAGAGATGGTGAGGTGGCCGTTAGAAATCAGACGGAGAAGTAAAGAGAAGAAAAGAGAAGGAAGAATATATGCATAGCCAAAAGCTAATTAAGTTAACTTGGCTCTGGTTATATTAAATTACACATAAAATACAAGAGTTACAATTTTGAAAAACCGTTAAATACATACCTACATTTATAAAAATCACTATGTTCAACACTTACCCAAGGATGGGGTTTGGACGCACAGAGTTGAAAACACTGATGCTTATACAGCACAAATTGATATATTTAAAAAGTTATTAAAATAAATAATTACGCGAAATATTGTCGCTTAAAAAAAAATGAAGAGCAAGGACGTGCTCTTGCCTTAGTAGCTATCGGCGTCTGCCCGGTCGCGGTCGCGGCCGGGCCGGCCGGTGAGCTGAGTGAGGTGCGCGGGCGCGGTAGGTAGATCGACGCGAGGGAAGGGCGCGTCTTGAAACTAATAACTATAGATTTTGTTACGTTGTAATAGTCACAACGTTACAGAGGTACCCCTGTAATAATCTGGCGATATCTAAGTTTTAAGATAATCATCCAAATCCTGCTCCATTTTACCTCATTCTTTCCCCATTTCTGTACAAAATTCGCCTACGCGACGTTTTGGACAAACCACGTCTATAATAAAATATAATCTCTGTGGGCCCACTCACCGCACAGCATATTAAAATACCTCTAAAAATACCTCTAAAATCTCTATTGAGATATATATATATCTTTGTGGCTATAAAGAATTTTACATATTCGGATCCATTACTTGACTCTTAATGGTGTAAATCTAGTCCACAAAATTAATAAATAGATAGGTAAATAAGACTGATACCTTTTAAAAACATGAATTCAATTTGCGAATGTTTGAAAAGTAGGTACCTATACATTTTCATCATTTTGGGAAGGGTTTGTCAATGTTCGAACTCACCCTGATGTACATCTCGACGCATCCCGAGGCAATAAAGGCGACGCCAGCCAGGACGCCGCCAAGAGTCAACCTATGCAGAGGGTTCTTCAATACATTCCGCCGCTCTAAGTAAGGATAAACGTACTGGAAGCAAACACAAAGAGTAGAGTTTTTTTACTATAGTGATGTTCAACTTGGCGATCAAGCAC
This sequence comes from Petrophora chlorosata, assembly GCA_951640565.1. Lineage (NCBI taxonomy): Eukaryota > Metazoa > Arthropoda > Insecta > Lepidoptera > Geometridae > Petrophora > Petrophora chlorosata. Next base: position 13,736,662 of record OX621201.1, on the reverse strand, counting down.
CACTGCTAGTAAGTATACATATATCCACTGAATCCATCACAATTATTTATATGGGACCATTTAAGGTATCAGTACTAGAAATGACAAATCTATAAAAATTATCTCAAAAAGTTATGGATGAAAGTTGTAGTTGAAAGTTTGTATGTCAGTGTGTAAGTGTGTTTGTTACTTCTTCATGCTGTAACGGTTCAACGGATTTGAGTCAAATTCGGAATAGAGATAGCTTGGGTATACCCTTGACCAACACAGGCTACCCGGTATTTTTATCCCAGGAACCACTGCAGGTGAAACCACGGGGTGCAGCTAGTATTATTATTATTATTAAGTTCGTATACTGGTTGGATTTGTGAGATGGGACAGTAAGGGCAGGTACCTTAACCATTATAGTTACAGGAAAACGTTCCTAGAAGATCATCCATAACTTTTTGAGATGTTTTTTATTTATTTGTCATTTCTAGTACTGATACCTTAAATGGTCCCATAGATTCTTTTGATCCCTACAAGAAACAGGATCGATTGGCATAAAAAAATATTTTTGGTATTGTAGCATTTTTTCGTTGACTAATTTTTTTTGCAAAATCTGTAAATGCAGTTTAGAATATCTCAAAAAGTTATGGATGGTCTTCACTTCGTAGCTATACTGAACCCAACGCAATAATAATTTTTCGAATCGGTTCATGAATGACGGAGTTCTGAGGTAACAAACATAAAAAAAAAATATTTTATAAGATTTTGAAGTATACCTCCTCAAATACTTTCTGTTATTTTTCATTTTATTTAACTGAATTTTGAAATGAACAAGTCGTTTGCCCGATGGTAATAATAATATAACAATTAATATAAGTTAACATATTTTTTTAAGCATGTAATCTGTATGAAATCGTTCTGGAAAACAAATGAATCATCAGACTTCAACACGAATTTCTACCTGTGCGCGCGGCGGCGGCGCAACGACCTATCCTGGTCGGCGTCGCGGCGCCGCGCCGTCGTTGCCATATATTACCAAATTTTTAAGCAAAACCAATCATTTATACATTTATATATACTTATCCCTCCGCGTGAATAAATTTTGAATTTTCCATGCAGCAAATTATTAACTATAATTAAATCAAATCAAAGTACCTCTAAAGCCAGTTTAGCTCATATCATATAAATTTTTATTTTATATTGCCTTTGATTTCAAATTATTTGTTGACATTTTGATTATTGTATTTATTTGATTGACATTCTTGATTGATTATTCTATTGATTTTATGAGGATTTTATTTGACATTTTAATGAAACAAATTGATTAATTACTTACTAACATTTTTATGAACTTGTATTTTTACTAACAAATATGAATATTATGAATAGATGCAATAAATGAATGAATAAATGAATATATCTTAATTATAGAGCTCTCATCAAAGTCATTCAGTAGTTCATTTCTTTTTTATTTTATTTCTATTTTACACAGTTCATTCGAACAGTGAACTGCTGAACAAATAAGTTTCGTTACCGTTCACAAAAACACTCCTCCGAAGTGAATGAGTTCGTTTCGTTAACCACAAGTGAACAGTCCATCTGAACTCTTTGTCATGAATTATGAATTACTCAAGTCTATTCGATTTCAATAGCGATTTCAATAGCTAATCTATAGCTTTCATTTTACTGTCCACGAGAGGTGCGCGCCGCGCCGCCGCCGCGCCGCTCTCGGCCCGCGCCGGCGGCGCGCCCCTCTAGTGGACAGTAAAATGAAAGCTATAGAGTAGCTATTGAAAGCGGAACTTTTTAATCGTTTTATGAGTGCAATCATTCGCTGTATTTTCCTTTGTTAGATATTTGCCATCGGGACAGGCCAGATAGGAAGTAGGACGCAGTATTCCACTCTTTGGATGGTGCCGCCTTTGTCACCAATCGGAGAACTAGTAGGTAAGTGTTCTAATTATAAAAATATATAGGATAGAATCGTATTGCATATAAATGACTAGTTGGAAATCAGAAACACGTTTATCGGAAATAAGTCTTTCAGGTCAAGTGTTACTCTGGAAATAGGATCAATAGAAACTTGTTTACTGACAGCTTCAGAATAAATTACGCAAAACGATCACATTCATAGATGCTGGCCTTTAACAAGAATTCCTTGTATACAGAAAATCAAAAACTTCGAGGGACATGGTCCCACAAAACGTGGTATCAAAGTTATTGCACAAAACCCGCACAATTTTTTTGTGTGTAACAACCTCGTGTTGAACGTTTATATAAGGTTCCTGCTGACCTACTCATCCACTACACCACAGAGGTCAGAGGCAAATCGGTGTTTATTTAAAATTGCTTACCTTTTGCGAAATCGGGATCAAAATGAGGATAAATATAGGCGCTAGGACTTGCATCTGGTCTGGTTTGACGGTCATAAAGCCAAATCGGCCGTCCATTTTCGTGGCTTGTAATGTCCATCGGGAACCCTGCAAAAGTTGCAATTACTTAAATCACTATACTATTTGACATATCGCTTACCACGCGACGGTTTGATTCACCCCTAAGACAAGTCATCGTCAGTGGCAAACGGGATGCGAACTTCGGTGCGTCAATCAAAAGTTGCGCGTTTTACCGCTGAGTCACACCGGTTTTTATGCGTCCAATATAAACAATAAAATATGGAGTGACATTTTTGTTTCAGAACCCACCATCTGATCAAGCAGTGCCCAGAAGACAGGCAGCACCGTGAAGAGCATCAGGATGGAGAGCGTCTTCTTGATATCTCTTATGAACCTCTTGTCAAAGTCATGCTGCGTGGAGTCCAGCCAGTGGAAAGTCTTCTCGGTTCTACCGCGCTTTAGTACAACATTCTTTATGCCTAACTGTAGAAATAGAACTTAGATTATTATATGTTTATACGAAATAACTACCTTTAATACCTATTTCTTAATGATTTCTTTAATAAGTATGCCAAACTGGATGAGAATTAAATGAGTTTTTTTTAATTTACTACATATAGATTTGAAAAATTGGTTAAATGTCGATAGCAGGTGTAGCAGAATAAAAATGTTTTTTCAATATAAAGAAACTCGTTACTTAATATTTCAAGGATTTGACGTAGTGGATTAAATACATATGTATAAATAAACTTACTGACACACACTTGACGAAATCAAGAATGATGTTGCCTTCGGGTTTCTTCATCACATATCGGGACTTGGCGCTCACGAATATCACTGAAAGGGAATATAACATGATAAGCTATTTTGAACATGTGATTCTCAGCTCGCTACCTGCTGCTGAGATATCTATAAGTATATCTTCCGGTAGGTAGGTACATCACAGTTCAGCGAGCCAATCTTATTGACCCTTATTTATTCCTCCTTTATTTGTTTTTCCTCGTTTATTCGTTTTCTTTAGTTCGGTTAATGTAGATAAATAAATTATAAGTAAACGTTTAACAATATTATTTATAAAACTATATCGCATATATTTTACGGCTCGATCAATGGTTTGTTAAACATATTTTTTTTTTTACGCTTAATAGATCCATGTTTGGCCACTATCTCGCCTGATGTGAAGCGATGATGTGGCCTAAGATGAAGCACATAGATCTAGAGAGAGACGGCAGTTAAGCGGCTGCTCAGACCCGTCTCCCCGATGGTTCACCGAACATCACCCCGAAACACGACTAGGTCGTTTGACGGCATGGCTTTGTTCGGTGGGTGGTATTACAACCACGGCCAGAGCCTACCACTCCAAAGCGCGTGAGCGGGTTCCATCACGATGTTTTCCTTCACCGTTCTAGAGCGAGCGTGCAAAATCTGCACTTAACTATAAGTCATTGGTGCAGGGCCGAGTCGGGATTCGAACCCAGGTGCGTCGAATCGAAAAGCGCACGAGTCCCCGCTGACCAACACTCGCTCTAATAATAACTAAAATATAGTAATTATAGTAAAATTTTAACAATAACGTTACGTCTGAAACTTTCCTAGGTTTGTATAGTAAGAATAACTTATGTGACAGCACAGCCCACACATTATCCAAATATTTCAGACCTCAACTTTAACTATCTATCAGCGTAAATATATATAGTTGGTATACAAAACTAAGAAATTGATAAGTCCGCCTAACAATAATATCATACATAGCCCGTAACTACAGTATATATTCTTGTAGGCCTGTGGACAACTCTGAACACATCTGAAGGAAGGCAAGGAAAAATCTTAGAAAAATCTGATATCCAAAGTAGAACAAATAATTTAGATAAAAAAATTATGACTAAGGCAAAAACACGAGTGTTGTGTGAATCATAAACATAGAAAGATCGAAACCAAGATAAAAAATAATTACGCTATGTTTGCAAATGTCTAAGTACCTAAATATTTTATTCAAATGTTATTACAGCTTGTTTGTTTTCATACACAGACAAAATCATTATAGTTATTATGTTTGTTTACTACTGATGCATTAGTCAAACAGAGATAGCAGTGCTATAAATGTACCAGTCTGTTATTTCCCACTCACGGAACCTAACTAATTATAAAAGAGCAAACAGTAGTAGGACGATATTACCTAAAAATAAACCATTTCTATGTTTACAGTGTAGAGACGCGTGTCAGATAAATCAGAGGTCAGTCTTATAAATGACAGTTCACACTTGTGTTATATAAATACGAAAGTTTGTTTGTTAGTGTGAAAGTGTGTTTGTTACTTCTTCACGCTGTAACGGCTCAACAGATTAAGGTGAAATTCGGAATGGAGATAGGTTATACCCTGGATTAACACATGGACTACTGTTTATCTCAGGAAACCGCGGGTGAAACCGCGGGGCGTAACTTAGTAGGTACTATTAGGTATTCTGTGACTTAGGTAAACTAAAGTAAGTATTCATTCTACTTCAATTATAAACGATAAGGTATTCGCGATCAAGCCCCCCGTGTACTGGGAGTAGTATAGGACGCCAGACTAGGTGGTAGTGTAACTTACGCAGTTTAAACATACTGAAGATGGGCTCCTAAAACCAGTAACTAATCAATTATTGACACCCGTATTTATTTTGCTAGCTTCCAAAAGCCAGCAGAACAGTCAAAACAGCCAATAGCAGTCCCCGTCCCAATGTACTTCACGCAGGAACCGAGTTCGCCGAGACCCTAGGCTCCTAAAGCCAGTAACTCACCAATAGAAGCCAGCACAATAAGTCCAGGCGCTCCGAAAGCCAGCGAATAGCAGTCCTTATCCCCAAAGCAGTGGACTTCCGACCGCAGTATAGGCGACACTGTCTTCGCTATGAGGCTCCCAGTGCAAAGTGTGAAGTATAGGACACTGAAGTAAACTGCTAGATGGTGGTCCTGTTGAGGCAGTTCGAACTGGTCACCGCCGAATGCGGTGACGCAGGGCTTTATGCCGCCGGTACCGACTGTGATCATGAATAGGCCGAGAAGGGTGCATAATCTGTAGAAGGGAGAGATAGTTACGATAAATCTACCGAAGTAAACGGTTAGGTAAAATATACAACAGTATGTATAATGTTAAGTTCCTACATAAAGACACAAAATAAAAGACAGGCTAAGGTAATTTGAAATACGTTAATTGTTTTTCGCTTTTGTTTATCAAGTCGCCTCCAACTAGCTGATGTAAGTAGATATTCAAGCTATACGTACGATCTATTCTGTGGCTGTACACAAAGCTAGATTAAGCGGTTTGAATCTTGAGCATTGATGAAATGACGAGATGTCTACGATTATCGTGAAATAAATGAGGTTAGTAAAGCGATCTCTTTCAGACAACCTTTGGATGAAGATGACTATAAGAAACCTCTATATTCCATACTCTATTCTTCCGGCATCTTTATACAATAATGCATAAATTCTATAGTACCTATACATATGTATGTAAATACATACCAACCATAAACAATTACAACTTACCTACCAGGCAGAGCCAGTTGCGGTATCGCTGTTACAGCGACTAGAATGTTTCCCGCTGCGTATACAAACATCATGTACAGGATTGTCCTGAAATAAATAATGTTTTTACCTATGTTAATATTAATTCTTTTTCTGTATGAAATCTTTTTCGAAGAGATGGGCCAAATTTTAAATCTACGAAACAAAAAATAGCTGCGAAGCGTTTCCACGTATACAACTTCATACTACCTTTATTGCAGTAATAAAAAAAAATTATATTCATTTCCATTTTTTTTAACTATCTAGTTAAAGTATAAAACTATCACACAAATCATGGGCAGGAAACGGAAATAAATTCACTTTCGGCACAGAATACTAAGCGACAGAAGCATCACTCCGCAAAGATATTTAAACAAATAGCGACTCTTGCTATGACGCAATAAAATTCAATTCAGCTCGCGTAGCGCTGCTTTCCTACCAGTCATATTAACCTACAGAGCGCTTCTCTTTCTATCGCATAGCTCTTATCTCTTCTGACGTGAACGACTCGCGACCCGCCGTCGATGTCCGGCTATGTACTTATAACTTCGTACCTACAGTGCGGAGTGCGCTAGGCCTGCTTTCGGTCATCATACGGTCACAGCGGTGCCGGTGTCGAAAGATAATTTACCTAATAAATATTTAATAATAAAGAAATATAGAAATTGGGCTGCTCCGGAGGCATTCTAAGAGAATCCTTGCTATCAAAATATATTATGTACAAACCAATAAACTATTTAGGAATTATTATTTATTTTCTTATTTGTTATTTAATTATTAATTTCACTACGGAATGTATCCGTATAGCCGGTCGCCCAGTGCTTACAAAGCCCAAATAGAATAACTGATAATATCTTCAAATAAGTACCATGGAAGGCTTTATATATCTTTATTCTATTGATTAACTCATTTTCATCGCGGTCCGAGTGAAGAATGTCGTATAATGGAGACTGGGTGCCCAATGATGAAATAGTAGGTAACTATTGGTAACGGTAGAACTTTTTTTTTATGTAAATGAATGACGAGACGAGCTGGTCGTTTGTCTGATGGTAAGCAACACGCCAGTCCATAACAATAACAGCACCACCCAGAATTTTAATTTGCAAAATCCTGCGCGTCGCTGCACTGCGCTCGTCACCCTCAGACAATTAGCTGTTGCGACTCATAATGACCAGTAATTTCACTGGCTACAATGTCCTTCAAACCGGAACACAGTAATGCTTGTGCACTACTGCTTGGCGGCAGAATAACTGGCAAAGCGGTGGTACCCACCCAGAGGGCCTTTCGCATAAGAGAAACCTATCACCAGTACCCAGAACTGTCTATAAACCTAATTCTTGTAGAAAAGATTTGGGAGGCACTGCAATAGTTATGAGCAAGCGTGGTTACCATCAGGCGAATGACTCGCTCGTCTCGTTGCTCAGTGCCATAAAAAAGCTTTGAATATTTTTTTATGAGTTTATGAGTATATATTTACATATTATTATTAATTGTTATTTATTATTATTGTACCTAATTTTAAGGCATTGTACTTGATGTACTCCCGACGGAAGAGTCCTGGCTCCTATAGTACGGGGTTCGAGCCTAGTGTGGGACCAGGTGCTCCAAATCCTTAAATATGTACCTTTGCCTCTTTAACCTAATAAACATTATTTTATTTTGCAATATGTGTAATAAACAGCAAGTGCGGCTCAGTGGTAGCATGTGCGACTTTCGATTCGACGCACCCGAGTTCGAATCCCGTTGGCCTCGCACCACTGACTTTCATGAGTTATGTGCGTATCTAATAGTCGCTCTAAAAATGGTGAAGAAAAACATCGTGAGGAAACCGGCCTGTCAAAGACTTCAAAAATTCAAAGACATGTGACATCCACTAACCCGTACTGGGCCAGCGTGGAGGATTATAGCCCATTCTTACTCTATGAGAGTAGGCCCTTGTCCCAGCAGTGGGAACGTGATGGGCTGATGATGATGATGTGTAATAAATACGAGTAGGTAAAGTAAATTAATCAAGACCTTGTTTCTTTATGTCGTAGAGTGGTCAATTATCTCTCGTGAGAGACTTTTACTGGGGCCTTATGAATAAACATAACCGTATGAAGTATTTTCGGTCGAACTAATACTTGTCGAATTATGCTCAGTCGAAACAATGACTTGTCGAACTATATTTTGTCGAAGTAAGTATCGTGTCGAAATAAAGAACTGTCAGAAGTTCAGAGGGACACCCAAAGATATTACATAAAAACCGGCCAAGTGTAAGTCGGACTCGCGCACGAAGGGTTCCGTACCATTACCTATAAAAATGGCAAAAAATCATGTCTGTTGTATGAGAGCCTCACATAAATATGTTTTTATTCTGATTTAGTATTTGTTGTTATAGCGGCAACAGAAATACATCATCTGCGAAAATTTCAACTGTCTAACTATCACGGTTCATGAGATACAGCCTGGTGACAGACGGACAGACAGGCGGACGAATAGCATCTTATTAATTAAATTTAAAAACGATTAAAGAAAGAAAGTGTTACAATGGGCGGCCTTATCGCTAACAGCGGTCTTTTCCAGCCAATCTTTAGATGGAGAGGAATTAGCAAAATGTTAACGACGGTTACTATAGAATAATAATAAAATAGATATAATTGCATGGAACATTCCGCTTCTGCCAAGTAGCCAACTGGCACATAAGAAAAATAATATTGTCAAAAACAAAAATAAAATATCGTAACAAAAGTTCTAAAAAAATATGCCCCTCAGTTTCTTGCCGTATCTTCTGAGTAGTGGTTCTTTTTCCGATACGGTGGTAATCATTGTAATAATTGACGTTCATAAGTGCGTCTGTGACGACAAAATTGAATAAAGGACTTTTGATTGATTGATCGATTGATTGATTGATTGATAATTAATATCTTTGAATACTTCTCACCCTTCGAGTATTTATCTGAGTTCTCACCTGAACTTCCCAAGGTAGTTGTCGGCCAATATTCCTCCGATGATGGGGAACACGTAGACAAATGTACTGAACACATGGTACGTCTCTGTCGCTTCGTCGTCTGTATATCCAAGCTTGCTACGCAGGTAGAGCGTCAGGAACGCTGCAAATAAAGTTAGGATGTTTTTTAACCGAATCTCCGAATCCGAAATTTCCACCAAAAATACTGATTGTGCACCAAATTTGGTTTGTTTTTAGCACTCAAACGTATAAGGGCTACCCCTTGGCCCTTGGGCCACCCCGACGGTATAAGGGACAGCCTGCGGTAGGTTATTATATTATTATAGGCAGGTGCAGGTAGCCCTTGGGCAACCCCAACGCCGCGAACATGTAATATTCATAAAATAGGCTCATGAATTATTTTCATGAACATATTTTGCTGCACAATCAGTATATTTGGCGGGAAAACGGGAATAAATGGAGGTATAGTAAAACACGATCTATAAAGTTCTACATGAGTAAAATATTTACGTACAAGGTAAGTAGGTAGTACCACAGAATACAGAAATTCCAGTGTCGGATTGTCAAAAACAGCTAATGTGCTACTGCATTAAAAATATAAAAAAAATACGTTTTGTAATTATAGCACTTACCTTTCATACCAGAGAATGAAAACCTTTCGCAGAACTCCGTTAAAATGATTATAACGACTATTGTAGGAAACCGGTCTTTGACCTGGAACATAATGTTAACACTATTATTTGTAACTATAAACTTCTGTTTCCTGTTTTGGTGATCAATAACGTATCAATATTGTATAATGTTAATAACATAAGCTACGGGGGTAAATAACTAGGATGGCGCAGTGACGCAAAATGCTTGACCTACGACAGTAGCAGACACCAGTTCGATAAAACATTCCCGAATTTGACTCACGCAAGGCCTTCCCTACGGTAGGGTAGTATTACGGTAGGGTAGTATACTCTAAGGGTAGGTATAATTTAATTCGAATCCTCTTTTTGTGTAAGAAGACTTAGGTACCTACAGACGTCTTCAAGGACGATGTTTTTTTTTGCGCTTAATAGATCTATGTTTGACCACTATCTCGCCTGATGTGAAGCGATGATGTGGCCTAAGATGGATCACATAGATCTAGAGAGAGACGGCAGTTGAGCGGCTGCCGACGAATTGGTGGTGTATGACGAAGAAAGCCAAACTCCTCATGGCAGAAGATGGCAGAACAAAAATAAGATGAGGAAGATTACGTGAATTGTAGGTTATAGGTTATTGGGAGAAGCCACTGGCTCTCGAAACACAGTTTAAACTAGTTCAAGAGCCTATGGATTCACTACTACTCTGTAAAAATATCTACTATGTCACAATAAATTATTATTATTATGTCGCTCTTTCTCACGGGTTATACACCCGGTCCTTTGGAAGGCTTGCGCGGGGACATGAGTCCAACACGTAGAGGCCTCTTAGAACATTTAATTTAGATATGTAATGGGCAACACTTATCGGGGACTGTCTCTAAGTGCATCATTAAGAAGATGCAATCAAAGACAGCCTCCGATAAGTGCGAGGACGATTACTGAAGATATGAAAATTACTTATGATTGGGCTATTGAGGTGAATTTTTAATGGATGAGAACTGGTCTATGATATGAGACCTCGGCACCTGCCAGTTCCGCCTCATAAGAAAATATTTAGGCAGGTGGTGACTCGCCACCCACTAAACGAGCCCCCTATAAGGGCCGCCGTTCATTGGCGACGAATGGGGCAACGTTGGTATGGGTGGCTAAAGGGTGTCGAGAGGTGTACTGCAGTTTCACTTAAACGCTACTACCGGCGTTATGCCCTTTAACACTTCCATCCTTGGAGCTTAGTTCTTAGCTCTTGCATCTCCACCCCCGGACGGCCAGTTAAGGCAAGCCGGGGGTCAGGGGTCTCATTTAGCCCCAGGGAGAATCTCGGGGTAAGGCTCAGTGTCGCCACGCACCGACGACTCGCCACAAAGTCGCCCCTGGCCTTATTATTATTATAGGCTGCTACTCCTGGCCGCTCGCAAGAAAAAAAATGTTACTAATAGAGAGATTTTTATCGATATTTTTTTCTTACATTTTACTGGGTCAGCGTTTCACCACGATCTCACCTAATGGGAAGCGACGGGGTGGTTGAAGATGTAGCACGCTTACCCAGCAAGTACTTGTTCACTCTTAAAGTTAAAAGCAAAAGATACGTATTCCCCGATTAATTAGAGATTTTATGATCGGTAATAGGTATGTTAAAAAAATAAATTTAATTATTACAAATTAACGAGAACCAAATTAAAATCAAGCTACAGAATAATGAATAGTACATGAAGCCAAAAACGCGACGGAAAACAAAAGATATACGATCAGGGACGTTTTTTTTTTAAATAAAACTTTTGCTATTTTCATCCACTTCAAATGAAAAGAGGCCTAATATTAAAGATCAACAATGATTTACTCGATAGGCCGATGGCGAAAGATTGATAAACAAATGATGGAGTAAAATAAATAATTTTCTAGATAAGTCAGTAATTGAATTGTGAAGTTAGGGGTTTGGCCTCAATTTTGGACTGAGCAGCCGGCCACTCGAGCGCCAACCGAACATAAAATCATGTTGAGCTCAAACTATTAAAGTTTTTAAGCTATTGCATGGCTTCTATCGCGGGCCTTGAGCGTGGAGACTGAATCCAGAAATTCCGTAACGAAAATAACCTAACACCCCCCACTCCGAATGCTATGCAATAGCTTTACCGCGGCAGTCTCCGAGTGCCACACATCTTTTTTTTATGAGTAGATATAATAGTTAATAAGTGTAGCACATTGTTTCTGATTGTTATTCGATTGGAAATGTAGATGTTATTCGGATACGCGTATTTCTATCGCAGTGGGACCAAACTATCGAAAGATACCTCACCTTGAAAAGACCACCGGATGTGGTTGAAACTATAGTTGGATTACTCCAATTTAAACATGATAGTCATCCGTAAATTATTATTAATAATGTGTCCAAACCACATTAATTTTCATAGTAAAACCAAAGAAAACTAAATATTACTTCGGTAAAACTATCGAAAGATAATTTTTCAATAGGTAGAAAGATATACACGTTTATAAAATCATGAAAGAAAAATAAATTGGCTGCCACTCAGAGGGGTAGGGGTTAATTGTATCAGGGGTGTTATGTGTAAGAATAGTTGTAATAGGTATAGACACCTAGACTATCTCTAGTTCATCCGTGCCCGGATAAACTCAATAATAAATAAAACCGGTGCGGGTCGGACTCGCGCACGAAGGGTTCCGTACTATTATCTATAAAAACGGCAAATAAAATCACGTTTGTTGTATGGGAGCCCCATTAAATATTTATTTGATTCTATTCTTTATTATTTACGGCAACAAAAATACATCATCTGTAAACATTTCAACTGTCTAACTATCACGGTTCATGAGATACACGGCCTGGTGACAGACGGACAGACAGACAGATAGACAGACGGTTAGACAGCGGAGTCTTAGTAATAGGGTCCCGTTTTACCCTTTTGATACGGAACCCTAAAAAAGATATTGGGGTGAAAAAAAAACGACAATCGATAAAATAAATATAAAATCGATCGTCTAATAAATCCAAATCCAAATGTGTAGGTACACACCGGTTGTGGCGACCGCCGTATATTCCTACACTCCACATCACGTTCCACCTTATCCATTCTACCCAATGCACTGCCACGTCTCGACATCAGTAATTAATGACTAATTTTATAGCAACTGAATTTTGCCAATTTATATTATTCAAACTTGTTTTCTTAGCAAATAACTCGTATCTAGACCTGGCTCAACTAATCATAGTAGACGTAAATAAACTGCTGGTTCACGTGGTTTGTAATACGTGGCATGGAGAATAAAGGCGTTTTACAATAGAAGCAGATATTTATATTTAAATAACATATACCTAATATTAGAAAAGAACAAAAACCGACTTCAATGTATCTTCGAAGTCCAAGGTCACATAGCGATGAAATTTATATGGGACCACTTCGTATTAGCTTTACTGAACCCAACGCAAAAAGAATTTTCCAAATCGGTTCATAAATGACGGAGTTCTGAGGTTACATAAAAAAAAATACATCCGAATAGAGAACCTTCTCCTTTTTTGAAGTCGGTTAAAAAGTCACAGACTTTAAAAAGAAGAGGTTATATTTTTTTTTACTGTATGACGAGATGAGCTGGTCGTTCACCTGATGGTAAGCAATACGCCTGCCCATAACAGTAACAGTACCACCCAGAAATTTGTTTTGCAATATCCTGCGCGTCGCTGCACTGCGCTCGTCACCCTGAGACAATTACCTGTTAAGACTCATAATGCCTGGTAATTCGCTGGCTACAATGCCCTTCAAACCGGAACACAGTAATGCTTGTGCACTACTGCTTGGCGGCAGAACAACTGGCAAAGTGGTGGTACCAGATGACCTCTCACATACGAGAAGCCTACCACCAGTAAAATCAGTTCTCAATTTGATTGTTTTTTTTTCTAAGTTTGTTACCTCAGAACTCCATCCTTCATAAACCTTCGAGTAGACCTTTATCTGAGTCATAAACCGATTTAGAAAATTCTTTTTGCGTTTGGTTCAGTATAGCTTCAATGTGGTCCCATATAGATTTCGTCCATTTTCGAAGATCTATACATTCTTATGTCTTACGTTATTGAATGCCTTTATTATTGTTGACACTAAAATAGAAACTCGTAGATTAATTTATAATTAGTCTACGCTAGATAGAACATAGTTTTTAACCAACTTCAAAAAAGGAGAAAGTTCTCTGTTCGATTGTTTTTTTAATTTTTTTTTTACTAAATAATGGCTAAATATATATATATTTCATGTTTGTTACCTTAGAACTCCGTCATTTATAAACCGATTTGGAAAATTCTTTTCTCGTTGGTTTCGGTATACCTACGAAGTGGTCCCATAAAAATTTCATCGATATTTTGACCTTGGACTTCGAAAATACATTGAAGGCGGTTTGTTTTTTTGTAAAAAATATTATTCCCATTATAGTAACCAGCGTATTCCGTGACACGTAGGCCTCTTCCAACTCCTTCCATTCTCTTTTGTCTTGCTTTATCCTGTTATGTGTCCTATCCCCCGCCATTTCAGCTGATTTCATTTTTGGAATACCTACTTCCACTTTCCTTTCGTTTATCACATACTTAACGTTGTCAAAGCAAATGCTCTGAGGAAAAGCTGATGATAGATATGCACTAATAGAAGATGCACGCCTCCATATGATAAACACAGAATATATATAGAACAGGCCATCTGGGTAGGTACCCACCGCTTTGTAAGTTATTCTGCCGGCAAGCAGTAGTGCGCAAGCATTATATACGCATACGCAGTACTTTTATGGTAGGTATTAAAAGTTCTGGAAGGCACTGCAATTGTTATGGGTTGTCGTGGCGCTTACCACTAGGCGAACAACTTGCTCGTCTCTTTAACTCAATTCTATTCAAGTTCAAGTTCAAAATTGAATAAAGATATTCAATTTTGTCGTCACAGACGCACTTATGAACTGCTACAATTGCTACAATGACTACCTATTGAACAGAAAGTCTCCGTGGTGCAGTGATTAGATGGGTCAGCTGGATGGTCAACCAGAGAATACTAAGGGACAGAAACATCACTCCGCAAAGAAATTAAAACAAATAGCGACTCTTGCTATGACGCAATAAAATTCAATTCAGCACACGTAGCGCTGCATACCTAACAGTCATATTAACCTACAGAGCGCCTCTCTTTCTATCGCATAGCTCTTATCTATTCTGACTCGGCACGTGTAACGACGCGCGACCCGCCGTCGGTTTCCGGCTATGTACTTGTAGCTTCGTACCTACAGTGCGGAGTGCGCTAGGCCTGTCATAACACATCTTGCTGGGGGGCAATCGCACTAAAATATATCGACTGAAACGCAACTGAACTTGAAACGCAGCACAACTTTTTAAATGTTTCGTATCGCGTTAATGATTTGACTGAAAGTTGAAACGCAACTCGATCGTAGCTGGAACGTTACCGCTGTCATACGAACGGTTGTGAAAAAGTTAGGAAGATATACTTTGTTTTAATCGTTGAGCGGTGTTTGACTCGGTTTAACTTTTAAAACTTAATCAAAATGAATGCGTACATGGATTTATTAGAGAAGGTCCATGTATTCGACGTTGCGATGGCTCGGGCCAAGTGCAAATATAAGTGCAAGACGTACCTATGTATGTGCGGAGCTTTTAAGTGGAGTGATTAACTACGATGATTCCGCTGTAAAGCCATTAATATCTAACATTGTCGCTTCCTTGGAATTTGCCTGACAATCCTTTACTAAGTACTTGTTGTGTTGTTATTGAATAACAAACATTTTAGGTTTTCGTTGCATTGGCATTCTATGCCACTGGGTCCATCAATAATGTAATTGTTTGTCTGGGTCAATCAGGAATTTAATTATTTACAAGACATTCATAGCCCTAATGAATACTTATTGATATTATTAATGCATAAAATATATTCTATTGTAGGTACTCATTGGTGGATAGAAAGATGAATTATTCACCAGTGGCTGCTGCAACGATAATAACTGCATGCTGTTTGCTGCATAATATAGCATGAGGCACACATCCCATAGTCTATTGATGGCAGAGGAGGCTCCTCGCGAGCGCAAGTTAACTGCAGGCACCAGCAGCGGGCGGTGCGACCAGAGTGCGCCCTCAGCGAGCTGGAGCTAGGACACGCTCTTCAGCAGGCACTCATACAACCTTTTGTGGGCAGATAGGGCGATAATAAATGAAATGCAGCATTTCTACATCATCATTATTGTGATAAACATAGATTTTGCAATAATTATTAATTTACAGTTACCATGGTTTTATTCAGAGAGATAAAATAACATAGCTTTTTAACTATTTTACAGGGCCTTAAATAAAAATCTTAAACGTTAATAACTATAACCTATATAAATTTAAAAATGATATTTCTAGGTATATAGTTTTATTCACATTTAATAATGAAAGTTGATTCTCCTTCATAGAATTTATTTTTCCTCGTGTAATCTTTATTTTTGGTATCAACTTGTGCTAATCCTTCTTCTGACTTTACAGCATCTAATGGCCTGGGTTTTGTGTTGACAATACTGAAACAATAGATAGTTAGTTCTATGAGTACCAATATTTCAGGCGGCTTTATAATGATTAACAGCTGCCCTGCGTTATACTGCTGATTTTTGTACACTAATACAATATTATAATGATGAGGTAAACTTTTCTTAATTTTTTTTAATTTTTCAGCAATTAAAAGAACTCACATTCTTTTAATTGCTGAAAAATCTGTCACTACCTAAAGGGGTTAAAGGCATAAAGTAAGTACCTAGTTATACTTCATATATGCGTTAAAGGTGTGTTCTGGCAGCTCCTTTTCCTGATAGCCTGGCAGCTTCTTTTCCTGATAGCCTGGCAGTCCTCATTCCAGGCATATTTTGATTATTATATCATATAAAAATAAATTACCTTTTGGCTGAACCTGTCAATGCTTTCAGCAAGCATCTGAACGATTAGACATTTTATGTATTTTTTTTATAGCAGCCTCTGCCCGCATTTCTTCAATGTGGATGACCTTGATACGATTCTTCTAATGCACTTCTGGCAGCTGAAAGATTGATTAAATAATTATTTTCTAAAAAAAATTATATATGACAACTTTTTTTCACTTGAAAGCAGTAAAATTAATAATTACTTGTCATAGAAGTAGGTATATACCTTAGCTTATTCCTTTCCTGTTCTGGCAGGTCGTTTCGCATTAAGGGTCTCTGCACATTCAAGCCATAATTGTGCCGCAACTGCACGAGCCTCTACTCCTCACCCATCTAAGAGCAAGGTCTCGGTGTCCTTCAGGAAACTACCACGAGCTTTAGCTGACGTTCTGTTGTGCTTCTGCGGCGCTCTTCCATTTCCTAAAAGATTTTACAACTGAAGATCAGAAACAAAATTCTACTATAGAAGGGAATTCTTCATAATGTGTTCACTGTTAGCAAATGAAGTACTAACTCAGCATAATGTGCTTAAAATAGCTCAGTAACTGCGTAAAATATTAGATAGGTACATTTACAAAACATTTGAAAACTGAAAAGTTTAATAACTTAAATGAACACAAACAAACAAAATAAACGGCAAGACATATTTTTACGGAGAATGGCGGAAGGCAATGAAGTACGGGGGGGGAGGGAGCTTTTCATATAGCAACTCAAACTTATACAACAAGTTCATTCAATGTTCATTCTTTGTGTGAGCGTGAATGCACAGCAGTTTCTTCTTGTTGTTTGTGGATCGTTGGGTATGTGTCGTTAAAACGCAAAATGTCATTGTCATATTGTCTTAGTACAATAACATAACTCGTGTAGTTCTGAAACACCACCAGATGGTCCAGGAAAAGATCGCAGTGTTCCTGGCCACCCGCCGCCACCGCTAGAAGGTGACGATTTTATATCGCCGGCGGAGGTGAAGAGGGCCGTGCTAAGACTACCTGGAAAAAAGGCACCAGGGTTAGACGGCATTACAAATGTCGTCCTAAAAGAACTACCCACGAAGGGGTCTATAGCGCGGCTCTTCAACGGAGTCCTGCGTACCCGTTGCTTCCCCCAGGAATGGAAGACTGGTAGGGTAATCGTGCTGCCGAAACCAGGAAAGGATCGCCGATTACCCATTAGCAGCTACAGACCCATCACACTGCAACCGACCATCTCGAAGTTGTTCGAGCGCCTGCTGCTGCGTAGGATGAGACCTCACCTGACTCCGAGAGAGGAGCAGTTTGGTTTCCGCGCCGGGCACTCCACGACGCTCTAAACCTGGGTGGCCGGCGCCCAATCAGCCGGAGACAAAATATCGGGATATTTCGTATTTCGTCGGGACTCTGGACCTCATATCAAAAGTCGGGACAAACCAGATGAATCCCGACGACCTAGCAACCCTACTCCAGAGTCAGTGGGTAGGTACCATTGAGGTCTCGCACTATTCCTCAATGGTAGGTACTTATGATGACCAAGTCCAATAGTTTTATTATGAAACTATATAGGTATATGGAACTTTCATATTTAGGTACATTGTTAGGTTAGTGTAAAGAAAACAATTTACCCACAAATATTGTCATAGAAAAATAGTATTTGTAAGTTGAAATAGAGATCACACTTATCCAGCGCCGCTGCGCCCGCAGTCGGCCGGCCCGAGCATGCCAGGCGCCCTAGGCGAATAACAGGCATGGCGCCCCTTGAAGTAAACATTTCTTTATCGAAAACGAAAACCTATCTTTTAATAATAGTCCCTAGGCATCTACATAGATATGTTTAGATGGATGCGCAAGCTAAGCGAATGCAATTTTTTTAGGCATATTATTACAATATAAATAAAGTATGAGGAGAATGAGCTACAAAGTATGGGGCAAATCAATAATAAAACATTAAATTGAGATTAATAATTTTCGAGGCTAATAAGGAATGAAACGTGAGGCGAACGAAGATTTTTTTGTGTGGCAAAACATCAAGGGGAGAATGCGAAACAAATCAAAAAAATCCGTGATTATTTTGATGACCACTGGTCACGCAACCATAAGTGCAGTAGGTAGGTTTTAATAGGAGAGGTTTTGTAGGTTATCTAGGTAGGTACCTAACAATAATCAGTCGAGTTGTTTTTTAACTTCTCTAGATTAGATTTAGAATAAGAACAAGAGATTAAATATCATAGGTATAAAACCATGAAACAAAGAAGCTTCCCACACTCTTTTCTCTAGGTACCAAGTAATTTTATACCTACTAGCCGATACCTGCGAAACCGCGTAGAGTTAGCTACCTATTAGAGGTACCTTTCAGTTGTTCCTTATGGAACTGTTCGTTTTTCTGGGATGTAACGTAAAAGTACCCACCTAGGTCTTATATAAGTACTTCCTATGTACCCATTTTCATACCAAACATCAAAATCCGTTTAGTCAATAACTGGCCCGTAGTTTTACGTTACAATCCGTAAATTAAAGCCATAGAATACATAATACTGCTAATTATAATTATAGGTATTTATTTCTATTAAAAATATCTTCATTATTACTATTACTTAATCTGTTATCTGTGATGTCGCGCGATGTGTTTACACAATCTGTTCATGTACACGGCCACACATGCAAAACTATGATTACCAAGACAATTTGCAACTAAACATGCAATATTAGTCTTTATGTTTATGAAAATAAGGACATAAGCGTACGGAAAACATAAATAAGTCTCCGTAAAAATAATGTAAACAAACGAATTTTACGTCAAAAATGTTCAACACATAGACAAAACAGATGAACACATAGAAAGAAAACATCACACACATACACGAATCCTTGGGTCTGTGATTGCCAGGACAGAAACAATAGCTTAATTGCCATGTGTATGCGAAACATTAAGGTTGTACATTCACCATCGTACATTTCAACATTTTAAATTAGCTTTGCAGGTTAATGTTAGGAAATAAACAGTAGTAGCGATTAAATTTTGCTGGGTATATTTGAATTTTGAACAAATGATTTTAGAATCGAACATTTTAGTTAAGTAACATTAAAATCTTAATGAAGCCAGTTTATTTAGTGGAATATCTTTCGTTGATGTAACTTTCTTAATATTCATAAGTCAGTCCAGCTCGACTTTTTAAAATGCACACATTTCATAGTTTTGGAAAATTGAGTATCCTCTTTATAGTTCAGTTTTAAACATCCATCGTACCAATTAATTTTGTGTGTATAGGCCTTTAATGGTCTATGGTTGTCAAATTGCTTTTCCTTGTATGTAGTTAGTTTAGTTTTAGTAAGTAGAGAGTGTAGTTTGTTTTCAGTAATAAAGGCAATCGCCCGTTAAAAAAAATGTGTGTTCATTCGTGCTTATATTTACTCTGTACGCAGAAATGATCCTGATATTATATAATTACTAAATCTTTGGTACGTACCAAGTACGTACCAAGGTACGTACAGTACAACTGTCACATCCGTCATGAGATTTTTTTTTTCTCCGTAAAAATACTTCGTTCGAAAATAAACTACTTACCAGTCTTACCACAGAGTACATTTGTCTATCTGTCGGTGAATGTCGCACAGTCAGCTGTCAAAACTAGAGATGCACAAATACAAAATGGTAAATCGATCCTCGATTTAGCAGAAATAGCTGTTACTCAAAAGTATCATCACCATTTTTTTAATATATTATTTTTAACAACTATAATGCGGTAACGTTCCAGCTTCGATTCCATTTTGGTTGGCGTTTGAACTTTATCGCAATACCAAAATTCAGACAGGTGAATCGAAACTTAACCACAGTTGTAACCAAACTACAACTGAACCATAGACGTTCGCAGTTGTTTAAAATTAACGCGATCGGGCCCCTGGTTTGATATCCACTACGCCACGGGATGGGACAATTATTGTCTGCTTAGAAACGAAATGACGAGAGATTCGTGTCTGGGTGTAGTAAGACCATGTTCGTTTTCAATCCTCAATTACTAAATATCTACAGGGAATTTTAGTTATTGGCCGCATGAAATATACTTATATTAGGTACCTATGCTGTTACATATCTTTGGGCAAGAGATTACTATTTTAACTATTTTTACATCACTAAATTGTGATACGTGTTGGAGTCCGCCAATCAAAGTCATGCATAATTTTCTGATGGAATGAATCCTGCAGGGCGATCATGTATTTTTTGTTTCAATCAATTTCAATAAGAGCCGTATTACACAGTAAAATTGAATAGATTGGGCGTATACATAACGATTCATAGCACAATCTCGCTTTGTAAATTTGTCGGGTAACTGTGTGTTTAGTGCGATTGCCCCCCAGGGGGGCAATCGCACTAAAATATATCGACTGAAACGCAACTGAACTTGAAACGCAGCACAACTTTTTAAATGTTTCGTATCGCGTTAATGATTTGACTGAAAGTTGAAACGCAACTCGATCGTAGCTGGAACGTTACCGCTGTCATACGAACGGTTGTGAAAAAGTTAGGAAGATGCTACTTTGTTTTAATCGTTGAGCGGTGTTTGACTCGGTTTAACTTTTAAAACCTAATCAAAATGAATGCGTACATGGATTTATTAGAGAAGGCCCATGTATTCGACGTTGCGATGGCTCGGGCCCAAGAGAGGAAGAGAAATATAAGTGCAAGACGTATGTATGTGCGGAGCTTTTAAGTGAAGTGATTAACTACGATGATTCCACTGTAAAGCCATTAACATCTAACATTTTCGCTTCCTTGGAATTTGCATGACAATCCTTTACTAAGTACTTGTTGTGTTGTTATTAAATAACAAACATTTATTTTAGGTTTTCGTTGCATTGGCATTCTATGCCACTGGGTCCATCAATAATGTAATTGTTTGTCTGGGTCAATCAGGAATTAATTTTGTTTAACAAGACATTCATAGCCCTAATGAATACTTATAGATATTATTAATGCAAAAAATATATTCTATTGTAGGTGCTCGTTGGTGGATAGAAAGATGAATTATTCACCAGTGGCTGCTGCAATGATAACAAATGCATGCTGTGTGCTGCATATTATAGCATAAAAGGCACACATCACATAGTCTATTGAAGGCAGAGGAGGCTCAAACCAAGGCACCAGCGGCAGCGGTGGTGTGACCAAAGTGCGCCCTCAGCGAGTTGGAGCTAGGACGCGCTTGTCAGCAGGCACTCATACAACCTTTTGCGGGTAGATAGGGATATAGATCATAAATGAAATGCAGCGTTTCTACATCATCATTATTGTGATAAACATAGATTTTGCTATAATAATTGACAGTTAACATGGTTTTATTCAGAGATAAAATAACATACCCTTTAACTATTTTACAGGGCCTTAAATAAAAATCTTACATGTTAATAACTATAACCTATACAAATTTAAAAATTATATTTCTAGGCATATACTAGCTTTTTTCACATTTAATAATGAATGTTGATTCTCCTTCTTATAATTTATTTTTCCTTTTGTAATTTATTTTTGGTATTAACTTGTGCTAGTCCTTCTTCTGACTTTACATCATCTAATGGTCTGGGTCTTGTGTTGACAATACTGAAACAATAGATAGTGAGTTCTGTGAGTACCAATATTTCAGGCGGCTTTATAACGATTAACAGCTGCCCTGCATTATACTGATTTTTGTACACTAATACAATACTATAATGATGAGGTAAACTTTGTGAGTTTTTTGCTGAAAAATTTGTCGCTACCTAAAGGGGTTAAAGGCATAGAGTAAGTAGTTATACTTCATATATGCGTTAAAAGTGTGTTCTGCCAGCTTCTTTTCCTGATAGCCTGACAGTACTCATTCCAGGCATATTTTGATTATTATATTATATCATATAAAAATAAATTACCTTTTGGCTGAACCTATCAATGCTTTCAGCAAGCATCTGAATGATTAGACATTTTATGTATTTTTTTATAGCAGTATCTGCCCGCATTTCTTAAATGTGGATGACCTTGATACGTTTCTTCTAATGCACTTCTGGTAGCTGAAAGATTGATGAAATAATTATTTTCTAAAAAAATTACCTATATATGACATCTCATCATCATCAAGTGAAAAAAATTCACTTGTAAGCAGTAAAATTAATAATTACTTTTTATAGAAGTAGGTATATACCTTAGCTTATTCCTTTCCTGTTCTGGCAGGTCGTTTCGCATTAAGGGTCTCAGCACATTGAAGCCATAATTGTGCTGCAAATGCACGAGCCGCAACACCTCACTCATAAGAGCAAGGTCTCGGTGTCCTTCAGGAAACTCTATCATGAGCTTTAGCTGACGTTCTGTTGTGCATCTGCGGCGCTCTTCCATTTCCTAAAAGATTTCACAACTGAAGATCAGAAACAAAATTCTACAATAGAAGGGAATTCTTCTAAATGTGTTCACTGTTAGCAAATTAAGTACTAACTGAGCATAATGTGCTTAAATTAGCTCAGTAACTGCGTAAAATATTAGGTACTTCAACACCAACCAAACATTTCCACAATAGTTTTTTTATTTTACAAAACATTTAAAGTTTCGAAACTACAAAAAAAACAAACAAACAAAGAAACTACTTAGTATTCTGTGTTACTTACCAGTCTTACCACAGAGTACTTTTGTCTATCTGTCGGCGAATGTCACGCTGTCAGCTGTCAAAACTAGAGATGCACAAATATAAAATGGTAAATCGATCCTCGATTTAGCATTTTGTAGCAGAAATAGCTGTCACTTAAAAGTAACAGCACTAACAACTATAAAGCGTTAACGTTCCAGCTTCGATTCCACTTTGGTTGGCGTTTGAACTTTATCGCAATACCAAAATTCAGACAGGTGAATCGAAACTTAACCACAGTCGTAACCAAACTACAACTGAACCATAGACGTTCGCAGTTGTTTCAAATTAACGCGATCGGGCCCCAGGCCCCCGATCGCGTTAATTTGAAACAACTGCGAACGTCTATGGTTCAGTTGTAGTTTGGTTACGACTGTGGTTAAGTTTCGATTCACCTGTCTGAATTTTGGTATTGCGATAAAGTTCAAACGCCAACCAAAGTGGAATCGAAGCTGGAACGTTAACGCTTTATAGTTGTTAGTGATGTTACTTTTAAGTGACAGCTATTTCTGCTACAAAATGCTAAATCGAGGATCGATTTACCATTTTATATTTGTGCATCTCTAGTTTTGACAGCTGACAGTGTGACATTCGCCGACAGATAGACAAAAGTACTCTGTGGTAAGACTGGTAAGTAACACAGAATACTAAGTAGTTTCTTTGTTTGTTTGTTTTTTTTGTAGTTTCGAAACTTTAAATGTTTTGTAAATGTAAAAAAAACTATTGTGTTGGTTGGTGTTGAAGTACCTAATATTGTACGCAGTTACTGAGCTATTTTAAGCACATTATGCTCAGTTAGTACTTAATTTGCTAACAGTGAACACATTTAGAAGAATTCCCTTCTATTGTAGAATTTTGTTTCTGATCTTCAGTTGTGAAATCTTTTAGGAAATGGAAGAGCGCCGTAGATGCACAACAGAACGTCAGCTAAAGCTCATGATAGAGTTTCCTGAAGGACACCGAGACCTTGCTCTTATAGATAGGTGAGGTGTTGAGGCTCGTGCATTTGCAGCACAATTATGGCTTAAATATGCTGAGACCCTTAATGCGAAATGACCTGCCAGAACAGGAAAGGAATAAGCTAAGGTATATACCTACTTCTATAAAAAGTAATTATTAATTTTACTGCTTACAAGTGAAAAAAAAGATGTCATATATAATTTTATTAGAAAATAATTATTTCATCAATCTTACAGCTGCCAGAAGTGCATTAGAAGAAACGTATCAAGGTCATCCACATTGAAGAAATGCGGGCAGAGGCTGCTATAAAAAAATACATAAAATGTCTAATCATTCAGATGCTTGCTGAAAGCATTGATAGGTTCAGCCAAAAGGTAATTTATTTTTATATGATATAATATAATAATCAAAATATGCCTGGAATGAGTACTGTCAGGCTATCAGGAAAAGAAGCTGGCAGAACACACTTTTAGCGCATATATGAAGTATAACTACTTACTCTATGCCTTTAACCCCTTTAGGTAGCGACAAATTTTTCAGCAAAAAACTCACAAAGTTTACCTCATCATTATAGTATTGTATTAGTGTACAAAAATCAGTATAACGCAGGACAGCTGTTAATCGTTATAAAGCCGCCTGAAATATTGGTACTCACAGAACTTACTATCTATTGTTTCAGTATTGTCAACACAAGACCCAGACCATTAGATGATGTAAAGTCAGAAGAAGGACTAGCACAAGTTAATACTTAATATTATATGAAGGAGAATCAACATTCATTATTAAATGTGAAAAAAGCTAGTATATTAAAAAATACATAAAAATAACTATTACTATTATAAAACAAGTGAATACATAAACTTACGTTTTCAGTCGTAGGCGTGGTGAATATCCCTCTTCTGAAACTATAGTAGTATTCTTTGTGACGTGATTTTATTAATAGTGTAAAGTGTAAGTGCCTAGAAATATAATTTTTAATTTGTATAGGTTATAGTTATTAACGTGTAAGATTTTTATTTAAGGCCCTGTAAAATAGTTAAAGGGTATGTTATTTTATCTCTCTGAAGAAAACCATGTTAACTGTCAATTAATTATTATAGCAAAATCTATGTTTATGACAATAATGATGATGTAGAAACGCTGCATTTCATTTATGAGCTATATCCCTATCTACCCGCAAAAGGTTGTATGAGTGCCTGCTGACGAGCGCGTCCTAGCTCCAACTCGCTGAGGGCGCACTTTGGTCACACCACCGCTGCCGCTGGTGCCTTGGTTTGAGCCTCCTCTGCCTTCAATAGACTATGTGATGTGTGCCTTTTATGCTATAATATGCAGCACACAGCATGCATTTGTTATCATTGCAGCAGCCACTGGTGAATAATTCATCTTTCTATCCACCAACGAGCACCTACAATAGAATATATTTTATGCATTAATAATATCAATAAGTATTCATTAGGGCTATGAATGTCTTGTTAAACAAAATTAATTCCTGATTGACCCAGACAAACAATTACATTATTGATGGACCCAGTGGCATAGAATGCCAATGCAACGAAAACCTAAAATAAATGTTTGTTATTTAATAACAACACAACAAGTACTTAGTAAAGGATTGTCATGCAAATTCCAAGGAATGACAATGTTAGATGTTAATGGCTTTACAGCGGAATCATCGTAGTTAATCACTTCACTTAAAAGCTCCGCACATACATACGTCTTGCACTTATATTTCTCTTCATCTCTTGGGCCCGAGCCATCGCAACGTCGAATACATGGGCCTTCTCTAATAAATCCATGTACGCATTCATTTTGATTAGGTTTTAAAAGTTAAACCGAGTCAAACACCGCTCAACGATTAAAACAAAGTAGCATCTTCCTAACTTTTTCACAACCGTTCGTATGACAGCGGTAACGTTCCAGCTACGATCGAGTTGCGTTTCAACTTTCAGTCAAATCATTAACGCGATACGAAACATTTAAAAAGTTGTGCTGCGTTTCAAGTTCAGTTGCGTTTCAGTCGATATATTTTAGTGCGATTGCCCCCCTGGTTTCTAATTGAAATTGATTGAAATAAAAGATACTTGATCGCCCTGCTGAACAAAGCCTTTAGGGAAATTGATGCACAAACTAGTTAGAGATACTACGCACAGACTAGTTAGAGATACTACGTATGGTCCTACGTTCATACAAGTCTTAGCAGAACCACAGAATACTAAGGGACAGAATCATCACTCCGCAAAGAAATTTAAACAAATAGCGACTCTTGCTAATTCAGTTGCTATGACGCAATAACATTCAGCTCGTGTAGCGCTGCATATCAAAGACAAAGTATATTTTTACTTTATCTTAGGACGAAAGAGGTATAATTATAGACCTCCTTGGAGTAAAATCAAAGTAAAATACTCCATGTCTCCGAAGCTCCATGTTTTTAGGGAAGAAGACTGCGACTTTTTGGCGGGAAGTGAAAAGTGATACAGTTCGATTTTGTTTTATTTTCCAAACAAGTGTTATTTCGAGTGATCATGGCTAATATCGGTGGAATATTAACCATTATGTGTTCGTTAACGTGCACGAGTGTAGGCAAATGAAACAAAATAGGGAAAACATTGCTTTTTATGTTCTCACAAAAAGTCCATGGAAAGCTTGAATAAAGTTCCACCACTTTATTGAAGCACTAGGAGAGGGTCCGGCTTGTTGCTGTTGACCTTCATTCTCAACAAAAGTATAATAAAATGGAATATTAAACTATCAAATAAAAACTACGTAAGACATGGCGGTATGGTCTTAGAGACTTTAGCCTGCCCTAACGGGAAACTTAAAAAAAAAAGGAAGAATACTGCAACTTTATCCCGCTAGGGGCGCTGGTACTCGTAAATGATTAAGTTGTTATTTTCGACCTTAGAGTATATATATAAGTATACTCTAAGTTTTCGCCTTACAAAACAAGAATTAACAAGATATTGCTGAATATACATAAGGGCTAGGTAGCCGAACAACAAGTAGCAACAATATTGTTAAAACAAAGAACACAAATCTTTGGTTATAGATGGGTTAAGTACCAGCTGTATCATAAAATATTTCTGGCCATAAGTGATTATTATATACGTGTGGGTGCATTAAAAATTGTCCTATTACATTTCAAAATACATAATTCTAATGACAGTATGCTTTGGATTGCTCAAAACATTGTAAATACCAACCTATCCAGCTATTCTTTTGTCATAATTTTTTAATCACTTCGTTGGCTAAATACAGTAAGGTTAAGTAAATATGTATTTGATTCACTGATTTTCAAATGACTATAGTCATAATATATTAATTTTAATTTACTTAATATATTAAGCCAATTTTTCACGATTTTGATTTACGTTTCCAGTCAGCAATCGTTTATCACTTCGAGTTTGGATACTTTATCTGAGGTTTATCATAACTTTTTTGCATTTGTTTGCTTACTGTATATGCTAGTGGCGACATCTACGATACGCTTTGCCTCTTTTTCATCAAACAATTTGACATTGATGACAGTGCGCTTGAAAGACTCCGTAAAACGAAGTGTTAACATACCTGTTTTCAAAAAGATGAATTATAACGGTTTCTTTGAGTTTAATTTATTGTTTTGTGTCCAAAATATATTGTATGTTATGTGTGTTAATATTTATTTGTTTAAACGGTTCTGGCATTAATTTCTTCAGTGACGTGCATTAAAATTCATACGATAACCTGTTTTCAAACATAGTTTTGTAAACTGTTATAACTCGCTAAATACAGTTAAAATCTGTAATAATACAGTTAAAACCTTCAGTTACCCATATAGACGTGATTTTTCTAAATAACCTAGGTGAAAATGTCAAGTTCTCGGACTTCTCGGATACCATCTCCGGCCCGGTCACAAGGCTCAGCGCTGACGCCGCGGCGGCAGAAGTCCCGCAGGTCTCGCAGCACGGGCTCGCCTGCGCGTACCAATGCCTCTGGCAGGCTCAGCACTTTGATTCAGGAGTACAGGGAGAGGAACATGGGCTCGTTTGTTCTGTCACCATTGGTGAGAAGATCTATGCTGACCGATGATACTAATATTGAAGAACCGAGACGTGAGTACAAACAATTTAATCTGATTTATTATGTACAAACGTAGTCATATAAATAAAAAAATATGTCATCTATTCTTGCACAAACTCAATCATTTTTAAATATCAACAAACATCTATACTGTTATATACAATTTAATTTTGGTCTGATACTTCTATGTACTAACTGTTATAACATTAACATAACTACTGTGACAGTATCTATCCCACCAGTGATAGACCGGACAAAAATAGAATCACTAGTGAAATGTGAGCTTGTAATTAAGGTAAATAAACTTGTATGGAACTCTAATTTGATGTGACGACCTATTGAGGTGGTTAACTCATTAATATCCACTCTATAAGCATAATCATAAGGAATTCCCACTGACAATGCAGATGGTTTAACTCGTTGAATTTTGAGCCATGCCCATTATCGTCACAAATTCATTCTCTCAATGCCAAAGGGATAAGAAATAGTATAGGGTCTCCTCCTGTGGCTCAATTGTGGCACTGGCCAACTATAGACATATTCTTAAATTCAATCAATCTTCAGCCAGAGCCATATTTTGCACATAAATCATAGCCATATAGAAATTGATATAAATCTGGTAGGTTTGCATTATCATTAATCATTGAAGATCTTGAAAGAAGCCCAAAGTAAAACAATTTAGATGTATTCAAGGGCTGGCTGGTAATAAACTGATTCATAAAACAACAAAATTACTTTATACATATATTTATATTTAAAATAACTTTATACAATTTTTAGATAGCTATTTGGTGTATTATTAATAAAATATAAACCAATTCTACTGAAAACTCGGCATTTAGCTGTGATTTAATGCTTTATTTACTCATAATTTTTACCAAGTGAAAATTCTAAATTTTCACACAGCTAATGATCTTCATACTTTTATTACGTACCTATTAAGTTGTACTTTTGTACATTACTTGTTATAGTGCAATAAAGATAAATCACAATAATATTAAAAATGTAAAAGTTTGTATGAAATTGTGTGTGTTTGTTGGCTCAAAGGATTTGAGTGAAATTCGGAATGCAGATAGTTTATACCCTGGTTAACAAATAGGCTACTTTTTGTCTTAGGAAACCATGGGTAAAACCGCGGGGCGCAGTTAGTTTATTATATTATAATGTGAACTTTACATAATTTATTTATTTTACTAGGCAAAAGTTGGTGGAGGAAACTAGATGAGAACTCAAGAGATGTGATCGAAGTTTTAGAAGATAACAAAATTGAGGAGCCAATCAATTTTATAGAGGAATTGGACATTGATGTTTTAAGGTAAACTGTCATTAATATCTTTGTCAGTCTGTGTTATAGAGAAGTTGCAACTTGTGGTGCTATGGGTTCGATAGATATTGGTCTAGATTCATATATATACATATATTCACATATATACATGCCTATTTTGAGCTCACTCACACAGAAAAGCTAAGTGTTGTTTTGTTATAACAAAAATATTCTATGTATGTAGGTATTAGTTGTGCATTTCATTTTATGCTAGTGGATAACACTCTTCATAGTATCTGTAAGCATAAAATTTATATGTAATATAATGCACCTCATAAATAAAATATTCTCGAAGCAGTAATTGCCAGCCTTACTATTTACTCTCAGGACGTGATACATTTGCTTTTTGTATGATGTGTGTTATTCAAGTGTTAAAAGTGAAATTTATGTCCAATTTTTACTCAATTATACATTATAGTATTTATTAACCACTGTCATTTTTTATATTCCAGTCAAGAGAAAAATAACTCCATGTTGGATATTCCAGAAAGTAGTGGAAGTGAATCTATACAAAGTATTGTCCTGCCTCAAAGAAAATTGTTCACTGAAAAAGAAAATCACCCGCAGAAAAAGTTTGGTCAATTAATTGACACAAGAGACACTCTGGATAAACAGTATAAAACGAATGCTACTACTAGTGTCAATATTAACGCTGCGCCTAAAGAACTTTTTCAGAACAAGCCTAGGTCTAAACCATTATTCCCTGCTAGTCTCCTCAATATATCTCCAAACAAAACGACAGGTGATAAAACTCTAACAGATATCGAGCCAAAAAGACACGTTCGTAACATATTCGGTAATCGCCAAGGAACCAAACGGAAGAATATGTTCGCAAATTTTATTTTATCTGAAAGCGAGGATGAAAGCCTTGAAATTCAGCCAAAAGTGTTTGGATTCCGAAGAAAATATGATGCAAAAAGACGTGAAAGTTCGTCTTCTCGAGGTTGTAGAGATCCTTCACCGACATCTAGCATCACTACTGACATGGAACTAGATGACTGGAAGCTTCTCCCATCGTCGACTATGGTAGAAAACCAATTAGAAGCCATGATGAGTGGTGGTAATACTTCAAAACGAGGAAGATTATGTAAATTGTCTGAAGCAAAAGAATCTGATACCGGGACAAACAGTACAGAAATTGTTAACAATACAAAGCAATTCAATAAGTTCACTTTCTCAAATAATAAATCTAAGACAATAAACAAAGAAAAATCGCTTGAGCTGAACTCATCAATACGAACTAGGAGTATGTCTATAGCATCACAAAATCGTAATGATAAAGTTGGTGGAGAGCGACAAAACAAATCAAAGATAACAAATATTTCACAATCATCAATAGTTACCGAAACCAAAAACAAATCTGGTGCAATAGACACAAAGCCAAATGCCTCTGCTAACAAGTCGCGAAACAACACCAGTAAAATTAAAAATGCCCCCATAATAACTGTAAAGCAAACTGAAAATGGGGATGAGGGTGACAAAGCAGACAAACAAAATGAAAGTCCTCAATCACTCACTAAGAACAACGAGTATCAAGACCAAAGTCAAGAGATTGAACAAGAGAGGGAATGTGAAGAAAATGAAATCGAAGAACAAGAAAAGGAAGATAATCAACAACAAGATCAAAATCAAGAAGTACAAAATGAACGCCAGATCATACAAGATGAAGTTCATAAAGAGCAAAATCAAGGAGTACATCATAAAAGCCAGGAAAAGAAAAATGAAAGCCAAGAAATAGGAGACGAAAGCCAGGAAGGACAAAATGAAAGTCAAGAAGTCCATCATGAAAGCCCAGAAATAGAAGACGAAAGTCAAGAAGTCCATCATGAAAGCCCAGAAACAGAAGACGAAAGTCAGGAAGAAACACATGATAGCCAAGAAGAGCATAACGAAAGTAAAGAAATACAAGATGATAGCCAAGAAAGGCAAAATGAAAGTGAAGATGAAAAACAAAATGTCAGTCAGGAAGAAATTGAAGAAAATGAATGCGGAGAAGTTAATGATATGGAATATGATAATGAAATCGAAGCAGTAGACGATGACGAAAGTCAGGAGGAAAAACATGGTAGTCAAGAAGAGCAAAACGAAAGTAAAGAAATACAAGATGAAAGCCAAGAAAGGCAAAATGAAAGTCAAAAGATGCAAAATGAAAGTGAAGATGAAGAACAAAATGTCAGTCAGGAAGAAATTGAAGAAAATGAATGCGGAGAAGTTAATGATATGAAATATGATGATGAAATCGAAGCAGTAGACGATGACGAAAGTCAGGAGGAAAATCATGGTAGTCAAGAAGAGCAAAACGAAAGTGAAGAAATACAAGATGAAAGCCAAGAAGGGCAAAATGAAAGTCGAAAGATGCAAAATGAAAGTGAAGATGAAGCACAAAATGTCAGTCAGGAAGAAAATGAATGCGGAAAAGTTAATGATATGGAAAATAATGATGAAATCGAAGCAGTAGACGATGATGAAAGTCAGGAGGAAACACATGATAGTCAGGAAGAGCATAACGAAAGTAAAGAAATACAAGATGAAACCCAAGAAGGGCAAAATGAAAGTCAAGAAATGCAGAATGAAAATGAAGATGATGAACAAAATGTCAGTCAGGAAGAAATTAAAGAAAATGAATGCGGAGAAGTTAATGATATGGAATATGATGATGAAAACGAAGCAGTAGACGAAGAAGCAGATGAAAGTGATCAAGATGACAATCAAGAAAATGAAAGCGATCAAGAAGAAGTGGTCGATCAAGGTGACTATCAAGACAATCATGATAGCACTCCAAACGTATCACACGATACTACCGGCAGAAACAGAAAGAAAGACGAATCACCAGAAGTGATTCTACACGACACAACAAACCAAGGCCATTCTTACTTTGCTGTCCATGGTCGTAGCACGAGCGTCAGAAAAACGAAAAGCATCATCAAAAACTTACACATCAGGCCAAGTGTCGCCACTGTCAGAGAAAGTATTAGTTTATCTGACGGAACTCAATCTCAATCTAAGAACTCAAATGCAGAAGGCTCATGGGATTCGCACGGTGTTACGCGCAAAACGCTCCGGCAAACATTCGGCAAAGATTTCACGCCTCGAAAATCGTTACGCACCTTGGTGATGGAGAAATCGGCTAAAAGACAGACTGTAGCCAATGATCTAACATCAGTGACAGCAAAGTTCCCTCAAGCTAATTCGACAGAGTTTCCAGAAGAATCTGCCCATCAAGATAACGTTGAGATGGATCATGAAGCCCAAGAATCTGATCATGAAGTTTCTAGAAGGACGAGACAGGCAACGTTAGAAATATATCTGCAGAAGATAAAGAAGCAAAATATGGAACAAATGGCCAAAATGGTATGTATAACATTATTAAAGGGAAGTTTTAGCTTCTGCATCTACTTTTAGTCCAGTCATTTGGTAGTTTTACCTGGAAAGTTTTCCGGGAGTTTTGAAAAATGGTAATTTTGTAGATTTTGATGTGCTCTTTCCGATTTTCAACTTTGCCACCTAGTATGTTTGCCGCTCGCGTTTTGGCGTACGAGCGCCGCAAAATGTACTACATCCACGGTTGTCTGGAAGAGATCGCTTTAAGCTATAAAACCTCTTGTGACACTTATATTGTTAAGTTTGTCTTACACTGTTACTTTAACCGTCTTCAAAAAGGGGGGGTTCTCAATTTGATTGTATATATTTTTTTATGTTTGTTACCTCAAAACTCCGTCATTTATAAACCGATTTGGAAAATTCTTTGCGTTGGGTTCAGTATAGCTACAAAGTGGTCCATAAATTTTATTGATATTCGACCTTGGTCTTGGAAGATACATAGG
Organism: Petrophora chlorosata; assembly: GCA_951640565.1. Taxonomy (NCBI): domain Eukaryota; kingdom Metazoa; phylum Arthropoda; class Insecta; order Lepidoptera; family Geometridae; genus Petrophora; species Petrophora chlorosata. The sequence continues at coordinate 13,703,449 of OX621201.1, read as the reverse complement.
AATTGAAGTCGGTTTTTTTTGTTGTAAAATGAATTATGTATTATGGTGTTACCATTAAGAGTTATTCATTCATATCTTATCTTATTTCACAGAGAGAAGCAGTAAGAAATTCGCTGAAAGCGCCTGCAAGAGATACCCTCAATCCTTTCAAAGTACCTGCAAAGCCTATGTTCCCGCGTGGCTCGGTCGTCAAACCCTCCAAGCCAAAGACTAAAAAACCCATCAAATCATTTGTACGTTTAGAAGATTTGCCAGAAGAAATAATTGAAGATATGAAATACAAACCCCCTAAGAGGTTCCAGCCAGCCAATGCACCTTGGATCACAAAGAGCTTGTACAGTTATTTGGAAGCCAAGTTGGAACCTAAGTAAGTTGACTTCAATCGCCCTTTACAATATCTTCAAACAGATTCAGTGAGCTTATATAATATAGATATGGTAATATTAAAAAGTTACTTATATTCAGGTTTAATTTAGGTCACCCTATTATTATTAAAGTTGGCCAATTCTAAGCTGCATCAAAATCGGTCCAGTAATTTCCGAAATAAATGCGAAATTAACCCCTTTCCTTCTAAATTTTCACGAATAAACCTCTTACCCGATCTTGATGAAAGGCACAGACATAGCCTGTAGCTCGGAGGACAGTTTTTTTAATGATGAATCTACGTTTGACCACCATCTCGTCTGATGTTAAGCGAGGATGTGGCTGAAGATGGAGCACGTAGATTTAGAACATACCCATTCATTCTAGACTTGAAGATACTCAAATTGAGTATCAGGAAACAGAACACGACAAAGAGCTACATTCCTTAGCAGTACGCACTATAAACGTGGAACCAAAACGCTTTGTACGAATTAGCGGAATGTCAACTACATAAGGATGATATTTGGCCGACCTTTTGCTCGTCCTGTGACGGAAGGAGGAGGGTGGAATTAGGTCGTGAAGTTCCTGTGCACATTCCCCAGAAAATACAGTATATAACTGCAGCGATATAGCTCAGGCGCAAACCCCACGCGCACAAAGTCATGGGCAGCAGCTAGTAGGTAGTTCATACTTAGACTTTTTTTACTGATTATAGGCTTGCGTTTAAACTCTAGTCACCTGATGGTCAGCGATGATGTGGTCTAAGATGTAACACGCTCGCTTAAAAGATACCTGTTCTCTCTCGATTTGAAGACCCTCAGGGCCCCAATTCGCTATGACAACTTGGTGATTGCTTGCATCGAAATCACATCGATTCCTCATTAGTAAACGACATCTCTATGACGCATTCATACATTTATATATTTATGACGCGTCGTAGAGAATACAAATTTCGCAGATGTCGTTTATTAATGAAGGAATCGACGTTTCCTCGAAGCAAGGAATCGCCAAGTTGTCATAGTGAATTAGGGCCCAGGTTGCATTTGTCAGGAAACACGTTGGCAATGCGTTCCGCTCCTTGGCTGTTCGTGAGATGAACGTGGAAGCGAAACGTTTACGATTAAAGAGAAGATTAAAGTTCTTTTTTTAATGACTTATCTCGAAAAGACGTCCCATAATAAGACTAATGAGAAATTTTAGTTTGACTAAACTGCTAAGTAGAGTATTAGATTTTCTGGTCGGAGTAATTTTCGACGTTTACAGTGAGTCTTAGCCGTTTTATATCAATTATGTTATTATGTTATAAGTAGAGTATGTCTAAGAATGTGGTTAAAGATGTCATAGTATTTCCATGACTTCATGACACTCAAGAATTTCAGTAAACTATAATTTAAAAAACCTCCGACACAAAAAACCTATAAAAAGTAAAAAATGGCTGAACCGATTTTGATACAACATGTCTAAGAACCACCATTAGAAAACCTGCTTTCAAATAAAAAAACCGCATCCACTTCGGTTCACCCGTTTAAGAGCTACGGTGCTACAGACACACAGACAGACACGCATAGTAGTCAAACTTAACAACTTCATAATACCTTCATAATGCGAACGGTCAAGGAGTGGAACTCTCTGCCGGCATCTGTTTCCGGATAGCTATAATCTGGGTGTCTTTAAGACAAGAGTGAACAGGTTTCTTCTAGGCGAGCGTGCTACATCTTCGACCGCATCGTCACTTAACAACAGGTGAGATAGCGGTCAAACGCAAGCCTATAAATAGTAAAAAAATCTTTTTAATCCCCTCATTTTTGTGTCGGGGATTAAAAATACCTACATATCTAATTCCAGATACGACTACAAATCGCGCGTGCGTGCCGAAAAGCTTGTTGAGACAATTTACAATTTCGTCAAAGATCTGCGGCGACGCGAGACTGCCCCCCCGGATGCCGTCGAAGTCTTGAAGCACGAGATGGCGCGGCTCAACATTGTCAAGACGCATTACGATTTTTACTGTTTCTTCCGCAAGTTTCTGCCGAGAGACGTAAGAATTATGGTAAGTGAGCTTTTTCATCGATATTTTTACCCCATATCTTATACTAGTATATTGTTTGTTGAGCAATTTGAGCCTGCCGACACGCAAGCATTACTGTTCTGGTGTGGAAGGCATTGTAGCCAGCGAAATTCATATTCATATAGTTTATTAGCATTCTACAATGTAGTTCTTAGGTGGTAGGTTACAAAAATAAATGAAATTACTTTGCATATGAGAATTATCTGGGTGTCTCAGAGTGATGAGCGCAATGCAGTGCTACGCAGTAATTTGCATATGTTCTGGGTTGCACTGCAATTGTCATGTGCAAGCGTGGAGCTTACCATAAGGCGAACAACTTGCTCGACTTAATGCTCAGTTGCAAAATCCCTCGTAAACAATGGCACTACCAAGCCACACTACCAGTAGTGTCGTTAAGGCAGTAGTCTGCTTTAGGAGCCGAAAAAAAAGCGTTTTTTCAACATTTTTTTTGAAAGGGAAGGAAATGATTGCGGTAAACGAAATTTTGAGACGATAGTATATTATATTCAAGCTTTAAAAAACAATTTTTATTATTACAAATTATTGAAATTTGCCAAAGTTGTAACGATTTTTCTGGGGCGCCTGGAGTGTGCACTCGTAAATCGGTGCCGGTGATGGAGGTCGTGCGATGCATTTGAAACAGTGGAACCAAATTTTTTTTTAGTTTTTATAAGTTCCTTTTCTATATGAACTAAAAAAATACCGAAGAAATGACGAAATTCCAAATTTTTTCGAAGTTTGAAAAAAAAATTCACTTTTTTGAAAAAAAAAATCACTTTAAGTTCTAAAACAAGTAATTTAAATAGTACTTTTGTCCAACTTTTTTAGTTCAAATAGAAGATAATTCAATACTGAAGCTAGATCACTTTGGTTTTTTTTCGATCGGACATATATTGTTTTTACTATCGCCGGCACCGTTTTCTAAAACTTGTGATAATGAAACTGACGCTACAAATAGCAGTGTAGAAGCCGATTCCGATAGCTATAGTTTACCGTTATCCCAACAACTAATCAACACAGACCTTCTAGAACCTCCAAATAATATTTCAAAGGACCGTTCAATCCTTTCAGGTATATACGAGTATAGTCAAACAATAGAATACACGAAGGGGCGGAGCGCGCGCGCTCGGGTCTGCCCGAGCATTCGCACCTGCTCGACGCTCGGCCACTAAAACTGATCTAGCTTCGAAAATATGTCGAATTGGCCTCTAAAATTTTGAACACATATTCTTGGATAGTTTTGGAATAGATTTAAGACAAAAACGAAAAATCGATTTTTTGAAGCCTGTAAAGCAGACTACTGCCTTAAGAACTTCCCTCTTACAATACTGTGCAATAGTGTAGTTGATTGCTTTTCTGCTACCTCAATGATGTAGCCTACATGAAAACTTTCCATCTCCTGCTTTAGAAGTTTGGAACAGTCTACATATCAGTTGAACCTGCCTGGTTAGGTTTTTTTTTATTTATGTTTGCTGATTGTCCTCTAACAATGATAACAGAGACGTTTTGCAATTACGACACCTTGTTTGCTCAATTGAATTCAACTATAATAATTGAAAAATATCAATGAAGAAGGGGATAAAGGCTAAAGAATCAGGTTGATGGGGATAATTTGTCTGGTGAGGTTTAGATGCAATGATGAAACGGGATGACGAGCGATGAACTACATGATACATAACGATGTTCAGAATCGAGTGGAATCACAAATCATACCTTTACATAGTTGACTTCGCCGATCTTCTCATTTATGCATTAGTATAGTGCACGCCAAAAGCCGGGTCCACACCGGCCGATCCACGTCCAAACGCGCGCGGCAGAATCACGATCCAAACGTGCGGTCGGTGTGGACGCATCTCGACCGATCCAAACGACAAAAGAACGAGACGTTACGCAGTTGGCGACGAACCAAACGAACTAAATGTTTGATCATGGATCGGCCGGTGTGGACACGGCTAAATAACATTAACAAACAACTTGCAAACACATTCGTACAAACACACACTAACGGAATAAAGTTAACATGCTTACCCTGCTACATCACAATCTGTGACCATACTTCATCTATTAATTATTTTTTCTATCTATCCTAAGGGCCGTTCAAGTATGACGTAAGCGCTATGGGGGGGTGGGGGGTCTTTGTTTTGCTTATTTTGGATGACATGGGGGGTAGGGGAGTCTAGATGATGATTACGTCATCGGTAGTTGTTTACTTTTTTACACGAATGGCAACCCTCACATTGTCTATGCTTGAAAACGAAACGCATTGTTATGTTCGTAAGATTATAATATTTTCGTCACTTACTCTATGTTGAATACTGTATCAGTAAAACCTAATCTCTATCCTAAATCTATTTTCTTATTTTTAAAATTATAATTATAATATATAAAAAATACATTTTTAATTGAAAAATGTTTACGTAAGTATAAGGGGAGGGGGTAAGAGCTTTGCTTACTTTTGCTGTAAAGGGGGATGAGGGGGTAAATAATTGTAATAAATCTGCTTACGTAATATTTGAACGGCCCCCTACCTCCAAACTTGTATCTTATAAATTAAGTAGTCCTTGTCTTTTGCAATATACCGATGTACAAATTATAAATTTAAAGTAAGTAAAATTAGATTAATTAGATCCGTGGAGAGGCCTGGTGATCTGTGATAAAGGCATATACGCCTACCTCGGGCACCAGGCTTCGCAAAACAGGTTTAGTATAGTTGTTTTGTTAATTTGTTTATCTATTTTTGTACCTTTTTTGCGAAGACAATAAATGCTTATTATTGTCAACAAAGATGGCGGTTTTGATTCGTTTTTTTTTTGTGCGAACGACGCGTGTCGGTGATCTACTGCGCTTGGGCATTCGTTCCCACGTTGTCATTGTTTTGCGCGGTGAAATAGCGCAATTCGACAGAACTGCATTTATTTATTTATTCAACAAAATCTACAGCTTTGAAACAAACATTTAACGCTTATGATAAATCTTCTACCCAATAACGGATTTACATTATTGGCTATAAGTTTTGCATTGTGAAGATGTTAAAGGGTTGGTTTCTCTTTTTCAGATTATACCAGACGTTGTGAACAATTTACCTCTTCCAAGACATGGACCATTTTCTGATATCCTCACAGGAAACACACTGCAAGGACCGTCAACAAGTAAATAAAGGATAAGTCAAATGTTATGCTTTCTGTAATTATGCTTTTCCCTTTTGTTTAGAATTATGCAAATGTTATGCTTTCTGTAATTATATTCCTTTTTTGTGTAGAATTATGATTAAAAGTTATGGTGAGATTTAATATTTTTTTATTATAAACTTTAGGGTGGGTTAAAGAAGAGTCATGAATATTGGGTATCTAGGAATTGTTTATTTCGAAAATAGTAGGATACAAATGTAAACCTATGTTACAATGGAGCACCATACACATAAAATTATATTGCTATAATATTGGTACAAATACATGGAAAACTCGTAGTAACCAACAAGAGGCGACTTTGAATGTGACCAGCATTGCAGTGATTGCCAACAATTCATATTCCAATCGATGATAACAATAAATAATAATATAACGCCCAACGGTCACATACATAGATCCCGGCCCCTAACTAGGATTCCCTGTATCTAGGAAACAAGGAACTATGAGGACCATGGTCCCACAACACCCAGACACGAAACAAATGCTTGCGCTTTTTTTTATCTGTGCACAAACATTTGTCCCGTCGCGAGAATCGAACCCGCAACCTCAGTGATGTATGAGATTTGAGCCAACCTGCCCAACCACTACACCACAGAGGCTGTCAAAATGATCATCAACAACATCCTTTATTCTAGCAATGTTTGGAACTGGACCAAACTTGTGTCACAATATCTAAATGTAGATTTAACATTAGTGCAAAACTTCTTGCCCTAATTGCCTTAGTCCAAAAATATCATGGCAGCCATAAAATAATGCACTACGTACCACCACTGTCGGGCACAATCCCAAAAAGTGAAAGCTGGCTCTTGTTGGTGACATGAATAACTTAATAAGAAACATACATCCCTGGCTTAACTATAGGTATGTATAGAAGTGATAAAGGCAATGCTTAGTCTTACTTTGATCGTCTAATTGGGGCATAATTACTCTCCTTAAATATTTGACTCAAAACAAAATTACAAATTTTACAATGCAATATAATTATAATTATAGGTTAAATTCCTTTTTACTATTTGATCAATGAAGCTTGAAATGCTCATACTAAATAGAAACATGTTACCTGACAAAACTAGTATGTTCAATATACATCGAACATTTTGCTTATCTGTAACTAAAAATTCTAGTCTTAAGTTGTTATCATCATCATCATCAGCCCATCAAGTTCCCACTGCTAGGACACGGGCCTTCACTCATAGAGAGAGAATGGGTCATAATCCACTACGCTGGCGCAGTGCTGGTTGGGGGATGTCACATGTCCTTGACTTTTTGTGAAAAAAATTTCCGCCGGCCGGCCCTCAAGATGTTTTCCTTCAAAGTTTTTAGAGCGAGTGTTTAATCCGCACATAACTTAAGGAAGTCAGTGATGCGGGGCAGCGGGATTCGAACTCGGGTGCATCGGATCGAAAGTCGCACGTGCTCCCACTGAGCCACACTCGCTCTACGTGTAAGTTCTGCTACAAAACAATTCCTGGTCATAAGTTATTTGAAAAATTGCTCCAGAATTTGCTCTCAAAATCTGATGATGCCGTACATTTTAATTCAGTGTTTAAGTGATTTGTAAAAATCATATTATAAGTTCAAATCTGAGAAAATGATACGGGTAGTGTTCAGTGGCTTTACTTCTATTACAAAAGATAAATATGTTACGTTAAATTCATCTGTACACATTAAACATTGTGCTAATAGAACAAAATATACATTAATATATAATGAACAAGAGCGAGTGTGGCTCAGTGGGAGAATGTGCGACTTTCGATCCGACGCACCCAAGTTCGAATCCCGCTGGCCGCACCACTGACTTTCTTAAGTTATGTGCGGATTTAACACTCGTTCTGAAAACGGTGAAGGAAAACATCGTGAGGAAACCGGCATGTCCAAGAATTAATCACAAAAATTCAAGGACATGTGACATCCACCAACCCGCACTGGGCCAGCGTGGTGGATTATGGCCCAGTCTCTCTCTATGAGAGAAGGCCCGAGTCCCAGCAGTGGGAACGTGATGGGCTGATGATGATGATGATGATATAATGAACAAAATAAATGCGAAGTCCATAAGTAAAATACTAAGGCAGTAATTGTACAACATAACTACCCATAACAGATCACATATTTATATTCACTAGTATTGATGCAAATATGGTCGCACCGAGTAACATTGCGAAACAGTGGGCACTCAAAAAAATACAATGCAGCAAAAATGCATTATGTTAAAAATACTCAAAAGTTATAATAAACCAACTAATTCCCCCAACCCCATTTTATCATCGGACTACAAGACGTACGGCAATACGCCACCGTTTCATGGTGGACATTCCTCCCGCGCGTACTAAACGCTTCGCTTCCACTTTTGTTATGCGTACTGCTAACGAGTGGAACTCCCTGCCAGTCAGTCTTTCCCGATAGCTATAATCTGGGAATCTTCAAGTCTCGAGTGAACAGGTACTATCTTGGTAAGCGTGCTAGATCGTCGACCGCATCGTCGCTTACCATCAGGTGACATAGTGGTCAAACGCAAGCCAATTAACAAGTAAAAATAATAATAATAATAATATTTTTCAAATAAATTGTTATATACAGAAAACTGATTTTATAAGCACATTAGCACACTGAGAAATATATATAACAATAAATTCAAAGTTCTGGGCAACTGTTGGGCAGGCGTGACGTCATTATGTCCCTTCTCCATCTGCATCTTAACGCGTATCATCATCATCAGCCCATTACGTTCCCACTGCTAGGACACGCCTTCTCTCATAGAGAGAGTATGGGCCATAATCCACTACGCTGGCCTAGTGCGGATTGGTGTGAATGTCACATGTCCTTGAACTTTTAGTGATGATTTCTTGGAAATGCCGGTTTCCTCACGACGTTTTCCTTCACCGTTTTTACAGCGAGTGTTAGAACCGCACATAATTTAAGTCAGTGATGCGGGCCCAGCGGGATTCGAACTTGGGTGCGTCGGATTGAAAGTCGCACGTTCTCCCGCTGAGCCACACTCGCTCTAAACAACGCGTATAACACGATAATGAACTCCCTACTTCGATGAGGCTAAGCTTAACGCGTTATTTTAATAACATTTCTAATGCATTAGACGTCACACTCGGCTAGCGGTTGTTTCGACACTTCAAAAGGTTTTAACGCGTTATCGTACCGTTCGTGCAGTGTAGCCATAGAATTAACGCGTAAGTTTTTGATGCCACACTTATGGCACAGGTAGATACAGCCATTTAACATTATAGATTGTAGGTGGAGCAGGGACATTAGACACACCACATTACCATGCCCGTGTCTTTAGGGAAGGTATCCATATTACGTGACCCGTTCAGAGGGGGAGGGAGTCTTCAAAAAAAGGGGGGGTTTCGTCACGTAGTTAATATCCTCTAGGAAGCGAAGCACGCGGCAAGCGCCGTATTAAAATAAAGACAAATATGGGCCAAATATTTTTTTTGCGTTTGCAAAAAGTTATTCAAAACCATGTTTATGAATTACTACTTGAAAACTAGAGGGGGAGTGGGGAGGTCTTGGCATAAACAACGGGTGGTCGCCGAGAGGGGCTAAAAATTTAAAAATTTGGGTCACGTAGTATGGGATGTTCCCTTACATACTTACTCATGTCATGTGCCCCAGTTTCAAATAAACTAGGCCACTGTTTGCGGCAAACTTTATATCGTACTAAAGTAACTTGCGTCATTTCATTAATTACCTACACATTAGTTATTATACTATACACCTATATGTATTATTAAAGTTCAAAAGTTCCAAAAGGCCTAATTTCCGACTACAGTAGGATTTCGAACGGGTTTTGTGACACAAATATGAAGTTATTACAATATTGAGGTAAAAATTCGAAATGATTTTAGATTTTGGCACTACTAAGACACATTTCACATTTTTTTTGTTTATTGTTTTCTTTATTTAATATGGCGCTTATTACTATAAAAACACAAGTTTACAGAACTTTTCAATCGTTAATTTGTTGTAAAATTAAAAAAATTTTTTTTTTTTTCTAAGTACTATGAGCTAGAAAATGCAGTCTAGACTAAAATTAAAGCAGTCAAATAATAAATACACGTTTATAAATGTGGTACTAAAATTTTACTAAACTAGAGTGATCGATTCATTTAATGAAATAAGAAATTATAGCCTTTTATTTAGTGCACAATAATACAACGAATTAATAGAAAATTTCAAAATGCGATCTTAAAAACGAAGAATATAAACGATACTTAATCTATATCTCTTAAAAATTAATTAAGATAAAATTCACAACTCACGAAACTGATATCTTATGACTTAGTTCACAAAAATCATGAAACAAGTACCTTACATCAAATTATAATTATATCTAATCAAAAATATTTATACATACATTTTTATCGAAACTTAATAGTAAAGTATGTGCAAATGTTGTGTGAACTGTATAATTAAAAAAATTGAATTGAATGTCTATTATACTATAATAGATGTCTAACTTTAAAATATTTTGTCAAATTAATTGCAAATAGTTCAAATATCAACATAACAGAGCATGTTCATGAAGTAGATAAATAAATTCATTCGCTTAAATTAGGGAAACGCTAAATATTTTGTTGCAACAGCTATAATAGTAAATAAATATAAGACCAGCACACACTGATTGAACTAAGTTACCTGTTCGTCTCATTCACTCAATCGATCATTGAACATGTTCAGTTCCCCATTGTTTATATGGGAAAAAGCTCGCCTTAACATACTTAATTGCTAAACCTCAATATCAATTACCAAAGTGCTAGTTCTAGTGACTATCTGTCGATCGTACAAAGCACATTTTGTGTATAAAAGGCTTTCTTCTCTCAGGTCTTACATTCTATCTTTTATTATTATTTTACCCCCTTTTTAATATACCCCTAATACATTAATGGCAATGCGCCTTACATATTTTATAATTTAATTCATGACTGTTTCAATCCATTTTGAGAAAGGTAAAATTGTGCCGCAATAAAGGTGTCAATAAATTTTAGACACAAATGTGTGTCAAAAACAGTTTGTCTTGTAGTTCGCGATAGTTATGAGTAGCTCTCTAGAGCTCAATGATTCAGCGGCAAAAATATCATTTTTTGAAAAATTCACTTAATAATATATCATTGATTACATAATTTTATTTATAATCTGAATACAAAATTGGTTCGCTTTAAATCGGAGGTTTAAATTGTCTTTTTTATGAATAAATACTGATTAGTATAAAAGCTTCAAAGAACTCGCCGTTTTTTTTTAAATATAACACATTTAATGTACATAAAGATACAGTTCGTCTTATTGAACTAATGATCAATATTGGTCGGTATCGTCCCAACACTGTGCTGGAAAGTCTCAGATTACTACGTAAAGATATTCCTTCACTTAAAAATGGAGGATTCATAGTGTGGACTTTACACTGAAACATACTAAATTGGTACACAAATAGTTTTTCGTCTAGCAATCAAGGACTGATCGTGTAGAACTAGTTCCACAAACTGCCGCGGCCGAAACACGATCTTTGTCGTGATGGCGCCACTCTTCGCAGTGCCACAAGAAACTGCATGAACATGGATGACGTGTAGTGATGGCGCCACTTCATCGAGGTCAAGGTTACATCGAAACATGTCAAGTCCAGAGCGTTATTATTAAAACTCTTGTCGCGCTGTACATATACTCACCTTGAGTTATAAAAAAGACGGCCTTGATCATTTTTCTCTGGTATTTTAGAAGTTCGCCACCGTTTTTTAAATTACTTCTAAGATCTAAGATCCTGGCCCCTAACTAGGATTTCCTGTGTGTCTAGGGAACCAGGAACTACGAGGACCATGGTCGCACAACACTCAGACACGAAACAAATGCTTGCGCTTTTTTTCTGTGCACAAACATTTGTACCGTCGCAGAAATAGAACCCGCAACCTCAGTGATGACATTTGAGCCAACCTGCCTAACCACTACACCACTGAGGCTGCCATTCACTCCCTTCACAAAAATTCACCACATACTGCGACAAGGTTCTTGATCAATATGGACAAAATTAAAACTGGCGCTGTCATTTTGAATTGATAACCGTAACGTCACAGCCGATCCATGTCTATGCAACTGTGGCAATATAATTAATTTTTAGAAAAAATCAAAAACCGACTTCAATGTATCTTTGAAGTCCAAGGTCACATATCGATGAAATGTATATGGGACCACTTCGTAGCTATACTGAACCCGACGCAAAAATAATTTTTCAAATCGGTTCATAAATGACGGAGTTCTGAGGTAACAAACATAAAAAAAAACGAACAGAACCTCCTTCTTTTTTGAAGTCGGTTAATAAATTAATCGTGTCATTAGAGACCTTCGCACACCGCGTTTTTCTAACGCGCTGTAACCGCGCGTACACAAAACGCGCGTCTGCAGCGCGTTCAGTAGACGTACAAAAGTCGCATTTCTATCGCGTTTTAGATTTGACAATCGTGCTTTTACGGCGAGTATAAAAATTACCAGCATATTTTAACATGAGATGTCTCGGAAATACGAGCGCAATGCAGTGCTACGCACGCAGCATTTTGCACGGTATTAGAAGTTTCAGGTGGCACTGCAATTGTTATGAGCAAGTGTGGAGCTTACCATCAGGCGATTTGAGTCTCATTATTGCAACCGGCATAAAAAAACGTGGCATGCACAGGCTCTAGCACACATATAATTACCAAAATGTTTAATGTATGAGTGACGGCTCGAGCATGTCGTTTGCCTGATGGTAAGCAACACGCCTGCATTACAGTCGCAGCACCACCCAGAACTTTGTTTTGCAATATCCTGCGCTCGTCACCTTAAGCTCTTAAGTGTCATTAGGTAGACGTGGTACATATTCTTTTTTACGGTACTGATTGATAACGTGCAAGTGGTTCGCCTGATGAGAAGCGCCACGCCTACCCATAACATTTGCAGTGCCACCCATAACTTTCAATACCATAAACAGCACTGCGTAGACATCAGATATTAGATACGTGTAGTAGTGTGCACGTCTAGCGCGGCGCGGCGGGCAGCAGCTCGACGTAGTTGGCGGGGAAGAGGCCGAAGGCGCCGCGCGGGCCGAGCCCCTGCCACCAGCCCGCGTCGATCTGCTCGATGTGAGTGATGATGTCGCCCGGGTCGAACGTTATCTCGGACTCGTCCGCTGCGAACAAATTAACTAATTACTCCACTACGTTTACCTAGGTGAACAATCTCCAATTAACATAACATACATAAAAACATAAAAATTTATTTATTGACATAGTGTTACAAATTATGATTGAAGTCTCTAGCCCTCGACGTAGCTTGACGCTGTGTTTCAAGGACTAGCTCCTTCTCCCAATTTAGATAGATAAAAATGCCAAAAATGAATACATAGTTAAATAAACAAAGAGATTATAGGCCTCGTTTCTATTATAGGCCTCGTTCCTATTATAGGCCTCGTTCCTATTATAGGCCTCGTTTCTATTATAGGCCTCGTTTCTATTATAGGCCTCGTTTCTATTATAGGCCTCGTTCCTATTATAGGCCTCGTTCCTATTATAGGCCTCGTTCCTATTATAGGCCTCGTTTCTATTATAGGCCTCGTTTCTATTATAGGCCTCGTTTCTATTATAGGCCTCGTTTCTATTATATTTTGTATTTATTATACTTCTATTAAATTATTCAATTTTAGCATTACAGATGCACTTTTGAACGTCAATTACTATGACTCTACCACTGCATTAGAAAAAGAACCACTACACAGAAGATACAGCGAGACACTGAGGGGCGTTTTTTTTAGAACTTTTGTCACTATAAATATGTTTTTGACAATATTATGTTTCTTATGTGGTTTCTTATATATTGTCTTATGCTTTTTTCAATAGAATATTTTTCAATGCAATTTGAATCTTCAAGATTAAAAATACACAGTTCTGGCCGTTTGGGCCATCATCAATTTATAATCAAATCCCAGACACCATAAAAATAATATAAAAAGGTAATAATATATCGGTACGCTTTTACTCATATTGCTATGCCCTAAATTGGGCACATATGTGACTATAATATTTAAGATCCCTGTAACATGTCATCATCATCATCATCAGCCCGTAGTCGTCCACTGCTGGACATAGGCCTCTCCCAATAAACGCCCCTGAGCCCGGTTTTCGGCTCCTTTCATCCAGTTTCTTCCGGCCACCTTTCGCAGGTGGTCGCTCCACCTGGCCGGTGGGCGTCCTACACTACACTTGCCGATTCACGGTCTCCACTCAAGGACACGTCTACTCCAACGGTTGTCCGTCCTTCGAGAGATGTGACCAGCCCATTGCCACTTCAGCTTGCTAATTCGATGGGCTATGTCGGTTACTTTGGTTCTCTGTCACAGGGGACACATTGCCTTTAACATGTATGATGCAATAAATTATGAATTTGAATATGATTTCTTCTTTTTTCTCTTTTTATAAAATCATGAGTGTGACTTACCGGCTTGGTAGTCGTAGAGCGCGCGCGCCGTGAGCCCGGGGTCGTCATCCAGGTCTTCGTATATCGTGCCTTCCTCCTCCAGCCCCTCCGGGGACACGTCTGGAAACCACACGATACAGAAATACCAATGTTACTTTTTTTAATGGATTTGAGTGATGAGACGAGCAAGTCGCTCGCCTGATGGTAATCGCCACGCCTGCCCATAACAATTACAGTGCCACCCAGAACTCCTAATACCATAAAAAGCACTGCGTACCACTGCACTGCGCTCATCACCCCGAGACATCAGATATTAAATCTCATATGCCTTTTAATTTCGCTGGCTACAATGCCCTTCAAACCGGAACACAGTAATGCTTGCGCACTACTGCTTGGCGGCAGAACAATTGGCAAAGCTGTGGTACCTACCCAGACGGCCTCCCGCATACGAGAGACGTACCACGTACAAAGTAACACCTAAATAAGGAATGTGCATGTATCGATTCATCATTGAATACTATTAATAAAATAAATATTTCCAAATTATACGGCATGATTTGTGAATAAAATCATTAAATGAAAATTTTAATTAATTTGAATCAACATAAACGCGCCATTTGCGTGTGACGTCAAAATGAGGGGACCTAGGATCTCCTCATTGGTCTGTTGTCGGCTGGCACCGACTTCAAATATATGAGTGGGTAGCGCTTATGATAATTATATTAATTTATTTTTTACTTTTGAGTGCCATTTGTGGTTTTGAAGTCGGTTTAGTTTTTTGAAAAATAATTTATTTTACCCTTTTTAGTGCAAAACAAGTTTTAATTAAATTAATTTAAAAAGTTTTTAAAGACAAGCATTTATGATCTAGCAGCCACATCATGACGAAGTTTAAAACGGGCTATCACAATTAAATTTATGTACAAAAAACATTCATGACTGTCCTATTCTCTGTTGAGGAGTTCCCTCGCCGGAAGTCATTCCTGGGTGTATCAGCCATGTCATGGTGGAATTTAGAACAGGCTATTATGGTTAAATCCATTTACAAAATTTTGTGTCTGTACTATTCACCGTTGAGGAGTTCCCTCGCCGGAAGTCAACCCTGGGTGAAGCAGGTGAAGCAGTCGAATACAAACCTCCACCTTTAGAAAGTCGGTTACAACAAAAACAAGAACCGACTTGAAGATTAAACTTATATTTTTTTTGTTTTTGCTATTTTTTTCAAAAAGTGCTGAATGAATTTCGATAAAATTTATATGGGACCACCTCTGAAGTATGACCTACCAATAAAAAAAAGAATCATTGAAATCCATTCATAATGGGCGGAGTAATCGCGTAATAAACACACAAAAAACCTCTTCCTTTTGAAGTCGGTTAAAAATATGAAAAAAAAAACATTGAAATACAAAAACCTACATAGTTAATAATAATTATTCTATCACTGTTTAATGTTTAAATCTCAGGCCCAATTTAGCCATTCTCTTTTTGAGCGCCGCGCTATATAAGTAAAACCGTGACCTCCACGCCCAGCTACGAAATTTTCATACATATTAGTCGGCTCAAACTATGTGCTTGTAGCTTCGTACCTACAGTGCGGAGTGCGCTAGGCCTGCCGGAACACAGTAATGCTTGCGCACTACTGCTTGGCGGCTGAAACTGGCAAAGCGGTGGTACCCACCCAGACGGCCTCTCGCATCCGAGAAACCTACCAAGTCCTTTAACATTCAAAAGTTATCTCACCATCTAGCGTAGTCCCATTCGTCTCCTTCTTGAACTGAACATTCTCTATCACCGTATTCTGTCTCGTTAGTTCCCGTTCTCCGTCGGCCGCGATGTTGTTCTTACTGTACGGCGACCGCTTGATCGTACTGAACTTGTTATCACTATCGTCGTCATCGTTCTCGTTCGAACTAGAGTACGAAGCGTCGAACATATCGTTCTCTAGTATGTTCTGTTTGATCATCGGCTCGCTTTGCTGCAAGCTGTTTATGTCTCTGTACGCTTCGTTTTCTCCGTATTCAGAGTAGCTGATGGCACCGAACGAGCTGGAATAATTCAATCAATCAATCAATCAAAAGTTCTTTATTCAATGTTGTCGTCACAGACGCACTTATGAACGTCAATTATTACAATGACTACCACCGTATCGGAAAAAGGACCACTACTCAGAAGATACGGCAAGAAACTGAGGGGCGCATTTTTTAAAACTTTTGTTACAATATTTTATGTTTGTTTTTGACAATATTATTTTTCTTATGGGCCAGTTGGCTACTTGGCAGAAGCGGAATGTTCCATGCATCTTTGTCTTCTATTAAATTACCAACTGCATAGTATGCTTTTTTCATTAGAATATTTTTTGATGAATTTGGGATAAAAAGTTTGTAAATTAAATTTCGAAATTAAATATTAAGGTTTGGAAACTCGTGAGTCGAAATATTCATTATAAATATATACGGATACACTCACGTTATGATTGGACTTGATTGATGCGAATCTAAATCGTAAACTTCCGGAAGAAGGACATCCTAATTTTCCGAAACCTGGTCGGAGTTATTCCGACACAATCATAACGTGAGTGCAGCCGTCTATATTTATAATGAATTAAATATTACCACAGAATACTAAGGGACAGAAGCATCACTCCGCAAAGAAATTTAAACAAATAGCGACTCTTGCTATGACGCAATAAAATTCAATTCAGCGCACGTAGCGCTGCATACCTAACAGTCATATTAACCTATAGGCGCTCTATAGAGCGCCTCTCTTTCTATCGCGCCGCTCTTATCTCTTCTGACGCGGCACGTGTAACGACGCGCGACCCGCCGTCGGTGTCCGGCTATGTACTTGTAGCTTCGTACCTACAGTGCGGAGTGCGCTAGGCCTGATATTAGTTATAAAAGTACTAGCAATCGCCCGCGACTTGGATCGCGTCGAAATAATAAAATATAGCCTATTTTACTTTGATGCTTTCACGATACTATAGCGCATCACAAATGTTTGCGGAGGGTCGTGTTATTATTCAAAAGAATAATTAATTTTTAGAAAAAAACAAAAACCGACTTCAATGTATCTTCGAAGTCCAAGGTCACATATCGATGAAATTTATATGGGACCACTTCGTAGCTATACTGAACCCGACGCAAAAAGAATTTTTCAAATCGGTTCATAAATGACGGAGTTCTGAGGTAACAAACATAAAAAAAAAATACAATCGAACAGAGAACCTCCTCCTTTTTTAAAGTCGGTTAAAAATACCTAGGTTCGTCCGTGCTGGGTGAAAGGTCGACCGACGGATCGATGATAGGTTCGTATTGTATCTGCGACGGGCTTTCCAAGCTGAGTTTTATCTTGTCTATGTTCTTCAGGGGGCTCGTTTTGGGAGGTTCCTCCTGTACCGGCTTCGGTTCTAGTTTCTCCAGCTTGAGGGGAGGCTTCCCGGGGGAGGGGGGGCGGGAGGGGGTTCTGCTGTGAGAAGGTGTTGATGCGTTGCGCGATCACGGAACTCCGGACCGGCTTTTCGGGTATGCTGTTTGATCTGAAATTAAAATAAGGTCAAGTAAGGTTAAGTGTCTCCGCTGATGTTGACTTTTTGCATTTTCGTATTGACATTTGTCACCTATTTCTAACCGACTACAAAATGAGGAGGTTCTAAATTCGACGGTATGTTTTTTATGTTAGTTTCGCGATTGCTGCGCCATTTATGAATTGATTGTGATGATTCTTTTTTTGTTTGATAGGTCATACTTCTATGTTCTTCAGGGGGAGGTGGTCCCATATAAATTGTATTGGAATTGATTCAGCTATTTTTAAAAATTTAACAATAACAAAAAATTAAGTTTGGTCTCGAAGTCGGTTCTTGTTTTTATTTTTCTAAAAATTAATTAAGTAACCGACTTTTTGTAGGACGTGTGCGTTGCAATATAAAACTGTATCATTAAAAAAAAATGATGGCCGATTTTCTAACTTCAGCGGGCAGCCCATGGGCTGCTTTTTTATAACTAAGACGAGGAGGTCCTTCGCCTGTTTCCATTTTTATTAGAATCAGCCCCGAGACTCCTCAGATCATTCTTCACTATTCTTCATAGTTCATATTTGGCCACCCACGCCCACTTGAAAAATTCACCTTTATAACTGCTTAAGTGCCTCGCCGATAGCCAAAAAATTGTACAGTGAAGCAAAATTTGCAAAATTTTGGGAAAAGTTTTGCCGCACTCTGTATAATGTATAAATGTATTTATAATTATATGTAGGTAACTAGCTGCACCCCGCGGTTTCCCGGGATTAATAGTAGCCATGTCGTTTTCCAGGACGTAAAGTCAAAGTAAAAGTGACATACCAAATTTTATGAAAATCTGTTCAGTAGTTATTGGGTGAATGAGTAAACATCCATTTATCCATCCTCACAAATGTTTGCATTTAATCATCAGCCCATCACGTTCTCAATGCTGGAACACGGGCCTTCTCTCATAGAGAGAGTATTCGCCATAATTCGCCACGCAGGCCAAGTGCGGGTTGGTGGATGTCATATGTCCTTGATTTTTATATAAATAATAAATTACATTTTTCAAAATAAATATATAAATTTTTTTATGTTTTAATATAAATAATAAATTTCATTTTTTTGTTAATTATTTATAATGTCAGTAAGATTAATTTGTTACCTTGAGTTGATCTGTCCTTGCGCCAGATTCTGCTGGAAGAGAGCGCGCGCGGCCGCCGTGGACGCACCGATCAGCTGGCGCGCCTCCGCGGAGCGCGCCCCCGCGCCCCGTGCGCCCCGCGCGCCCCCGCCACCCGCGCCCTCGGCACGTGTGGGCGCCACCAGTCTGCAAAATGTATTTTTTTATGGATGTTTCTTGCGTTAGTCTTTTTAACTCCGACGCAAAAAGGAGGGGTTTAATAAGTTTGACCACTATGTGTGTCTGTCTGTGGCCCCGTAGTTCTTAAACGGGTGAACCGATTTGGATGCAGTTTTTGTTTATTTGAAAGCAGGTTTTCTAGCGGTGGTTATTAGACATGTCTAATCAAAATCGGTTCAGCCGTCTTTTGATTTTTATAGGTTTTTTGTGTTTTTTAATTTTAGTTTATACGTACTTAATTGAGCGACGAGACGAGCATGCTGTTCACCTGACGGTAAGCAACACGCCTGCCCATAACAGCACCACCCAGAACTTAGATTTGTTTTAGAAACGGGATATTTACCATGTATTTGTTTTGTTTTGTCGATATTTTAGCATTGTTGCAAGATTGTAGGTCCGTTGTGCCCGTAGGCCTTGTCCCCGCCACGGGGAATTGTCAATAATGATTACGATTTATGATTTACTAGCTGCGCCCCGCGGTTCCACCCGCGGTTTCACGGGTAAAAAGTAGCCTATGTGCTACTCCAAGTCCTAAAGAACCTACATACCAAATATCATCAAAATCCATTCAAAAGTTTTTGCGTGAAAGAGTAACAAACATACATTCTTACAAACTTTCGCGTTTATAACATTAGTAGGATTTATGGGGACAACAGTACGTCATTAAATTGTTGTACCACTGTCCCCTTTACGGAGATACAGTGACTAGGTTAGGTTATGTCAGAACTGTGACCACACAGCGCGAGCCGAGCGAGCGAAGCGAGCGTGCCGCGGCAGCGGCCGGCGAAGCGCCAGAAAGTAGATTTCCATATAAAGTTTACTTTAATATATCAACGGAAACAGATTAAGGGGACATCGGGACGTATTGTAAAATATATTATTACAGTACCACTGTCCCCATTTGACGAGGACACGGCTTACGGGGACAAGACCTACATAGTTACAAGCACCATCATTACGTAGATACGAAAATGTTTGCGGGTAGATTGTAGATGTTATAACGGGCAGTAGTATCTACCTACCCGCTTTCTCTCGCGTTCAAAACATAACGAATACATGGAAATATCCCTTTAAAATAATATCAGTGAAATATATCAGTGATATTAAAAGCGTATTTGACCCAGAATTTTATATATTATTATCTTTATTTATTTATGTGTTTATTATATTTTGTATTTTTCATTGTCTGCTCTTTATGTATTTATTTTTATATTTGCTGATTGCACATGCCTTTGAGTAGCAATCCAGTTGTTTATTATTGTTTGATATGGTATTGTACCGATTGTTATTTGTTTTGTGCAATAAATAAATACATTTAGTTATTGATATTTATTTTAGTATATATTAATGATTATAGTAGCTGATTTTTTATTCAAACCGTAACCGTACACTGAAACCTATTTTCTCGAGTGACAGTTCTCTTTCCTCAAGGGTTTGCTCCAGCAAAGAGTTTTCTTCCTAGAAAACTCTTTTTAGGGGGTTAAGCTCCTTTTGTACGTGTATTTTATAATCCACGATGTCAATGTTCTGACAGAGTACAATAAATTTTAGGCATCCGCTGTTCTCATGTCCTATTTAACGAACAAGTCACGCCAACAACGCTCCTACAAGTAGGGCGTTGTCACTTTTGAATCGTTTTGTACACGACCTCCAACAAGTCGACATTTTCTTTTTTTTTTTTTACACTTAATAGATCTATGTTTGGCCACTATCTCGCCTGATGTGAAGCGATGATGTGGCCCAAGATGGAGCACATAGATCTAGAGAGAGACGGCAGTTGAGCGGCTGCTCAGACCCGTCTCCCCGATGGTTCACCGAACATCATCCCGAAACACGACTAGGTCGCTTGACGGCATGGCTTTGTTCGGTGGGTGGTATTACAACCACGGCCAGAGCCTACCACTCCAAAGCGCGTAAGCGGGTTTCAACACGATGTTTTCCTTCACCGTTTTAGAGCGAGCGTGCAAAATCTGCACTTAACTATAAGTCATTGGTGCAGGGCCGAGTCGGGATTCGAACCCAGGTGCGTCGGATCGAAAGGCGCACGAGTTCCCGCTGAGCCACACTCGCTCTAAAGCTCTCGCTCTAGCGTTTTGGTGAGACTGTAAGCTTACTAAATAAACTAAATAAATAAAGAATATAAGAACTTTATGTAAAATTCAGTAAGGGACTGGGTTTCATCTCTAGTGCACCAGTAGAATCAGTGAATGTTTATCCTATATAAGGAAATATTATATAACTCGAGGTAGATGTTTCGATCGTTTAGGTCTCTCGTATGCGGGAGGCCGTCTGGGTAGGCACCGCTTTGCCAGTTATTCTGCCGCCAAGCCGTAGTGCGCAAGCATTACTGTGTTCCGGTTTAAGGGCATTGTAGGCAGCGAAATTACTGGGCATATGAGACTTAATATCTGATGTCTCGGGGTGATAAGCGCAATGTAGTGCTACGCAGTGCTTTTATGGTATTAAAAGTTCTGGATGGCACTGCAATTGGAATGGGCAGGCGTGGCGCTTACCATCAGGCGTACGACTTGCTCGTCTCATCAATCAGTAAAATAAAAGAAATATATAATCTTACTTTTGCTGTTCTGCTTTTGCTCTTTTCTCAGCTTCCAATTCGTCTCGTTTTCTGGCTGCCTCTTCCGTTTTCCTTTTTTCCTTTAAGTTGATAAAAAGGTAGTAAAATATCCCAAAAATAAATAATAATTAACAAATTTATTTATATTTTTTCTTGTGCAGTAGCGTAAATAAGTTAAGCACAATTTTATTAATCAAATTTGTTAGCGTCATTTCGCGTGAACTGGGTTTTGAATGATTTTAAGCAGTTTAGGTTACAAGGAAATATATATACCTCTTCTCTCCTTTTTCTTTCTGCTTCTATCCTCTTTTTCTCTTCTTGTTCTTCTTTCATCCAAAACTGATCCCTTTCTTTTGAATTGATTTCTTGAACTGCAATAAAAGTATATAATTTTTTAAAATGTTAAACGCCTGTCGTTCACATAGTTCCTAGTCCCTAAAAATAACTCCCTGGACCTATTGGAGCAGGAACTACGAGGACCATGGTCCCACAACACCAAGACACGGAACAAATACTTGCACTTTTTCAGTGCACAAACATTTTTCCCGTAGCGGGAATCGAACCCGCAACCTGTGTTAATAAACTTAATAAGCCTATTACTATTATATACTATTATATACCTATCCTATTACTATTATATACTATTATATACCTCTCCTATTACTATTATATACTATTACATACATCTCCTATTACTATTATATACTATTACATACCTCTCCTATTACTATTATATACTATTATATACCTCTCCTATTACTATTATATACTATAATATACCTCTCCTATTACTATTATATACCTCTTCTTAAATTAGTCTTCCGCGTTTTGATTTCCTCGGCGACTTGTCTAGACATCAGCACATCGTAGAATTGACACGGTACATAAACACTAGGCATTATGAAATAAGTTTTTTTTCTAATATGCTTTGAACGAATCATTCTAAACGACAAAAAATAATTAACACAACTTTTACAAATTTCCAACTATTCGAACAAGATTTAAACGTATTATATTCACAAAAATCTCTTTATTTGACAAATATTAAGTAAATCTTTATAAACCTAAATATCTATGAAAGAACGTTTAAAGGTATCCGAATGTTCACAACTGAACAACTTTTTATATGTATACTTTTCTTTTTCAATTTTAGAGGTGTTAGAAGTTACCTCGCACTGTACGGGGCAGAGTTGGTAGTGCAATAGCGGTGTATTGTGTGTTTGTTTACACTGCCGATCGAACCGTTTGTGAACAAAACCTTTGCTCACTCCTTTGTTATTCCAGGTATTGTAAACAGTACGGAAGAGTATTGAACGGTCGGCACCAATTATTATTATTCCAGGTGAGTATTATACAGCGTGAGTTTTTCAATAGGGATTATTATTTGCGACAGCCTCTGTGGTGTAGTGGTTGGGCAGGTTGGCTCAAATCTCATACACCAGTGAGGGTTCGATTCCCGCGACGGGACCAATGTTTGTGCACAGAAAAAGAAGCGCGAGCCTTTTGTTTCGTGTCTGGGTGTTGTGGGACCATGGTCCTTAAAGTTCCTGGTTCCCTAGACACAGGGAATCCTAGTAGGGGTCAGGATCTATGTATGTGATCGTTGGGCGTTATTTATTATTTTATTGATTTTGGCCAGATTTCTATGACAATCAAAATATTCTCACTTGCCCGTACAAGTTCATGTTCTTCATATGACTAGGAATGAATTATTATTCTACTATATTATAAAGCTGGATTACCACTGACTGACTGACATATAATAGGGGATCGGACAGTAATCGAGAGAAAATCTAAAATGTAGTTAGAACGAATGTTCGTCGAACCAGAAAGATCATTCAATCAATATTTTTTGAAATAATAATGATTTTTATTTTTAAATCAATAAATAAAATCTAATAATTCTGACATTTTTAATCTGTTTCGAAACACAACACAGTGCATTACGTCATTTGTAGGCAAATGTCTTGAGTCAAGCTTGAGTTTATTTTACGTTTTTGCTTTTCATAAAATGTATTTTTGCTAATTATTTCGGTCCATTACTATAATATCGTCCCCAAACTTCACAAAATGTATTTAAATCTCTTTGCAAGTTTTATTTCGAAGTGTTTGTCGTTTTCTACCTACATATGACGTCACAAGTTTTGAGGTGACCTTTTGCGCGGCAAAATTTGAACATAATATTTAAATATAGTTTTAGGTACTTTTAGATCGTTATTTAATTAAAATAGTATTTTTCATGGCTATATATATTAATTGTAGTTAATATAAAACACTTTCTGAAAAGTTGTCCCATCCCCTATTGACAGAATTGTTTTCCCAGATAGGGGGGAAAATTAGATATGGTTATATAGAGGATGTTTTAAAACCGACCAGAAAATTTTGAAATCACTAGAAAGGGGTTTCCTCGATGGAACTGCTCAGTGGATCTCGGAAACTAAATCGGATGGGGGTACCATACCACTTGAACTAAACATGCTCAAAAGATTAGGCAATTTTTGAATTTTTGAAAAAAAGATGGCCGCAGTTCCATGAAACATGGCTGCCATAAAAAATTATATTTTATAACCATTATAATTTATAATCATCATCATCATCATTATTAAATAAATACGCTCAACGATCACATTAATACTCGTAGATCCTGACCCCTAACCACGATTCTCTGTATCTAGGGAAACAGGAACTGCGAGAACCGTGGTCCAACAACACCCAGATATGAAACAAATACTTGCGTCGCGGTAATCGAATCCGCAACCTCAGCGGTGTAAGATTTGAGCCAACCTGCCCAACCACTACACCACCTACACCACAGGGGCTGACAACAGGAGCTGGCAGAGGTTTAATTAGTATTTTATACTTCCCTGTAAATTGATTTTTTATTATTATTATTGATACAGGTACTAAAATATATACTTATTTTAGATGCTTACTGTATAGCTGAAGCCATTTTCAATTCGATTGTTGTAATGTTAATTAGTTATCGATAAATTTTCAAGGTAAGTTGTTTTGCACTAAACCTATTCAATGGAGTACATAAGGAATAGTCTGCCTATTCTGCCTTGAAACACGTTTCAACACTGCCGGCCAGGGGCAAAAGAAAAAAGGCGGTTGTAATTGGCTGATACGGGTGGTACGGTTGGTGGTACGGGAGAACGCCCATGAGATGGACAGACCATTTCAGGAAGGCCATTGAACGACCCTTGCACGAAAGCACGAGAAAGGCAGCTATCAGAAAAGAATGGCGACGCGTGTCACAACATAAGAAATGACAATACTAATGCCCACGACCACTCTGACAATCGTGAAACGACTAGCTAGTAACAAGTGTGAACTGCTCTTACAATAATAGTGATGCACTACTTTAGTATACTAAAATATACACTTCTCATGAGAAAAATCGAAACACTTTCTTTTTATGGTTTCTGTCCTAATTTAACACAAACGAGTTTTCATTCCATGAAAAAAATCACATGATTGAGATCCTGTCCCAGAAACACTTAGCCGGCTGCAAAATACAATCCAAGACGAATGGAATGGAATGCCACACCATTTGATCGTGACTCTCATCCGATCGATGAAGAACCGTACGGAAGCAGTAATAAAAGCTCGGGGAGATACAAGTTATTAAATAAACGTTTCTTAGCTTTTTTTTCATTTACGTGTGTTGTTTTATCAATTTCCTTCATACTCCATACATAGTAAAAATTACTTGAAACAAAATACGAAACCTATGAAAATTTAATTTTAATTTAGAACATTAACATTACAACACAGGATTTGAAAACCTCATATAATTCACTTATAAACGACATTTGACATATATTCCTAAATATACACATTTTTCTGATAAT
Source organism: Petrophora chlorosata (assembly GCA_951640565.1). Classification (NCBI taxonomy): domain Eukaryota; kingdom Metazoa; phylum Arthropoda; class Insecta; order Lepidoptera; family Geometridae; genus Petrophora; species Petrophora chlorosata. The sequence continues at coordinate 13,678,094 of OX621201.1, read as the reverse complement.
CTTTACAAAACAAACTTGTAAGATGTTTCGATTTTTTGATGAGAAGTGTATTAGGTAAGATACGCTAATGTTCTGTGAGTCAGAGGGACTGGTATATGCTGTAAAATGGTTTTACAGTCTTTGATATATTCACTGTTTTCGAATAGCTACAAGGACAGTGTAGGCGATGAAACTCTACAAACAAACAAAGCCAGTTTTCCTTGTGCTATTATTAATAGATGGAAAATACATTTGAATACACATTCGAGATAGAAGAAACAAACAACCATACAACAAATAGTACAATAATTGGTATTAAAATAAATATTAGGTTTAGTTTTTAGGTATAGGTACAGTTTTATACCAAATCCTACTAATATTATAAACGCGAAAGTTTGTATGTTTGTTTGTTTGCGGATGTATGTTTGTTACTCTTTCACGCAAAAACTACAGAATGGATTTAGATGAAACTTTACCATAATATAGCTTACACATCAAAATAACACATAGGCTACTTTTTATCCCGGAAAACCGCGGGTGAAACCGCAGGGCGCAGCTAGTAGTTAATAATAGTTTACAAACGAACAAAGAACAAAGTAATCCATGCCCTTGTGGCGGTGGCGGTGTGGATGATTTGTATTTTCTGTTAATATCTGAGGGATATTACAGTTTCGATTCTATTAGAGCGCGTCTTCTTTTAGATGCGCACGGGTGCGAAAATTATCTAAATGATAATAAAAATCGCATCAAATCACATTAAGTAGTAAACTAATAGTAGCACTTCATGTGTTTTGATGCGATTTTTACTTCTAAAGAAGTAACTAAGCAAATATACAGTCGGACAGACTTCGATGAGCATTTTTTTATAATTGCTTGATCGCTATCACGCCTGCCCCTCGATTCAGAACCTCACGATAACGAATACCGAATCGATTCGACTATTATCGATCTCGTTTTGTATGTTCCTTTTCGAGCTATTCCGCCCGAAAATTTAATACGGTTTCGGTTACAATATCGGTATCGATTAAATGTTGCATTTACGGAATTTGTATTGTGTGCAATATTTTACATCTTGAGATATGAAACCGAATCGATCGACAACGAGTTATCTTGCGGTTCTGAATCGGGGGGCTGATGTTAAGCGAAGATGTGACCAAAAATGCAGCACATAAGACTGCGTTGACCCGTCTTCCTGGTGGTTCACCAAACATCATTTCGAAACAAGACAAGTCGCTAGACGGTATTTTTATACCCCTAATTAGGATTCCCCATAGGATATATAGGCCAAGGAGGCGACTACTACTGAAGCATAAAATTGATGTTAGTTAAATAGATAACATACAAATAAAAATACATTTCAAGTATTGTTAAGTAACATAAATAGATATACTTATAGAGATAAAGCTAACTAAGCTAAGCTAAACTGTAAGTAAGAAAGAAAATGTTAAATGTAGTAGAAAATAAAAGGCTATATTATATTATTATTAATTAGGATTCCCTGTATACAGGGAATCAGGAACTATGAGGACCATGGTCCCACAGCACCCAGACACGAAACAAATGCTTGAGCTTTATTATTTCTAAGCATAAACATTTGTCCCGTCGGCGTCGCGGGAATCGAACATGTAACCTCAGTAGTGTATAAGATTTGAGCATAACTGCCCAACCACTACACCACAGGCTATCAATTACTAAACTAGCTTATGATTACTAAGCTTATAATCTCTTATATTTATGTTGATACCACTAACCTGGGTTAACCTTCTTATAGACCGTCCCGACGGGTCCGCTGGGCGGGATTTCCTCCGGTTTGCTAGACTTGAAGTTGAACGCCGAGCCTGCTTTAGCCACCTTGTCCAGAATGACCCTCTCGTCCAGATCGTCTTCTGTCCTCGCGTGCATGGTGAGGTGGAAGCCGGTGAAGAAACTGGACACATGTTTGATGTGGTTCGCGCATGTACCTTTCCTGACCGTGGGCGCGCCTTCGCCCTGGAAGGATGTTTTTTATACGGGTGAAGTTTTGAACAGGGATCCCTATGGCAACTAACCTAACTGTTTCAGATAGAATATTGTGTTGTTAGAAATCCATTTAGATGTTACGTATGAAAACATACATTTTAGGATATTGAAAATATTTATTTATCTACCAAAAATCGATATAATGACCAAAAATTTAAGAATAAAAAAATGTAATCAGCATATTTTTGATTGATGAAAATCGATGTTATAATTTTCATGCAAATCAGCCTAAAATCGATAAAAAAAAAACAAATAAAATATTATAGCGAAAATGGAATCGATTTTTCAAAAAATTCTACCCCCATAATCTTCTAAAATTGCTAACAACTTGCGGTGCGTTTTGCAACTTTGTGCGTTAGGGGTTTGGTTATAATATAACGGTGGTTCCCGACGATTAATGATATTATCATTAATCGTCGGGAACCACGTTTTAAATTGGGATAAAAATTTAAATTCATCAAGATCGGGTCAGCCGTTTAGCCGTGAAGTAGTAACAAACAGACATACATAGTTACTTTCGCATTTATAATATTATTGTGGAAGTCTGGATTAGGATGTTTGGCCACTTTCTCGTCCGAAGCGACGCGACGATGTGGCCGAAGATGGAGCACATAGTAGGTCTAAAGGAAGATGGCAGTGGAAATGAAGGGGTGACGAACCATTCTGGTGTAGCCTATATAAACCCACTGGTATTTGGATTGTAAAGTGTGTGAAGTAGTATACTTAAACCAAATATATGAGTTTTATTCATCATCATCATCATCATCATCATCATCAGCCCATCACGTTCCCACTGCTGGGACACGGGCCTTCTCTCATAGAGAGAGAATGGGCCATAATCCACCACGCTGGCCCAGTGCGGGTTGGTGAATGTCACATGTCCTTGACTTTTTTGTGAAAAATTCTTGGACATGCCGGTTTCCTCACGATGTTTTCCTTCACCGTTTTAGAGCGAGTGTTAAATCCGCACATAGCTTAAGAAAGTCAGTGGTGCGGAGTCAGTGGGATTCGAACTCGGGTGCGTCGGGTCGAAAGTCGCACGAGCTCCCACTGAGCCACACTCGCTCTAGTCGCACGAGCTCCCACTGAGCCACACTCGCTCTAGTCGCACGAGCTCCCACTGAGCCACACTCGCTCTCGATGAGTTTTATTGATTTATTGAAATAAAGTTTATTATAAGAACAAAATAATTTTACGGATTGTTTTTTTTTATCCTGATTTACCATTCTCCTCTTTTTTGTACTAATATTGCTTCATGTGCTGCGACTGTATTTAATTACAAAACCAATTTTAGAACTGCCGACAGAATACTAAGGGACAGAAGCATCACTCCGCAATCAAATTTAGACAAATCGCGACTCTTGCTATGACGCAATAAAATTCAATTCAGCTCGCGTAGCGCTGCATACCTACCAGTCATATTAACCTACAGAGCGCCTCTCTTTCTATCGCATAGCTCTTATCTCTTCTGACGCGGCACGTGTAACGACGCGCGACCCGCCGTCGGTGTCCGGCTACGTACTTGTAGCTTCGTACCTACACTGCGGAGTGCGTTAGACCTGGTATGACGAATATTTCTTTAAACCGTCAAATGTACGAAAGAATGGCCATCAATGACATCATTTCACTTCTGCTTACATTTCTTATCGCAAATAGTAAGTGCTTAAGGTTTTCTAGAATGGAGCAATATATTACACAATTTTCTAGACAATAATAGCATAAAGCTGACATAATACTCTATTATTACATCAGTCGACTATTTCATAGATAGATAGATAGATGAATACTTAATTTTTTTTAAACCTTTAATATACATGAAATATATGTACATTTCAAAGTAATAATAGTAACAATAGGTTGTCTTATCGCACAGAGCGATTCGATTTTATTTGTTTTCTCTAAGAAGACTTTCCTTGTTTAGATAGAATAACTGTTTATTGTACGGCAAAAATAGACTATGCGGTATAATAGCAATACATGAATTATTTGTTTAATGGACAACACAATGATGACAATGATTCTGACATTTTTAATCTGTTCTTCATCGCAAACGAAACAACAATCACAGCGCATGACGTTATTTGTAGGCAAATGCCGTGAGTCAAGCTTGTGTTTATTTTAGGTTTTTGGTTTTCATAAAATGTATTTCTGCTATTTTATTCGTTCCATTACTACAATATAGCCCTCAAACTAACACAAAACGATTTAGAATCTCTTTGCAAGGTTTAATTTCGAAGAGTTTGTCGTTTTCTACCTACATATGACGTCACAAGTTTTGAGGTGACCTTTTGCGCGGCAATATTTGAAACATAATATTTAAACATAGTTTTAGGTACTTTTAGAGCGTTATTCAATTAAAATTGTATTTACATGGCTATATATATTCATTGTACTTAATTTAAAACACTTTCTGAAAAGTTGTCCGATCCCCTATTGTACATGTATGAATTTGCTCATAGCTAATATTTGTGTGTTCAAGGCGTAGTAGGTATCTATGTAGGTAGGTAAAAACTAGGTGAATACTTATATCAAAATCATAGGAACAAACTGAACTAAAGAACTGTTCCTGAATTCTGACTTCTGGTCAGGAGGGGAAGCATACCAGAGATACAGGGAAGGAGCGAAATTTTTGAACCCTGTGAAGTAGTGTGTGTGGCTTATAAAATTTTATGTTGTATTTAGTCTGTAAGGTATATTATTATTTTCTATGGGCCTCTGTTAATTTTACTTTGTTGTACTTTAATATTGCCTGAAATAAAAAGTTTTAGTCTCTAAAAAATATAGATGAAAACTATTGAAAACATAATGAAGTCAGCACATTGTAGAATCACAAAATATAAATTGTATAAGAAAAAAAGACAATAGAAAAAACCCCCTAAATAAGAATAATATCTAAGTGGTAATGACATGGCGGCTTGCTGATGATAATCCTATAGGTATAAAATTTAGTAAACCATAACAAAACATACACACATTGGCGAGCTATTATCATGAGTCTAATAATACTAGGATATATTTAGCCATCAAGGCATGTTATCAAGTTATACAATGGACTATCTTATCTAAGAGGTTTTATCTTAGCATGTGTAATATAAGAATTGATTCTTTGAGTATGACATTCCTCTATAAATAAGACAAGGAAATTGATAAAAATTTCATAAAGAGATAAAGCAATTAAAAGACTAATAGATCTATAATTGTACTATTTAACTTTGCTGGAAATAACATGAAAATCTGAGTGGTTCATGTTTGTGATCATCGGAAAAATAACATTTTCAATGAAAGACTACTAAAATCTATATAGCACTGGAGTTTTTACGATCAGTTTTAATTATGATACACTTAAGGCAACAACCTGCTCACTCTTACCTCATTAATATAATAAATAATAATGTCATAAAGATAAATTATAACTCTTACCTGCCAGTTGATGAGGACATATTTAGAAATGCTTCCATCAGGGAGGTCTACTTTCAAGAATGCATACTGTATTTTCCCACTGTTGAAATCATCAACAAGTTCTGTTAAGCCCCCATCTCCTTTGCTCACAAACTTCAAGTCATTGGTCATGCCATCGTAACCAAATAGCGCCCTGTAAATGAGGAAAAATACATGGTTAATTCCTTTTATATATTATTAATTTTATCTATAGTTTACTTTGCTGTAAGAAGAGTAAGTGTGTTAAGTTAAAAGCCTCAGATGAATTGTTTGAAACAGATTGTAAACAGTTAGGTACTTTATAAAATTGATTTATGTATAAAAATATGAGGATTTTCTAAAAATATTTATTATTGGCCATATTCCAAGCCAAGTTGAATTATAATAGAACAATGGCAAACAAAGAATGTTTAATTCATTTGTGTAGTCGACCACCACCCACAGAATTTTATATATGGACTTCATGATATGACCACACCTAGAACATGATTTTTATGAGGACACAAGCAGTAATGAAGCCCGTGTGTTACACTTTAAAATACCAACAAAGCCGATCATGCGTGAAAGCTTTTTACGTTTTATTTTTTTGTATATCTACTGCGATATTCAGTGGCAATTATTAAACAACGAAACCGGACTTCTAAGGCGTCGGAATGCATCAAAATTAACTGTCTCTTAGAAATAAACCTTGCAGGCATTGTCGCGTTTAAGGAGCAGCAATTGTGGATGCCGTTCCATTCAATTTTAATCAGGCGCGCGTGTTTATTTAATTTCCCTGGCCAAGTAGGTCGGTAACACCGAGCGTTTGTTGAACTTACCAGTTGGTCTCTGTTTTCTCGTCCAGTACGTCTTTCCAAGCAGCGATCAACGCTTCTCTATTTTTATCTAGATTTATAGCCATTTTACATTATTTTTGTGAACTCCAGCTTGATTATATATAGCCGAAATTTATAAAAAAATCGAAATTAAAACGCCGCTGATCTGCCTGACTCACAACAATTTTGTCACAGATAAAACATAATTTCATGACTTGACATGACAGCCAGCTAAATGTCATTGGCAAAATGACAACTAAACTGGCTGACAGCTGACAGCCAATGACGGCAATGTAGCAGTGTTACAAGTTGAAAAAAAAAAGTTGAGATTTATCAAACTGTGCAAAATAATAATTATCAAAGCACAAAGCATGCTTTTAATAAAAGATCAATAAAACCCTTTTATTTATCGCGGACTTCCGCCGTAGATTGTGAACGAAGGTTTCGTGAAAAATTCCGGCTTTTTCTTGCGGTTTTTAAAGTATGGAAGTAGTTTTAAGGATTATGAATGAACTCAACCTATTTTGTAACCGAGTAAACGAGTAAGCTTGCGCTCTCTGCATACGATATCCAGATGTTAATCCATTCTTGGCGGATTTTAAAGAAATCTTGTCCACGTTCATAAATAAAATGCATCATTAGAGCTAAATAATATGATTCATTGCTAATGTACTATTATCAGGCGTCCTTGAATGTTCTTTCTTATTTTCACATAACACAATCCAAGATCTAAAACAGTTTACATATGTAATTAGTAACTTTTTACATTATTTCTGCTTAACTTCCTACTTGCGCGCGCAATCTAAGCTTCGAATAAAAGTAATCGGCCCTTATCACGTTGTAATAAGGTATTTATAAGAACTTTCATTCATCACAAGAATCTGAACTCGGTAGTCACGCAAGAGATCGCTCGGCGTGTTCACGCCGCGGCTCCGCGACATGGCTTGTTTTCATTCCGTTTTTAAAAACAAAGCCTGAAAGAAAATGTGGGTAGATGTGAGCGGGCGCGAAAAACAAAATTATATGTCCGCTGCCAATGGATCTTTCATACCTGGGTGAGTGTCTATTAAATTTAACATTTAGAAAGTGTAAATTGAATAGTAGGCAAAGTAAACAAAGATTTTATTAGAATTGCGCGCACCGGCCGGTCGCAAAAAATAATTAAATAACTCATTATTATTGATTGTGGTCGTCAAATAAATGGTTTTTCTTACCTTCTGTACCTAAATATAACGCATAAGGTACCTACACCCACTACTATATAATTGTACCTACTAGGGTTTTTGGACACGTACTTTATTAGTCTGATTAGGTATTAAAGTTACACCTAGACGTAAACCTACCTAAGGTAAGTAACTAGTAAGTAGGTAAGTACCCATGTTGATTTTATAAATTTTGCTTTTATAAATAAGTATTTAAAACATGCCAGTGTTGTTTCTTCCATAGCCCTGGCAACGAGCTAACATATAGAGAGGTAGGCAAGTGCTTAAGCATAGCATTCCTGTTTCTGTAGTTTTTCTACTGCAGTAATCTACTGCTATTATGAAGTAGGTACTTATTTATATAAACACAACGCTTTATTCTAAATAACAATATACATAATTAGAAAACAAATGTTATATACCTTCTTACAATAGGTTATACTTAAGTAGGTAAGTATGGTAACTAACAGGTAAATTCTTTAATGATTAGTTGATCACACTAATGTTATAAAAGCTAAAGTTCGTATGTAGGTAAGTGTGTTTGTGTGTAAGTTGTGTTTGTTATTTCTTCACGCTCGCTGTAACGGCTCAACGGATTTGAGTGAAATTTGCAATTTATCCCATAAAACTGCGAGTGAAATCGCGGGGTACAGCTAGTATTATATATTTCAGTATTAATCGACGAAAAAAAAAACGGAGGAGGTTCTCAAGTCGATGCGTATGTATATTTTTTATGTATGTACACGCATTACTTTTTATAGAGTAGTCCGATTTTGATCATTCTTTTTTTGTTTGGTAGGGTATACCTACTTCAGAGGTGGTTCCATATACATTTTATCGAAATTGATAGAGCACTTTAAAAAAAATTATCGATTACAAAAAAAAACAGTCTTGTAATCGGTTCTTGCGGTCGGTTTTTTCTAAAAATTAATTATTAACCATTGAGGTCCTACACTATAGGTGTCATTCCTCAATGTTACTAACTCACTAAACGCCACGCCCCGCCCCGTGCGGTCACCGGTGACCACAAACAGTTTTTTTTTTATAGTGTCGGTTGCGTTCAAAGTATTAAGGTTAGTAAAAAATATTAAAGTCCTACCTACTAAAACGGCTACTTTCCTATAGTGTCATAACTTTTATTCCTTTCGACTGTACTCAACTCAAGTTTTTTTTCCTTGCGTTCGTGACTCAAACGAGTTCTTGCGAAGGAACATTCATTGTTATTTAAATGAATAAACTGAAAATTATTCAGTTTATTGCTGAAGCATAGAATTCATAGTACCTACTACATAGCTGAAATATTATAGTTGACAGTGGTGGTGGTGTAAAAGTTAGGTAGGTCGGTTGCTTGAACCTAGAAACTCATATCTCCTATCAAAAAACAGTGACGGGACATACATTGTTATCTAGTTTGCTGTTGATTACGGGACAAATTATTGTGCACAGCAAAATGAGAGCATATATTTTGGGTCTGGAAGGAATCCTATTTTGGATTACTATAATATTATAATACATCTATTATGTGTTAGGGGCTAGGACCTGGGACCTAAGTGATGTCTCTGATAACACCTTTCTCAAATCAGTCCACTCTCGTCTCTCAAATCATTTAAAATTAGCGCATTAAAAAGGTATCGTGATTCGTGGCCATTGATAATCAATTTGTATTGAAAGAGAATTGCCCTCTGTTGGAAACTTTTAGTTTCGCTTAGCCTGTGTAAAGATGCTTAAAAATTTAATTATAATATCAAACAATATACAAATTATTAGATTTTAAGTTGGTAATATATATACCTATAATCAGAACAGCTTCAGCTTTAAGCTCAACACTGAGGGACCAATGGGGATGGGTCCCCATTAGTCCCTCAGTGTTGAGCTCAAATTAAGGTATAACTTCACTATGACTAATGAGATGAGGTCAAAATTATTGTCGATGCAGGCAAGAAATCGAATTAATCTCGTTAATTTACACGAAAATACGATAACTGCAAGTAAAGATAAATTTTCATGGGACAATACTAACTAATGATACCTATGGCATCACAAGACATTGTCGCAATGCATCACACGATACACGATTGCCGCTTGACAGACCAGTCGGTATGGGGGCAGACATATTTACCTTTATGCCCGCAGTAGAATAATATTTAATAATATTTAAGTAGGTACGTATACCCGGAAGGAGTAAATAAATCCTATCTATCATAAAATATCAATGTAATGACGAACATTGTAGGTCAGGGTGACTGTTCACATTTTTCGTCAAGGTTCACGTTATGGCTCGGTTTTTGGGGAAAAACTGGTGAAAAATGCGATCGCTTTCAGCCCGGAAAGCACGCCAAACAGGGCGGTACTTCTTAAAATAGATACTTGAACCTAGTAACTATGTTACAAATATATATAGGATATGCGCTTAGGCATAAGGTAGGAACGCATAAAAATAGTGATTATTTTATCTATGGCTATACAAAGACGGCAGGTAGGTACTACGTAGTTTACATACTAGTGATACTAGTCCTGGTATGGTACCCCTTCCAATTCCCTAATGGGCACCACTGAAATAATGTTTTTAAAAGTAGGATGGCTATAGGCATGCACATAGTTGGTATTTATATAATATACTTACTTATTATTCATGGTTTATGTATACTATTTGGGCACTCTTTCATACATAGTTAGATACATACCTACTTATATTTTTAGAATTTATTACCTTCGACCAGAATCAGTTCGTTCACCTAAAATTAAGGCGCCACGCCAAAACAATTTTGAATTGCAAGCATGCACTTCAATACTTACTGGTAGACCGCTCGTAGCTTCACCCTGAGACTTTTGTTTTAAGTTATATTGGTATAATATCTTGATACGGTTGAACAATCTGACAAGTTCAACGTCACAAATACTAACAATTTAAATCATTTCGATTTACTACACCTTGGTAAATTAGTAGCACAATCGCGTAGGGAAATGATACACCGAATGGAATTAGGTTAGCGGGTCATGGTGCAGTCACACCCGTGAAATGAAGGTAGAATGAAGGCTGCAACGCTGGGGTTTGTCTGGGTTGCCATTAACAAAAAATGTTATTTAATGATATATTTTCGTGTCGAGTGTGATTAGTTTCAAGATGTATGTCACAAAAAAAATGAAATAAGTATTATTTGCTTGGTTTATTTTTTAGCATTTGAGCTATCTATAGGCCCTTAATGGTCTATGGGTTGTACAATTGCTTCTCCTTGTAAGTAGTTAGTTTAGTTTTAGTAAGTAGAGTGTAGAGTTGTTTTCAGTAATAAAGGCATTCACCCCTAAAAAAAGTAAATAAAATTTAACGGAGTGATTAGGTGTAAAGTGACTATAAAGGTTTCCTAGCTTTGTAAATGTCACAAGGTTCTGCATGAGCATGGTCGGGGGCATTGCTGTGACATTAGCGTTATGATTAAAAGGTGACACAGCGTTAACTCCAAGCTTGGACGCGTTTCTTCTCATCTTTTTTTTGTATGAAGATAATTGAATGACGAGACGAGCTGGTCGTTTGCCTGATGCACTATCATTCATTATTGCATTGATCTTTGATGCACTATTATTACAGACTGTTCTAGTTAATCCTTTACACTGTGCTACTTGCTATTATGTTATCATTGGGCAAAAAACGCTGCCGCCGACGTAACTTAGAGGCCATCTTCCATCCTATTATGTGATCGGAAGACGCTCCCAAGATCTATTGTTTGCTTAACGACCATATAGATTACTTGTCTAAGTTACCAACATCGCTAGTTACACAACTTACGTAGGGTAACCATCAATGCGATAAAAATATCATAAGAGAGTGGAAACCCCATGGTTAAAACACAATGCATGTGATTAACATTTTAACACCATTCCCACTATAATAACACTAGATGACAATAATAATAAATTACCATCACATTTTTTGTTTTCCATAATAAAATATAGGTTAAGTGATGAGTTAATGAGATAGGCAAATTAATTACCTATAACAATAAAAAACCCTAACAAAAACTACCAAAACGTTACCGCTTTATCCGGAAAAAAGACACAATGAAGGTAACCCTAAATTTAAGGGGCGAACCCCACTGGAACTGTTTGCGGCGAAGTCAAGCTACCGGAAAATGTCCGGATTGGACAGACAGCGTGAATTTATTATAAAAGCTCGGGAAAGTAAGCTGACAGTAAATTTTATCGACTAAATACGTAGGTTATTAAGCTCTCCACGTTATTTTCGCGTTTTTATATTTTATAATAATAAGTTATCTATGTAAATGCACTCATTACTTATACATAAGTTAACAGTTTTAGCTACAGTTTTGGCGTGTTTAGAGAACATGACTCCATAAAAGTACCAAGAACCTTAAGCGAGGCGAGGGTAGATCAGCCGTAAGTACTCAATTCTTCGCGGCTAAGTTAAGCCACCGGAAAGTGGAACGTCAGACGCGAGACGATGGTATCGTTATCGGCATTGCGGTAGGTTTAGCGGTTACCTACTACCTACCCCATCTCTGATGAGGAAATGAGCTGATAGGGTCATGAATAGATTTCTGCAACAATCTATATACTTATAATAAAACTGTAACGAAGCGGTTACTGTACATTTAAGATATATTTGAAAATCTATTTTTTTAGGAGTATATGGTAGCAACAGAACCCAAAAATACAACTTTTAAAATTTTTGTCTGTCTGTCTGTCTGTCTGTCTGTCCGGGATAAACTCAGAAACTAGGGCACTAATTTGAATGCAGTTTTTTGAAATATGTTCTGTGGAGTCCGGCGCTACACATAGGCTTTGTTTCATCAAAATCGGTCCAGTAATATTGAAGTTATGACGCAATTTAGGAAAAAATATACATGTCCACTATAAGTTGAACCACGGAACATACCGGGCCTTTTGTGCACAAGGCTCAGCTTAAACTGGTTTCTACATAGGTTGACATGATGGTATTCTAAAAAATGGTTTGTAGAGTCCTAGGCCACATAACAAACTTCCTAATCCGTTCCTAATCCTAATCTATGTTTATACATATAATAAAATCGTAGAACCCAAAAAATCTGTACTTGAAAGATATTCGAAAAAAAATCAGCCAGGGAGATATAAAATGAGACCAATGACGGGATTTTAATGGCGTTTCCACGAATATGTTTAATTAAATTCTGATTTTAATATAGGCTATCGACATTTTGAAAAATCTACTTATGGGGGGGTTAAATTGGGGCCAAGTTAGTATGGAAAAAAGTTAGTAGATTATCCTAAAATCTTGAAACTCAGAATTAGTTTATATAATTAAAAATTAACGAATACGGGTCCAATATTTTTTGATATTTAACTTCTTTAAGCAAGGAAGATACACAAAAGGTAAAATTAGTATGAATTTGTAACGCTGTATACACTATGAAAATAAATGAAATGCATACAAGTAAAATTATAATTAAATTAAAAATATCATAATAGAAATATAATTTCAGCGTTTTTAGTAACTCTTAGCAAACAACTCGCAAACTTTACATGAAAAGAACCATAATTATTTCAACTCTTGAAAATTCATTTATGCAATTGAAACTAGATGGCGCTAGGGATCGCTAAAACATGCAAACGATTGTTTTATGTAGTGCACCACACACGGTGAATATAAATAAAACAACTTTTTTAAATTTGTTTAGTTTGACGTTACCTGCTTTTTTATGGTACTGAGTGATGAGACTAGCAAGTCGTTCGCCTGATGGTACGGGCTACGCCTGCCCATAGCAATAGCAGTGCCACCCAGATCTGAGTCATTGTCTTGACATCAGCTGATATTGAGTCTCATATGCCCAGTAAATACGCTGGCTACAATCCCCTTCAAACGGAAACACAGTAATGCTTGCGCACTACGGCTTGGAGGCAGAATAACTGGCAAAACGGTGGTACCTACCCAGACGGCCTTCCGCATACGAGAAACCTATCACGAGTAAAGTTACGCCACCGTCCTTTACTCAAACATGGTCGTTTACCTCCAAAGTGATCGAATTTTTTTTTTCGACCCGGAATCCTTCAGCTAACCTCTTGAAAACCCTCATCAGACCACAATTCTGGCGGTTTTTAGGTTTTGTCAAGAAGATGATTTTGCCAAAACTTTAATGTATGATGAAGTGCCAAACAACGACTTCAACGACAAACAAACTGGTCCAGTTAACAAACGACGACTTGGTGGGGGATCGGGTGTCTATCAGGAGCATGATTTTGGCAGTATGTATGTACACCGTCCATGCCAGTAACAATGAATGCTACTATTTACGGTTGCTGATACACACTGTCTGTCCGCGGCGCTACCTCATTTTCATTTCTCATGACGACCAAAATTGGGACGAAACTAGCAAAAGCAGTCGTAAGTGATGCTCACGACGTATGCGCCATTTGTTCACTTTAATTTTGGTGTTTTGTGGGCTCTCGAGCCCAGTGCAACTGTGGAAGTCCAGCCTATAATGTTTTGAGGGACATTGAACAGGACGTTGATGTATAGGACGATGGTGAGGATGGTGGCAATTCACTACCGTACTCCGTAGAGTTGTTGAACTCTTTGAGTCCATCCGGATTTCCAGCGCACTCTATTAGATTAAAAATTTGGAATACAACATTATGCTTTTTTGAAATTAGACCCCGCCGAAGTTGTTAACTTCGGGGATGTTAGTTGTGTAACGGAACTCGGCTGAAGATACTGTCGCTAGAGACGAACCTCACTGAGGCACTGAACCTCACTGAGGTATACTGATAGCCCGTGGCGCTGGTGAGTCAGTTTTCATATATTAGTATTCAACTCTCTCATCTCGAACCACTTTCCGTTCACATTCAAACGCGTGCAGTTTTGTGTGAGCGTCAGCTTTACAATGACGATCAATAAGTCGCAAGACCAGACTCTCTAGGCCACGGCCGTTGATCTGAGGACAGGATATTTCTCACAGAGACAGCTGTACGAAACCTTCTCAGGGGCGACGTGATCCCAAAGTCTTTACGTGTTTGCTCCCTGTACAGTGTGTTTTTCAAATAACATGTGTTGTACACAATCTACAAAAAAGTCTCTACATCAGCGTTAAACGAAGTCCACGCGAACGAAGTCGCGGGCAACAGCTAGTAATTAATAAAGTGATACATAATAAGTAAGCTGTATAAAAGTTGCCTATCTCTACGTAGTCTACCTACCTAGACTTAGGTACTTGTAAGACGTAATCGGTACACAACACCTACATGAAGATATCATCATCATCATCACCATCACTTCATCACGTTCCCACTGCTGGGATACGGTCCTTATCTCATAGAAAGAGTATGAACCATAATCCACCAGGCTGGTCCTGTGCGTGCGGGTTGGTGGATGTCACATGTCCTTGAATTTTTAAATTAATTTATAGACATGCCGGTGTCCTCACGATGGTTTTTCTTCACCGTTTTAAGATCCGAAGTTACTGGTGCGAGGTCAGCGGGATTCGAACTCGGGTGCGTCGGATCGAAAATCGCTCATGCTCCCACTGAGCCACACTCACTTTTCCAGCGTATAAAGATATTAAAAGAGAATAATAACAAGGCTACGGGAGATACAAGATAAATGAAGAATTAAGACTTCAAGCGGTTTTGGACTCTTAAACCGCTTGAAGTTATGATTCTCCAACGAAGAAAGTCAAGAAGTGAAAGTAAATTATTATTACTTATTATTTCATGCACAATATGCAGGAACTTGGTTGGAACTCTCTCGATTGACAGTGAAATTTGTGAAAACTGATCAATTGTTCTCATTGACACGATTTGTTTTGATACGCACAGTCACTCGCAAAACTCTTTAGGAATAATTTATTTTTTAAACATTGACTTTAACTTTAGTAAGTAGGTATTTGCATATTGAAGGTAGATTAAAGATCTTTGAACTGAACCAGGTCTAGCGCACTCCGCACTGTAGGTACGAAGCTACAAGTACATAGCCAAACACCGACGGCGGGTCTCACGTCGTTACATGTGTCGCGTCAGAAGAGATAAGAGCTATGCGATAGAAAAAGAGGCGCTCTGTAGGTTGCATATGCAGCGCTACGCGAGCTGAATTGAATTTTATTGCGTCATAGCAAGAGTCGCTATTTGTTTAAATTTCTTTGCGGAGTGATGTTTCTGTCCCTTAGTATTCTGTGACTGAACTTAATGAACTTTATTTGGTAGAAAGTTTGAATAAGTGGGTAGGTACTAGGTAGGTACGTTTTGTTTTTTATCCAGTGGCATAATATCCGCATCGCTATTTATTAAGTTCGATAAATCTACAGGGTAGGTACTAGGTACCTAAATCAGAGTCCTTATAAAAATACGCACAAAATAAAAATGCAGAACTACCGAAACCTTTCATTTCAAACAGCTGCCAATCAAATTTCAAGACCCATAAAAATTAAAAACTAAACATAAACTTGGTTAACCTTGAGTTGAATTCATGACTGTTGTGAATCGATTAACCCATTGGGCATGTTCCATAAAAATATAACGCACAGAGTTTCTGTTTGTACTGGTATCTCCGCGCACGCAATGCATTTGTGACAACTGATCGAAGAATAATTTAACGACTTTCCTGATCGGAACGGAACGTTTAGTCGTAATTTTAGTATGAAAGTTTTCGTGAGTTTGATTCATTATAAATATTTAATACAACGGCTAGGACTCACGTAGTTTGTCGAATTAGTCGACCTAGTGTGTAGTGTAGTGTGGTCGCCGCGATCTCGCAGCGTAAACTCGCCCCTGATGAAGAGCATCGGACACGCTCGAAACCTAGGTCGACTAATTCGACAAACTACGTGAGTCCTAGCCGTTGTATTAAATATTTATAATGTTTAGTCGTAATTATAATAGAGAAAAGAAAACTTTATACGTGCGTATTTGGATAAGGATTGTTGATTTGATTTGCTATTCCTTTAGTATTTGAATAAACCATGTCGTCCTGGGGTAGAATATGTGCCTACAGAGTGTAGCAGAACTTTGGAATCTTCAAAGTAAGTAAGTACTTACCTTTTCCTTTGCAGTGAAGAAGTTGTGTGCTTAGGTAACATCGGGTTCATCGGGTCAGAAAGTTTTGCCAAATCCTGTGGGCGTAACGAAACGCGCCGGCCGGTGCCGCCGTCCTAATACAACGCGTTCGCGCGACTATCGCAAGTTCACGCGACTATCGCAAGTTCGCGCGACTATCGCAAGTTCGCGCGACCATCGCAAGTTCGCGCGAGATTTGTTCCCAAAAACCTGAACAAAATTCGCGCGAACTTGCGATGGTCACGCTCGTGAGAACACTTTCTATTAGGACGATGCGACGCCTATGGATTGTATATTCCGAAATTAATAATGTGACCGAGGCAAGGCGATCAGAAACGCTGTATATACGTATATATTAGGTATACCATTCTTATTATATTATATGTATATAGTAACCAGGTACCACCTTCCCCTAGTTCAGGGCAAAAATATACCAATCTATTTTGTGTTCAGGGCAAGCGTGTTTCAGACAAATTCTGTGATACCTATGAACTGCAATTGACAGTTCTGTTTCGTCACGGGACTCACGGGGCACACAGTTTGTGTGTGTTTATACCTAGTAGGCTACTAATGTTTACCGTCCAACGGGACGATTTATTGTTCTTATACAACAGCAAGTATCCCTAAGTATATTGAAAATGCAACTAAGAGTAAGCACTGAATAAATAAAAGCTACGTAAACTTCTAGGGTCAAGTACCTACGTAGACTTGCTGTGCTTGTATGTAGAGTTAGTACCTACAATTATCTAGTTTGTGGTAGAGTAAGAAGGTCTCATTGAATCAATTTTTTAACCGACTTCAGAAGGAGGAGGTTCTCTATTCGGTTGTTATTTTTTATGTGTATTACCTCAGAACTCCGTCATTTATGAACCGGTATGGAAAATTCTTTTTGCGTTGGGTTCAGTAGCTACGAAGTGGTCCCATATAAATTTCATCCATATTTGACCTTAGACTTGGAAGATACATTGAAGTCAGTTTTTTTTATAAAATGTATTTATCATTCTTAACCACGGAATAATTAACTATTTTATAATTAACGATAGTAAGCCGACGATAACGATCGGCCTAACAAAACAACACGACAAATATTGGGCCAGGCACCCGGAACGGGAAACATCACCCCTCGAATAGTTACACAGTTATCTACGAGAGATCTATGGCACCATGCCATGCAATTTCCTCGATAAAACATTGGTTTAACTAAATTGAAAAGCAATGAAGATTGAAAGTTGATATCTATTTATTCATAGCGTACCTAATTAAGCTTCGACATGGCCTGGGTTAATTATGGATTATCAGAACAAATTAACAAGTTATACCTATGCGAAACAATGCCGTTCTATGTTGAATTAAATACATAAGAAGTTGATTTAATTTTTTAGGTCGAAATTACCTAAATGCAAAATTTCTTCTTGTTTAAGATACCTACTTACATTGATTTAAAAAACCGGCAAAGTGCGAGTTAGACTCGCGCATGAAGGGTTCCGTACCATTTTCTATAAAAACGGCAAAAAAAATCATATCTGTTGTATGGGAGCCATTTATAAACATTTATTTATTCTGTTTTTTAGTATATGTTGTTATAGCGGCAACAGAAATATAATCATTGGTGAAAATTTCAACTATCTAACTATCACGGTTCATGAGATACAGCTTGGTGACAGACGGACAGACAGGCAGACGGACGGACAGCGGAATCTTAGTAATAGGGTCCCGTTTTACCCCTTGAGTACGGAACCCTATAAAACAGCAAAACTTTACATGAACTTCATTGAACATACCTAAATATTTTTATATGCATGTATGTCATAGTGGTGTATTCTAGCCTAGCAATATAGATACAAAAATAAGTACAAACAGATAGAAACACACGTAGACGAGACTCACCTACTAGGTATAACCCCCAACTCCTCATATCATGTCTGTGAAATTGAAAGCCAAGTTCAACCTTTACATAACCAAACATCATATCTATCCAAAGCTGAATTGAAATGTTACAGCAGTTTATAACTTTACACGACAATAAGCCATTAGGTTAAGGTACGCAACAGCACCTCCTTGTATAAAGGGCTACAGGCACAGATTACTAAGGAACAGAAGCATCACTCCGCAAAGAAATTTAAACAAATAGCGACTCTTGCCATGACGCAATAAAACCCAATTCAGCTCGCGTAGCGCTGCATATCTATCAGTCATATTAACCTACAGAGCGCCTCTCTTTTTATCGCATAGCTCTTATCTCTTCTGACGCGGCACGTGTAACGACGCGCGACCCGCCGACGGTGTCCGGCTATGTACTTGTAGCTTTGTACCTACAGTGCGGAGTGCGCTGGGCCTGCTACAGGCTATCAGGCTGTAGGTACCCTCTATCTGTTAAGTAGGTACCTGTTACCTGTAACCGGTGCCGGTTATGGAACACGCGGCCCGGTGCCTGGCACTGGTGTGCGTTGCTGGGGGTTGTGGATTGTACGTTCTAAAAGAAAAACCTTATAAGTTCTCGTTAAAAAAGTTGCCTTGTGAATGAATAATTTGATACGATCAATCAATCATTCAGAAGTTCTTTATTGAATATTGGCATCACAGACGCACTTATGAACGTCAATTATTACAATGACTCTACCACCGTATCGGAAAAAGAACCACTACTCAGAAGATACGGCAAGAAACTGAGGGGCATTTTGTTTTAAATTTTTTGTTAAAATATTTTGTGTATGTTTTTGACAATATTATGTTTCTAATGTACCAGTTGGCTACTTGGCAGAAGCGGAATGTTCCATGCATCTTTGTCTTCTATGTAATTACTAACTGTATAGTATGCTTTTTTCATTAGAATATTTTTCCCACGCAATTTGAATCTATTTTCTGTGAGCTCCGTTATACATTTTGGAATTTTATTGTAAAAACGTACGCAATTGCCCATGAAGGACTTATTTGTATTACTCAGTATTTATGTTATATTATATTTTCATAAATATACAGAGAAGGCAAAGTTAATACAAACAAGTACAACGTGTACGTGAACATATACTGTGTAGGTAAGACAATTACGACGGTAACTATTATTAATTACTTAATTATAATTTAAACTACATATAACCTTACAGTTAAACTAATGGTTAACTAATTCTAATGAAATCGTGATTAAAAGTAAGGCTAATCTTATAATCAATATTATAACACTTAAATTATTTTATTAATATAAAATAAAAACCCTTTTTATTTCTAATTATAAAGCAGTTAGATAAGTTATTATATTATCTTCATAGATTTATTAAATTTTTACAATTAAAAAACCTATTCTATTAATAGTTATTTAGTTATTAAGTACAATCCTTATAAATAATAGTCTTCAGTCACGGTGGTCTGCGGTTCTTTGATACGCACTATATGCATTATGTAGCTTACGTAAAGGTCTTGCTTAAAAGTGAGGCTGGGAATATACACAGAACATGGAACATACATAGGTACAATAAAATCAGAGGAGAGCATTCCCACTTTTAAGAGCGAGAGTGGCTCAGTGGGAGCACGTACGGCTTTCGATACGACGCACCCGAGTTCAAATCCCGCTGACCCCACACCACTGACTTTCTTAAGTTATCTGCGGATTTACACTCTAAAAACTGTGAAGGAAAACAGCGTGAGGAAACCGGCCTGATCAAGAATTAATCACAAAAATTCAAGGGCATCCACTAACCCGCACTGGGCCAGCGTGGTGGATTATGGCTCACACTCGCTCTATGAGAGAAAGGCCCGTGTCCCAGCAGTGGGAACGTGATGGGCTGATGATGATGATTCCCACTTTTATTTGTCAAGCCGCAACGTCACAAAATCCACTATTAATCTACATTAATACCAAAAAATTAGGTACCTACGTACCTACCTAGCAAACGTTCACCTATTAAACGCAAGTAGGGCAGTTCGTGATAAAGGCCCGTTTGGCTTGCCAACAGCTGCTCTATGATCCCCAGTTAGCAGTTCGATAAACACGTTTAAACTTTATAGAGGCACTTGCATAGTTAGTCTGGAACTTTGTTCCTACCTTGTGGAGTTAGGCAATAAACTTAAACACTAATATACTGTTTAGTAGGCGCTTGTCATACGATTTAAGATGGTTATAAGTTAAAGTTAAGTCGTAAAATCCTTAATTTGGAGAAAGTCTGCTGTGACTGACGCACAGACAGTTTCTTAAGATAGATATGTTAAAAAATGTCAAGATCATGAAAAAATAAGTAATATTTTGTATGTGAAACGTTATAAATGGTGTGATGTCATGCAGAAAATATGCAAATATATTATACTGTAAACATGCGCGTATGTCCGTACTTTTGCGAATTTCGATCGGACAGTAAAGACACACTGCGTTGAATTTGAATCCTAATCCAGCCCCACACAAGAAGTAAAATTACGTGCGGATTTTGAAAACTACAGTGAGGTAATCTAAGGCCGAGCTTCTCTCAAAATTCGATGGGAGATCTGTTATGCCGCACTGAGTCCACGTGATGGATTATGGCTACTCTCTTGAACCTAAAAACCACGTCCAAGGATTCTATAGGTAGGTAAGGTACAAAGTGATAGCCGACTGTGATGAAAAACTGCCTACCACACTGATGGGAGTTTAAGTCCAGTCTTATTCTCTCGGGTGGTGTGTGGCCAACCCAAGTAAAGTGACTAAGTACTTATTGAAATATCTCTATCTCTATCTAAGTACCTATCTTAGTAGGTACTAAGACAGGTTAGGATAGGATAGGTGGTTTCGAGTTTCGACTCAGTGGAGTATCTACTCCACTGAGTCGAAACTCGAAACCACCTATCCCATTCCTAAACATGCGGTAGGTAGGTAGGTTTACTTAAACAAAATGTATTATAACTGTCCTATTACTTAAGTTTGTATCTGTATGTTCTATATTCGAAGCGGATTATAAAATATTAAATAACTCAGTACCTACTCGTGAGAGCGTTCCATGGCTTCTTATTCTGTAGGTATTGTGTTCGAAACAATGGTCTCCGTTCTTGTGATTCTGCTTTCCTTTTAGTTCGCTTGCGGATCCAATCTCAACGGAAGGTGTTTGATCTTCAATAATACACGTAAGTTTGATTTTAATAATCTGTAAACACATTACTTAACCTTGATCAGTCTCTGCAGACAGCAAAAATACTTTCTTATAATATATTATACTAGCTGCGCCCCGCGGTTCCACCCGCAGTTTCCCGGGATAAAAAGTAGCCTATGTGCTATTCCAAGTCCTAAAGTACTAATATCGCTTCGGTAGTTTGTGCGTGAAAGAGTAACAAACATACATTCATACATTCTTAAGGAAAACAAACTAAACAAAAGGCAATTTAAAAACTAAATAAAACGAAACTAAAATATATTAATACATGCGGGTATCGGTTGAGCCAACTGAATGTCCTACAGATAATTCAACCGATACCCGTCGTCCGGCAACGTGCCCAATATGCTGGCGGCGTTGCCTCGTTGAATAGCGAGACTGATTCTTTGGCCAAAAACACGCCAGCATTTTGGTCACGTGTGGATTCCACCAGCCAAATATACAACGATCGTTTACATTCTTACAAACTTTCGCGTTTATAATATTAGTAGGATAGGATAGGAAGTAGTAAGTCATCTAGCTGTTGCGGGCCTTTTAATCTGTCCAAAAGTGGCGCACGACTATCACACGAGAAGCGTTCTCCCAACGACTCTGTGCATCCTAGTAATATTATAAACGCGAGAGTTTGTAAGTATGCATGTACCTTTGTTACTCTTTCACGCAAAAACTACTGAATGGATTTAGATGAATACCAAATTTCATCAAAATCCATTTAGTACCTACCTAGTTTTTGCGATAGCTTATACCCTGATGGAGCTGATGGAGATAGCTTATACCATACTTTTTATCTCGGGAAACCGCGGGTGAAACCGCAGGGCGCAGCTAGTCTCTTATAAAGGTCTAGTCTCCGGTATGGGTCTTGTCCAGTATAATCAAAACCGCTTAACGACAACGGGTTACATTATGTCTATATATCTCCTACCTACTAAATACAGTCACTTTCATATGTAAATGTGAAATTCTATACATTTGCGACGGAATAGAAACTTAGCGTTTGGCGCTTGATTAACCACTCAGTTCGTGATAATAGCTCGTTTGCTTTGCCTGCCGCTGCTCCATGCCATGATCCACACTTGGTTTGATAAACACGTCAGAACTTTATACGAGTAGAGGCTCTTGCCTAAAATAGATTATTTATTGATCTACCTAAACCTTTGTTGTTTCAACCTTGTTTGTTGATAAGCAATAGGTACCTACTTTAAACACTTACAGCACAAAACAGATTGCTTTGTGCCTATAGGTAGGTAGAAAGTCGGCAGATTTCTATTCGTCTGTCATGACATATGGTACCTCGAATACCTTCCATGATGGCCACCTGTCACGTAGAATCTCAATGAAATAGTTTACATAATAAAATAAATCAAAAACCCACGTCCGAAACCTAGGTATATACAGGCCTAGCGCACTCCGCACTATAGGTATATGTATGCAGCGCTACGCGAGCTGAATTGAATTTTATTGCGTCAAAGCAAGAGTCGCTGTTCGTTTAAATTTCTTTGCGGAGTGATGCTTCTGTCCCTTAGGCCGCGTTCAGAAATGGGTAAATGTTCACGAGTGAATACTTGTCAGTTAATCTCAATGATATGCCAAGTTAAAAATTAACTAACGCCTTTCTGAACGGGCATCGAGTAATACAATAAGCCAGCCAATCAAAACCAATAATTTTCAAGACCGAGATTTCCCGCGCTTTTGTTTATCAGATTTAACTGCGTTATTTTGGCTAATATCGGAATTTTGCTTCAAATACACGAATCGCTTATTTTATTTATATGTACTAAAAATCAATGCAAAAATATTGCAAAATGTAAAGGAAAATGACAACTGACAACTATTACCTGACAGGTGAGAATCGTCACCCGCTTTTTTATCGGTGAATATTTTCACCTGTCAGGTGAACTTGTACTCTCCCCAATTGGTTTTCTGAACGGCTCAGGGTAAATGTCAAAGTTCACCTGAGTCATTTCTGAACGGCGTTAGGGTAATAATTACATTAACTGGGTGATTTCTGAACGCGGCCTTAGTATTCTGTGGTATGTATTTTATAGGTAGATAGGCAGTAGGCATCTACGCATGTTATGTTGTATTCAAGATTTTTCAAAATTATTTACTTAATACATCACAGCAATCACTTTCATTATGATTTTTAAAAATAAATCTGCTTCGTTGAAAATTGTCGTGACTCTCAATCATTAATTTTAAAATATGTAACGGCTACACGCACGTTATATAATAATATCTATCTACTTATTGTATAACTAAACATGAATCACCTATGTATTTGTATATACAAAAACTCGTTTAGGTTTTGGAATTCTTTTGGTTACTTGTGTCTCTTGATTATGAATCCAAGGTCTGTAGTAAAAATTGCGTGATCCCAGGCCAAAAATACGCAAAGGTAGTTAAGGTAACCTTCGTACCTTTTTTAGGCTTCGAAATAAAGTATTACGTACACGAACAAATCTGCAAAAAAATATTGAATTGTTATACTTAATAATTAAAAACAAAAACTCACCATTTTTAAGTTACCCGCCTGCACTCAGATAAAGAAGCGCCTGCACGATGCAGATGCGTTTAAATAAAAAACGCAATACCTAGATACATAATTAAGTAGACCTACTTATAAATAATTATCAAGTACCTAACAAAGTCCACATACCTGAGCTTGAGCTTTTTAGTACATCATCATCATCATCATCAGCCCATTACGTCCCCATTGCTGGGACTCGGGCCTTCCCTTGTAGAGAGAGTATCCACCACGCTGGCCCAGTGCGGGTTGGAAAGTATCTTTTCGGTTGTCACATGTCCTTGAATTTTTGGTATAAATTCTTGGACATGATGGTTTCCTCACGATGTTTTCCATCACCGTTTTTAGAGTCTCGGGTGCGTCAGACCGAAAGTCGCACGTGCTCCCACTGAGCCCCATTCGCTCTTTTAATACAAATGCCTAATATATTCACAAAACTAAACTAACGCAGTTCGATTGTAATCGTCTCACGCCGTCTATCACAGTACAAAGTGACATGTTTATTTTAGATTTTCAGGCTTCATCGACATTTTGAATTCAAAACTTCATCGTGACTATTTCCAAAACAACTCGCAGCGATGTAAACTATACGGTTTATAAAAGCACTCGATACTTGTGAGAATTTTCTGTGCTTCATAGTGACTATTGAAGAACAATGAGAATTTAACAATGGCGTCAGTAATCGTTATTCTGCTTTCGTTAATGCTCGCCAGCGGTTTCAATCCCAACAAAAGGTGTTTGCTCTTCAACAGGACATGTAAGTTTATATTTATTTTGATATGTAGGACTACGAACCTCTATAAGACATGACTGCATATACATACATATTTAGTGAAATTGTATTTTATTTATAACTGAATACATTATTAGATAAAGTAGACAAATACAACATAATTAGGTCAATGTAACCACGGCCCCATGTTGGGCGCCATTTAATGATTTGCATAAACAATAGTGTACCTACCTGTTGTCCTATTTATTCATTTATTTTATATCTGACACAGTAGATCTGTTTGGCCATAATCTGTCCAGATTTTAAGCGACGATTTGGTCGAAGATGGAGCACAGATCTTTAGGAAGACTGCAGTTGAGTGACTGCTCAGACCCGTCTCTTTGATGGTTGACCGAACATCTTCCCGAAATATGACTTTAGGTTGCTTGACGGCATATATAACTTATATAGGTAGTCACGTAATAAGCTTTTCGAAATATTAATGTCGTTGTTTTTGTCTGTTTTCAGGCGTGGCACACTGTCCAAAACTCATGCACGCGTATCATACGCGATGTGACAAAGATACGATATCGCAACGAACTTGTGAAAATCCTTTCACGTATGCTCTAGGTAAGCTAGATGTTAGAGTCTGAAGGGTGATTCAATCAGGTTCCCTATTGTTACTGACAATGCCTTCTATTTCGAAAGAGAGTAGGTAGCTATTGTTCCTTTTTTCTGATATTTGTCCAGGCGTCGGTACTAGTTTACCTTCTCGTTATTCGTTTTGAACTTATTTCATCATTGGGCCTTTGTGACACATAGAATTAGAGAACTTTTATTTTTGTTAGTTACTTTTTAAGCGACTTCATAAAAAAGAGGAGGTTCTCTATTCGATTGTATTTTTTTTGTTTGTTAACTCAGAACTCCGACATTTATTTAAATCGGAATCCGAATTTTAAAAATTTTGGGCGTAGGGTTTATTATAGCTACGAAGTGGTCACATATAAATTTCATCGATATTTGACCTTGGACTTCGAAGATACAATCAAGTCAGTTTTTAAAAAATGTATAGATTTCGCACGCTCGCTCTAAAACGGTGAAGGAAAACATCGTGATGAAACCCGCTTACGCGCTTTGGAGTGGTAGGCTCTGGCCGTTGTTGTAATACCACCCACCGAACAAAGCCATGCCGTCAGGCGACCTAGTCGTGTTTCGGGATGATGTTCGGTCAACCATCGGGGAGACGGGTCTGAGCAGCCGCTCAACTGCCGACTCTCTCTAGATCTATGTGCTCCATCTTAGGCCACATCATCGTTTCACATCAGGCGAGATAGTGGCCAAACATAGACCAATAGTGTAAAAAAAAAAACTTGTTTTTATTTTGTTGTGGTGTTTCAGTAAAGTGTTTATCCATTCATATAATTACATACGAGTTAACAACAGCAAAGCATAGTAATGTATCATGCCTACTGACATGCTACACTAAGTAATTTGAAATATTTTATTTTTAACCGACTTCAGAAAAGGAGGATATTCCTAATTCATTTTTTTTATGTTTGTTACCTCATAAGTCCGTCATTTATAAACCGGTTTAAAATTCATTTTGTGTTGGGATCACAGCTTCAAGGTCCCATCCCATATAAATTTCATCGATGTTGGACTTCGAAGATACATCAGAATTGCAGTCGGTTTTTTTTAATTATAAAATGTATACTTGTTACATATACGTAGGTACTAGATATTATATTCCCCTCTGAGTCTATTTCAGCACAAATTAATATCATGATCAGACCTTAATAAACACCTGATTGAATGGTCACAAGCTACAAGTGGACTGCAATCGTCCTTAGGACATTTTACTATGAACCATAATCGTCTGAAGTTAAACCACAGAATACTAAGGGACAGAAGCATCACTCTGCAAAGAAATTTAAACGAATAGCGACTCTTACTATAGCGCAATAAAATTCAATTCAGCTCGCGTAGCGCTGCATACCTACCAGTCGTATTAACCGACAGATCGCCTCTCTTTCTATCGCATAGCTCTTATCTCTTCTGACGCGGCACGTGTAACGACGGGCGACCCGCCGTCGGTGTCCGGCTATGTACTTGTAGCTTCGTACCTACAGTGCGGAGTGCGCTAGGCCTGGTATAGGTGTAAGAAGGCTTAGGATGGATCTTTTTGAGCAGGCGTTTTGCATCGAGGTCTTGTAAGCGATTGTTTTCAATAATATCAACAGCCAAAACAAAATACGAGATCACTCAATTCCACATAATTTTTCAGGATACACATGCGGCTGGTCCCGGTGCGATTGTAACGGCGATCTCTTCCTGGACGAAGAGACCTACCTATGCCTCGAGATCGACGCCTGTCCAGTGATCCGTCACAGGAAGCCGGAGAACCTACACGGTCGCAGGAACCAGAAGAACCCACACAGACGCCGCCAGAGAAAGAAAATCATTATCCCTGAAGATAAGGACACTCTTGATGTTACTAATCATAAAAAATAAGAAATAAATAAGGTTTCGAAAATTTTGTTTTTCTTTAAACGATATCATTAAGTATATAAAGGAGAGGTTCGGAGGAAAGGTCCAGGACCTGAACCTGTCGAGGCTGGAGTCAACGAGGACTACGAGTTTTAAGTCCTACGGGCTCCGGCTTCCTGCAAAATATAACGAGATGATCCTGGTTCCCGAATTTAGGCCCGAGGGAATAGTGTTCCGGCGCTACAGAGAGGCTAGAGAGACACCGAAATGCCCCTTCTCCTAATGTCTAGTCTAGTGTATATTAGTGTTTTTATAATTTGTACATATGTTAGTCTGTAGGGTATATATTTTATGGGCCTCTGGTACTTTTATTTTGTTAACTGTATTATTGCCTGAAATAAAATATACAAATAATCTTTATTGTGTGTATACCAATAACATAAAAAAAAATATTACAGATAAAAAGAAATAATATTTTATTTATTTATTACGCGTATATTATTATATGGGGTTTCAAATGTTCAGTTCTGGTTTTAAATAAAGCAGAGAAAATACCACAACAGGCATCAACAACCCCCGTACAATGCCTATAAGCCTACACGTTAGGGATAGCTATTTGTTTATTATTAGCACAAATCGCCAGGGCTGGCACCCACACGAGTGAAGAAGAAGAAGCACAAATGGCAACGCAACTAGTGGGTACTGTGCTCAACGAAGTACCTATAACAAAGTCTTCTGTGCCTATAAGCTTTGTATTCTGTGCTATAAGTTAACTTGATGCGTTGATAGCTGAAATAAGTTTTTTTATTGAAAAGTATATTTTTCAAGACAAGAACTGCGTAACCATTTATTTTTTTGCAACGTGTGTGTTTATTAGCGCTGGCGTTGAGTCATAAACAAATGTGCGGGCACACACAGCTAATATTAAATAATAATAAAAATATCTTTATTTAGCCAGGTAACAATTAACAATTTTAATACATATCTGAGATGTGGAACAATTTGCAATTGTTAGGTTTGTTATGCAATGCAAGGTGAACCCTGGAACCCACACTAGGAAAACCTGTGTCGTGGGTTTCAGTGTCTTCCATTTATTGATATTACCTTACTAAGATGTACATAAGTAGGCTGTTCCTAGATCTTAAAACTTACATGAATAAATAGCTAAAAGTGTTTATTTACAACTTACAAATATCTCAAATTATGCCTGCCAAACTGTTGTGATAAAATTGTCAATACAGCCCTGCGGGTTCGCACACCAAGTGTGTTTTGGCTTGCCGCGTCGGAACCGCGGGCAGATTAAAATGAGCCCAAACCCTAAGTAGTTTACGATTATCCGTCAAGGAGTTCCATTGCCCACCTTCCGTCTCCATCATCAGATCAGCAGGCAGTCACCATAATATTGTATTGTCATCGGACTTTGACAAGTAGGTATGCAAAATTTACACTTGGTAGGACAGTGGAAGGTGGAAGTGGTTTTGATTCAGCTTGCAAGAGTCCACCCGAACAAACATAGTTACACACATACTCGTACATACATTGCAAGTTAAATAAAAGCTTGTAATAAAAACAACTTTGTTTTGACTAACAGTTGACTAATAACGCCTATGTAAAGAAAGAAAGAAAGAAAGAAAATACGTTTATTATGAGACCATTTTATACTAAAAACACAGGTAAAAGGTACAGTTAAACTAGATTAGATGGTCATAAAAGGACACAACTCAGCATGAAGCGCCATGACAGCGTTGTGCCCTTTTTCGTGACGAGTAGTTGCAAAATAACTTATAAGTAGGTATTTACATAGAGATAATTAATAATATTGTTACACATGAATAAATTTACATATACAGGTTACAGATACAGTTACATATACTATTTATTTATTAAGAAGTTAACTTTAGTCAGTCAGTGTTGTACAATGAAAGAGAGAGAAAACAAAAGAAGTACCTCACGTGCTGTCAGCCTTGCTGCACCTAACTCGTTAAGTCGTTACTTGGTGGATATAGGTACTTAGTATTAAACATAGTCTAGTTTATGATAAACGGAACTTAGTAATCGCACAAAAACATTTGTTTTGCTTAAATCGACGTTTCGACAAAGTCGCAAGCGCGCGATTGTCCCGCATTATCACAAACTGTGTATTCGAATCGCGAAAGTCTAAAAATTACTACAGTCTGACTCTGGATAGTTTTATACACCATTACAAACCAACCTTGTGCAAAGACTAAAAAAGACAAAACCTTTTAAGTTAGTTTAGTAAAGTGTTAGTGAACCGCAGTATAAACAGTTAGTGCTACTCGTAAAGAACACAAGAACAATACATAGGTATAAGGTAGAGACAATAAAAAAAGTATTTTACTCTAACCTGTGCTTACTTAGAAGTTTAAGCACAGGTTTAAGTCATATTTGAATTCCTTAATAGTATGATTGGGCTACATTGTAATTCTAATGGCGGGATTTTTTTGAGACATGTCATTTTAAAAATAACCGGCCAAGTGCGAGTCGGCTCGCGCACGAAGGGTTCCATACCATTATCTATTAAAACGGCAAAAAAATCATGACTGTTGTATGGGAGCCCCCTTAAATATAATTATTTTATTCTGTTTTCTAGTATTTGTTATTATAGCGGCAACAGAAATACATCATCTGTGAAAATTTCAACTGTCTTCACGGTTCATGATACAGCCTGGTGATAGACGGACAGACAGACAGACGGACGGACAGCGGAATCTTAGTAATAGGGTCCCGTTTTACTCTTACGGTACGGAACCCTAAAAAACGATTACTAACGGTCGTGAATAGGTTTTAACTGGCAAGTCCCTGGTTGCATCCAGGAAGTCAACTGACCATACCTGGTATTGTCGAGGTAGATAGAGATGCAAACGATAACAACAGAAATAGCGGGAATCGTAAACAAAGCAAACGGAGACCATTCAGTCTGTGAAGGAACCTGACCCAGAAAAGACTGGAAATGCAACGCACCATTTTATTATTTTGTCTCGTCAACGTCATAGAGACTGTATACTACGGAACCGTGGGAAAACCTGGATGCCTTAACTTCAATGGAACCTGTAAGTAGCAAAAGGTGTATTCTACTTACGATACCACTTACGCATACGGTTGTCTGGAAGAGATCGCTGTTTAGCGATAAGACCGCCTTTGTACTTAAGAAAGTATGTTCAAAATGTAATAATTTCTTAAGTGCAATAAAATGTTTTCTATTCTTCTATTCACTTATTTTTAACCGACTTTAAAAGGAGGAGGTTCTCTGTTCAATTGTATATTTTTTTAATTTTTATGGTAATATCACAGAATACTAAGGGACAGAAGCATCACTCTGCAAAGAAATTTAAACAAATAGCGACTCTTGCTACGACGCAATAAAATTCAATTCAGATTCAGCTCGCGTAGCACTGCATACCTACCAGTCATATTAACCTACAGAGCGCCTGTCTTTCTATCGCATAGCTCTTATCTCTTCTGACGCGGCACGTGTAACGACTCGCGACCCGCCGTCGGTGTCCGGCTATGTACTTGTAGCTTCGTACCTACAGTGTGGAGTGTGCTATAACTTCATACTTTTTAGGTAACTGGCTAGTTATACTAGGTTGAAGAGATTGTTAAGTTATATTATACTTTGAAATAACTTTCTAAGAGATAAGTAGGTAAGGTACCCCAGATTTTGAATTTATGTAAACCAAAGCTTCATTACTTATTTAAACGTAAGATTGATAGATAGGGGCGGTGTACAAGAAATAAATATATAAATTGGATCTGAGAGCGAATCTTTGCTAAAACCACAGAATTATTAATAGTACAGTACTAAAATGAATACCGATCAACATATTTTTTTTAACCTTTGCTGTCCCACTGCTGGGCAAAGGTCTTCCCCAAGTCTTTCCAGCCGTCCGTATCCTGCGCCACCTCGCACTATAGTAAAAAGCACTCGCACCATAATAAACCGATCAACATAATAGGAAAATATAAAACCACGTAATCTTATTTTAATTTCATTTTATATAAATTAGTTTAGATTATCTGAAAGGAGTTAACATAAAATAAACATTTTTACGGCTATTGTGATGCAGATTATTTTTTATATCTAATCCATGTCATTCACTGCTTTATTATCATAGCCTGTCCGTAACTAGTAAAATCAATACCTATCTACCACTATAGAAGCTCACCTGGATACCAGCCTCAGCCATGCTATTTTTACTGATCACTGACTTTTCTCATAATTTTTCAGGCGTAGAACAATGCCCCGAGAACATGCACAGATTGAACAGTGAATGTCGGCCGACGCCGTCGCAGCGGACCTGCGACGAGCCAGTCGCGCTGTCCATGGGAATTATCTGCGACTGGTCGCGGTGCGACTGCGATTTTCCTTTTGTGCTTCACCCGGCTTCGGGATATTGTTTCGCGTATGAAGACTGTCCGCAATAAGATCTGAATATTCATTATGGAGCCTTAGATAGATATACTTAAGTATAATTTACGACAAAGTGACTGTTCTGCGACTAGGGTCTACTCTATGTGGACCTTTGGATAAAATGCGACTCGATCGCGTTTGAAAATCTCTCTACAAAACGCAACTTACTAATTTATTGTTCAATACAGAAGTCACGCAAGATAAAAGTTTTGCAACAATTTGTATATTCTATTGTAAATTTGTTAGCCATATCTTAGCGTTTGTAAAGGCTGTGACAAGGAAAAAATAACGAT
Organism: Petrophora chlorosata; assembly: GCA_951640565.1. Classification (NCBI taxonomy): domain Eukaryota; kingdom Metazoa; phylum Arthropoda; class Insecta; order Lepidoptera; family Geometridae; genus Petrophora; species Petrophora chlorosata. The sequence goes on along the minus strand of OX621201.1, from coordinate 13,646,046 downwards.
ACTTTGAAGAAGCTTGTTGAATATTTGTTAACCATCAACCAACGATGTTCGTTCTTACCTCGAAAATATTCATTTTTATTTGATGCTCGTTTTTATCATTTTACGCGTGATTTAGCAATATCGAAGTGATTGAAGTGGCAAATACATTTTTGATTTTGTTATTGGTGTTTCATTTGCGGGTGTGACAAGATGAAATTGAATTCGTCTCAACGTCTACCCGTACCCTCGTCATAGTTCGACATTTTCTTAGGAGCAAACATGAGAACATGACCATTGGCGAACGAGCTGTGTTCCTTAATGTGAGTGCGTGTATGTTTTCTGAAGAGAAAAATAGATTTTGTTTGCTGTTTGCTATAGCACAGTATAATTTACTAGACTGTGTAGCCCCACTGTGGCTTTGTGGCTACCGCAGTGTTTACCATAGACGGGAGTAAGCCTTTGTATGTATGTAGTGTATAATGAGCAGGCTAAGTTAAGCTTACACAATAGTAGCTAACGCCTTCATCATGTGTAGCTTAGCCTAAACTTGATTAGGGCTAGTAGTTGGAGGCAGGGGTAGAGACGAAATACGCAACTGTGTATATATATATACCTACTGCTGACTATTAGCTTAGAGAAAAGCAATTCAGTAAATAAACCGCGCCAACTAAAACTGGCGCAGAATTATGAGATATGTTTCATGTCCTATTTCTTTAGTTGTTATATGAAGAGCCCCAAACTTGTGTATTCTAAGATAAGATAAAGAATGCTAAGAGTCTCTCAACATCGAAGCGTATTTGTTAGGTAGGTATGTAATAAATAGATCAATGAGTAGGGAGCTAGGGAGGATCTACAAAGTATATATGTAGTTGACGTATCATGGAATACCTACTGTAAGAAAACTTCTTCGTTTTCAGATACACCGGACACTGTCCCATGCTCAAATTCCGCTTCGGAAAATGCTATGGAGAAAACACTAGACATATCTTGAAGGAAATTCGCTCCAAAGGACTTTTCAAGTAAGAACTCTTTGCTATCCTTATTATAAACAAAAAGGTAATATAATTACAAGCAAAAAGTTCCCGCACAACAAAAAAAATAAAAGCTTTCTTTCTAATTACATAAAGGTGATCTTTCGCTGGATACTTTATCTGAGTGTTTCGGGCTTTACGACTGAAAACATAATCTTCAGGAGTAACCTTACGCTCTAGGACTTTCCATCAGGATATAATGATAAGCCACGTCGCTTATTTCTGATGTTGTTTGTGAATTTATTAATTTTAAGAGCTTGGTTATATTACCTACCTACATAAATAATAATAAATATTCATTTATAAGAGCCTGCGGGATTCCAACTCAGGCTCAGGTTCATCGGACCGAAAGTCACATGAGTTCCTGCTTGGCCACACGCATTCCAAAACCGGTGAAGAAAAACGTGAGGAAGCCGACATGTTGTTTTAAAATTCCATAGTTTAAGGACCTGTGACATCCACCACGCTGGCCCAGTGTGGGTTGGTAAATATCACATGTCCTTGAATTTTTGTGATTGACATTGGACATGCCGGTTTCTTCATGATGTTTTCCTTCACTGTTTTATAGTGTTATATACGCACATAACTTAAGAAAGTCATTGGTGCGGGGCCGGCGGGATTTGAACTCGGGTGCGTCGGGTCGAAAGCCGCTCGTGCTCCCACTAAGCCACACCCGCTCACGTCCAATTTACCTTGATAAAAATGTACCGAATCCGAGGGGAACACACATCATAGTTACATATTATTTTATAGTAGCTACCATTCCCCCGTTGTGTAACCAAACCCGTCTTCCATCTAATTAACGGTCAGCTTGTATGTCATCAGCTTTAATTGGTTTTAGTAGGTATGTAATTAGAAGCTGAGAGCGTGTATTTTAATTAGGGTGGGTTAATTAAAGTACCTAACTCTTTGTTTAAAGGATTAAATGTAATTGTTAGTGATGTTATACTGTTTATCATTCAAAACTACAAATTACCTACACAATTATATAGGTATTGTTTTTGAAAGAAAAAGTAAAAATACTTATTTTGTTAGGGTGGCAAAAATGGTGCTTCTACACCAATGCAAAACATGTCGATGTTAGTAGATACCTACATATGGCCTTTTCTTATTAATCTCGTCGGAAATTAATGTTTTCTCGGGAGGCATCCACGGAATGTTGATACATATGCTATGAAATACTCAGTTCCGAGGGAATATAAGCAGAGTTCGAGGCAGTCGTATCTCGAAATATTAGGATTCTATATCTTAAATTTCAGCAAACCGCTAGAATACCGTCCAGGTGACAACTACGAGCTGTCGAATATGCCGCGCCGCGACAGACCGAAACACGACGAGTACGACGGGCTGCAACATCGACAACCTGCTTACATGACCGGATACACTGGCTATGTACCGGGAATGAACTTTAGGTAACCCTCTTTACACATTGGTCTAGGTAAGCTACAATGGCGAGAGCCGCGTTATCGCTCACCTAGGGTGCTAAGTGACAGATCCACTAAACGCAGTTAACAAAAAATTGCTTAAACAATCACTGTACGTCAGAGAATAAACTGAAGTAATCAGACTTCTCTACAATTGTTAAGTTCAATGCTAATTGTCACAGCATTGCTAATAAACCACTGAGGCAGCTAGAGTAAACTCTGTTCGGTTCTAAATACATTTCAGCCTGAAAGTACGAAAATTTCAGTAAACGAATAGAAATCGTTTACAATATAAACCTTTATCTGATCCAATAAAAAAATATTGTCTCAAAATAAAAATACAACCTTGCAAAAATAATGCTAATTTGAATGCCATGGCAACGAGAAACACACAACGCAAACTCTAACAATTGCGTAATAAAACATTCCTTATCCCGTTTTTATCAAAACAAAAGTGTTTCACAAGTTTTACGACAAAAAGACAAGCCACGAAATTTCCTTTACGCACTGGTTGACTGTAAACCTTTCTTCTTCAGATACGGGAAATCGTATGGGCGGGCTGCAGACGATTGCATGGCTGACTTCTCTGAGAACCAACGCGGATTACGACGCAAAGCTGACCTCAACAGAAGCTACGTAAGGTCCAGGAGTGCGCCTAAAATGGAAACCATCCATTCCAGAGACGAAATACGACGCGACCTCAGCCGCTTCAGGGAAATTAACAAGTACAAAGGTGGGTTAGATGTTTAGAAAGCCTTTGACAGCACGAAACGTATTTGACAGTATGACTAACTTCAATGTACCTAGTTCAATGTGGATGTTTCTGTTTATAAAGATTGTTGAACATTTTGAGCTAAATAAATATGTACATCATCAGATTTATCGATAGACAGATAAATAGGTGTACCGCAAGGGGATGACATAGCACCAACCTTTAAAATGGTATACCCTTTCAGAGAACACCATATCGCCCGAGTTTCCACCGATAGCTGGCTACACTGGTCACATTCCCCGCATCAAAGGATCCGAAGCATCCCTCAGTCAGAGATACCACTGCGCTGCAAAACGAGGACTCGAGCTCATCAGAATGGAACGGGACAAGAGGAAAGAGCTGCAGAACGCCAACTCAAACATCCGAGCCATATTGAAAGACGACCACAAGAAGTATTCTTACTGGAACTGGGGATAGCATACGGGTAGAAGAATGTTCTTCTCGAAATGCAGATGAATATTCTTCTATAAACGAAACTTATGTAACCAACAGTATTTTTCGCGATTTTAAAGGGAATTACGACACGGATGTAGATGTAAATTGATAGACTATTTGATATCACGTAAACCTACAAACACGGACTGTTACTTAAAGGTTACAACTCTGTAAATGGATTCCATCAACTTTGGCTCCAAAGTTATTTGCGATAAGTCGCACAATCGCACTGTAAATATCAGTTCAATTAATCAAGTCTCTTGTTTAATGGTGGTTTTAGTCCATAGGGACCTAATTCCTAAGGAATGCTTGTCGATTCAATTTCAAAGCTTGCTCTTTCACTGAAATTGAACCCATTCCGTTGCCAAATTTCTTAGGAAATACGTTCAACACAAGATGATTATAGATTTAGAGGGTATTCAAAGAGTATTTTTACTATAGATACTTCCAATTTGCTAATACTCAAATAAGTAAATTTGAGTGTTCTATTCTGTCTGTATCAAAATATAGAGATATATTTCTAAGCTTAATGTGGAATGGAATCGTTATTTTAAAATTAAATGTTGTTTTTTATCAAAATATTGCTCGTTTTATTGTGGTATTACAACTTAACTTTAGACAGTAATTTTATTAGTTCAGGCTAGCTTATAGCTATTTGTATAATAATATAATATACATTTTAACATCTGATAGACAAATACTGACTTTTTAATTTGGTTTAGCTTTTAATAAACACTTTTTGTTACTTTAAATTCTAACCAAAGTATTGACAATCACGACATTCAATTTAGTATACTAAATAGAAACATACTCAGATATAAATTATATTCTTATAAATATAAAAAAGTGTCATGTTCTACATGACCTAACCTAACAAAAAGATATAACTTGGAAAATAGAGGCACATTTGTAAGGCACTTAGAATTAATATACAATAACTATGCTAAAACTATATAAATTTAGAAACAAAAATATTCTTATACCTATCCGTCAGGTTTCACCTTGGAATTGTCAAACTAAATGCACATTGTTTTCAATGTTGTTAAACGCAAGATTAGGTTATTAATATTATTTGTCACTGAGAACTTTTTTATAGAAACGGGCAACGAGATGAAGCAAGTTATCGCCTGAGAACATTAAATAAGTATGTAAGTATGCAAAGTATTGCATAGTACTGCATTGCGCTCGTCACCCTGAGACATCAGATATTAAGTATCATATGCCCTGTAATTTCAGAACCATTAATTACACTTTAGACTGATTATCAATCTACGACCAATTGCTATTAACAGAAAAGATTAAATTAGATATTATATTGATCATAAATATAGCACAGCTTTACAATCCATAGTAATCAACAAATCTCTATTTTATAACCAGCTCCATCAGATTTACTTTGCCATGAATTCAGAGTATTAAAAACAAGTTACCCTTCACATTAGAACCTCAACTGTCAGAATTAATTTCAACTATTTTACCAGTTCTTTCATCGACACCGTCAACTATGATTGGTTTCTCATCTTTCTCATCAACTGGTGTAGTAACTTTATCTACCGGATTAGTAACTTCGTTGACAGGTGTATTAACTTCGTTGACTGGCGTGTTTACTTCGTTGGTGTCTGGTTTCTTATTACTGGCAAGTTCTAGCATCAAAGTCTCCAGTTTCTGTGCCTTCCTGGTTTCGTTGTGAGTGATCAAAGCACAAAGATGCTCAGTTAGAAGCTCTTTCTTCTCCTTTTCTTTTTGTAGTTGAATTTTGGCTTGGAGGAACTCTTTTTCCACTTTCAAATAATGCTTTCTGAAATAGAGGATTTGAAATATACTTACACAAACAACTTAATTCATTTATTTTTGTATGTCTTGTATGTTTGTAGGAAGAATTGAATCGAACTACTTGATCCGAGTCCAAAAAATCTTTCCGTGATTGATAACTATCCCCAATGAACATGTTCTTAATTCTATGCAGACAAAGTCGTAGGTATTGACAGTTAAAATATAAAATTAAAGTAGTTTTCCCCAATAGCTGTTTTTACAACCCAGTAAAAAGACCATTTTTTTTTATTACTTGCGGTTGACGATGGATCATGCGTGCCTAGAAGATATATATTTTTTATTTTTATTTATTCTGCACCTGCAGAATAAATTAGCTTTTCTGAACTAAAGCATAAATATCTAAAAAATCAAATTCAACAAGTGCAACATGTCACACAAATGGATTTATGCACACTTGTTTAGTGTGTTACACATTTAGCAGTTTAAAACTTACTCTGCTTCTGCATAGGTCAGACATGCTTGATCTATCTTTTTCCTAAGAACATTGATATCTTGTGAGAATTGTCCATCTAAAACTTGCAGCTCTTTTTTTATTTTCTCCAATTTCAGAACCTCTTCTTCCGTTTGTCTCGTCCTGAAACATGGAAATCATTTTATATTAAGCTAATGTATTATGAAATGTTAATAAAATTATGAATACAGATAAGAATATAAGTAGAGATATGCATCTAAAATATGATATTGATACAAGCTGAATAGTTTTTTCTGCTCACCATATTGTCTTTGAAATCAAATTTAAAAACTTATTGACCATTATTTAAATACTTGTTTGTAAAATATATCAAATAATATAACTGTTTCATCTTTTTGTATGTAACAATGCTGTTATAGATGAAATAGGAATTTCTGACAATGATAAAATTGCGAAAGCACTCATACATAGCAGATATCAATGATAACACCGACAGATAAAATTGAAGAGTAACTTGAAACACCAATGGTTAGTTTGATATTAAAAGAGGTTCCTGTATTGACGTCGAGATGACAATTCACATTTCAGACGTTTGATGATTTTTAACTATTGTTACAGCAATAAATAGTTCTGATCTAGTAATAAAGGTATATTATTGTAACATATGTAAAAATTATAAGTATTAATTATTGTAATAAAGGTATATCGTCAGTGAGCAAACAACACTGCGCAACTCGAAATTTGGCTAATATGACTTTCAAAATGCCATTGGATGCAGTTGTTCTTGTAAAGTAGCGGAATATTACTTGCGCGGTGTTGTTTGCTTACCGACGATATTATGGTTCACAAGCAAAACTTCAGGTCAGATGGTCTTAAAAACTAGTCAAAAATAATAAACATTATTACTTGCCTATCTGCAAGAGCTTTGGACAGCATTTCTTTCCGTTTCTTATTTTGTTCCTCCATCAACTTTTGCTTAAGTTGTAATTCTTCTAACTTCATCCGATGTGATGCCAGTTCATCTTCTGTCATATCTACACCTCTTACTAAATCTGGTCCCACATCGGAACTGTCTTTCCTTATTATATTGCTTGAAAATACAAACTCCATGTCTTTCTTGTCTGAATTATCAGATTCGTGACCTTTATCGTCATTAATAGGCTCAATAACAGTTATGTTATCATTTTGATCGCCATGGCTTAACGATTCATTGTTGTTGATGATATTTTTCTCAGTGTTTGTAGTTCTGATGCTCAGCCGGCATTTATCAAACTGCATTTCATCGAGTGATTCATCCGAGCCTTGTTTCCGTACTGTGAAGTTTTTTAATTGGAACTGCCTGTTCTTGTTGGATGATAAAGACGCAAATTTTACAGGTTTGACTAAGTTTGTAGGATCCCCAAGCAGTATAGGCTCTGAAATTAAAATATAAAAATAATATAACCAATTTTAATGTAGATAGAGCTATTTACAAACAGCATGTTGAAGATTCAAAAAACAGATTCTATTTATAGAAATATGTAGTAAAATAATTAGATATTAATATATTGAATTAGCTACAAGATAAATGCTTGTAACTGATACAATATATTAATTTCTAGTATAGTGTAACCAATAGGTATGTTTTACACACACAGTATGTTATATTTACTCTTATCTACAAAATGCTCATTATGACATCCATTTTTGGATAAGGATCATTAATTTTAGCATGCAAATGGTTTTAATTAACAAAATTATGGGACTAATTCCAAGATTTCACTATGCAACAACATGTGCAGAAAAATTGCATCACAACTAGACAGTTAGATCATCAATAGCAATAAACATAATAACAAGTACCTAGATATGACGACAAGGCAATGTGAGGTAATCACATCATCATAGGTATTATAACAGAATGAACGACTGCATTTTGTCTAGACATTTCATCTAAGCTCGCACACATTTCAAGTAATACATAAACACTTCATAAACAAGATTTGAAGCTAACTGGACCATAGAGTGATACATGAAAGCAGTAGGTGTATGATATTGCTAAGAGAAGGATCTTTTGTTTTTGTCATTCAACATTTTATATATAAGTAATTCCAGCTTCCGTAACTGATTGTAAAAAGGACTATCGAGAATATCCCAATAAGTTGAAACCGGTAGAGCCGCTAGTAGTGTAAAGATTTAATATACACATAAAGTGCAATTAGGAACGATGAGAAGGGAAAATCTAGGTCTTTAATTGAAATACATGGGTATCATAGGCGAACTACGATTTATACATTTTTGTAGCACTACGATAAATGGTGACGTTTTGAGACTGGTTAGCAGAATCCGCATACAGTGAAGACCGAACACAATAATACTAAAATATGTAAGTACGGTAAGTTCAGCCAGGGCTTGCCTTCTAAACTAAATAATAGAGAAAATTAGAAGAATTATTGTAAAAGCTATAGACAGCTATCGTATCGTTAGTAAATTGCTACGGGAAGTGAAACTGTGGGAACTATGTTAAAATGAGATCAAAGTTTTATTACCGTTGTTCGGCTTAGTTTCTCCAGACTTTATTCGCTTCAAGTCTTCTTCGCTAAAGCCAGTAAATGTAGACATGTCTTAGAAAGAAAATTAAGTTAAAATCTGATCAAAATAGAAATCCGGGATGTTTATCAGGTTTTTTTGAAATATTTGCCTTTTATGACAACTTTGACAGCAATGACGTGGGTTACGATATATTTCATTGCACAGAATGACAGTCGATATTTTGTTCGACATTGGCGAAATTGAGGAAACCCCGCAGGAGCCATATATAAGAAGTTGAAGTTGAAGTTGATATTTTGTTCTGAATCGATCGACTCGAGCGCCATTTTTAACCTGTTCTCGACATGGTAATGAACGAATTGAATGATTTGTATTTTTTAATTTTTAATCTGTGGCACTAATTCGCGGCGTTTGTTTGCTGATAGGTTAGAACTTAGAATTCTGCAAAATTCTCGACTTTTCTTCATTTTCTATTATAATTGAAAGGTAAAAATCAAAGCTTTTACAAATAAAAGACATATAGTTTACAAGTTTTCAACAATTTTGCTACTTTTCAGCAATAAACTTCAAAAATGGCGGCGGCTATGCCCATCAACCCCAAACCCTTCCTCAACAGCCTTACCGGCAAATCTGTGCTTGTAAAACTAAAGTGGGGTCACGAGTACAAAGGTCTACTAGTGTCTGCTGATGGCTACATGAACCTACAGTTAGCAAACACGGAAGAAATCGTCGATGGATCTTGTACAGGTTAGAATAGAATAGTTTTTCATCCCAACAACCCACCGATTTTTCAACAACAATTGCGAGATGCTACCCAAGCAGCAAGCAGTAGCTTAACGCAACTTAGCGAGATTCCGTCCGCCTTTTTCATGCGGCCAAGCTTTCAAGTAGGAATTTGTGACCATTATTTTTATTTTCAGGTAATCTCGGAGAAGTACTAATCAGATGTAACAACGTCTTGTACGTGAGAGGGGCAGAAGAGGAAGACGAAGAAGGAGAAATGAAAGAGTAACTGTAATCTAAAACAACTAGATATAATTCTAATCTAGCTGTAAGTTGCCACTATTTCAATATAATTGGGTATCGCTCTACTACAAGAATGGTCAAATTCAAAGTACGAAGTGTAAATAGCAATAATCTTGAATATATTTATTCATTCATCTTTAAATGTTGGTGTGACAGGGTCCACATTGGCTGAACTGAAGATTTGTATTACTTTACACTACTATGTAATACATTCAAAGATTAGATTTATGTTTTTAGTACCCAGACACTGAAGATACTGTCTTGTACTTTGGTACCTGATCCTATTTCTACAATTCCATTCTTAACATAAGAACTAGATTATAAGGGTTTCCAAAAAGCTGCAGTTTTATTTTAAATGTGATATTTCCTTTCTCTTAATAAAAGCATTTATACAAAACAAAAACTTAAAGAAAATTATTCTAAGCTATATAAATTAAAAACGAAATATAATAATAATGTGCCATCCCAGTCTGCCTACTGGTGCCATAGGGGTCTTGGTGTGATAAAAAACTATTTAAGGTATGATCTCTCTTTATTTGCATAATTTTTAACATATTTACAATAATCACAACATTTATAGTCACACAATAGATGTACTTACATCAAGCTATGATGGTGAAGCAATATGACTAATAAAATTTTGCAGCACTTGAATTACCCTTCAGTTTCGTCTATGAAAATGCGAACTATTTTAGGGAGTCTTCCCTAAACATGTCGCTAACGAGGCCACCGGTACACTCAGTGCCCGTGCATGTAGAAAACATGGCATGAAACTGAAAAGTAACTGATGTTGCAATAATATACTGCCAAATTAGTGTTGTTGCAAACATAAACAAATCTCAAACAAATGATTGGAACTAAAAATAATTAATTTCCACATTTAACAATAGAAACTGGCTATTTAGCATGTTATTGATTGAGATCTAAATATTTGGGCACCTCGCAAACTCTGCAATCACACGAAAGTATCAACCTATCTTAATCTTTTCTGTTTATTTTTGAATTAAATCTTCAATCTAGTTTGCTTAGATTTGATATAAAAGGTATTAGAGGACTACTACCCTAACAAGGAAGTAAATATTGGCAAAAGTATCACAATAGGTTGATCAAAATCAATATAATAAAAAAAATGTCCCCTTATAGTATTATATCTGTGCTAACAATTTATGCATGATAAGCTGGTTTCTCAAAATAGCTATGTAACCATTATGACAAGGAATATAGAGACAATGATGTGTAGACATAAATATTATTTTTACATATAAATCTCTACATATTGAGCTACATATGGAACACACATATTATATTATATATTGTATATAAACCTAACAGTCGACTTACATAATAGAATCATACGCGAAGTTTGATTTTTCCTTAGAAAATTGGAGTTGCTCGCTGGGAATTATTCGGGAGACTAATATAAAACTGATGTCTCAGGGTGACCAGCTCAGTGACGCGTTTTTTATCAATCACTTTCAATTCAAATGTTCTGGTACAAGAAAAGTACCCTATTTTTTAAAATAGTGAAGTTCCTATTCTATCTGTCACCTTTTCCAAGACCAAAATAATGTTTAAATTAGGTCTATTATATATAGAAATACGTTACTACTATCAGCAACACATAAATATAATACAATTTTACTAGTTTTTTTATTCATTAGAGATAATCAGGAGGTAAAATAAGCAAATGATAAAATACATACCTACTTAAATTCAGATTATCTTATTAGAAATTGTTATATAATCAAATTTTTCATTGTATAATTTTAGGTATTTTAACACTCGTATAACTGAAGAAGATTAACATTTAACATCTTGAAATTGGAGCTTTAGTTATGTTATAGAATTAAGTTTAACATGAGGTACATCCCTACCATATACTCATACTTGAAGACATTTGTAACTAAGATGTAAATAATTTTAAACAAAATAATTAATTAATTTTTAGAAAAAAACAAAAACCGCCTTCAATGTATCTTCGAAGTCCAAGGCATATCGATGAAATTTATATGGGACTACTTCATAGCTATACTGAACCCATCGCAAAAAGAATTTTCCAAATCGGTTCATAAATGACGGAGTTCTGAGGTAACAAACAAAAAAAATACAATCGAACAGAGAACCTCCTCATTTATGAAGTCGGTTAAAAAGCAGTTTCAAATGCTGATGGGACAAGTCTGGAAGTGTAATCCTTTCAAATTAAAAAGAAATTTCCAAATAGGTTTAGAAATGAGTTTTGATATAACAAACAAAAAAAAATACAACGATTTGAGAACCTCCTTTTTAGAAGGTTGTTAAAAAAGGGTGGTGCCATTGGCAACAAAGCTGTAATACCCACTGTATTTTAGAATCATAGTTTCTTATATTTTGTCTACATACATCGGCGGTTGAGGCATATAAAAAACAACCAACCAATGTATCTTATAAACCAGGTTGTAAACAAGTTTAATTTTTCCATATAGTAAAAAAAATATGAGTGTATTTTCGATATGTATTTTATAAAGTTTAAGCAAAACTCTCCATCAGGTGAGACTGGGATAAACCATCAACTCTATGCTTAGTAAAAATAATACACTGACATAGCTTCTTGAGCGAATAACCACATACAGTTTTAACATCCTTATTTTCTAAAACTCTTTCTCCTTACAATAATAAAGTTGAAATGGTAAACAATTTACCCTAAGCAGGACTTGAACCTGCAACTTAACTTATCATGACAGACGCTTTATCAACGAGTTTACCGATCCCTGGCCACTTGATTAAAAAATCTTTGATACTAATGTAAGAAATTGCTCAAATTGTTCAAACCAAGTATGTTTCTATTGCTGGTTTTTCAAGTACGTATAGTCGGTAGAAGGTTTAAAACTAACTAGAGTAGAAATAAGCGGTAATAGCGACGAATCTCTTGTCCAAGTAGCTCTGCTCCACTTCAACTGAACCGCCGACTTCTTTAGCCAGTGAAAGGATCTGAAATAAAAAATAATGTTCAGTGCACCTGTAATATTGGGTCTCTCTCTAGCTAAGTAGAAGGCTTGCGTGGGTTTACTCTGTCCCAGCAGTGGGAACGTAATAGGCTGATGATAATGACGATAAAGCGTCATTTATCATGCTGTCATTAACCAAGTAATCGGCCGATGATGATGAAGCTTCATTTACCAAGCTATCATCAACCAAGTAATTGGCCGATGATGATGCAAATGAAGCGTCATTTATCATGTTGTCACCAACCAAGTAATTGGCCGACGATGATGAAGCTTCATTATGTCATGCTGTCATCAACCGAGTAATCGGCCGATGATGAAGCATCATTTATCGAGCAGCTGTCATCAACCAAGTAATTGGCCGATGATGAAGCATCATTTATCGAGCAGCTACCATCAACCAAGTAATTGGCCGATGATGAAGCATAATTTATCGAGCAGCTATCATCAACCAAGTAAATGGCCGATGATGAAGCATCATTTTGCGAGCAGCTATCATCAACCAAGTAATTGGCCGATGATGAAGCATCATGTATCGAGCAGCTGTCATCAACCAAGTAATTGGCCGATGTAGATAATGAAACGTTATGGCAGAATACGAATCAAACGCGCGGTCGGTCGATGGTCGCGTCTCGCTCGATCCAAACGACAAAAGAACGAGACGTTATGTAGTAAATAGTAAGTAATCTGTGACGACGAACCAAACGTTCGATCGTGGATCACCTGTATAGACCCGGCTATTAATTCACGCTAAACAATAACCGGCCAAGTGCTAGTCGGACTCGCGCACGAAGGGTTCCGTACCAATATCTATAAAAACGGCAAAAAAAATCATGTCTTGTATGGGAGCCCGTCCAAATATATATTTTATTGTTTTTTAGTAATTTTTGGTATAGCGGCAACATAAAAACAACTCAAAAAACAAACTCAAAGCAAACTCGTGAACATTTCATCAAAAAGGTGTACCAGATAGATTGCAACCCTTAAAACGTTTCGTTCTTTCAGTTCCTCTTCTCCTCCCTGCTACTAGATCTATAATCCTATCCTAACCCATTGACATAGTCATTTATTATTGCTGGTATATGTCTTTTTATTTATGTAATGACTTAAGTATTTATTTATTATGTATATATTTAAGTTTATATTTTAAAATTAGGCTTGCATAATATGCCTTATATATTATGTATATATTAAGTTTATGTGGTTTAATATTTCCTATAACACACTTTACTGCACCGCTACCATTTTTTCTTGCACATCCTGGATGACTAGTAGAAAATGCTATCTAGCATTAAGTCCTCCATGTACAAACTGTTTTGTGCTAAAGTATAAATAAATAAATAAATAAATAAATACATCATCTGTGAAAATTTCAACTGTAACTATCACGGTTCATGAGATTACAGCCTGGTGACCACGGATGGACAGCGGAGTCTTAGTAATAGGGTCCCGTTTTCCCCTTTGGGTATGGAACCCTAAAAACGGCCAAAGACCAAAGTAGAGGTTAGTAAAAGGTCGGATAAAGGAATTCCTTACCTGATCAGTGCGAGAGTTCCTAGGCAGGTAGAGCGATATAGTGGAAGAGATTGTCCGAGCAACGGTCATCAGTTCAGAGGCTGGCTTCGGCTCCAGCATAGTTTCAATGTCGTATTGAGCGTTCTGAAATAGGAATAGTTGGGAAGGGTCAAATTTACTGTAGATAATTAATTTTTAGAAAAAAACAAAAACCGACTTCAATGTATCTTCGAAGTCCAAGGTCACATATCGATGATATTTATATGGGACCACTTCGTAGCTACACTGAACCCGACGCAATAAGAATTTTTCAAATCGGTTCATAAATGACGGAGTTCTGAGGTAACAAACATAAAAAAAAAATACAATCGAACAGAGAACCTCCTCCTTTTTGAAGTCGGTTAAAAAAGAAGGGATAAAATAGTCAATATTGAACGGAGTTAAACAAATGAGGAGTAAGCTTTGTCTATTTTTTTAGCTGACGGTCGTTGCCGTTGTCGGCACAGAGATATCCTGCATGTAGCCCGGAGGACATAGGATTATTTTCATCCTAATTTAAGAGGGAACGGCACGCTGAAATTTTCATACAAAATGAGGAAACGTTTTTCTACCCCTAAACATTAAACCAAATTCGATGAAATTTGGACATGTAAGAGATGTTATCATTATTGAGGTTTGTAGGTTTTTATTTTTTCGATAATAGGGGATCGGACAGTAATTGAGAAAAAATCTAAAATGTAATTAGAACAAATGTTCGTCGAACCAGAAAGATCAGTCAATCAATATTTTTGTGAAATAATAATGATTTATATTTTTAAATCAATAAATAATTCTGACATTTTTAATCTGTTCTTCATCTCAAACGAAACAACAATCACAGCGCATGACGTCATTTGTAGGCAAATGCCGTGAGTCGAGCTTGTGTTTATTTTACGTATTTGCTTTTCATAAAATGTATTTTTGCTAATTTTTTCGTCCCATTACTACAATATAGTCCCCAAACTTCACAAAACGTATTAGAATCTCTTTACAAGTTTTATTTCGAAGAGTTGGTCGTTTTCTACCTACATATGACATCACAAGTTTTGAGGTGACCTATTGCGCGGCAATTTTTGAAACAATATTTAAACATAGTTTTAGGTACTTTAAGAGCGTTATTTAATTAAAATAGTATTTTTCATGGCTATATAATATTCGTTGTACTTAGTTAATTTAAAACACTTTCTGAAAAGTTGTCCGATCCCCTATTCCTATATATTTTAATTAAATGGACCCAAAAAACTCGATATTTACTCGAAAATATATTTTTAAGTTTGGAAGCTGTTAACTTTAAAAATAGATATAAACTTAGAAAATGGAAAACCTACAAACCTAGTTTAATATCCATTTAAGAGATTGAGACCAAAATTACCAAATTTGGTTGAGATTTAGTGTGGTAGAAACGTTTTCTCCCGAAACGCTAATTTTAACAAAAATCTGAAGTTGATACGAATTTAGTTAATTTATTTAATTTAATTTACGCATTTTCTGCGAGACCGTAAACCATTATTCAAATACCTAGTGCTCGCTGGCCGCGGCTGTGCCATATCCTCTTAACGTGTGGTTAATGGTTATCGAGTGAGGATATTTGTATTCTTTAACCGACACCAAAAAAATGAGGTTACACGTTCGATTGTTTTTTTTATATTTGTTATTCCAAGACCATCTTCTTAATAAAGAGCATGTACTAGGAAGAGGTCAAGCTGTATCTTCGTAAACACCTTTCACGTCTTTCAAAGTTAAGGTCAAATATCATTTATTAAATAGGCACAAAAGTACACTTTTAAAGGTCATACACACATGATACAAATAAGTATTTGATATACCCTATAATCTAAGTTGGGACTAATGTTACCAAACTCTGAAAACCTCTAGTTAAAAAAACTTGCAAAGAACCAAACAAAGAGAAAAATGATATTACTCGGGCAGGGATCGAACCTGCGTCTTCGGGACACCGTCCGTTCTTCCTAATTATTTAAATCTTGAGATTTTCACCTAGCATGCGCTATTGCCTTCAATATAAAAAAACAAACAAAAATTCTAAAAACTTAAGAGGGTTCAGTACCTCTAACTAGTCGATCTCAGTTGGTTTTTCAAAAATATCTTCAATGCACAGAATTGGCTCAGTTCCATTTTTAACCCCGACGCAAAAAGGAGGGGTGTCATAAGTTTGACCACTATGTGTTTCTGTCTGTCTGTGGCACCGGGGGTCTTATCAGGTGAACCGATTTGGAGGCGGGTTTTTTTTAAAGGGGGTTTTCTAGCGGTGGTTCTTAGACATGTTTTATCAAGAAAAATGATATTACTCGGGCAGGGATCGAACCTGCGTCTTCGGAATACCGTTCGAACGTCTTAACCAGTGGGCTCAGTGGTATATCATTTTTCTTCTTCCTCATTATTTAAAAATCTTAGAATTTCCGCCTAACATGCGCTAATGCATTCAATATTAAAAAGAAAAGATTTATTAGGTTTGTGTTGGAGGTTTTTAAATTTTAGTTTACTGAAATTCGTTATAATAGTATAGAAGGCATTCGCCCGTTAAAAAAGGTTTATTATATAAAGAAAAAAGAAAAAAACATTTGACGACCACCATATACACACAAATACAGTCATACACTAAAAAAATAAAGAAAAGAAAACAGAATTACAAAAAGAAAAAATAATTATATAAACAGTGTAACTCTATTTTTTAAAAATTTTAGGGACTTTTAGTCTACACGACCAAGCCAGTCCCATTGGTACATGCAAATTTATTGATTTAAAACAGTGTAGCAGATACCAAAAAGAGCTGTAACTGTTTTTTTAATGAAAATCAGTATAACTCACGTTGGAATAATCGGGCCCGCCCCACGGCGGACTCAGGAACACCATGTCGGCTTGCAACGAGGGCGCCAGCGCGAAGAAGTCGCCCACCAGAAATTCCACGCGCGATCCCACTCCATACACCGCGGCATTGTGCCGCGCCATCTCGATCTTGACGGGGTCGATGTCTATGGCTATCACTGCGAATAGGGAATATGCATATGTTGTCGAAAAATCTGGAAATCTCTTTTTACGATAGATTACTCCTGTAAACATTTAGTAGTGATATAATGTATATTATTAATAGCGTAGTTGTTTTTGTATTTCAATGTTTCTTTTTCTAATATTTGGAGAAACGGAACGTAATCGCAAAACGCTTGAGTGCACGTACTCAAACGTTTTGCGATTACGTTCCGCTTTGAAGTCAGGCGCTTCGCTGCTTATTGGTAATTTTGATAGGACGTACAAGTCGTTCGCCTGATGGTGAGCGCCACGCCTGCCTATAACAATTGCGTGCCACCCAGAACTTTTAATACTATAAAAAACACTGCGTAGCCCTGCTTTGTGCTCATCACTCCGAGACATCAGATATTAAGTCTCATAATTATACGCAATAATTTCGCTGGCTACAATGTCTTTCAAACCGGAACACAGTAAAATTTGCGTACTACTGTTTGGCGGCAGAATAACTGGCAAAGCTGTGGTACCCACGCAGACGGCCACCCGCATACGAGAGACCTACCACGAGTATATGCATCTAAAATAAAATATAAAATGTTTTTTTTAAGATATTTAACAGCTAAAAATATGTGATCTCTTTATTCTATTCATCAGAGATACACTTTTGAATTGAATTGAAAAATGTGTGGCGACCTCAGCCGACATATATATCAACGAGTTTACGCAAGAAAGCTCACAGATAGCGCTAACACAAAATAGCGCAAACGCCCATAAAAAGTAGCAGATATATGTGGCGATTGAGGTCGCCACACATTTCAATTCAATCCAAAAGTGCGTCTGTGATGAATTGAATGTGATGAAAGAGATCACGGACGCATTTATGAACGTCTATTTATAACAATAACTCTACTACCGTATCGGAAAAAGAACGTGGTAGGAATATTATATTACTGGTGGTAGGTTTCTCGTATGCGAGAGGCCGTCTGGGTGGGTACCACCGCTTTGCCAGTTATTCAGCCGCCAAGCAGTAATGCGCGAGCATTACTGTGTTCCGGTTTGAAGGGCATTGTAGCCAGCGAAATTACTGGGCATTATGAGACTCAACAGCTAATTGTCTCAGGGTGACGAGCGCAGTGCAGCGCCGCGCAGGATTTTGCAAAACAAAGTTCTGGGTGGTGCTGTTATTGTTATGGGCTGGCGTATTGCTTACCATCAGGCAAACGTCCAGCTCGTCTCGTCAATCAGTTACATAAAAAAAAAAACGGAAAAAGAACTTTCTCAGAAGATACGGCAAGAAACTGAGGGGCATTTTTTTTAGAACTTTTGTTATAATATTTTATGTTTGTTTTGACTATATTATGTTTCTTATGTGCCAGTTAGCTACTTGGCAGAAGCGAAATGTTCCACGCATCTTGTCTTCTATGTAATTACTAACTGTATAGTATGCTATCTCAAAAGAAACTAAAATTCAATGAATTGATGGACATGGACGGCCAATTCGACAACACACAATTGAACGCCCGATCAAATTGTAGCCAAACAGGCTCAGTAGTCCGTTTATAGTTCATTCATTCATTCATTCACAGTACATGATTGTTACCTTTCTTGCTAGTACGCGGGAACTGTATGGTGTTCCCGCCGGCGCCGCAGAACGCGCCCAGAACTGTATCGTGCCTGTGCTAACGAACGATGTTTTGCGCCATGTTCATTCATTAATTCACAGTAGATGATTATTACCTTTCTTGCTAGCAAGCGCGAACTGTATGGTGTTCCCGCCGGCGCCGCAGAACGCGTCCAGAACTGTATCATACGTGTGCTACGAACGATGTTTTGCGCCACGTTCATTCATTCATTCACAGTAGATGATTAATACCTTTCTTGCTAGTAAGCGCGAACTGTATGGTGTTCCCGCCGGCGCCGCAGAACGCGTCCAGAACTGTATCATACGTGTGCTACGAACGATGTTTTGCGCCACGTTCATTCATTCATTCACAGTAGATGATTAATACCTTTCTTGCTAGTAAGCGCGAACTGTATGGTGTTCCCGCCGGCGCCGCAGAACGCGTCCAAAACTGTGTCGTACGTGTGTTTGCGAGCGATGTGTCGCGCCACGTTTTCGGGCGTCACACTGAACCAACTCTCGCGGTCTAGACGGATGCCTTCGTCGAATCTGTGTGAAAAGTTTTTATGTTATCGAATGAAGAGACGAGCATGTCGTTCTCCTGATGGTAAGCAACACGCCTACCTATAACAGATGCAGCACCAATCAAAATTTTGTTTTGCATAATCCTCCGCGGCATTGCACTGCGCTCCTCACCCTGAGACAATAGTTTTATTAGTCTCATAATGCCCAGTAATTACGCTGGCTACAATACTCTTCAAACCAGAGCATACAAGAGACTGGCAAAGCGGTGTTTACCCAGACGGCCTCCAGCATACAAGAGACCTATCACTAAAGTAATAACTTTTTGTTTTAATCATTTCTGTCGTCTGAGCCAGGGTTTGTCACGGGCCCGGGTTTCGACTGAAAAGCAGTGCTAAGGCCAGCCGCCTTAGTTGTACCCGCAGCTTCCCGGGATAAAAAGTAGCCTGTCTTTTTCCAGGACTTAAAGAACCTACATACTAAATTTCACCAAAATCCGTTCAGTAGTTTTTGCGTGATTGAGTAACATCCATCCATCCATCCTCACAAAATTTCGCGTTTATAATAATAGTAGGATTGTTCATGATTATGTAAGAAAAACATACTTGTGGAACAGCGAATGTCGTTTCTTCCAATACTTCATCATTTTGGGTTCGTCTTTGAGTTCCTCCGGAACATTAGACAGTTCTTCTTCGTCGAGTTTCGCGTAACGCTTCTGTCTTCGCCGGCGCTTCGTCGACTCCACGTTTTGAGCTACTGAACACAAAACGTTTTATAGAAAATTAACTTATTCAAGACAAATAAATGACAAGTGCGACCACAGTACAATTAATAGTACAGTGCCACTAGCACCAACATATTATGACGACGCGATTAACCCACGGAGTGCCACAGATTGTGTCCATTTTAAACATAAAATCAAGTTACCTCATTTTGATGTAGACGCAAGAGCACTTTTTTACAGACTTCAAAAATTTTCCGGTTCCGGAGGTTCCCAATTCGACTGTATTTTTTTATGTTTGTTACCTCAGAACTTCGTTATTCATAAACCGATTTGGAAAATTCTGCGTTAGGTTCAGTATAGCTATGAAGTGTACTCAAATAACTTTGTTTTTATGTAACTTTATTTACATATATGTTACTAAGATAAATAAATAATATATATAATGTTAGTTTAGCAGATAAATAATTAATGTATAATAAAGGTACCTTTAAATAATTGTTTCATAAGGTTACTTCGGTTTATGTATCTGTAAATGTTTATGCACTTTCTAAGGAGCACGATGAGGCTATCCGTAATTAGAACTGTGTAATACCTAATTTTAAGTTCTAAACTGTTTGCATTTAATCATGTAGTTGTGATGATAGTCCAAATAAATAAATAAATAAATATAAAAAATAAAAAAAGTGGTCCCATATAAATTTCATCAATATTTGACCTTGAACTATAAAGATACATCAGAATTGAAGTCGGTTTTTTTTTATAAAATGTATACTTGTTGTATGTACTTAATTGGCGATGAGACGAGCAGGTTGTTCCCCTGATGGTAAGCAACACGCCTGCCAATATTGCACCAGCCAGAACTTGTTTTAAAATCCAACGTCACACTGCAATGTATTTGTTAGCCTGAGACATTCGCTCTGACGTCTCTTAATGCCCAGTAATTTCACTAGCTATAATACTCTTCAAACTGGAATGCTTTAACGCTTGCAGTATAACTGGCAAAGAGTACCTAGTGGAATATTAATTTTAGTATGAATGTTTAAGGATTCATTAGGAACTACAAATATTTTTGAATAGGCTCAACTAGAACAACTCGCATAGTAGAATATGTCAATCTTGGTTTCTTCGATAAGTCGAAACTACCTACATTTTTTTTATGGAATTAAGTGATAAGACGAGTTAGACGCTTGCCTGATGGTAAGCGCCACGCCTGCCCATAACAATTGCAGTGCCACCCAGGACTTGTAATACCATAAAAAGCACTGCATTGCACTCATCACCCCGAGACATCAGATATTAAATCTCATATGCCAATTGATTTGGCTGGCTACAATGCCCTTCAAACCGGTACACAGTAATGCTTGAGCACTACTGCTTGGCGGAAGAATAACTGGCAAAGTTGTGGTACCTACCCAGACGGCCTCCCACATACAAGAGACCTACCACAAGTAAAATGATGGATTTTGGACTCATACTATCATTTAGCTAATGCCATGAGGAAGGTGTAGGTGAAATAATACTATATATATTCAAATCTGTGCGATGCTATGGAGGGTCTTTTTTTGTTTTGGCAGACGGGGGAAATCCTCATGGACAAACGGGAATGGAGGGCCCGGGTAGTGCCAGACTTGGTCAATAAAACCACCTACTGGCTAAAACCCCCGTCTGCTCTGATCAAGTCTGCTGCTATTTCTTTTGCAGCACTATTTTAATCTCTGCTATGAACATTTCTTTGAAGTTAAGTGACAAATATATATATATTTTTTTTAAAGTATCTTTAACTATCTTATTATTATTCTAACATGGCATGGAGGGTCACTAGTTTGGCTAAAAAAAATATTTTTTTATCTTAGCCTGCCTTTTATTACAAGTCAGAAATAGAATGATTAGCTACACCCAACGCTTTCCCTGCATCGGTGGTCCAATTTTCTGGGATTGAAAGTCTTTCATGTCCCAGGACCTGAAGTCCTTACATACAAAATTTCATTAAAATCCATTCTGTTTGTTTTTGCATAATGATGATGTAACAGACATCCATCGATAAAAACTTTAGCATTTATAATATTAAGTAAGAAGTGGGATATTATTCACTTTGATTTTGCCCGTTGCTCGTACCCGGTTTTTCTAATTGTACCTTTGACCATTTGAGTTGTAAAAGTTGTACACTTTTAGTCACTTTGTGATCCTTTGTAACTCTTTGAAGGTGCTGTGCCGTTGATAATTTCTCAATCAATTCTTGATGTATAAGCTTCTTAGTTAATTTATTATTATTGCGTCTTGTTCTTCTAGCTTGTTTCATAACTTTCACAGCAGTTTTCTTTATTTGCTTTCGCTTTTCACAATCATTCGATTGTTTAGTAGGAGGCATTTAGCTAGCTTTATATTGCAACATAGGATATGTGTAAAGAGAAAGCGATCACATCGAAATAACCTTGAATGTTATGGACTAATAATAAAGTCTTTCAATAACAGTACGAAACATAGCGATGGGCGTAATAGATTTATAATTAATCGATCATTTTAATAATCGACCATAATCGATTATGATTATCGTAATCGGTTATGCGTCATTGGCTAATTGTTAGGATGTTGAGCTTCTATAATGTCTATGGTCTGATTCTATGAGAGTTATTATAAAAAATGAAGTCCTTTTCCTAGTTTCCTAAAAAAATAACAAAGGAATTACTTGGTTAAAGTTAAAGCTAAACAATGTCGCTATGCATATCCTCATTGGTTTTCTGTTTTTCTGCTTACTTCCTCTAAACCACGCATCGTATTTTGATTTTGTCATTTTTATCGAAAGGTTAATGTGTACAATACATTCTGATTGAGATTTTGATTAGTAGAGAATATGTAATGTTTTGCAATCAAGTCGTCAAGTAATGACACCACATTGGTAAATTACATCCGTACGAAGCCGCTGCGGGTCACTATTTGTAAAGAAAAGAAGACATTGTCGAAAGACGATAAAGATTGATTCTCTTTTATTATAAAACTTAATACTATGTTATTTTTAAGTTATCAATTTAATTCTAATCACCTTATTCATTATAATTTCATAAAATCAAACAAACAAGGAACTTTAAAGTGTAGAGTTGTTATACTTTAAAAATAATGTTTTATACTTTTTTTGTTCACTTTAGTGCGCTATTCTATAAAAGCAAAGCCACACGCCGAGTTACGTTTTCTTAAAAGGTTGCATCTTAAAAAAATTGTTATCGATTGGTAATAGATTATTAATTTGAATCATAATCGATTAAATAATCGACTCGATACATCACTAACGAAACATAAAATGCGGGGATTCCTATTCCTTATGTATGTATGTGCACAGATATTGAAAGCCAATCTCTATGGTTATGTATGTCTAATCTGTAATGTTTAAGCAAGTGAAGTAAATGTCATGTAATGTCTTCGTGAATGGAATGACTATTATTATTTTCCTCAGATAAAATATCCTCTAAGTTATTATCTTATGATGCACTTGTAGTAGTAGCTTATTGAGCTGTGTTTTATATATTATATATTTTCCGATATATTTTCTAATGATTTAGGCAGATTTTGTAAAACATTAGAAAACCAAAATGACAGTAACTTAAAAATCACAAATGTATTTTCTTTAACCTATAAGTCTTCCCCATATCCCTCCGTGGATCACTCTCCATTGCGATCTTAGGCCAGTCACTGCGGAAAGCGTCCAAATAGTCCCGCCAACATTTTCTGGGTCTTATGTAATTTTTGTTTCTGAGCAATAACGCATGCTTGGCTATAGTTTAACAAATACCATACCTAAAAAGTGTCTATTAATATTCAATATACTTTTAGGAAACGACTCCAGGCGTTTTAAACCTGGGGGCCGCTCACATTTTAAAATTATGCTATTCTATTTGTTTTTGTTACTGTCTATACCAGGGGTTCCCAAAGTGTGCGCCGCGGCGCCCTGGTGCGCCGTAGAGAGTAAAGAGGGGCGCCGTGAGGCGCTCCTGTTTACCATTCTCCGGAAACTAAACTTAGGCAAATGAAAATAGCGGTGTCAAGCCTTACCTTTGAAAAAATGTGTGGTGATCACCAAACTCACACGTCATATTGACTAAGTTGTATTTTATTTTATTTCCTATTTTTCATAAATAATAAATGTTTTTCTTGTATATAAATATAAATATTCAGCTTCATATTGTGGATGTTTCTTAGTATCATTGTACCCCATTTCAACTAACTAGGGGGCGCCGAGACAAAATACTAAACCTGTAAGTGCGCCGCTAACTGAAAAAGTTTGGGAACCCCTGGTCTATAGAATAGTATAGATGTCAATGTGTGAATCTAAGCCGATTGTGTTGTTTTTATGTAAAACATCAAATAATCAAGAGAATAAATAATCATGCTTACCTGTATTTTCCACAGCTTCTGTTTTCTCATCGTCACTCGACTGATCCAAATCATCAGGCAATGGCACACCCGACGCTTCTAACGCATTACTGTCATCTTTCGCACGAATTTCAACTTCATTCTGTACGTCGTAGTTATCAAAATCCCTCGACTTCTCAATATCTTTAGTAGAGCTGTGTATATTTTCACTATCTGATTCTCTTAATAATTCCCTTTCAGCTTTCAGATCAGAGTTACAATCTATGTTGAATTGTTCTTCTTTTTTGCTTTCTGTAGCAAACTCTTTTTCGTTGCATTTATTTTCAATGTTTATTATGTTAGTTGTATTGTTTGAATTTGTGGCTTCATTTTCTTTTGCAGAATCTTGAGAACTTGTATCTATGCACATATCTTCACTCTTAGTTTGTTCTTTATTGCTTCTCTTAGGGTCTTTGCTTGCGCCTATAGTTTCATTACCAGAATTTTCTTTTATTATCACTGTAGATGCCTTATCTACAGTTACAGAATCATTTACATCTATGTTCATCAACATCATATCTTCAGCAACATTATTGTTTTTAATTCTGTCTTCTAAATTATCTAAATCAGTACTTATTTGAACCATATTTTCTTTAGATTTAACATCTCGATTTTCATTTTCGTTTTTGTCTAATTGGTTTGTTTCTGGGTCATGATTTTGAGCTAGTGAATCCAAAAGTCTGAGTGCTTCTGTTTTAAAATCAGGACAGGAGAAATCGTCATCTGTTTGCATTTCTCTTTCATCTTGGGAGTCTTTACTCTGTGAAATTTTAATGCAATATTGAATAGGTATAAGACAAGTACAAGTTTTTAAGCTAGCATTTATAGTTGTAAGCTGTTATGTGTTTGACTAATTTAGGCAGTAGTGTCCGTGAGCGAGGTGTACAGTGAATTAAAAAAATTATACCTGTTCCAATTGAATAGGTTCCCCGTCTTCATCAAAATAGGTTTTCCTTGGGGCTCCAAACCTTTTGGTGTTCTTATATCGCGGCGGACGAAGTCTATTCAATCTTTTCCTGAATACCATTTGCCCTTTGGGAATGTTGTTGTCTTCAATGCAGAAGCCCATTATTTCAAATGTAGCTTTTATTTTTTCGGCAGCCGCTTCTTCGTGGTCAATTTCGTGGCTGAAATTAAGGTTAAATAAGGCAATGTAATAAACATGGTTATAATACGGTAGAAAATAACAGCTATAGTTAATACCTTCTTTTTAAATTAACGGGCGTTTCTTCAGGTGGCTCATCGTCACCATCATCATAGCTATATGATGTAAAGTTAGTAGTGCTTGCAGATTGTTGTATAGTCATACTGCCTTCAACAGTATTCTCTGGTATTGCTTCTCTGTCTTTCCTACCACTGTTATCCTCCCCAGCGTCTGTTACTTCCACATCTTTATTATTATCATCTATAACCTCATCTTTTAGCAAATTCTGTAACAAAACACCTACAGAACCCAGGTATTTATTAGATTTCTTTTTCCCGCGTTTTCGTGGCTTCGGAGCCGGTTCTTGCAATTTCATTTCTTCCACTTGAGTCTGTACTTCAATTACTGTCGGCAAATCCTGAGAATTCCCTTCGCTGTTCTCGTATTCAATGTCTAATACCTTTTCAAGTGAGTCTTGTGTTTCTATTTTCCTTTTTGTATCATTGCCTTTTAGTATGGTTACTTCTATGTTAAGAGCAGGTATTTTGTTATTTTGAGCATTACGACTTTCAATGTAATTAGCATAATGGGAAGCATATTGCTCTCCGAAATGCTTTTTCCATAGAAATTGCCAATACTGGTCCGTATCCATGTCATCTATAGATGTTGGCTCTGCATTTTCTATGTTGGCTATTCTAGTCTGATCATTAGACTGATCATCGGATGTTGATGAAGAGACACTGTAATCGTCTGTTGGTGTAGATTCTGAAGTCACATGACTAGAAGTGACGTCATAGCTGGATAGAGTTATTTTAGTAACATTTGTCATTGAATCTGTACCAGCTAGGGTTCTAGGACTGACAATCCTTTCATGTTCAGAACAAGATCGTCTCCTCGGAGGAAGCCAAGACTCATCCGTATTATCACTTTTATCTAGTTTCTCAATCTGGTTCTGGCTGTGTCGTTTCTTGTACGGATTGACTTTGGAGTCGTAAGAAAATTTCCTTTCCCTCATATCATCTTCGTTCTTCTGCTCAGATTCACTAAAAATCTGATCCACAGATTTCTGCTTGGGAATATTATCCTCTACAACCAAATCTTTATTATCTTCTAAATATGCTGGATTGATGTAGTCGCTGTACTTTTTAATCCAAGATGCCCATATGAGTCTTTCTCCATGGATAGCCCAGAATTTGTCAAATGTATCTTCTGAGAGATAGTTCTCTTCAGGGAAGTCTTGATCCATGCGTTCAAGTTTGTCGGGGTTTGTATTTTCCGAATGGCAGTCCTGGTAAGTCAGGTCTGCACCGCTGTCACTTGGTTGGAGTCCATGGGATGTACCGTGTATCTGGGCAGCATCATGCTCGTCGGTTGAGCAGCAGTTCTCGGTGTGAGATGCACTGCAATAGCAGCTCGCAACTTCATCTTTCTGCAATCAGTAATTTACAATTTACTTTATAAGTTAAAAATCCATACTTCAAGTAAATTATTATTTTTCCTTACCTCACATTTGACCTTATAAGAAGTGTCCAACGAGAAGTGCACGTGAGATTGGTCCTCCCATCCTTGAGACCCCGAATCTCGCAGGACTTCCATATCGCTCTCACTCCCATCTTCTTTATCTACATTGTAGGTTTTTACACCGTCTCTGTTGACACAGAAGTTGCTTTCAGAAAACCTTTAAGTCTCACAAGTGAAATGTGATTTAAAATGACTGAGATAATTGTGTATTACTGTAAATCATAGAGCAAAGCAATTTAATACCTAGATTGAGAGTTAAAGTTCTTCTATTTAGGCGATATTAATAAAGCAATCAATCAATAGATCTAGTTTTCCAGAACCATCATCAATGTTTGGGATACAACCTTATTAATCCCAACAATTTAGATTATGGATAAAATTTGGATAAGTTGGAAACAAACATTACCATGAAATTTTTAGGAGTGCGTTTTTGAACCATGAATTTGTTTGGATACATACTTCCTACTTGAACTCATTTTTCAGCTAAGTTATTCATGTTTTTCAGAGCCGCAAAGGCGTAGAACAAGATATTTTCTGGTTACCTGATGTAAGCTCTGCTGCACAAGCAGTATAGAAAATTATCATCGTCGAATTCATCTTCACTGTCGTTTAAATTGAAATGAAACTCGGCAAGAGGCTCCCATCGATGAAAATGATCGTAATATTCGGACATGTTCACAGGAGTGAAATAAACTTGATTTAATTTGTTATAGATATTATTGCACACAGTATTTCGGTTACTATTTCGCTAGAGCTTCCATTTTAATTTATTTTACAACCTCTACGAAAAATCGAAGACGATTCCACTCTCTCGTTTTGATGTTTTGTTACATTCCGTTTTTCAGATTACCACTGGGTCATCTTGAACAGTCATTCAAACACAATTGTTTCTACAAGTATCGGAACGCAAAAGCTTTCACACTTATGCGTAGGGACTTCCAATCCAATCGGACAATTAAAAAAAGACTGGCCAGCCTAAATAAACTCTACAAATCCCATGTCAGGACTTTTGCGGGAAGTGAAAAGTGATACAGTTCGATTTTGTTTAATTTTCCAAGCTAGTGTTATTTCGAGTGATCATGTGTATTATCGGTGGAATATTAACAATTATGTGTTCGTAAGTGTGCACGAGTGTAGGCAAATGAAAGAAAATAGAGAAAACATTGCTTTTTATGTTCTCCTAAAAAGTCCATGGAAAGCTTGAATAAAGGTTCACCACTTTATTGAAGCACTAGGAGAGGGTCCGGCCTGTTGCTGTTGACCCTCATTCTCTACAAAAGTATAATAAATGGAATATTAAACTATCAAATAAAAACTACGTAAG
Organism: Petrophora chlorosata; assembly: GCA_951640565.1. NCBI lineage: Eukaryota > Metazoa > Arthropoda > Insecta > Lepidoptera > Geometridae > Petrophora > Petrophora chlorosata. The sequence goes on along the minus strand of OX621201.1, from coordinate 13,617,828 downwards.
ACATGGCGGTATGGTCCTAGAGACCTTAGCCTGTCCTAACGGGCGAACTTAAAAAAAATAATTATATAACTGTCAAATACAAAATACTGTCAATGTCATTCATGAAGAAGCTATCACAAACACGTTTGTTTCTCCTTTCCTATATTTAAATTTCTTTGAAAATAAAGTGATAACTATAACGAAAATTACTCGAAATGGGAAAGAAAAACAAAGAGGGCCTTGGGCGGTCTCTCATAAAAGATAGATTCTCTAAAAATCGCCATAAGAAACATGTTGAAGACAACACCATGGTATAACTTGTTTTTATATATTTTCATCATTTTCTTTAGCTGAAGAGCGCTAGAGCCTCTTGTGGTACGTTTTTATAGCTGCAAGGTTTCGCTGTGACGTATAATATCATTAAAAACATACTCCTATATTTAAGGTAAACATGTAAACATAACCTCATATTATAGTAAACAAAACCTCTTAAAATTGCAATATGCATCATACTGAGATCAATGTGTATATACGATCTCAATATGATAAAAACTTAGCACATGCCAGGTACTTCCAATCTTAAAAATCGCCTCATTTATTACGCCTTCACTCTAAACTTGTGATGTTTTATTAAAATTTTTCAGTCCAATAATTTGTTTTGTAAAAAATATCTTACAGCTCCACACAACAGAAGTAAATGATGGCTATGAGTGGGGTCGTCTCAACCTCCAATCTGTAACCGCTGAGTCTTCTCTCCAAGAGTTCCTCTCTACAGCTGAGCTCGCGGGGCGGGAGTTTACTGCAGAAAAGCTAAACTTGAGATATGTGAAGTCAGTGCCTATGGAAGTGGCCGTGGTCACTTCACAGCCAAACTTTGATGAACCGTTGACTGTACCGAGAAGGTAAAATAAAACAAAGTGGATAAGTCATGTCTAGCTGTATATTTGCTTAGTACTTCTTAACCAATTTTGATGCAGTTTTCAACAGCTACAGAGAATGTTTTTGATATGGTATTAAATGCGTTTCATATAAATAGCACCTGTGTTTAATCAGGCAGTTCACTAGTTTTTATATAGCCTATTTACTGGAATATAAAAAAAACAATATGACTAATAACTTTAACACAGAATCATACTTGCAACACACCTTCACCTACAAGTTTAGGTAGCGGCCCGTGGTAATACTGATATGTTACAGTGTTAGTAACATATCAGTATTACCATGGGCCGCTGTTCACCCTTCCTTTCTTTTTGTTATATTGAACTGATGTCCACATGTGTTAAGTACTCACTTGGCTATTCATGACTGCCCAGAAGGTAGTTGCAGAATATGGCATCAATGTACCCTCACTCACTTTAATATTTATACTTTATTATTTGTAACTATTTTACCTATTACCTACGTACACTACAACATGGATGGAAGAGAAGGAGTCACTTACATATTTTGTATCACTATTTTATCATATGAGTTCTTAGTCCTCCATGATGACACAACCTGTTAAGTTATTATACACTGATACATTGTGACACACAATTTGATTTAAAAATAAACTTACACATACTACTATATTTGGATTTATAGAGAGATCTCTAACAATATTGTCCCCTCCCTTCCAGACCTCCATGGAAACCTGGTGTAAAACCCGAGGAGCAGCTGGAACTAGAAAGGGACTCTTATTTAGACTGGCGTCGTCACCTAAATGAGCTGCAGGCCAAGCTTGGTGCAGCGGTGACTCCGTACGAGAGGAACTTGGAACTTTGGAAGCAGTTGTGGCGAACTTTGGAGAAGTCTGACATTGTGCTGCTGCTTTTGGATGCTAGGAACCCACTTTTGTTTAGGTACCTAATAAGAGATTTGTTCAAAAACTTTTTATTCAAGACAAGCTTTTAACAAACTATCGGAACCATAAGCAGATTAAATGAGCTAGTTTACGATTATTCATCAATGAGTTCCATAGCCACCCTTACGTCTCCATCATCAGATGAGCTGGCTATCCCCATAATATTGCATTATCATCGGACTTTGACAAGTATGCATAATTTCTACCATCAACCAGTGAATGTTCAACCAAATATGAACCGATATTTATTTACATACACCATACGGTGGCAGTAAACGTTTGCACGTGACTGCACTAGCTCGATGGCGTGGCCGGTACTCTGGAATGTAAGCTGAAGAACGTGGGTGCTCTCAAGCATCTTTCTCGCTTTTGTAAAGGATTTTTCTGAACTACAGAGAGGGATAGAGTTAAGGGGTAATGCGAATCCGGGCAGGCAGGTCCAGTTCAGCCCTTAGTCAATGTCGATCCATACTAAAAGAAAAACAGCAATAACACTATGGTAATTTCATATTTGTCCAATACAGATGTGCAGATTTAGAAAAGTATGCAAATGAACAGAAATGCAAAGTTATACTTCTGTTGAACAAAGCTGACTTGACCAGTGAATATGAAAGAAAATGCTGGGCTGAATACTTTAGCAAAGAGGTAAGCTGGTGTTTAATAATGTTCTTCGTTTTCTTTTTTTATTTATTACTTATAGGCAAGCATTTGACCACAGTCTCACCTGATGGAAAGTGACGACGCGGTCGAAGATGGATCATGCTTGCCTAGATACCGATTCACTAGAGACTTAAGACACCCAGATTATAAGAATCGGGAAACAAAGACCCTCTCTTGTGTAGGTTTTTTTTTCGGTAACTGATTGATGAGAAGAGAAAGTACACGGCTTGGCCAATCCTGATGTCGGAGTTTGACAACATGACTGCCGGTACCTACGGCTTAACATGCACATATATTTGTATTTAACTGAGTATTGATTTTGATTTGTTTGACTAAGTTTTTTTTAATATTTCCAGAATGTCTCCATAATCTTCTTCTCAGCAGCTAAAAGTTCAAACGAGCGAAAAATATCAGAAACTAGCGACGAAGGTGTCGCCACAAACAATGATAATGAAAACTCCGACACAGAATCAGCCAGTTCAGACCTCGACGAAAGTGATATTGACGAAAAGGATGCCTTAAAGTCTACAGAAGAAGACATAGAATTGTTTAAAAAGCAAATAGTAGATCTAGACAAAGCAGTCTCAAATACTGCTGATAGATTTGACAGAATACAGGAAGCTTTGGACAAGGTTGTTGAGAATTTGAGGCTTGGGAATGCAATAGAACCTTTTCACAGTCAAGGCTCACTGACTGAAAACGCTGAAAGTAAAAATGAAGAAGCCGAAGAAAATCAACAAAATACGACAGAAGATAATAAAGTACACAATTCTTATGAAGTTTTCGATAGGGATATGTTATTGGAAGTGTTGAAAAATCAGAACATTGAAAAGAAGAAAAATCCACCTAGATTAAGCGTGGGAATGATTGGCTATCCCAATGTGGGGAAATCTAGTACAGTCAATATACTGATGCAGACTAAAAAGGTAAGTCTCAGTACATGATACTTACTTGTTACTTGTTGTGCGGGCAGTTTTCCGCAACTAGGCCGTGAATCGGCCCTTTTTGCGTGATGAGGTGGCGGCAGCTAGTCCAGCCACCCGATGTCATTCAGAAAGGCCAGCAGCTCTCCGATTTCGGCGCAGGCTTCTCTGAACGACCCCGCGCACCCAGGAACTCTGCTCGCTGGGTCGCCACGCTGCTGCACTCCAGGAGCACATGCGGCGCTGTTTCGTCTGCCTCCAGGCAACCTCTGCACAGGGGGCTGTCAGTAACACCTAATGTAAACAGGTGTTTGTTTAGTGAGCAATGACTGGTGACGATTCCGATTATTATTCGGAGTTTGTCCCGGTTGAGATTGCGGAGCTTCCTGGAGTATCTCGGGTTTAAGACCGGGAATGCCTCTTTGGAATGTCAACAATCTTTGATATTTACCCAGTAGTCTTGATGTAATTTGGTAGTTTGATTTCGGATCCATGAGCGGATTTGGCTAAATGGGATCGGGATCACAGGTTCGGGTCCTTCAAATTTGGAGGCCGAACCTCTTCTCGCCAATTCATCCGCCGCATCGTTACCTCTGGATCCGCTGTGGCCTTTGATCCATTGAAGAGTAATATGATTGTGTATACTTACCTCCTTCAGCAGATCATGGCACTGTAGGGTTAGCCGAGGAGTGGTCGTATCTCTGGAGGGCTAGTAGTACTGCGGTGCTATCTGAGAGTATCCTGATGTTAAAATCGGTTACCTTTCTCTGTAGTACTGCTGGAGCCTGGATGATACCTACACATTCCGCCTGAAAGATGGAGTTGTGTTCACCCAGGATTGTTGTTATGTGGATGTTGAGATGTTGAGTACATGATACAATAATGATTCTTCTATAAGCATTATAGCTGTTTCGTTTTATTAACAGAGGAGTTGTGTAGTACAATAATTAATTGTTAGAAAAAAACAAAAACCGACTTCAATGTATCTTCGAAGTCGAGGGTCAAATATCGATGAAATTTATATGGGACCACTTCGTAGCTATACTGAACCCAACGCAAAAAGATTTTTCCAAATCGGTTCATATGACGGAGTTCTGGGGTAACAAACATAAAAAAAAATACAATCGAACAGAGAAGCTCGTCCTTTTCTGAAGTTGTTTAAAAAGAGTAAAAATTTTGCAATGGTGTTGCAATTTTTATTGGCGTTGGTGAATGAATGATATCATCAGAAACTTAAATATGGAGTAAGACTTTTTTAGTAGTCTCGATCATGCAAGTTAGACTCGTGGAGGATATTAAATTTGAAGCTGTTGATTAAACTAATTTCTATCCACGCATCTTTTCTGAGTGACTGATTATGACAGGATGAGCATTTGCTATTCCATAGCAATTCTTTGAGCCATACAATTATACCAGAACCCGGCTCTTTTCGTTATTGATGGCTTGTGGAACGCAACAAACGCAGGCACACCGCCAACGTCCATCTCAATAAGGAATACGCATGAATCGATGCATTATTTAAAACAATGAAATCGCAATTTTTTTTCAGTTTGAAAACAGTGTTACAAAATTTTACTGTATCATTTGTCAATAAAATATTCAAATAAAAATTAGAATTAATTTAAATCAACATAAACGCGCCATTTACGTTTGACGTTAATGTTTGGGGACCTAGGATCTCCTTATTGGTCTGTCTATGCTATATATCTGTGTGTGTATCAATAAACATTGACCAATGGGGCGGGCTCCCTGTAAAAAAATGACTAATAAGCAGTCACACGCGTGAGCGGTGGTGTTTGATGAAACACTAACTTTGTCACTAAGGTGTAATCATACCACAATTACATACAAACCATACACAGAGAAAAAGAGGACTTAACACTACATACTTAAATTCGAAGGGATCTAAAATATTGTAGCGGAGCGGATGTTTTTACCGATCGGGCAGACTGACATCCTTTTTTTTGCTCCTGGGCTGCTATTGGTCGTCCGACAATTTAGCCAGTCACAGCCCAGTAACGTTCCGTACCTGTGTAGTGGCGTAGTACTTTTATACCACCACATAGTAGAAAAAGAAATAAAGCGATTCAAAGTTCAAAAGTTCTTTATTTCAATTTTGTCGTCACAGACGCACTTATGAACGTCAATTATTACAATGACTCTACCACCATATCGGAAAAACAACCACTACTCACAAGATACGGCAAGAAACTGAGGGGCATTTTTTTAGAACTTTTGTTACAATATTTTATGTTTGTTTTTGACATATTTTTTTTATGTGTCTTCTATGTAATTACTAACTGTAAAGTATGCTTTTTTCATTAGAATATTTTTCAAACGCAATTTGAATCTACTTTCTGTGAGCTCCGTTATACATTTCTTTTTATTACAAACAGGTAACCCCTATCTGGGTAGCTGATCTGGGTGTTGGGTTTTTTCCCCATCTTCTATACCTCACGCTTCGTTTGTACAGGTGAGCGTAAGCTCAATGCCAGGCCACACGCGTCATATCCAGTCGCTCATACTGGACAATGATATAGAGCTGCTCGACTGCCCCGGCCTGGTGTTGCCAGCGTACGCCGTCGCGCCGGATCTACTGCTCACCGCTGTGTTGCCAATTGACCAGGTATAGAAATATAAATCTTTAATAGCCCTAAATGTAGTTTATTATAGCCCTAAATTTAGAGACGATGCAAGTTCGTTGTCATCATCATCAGCCCATCACGTTCCCACTGCTGGGACTCGGGCCTTCTCTCATACAGATAGTATGGGCCATAATTCACCACGCTGGCCCCGTGCGGGTTGGTGGATGTCACATGTCTTTGAATTTTTGTGATAAGTTCTTGGACATGCCGGTTTCCTCACGATGTTTTCCTTCACCGTTTTAAGAGCGAGTTTTAAATCTGCACATAACTTAAGAAAGTCAGTGGTGCGAGGCCAGTGGGATTCGAACTCGGGTGCGTCGGATCGAAAGTCGCACGTGCTCCCACTGAGCCACACTCGCTCCAGGTTGAAGATTCTCGATGCAGGTTGAAGCGATTAAAATATCTCATCAAGCTCATTTAAATGGATCACCACGTCTGCACCAGTCAGTTGACAGTACGTTAGCAGATATAGCGATCTATTATTATGGAATCGAATTCTGTGACATTATCGATATTTGGCAAAAAAAACATTTATTATCAGAAATCTATAAATGCAGTTTTATTGGTTATGTAAAACTGATGGATTTCTAACAACAAATGATTCTATCTCTAACGGTTAGAGTTTATAGTTGCTATTGGGATCCCTGTCCAAAAATTCACCCTATACTCCCATTTGCTTGATCCTATATATAACAACAAACTTATAACAATCCTTTATGCATCGGGGGTTAATAAAGTAGTACTTACTACTAAAGATTATAAATGATTAGGAAGAAGAAAAATGATATTGCTCGGGCGGAAGCAAATGATGGAAGCATTGACGACAGATGACGTAGAATCGTCCCCGTAAGACGATATAAGAAGGATAGAAGAAATTTGGTTGCTCGAGCAGTTGGCTCGGTGGCCCAGTGGTTAAGGCGTCGGGACGGTATTCCGAAGACGCAGGTTCGATCCCTGCCCGAGCAATATCATTTTTCTTCCTAATTATTTAAAATCTTAGGATTTTCAATATCAAATCAATGCATTCAATATCAAAAAATAGTACTTATTTATATGAGTCCCGATGGTGTTCCCTGTCAGATGCGCGCGCACGACGCGGCCATGGCCCGTTTGTGCGAGCTGGTCCCGCGCGGCACGTTCCAGCGCCGGTACGGGCTGCTGCTTCCCGAGGACGAGCTCGCTAAGGAATCCGTGTATAAGCAGATACTCACCGCGCACGCGTGTGAGTTTACTTTGCAAAATATAACGATGGAATACTTTTTTTTTAATAAATAGCGCCCAACGATCACATACATAGATCCAGGAGGCCTACTCTGACTTGCTTTCGTTCGTTCGCTCGTGGGGACTAAAAGAGACACTCTTATGCCTGTTGCATAGCGCTGTCCCTTTCATCCGACAGAACGAATATCGTAATTACTTTTTCAGAGTAAGGCCCTAGGCCCCTAACTAGGATTCCTTGTATCTAGGGAACCAGGAACTATGAGGACCATGGTCCCACAACACCCAGACACGAAACAAATGCTTGCGCTTTTTTTTGTGCACAAACATTAGTCCCGTTGCGGGAATCGAACTGGAAAACTCAGTAGTGTATGAGATTTGAGACAACCTACCCAACCACTACACTACAGAAGCTGTCGTATAAATATACTATACTAGCTGCGATCCGCGATTTTACCCGCGGTTTCTTATATGTGTTTGAGTATAACCCTTCCACAGGCGTAGTGGCCCGATTAACAACCGGGCCGGGGCGATATCGGTTAGAGCCCCACATATCCCCTTCTGCCACCCCCGTGGCAGACGGGCAGTACGAAAGTATGTCCCCCCCCCACACAAAAAAAGGGTATAAAAAAATTCTCCATTTCGAATTTAACTCAAATCCGTTGTCTTTACAGCGTGAAAACGGTTACGTCTGAAAGTTTGTACATTGTGTTTTCACATCACACTAATATTATAAATGCGATTGCGTTTGTGAGGATAGATGGATGTTTGTTACTCTACAAGAATCCGTAATCAAAAAATTAATCTTAAAACCACGTTTTTATGGATTTAGAATGCATTGTCATGTAGCTGTGAGCAACACTAAAGGTTTCAACAAGATAGCTAACTTGAAATTTGACTTGCAAGATTCCACCCGAAACGACAGACAGACCAATAAGAAAGTGACTTAATAAAGACGTGGTAAAAAACTGAACGAATTTAGATGAAATTTGGTATGAAGGTCCTGGAAAAAGACATAGACTTACCAGAAAACCCGCGGGTGAAACCGGGTAGAGCGATTCTAGTAGATCTATAAGGGATAAAAATAATTTTAGAAAATGACGGTTTTCCTGTTGTCATAAAACAATATGTATCATTTAGGAAGGAGGTCCCCAAGATACAGATTTACCTAGTTTGGGGACCAATGGACTATGTTTTTGTAAACAAATATTTATTCAATAAACGTATATTATTATTATGTCGCTCTTTCTCACGGGTTATACACCCGGTCCTTTGGAAGGCTTGCGCGGGGACATGAGTCCAACACGTAGAGGCCCCTTAGAGCATTTAATTTAGATATGTAATGGGCAACACTTATTGGGGACTGTCTCTAAGTGCATCATTAGAAGATACAATCAAAGACAGCCCCCGATAAGTGCGAGGACTATTATTGAAGATATGAAAATTACTTATGATTGGGCTATTGAGGTGATTTTTTAATGGATGAGAGCCGGTCTATGATATGAGACCTCGGCACCTGCCAGTTCTGCCTCATAAGAAAATATTTTGGCAGGTGGTGACTCGCCACCCACTAAACGGGCCCCCTATAAGGGCCGCCGTATTATTATTATTATATAATTTCGTAACCGCAGACAACCGCGGGTTCATGACGGCTGCGGGCCAGCCGGACCAGTCCCGTTCGGCGCGGCTGCTTCTAAAAGATGCGGCGTCCGGCAGACTGCGCTGGGCGCAGCTGCCGCCCGGCTGCGCGCCGCAAACTGTCGACGACATGTTGGAGGAGAAAAGGAACGAGAAAAGGAAACCGACGCCGATGGAGGCGAGGATGGTTGAGGTGAGTCCGCCATTTTGAATTTGGCCGCCATTTTGTAGCGGCTGCCATTTTGTTGTCGCCGCTATTTTGTAGGACGACTACCTAATAACCCGGAAATCTAGTGGACGGTGTGTTGGAACAGAGGAGAAATGAAAAGAGAAAACTGACGCCGATGGAGACGCGGATGGTTGAGGTGAGTTCGCTATTCTGTATTCGGCGGCCATTTTATCGTCGCCGCCATTTTGTAGATCTAACTGGTTACCCGCCAAAACTTTTGGAGGACATGCTGGAACACAGGACAAACGAAAAGCGGAAACCGTCAAAATTGCCGTTTCATTAAATATTTAATGTATTCGTTGTCCAAGCACGAGTGTCTAGCGACATCCAGCGACAAAAACACTAAACCTTTAATGATTTATGATATTAGTGTGAATTCCTTCTGTGAGAATAAAACATATATATGTATCTTCTTTTAGCATCTTTGCGAACAACTTTGCCAATTTGCCAGATGTATGTACGTGCCAAATCAAAGATTGAAGGTGGAATTTGATCATTCTGATTTGGTCATAAGTCAGTTAATAAGTCATGCAATTAGTGGTGTACCTCTTATGCAGGTACATTATCTGAAATGTCCTACCATTCTACTTTTCTCGCAGGGTTGGAAGAACAAATCTGCTGAAATTGACAGCGCTTTCTTCGCGATGCAGAAAAGCTCAGCGCACATCAAAGGGAAACCAATTATTGGGTAAGGATCTAAATTTGATGTTGATATATATATTAATTTGTCTCTGCTAGTTGTGTAAAGTTTAATTAGTTGCAAATTGATATTAAGATATATTTTTTTATTGTTTTGAGGGTGTGAAAATAATAATATGTAGTGAGAGAATAAGGGTGTGAATGTATGAGTGTATTTGTGCAAATTGATATTAAGATATATTTTTTTATTGTTTTGAGGGTGTGAAAATAATAATATGTAGTGAGAGAATAAGGGTGTGAATGTATGAGTGTATTTGTGCGTGTGTGGGGGTGCGTGTGTGCGTGTGTACGTGTGCTACGTGAGGAGGGACTGAATGATACTAGAAGTAGACGCGATAGGGTTCACACAATTATGTGTATTGAACTGTAATAGAACAAGTTAAATGCACCCACACGTATATCACAATCACTTATGGCCAGAAATGTGTGTTGATAAAGGTACTTAACCTCACTTTAGGCAATGATTTGTTTTTTTTTACAATATAGTCATTTCTCGTTGTTCAGCTATCTAGCCCTAATGTATATCCAGCTATATCTTGTTAATTCTTGTTTTGTACGACGAAAATAACAACTTAAACATTTACCAGCGCCCCTAGCGGGATAAAGTTGCAATCTTCTTTCCTATTTTCATAAAATGTGCGTCTGTGATAAAATAAAATAGCCTTTTATTACCCAAATAAAATACAGTGTGACATACATTTTAACTATATCTGTACATGTACATATTTTGTTATCATTTTTTTTTTTTTTAATTTGACTTGGACACCTAAATTTGAGTTGCCTAAACTAAATAAAGAGCTTTTGCATGTTCTTTTTTAAATACAAAGAAAAGTAGGTATAGGAATAATCCTATACCAGAATAATCTCCAAAACATAACGAATAGTAAATCCAATAATTAATGTTCTGAACTGAGAGATCTCTTCACCGGTTTATAAATACCTATCACACGTGTTGAACATCTTTTAACGCAGTATACCTATTTATAATCGGAATACCTACATAGTAACAAAGACTTTAAACTTTTTAATACCGCATTTAGAAACATATGCGTCATAAAAAGTGCGTGGGCGTAGCAAGGAACATAGGCCCAGGGTTAGGGGGGTTTGCCCTTCCCCCTCCTAAAACAAACTGCGTGTTGAATAGTAGCAAAAAACTTTACGTTGTAGTGGTGGAATATTTTTGCATCACTCCGCCTTGGAAAGTAACCTTTGCTAGATATTCAACCGCTAAGGGCCCTTAAAGACGAGAGTAAGGCGATGACAGCCAACGACAACCTGCGACAGAAGCCGATGTTGTCGCGCGACCGCCGACGACAGCCCGGGGCCGCAGCCGTTGACTGTCGTTGGCTGTCGCGCGACCGTTACAGACACGGTGCACGTCATTAAAGTTGGCCGCTTGATTCTTGTCAGGTGAAGGTAAATAGATTTTTATAAAAAAAAGGTATTTATTTCATACAATAATTATTTATTATAACACCAAAATACAGTAATAATTAAAAATTAAAATAACAACTAACTTAATAATAGTGTCCCAATGGGCGGTCTTATCGCTCAAAGCGATCATATTTTATTTTTATTTATTTATCATTTCAATTAACGTGTACTTATCGTTAGTAATGTCTTAAAAACTAGTTTAGGTTGTTTTTATTTTTTGTAGAACTGAATGACGAGACGAGTTGGTCGTTTGCCTGATGGTAAGCAATACGCCAGCCCATAACAATAACAGCAATTTTGTTTTGCAAAATCCTGCGCGGCACTGCACTGCGCTCGTCACCCTGAGACAATTAGCTGTTGAGTCTCATAATGCCCAGTAATTAGATATTATTTGCATTATTTTTTGATATTATTTGTATTAGATATTATTTTGATATTAGTTGCATCTATTTATAAGACACGAATGTACTTATAAGGTATCAAAAAAACCGTAAATGTAGCTATAAAACCGGCCTAATTAGTAGTGTGCAAACATTACTTGTTTCGGTTTGAAGGGCACTGTTTCAACCGAAATTATTGGGCATTATAATGTCTCAAGGTGAAGAGCGCAGTGCCGCGCAAGAATTTCCAAAACAACAGGGTGGTGCTACAATTGTCATGGGCAGGCGTGTTGCTTACCATCAGGTGGACGCACGTTTTTTTTATGAACGTCTCTTATCCTGAATCTAGATTTTTTCTACCCGTTCCGCCTTGTCCCCTTCCCACCTCATCCTGATTACGCCCCTGCCTTCAATACACGTTCTTTTGCCTTTTCGACCTCCAAACATAGCAGTGTAAAAATAGCGCAGTTATACTTGGCAGAGATGAAAGATATAGCAGTTATTTATCAATTAGAGCTAAGGGAAACCTAAATAAACGCTAAGACGGAACGGCAGCAGAAAACACAGTAAGCGGCCTTTGTACAGTGATTAAATTATCGACGTTTATAAGAAGCTACTGAAATCCAAGGATATAACATCCGCTTAGCCGAGGGCATCTGTGTACTTTTATATGGTACTGAGTGATGAGACGAGCAAGTCTTTCGCCTGATGGTAAGCGCCACGCCTGCCCATAAAAATTTCAGTGTCACCCAGAACTTTTAATACCATAAAAAGCACTGCGTACCACTGCACTTCGCTCATCACCCCGAGACATCAGATATTAAGTCTCATATGCTCAAGTTATTTCTCTGGCTACAATGCCCTTCAAACCAGAACTCAATAAAGCTTGCGCACTACTGCTTGGCGGCAGAATAACTGGCAAAGCTGTGTTACCTACCCAGACGGCCTTCCGCATACGAGAGACCTACCACAAGTAAACTCCCTGATTCGATTCTAAAAATTCTTTTATTGGAGTTGTAGGATGAAAGAATTATATCGTCAAAAAATTCATCCGACGGAACGAAGATTTGTAATTACGAATCGGAGAAAGGCCCAGGAGTTTGATTACCTCTCCTATAATTTAACCTCTTTATAATCAATCAAAATCTCTTTATTCAGTTTTGGCATCACAAACGCACTTATAAACGTCAAATTATCACCAAGGTTTTTCCACCGTATCAGAAAAATAATCACTACTAATAATATTAGTATAGATACGCTGACCTGCTCAACCACTACACCACAGAAGCTGACTATACAAAAACAGGCGGCCCATCCTAATGAAAGCGTCCAACCAAACATCTTGGACGTCTGCAACACAAGACGTACTGCCGATACTTCTCTTCTCCTCCCCTCTCCTTCACTTCGTCTCTCTGGCTGTTGCCCTGTAATCTTTAAAGAACACAGGAATTTTAAAGGAATATAGGGGATTAAAGGAAGATCTTCTCACACCACTACCGAAATATTTATTTTGTTTATTTTATAATTTTCACCTGAAGGGTGACGCATTTCGACAGTGCGTGACGTAAAGGTATCGGAGTACACAGAGATCAATCATGACGTTCTAGGTATGGGATTTCATTGTCACCACGTTTTACTGACAAAAGTAATACAAAGCAGATAGATAGATAGATGAACGCTTTATTGTAAACATTAAATTACAGACATTACATAAAAACAATTAAAGAAAGTGTTACAATGGGCGGCCTTATCGCTAAAAGCGATCTCTTCCAGGCAACCTTTGGATAGAGGTATTATCAATATGTTAAAGACAGGGATGTAAGGCCTTAAATAATAATATAAACATACAACAACAATGTCAATAAAATAAAGAGAAGTGCCGTATCTTAAAACTTAGTGATTAACAAAACTGGCTAAGGGTTGAACCACATACGGCAGCGTGAAATTGCTTTTTTTCCGCCTGTGCTACAGCGTGCTGCAGTCGCGCCCGCGGTCGCATTTGTATACTGCGGGATGCGGCCGCACGCGTCAGCGTGCTACAGCATGCTGTCGCGTTTTTTTGGCATTTTCGCTCACAGTATAGTTTCAAGTTCCAAATGGATAGAACAGCTGAGAGAGAGCATACAGTAATAATAGCGTGGATTTTGCAAGTAATTCTAAATCAGATTAACAGGACTCAAAAGACTAATAAGATTTTGTGTCAAAACTATATAAATCGGCTAAATCACGAGGTCGCCCGCTCCAGCATGCTTACGCGCGCGCCAGCGTTCCGCGCCTCCCTGCATGCAATCACATTTTGTCCGTGTTGCCGAGCGCCTCGTCGATTCCGCCGCATGCAGACGCACTCCCGCTCTCTTTTTCGTTCTAGTAAATGACGTTTCTAAGTGACAGAAAAGGATAGAAGTATAGGAGAGTGCGATTCGGTGCGGCCAGATGTAGTCCAACCCCAACAAAGCTGGCTTATTGAGCATTCGTTTTATAGGTACAAAGAATTTATTGATTTAACATTGTAATAATTACAGTTATTCGGATTTAATATATATATATATATTATTATTATTTTGATGTGATATTTGTAATAATATATTTACTAACATTAATTATAAATTGTAATCAATGCATAATTCTTATCGCTAATATTGTCGTAGGATCCTATAAAATACTGACTATTATATTTTATGACGTGTAACTTAGCTTTATAAATAAAATGAATATGACACCGCCGACCTCTCTCACTCCTTTAGTTCTTTCCATCCAAAGGTTGACTGGAAGAGATCGCTTTTAGCGATAAGTCCGCCCGTTGTACTATAGTTTGTAAGAATATTTCGTGTACCTTGTTTATTTATTGTTTGGTGTACAATAAAGCATTAATTATTATTATTATGATATTATCTTTGAATATCGTTTCCGTGCGATTACGTTTACACAAATGGTTTGTGCTCGACTGAAATCAGTTTCGTCAAAATCCTGACTTGCCCTACTGCATGGCTACTGGCGGCATAGTTACAGTATACTGCCATTACAACCGAACTGGATACAAGCCAAATGTTAATTCATACAGTTTCTTTACGAGCGACGCCGGACGCGGTCGCTAACTACTTTACTAACTCAAAACAGCATCTGCGAAAGTTCTATCGAATATTAAAGAAACAAATAGGTTATATAATTAAAAAAAAAACTGACTTCAATGTATCTTCGAAGGACCACTTCGTAGCTATACTGAACCCAACGCAAAAATAATTTTCCAAATCTGTTCGTAAATGACGAAGTTCTGAGGTAAAAAACAACAATCGAATAGAGAATCTCCTCCTTTTCTCCAACTCGGTTAAAAAGTAACACAGTTCAAGCTTCAGAAGTTCTTTATTCAGTTTTGGCATCATAGACGCACTTTTTGAACGTCAACAATTACAATGACTCTACCACCTCTACCAATACTATGCTATACCGTCTAGGTACTTTTTTACGAGTAGAAAAGTATAGATTAAATCTATTATTTGAAATCACAGGCGTTTTTCAAATAATAGATTCTATTTCTCGTTTTCATACGACCCCGATATTTTTTCTCAAAAAACTAAAATCAAACGCCAATATTTAAAACACTCAATCGATAACCAAACGTTATATCGTGGACATGCACGGTAAGACGTTATTGTCGACGGAAAATTAAAAGCGTCTCCCAATCGCATACATTTGGCATACCTCTTAAAACTTGACGGTCAGTCGTGCCGTGCCGTTATCGTGAAGAATTCTATATTTAGTGATTTCTCTCCAAGTAAAAGTACCTTAAATAATAGGTCTCATAATGCCCAGTAATTTCGCTGGGTACAATGTCCTTCAAAATGCTTGGCAGCAGAATAACTGGCAAAGTGGTGGTTCCCACCCAGACAGCCTCTCGCAAACGAGAGACCTATACCAATACCAGTATCTCGTACCAGTGCAGAATTGAATTTTATTGCGTCATAGCGAGAGTCGCTATTTGTTTAAATTTCATTGCGGAGTGTTGCTTCTGTCCCTTAGTATTCTGTGCTCGTGCATAGATCTATAAGTAAAAATAAAATATTTTCGCCAAGCATGTAAGAGAGTTCAAAGAGTTCAAAAGTTCTTTATTCAATTTTGGCATCACAGACGCACTTATGAACGTCCATTATTACAATGACTCTACCACCGTATCGGAAAAAGAACCACTACTCAGAAGATACGGCAAGAAACTGAGGGGCATTTTTTTAGAACTTTTGTTACAATAGTTTGTTTGTTTTTGACAATATTATGTTTCTTATGTGCCAGTTGGCTACTTGGCAGAAGCGGAATGTTAGATGCATCTTTGTCTTCTATGTAATAGGGAATATGCATGTATTTTTTTCAATGCATAAATCGATTCATTATTGAATACTATTAATGAAAAAAAATGTTAATGTGTCCATAAAATAATTAAATGAAAATTTGAATCAATTGAAATCAACATAAACGCACCATTTGCGTGTGACGTCATAACGTGGGGACCTAGGATCTCCTTATGGTTTCATCTATGCTACATGTGTGTGTGTCAATAATTTACCATAAAGCAGGCTCTATGTCTAAAATTGACCAATAAACAGCGAGGCGCGTGACGTCAGATAGTGGTTGCACGTACTCAAGCGTATTGCGATTACGTTCCGTTTCTCCAAAAATAAGAAAAAGAAGCATTGAAGTACAAATAAACTACGCAATTAATAATAATAATCATATCACTACTAAATTTTTACAGGAGTAATCTATCGTAAAAAGTAATTTCCAGATTTTTCGACAACACATGCATATTCCCTATTACTAATACGCTGATGCATTCGCTTTAAATATGTTCTCCTTTCTTCCAGCATCCCAACGGGCACTCAACAAGCGCAGATCGGCAAACCGTGGAAACAAGAAAAGAAACACGCCAATAAGAACAAACGAGAGAAACTTAGGAGAGTCTACCGCGCCTTGGACGAACACTGATGCTAGAGTGGGATAGACATACTTACTCAGCTCTTTAGAAACTATAGTCAGATTTTGATGCTAGAGTGTGACAGATATAGTCAACAAAGTACAGTCCGTCAAGATTTTATTGACTGGCAAGTTTTAAGAGTAAATTTTCATTGAAATGTTGGCCACTAAAAAGATGTCTGACTGGTAGACAGTTGTCATTTTTTTATGCATTACCAAAAAATCTACATGCAGGGGAATTGTGTGACTCGAACACCGATCCCGATCGCTTTCAATTTCAAATTTAGAAGGCGTTAGCATCTTTAAAACTAGATCGATCATTTTTAGCGATCGTGATTGGGATAGCGATTGCGACGCGGACTTTGTGTAGAAAATTCGACAATTCCACAGACAAATACTGATAAAAGAAAGAAACGAAACGAAACATTTATTTTGACAAAACTGCACACAATTGAAAACATTTTAGAAAGAAAGAAAACATTTATTTTGACAAAACTGCACACAATTGAAAACATTTTAGAAAGAAAGAAAACATTTATTTTGACAAAACTGCACACAATTGAAAACATTTTAGAAAGAAAGAAAACATTTATTTTGACAAAACTGCACACAATTGAAAACATTTTAGAAAGAAAGAAAACATTTATTTTGACAAAACTGCACACAATTGAAAACATTTTAGAAAGAAAGAAAACATTTATTTTGACAAAACTGCACACAATTGAAAACATTTTAGAAAGAAAGAAAACATTTATTTTGACAAAACTGCACACAATTGAAAACATTTTAGAAAGAAAGAAAACATTTATTTTGACAAAACTGCACACAATTGAAAATATTTTAGAAAGAAAGAAAACATTTATTTTAACAAAACTGCACACAATTGAAAACATTTTAGAAAGAAAGAAAACATTTATTTTGACAAAACTGCACAAAACTGTACAACAATGATCACAACAATAAAAAATAAACAATAATATGAAATACTAGGCGCTTGTGTCTGAGAATCGCTGCCGTGCACAGTGCCGTCAAAAAAGGTCTGAACTCATCATAATGCTGTGGATAAATCCACAACGCGGGTTTTCAGCTCAAACTTCTGATCACAAGACATGTTTGAAAGCGATCGGTACCGGTGTCCGCGATAGACGATTCCTGCTAGTTTTGTGACAAACGCGCGAAATCTGCCTGAACGAGTCCTATAAATTCTAAAGAGTTCTTAGAGTGAGATATATGTAACTAAACTGTATAGAAAGTATGCTTACCTATTCTAAATTGAAAAAGTATGTAAAATCTTTATTAGGACTACCCGCAATAAAGAATATTAACTGTGACGATTTGGTTTCTTCTCATAGTGATTACTTTCATCATCATCAGCCCATCGCAGACCACTGCTGGACATAGCCCTCTCCAATTGCACGCCATTGAGCACTATCCCCGGCTACTCTCATCCAGCTGTTACCAGCCACCCTGCGAAAATCGTCGCTCCACCTAGCCTGAGGGCGTCCTACACTACGTTTGCCAAATTGTGGTCCCAGCGGTTATCGGTACTACGGCTAATATGGCCGTGATTACTTTGGTCACAGAATAATTTTTATTCTGTGATTCTTTTTTTATATAACTGATTGACGCAACGAGCAGGTCGTTCGCCTGGTGGTAAGTATTACGCCTGCCCACAACCGTTGCAGTCCCACCCAGAACATTGTTTTACAAAATCCTACGCGGCACTGCACTGCGCTCGTCATCCCGAAACAATTAGCTCTTAAGTCTCATAATGCCCTAATGATTAGTTATTTATTAATGGTACAGCTCAGGTAAGTGGCGCTCACGAGAGTTTTCAGTTTCTATTCCATCATACTCATACATAGTCCAGTCATTTGGGAGATAGGGATTTTTTTGGGCGTTTTGGTAATTGGTAATTTTATAGAATTCGACGTGGTCTTTTCGAATTTTCACTTTGCCTTGTATATGGTGTATTGTAGGTATATGCATATATGCGCGCTTGCGCCGCCATATTGGAAAATGGCGCTCAAACAGTTTCTTGACAGTATTTCATTTCCCACGCATTTTAGGATTGATCATCATCGTCAGCCTATAGTTCACTGCTGGACATACGCTTTTCCCATAGCACGCTACTGAGCTCGATCTTCGGCTTTTCTTCTCCAGTCACTACCATCAACCCTGTGTATATCGTCGCTCCATCTTTCGCGGCGTCTTACATTACGTTTGCTGATTCGCGGTCTCCACTTTAGAACACGTCTACCCCAACGGTTATCGGTAAAATATGCAAAATTTCAACTTCATAGGACAAGAGGAAGTGGTTCTGATTCAGCTTGCAAGATTCCACCCGAACAAACATAGTTACATACATATCTACATTGCAAGTTAAATAAAAGCTTGTTAAAAATTAATAAAACATCAAACACAGCCATGCAAAAGAAATTTAGTCAAAACTGAAGCAAATAAATAGATATTGGTGTCGAAAATTCTCAAAACTAATAATAATATCAGTATAATTAAATACAAAATTGATATACGTAAAGTAAATAATATTTCCTAAAATATATGCACTTCTCTTCTCGATCTTTTTTTTGTAAAACCAGTACATATACGGAGGTTTATCAAACAAAAAAACCGACTTCAATTTAAGATAAGATAAAAAAAATATTTTTTCAAATCGGTTCATGAATGACGGAGTTCTGAAGTAACAAACATAAAAAAATGAAAAATAAAATACAATCGAATAGAGAATCTTCGCCTTTTTTGAAGTCGGTTAATGATAAGTTTTCACAAGATACTGACACGGGTCTGTTTTGTTGGACAACAAAATGTCATTTTTATTCTACTGGCTACACCGCGACCGCCCTTGAAACTGGCCAGCAGTTACGGTTGCCATAACGTAATGAACGCTTCCCATTATAATAAACACGCAATAACAGAAATATTTGCTATTCTCGTGGCGTAATGGTGGCCCAAATCCCTTGATTTACAGCCCGGCCGCTAATTTAAGACGTGTGCTCGAAATTACGCGCTGAAGTATTCTTTATGTAGGTTTTGAAACGGTTTTGGTATCGGTTCAACTTCGTTTTCGATAGTCTTATTTCGTTCCTTTCGCAGGGGGAAATCAATATGGCGGACCCTGGATGTCATGATGTAAAATCGAATTATCTGTCGTTAAATCTCCGTAAGCAAATTTTGTTTACTAAAATTCAAAACTAGCTGCGCCCTACGGTTTCCCGGGATAAACTGTGTGTCCTTTTTCAGGACCTTAAGTACCTACATAGCAATTTTCATCAAAATCCTTTTAGTAGTTTTTGCATGATTGCGTATCAAACACCAACCCATCCAAGTTGTATAGATAGGTAGTTAAGGTAAGTAGTTATAGATAATGTACCTCCTTGTTTAATGTAGGTTACTTCAGTTAAATTAAGTGAAACTCTTAGTTCTGATGCACTTTATGCAAGTCTACAGAATACCACTGCCGTTATAAGTCGACAACATTAGTCAAATCGCGCGGTGTTCCGATTCTTCCTTCCTGTGGGCTGGCAACGGTGGATTAATGGGCTCGTCAAGTTGTTACAAGCTGTGAAACCAGCTCGAAATAACTCTAATGTTACAGCTCCAAGGAGTTATGTCATCCCAACTATTTGGTAAGTAGGTTTCCAGCTATTGAAAAATTGCATATTTTAGGTAATTTTTATTTTCTTTAAATTCACCCGATGTTCATAAAACACTTCCTTACTGCAAAAGAACTAAGCCTACGCAAAAAAATTCAAAATTTTGTCTGGTAAAATAACTAGCTAGGGTAATCTTAAAGGTCATAGATAAAAAATATTTTGTTATTATTCTAGCCGTTAGTGTCCCACTGCTGGGCAAAGGCCTACCCCCACTTTTTCCACTCGTCCTTGTCTTGCGACAGTTGCGCCCATCAAAAT
Organism: Petrophora chlorosata; assembly: GCA_951640565.1. Classification (NCBI taxonomy): domain Eukaryota; kingdom Metazoa; phylum Arthropoda; class Insecta; order Lepidoptera; family Geometridae; genus Petrophora; species Petrophora chlorosata. The sequence goes on along the minus strand of OX621201.1, from coordinate 13,597,286 downwards.
TGTTCATTTTCGATAAAATCTGGACATTAATTAAAAACGCCTAAGCGATTAGAAAATCTGTACGGTATTCTTCAACATTGAATGTTATTGAGTTGGTAGTTGACGTATCTGCCTAAGGAAAATGGCGATCTTATCTCAATGATAAATCATCTAATTTAACACCATTAACCAATTAAATACTGAATAAAATATTATAGAAATATTACCAGTTTCCAAATGGTTTCATAAAACAAATAACCCTGCGGTTCATATAAGATAATATAATATATATATAGTCGACGACATTAGTCAAACGCTCCGTGTGGCGCCGAATTTCTTCCTTCCTGTGACGACCCGACAGCACTGCAGTAGACGCAAATTAATGTCTGTCGATTTATTACAAGCCATGAAACAGGCTAAAAATAATGAAGAAGGGAGTCGAAACTTAGGATTGATGATAAAGAAATAAGACGCGTCTGAGAAGCGAAGCGATGAAAAATATATTACGTTGAGATATCAGGCGATACAAAAATAATGGTTTTCAATAAACAAGCTATTAATACCAACCGTGACTATATATATATATATATATATATATATATATATATATATATATATATATATATATATATATATATATATATATATATATATATATATATATATATATATATATATATATATATATATATATATATATATATAGTTCTATTACAATAAAATTTACTAATAAATTAGAATTAAACAAAAATCTATATTAATAAATACATTTCGATTTACCATAAATCAAATCAAATCTAAATCTCTTTAATCAGTTTTGTTGTCACAGACGCACTTATGAACGTTAATTATTACAATGACTCTACCACCGTATCGGAAAGAGAACCACTACTCAAAAGATACGGCAATAAACTGAGGGGCATCTTTTAGAGATAAGGTACATTTTTTTGGTTTTCTACAATGTTATGTTTCTTATGTACCAGTTGGCTGCTTTGCAGAAATGGAATGTTCCAAGCATCTTTGTCTTCTATATAATTACGTACAGTATAGATGCTTTTCTCATTAGAACAGTCTTTACGCGTAATTTGAATTTACTTTCTATGAGTTCCGTTATACATTTTGGAATTTAATTATAAAAACGTTCGCAGTTGCCCATAAAGGACTTATCCATTTTAGTCACTCTAAACCTAGGTACAACAATCCTATCTTTATTTCTAGTGTTAATAAGCAGCTAACTAATAACGTTCCTACCTTATCATCAGCCTATCACGTTCTCACTGCTGGGACACGGGCCTTCTCTCATAGAGTATCCTATCGACCTCAAATCATATCATAGTTATAAGCTAAAAGTAGGTAAAAAAAACTGTGTAACATTGTGTCTGCATTGTAGACGAAACATTCTTATACTATTTACAACTTAAAAACTACTAAATCAAAGCAAACATAAATATATAAAATTTTATCGAAAAACGTCAGAGCCCACAATATTTCAGAAGTGAGTCATAGCGCTCTGGATTTAGCTGTCGTGTTATAACTAACTCAGGATCACTCATAGCTGTGTTAATAAACTAGGAAAAAATAATAAATAGCTCCACATGAAATTATCTCAAAGGTTACAAATCATCATTATTAAATCGGTCTTGTGAAAAGCTTAATCCTCAAAGCTAAATAAATAATCATTTACAGTTACAGCATTGGTTACAGATGTTTATAGACGTTCCAAAATTGTTATATTAAACATCTATGCAACTTATAAGTTTCCCGGCAATCGGCCAAATGGCAATCATATTTTTAAAATAAATAATTTCGATTTCGAAATTCAAACTTTACTTTTTAATAAATAGAAGTCCCATTTGGCAAAGGTATCTCTACAGAATGGTTTACGATACGATACAACTTCTAAAGAGGATTTAGTAACAATAGAAAATATCATAAACCAATCCGATCGTTTATTTGAATAATCGAGCGCCATTAAAGATTTTATAATTGCCTTAATGACTTCAAAAGCTGTGTTTAGATATTTATTGCGATAATAGTAATAAGTTTGTCAGTAGATATCATAAACAAATTAAAATAAGACTATCGTCTTATACGAATTTAATCCAATATCCGTAGGTAAACAAAATAAAATGCGGCGGTGGGACATTAGTTGCACAGTACGAGATGTCGTTATTCATTGATGATGATGAGTTTCTTCTTTCTTCACAATTATTCGTTCTTGACCAACGTCTGGAGCAAGTTCTCATAAAGGAGACCTTTTCACTTTGCTGTTGACTGTCACAATTATCAGCAGCAAAGCGGAAAAAGACAAATTTATAGAGAACTTTTTCTTCTTTCTTCTGTCACTGTCTTTCTTGTGTGTTCTGTCCTGTGGTTCACTGGAAGCGTTTTAAAAATATGTCTTCATATAATACATAATTATACCTTCTACCGCTACAGTATATCACAAAAACCCTACCGGGCTCGCGAAGGGTTATACATGTGTGTTGATGAATCAGTAGGTACAAGCTCGCAATTTTTTTAATTTGGTCCATGGCATAACAAAAACCGACGATAAATCCGATATTTCACTTGTAGCGCTACTTGAAATTCATTAATTGTTAATTGTTAGATTTTTAGACATTTAAATAGATTACTACAAAGAGACATCCCCGCTGAGTTTATATGTGCTATTTTCTCTAGCCGGCCGGCGTATTTCCGAAGAACTGGTAGAGTCAGTTTTCACATTTATTTTCTGGGCCCGGTCTTCATTTTGAGTACCTATGGGAAAGAAATGGGTTGGGTAGACATGAGTACCTTATTTTATTTCATGGTATTTTTAAGTTACAATATTTAACGCATTTTAATTGATTTGTGTACATGACGTTTAAAAGCGCATTTCACGTGCCTATTCAATAAATATCTTTTGACTTTGACTTTGAAAGAAAAATGCCAGACTTGAGGCGAATTTTCCTCAGGCTGCCTTATGGACTCTTTACTTTTGAACCCCCTGTCGTAGCTCAAACGAAATACCGACGAAAGTTGATTTCATAAATTAGGTTAGTGTACTCATATACTCAACCTACTCCTATTTCCCTCCGTTTGTATTTTCCATTCAGGGTTTTCAGAAAAAAGTACTGGCTTAATATATTCATAGTATCTAAGTACCTACAAATCTTGGAAAGTTTGTATATTTTCACAAGGAAACGGCTCTTGGCAGTACTGTGTAGTGTAGGCACCCTATTTATAGAGGATTGTATATCATTGCGCTAAATGTAAACAAAATTACAGTTTGGGTGAATACCTACGAGCGAGGCCGAGCAGAATGAGCTTCAACCTTACTCTAATTATGAAACTGAACGTTATATACATATCTTGGTAATCTTAAACTATTCTATGGTTAAACCATAGGAATAAATAATAACACAAGGTTAGTATTTATTCCTTTCGTTGCTAAATGTTGCTAGGTATGAGGGTAGGTGGTTGATGTCTAGTGATGCCAGGTGTCCCGAATTGCGCGGGACGTCCTGATTTTAAGGTTCTGGTGACACGTCCCGATTCACTTTTGTTCGGGGCGCCAAATATCCCGATTTTTCAGTTACCTCTTTACTTTGTACTTTATTCGATAATTTTGATAAAAGAAGACACAATCTTCATGATTATGATGAGTTGAAATGGTTACGTTTAATTTTACGCAGTTTTGTTCGCAGAGCGGAGTAAAGGTTTCTAAAGTACCTAGATAGTTATCTAGAATCATGACCGCCGCGACGGATTTCCCAGAGAAAAATAAATAAACGTAGTATTTTTTCTTAGTACCGCAGAATACTAGGCAGCTCAAATATTTTTTATTATTTTATTTTATTTATTTTAACAATCCAAACAGCGTCTTGGCTAATTTATATAAATACAATATTTCTTGTTTATAAGGCCAAAATAGGATTACACACCTAATGCACTTAAGTTAATACTAGCATGATTACATAATATAATATTATGTATACATATCCTTCGTTATAAGTTAGGTATACAGAATATATATTTTTATTATGGGCCAGCGTGGTGGATTGTGGCCATACTCTCTATGAGAGAAGGCTCGTGTCCCAGCAGTGGGAACTTAATGGGCTGATGATGATGATGACTTAACCCTAGTATACCTACTAAGGCCTGGCGAAAGTTCTAATGCGTTAATCAGTTTGAGACCAGTCTTTCGTCTTAACTCATTATATTAATATTTCTATTTTGCTGTTAAAGTGCATTTTTATTTCTACTTGTATAATAAAAATAACCGGCCAAGTGCGAGTCGGACACACGCACGAAAGGTTCCGTACCTTTATAGAAACGGCAAAAAAATCATGTCTGTTGTATGGGAGCCCCTTAAATATTTATTTTATTCTGTTTTTTAGTATTTGTTGTTATAGCGGCAACAGAAATACATCATCTGTGAAAATTTCAAAGGTCTAACCATCACGGTTCATGAGATACAGCCTGGTGACAGACGGACAGACAGACAGACGGACGGACATCGGAGTCTTAATAAAGGTCCCGTTTTACCCTTTGGGTACGGAACCCTAAAAATATATTTTGTTTTTATCCAGCGAAGTATATAGCTGGCATAGAAAAGATGTTAGTAAGGTACTTAAGTACCTACGTAGGTATTATATTGTTTTACTACTGCGACATGGCAATAGGCAATAAAATATGTCATTATTGCGTGTACGGAGTCACGAGACTTCTCGTCACGATATTCAAAATTACACAGTGAAAAAAGTCTGGCAGATCCGTTCACCCCAATCGACGACTTTAAGGTGACCTACGACGTCGTATTAAATCTCCCGGCGCCAGACAAATTTATTATCTCTCCCTTTCACAACAGTCAGTATCTATCACTCCTCCAAACAGAACATATTTATTCACTAAACACTATATTGTGTATGTACTGTCACGTTAGAAAGTGCATGGAGAAAAACCGGAAAGGCATTTAAATGTACGCAGCATTTTTTATATGATCTTGATGACACATTCAAAACCTACCTACTTCATCATAATAAACGTATGCTTAGGATACTTTTTTTTATGGAACTGAGTGATGGGAGCGAGCTATTCGTTGGACTGATGGTAAGCGCCACGCCTGCACATAACAATTGCAGTGCCACCAGAACTTTTAATACCATAAATGCACTGCGTAGCACTGCATTGTGCGCATCACCCCGAGACATCAGATATTAAGTCTCATATGCCCAGTAATTTCGCTGGCTACAATGCCCTTCAAACCGGAACACAGTAATGCTTGCGCACTACTGCTTGGCAGCAGAATAATTGACAAAGCTGTGGTATCTACCCAGACGGCCTCCCGCATACGAGAGACCTACCACTACGCAATTTAATGTTTTACCAGGTTCTACCGAAAGAAAGTGTAAACTCAAAAGTTTGAATTGGAATTAGGCCCTGCAGTGCTTTTCACCTATCTATATCTAATATTCCCAGTAATTTTATTGGTGACAGTTCTATTTAAATGTCTTCATAAATGAATTCAAACGTATCAAAAGAAATATTAGGTAGACATCTTTATAAATACACTAATGCAATACTGTGTCCGTTTGAAAGGTCTTACAAATTCCACGTTCGTCTGTCAAATGGAATTAAGAAAAAATCATACACACGATTATTATTAGAAGGCTCAAAGGAAGTTACGCCATCCCTATCACTGTTCTGTACCCACTAACCTCTTTTCTATCTCTCTCGGTCTACATCAAACGTTTCATAATGTCCATCTATTTTGTTATAACTACTTACAATTAGTAGGTAAGTTTATCTTATAGATAACTAACTGTCTCTATCCTAAAACTGCAACTATTTAGTTTGCAAACGTTTTCATAATAAGTACCAAGTGATTAAATTTTAGAGAAACATTTTGGACAAAAGTGATGAGTAACTTGTTCGCTCGCATGTACCAAAATTTAGCATACTTTTTATCTAGCAGTAACCCACTGGCGTCCACCCAAAAGAGATACAGATTCAGGTGGGCACGATTTCACTATTCGTCAGTTTTAAATCTGTAATTTATTTTTGCACGGTTTGTCTGATCGAGGACTAAAATAGAACAAGGTTGGACTACAAATAATTAAATGTTTCTAAGGAGATTTTGATTCAGACGAATTTATTTGAAGACTGTTCTGTTAGGGTCATCGCTATATCTGAAAGTCATGAAAAGGCCATGAGTTCGATACCTCTTTGTGCTACAGCTGTCTTCAATTTCGAAAGTCCTTTTCACAGGTCTTTATCTTGTAATGGCATACATACGTCTCGAACAGTGAAGTCGGCAACCCTACTTACTGGGCTAATTGAAGACTGAAACCTAACGAACAGTTCCCTGCTGAAACTGAATTTATCTAAAGACCACACGCACTTTGAAATGTGCGTAAACATGTCGTTTACTCGTCATTTGAAACATATTATATATAAACATATAATGTGTCTGACTGGCCCAGGTGTGAAGAGATCCCTCGTGTTTTGCTTTCCTTCACCTACCTACTCACTGATTCTGTTTATGAATGTTTTCTATCACACAGACTCGGCTGGTGGCAAGAGAAAACCTTTACGTTTGTATGTGCTGTTCTTATACGTGGGTAGTGTAGGTATTAGCTACCTAGATATCTTGATTTTCAGCAAAAACAAAAAATGTTGTAAAGTTAAATACCAGACTTTCTTAAAACTCTTAAAATATTGTCTCACCGTTCATTTAATGTCCTTTCCTAGAGAATTGATCCTTTTTTTCCCTTCGTTTTTTTCTTTTTTTTATACCTACTGTTAAGTAGTTACTTCAACAAATAGCACAGAAGACTTAATAGTCCGAGGTACAAATAGCTTCTGGAATAGAACGATCTATGGAAATCGCATACTGTCAAATTCCCCAGATCTTTCTCGCCGCACACTTGCAGGATATAGAATGGACTACCGGCCGAGGTTTTCCCGCGGAGCTATAATATGGGGCACTTTAAAGGAAGGTTGAAAAGGGGCCTTAAAGGTAGGCAACACACCAATAATGCCCCGAGTTTTGCAGGTGTCCATAGGTGACGGTAACCGCTTACCATCCAGGCGGGCCGTCCGCTTGCTTGCCTATTAATTATATTTAAAAAAAAACAGCTTGCTCTGCCAACAGACTACTACCATACGTAAAGGACCTAATTATAGAGATTCCTATGCATGTAGGTATAAGTACTCTGATTACAATAGGTTAATAGATAGTAAGTACCTGTATTGTGGTCTGTTTGTTGCGGCCATTGTGAGTTGCTCATTATCGTTCCACATATCCCTATCAAAATTTCCGCCCTGAAGATTCCGCTGAAAGCCGTGACGCAATCGCATCGTTCTCTCAAACTGCCTTTGTTTACACACCGCATACCACTTCGCTAGGAGCCGTCGAAAAATACATTCGCAATGTGTTATGGAGCAGTAACGACGCCGTTACTCTAGAAAATCGACGCATGCGTCAATCTGCCGACCTCCCAGAAATATATAGCTTCTGAAACAAATGTATTATAATATATGTTCCTCGTTGAGTTCATTTAAATTATGGTTCGCTAAAACACCCGCTAGCGTATAGGCTGATATTTTTTCGGCGTCTTCGCAAACTATCCTTTAATAGGCAAGTCTTATATCAATAAGCCTGATGATACCCATTATAACTCAATATATTTATTTTTCAATAATGAATTAAGCATTTCATGTCAACACAATGTTTCTACACTTTAGACGAATATTTAGAAATTGGTAAATAAAATGTAAACCTATCGATCAGCTTAATATAATTTAAAACGTAGTTATAATATAGATAATTTTGTCAATCATATTTAATATTTTGCATGTACAGCGCCCGACCAATTTGTGATGTCTGAAAAAGGCGACTAAGTTTTAAGTCCATATATGTAGGTATTATACGAGTAGAATAAAACCTTTGTACACTTAGTTTGGCAAATAAATAAGTATGAAATATCAAATATGAAACTACATAATAAAGAGATCAATTTGTAGATTAAGCAGCGGTACAAATAAAAGCAACTAAAATAGAAAATATTTCTAATTCACACATTCACTGAACGTTTTGTTTCAGATGTTAACGACATGTCACAATAGCAGTGGATCTTTGGAACACTGGATCCGAAAATAAACAATGTCGCTGGAATTTTACGAGCTACTTCCTATGTCTATTTCCGAATTCCAGCGCCGCGTCAGAGTTCATTATCCGGGGACGTCTTGGGAGGGTTTCGACTTTCGACGTTGTTTTTCTATGAAAGAATGCGTAATACACTCTGACAGGGCTTTCCTGATGGAACTAAAGGAAAATGTATAGGATTTTATTCATTTATATTTGATTATATTATAAGTCATTGTGTTAATATATTATCTTTAACGAATAATAGGTATCTATCTACACTTTATAGAAATGTATCCTCTTCTCAGACCACTTGCTACAAAAAGTACGACAGATAATCGATAATTAACACTTAACAAGATTAACCGTTGGGGCCTTGCAATTTGTGAAATTGTAGCCAATAATTCCGTACATTCGCTTTCTATTCCATTTTGTAGATTCTTCACTAACCGAGGAGCAAAGCGAAGCGTGATTCACTTTCAGCAGATGTACACGTAAACACACATGTGTAGGTAGGTATGTATATCCTCTAGGTTAGCTGCAAATTGTTTTATTTCTTATACAGCTACTAAACTGAATCCAGATCCAGCGATTAATTGAAACAAATCGCCAACTAACCATTTCCTCCACTATTTGGCAACCCGGCAGCGGAAACTCATAGGTATGACGTAAGCGAGAATTCATGCACTGATAAAAATAGGAAAGATAATTTTGGACATCACGGATTCCACAGCGGACAGAAAGTTCGGTAAGAATTTTATCTAAGTACCCACCTACTTATGATTAGACACCTATTAATCACCTACGAATGTACTTACATATTGTTGCCACAAACTGCTAACATGTATTGCTGAGGTAAGCAAAATGAGCCCAAACAGTTAGTACTTATTTTAAAACAAGCTGCGCCCCGCGGTTTCACCCGCTGCTTCCCGGGATAAAAAGTAAGTAGCCTATAAATAATAAATAAAATTCATTTATTTCGGACAACTTGGTCCATAGTATTTTTTTTAGTATGTACATGCAGCTTACTCATTATGTTAGTTCGCAATTAAAATATAAATTCAAATTAAATTAAATGAAACTGTATTGTATTGATTAATGTAAATTAAATTAAATAGATTAAATTAAAATTCCAATTGAAATCTTAACACAAAACAATACAATACAACAATAATAACAACATTTTAGAATTTATTTAAATTCACTCCGTCTATTCATCGATTCACATGTTTGACATGTAAATCGATGAACCGTCGAAGAAAAACCGAATCTATTCTTTCGGCTATCATCTTCAGTATTTCGTTGCTACTCCCCCTCACACGTTGCATAACTGAAGCGATTTTTTTTCGAATGTTCGCGTAGAAGTCATCCACGTGAGCATCCGCAAACATACCGGATGCACTACAGAATCTGGGAAGTTTCAACAAAATTCTGAAGGTATTATTATACTGAACTCTGTGTAAAGTTGGTCCATAGTCCACTCGTGTAGAAACTTTGACAAAACGCTTTAAAAAGTGTTAGTTTTACCTCTAATGTACATCGAGTGAATCTACGAGCCAACATATTACCTCGTACCGACAATGCTCTGCGTTCCCTCTCAATGTCCTCGTTATCTTTTACCTAAATCATCTGTTACAATGTGCCCTAGGTACTTAAACTGAGAAACACGATTCAAGGCAACTCCGTTTAACATAAGCGGTGGAACGCAACTAGGCTTACTGTTTTTACCTGTGAAAATCATGAACTCGCTCTTTTTTACGTTGTACCTTAAACCGTGTTGTTCAGCGTAGGTCTCACATACCTTGATCAACTTTCTCAATCCTCCAATTGATGTGCTCAGCAACACCATGTCGTCCGCGTAACTTATGTTGTTCACACTTACATCATCGATGCGACACCCAACATGCATGTTGCTCAGCCCCTCAATCAGCTGATTGACATATAAGTTAAACAATTTTGGAGAGGTCAGCCCCCCTTGCCGCACGCCACAGTTCAGTGTATATTCGTCTGACAAAGCATTCGCCCATTTTATAACATTTTTTTGATTCATATACCAGTAGGAAAAGATACCTATGACTTCTGGAGAAGTACCTGCCTCTTCAAGCTTTTTCCAGAGAATGTCATATGATACCAGATCAAATGCTTTTGATAGGTCTAAGAAGCAAGCATAGATAGGCGTCTTTCTCCTGGTATAGTAATCAACAGTGTGCTTAAGTGCCAAAATGGCGCTCTCTGTTGAAAGACCCTCTCTAAACCCAAATTGGGCATCATGTAACATAATGCATTTACTTAGGTAATTATTTAACACTCCATCCAATACTTTTGCCAGTGAAATAGGTCTATAGTTAGATTTATCAGATAAATCACCTGTTGAGTTTTTAACTAGTGGTACTATAACAGTTTTTATTAACTTGGGTGGCAAGTAAGAGTGTCTAATACAGAAAGTATACAACATTGACAATAACCCATTAATATGACAACCTGCATACTTTAGGTGTTCAATACTGAGGCCGTCATGCCCAGGAGATTTCCCCCTTTTCATGTTTCCTATGATGAGACTCACTTCCTTACTACTAACTCGAATTGGTTGTTCTACATGATAAGCCTCTATTTTTTGATGATTGGCATGATCACAGTTTGCCTGTAGTGTGGACTCAACCTTAAATTGTTGTTTAAAAATATTTGCAATATGTTTAGGCTCACTAACACCATCCACACTGACAGGCACACTTGTCCTACCATCAAGTTTTTTAGTGTTTTTCCAGAACTTACTAAAATGTTTAGCAGAATGCTGTGCTGCAAGTACATCCATTCTGATCTGTTCTTGATTTTGCTGACAGAACTTAAGCCTCGATTTGAAAATGTTTCTACTTATACACATGTTATTATATATCTTACCGCTGTGAGGCTTGCCATACAAAACATACATTTGAAAGTCCTGCCTAGCCTGTCTGTGTGCCGCTGCCACATGTTTGTTCCAACCTAGTATGCATTTAGTCTTAACATGATTACATGCTTGGCCAGAGCGACTATCAGCCGAGGCTTGGCTAAGTATTTCCACAATGTTGTCATACAAAGTATCTATAATGCTTCTGTGAGTTACATTATTGCACATTTTGTCAGCACAATTATGCAATTCTGCAGGAAAATCTATGAGTTTCAATTTATTATTACAATATTCAGTATAATTATTAATTTCATCTGTATTTCTTATGCCCCAAATAATATTATTACAATGATTATTTTTAATGATTGTCTTGTTCCTAACTAAGCTTAGATTACATTTAATTTGCAATGGATAATGGTCAGACCAGTATGTGTTATACATAACTTGTACATTTGATATAGTATGCCAGGCAGATTCACTTACCACACAATGATCCAACCACCGTTTGCATCTGTGCGCCTCACTGACATATGTATGGGTATCAGAAGAAACACCCAACTTCAATACATCGGCACACAACCACTGTCTCTCAACACAAAAGTTAAACAGTTCTACACAAAAAGGGGCCGTTGGGTGAGCATTAAAATCACCCAGCACATATACTGTTCCTATATCACTGACCTCAATGATAGCATTTAATTCAGCCAAACACTGAGTAAAACTGGGTAGATATTCATGTTTGTCCGTTGGCATATACACAGACATTATCTATATGCCTATGCCCTTTGCCAAGACCTAAAGACCCTATATGTAGGTGTACCAAATTTCATCAAAATCCGTTCATTATACGTAGTTTTGCACGATTGAGTAACAATTCAAAGTCAAAAATCATTTATGAAATAGTTACAAAAATTCACTTTTAAACGTCATAAACACATAATACAAAGCAAAGAAAAAAATTGTAACCTAGTACACATGACTTTAAAAATAGGTATGTCTGTCTACCCATTTCTTGCCTATACCAATATAGTTAGTATTCTTTGCCTATACATTCTGTGCCTATACTCAAATTGACGGGCCCAGAAAAGAAATGCGAAAGCTGACTCTACCATTACTTCGGAAATGCATCCGCTAGAGAAGATAGCACCAAGAAAATCTGCGTCTCTTTTTGTCTCATTTTTAACCGACTTCAAAAAGGAGGAGGTTCTCAATTCGACGGTATGTTCTTTTTAATCAATTTTTACAACTCTCAAATTTTCAAAATATAACAATGAAAAATTAAACATCCACCCATCCTTACAAACATTTATAATAATATGTTTCGAAAACCTTTGGTAGGAGTGGTTAACCCGTCAAAATTAGACGAGATGAATAACCTACAAGAATAAGGTGGCGCCAATACGATGAGAAAAAGAGATGGGAATTACGAAATATATAATATTTATCACTGATCTACACTGAACTATGTCATTCTCATCTCTACAGTTAACCCAATTTTCAACTACCTACAAAATTAAAAAAAAACGAACTGTCATGATGACAGATTTGTGCATTCCAGTTGCAATATCGTCTCAAACTATTCCTGTTTGATTTCCAAAGCCATATAAATCTGGGAATATTATAATATTATGTTATTCCAATAATATTTATGGTGTGGTCGTTCTTCGAACAGTTTTATGTATCCGCTATCGAGCGTTTACTTATATTGATGTTGTGAAATAATTTATCTCTTCATTTTAAGATAATAAACAGTACTATTTATAAGAACATCAATGCATGTTTTGATAAGCATCGCTGTTCCCTTTTTAACATAGTTTATAAGCACATTTAAAATAAGTGCACACATCAACACTTTCAACACATAATATTTTTTATCTTATAAGCCAGACTGCTATTTTGTCATAATCATAACCATACGTATGTATTACCTTGCATCTATATTTTTGAATGAAAACGCTATCTGTTTTTATTTAGTCGAAAGGTAGAGCCAAAATGCTTGTCTTAGGCTCTCCATTTGTACATTACTTGTAATAGTGCAATAAAGAATTAAATAAATAATAATTAGATATTTGCTAATATATTAATTTGAAAAGTGTAACGAAGTTACATCCAGCTTTCACAATAAATATAGAGCATCCATTAATATAATGGCTAAGCCGATTAAGATAAAATAAACATCATTAAAACATATCAAAAGATGGACAGCTGAGCGCGATGATTTAAAACAATGTCACCCGACGTAAGTACTGATTCTAAAAGCTCATGTACCAAAGCCAAGTTTTTCTATTCAAATAACGTGGCGTAAATAAAGCATATCCATTATCTACCTACGTACAATCGGGAGTATATTTAGTGTTGTTTATGATATAGGTAGTATATTTAAATTGCAATGAAAGTCTTGCAGATTGGCTGGGCGCCGGGTTTCTTTGTCTGTCGCCCGTCTGCCGGCGCCGGCGCGTGCGTAGACGGTGTCGTCTTACTGTCGGTGTCGACAAGCTTATATAGTTACCAACTGACAGTTATAGTTAGGTAGGTGTGCTCAAAATACTTTGCTAGCTAAAGGCATAGTAAGACTCCGGGCAGGGAGATTTTTAACCAATTTATGGCTGTCCTGATTCCTTACACAACCCGCCCATCTTTATAACGATTGGCAGCAGTTGAACATCATCGAAGGTCTAGAAAGAAAATATTTACCGGCCACTTACAACCCCGCTTATTTCCTCTGCCCCCGGTCCCCAGTGGAACCAGTGGACCCGTGGTCCCTAAGCCGTGAGAAAAAATTTGATATTACCTGTCCATGTCCATGCAGTAAACTGATGTTATAGGGCGATTCTGCTCGATGAGTTACACAAAAATATGTTCAATGACTCATTGTACCTACTTTTCTAATGTACCTAGTAGGTACCCCATACTCACCAATAATGGATCGTTCACTCATTCATGGAGGATATTTACCTATTACCTGTTACACGCGTATCTTAAACTTATTCGAAAAAGCCGAGGACGCGGTCACTGAAATTCATTCAATGAATCATGGACGGGTTAAAACAAATGACGCACGAGACGTAGTGTGCGCACACGCATAGTTACGTACACCTATCCATACATATAGACTGGCATAGCGCACTTCTGGAAAAGTACAGCACTAGGCACCTACCAATATAGCAACATGTTGCGTGATGAAAAAGGGAATGACATATCAACAAGAATCATAAAATAAAGTCGCAAAGAACTAAGAATTGCGATGTGTCCTATCATAAAAAATGGTTCCCATGACTGACAGTTAACACACAGACTAAACCATCAGTGGTTTAGTCTGTGTGTACATAAAATGTTCCCTACAGGGTGTAGTAGAGGCGCCCTAAGACAGGACTTTTCAGAATTCGTCTCATTCAGGGTATGAGGTAGGCAAACCTTCACGATTCTAGTTATGAATTACCTAGTCATAGTATATTTTATAGTAATGGGGTTTTTTTTAAACATTGAAGTATTTGTAGGTAACTGTAACCACACCTCAAATACCTACCTAATTAGTGTGAAATGCAAGCCGTCAACAGCATTCCAGCCATCAACCCATGACTGGTAATTGGCAGAGCTCCTCCAAATCATTGTCTATCGTCCGTCTACTGCCACAGAATAAATAATAGCTACAATCTACGTTACAACATGCGTTAGCAGCAGGATCGATTTACTTTCAACCATCGATATATATGTACTACGCACGTATGTCTCTGCTTTCAACAGATTCATTTAGAATGACGTAGGTACCTATGCATAAGTATTATGTACTATATACATCAAGATACAGGTGATTCGATTATAGGATCAACGTCATTGGACGGAAGCATTTCGAACTAATACCAGGCCGCTCGCACTCCGCACTGTAGGAACGAAGTTACAAGTACATAGCCGGACACCCACGGCGGGTCGCGCGTCGTTACACGTGCTGCATCAGAAGAGATAAGAGCTATGCGATAGAAAGAGAGGCGCTCTGTATAGGTTAATATGACTGGTAGGTCTGCAGCGCTACGCGAGCTGAATTGAGTTTTATTGCGTCAGAGCAAGAGTCGCTATTTGTTTAAATTTCTTTGCGGAGTGATGCTTCTGTCCCTTAGTATTCTGTGCTGCTACAAAATTGTTTTTCTAAAGAAGTGATGACTACTGTAGTCTCGCCCGAACGCTTTCGCTATGCCTCGCCCGAGACTACCGACACAGAAAGCAGGCGAGGACCGACGAGACGCACCGACACGTTCTCAGTACACTCTTGAATCATTATTGGCCTGTCTTGCCAAGTGTACAGCCGGCATAATGGCAGACCGAGAGTGGCCGAGGACGAGGTCGTCCTTGGTGCATC
The DNA here is from genome assembly GCA_951640565.1 of Petrophora chlorosata. Taxonomy (NCBI): domain Eukaryota; kingdom Metazoa; phylum Arthropoda; class Insecta; order Lepidoptera; family Geometridae; genus Petrophora; species Petrophora chlorosata. The sequence goes on along the minus strand of OX621201.1, from coordinate 13,581,935 downwards.
TCGTCGGTTCTCGCCCAACCTAACCTCCGAGAGCCTCGGGCGCGGTTTGACGAAAGCACTCAGGCGAGAGTGTATCTACAGCCTTACTTCATTATATCATACGATTACTTCATTACACAAGAGCGAGTGTGGCTTCGAATTCCGTTGGCCCCGCACCACTTTCTTAAGTTTGCACTAAACTTAAGAAAGTGGTGCGGTGAAAGAAAACATCATTAGGAAATTGAGAATTAATTACAAAAATTCAAGGACATGTGACATCCACCAACCCGCACTGGGTCAGCGTGGTGGATTATGGCCCATACTCTTTCTATGAGAGAAAAGTCCCAGCAGTGGGAACATAATGAGCTGATGTTGATGCTTAATTAAAAACAGTTTTGTATTACTTCCAATAAAGTTAGTCCCATAGTCAAATCATTAATTACTGTGCAACACTTTTTTTAAGGTTCTCGGAGAAGTTTTCACTTAATTCTTACCTGATAGGTATCTCGTAAACCGGAAGCCGATGAAATAACTATAAATATTCCAGTACCTACCACACATAGGTAAGTACCTTCACTGTGAATGAGCATAGAGCCGACCAGAATATACAAGCTCATTAGCAGCTATTTCTAGGGTGCACATGCGTTCATTCATAACGTCCAAATGCTAGAGTATAATGTGGGTTAATACACCCGGGGCGTCCGATGTCGCATTCGTTAAACACTTTATGATCGATTTTCTTGGAAGGACATGTAGAATGTTCCGAAATAGAGGTGTTAAAGGTTTTGAGAAAATTTCTAGACAGGATAATACCGGTTTTACGATCATCTAGCTGACAGTTCAACTATCTGTGAATAAATTAAATTACATTTAATAAGAGTTACCTACATACCTAAAAAAGTGGGCCAGTATAGAGACAAAATAATTTAAAATAAAAGAACATCGTAAACCATCAGGGAGGTTGGTATCGATCAACTGCCGTCTGTCTTTAGAATTTAAACTTTAAAAAGAAAAGAACAGGTACTCCAAATAAAAAATATATAATTTTGTAATTAATCGCGACAATGGTTTCACTAAGCTCAAAAAATTCATGACATTATATTAGGTATCTTCACATTCTATAGTTGGAAAGACGCATCAAAGCATTTCATCGCTTCCCAATAAACGTTCAATAAACAACCCGAACCAGGAAACATTGTGCGCTACGGTACGTGCCGGGCTAATTTTAGGCATTAGGGGTAACGCCCTTAATCACATTGTAGTTCCTGGAATGAACGTGTGAAGTTAGCTCTTCATAATGATGAAAGGAATTTAAAGTTTGTTTTTCAAAACCGTAACGATTTTAAGGAAAGCCTTTAAGGAATAAAAGCAAAACTCGCGAATGTTCGTGAATCTGTATCGGTGCTGGGCACTAATGAGGGAGAGGCTCTACATGCATATTATATCTTAGGTCACTTTGAAACAACTGAATAATACATAGTCAAAAAATTTAATGATAATCAATAAATAGAAACAAAAAATGCACTTTTAAACGTCATAAAAAACAATTAAAATACGTTAAAAAGTGTAACATAAAATATCATGACTTCAAAACAACAAGGTAAACATGTCTACTCATTTCTTTCCCATACTCAAATTGAACTGAGGGCTCAGAAAAGAAATGCGAAAACTGACTCAGGTACCTATAGCTTTGAGGGACTGATGAAGAGCGAACACCCTCGCAAGAGCTGTTGTAACTTGTACCTAACGTTGTAAGCGCTAAGGATTTGATAACAAAGGTACGGAGCTGGCTTCCTATAGGTACACTGGTGTCCTGATTTATATTCGTTGCGCGGAAATAGGAATGACGATAAGGGAAGATATTCAGGCTAAGGTGCTGGAGGAATCTGTTTAGAAACCATTTCTTATCGACGTGTTTAGGGTAAGAAATGATTCTTAAACAATTCCTTCAGCACCTTATCTTGAATATTTAAATATTGAAATCCCTCATCATCATTCCTATTTCCATCATTATTCCTATTTTCGCGCGATGGATATAAATCGTTTAACATCTTATATGTTTATTTTAGGAGATTCCATTGTCACTAATCACTATTCTATTCTTATGGCTGTGTCATCAATTCTGTCGTGGTTCATTTGTTTTCATTTGTTTAAACCATGGAATCTTAAAACCACTGAATGAGACATTTTGTTCAAGAACGAACGGACTACGAGGCTAGTCATCAAAGGGCTCTCATAATCTCATAAAACAGTGTTTATCCCGGCGACATTCTGTTCCAGCGAACATTTGACGACTAGCGTTAGCATCATAATAGCATTTTTGTCAACGGAGCCGTAGTAATATTTCTACTATTAATTCATTCTGTGAGGACGTTAATGGACCGTCATGTGTTTGATCGCGTCGTTTTTAGCGTTTCTTATTGTGACAGAGGATTGTGGAACATTCGGCAAGTGGATACATTATTGTTAGTAGGTAACTAGGCATTTGTGTGTCAATGAAAAACTCCGAAGAATTAACAAAAATCTCAACGAATTTATAATAAAAGTTTTTTTAATCACCGATCCCTCACCGCCTCTGGTGAAGTGATTTGATAGCGCAAGTTAGGTTCGATTGCCGCTACGGGAACAGAAACTTTATTCAACGGAAGAAGTGAGACTAACTTTGTAAACAGGAAGGTAAGATTTTTTGAAAAAGAATATGCTATTTTTGTTGTTTTAAAGTATGCCTTTGAGTTCTCTGTAATAATATGTAAGTAATGCATTACATACATATTATACATACACTTTACTATTATGATTATTGTGATTTAGTTAATGTAATTGGTCTTAACCGTGTTAATTAAATTAAATAAATAAATGCAAAGTCTATAGTTTTCATGGTCAGTGCGATGATGGGCCCGAGATGGGAAAGAACAACTATGAATCTCTGGCACTTTCCCGTTCAGTCCTACCATTCCAATCCTAATAATATTATGAATGCTAATATTATAATTGTAACAAAGTCTGTGTACACACACGGAGACTTTGTTACAACTGAACTACTGAACAGATTTTGATAAGATTTGACATGTTTTGTACTTTCATCCCGGAATAACGAACACGAGGTAGCCAGCTATAAACCGAATACAACCACGCGGCGCAGCTAGTAATATCTAAACCTAAAGTTCATCGCATAGCTAAGTAGATACTCCTAGCATAATCTGACTCAGTTAATATCATGCTGGCTTACGTCAAACAACAAATCTCTAGAGAAAATCTAATTATATATTCACGGAAAATGAGATGCAGCCGATTGTTCATGTTGTCACATAACAAGACTCTCTTTAGGATCCGGAAATAGCAAATTAGGTAAGTACATTATACAGTTGGCATACTTTTATTATTACTACTATTTAGTTGTTTTTCACAATGCGACTGTGGGATGTCAATCTAGGAGTACCTACGTACGGGAAAAATGTAGGTAGGCCTGGTTAAGAATTTCAACCCATTGCATCTATAAAGTTTATGGAGTAATAAGCTATTTTAAAATTACCTCATCATCATCATCATCAGCCTATCGCAGTCCACGGCTGGACATAGGCCTCTCCGAAAGCACGCTATTGAGTATTATCCCCGGCTACTCTCTTCCAGCTGTAACCAGTGTAAAATTACCTAGTTAAAGCTATTTACAAGCAATAAAAATGCATCGATATGTTTTACGCTTAGGTACAAGGACGCCATTAATTTTTTTTTCGTACCTAGAGCAGTCATGTATACCTATAGTTAAAATATGGAAAGCATTCTCGCTCAGTATATATGGAGTATCTTTACGACAGCTCTGTATATATCGCTATTTTAGCCTTAGAAAACTGTGATATTTTTTGCTATAGTGCCGTACCTTTAGGGTAAAGAACATTTCTGTCCATAACTTTATTTCTAATATTTATTGGCTTGCGTTTGATCTTACCTGATGGTATACTTACCATCAGGTGCTCGGTGCGATACGATGGACGATGTAGCACTCTTACCAAGATAGATAATTAATTTTTAGAAAAAAACAAAAAATAAAAATTAAAGAAAAAATACAATGGAACAGAGAACCTTTTTTGAAGTCGGTTGAATAAAAAATCGTGATTGCACAAACAAATTTGTAGTTACATAGGCGAACTTAATGCTAGTAAGCATTATCTTCCAGTTAACTGACTTCCACTCTTGACGATGTTAGACTATCGAGAAAAACTGACACCGGTTTCACTCGCTAGCAGTGTAAGCGAAGAGCTTAGTGCATGTGAACCTACTTCTTGCGCGGCACTGCACTGTGCTCGTCGACGGAGCAACATTTTACTGTCACAGGGGTAGTGATACTTGTATGACAGTAAACATTTTCTCCGGCTCATAATGCTGAGTAATTTAGCTTGAAATACTGCTCTTCGGACCGATAAAAATAAATTTTGAATTGAACTGTATGGTTACTTGGTGGTTCAATATCTGGTTAAGGTGCGGTGCCTCTACAGGCCTTCTTACTTGATCTTTCTCTCAGTTATAGTTAGATGCCTTCGAATTTTAAAATCAGTTAACGGTGAAGCTCATCTACTGGTTGTTTACAGCGTTCGTTCCACATACGAAAATACACGGTGGAAATCGTCAGAGAAAAATGTGCTGCTGAAATGTACTCCCCACGCGGCTCTGACGGATGTTTGTATATGGATTAAGAAAATATGTGTTGCGGAACGTTCCTTCTGTACACAAAGTTTATATCAAAGTGGTATAAAAAGTTCGCCGGTGGTGGGTATCATCACGGAAGAAAGTGCTTTATAAATTGTAAGTCTAAAGTTAGATAGTTACGCACATAATATACCTATCAAAATACCTAATACCTATAAAAAACCGGCCAAGTGCGAGTCGGACTCGCGCACGAAGGGGTCCGTACCTTTATCTATAAGAACGGCAAAAAAACATGTTTGTTGTATGAGAGCCCCCTTAAATATTTGTTCTGTTTTTTAGTATTTGTTGTTATAGCGGCAACAATAATACATCATCCCAGAAAATTTCAACTATCTATCACGGTTTATGAGATACAGCCTGGTGACAGTCGGACGGACAACGGAGTCTTAGTAATAGGGTCCCGTTTTACCCTTTGGGTAAGGAACCCTAAAAAAGGCCTCGGGCTTATATTGCATGACTTTAGCACTAACTAAAATACTTCCACACATGTAAAAACGTGTCTATGACTCGAGAAGTGGCTTAGATTATGTCTTAGTGGGCCTCTCGAGTTTCTTTCTATGTAGTAGGGTGTGTACTTTATTGTACCTCAAACAAAATTTAAAAATCTTCGAATAAGCACAGAGGTATTACCTAAGTATTGATTGTTTTTCTATGTAGAGGTGGAGCATTTCTTTCCATGATACAATAGGGGATCGGACAGTAATCGAGAAAAAATCTAAAATGTAGTTAGAACGAAAGTTCTTCGAACCAGAAAGATCATTCAATCAATATTTTTGTGAAATAATAATGATTTATATTTTTAAATCAATAAATAAAACCTACCCCTAAACAATAACCAAATTCAATGAAATTTGGACATGTAAGAGATGTTATGATTATTGAGGTTTGTAGGTTTTTATTTTTTTCGATAATTCCTATAGAATTTGAATAAATGGACCCAAAAAACTCGATATTTACTCGAAACTTTTTTTTGAAGTTTGGAAGCTGTTAACTTTCAAAATAGACAAACTTTCAAAAAGAAAAAGGAAAACCTAGTTTATTCTCCATTTAAGAAATTGAGATCAAAATTACCAAATTTGGTTGAGATTTAGTGTGGTAGAAACGTTTTCTCCCGAAACGCTAATTTTAACAAAAATCTGAAGTTGATACGAATTTAGTTAAATTATTATTATTATTTAGTTAATTTATTTAATTTAATTTACGCATTTTCTGCGAGACTTAAACCATTATTCAAATACCTTGTGCTCGCTGGCCGCGGCTGTGCCATATCCTTTTAAAACATTTGGGCCTCACCTCTTTGTGAGAGACTGGTGCCTGAGGTAGGTTCTTGAAGAACCTGTAATAACAGGTCACCAGGAAATATTATTATAGTTTGGACGAATTTCTTAAGGATACATTTTGACGAAAAATGTAATAATATATCGGTCCGCTGCTACTCATATTGTTATGCCCTATTAATAAAAAAATGAAATGAAAAATTAAATTTATTGAAGAAATTTTGTATAAATTGGTGTTAAAATTGGATTATGCTATGGTGTCAACAATCTGTTCATGGTGGCCGTACAATATTTTAAAAATGAAAGTATTGAATTTTAATATTTATAAGGAAGTTAAATAAATAAAATAAATAAATAACGCCCGAAGATCACATACATAGATCCTGACCCCTAACTAGGATTCCCTGTATCTAGGGAACCAGGAAACTATAAGGACCATGGTCCCACAACACCCAGACACGAAACAAATACTTGCGTTTTTTTTTGCACAAACATTTGTCCCGTCGCGGGAATCGAACCCGCAACCTTAGTGGTGTATGAGATTTGAGCCAACCTGTCCAACCACTGCACCACAGTGGCTGTTTAGACCAAATGTCATGTTAATTAAACGTCAACAGGAAATACACAATAAAATATATTATTAAACCATCTTATACTAAAAACAGAAGTAATAGGTACAGTTAAATGAAATTAGATGGTCATAAAAGGACACAACTCAGCATAAAGCGCCATGACATCGCGCTGATTTTCAGTTGTGCCCTTTTTCGTGACGAGTAGCTTTGTTAGTACTTAAGTATGAACAATTATTATGAATCACTCTAAAGGTATTTACTAGTTGCACGCGCATTTTCAGAACTAAAAGTATTAGGTGGGTATCTATCTATCTATCAAATTTTATCAAAATCTGTTCATTAGTTTTAGTGTGATTGAGTAATAAACATCCATCCATTGTCACAGACTTTCGCCAGGTTTATACAAAATTAAGAAATGGCGGACTTTCAGGATTTTTTTTTTGCTTTCAATGAACCTGTACTGAGCTGTGAACTCTTTAGTTCTTATTTATAAACTACCTATGGGTAGGTAGATTTCCGTAGCTCTTTCTAACATATAACTTTTAGTTTTAGAATCCATAATAAGAATAAGAAACGTTTATAAGCAACAAATAATTCAAAGTAAGAACTTTTGTGACATAAAACTATGCGAAAATAACATATATCGATTTTATGTTGTAGGTTTACATGTGCTGTCTAGACAAGCACGACTTTGCCCTCATTTTTACGCATTCAATTATAACCACAGTTTTATCATTGCACTTTAACTGTGCGGGAGTAACTAGTAGAGGAGGTAGTTACTTCGTTTAAAAATATGACAAAATATCGGATCTAGGTTATTCCTAGGTTATTTTCAAAATGTTATTTTTTATTGCAACGTTTGCAAGTTAATATTCCTTAGAACTAGTTACTATTATACGTAGATACTGCTACCGATTGTCGACCCAGATGGAAACTCGATGAATAGAATGTAAAATGTGGATCATGTAATGCAATTAAAATAAAATAATCATGAGCCCTGTACACGAAAATATAAATACGTCCAACGATCACATACCATAGATCCCGGTCCCTTACCAGGATTCCCTGTATCTAGAGAACCAGGAACTATGAGGACCATGGTCACATAACACCCAGACACGAAACAAATGCTTTTGTTTTTTTTTTCTGCACATTTGTCCCGTCGCGGGATCGATTCTCGCAACCTCAGTTGTGTATGAGATTTAAGCCAACCTGCCCAACCACTACACCACGAAGGCTGTCATATGTAGCACATTTTGTTTAAAAAAAACCGACCAAGTGCGAGTCGGACTCCCGCACGAATAATTCCGTACAAAAAAAAAAAGGCAAAAAAGTAACGTTTTTTGTATGGGAGCCCCCTTAAATATTTATAAAAAGCGCTAGCATTTGTTTCTTGTCTGAGTGTTGTGGGACCATGGTCCTCGTAGTTTCTGATTCCCTAGATACAGGGAATCCTAGTTCGGGGCCAGGATCTATGTATGTGATCGTTGGGCGTATTTATTTATTTATTTTATTCTGTTTTTTAGTATTTGCAGCGGCAACAAAAATACATCATCTGTAAAAATGTCAACTGTCTAACTATCAAGGTTCATGAGATACAGCCTGGTGACAGACGGACAGACAGACAGACCGACAGCGGAGTCTTAGTAATAGGGTCCTGTTTTACCCTTTGGGTACGGAACCCTAAAAAAGGTTGAGTGACTTATGTAGGTAGTAGCACGTAGTAGTTAGTAATGTAGTAGCCAATAGGGATGAATATAAATTTGTGATTTGCTCTCGTCTAGCCAGAACGCATCAACATGGCTGGCGAGCTCCGAGTAGACAGGGCTGGATACTTTATCTGAGCTGGCGAGTGACATCGATGCAACATTTCTGCTCACAGCTTTACGTTTCGTTTAAGATAAACTATCTGGCAGGCTAATGTTAATGTGTTATGGATTTAAGGAAAACCGAAAGTTGTTTTCATACTCAGCCGTGGGTAGAGTTAGCTGTGATGATGATAAATAATAATAAGTTAATCGTCGGGAGACGATGTTCGTTATATCAAGGAGAGGTGCGGCGGACGGATCTAGGAGCTGAACCAGTTGTCGCTGTCGAGGTTGGAGTCAACGAGGACTACGAGTTTCAAGTCCTTCGTGCTCCGGCTTCCAGCGAAGTATAGACGTTCCTGGCTCCTGAGTTTTGGCCCGAATGCATAGTATTCCGGCGCTACAGGGAGGCGAAGCCGAAGTTAATTCCCTAATCGTAGCTTTAGTGTTTATACATTGTATATATGCTAGTCTGTAAGCAATATATTTTATGGGCCTCTGGTACTTTTAATTTGTTAACTGTATTATTGCCTATAAATGAATTTATTATTTTTATTATAGTTACTGACATTATTACACCAACAAAGTTTGTTTTGACTCCATAGGCTCCCGAATTATCACAAACTAACTAGTTTAGTGAATTACTCCCAAACTACACCTACCTGTGTTTTAGGAACAGGTACCTACTACTGGTAGTAGCATTGGTAGTAAGGGGAATATCACCATTGTTCAGAAGTCATTGGCTTCTAATTAATTAAATTATAGTTAATTATAGTTTTTACTAATAACTATGTGTAGGTAATAATGATGGCCGATTGCTCCTGCGAACTTCTGCAAACGTGCGTAGCTAACAAAAGTCACGTGAAACAAAATTGACGAACAGTTCCATTTATCATGAGTTTTTAAACTGTTATTAAAAAGATTTAAGGCGTTTTTAATGGGATATAAAGTTCGCAATCTAGAAGACGGTAAATCAAGCGTAGTCGAGGCGTAACATCCCTTCACACGTCCTAAGATCCGTAACACTTGTAGGTAAGTTTAGACGCGTCTGACCCAAAACCGTGCTTTAAATTTAACTAAATTAGGCGTGGCACATAATATCTGACTGACCCGTTCGTTGTTTTAACGGCTTCCTAACACTAACTCTTTGAACAGTTCGTACCCGTATTACATAGAATCGGGTTTAGTGCTGTCAGAACTTATGAGATACGGCTTCGAGGGGTATTTTGTTTTATAAACGAAGCTACAATAGCTGAGGATTGGAGTTTGGTCGGTATGACTCTTGCGAAGGAAAGGAGTCTTTGTACTTCGGGTTAATCTATCTGTTTATAATCAATCACAGATTACATTTGAGACTCGGCTTCCAAAAGCAAAAGCTTCACCTGTATTTTCTTTAAAAAAATAAAAAGGAAAATATAGGCTATATAAAAGCGGCCTGGTATCTAGTTACAAATCGGTCTGTTATCTATTTTCAATACACACTTTAATTTTTTAAACAGAAATAAAGAGGTTGTTTAAACAATTTTAGAAGGGATTTGGATTGTTTCTTTTAGCGTTCGATCGAATTAAATTCTTGTATGAATGTTGTTGATATTTGGACAACGTGCTCTAGATTCAGCAGCCTTAGCTTGTTATAGTTAAGTGCCTGTGGTAGAAAGTGAGCATTATAATAGGGAATATAATTTAATGTCTTCGTGAACTTTGCAAGAGTAAGCGGCATGTCACATAAAGAATCCAAGGAAGAATTCATCAAGCCCGGCAGAGGAAGGAAGCGCGGTTTTGATTGAGCTGCAAAAAGTATGAACTGCTCCAAAGTTTGCTCCTTTAGCATACCTATGGCAAATATATATGGGATATATTACGGCGGGGATATATTATATAAGGGGCCCGATACGCGCCGTCAAATGGTTCTATACCTAGTCTTTGCTTCGGGGTGGTCTACAGTTCATAGTTAGCAGACCTCCGAGATCCTAGATTCACCTTCATTATCTTGTTTAAATTATTACATAGGAAATGAAGTTGAAAGTTAAATGTCATGTCATAAAGATTATTTTCCTTTTCGATATTTATGAAAATATTAATTAGAGTAGGTAGCTCAAGTTCAAAGTAAAATACCTTGAATTATTGTACACACGGATTACCTATACCATTATATGGGGTATGTTTAATTATATTAGGTATGCATAATGCATGTACCTACCTACGTACCTTGGTACCTTTACCTAAGTACATCTGTTTTTATGACAAACTCGTGGCTTACTAGCACGTGAAACTAGAATAACGTGCTTTATTAGTAGGCACTTATGAGATGCGTTTGTATAATTACAAGACATTGGTTTGTTATAGTATGTACCTACTTACCTAATGCAGAAATTTGAAGCCATTCCATAAGTTACAAAAACATACCTACCTATTATGCGGGTCATTATTACTTAATTTTGGCGATATAGGTACTAATCTAGTTTAGCCGTTACAAATATTTTAATTATGCTTACATGTATGCAAGGATATATCTAACTCCTTTTCTCTGGTTTGTAATTATTGAAAATTTAAATTCTAATTTACCTATACTGTTTTATAGCTTCTGTATTTCAAAGAAACAATTGTAGGTAGATACAACATTGTTAGTTCGCCTCGAAAACGGTCATAAACTTTTAAATTCCAGAAGCGGCAGATGAGGTATTCGTTATTCTGCCAGAACATATCATCGTAAAAGTTTACGGCCAGAACGATAGTACTGAAAACTCACAAAAATAACTCGGTAGCAAAGCAACATATCTGTGGAAATGTTTTAGCTATTATATTTATTTATGATGCCCACTTTTTCGTGTGAATAAATCATAATTCAGACGGTCGAGCGCTGAAATATAAATACATGAGAAGCGGTAATTTTTACACTGGACAGTTCATTTGTAATGATAAAATTAGGCGAGTGGTTATGATTTGAACCAGGAGCTAACAAAATGGTTTTTTTTTGGGATGAGAAGCTAAACCAAGAGCGGTTAACCGTCAACAATTTAGGGTTAACTTGATGGATATATTCGGCTAAAGATCTTCCGATTCTTTTTAACATTGTTCATCCAACAACGATGCCCTTAAAAGCATCAAATTCGTACTTACATGGCAACAACACACACTTTTACACCACCACCCTGCGCTCACGCACGTCACGGCGCCGCCAAACTCTTCTCCGATTTAATTTTAATATAAAATTTTCGTATCGAATCATAAAAATATAATTTTAGGATCGACCGCGCGCGCTACTGCGAGCTCCGTCAGCCCATTGACGCATTCGTTTCGAACTAATTTCGGTGCAGCGCTATTCCGCGATTCTGTAAACACCGCAGCGGCGGTAAAACGCGTCCAGAATTCCAAGGACCGTCCAGTCTTGAGCGTCACCTTCACTTACGCGACTGAATGTACCGCAAGAAAGCGGGGTAGGGGATCTGTTTATGTTGGATTTTGGCCTACCCTGCAATGTTATAAATACACTCTGAATCGATTTTAAGCTTCTGGTTTAAAGCTCAATTTCCGGTGGCTGAAGATTTGTGATGAAAATGGTAAGCAATAAGTTCTGTTTTGGGCACGCCGTGAGTCAGCCGGGATGAGGAAATGCGCGCAAGTTATAATTTCGGCGCGGCCGACATTGTTGATAGATTTTAAAAATCTCGCGTTCCCGTGGAAAGGTATGGTGGGTGGCAACACTTTCTTTTTGATATACAAAGTGTTCTCGGAAGAGCAATAACTCACCGGGTTGGCAAGTCGGCTTTAATCATAGCGTCAGTCGGTTTGAGCCAAAACCACTCGAATTATTTGAGGAGACGGCTTTCTGAGAGCTGTCGTGATTGTTTTGACTGAAAAGATAATTATGAACTTTGCGATGCTTCTTTTTCATACGCTTTTCAGTTTTAACTTTTACAAGATGGCTGTGCGTATAAGGACAAAGTGATTTGATTGAACAGCGTCTATTTCAACGCAGCGCGTTATTTTATTGCCACTGCAAACAAGTAATTACGATTTGACACATTAAAACATCATGCAAATTAATAGACTTCTAAAAGATAAACATCGTCATATCGTCATCACCGCTTTTGTGTTATCTAATAGTTATTCAGAATATGCATGTATTAACTGTTAAATTATATTATTTTCCTTTGAATTAATAATTTCTTTGTTTAAAACATATATAGTCGGTTGGTATGGTAGGTTGTCTGGAAGAAATCGCTTTGAGCGATAAGACCGCCTATTGTTATACTGATTAATGTGAAATGTAGGTACTTGTTTTTCATGTACCTATTTTTAAAGTTTTTAAGAATAATAGTACATAGTTCACCGAGAGGAGAAAGTGACCGATTACCGTCGAGGGTGTAGTTTGAAGCCCGAGCCGTAGGCGAGGGCTTTAAAACACCCGAGATCGGGAATCGCACTTTCTCTCGAGTGATACATAGTGCTTTATACTACACCTACGAGGAAAATAAAAAACTAAATCTTTACTAATTGAAATTTATATTGAAATTGTTGCAGTTAGTGAAGCTTAATGTAACACTTTTTCCATTAATGTTTGTTTGAGATGTTTGCGATGTTCTTTTTTCAAATTGTTTGACACCATCCAACACACAGCTAGTGGCCAGTGTCATTTTGCGAACTTGGAGATAAAAACTCACTGTAAAAACTTTTTGGCTTTTGATATTTAGGTTACCAGCGCATAGTCTTACCCAAAATTAAAAAAGAAAAACCACGTAAGAAACGGATTTTCATACACTTTTCTCTCCCGCTCAGATGCGTTTTCTCCCCGCATATTTGTTCGATATGCAATGACGTACTTTCTACCGTAAATTTGATAAAGTATCAAGGTACTTTCCGAGCAGGTGTAGTATAAAGTGTTTATCTATCTATCTATATTGTATTTCCAATGCAGCTAATAATAAGTGTATCTGTGTGTGTGTTTGTTACAATTTAGCCACATAAACCACAGAATATGCATAAACTAAAAAGATTTTGATAAAAGAGCTTGTGCCGTTTTGGAGGTAGGTACTTTAGGGTCTTTGCACACGTTTCGCTTCTAGGGCGCGTATAAAAACGTAACCACCTTTGTATGAGTCATGTGAAACATGTTTAAGACTGCCTGTCTACTGGAGCGGAGTGAGGTGGAGGAGCGGTGAGCGAGGCAAAAATCCAACAATAGAATTGCATAAAATCTCCGCTCCTCTTCAGTGGACAGGGAGTTGCGAACTAGTTTAAAAGTTCATACATTAAACCGGGAAGCGGAGCGAAGACGCGGAGCGAGGAAATGGAGCGGGGAAGCGGAGAGGAGAAAAGAGCGAAGCATCTCAAATGACTCGTCGCGTGCTCGCGGCCTAACTCCGAATAAGAAAAAACACAGTCCGCAACTCCGCTCTGCATTACTTTCTCGCTCGCTCCGCCACCTAGCTCCGCGTCTATAGACAGACACAGTTCGCAACTCCGCTCTGCAGTACTCCCTCGCCCCTCTTCGATACCTCGCTCCGCTCCGGTGGACGGGCAGCCTTAAAGGTTAAGATCATTTATTTCTCATAAAGAATTACTTAACTTACATGAGAAAAAAGTTACAATACATTTTTTGGACGTAATACAAGTAAAAACAAAATGTAAATAAAAATAATAATTTGGAGGTAGTTTGTTTTAAACGCAGCCAGTATTGGTTCGACGCGCGCGGTCAAAGATAAGCACAAACACACCGATCGAGCGTAGCTGGAAGTGGCTCGTACTGATTTATCATAGTGTGGGGAGTGTATTTTTTTTATTCATGAGGTAATGTTTAATTCGTATTTTGAATGTAAGTGCAGATTTAGAATAATTTTTTTAACTTGTGTTTAAATCTCAATATTTTGACATGCAAGCGCCACGATCTCGAGTCATGATAAATACCACGTTCCTGGCTGATGATAGTCGTAAACCAATAAAAAACTGAATACGTATAAACTAATTTATTTTAAGAGTAGGTATTCTAGATACAAGTAATGTTTTAATTTCTACGACGCCAAATGGCCCAATGGCGGGCTATACACATATATAAGTAGGCATCCATCGGTATACCCCATCGGTATCGCGAGATCGAATTCCTAACGATAAAGGTCACAACAAATGACGTACTAGTAAATAATTAAATTACTTTTGGGTGCATCCCACTATTTCAATTAGGTATTTCTATTCATAGAAATACTGGAACTGATTGTCCCACTATTTCCATTGCTGACGGCGGCGGCAAAAAAAACACTGCATCACCTCTTATGACTCCACTTTTTTTTATTAACGAGCAGTTGTGTTTTTATTTTATTCTATTGATTTAATTGAAAACTATATATCAGGCCGTCATAAATATTAAAGTGGACACAGATTCTCAAATAACACAACTGCGTTTTTTGCCGCAATAGAAATAATGGTATGTAATTTGTAAAAAACGCTAGTCCCACTTTTTTCTATGTTGTATTTCCATGGAAATAGTGGGGTACACCCTTACTTTTCTGTTCAACAAACAAAATAATGCCGAGTCTGCCGATCCGCATGTGTGTAGCACGCCTAAGGAAGGATCGTAGCTACATAACTAAAATATTTCCTATAAAACTGACATACTAGAAACACATTAAAATTAAATTAAATATCCATATCTTTTTCATTATTTTTGTATTTGAGTGACGAGACGAGCTGGTCGTTCGCCTAATGGTAAGCACGACACAGAACATTGTTAGGCAAAATCCTCCGCGGCACTGCACTGCACTCGTCACTCTGAGACAACAAAATGCCCAGACATTTCACTGGCACAACAATGCCCTTTAAATCGGAACACTTTAATGCTTGCGCACTACTGTTTGGCAGTAGAATAACTGGCAAAGCTGTGGTACCTACCCAGATGGCCTCTCGCATACGAGACGCATTAGGATATCGTTTTATCGGTCTTAGGTAGTTTCTGAACATAGTCATTTGTATGTCTTGTCTGTTTTTTAGACCAATCTCGCATTCCCTTAATAAGTGCTATTTATATTTTACCACATAAAATGCAGTTCCATTTCACCACGTTTTTATTAAGTCACTTTCTTGTTTGTCTGTTTGTCGTTCCGGGTGGAATCTTGCAGCTCAAATGTTGAGCACTTCCCGATTCGCTATCTGGTTGAAACTTTTAGGATAGCTTACAACTTAAACAATGTTAAATAACGGAAGAAGAAATTCGACACTCGAGTTGGTGTTCACCGTAGGTCAATTGGTAGAGCGTCCCGCGCTGAGGGAAGATTGGGTTGCGGGTTCGAGTCCCAGCCGGTGGTCGAATTTGTTCTTCCCGAAAAACCTTTTTTGAGTTTTTCGCTTGGCATTCGTTAAAACTTCATATAAAAAATATGAAGAATGCATTCTAAATCCATAAAGACGAGGTTTTTAGATTATTTTTTTAATCTATTTCGAAATCTTTCTTTCTTTCTTTCTATAATAACATGTTAGGTGTTAGAATAACATTGTAATTGTGGGCAAAAAGGAGGGGTGTCATAAGTTTGACCACTGTGTGTCTGTCTGTGGCACCGTAGCTCTTAAACGGGTGAACCGATTTGGATGCAGTTTTTTAAGCTATTGCATAGCTTCTATCGCGGGCCTTGAGCGTGGAAACCGAATCCAGAAATTCCGTAACGAAAATAACCTAACACCCCCCACTCCGAATGCTATTCAATAGCTTTACCGCGGCAGTCTCCGAGTGCCACACGTCTTTTTTTTATTTGAAAGCAGGTTTTACAGACTTTTTAGATTAGAAAACTCTTTATTGTTTCACCACCAGAAGACATAATAACAAACTTAAAAATTAAAGTGTTACTATGGGCGGTCTTATCGCTCAAAGCGATCTCTTCCAGACAACCTTTGGATGGAGAGGACTTAAGAGACTGGGTTGTCAGCATAAATGACATAATAAACAAAAGCATGTACAAAGAGTACAAACTGTAATAACATATACTACTTACTTACATATACAATAATATATACCAAATATAAACATAATAATGACATGAACATAATATGGTTGAGGGGGGTAATATGGTCCACAAGTCATACTCGTGAACGAGTGCTGCTCGCGGGGACTGGTCTGTTCTAGTCACTCCTACTGCTACTGTCATACCTACTTATATTTTATTTACACTTTTCTGTTACTGATACTATGACTATGGGACATCTCACTCGCATTTCTTGTTTTACATTCTCTAGCGGGCGTATTTCCGAAGCACTGGTAGAATCAGTTTTCGCATTTCTTTACAACAATCAGACTTTAATTTGAGTATAGGAAAGAAATGGGTAAACATACTTACCTTTTTTTCAAAGTCATGTTAACATAAGTTACAATTTTTTACATTTTTTATTTGTATCATGTGTTTATGACCTTTAGAAGTGCACTTTTGTGCCTATTTAATAAATGATATTTGACTTTGACTTTGAATAATATAATATGTACCAAACCGCATTAGATCTTATACCTGTTCTATCCATCCAAAGGTTGTCTGGAAGAAATCGCTCTAAGCGATAAGACCGCCCATTGTACGTCAAAACTACGATGTATTTTGTGTATATATTTTTTTTGTTTTGTTTTATATAATTGTGTATATTATTATGTAATTTGGTATGCAATAAAGTGTTATTGTATTGTATTGTATTGTATTGTATGCAAAATATATAAGACATACCTATAAATATATACATATGTGTTTTGTAATATGTTTCATTATTTTGGGTACAAATTATTATTTTATTAGTGGCTAGAATTTTATTTTTAATTTTTTTTAGTCGACTAATTCTCATTGAAATTTCCAAATGAAACGTAAAATGACACGCATAAACTTATATTATCGTAATTCGTATAATATAGTGGCCCCGAACACAGTGATCCGCATTTTATCTTTCACATAGTGACTCCTCATACGAAGGGTACGTTAAGAGGGAACGGCTCGCTGAAATTTTCATACAAAAAGAGAAAACGTTTTTCTACCCCTAAACATTAACCAAATTCGATGAAATTTGTACATGTAAGAGATGTTATCATTATTGAGGTTTGTAGGTTTTTATTTTTTCGATAATTCCTATAGAATTTAAATAAATGCAATCCCAAAAAACTCGATATTTACTTGAAAATATTTTTTGAAGTTTGGAAGCTGTTAACTTTCAAAATAGACATTAAATTAGAAAAAGGAAAACCTACAAACCTAGTTTATTCTCCATTTAAGAAATTAAGATCAAAATTACTAATTTAGGTTGAGATTTAGTGTGGTAGAAACGTTTTCTCCCGAAACGCTAATTTTAACAAAAATCTGAAGTTGATACGAATTTAGTTAAATTATTATTATTATTTAGTTAATTTATTTAATTTAATTTACGCATTTTCTGCGACACCGTAAATCATTATTGAAATACCTTGTGCTTGCTGACCGCAGATGTGCCATATCCTCTTAAGTAGGCGTGTTCACTCAGGTCTGAGCCGGTTCAAATATACAACTCACAGAGAACTGAGCTGCTGACTTGCGGTTCAAAAGCAAAATAGACGGCTCACGGCTCGCGGTTCGGCTCGGCTAAGCTTTGAGTCTATCTATGGTAGTCAATTTGAGTTGAGCTGTTAATCTGTGGTAAGTCTGATTTATTTTGTGAGCTGTGAGCTGACAAAGCTTTATAAGGAATATTCCATGTGGCGGCTCAGTCGACTCAGTGAATATTTGAAGCGGCTCAGACCTGAGTTACACTTGCCTACAGACCCTACAGTATAGCAGAAGTACAAATTGAGCTGAGCTGCGAGCCAGCTCGCTCTTTCGGTTCAAGTGTTTGAACTGTGATCTGAGTCGCAGCTCATGAGTTTATGTTTAGTTACCCATGTCTGACGTCCAGGGCCTTAATTCACTATGACAATTTGGCGAAATCACGTCGATTTCTTCATTAATAAACACATCTCTATGACGCATTCATATATATGACGCGTCATAGAGAATACAAATTTCGCAGATGTCGTTTATTAATGAAGGAATCGACGTTTCCTTGAAGCAAGGAATCGCCAAGTTGTCATAGTGAATTAGGGCCCAGGTTGTGATCTTACAACAGTCAGTCTTTCAGGCATCTATAAGTCCGACACAGTAGACCACACACACGAGAAAGAAGACCGTCACTTCACAGTGTAACATTTCTCGAACGTCTTAAACTACCACCAGAAAACACAATAAACGTGCTACAAATCACTTGTTTATCAATTGTTCTTCCTTCTGCAACAACGCTTTGTTCGTCATTTAGCGTTTTTCAAGGCGTCGCACGCATCGGGCATGTCTAAACCCTCCATGATATACAGCAAATTTTCAACCGACGCGTCCTCGTCATCATCAAACCAGAGCTGCAGCATATTCTTGGCCCGAGTTAGGTCTGTAGCGTGTTCCGACTCGAAGTACTGGATTTCGTCAGGTTTGTATCCGAGTTTGACGGCCAGCTTCTTCCAGGCGGTCAGTTTGGATGAAACCGCTTCTAGTTGCGCAGGAGTTATCATGGTGACGCGGGATCGCGTCGATTTCTCGTAATCGTCCTCCACTGCGGTGGAATCTGGCATCTGTGGTAGGGAAACGATTCATGAATATAATAAACCGCTTGATTTGATTACTAAAACGGACACAAACACCAGAGAAGAAGAAATAGATATCAGGATACAAAATACCCTCCGGTGTAGTGCAGCCTTACACAAGGTTTTGGTGTCCGGGCTTCTCAGTAAGCGTACCAAGATCCGTATATACAATACGGTGATACGGCCAATTTTGATGTAAGGCTGTGAGGCTTGGACACTAACGCTTAGAGGAAGAGAAGAGAGAACACTAACGCTTAGAGGAACTGGTGGCTGAGCAGAACATAATCGGCGAGATAAAAGCGCACAAACTCCGTTGGCTCGGCCACCTTGAAAGAATGGGGAAGACCGAGCTGTTAAGCGAGCATACTTGGGACCTAGGTATCGCTGGAAGGATGAGGTCGAAAGGGACTTGTGCGCACTCCACGTCGAGGGATTGAAGGAGGTGGCGCAAGACAGATCCAAGTGGAGACTCTTATTATCGGAGGACAAGACTCACTTCGGGTCGCTTGCGCCATCTTAATAAGTAAGTGACTTTATTACAAAACGATGAATTTTCTCTACAATACAAAAACTCAATGAAAACGTATTGTACTTATTAACTTTTCATAAAAAAAACCCTAAATGACAGTGATAACCGTATCAAAATCCTTTGTGTGGTTTAGAAGTAAGCGGAGAAACTGAAATGAGGACTCTGATAGCGACTTTCTTTTGTACTATAATAATATATAATAATAATATAGTTTATTAACCTTAAGAACCTTAAGTGCTATTTACAGTTATGTTAATATTTAACATTATATATATATAACTAAATTTAAGCAATTTTTACAAAGGCTAGTTTTTACAATTTGTGTTCTGGATCCTACTACTAGTGGACTGTATAAGTTTTTTTTTTTTGTAACTGAGTGACGAGATGGGCTGGTCGTTTGCCTGATGGTAAGCAATACGCCAGCCCATAACAATAATAGCACCACCCAGAACTTTGTTTTGCAAAATCCTGCGCGGCGCTGCACTGCGCTCGTCACCCTGAGACAATTAGCTGTTGAGTCTCATAATGCCCAGTAATTTAGTTCAAAATAAAAGACATGTTCACTTTGACTGCGTACTGTCGACTGACTTTATTTCCAACGCGACCCTACTTATATCCTAATCGGTAACGTCGCACCCCACTCCAGTACTAGGGCGCATAATCGTTCTCCGCCAATGGCGCGGCGGCATGTTCCGTCCCGCTCCCACGGCGACTCTCGCGACTCTCTCGCTCCCGCGCGGTGGCCTCGTCGTCCTTAGCAATTTGATTGGACCCGTCTTACAAACTAGTTAATAGACAGTGTAAACTATTACAGATTGACCTAAGAGATCTGTTACAGCTATGCGAGTTCTTTAAATATATAATTACCTGTTCAATGTCATTAGGATCTTCCTCCTTGATCAGATCAGTTTCCATCTGATACTCTGTGCTTTGACCGGTTTCTTCGTCTGCGGGTTCCTGGGCAAAAGCAGTTTTAGATTTCATTTAAATTAAAGCATGTCTCCCTCCCCCCTCTCTTTCTCTCTCTCTCTTCTGCGTGTGTGACCAACCCTGGTTTTGGAGTAATAGACCGCCCGAAGGCCGCCGACATGGTCTAACGACTGTTGACCCAAGACAAAAAAAAATAAAGCATATATACACGTGCTCTGTGCTTTTTAGCCGGAACTCTGTTATGGTATTTTAAATCATTCTAAATCTTTTATCTTTACGTTTCTAACAACGATATTGTATAAAAGTTTTGAATCCGATAGAAAAAGGCCTGGATTTGATCGGCAAGGGTTTTCCTGATATCCCCCCAGTTTACGGCCCTAGTGAGGGACATCAGGAATAACCTGATGTCCCCTAAAAGACGACCGGAAGGCTTTTGAATGAATTAAAATAACCCGGTTGATCGTGCATTTCTTCTGTCTATGACGTCTATGTAGCCAATAATATTAGCCTCTCAAGAGGTCGATTTTTTTAAGTTAAAGAATGTAGAATACTTACTGCTTTAATTTTATCTCCGTTTGTAGCTGCGGCTGCTAATTTGGCGGCTTCTTCTCGAGTGACTCGCTCCACCTGCGACGAAAGAATACAACTCAAATTCTCACATTTATAAACCGGTTACAATTTATCAGAGTGAGAATTTTAATTAGCCCCAAGTTTTAGCTTTCCGATGTGATGTAATTATAAAAAAAATGAAACCATCGTTTCCTAAGCTAAGTCGTAATAAAAATGCAGTATATAAGGATGGCGGGCGTACATAGGCCTTCGGGATACTTTATTTGAGACAGGCGGATATTCGGGGGGTTAAACGTGCTAAGGGGTAATTAACTTTTAGAAAAAAAACAAAAACCGACTTCAATGTATCTTTGAAGTCCACGGTCACATATCGATGAAATGTATATGGGACCACTTCGTAGCTATACTGAACCCGACGCAAAAAGAACTTTTCAAATCGGTTCATAAATGACAGAGTTCTGAGGTAACAAACAAAAAAAAAACAAAAAATACAATCGAACAGAGAACCTCCTCCTTTTTTGAAGTCGGTTAATAATGTAAAGTCATTAGCCGAGCTAGGATTCGAAATCGGTGCCGCGGATCGCAAGGCGCGCGAGTTCCAGCTAGGCCACGCGTATGTCACACTATAGCGTGCAAATACTCGGGCAGGCGTCCGATCGGGTTGATTATGTGCACGAAGAAGAAAACATTAAATTTAAAATAGAAGTACCTAGCTGTTACAATTCACATTGGCTGCGACTGCCTCAACATTAACACCTGTTTTCGCAATAAATTGTACTACATACCTAAATTATTAAATTACATAGTGTAGATTGTTTTTGGCTTAAGTCAAATTATATATAGCTAGCTTTATGTGATTAAAAACTGCTGTGACACCACAGAATACTAACGGACAGAAGCATAACTCAGCAAAGAAATTTAAACAAATAGCGACTCTTGCTATGACGCAATAAAATTCAATTCAGCTCGCGTAGCGCTGCATACCTACCAGTCATATTAACCTACAGAGCGCCTCTCTTTCTATCGCATAGCTCTTAATCTCTTCTGCCGCGGCACGTGTAAACACGCGCGACCCGCTGTCGGTGTCCGGCTATGTACTTGTAGCTTCGTACCTACAGTGCGGAGTGCGCTGGGCCTGGTGATACTAAGAAATAAATTTAAATTTAAATTCGCACATATCTGAAAAGTCATTGGCCGAGCTGGGGTTCGAAATCGGTGCCGCGGATCGCAAGGCGCGCGAGTTCCAGCTAGGCCACGCGTATGTCTCACCATGGCGTCCAACCGGGTTTGTTTATGTACCTAGCTGCGACTGCCTCAACATGAACACCTCGCAATAAATTGTACTACATACCTAAATTATTAAATTACATAATGTAGATTGTTTTTGGCTAAGTTCAAATTATATATACCTAGCTAGCTTTATGTGATTAAAATACTGCTGTGAATCCAAGAAATCTATGAAATAAATAAATAAATTTAAATTCGCACATATCTGACAAGTCATTGGCGGAGCTGGGATTCGAAATCGGTGCCGCGGATCGCAAGGCGCGCGAGTTCCAGCTAGGCCACGCGTATGTCTCACCATGGCGTCCAAATACTCGGGCAGTCGTCCGATCGGGTTGTTGGTGTGCACAAAGAAGTGCGGCGAGCGGCGCGCGAGCAGGCGCAGCGCGCGCCACCCCCAGCCGCCGCACGCCGCGCGCCGCCGCCCGTCCGGCGCGCACTCCGCGCCCGTCACCATGTACGACTCTGTACGAACAATAAGTATATATTACTCCTTATAGTTATGTATGGTATATATATATATATATATATATATTTATTTTTGTATTTATATATTTAGTTACTGATATTTATTTTAGATATTTGATTATAGTTGCTGTTTTTTTTTTTTTTTATTTGTTATAAATCTACGTTTGACCACCATCTCGCCTGATGATAAGCGACGATGTAGCCGAAGATGGAGCACGTAGATTTAGAAGATACCTATTCACTCTAGCCTTGAAGACGCCCAAATTATAGTTTTCAGGAAACAGAGAAGACGGCAAGGAGTTCCATTCCTTAGCAGTACGCACTATAAACGTGGAACCAAAACGCTTCGTTCGAATTGGCGGAATGTCTACTATATAGGGATGATATTTGGCCGACTTTCTGCTCGTCCTGTGATGGAAGGGGGAGGGTGGAATTAGGTCGTTTTTCTTGTCAAACCGTACCCGTACCTTGAAACCTATTTGCTCATGTGACAGTTCTTTTTCCTCAAGGGTTTGCTGGAAGAAAACTCTTTTTAAGGTTAAGCTCGCCTTTGTACATATATTTCATATATCATCGATGTAAATATTACAATAGTGTACAATAAAGAATATAAGAACAAATAATAATACCTTTAATAACAAAAAAAGACCGATATCAATTATTATTTAATAATAAAAATAATAAATAACAATGCTTGCCTTAACTGGCCGTCCGAGGGTGGAGATGCAAGAGCTAAGAACTAAGCTTCAAGGGTGGAAGTGTAAAGGGCATAACGCCGGGAGTAGCGTTTAAGTGAAACTGCAGCACATCTCTCGACACCCTTTAGCTACCCATACCAACTTGCCCCTCTCGTCGCCAGTGAACGGCGGCCCTTAAAGGGGGCCCGTTTAGTAATTGGCGAGTCACCACCTGCCTAAATATTTTCTTATGAGGCGGCATATCCATTAAAAATTCTCCTCTATAGCCCAATCATAAGTAATTTCCTTATCTCCAATAATAGTCCCCGCACTTATCGGGGTCTATCTTTGCTTGCATCTTCTTAATGATGCACTTAGAGACAGTCCCCGATAAGTGTTGCCCATTACATATCTAAATTAAATGCTCTAAGAGACCTCTACGTGTTGGACTCATGTCCGCGCGCATGCCATTCAAAGAAAAGAAATACTTCTGATGTATCTTGAAAGTCCAAGTCGAATATCGATGAAATTTATACGGAACCATATTGAACCTACACTAACCTAACGCATTTTCCAAATGAGTTTATAAATGACGAAGTCCTGAGGTAACAAGGAAGTGGAAATATTTATTTTGTCGCCGCTGACAACGATTTTTGGATGTAAAACGGTTTTAGGAGACTGCTCATATTTTTGGAAATTACTTTCAACCGCATTCAGAGTTTGAAAACAAAAACTTACCTAACGAAGGCATAAAGTCCCGTTCTTTAGTGCGGCATGCGGTGAGGTTGTCAGTACACAAATTCCATAGCTTCGTGAGGTCGTTGCTGAAAAAATCATAATTAAAATAAAAAAACGCCCATCGATCACATACATAGATCCTGGCCCGTAACTAGGATTCCCTGTATCTAGGGAAGCAGGAACTAGAGGACCATGGTCCCACAACACCCAAACACGAAACAAATGCTAGCTTTTTTCTGTGCACAAACATTTGTCTCGTCGCGGGAATCGAACCCGCAACCTTAGTGGTGTATTAGATTTGAGGCAACCTGGACAACTACTACACCACAGAGGCTGTCAAGAGAAAAAAAAACCCGATATGTAGTTTCAAATTTTAGGTCACACATATGTTTGAAATTAAAGTACACACCCATCACGCGTCTAAGATCCCTACGGCAGCTAACAAAAAAGCTGATGACATTGAAACGGCTGAACCGATTTTGATAAAACATGTCTACGAACCACTGCTAGAAAACCTACTTTAAATTAAAAAAAACCGCATCCAAATCAGTTCACCCGTTTAAGAGCTACGGTGCCACAGACAGACACACAGTGGTCAAAACTAAAACATTTTATCCTTTCTGCTGAACAGTTTTAAATGTGGTTTTCAAGTTTTGATAGCTTTAGATGTTACTCAACGCAAAAACTACTGAACGGATTTTAATGAAATTTGGTATGTACCTATGTACTAAGTCGTGGAAAAGGACATGGGATATTTTTTACCCCGGGGATCTGCGGGGGAAACCGCAGGTTGCAGCTAGTATAATAATATCTACTTACTTTCCCATGTAAGACTTGTTAGATGCTTCATACTCCTTGATAATTCCGCCGACCGGGCGGCGACGTCTGCGAGTTTTTCTCACCTCGTCTGCGGACTCCACTTGCACTGGTGGCTTTGGTTTTTGGAACTCTGCAAGAAATAACAATATAAATGCGAAAGTTTGTATTTGAGTACCTGTACAGACACCGTCCAAATTGAGTTCAGAAGCGGACCAGAGTGTCAACTCTAGACAAGAAACTAAACAAGGAAATATTAACCAAGTTTTGGTATTTTCAGACCAGTTTGGGGTGCGATTAGGAGTACTACTCAACAATAATTGTATAAAATGTACTGTTATAAATGATTGCATGCCAGGAGCATCATATGCTCAAATTGAGAAATATATTTTAGGCTCTAAGATAGATAGCAGAACAATTGTGATTTTCTACCTAAGCCAAAGTTTAGGTGTCAAGACCAGAGGTAATTACTAGAATTACCTGTCTATTAAACTTAAATGCATTTAAAATAATGCTGTGTGCCTTTCCATACTTAGACTCTATGACCGATAGCACAGAATACTAAGGGACAGAAGCAACACTTCGCAAAGAAATTTAAACAAATAGCGACTCTTGCTATGACGCAATTCGCATTATATATATTAAGCAACCTAAGTGTTTCTCTTTCACACCTACTATTGCTTGGCTGGGAGACGCGACAAAAAACGGAAGGGAAACCAAACAATCTTTCATTTTTATTTGTGTAAGTGCTTTCTTTGCATCCATACACAGAACAATAAGGAACCATTTTGTTTTAGGTATATTGTATCATAGTCAATATATTGAATTTTAATGAAAAAAGAGATAGGCAGACCTCCGTCAGTCAGGTCAGGTTCTGGTCAGGTGAGAGTGTCGCTTCTTTACGTAGTAATATTTAGTTTTCTTTGGTTCTATGCTGAGTCTGAACCTTTTCCTTACATCGTGCAACATATTCTATATTATTTATTGTGTTACCTATTGTTATTCATTTTTTATGTTAAGTATGTAAGTATATACATGTATAGTATTATGATTCAGTGTAATGTTGTGTGCATATGTCCGAAATAAATGTATTTTCTTTCTTTCAAATAACCGGCAAATTGTCACCGGAAAATTGTAAGCACCAGCAGTTTCTAACGATCCAATCAGTCCTTAGTTTTGGTTTCGTTACCACGGCCTTGACACCTAACCAAACCAGGCACTCTGAAAAAGTTATTCATTGTGTTCTGATGAAACCCAGAATGACAGCAGTGGAGCGACTGCTCAGAGACCCGTCTCCCTAAATCGCGTATTTCGCCCTATGTCGCCCTGTTGGCAATACGATTGCCGATTCGCGATGAACATAGTCAAAATTTAAGACATTATCTACGTACCTGGACACCCATCATTTTTCCAGCTGTTCCAATACTCTTCCCGCTTCAGAATGCTTTTCACGCATTCAGCGAAACGTTTCCCGTGCGGCGGAGTTTCTCCCAACAGACGATACACGAGAGATGTGTTCTCTTTCACCCAGTCCGCTTGGTCAGACTTTAGCTCTTGAATCTCCCTAGATTTGGGAACAAATGGTTTAAAAGTACTTTTTTGCCGCTTATTGATTGGCCACTCTCGCCTGATGTTAAGCAACGATGTGGCCACAGATTGAGCACATGGATCTAAAGACGGTGCCGAATTCAGTTGAGATTCAAACTCGAGTGCGTCGCGTCGGATCGTAAAGAACAAAAATTACTGCCACAGTCGCTCTAAAAACCGATGGTTTAAATGACTTTCTGAATTTATGGGGGCAATGTTTTACTTTACTGTAATATAAAGTATATACAGCAACATTGCGAATATTGTCAGCAATGTTATGCATATTGCATACCATATAGAGTATTTTTGATGCATTTTAGCAGTGTAAAGTACCTACTTTCAGTTGCGTGCGATATTGTTGTTTCATTTTACGGCATAGGTGCAGCGATAATGCTGGAAAGCATTGTTTTGGATAACTATATGAGTTTTAATTATGACGAAATTTAGAGTGATTAATGCCTTTGGAGTCATGATACTTGATATGTAGGAGAGAAGTTTATTGCAGTAAATTATAGTGCAGTATAATAAGTTCTAAAAAATAGCACTGAACTGTGTTGTTTTTTTTTGAGCTTTAACATTAACACCTTAGCAAAATAAATAAGTCCTACATTATATACTTATAGATGTATCAAGCAGTGTAAGTATAATTTAGCTTGCCAGGCTCAGTTATATATGATTTTTTTTTATTAAAAACAAAGAAGTAACACTGATGATACTATAGATAGATAGACTAATGTAGTCTAATGATTTAACTTACATTTTGAATTTAACAGTTGATTGCAAATACTGGAAGAGTATCAGAAACTGTATCAGGACACATCTCCTAAAATTAGAGTCTGAAAGCTGTAGTTCCAGAAGTTTCTGGTTCGTCAGGAACTTGGCAAAATAGTGTTGTTCTTTGCTCGATTCTTGCATTTCCACATCGGCGTTTACTGCCTTCAGTCTGTTTAGCTTAGACTTCTGTAGCTCGACAGATTCTAACTTGTACGATGAGAATGCTGACAGAACACTGCCTGAATGCTGAAAATGAGAATCTAGTTACTTAGCAAACCCTTGAACATACATACTTTACAATAATGACATGAAATTGTAACTAGGGTTTTTGATATAATAGTTATACACACATCCACCTTATTTATTTCACTACTTGGATGACTGGTAGATAATGCCTAAAAGCATAAAGTCATCCCTTGCACCATTTATGTGCAATACTATTAAAGAAATAAATAAATATACTTACAGCAACAAAAGTTTTCCACTGCACCTTATTGTAACAAGTGTTGGGGTTCCTAAAAAAGTCTTGAAGACTCCAGAATCTACAGTATAAATTGTAGTCAATCATTAGTTTATTCTTATCGTCATCGATCACCATCTCTTCGTCTAGCGCGTCTTTGAGTGTGCTAGAGTTGTCACCGCCAAACTCTGTTACATTTTCAAGGTTGAACTCCGAAACTATGTTAAGCCCAGAGCGTTCAGAGAAAGGGAAAAACTTTGCGAGAAACAGAAGTATCCGGCCACAGAAAACAGTGTTCTGAGACCTTGACAGTCTACGGAGCAAGTCATTGCACATTCTTAGCAGATTGTTCTTGCATGCAATAAAGAATAGCTCCTCCTTCCAAATATTTACTCCGTTTTCAACATATGTGAACATTTTCTCACATTTGTTCAGTGTTAGCGCGTCGAAAATATCGCCGAGGAGGACTACGGGCATTGTAGGCGTCACCATCTGCCGTCTACACGACTCTATGCAAAAACAGACGAAGCTCTCGAGTGTATCTGGTTCCTCGACCAACAAGTCTAAAAGCTTGTCGCGAAACGCTTGATCCATTGCCGCTTTGCGGTCCGTATCGTTCGCATTTTTGGAAAACGAGTCTAGCAAGTCTATGTTGTTGATAGTGAAGGCTTTGGCCAGCACATCCTGCAAAAACAACAGTTAATGAATGAAGAAACGCAGTTGCAATGGTTTATATACAAAATGAGAGGTTAGAATGGATTTTACCTTGTATTTGGCTCGTAACTCGTCAAAGCTCTTTTCAGACATTTTAAAGAAGAGTTTTTTTATGACTTCGAATTCCTGAATTCATACATTTGCTGATATAATCAGATATTTTTCGAAAATACAACATAGATACACAACACGAAGCAGAGGAGAGAGTAGGGATCCGCAAAAAGTATCGATACCTGAGTATACTCGATGCTTTCGTTACGATACCGAGTATTTTAGTATTCGACACTTTTTGACACGATACTGAGTAAGTTTTACCGTACTCGATACTTTTTTCGTCGTGTTCATCCATCCCTATTACAGTTCTATCTTGACTATTATATCTATGGACTCCATGGGCCATATACATAATGGCTTTAGCCACAGAAGTCCCCGTCATTAAAGGGAAAAGCTGTCATGCACTGCATGACCCTTATGACCTAGAAAGTAAGGGTTATTATAAGTTTGGGTATCTGCAGCTGTATATTTTTAACGTTTTCGTTCATTCTGATTCATTCCCAATTCCCATTCGTTCGCGTACGTTTGTTAAATTAAATTCTTATTAGTCTAAGTAATAATAATTAATATTAATATAATATAATATTAATATATATTTCTAAATAAAGTGAAATAGGGGATCGGACAGTAATCGAGAAAAAATCTAAAATGTAGTTAGAACGAATGTTCGTCAAACCAGAAAGATCATGCAATCAATATTTTTGTGAAATAATAATGATTTATATTTGTAAATCAATAAATAATTATGACCATTTTTAATCTGTTCTTTATCTCAAATGAAACAACAATCACAGCGCATGGCGTCATTTGAAGGCAAGTGCCATGAGTCAAGCTTGTGTTTATTTTACGTTTTTGCTTTTCATAAAATGTATTTTTGATAATTTTTAATTCTAATCTTTATTTAAGCTTTTCATGTACTTTTTGGGAGTACATGAAAAGGAAAGTTTTTCTCTATTTTGCCTACACTCGTGCACGTTTACGAACATATAATGGTTAATATTCCACCGACATTACACATGATCACTCGAAATAACACTTGCTTGGAAAATAAAACAAAATCGAACTGTATCACCCAAAGACAAAGTACCTATTAAACATTTTATCTTTGGTATCACCTTTCACTTCCCGCCAAAAAGTCCATGAATGACTCAGAGGAATATTACTTTGTATTCTGTGATTTTACTCTGAGATGCAAAGACAATCTACTATATTTAATTTTTATCTTTGCTGAGATAAATCATTGAGGTCTTACCATTCCTCAATGAGATGAATGAATAATATTTTATCTATGGAAGTAGTGATGTTCATAATTCGATAATTTGGCAACATGGTAAAATCGATCGACTACGGTCATCCCCTATAAATTATGAGTATATCTAATTTGACTTATTATATTTTATTAATTCACATATTATATATATATCCAAATTCCGATAATGGAGTAGATTGTTTCATTTAAACAACCATTTTTAATTCATAAAATACTCCATTGAATATATTGATTCTCAGTGAACAAAGGTCCCGATACAAGTTTTTCTCTTCCCGCCTTATTGGATCCAACTCGTACCTACAGCACATACCACCTCATTATTGGTCAAATAAACGAATGAAATTTGAACAAGCCAATGGCAGATTCAGTTCAATGTACGGAAATGCAGCAGCTGATCTACTACTATTTTTGACAGATGTGATTTGTGTCGTGTTGTGTGGCGTCCTGTCTATTTATCTTTAGAATTTTAATATTATTTACAGATTTTTTACTTGATCCTTTGTTTAGAGATGTATTAGGACGTAAGTCTAGCTTAGTTTAGTATAAAGTGACAAATAATTTAAGTAAATCGCTGAAGAAAGAGGTGTTATAGTTTTGTTTGGAAACATGGATCGGAACAATATGAGGTAAGGTGAAACTGCTTTCGCTTGCAACAATCTTACTTTCACGACGTGGAAAACGTGTATTAGAACTTGTAAACAAAGCCATGCCACGTTTTTTAATAGTTGGACATACTACATCTCGTACATATTGGATTTTATTTTTCTTAACCCAATTCCTAACGATTGGACTAGGCAAGTGCCTGAGCTAGGATTTTGATTCTCGAGTATTAAAATTAGCACGGAAGTGGGTTTTTAGCATAACGCGTGTAAAATACGAGCATGTTTACTCACATTGAGTGCGTGCGTGATATTTTTGTTGTTATCTCGCGCCTAGTCTTATCACAGCACTTACGCTGATATAGGTAGGTACCCATAATGTTTATATCTATAAAATATAGAATGCATGTCGAGTGTTACAGATTAGTTGTTTTCATAGCTGATAAATTATAAATTGTACTATTTTCTGTAGTACACAGCTTGGATGAACATCTACAATTTGAAGCACCTGTGTTTGAATTCCAATTTGGCCTGATACCATTGAGTATGTTGAGTACAGATTTTTACACTCTTAAAAAGGTGCAGGCAAACATAGTGATGAAACTGGCAAAAAGAGATCCATCAGTCTGTAAAACGAAATTTCTATTAGTGATAAGGCTGTCTTTATTATCAAATTATATTAGTTTAACTAGTCATTAGCTTTTACTTAAAACTACTGAATGCTTTTTGATTAAATTTGGTATGTAGGTCCTGGAAATGAACATAGGATACTCTTTATTGCAGAAAATCACAGGTGAAACTGCAGGGGACAGCTAGTGTCATTATAATGATATATCATAGGTAGATGTACACCACTAATTGTGCCGGCCTCATACAGTAACTAGTAATTATTCATTTGAAAGTGCATATTCAAGAATTAGATACCAGTAAACAGTTTAACAAAATAGGTCAATTAGAGGGTACAGAACTGTAATTGACCCCATTTTGTAATTAGTCAGAGATAGGCAACATTTTCTCATACTAGAACTGACCTTTGTATTCATCGGTCATTTATGCAGGTACTTTGCTATCGACATTCAATAGTTCTTTATTCAATTTTGGCATCACAGATGCACTTGTGACTTATTACAATGGCTCTACCACCATATACTGAAAACCAGCAACTGATGTCATTAACATTAGACATTTGTGCTGCGCTGTAGACCCTTTTGGCACCACAAACTATCTTTTCATGTATTTCGTATTGTTTTGTTTTGTTATTCTTTCTCTTTGTTTTTGTATATTATCCTATGTGTGTCTTTTTCATTTATTTCTTTGTGGTTGTCAAATAAATGTTTTATCTCTAGGTTTTTCTTCTTTTCTTCATATCAGTATAAGAACCACTACCCAGAAGATACGGCAAGAAACTGAGGGGGATGATATGAATAGGGTTTTTGGCCATCACGCTATTTAAATAATAGTAGAATGTGATTGTAAACATTATTGCACATACGGGAGTGCGTATGGCTATTTTTATTTTAACTAGTTGTGGTTGTTGTCTCAGTCAGTCTCAGCAAAATGTAAACTAACAAAACATTTTTGTCGTCAAGAGAGTACGGTTTTATACCAATGTACAGAGCATGCTTACTTATTGTATACTACATGCATGCATAACAAGACAAGCTGGGCGTTAACCTGAAGGTAAGCAAAATGCCTGCCTATAAAAGTTGTAGCACAACTGCAAAATTCTGCACAGCATTCCACTGCGCTCATCACCCTGAGACAATAACCACTTGAGTCTCATAACATAATAGATTAAAAAAATAATCTAGTAACCATGTTGTTATGCATTTAGAATGCATTGTCATTGAGTTGTGAGCTACCCTGAAAGTTTCAGCTGGATAGCTAATCAGAAGGTGCTCTAAATTTGAATTGCAAGATTCCACCCCAAATGACAGACAGACAGACAAACAAGAATGTGACTTAATGAAAACGTGGTAAAATGCCCAGTAGGCTTTTCGCTCGATTTGCTGGCCCTTAAAACTTTACTGTTCGCGCACTAAGCAGTAGCTTAGTAGCAGAATAACTTGCAAAATGGTGGTACCAACCCAGATGTAAGTTAAATTATTACGAATATGTCCATGCATCACCAAAGGTCGGAGCTGAAAACTAGCATTGCGATACAATCACAACATTAAGCTGAGCTCAAACCTTTTCTGGCAAAACTGCACGGCAGCTATCTATGTACACAGATGCATTATAATTATTGTAGACATTGTTTTTTGTTGAAGGACCCGTGTATTTGTGTGTTGTTCTGTGCAGTTTTGCAAGAATAATTTATTTTCTTTCTGTCTTTCTTTCTAGATGGCCTCTCACATAAACTTACCATTTAGTATCAAATCATTCTATAAATCATCATTCATCATTACAGGTCAAACTATGTGAACAGTGGTCCACGCTCCCTTCCCCACATGGGAGGCAGCAAGCGTCACGCAGGCAACGGTCATGGCAACGGACACAACAGTAATGGACACAGAGATGGTAGAGATGGCAGGGATGCCAGAGATGCCAGAGACGCCAGAGACGCCAGAGACGCCAGAGATGCCAGAGACGCCAGAGATGCCAGAGACGCCAGAGATGCAAGAGACGCCAGAGATGTCAGAGAAGGAGCCAGACTGAGCCCCCCAGCACAGAATCCGCCTATGATCGACCGACAGAATAGCAACCAACAGGATGACATTATTAACTATATTTACGATTCTTGGAATAAGGTTTGTGTACTTCTTTATAAAAATCTCGTTACGGGTGTTGGTCCTATTTTTCCCGTGAACTAGCTAAACAAAAAACGTTCATTTTCCATATATGGCAATATTTTTGCGACTGTAAAATATCTATAGCTATTTTGAAATATTTAATTTTGGAAATGACTTGTATTATCAGTCTAAAATTTCTGTCTACTCCTTACTAATGATCGCCATGCTTTGTACTATTAATTATTTTATGGCCATTCTATAGATCGGATAATATCCCGTATAATACTAATTATCACGCTCTTTGATTTCTAATATTCAGAACATAAAAAATATTTTCTCTTGCTAGACAAATACCATTGCAAAACTTTAACCAACTTCCATCTAACATCACTGCCCAAGCAACCTTTGTTATCGTATCTATCCTATGTATCTATCTCGTACTATGGACTTCTTAGGTACACCTTCCGAATAAGGCTGAGGCCTCATTAGTGCGTTGCGTCGTTTTAAATATATTTTTAGTGATAATATGTGCCACATTATGCGTTGCGTCGTCGCACGCTACGTTTCAAAGGATTGACGGACGAAAGACAAAGCGGGGGGATGGTGATGCGCTGCGCTGTCGGAGCTCCGGTGCGACAACGGACAGTGTGCCCTGTGTGTCAAAAAGTTTCTACCCGGAACGATAGACAGACAGACAGACAAACATGAAAGTGACTTAATAAAAACGTGGTAAAATCATAAAGTTATGAACAAAAAGATAAAAATTATCGGAAAAAATGCTTACTGAGAAGTTTTAAATAATAGTAAGTCGTAGCCGGAGGCTCCTATATAAGAATAGGATCACGTTCAATCCGCTCAAGATAGGATAAATGAAAAAAAAAAATTGTCGCAAGATCACCCGAAATTACCCGCCAGTCATCCATTTCCCGCTTATGGCCTAAATAAAAGAGTCTGCTAAATGACCCCTACTTTTCGTAGTACATAGATATGTGTATGCACTGTAAAAAGGGGTATTTGTGAAACTCTATGTCCTCATTGTTAATTATCTGTGCTCATCCGTGTGTCTACTGTGTATGTTTGTTTATATTCTTCTCTAAATATATGTGAAAACTTTTAATTAGCCTTCAGCTATTTGCTTACTTTGTTACTTATTTACTTATTTAGCCGTTTGTTTTCCTTAAAAATAAAATAAATAAAATTACCCGAAATCAGGTAAAAATACCCTCACCGCCGGCAACGCTGCCACACCGAGATGATGCGCTGCGATGGCGTGCGTCGTCGCAACGCAGGTGTAAACTATGCGTTGATCCGTTGCGACGACGCAACAAACTCACTAATGAGGCCTCACTCTAAAGGTGCCCGGTTATTGGCGTGTAGGAAGCCTTTCACGGAGACGATTCTCACTCTTTACAAAGTCCTTTATAATCAAATTGATTTCCTATAAATTATTGCATGTTCTAGGCTGAATACAGCGAAACATATAACGATAGAACTCTATGCCGTCTTCTCTGTTTCCTGATAACTACAATTTGAGTATCTACAAGGCCAGGGTGAACAGGTATCTTCTAGATCTACGTGCTCCATCTTCGGCCACATCGTCGCTTAACATCAGGCGAGATGGTGGTCAAGCGTAGATCTAAAATTTGTAAAAAAAAAACGATGTACCTGTATTATCAATAACCGGGTCTACACCGGCCGATCCACGTTCAGATCCAAATTCGAATATTTGCTTCGTTTGGTTCGTCGTCGCATTTTACTTTCTGGTTACCACGTAGTCTCGTTCTTTTGTGGTTTGGATTGGGCATGACGCGTCCACACCGACCGTGCGTTTGGATCGTGTAAGCACGGTATGGACCCCGGCTTTTAAACACCAACACAAAAGGAGGGGTGTTTTAAGTTTGACCACTGTGTGTGTCTGTCTGTAGCACCGTAGGTCTTATACGGGTTAACCGATTTGGATGCGGTTTTTTCATTTGGATGCAGGTGTTCTAGCCGTGGTTCTTAGACATGTTTTGTAAGAAAGAAATTTTTACTTTTTGTAGGTTTTTTGTGTCGGGGGTGTTTAAATTTTAGTTTATACATGATATTTGATTGGTTTTTTTCCTTTCGCTCTTACTAACGCGTCGTACATCACATTCCAGGTGACTCGCGAGCTAGAACGCGGCAGCCAGGACGCGAGATACTACCAGGAGGTGATTGCGCCGCGTCAGCTCGCAAACTTCAGACCGTTCAACTTCGACGAGTGGTGGGGCCGCCGCAAGCTCCAGAGCATAAACCGCCAGAACCACCGGTCTTCGTAGATCTGTTAACTCTTACATCTAACCAATAATCCCTGTGGTTCGAAGTTGGTGATACTTCTGAAGAATGGAGGGCGCGAGAGTGAAGGGAAGCCAGCTTTGCAGGTTTGACCACCAGCTCGAAGCTTTAGAATCAGAAATCAGCTGCGAAGCGACGATTGAAAACCGGGAAACATTTGTCTAAATGGAATAGGAACGTGGATAAATTAAATGTTCCTTCCGACAACGTCTGACGTTTCTGTCGAATAAAAAATAGACACTTTATTTTTCCACGCTATCCATTCGTGTTACAGAAGTTGTGTGTTAACCCTGGTTGCTACCAAGTAGCGACTTCGTCAGTGGCTTCCCTATAGCCTGCATACCGCAGGAGTATCGCAAATGAATCGGACCATAGCTACCACAGGATTTAACTTCATCGACAAAGATAGGACCGACAGAAAGATAATGGGCGGATTAAACTCACATAGGAGCCAGATACACCGAGATTATGAGCAGATACACTGGGATAATGGGTTACCCTGAAAAAATGGGAAGATACAACGAGATAATGTACTAATACCCTAAGATAATGGGCAGTTACACCGAGTTAATAGGCAGTTACACTGAAATAATGGGCAGATACTCTGAGATAATGGGTAGCTACACCAAGAGAATTGGCAGATGATAGAATCCTATTTTATAGATGTCTTTGTCTTTTGTTTTAAATATGCCTTTTTTTCCAATGAACTAGATTTCTAGATCTTATTCATGTTGAGAATATAGTCGGTCTCTTTTTTCCACATATAAAAATAAAATAAAATAAAGTGAAATATGCGGTCCTTGCATGCAATTCGATAAACAACTGGTCACTCCTTCCAGCAGTATGTAGTTTTCAACTAAAATTCGCCACAAATGCATGTAACTCAATTTCTTTTTTCTATTATATATCTTTTTTTCCATTCCATAATGCGAATTGCGTAATTTGTTTTAAATGAAATACAACAAAAAGATTGACCAATCTGTTTTTAAAATCTCATATAAATATTTTCAAATACATTATCAAATGCCCCAGAAGGAATAAGACACTTTTTAGCCGAGTTATTTAAATAATGCATTTAATTCTCTTCATCTTAGAGACAATGGACATCAGTAATCAGTATACACATTTATTTTGTTTCCCTTATGT
The DNA here is from genome assembly GCA_951640565.1 of Petrophora chlorosata. Lineage (NCBI taxonomy): Eukaryota > Metazoa > Arthropoda > Insecta > Lepidoptera > Geometridae > Petrophora > Petrophora chlorosata. Next base: position 13,545,334 of record OX621201.1, on the reverse strand, counting down.
GAACTTTTGGAAGCCCTGTTAGTAAACTTTGTAATGTTGTTTGAATTTCTGCTGTTCACTTTTTATACACCGTGTACTTTGATAATTTAAAAATGTTAATTAGGGTGAGCACAAACCAATTCGAATATAATATAATTACTAAGTTTTTATCGAGATTACGAAGATTTAAGGCATGGGACTCTTTTGTCACTACAGTTTAGTGTCTAAAGTAAAACAATACTTTGTTTTACTTTTGACACTAAACTGTAATTTGTTTTTGGTTACAAAGGAGGGTCATATCTTAAAATCTTTGTAATCTTGATACAGTTACGTTGATGTTGAAATGTTTGTGCTCACACCACAGTTTGTTATATGTTTCTCTAAAATCATCATGAAAAGGTCAAAACTTACTGACAAAGATGGTTTTTCCTATTCTATAAACAGGATATATATAAACCTGGGAAATTTAAAGCTAAACATCCGTATTTTTCGAAACTCTGGCAAAGAAAATGGTTGATTTTAAAATTAACCGTTTGTGAGTTATTCACTTAATTTTAAAAAGTGGAAGGCCATGAACGTTTTCACTTCTGAGTAAAATTAAAAGAAACACGGTGTATAACAAATCCACTCGCGCCAAACTTGATGGCGGCTGACTGGCGCATCACGTGATCTGCGCAGATACAATTTTGTATGCGATTTTGTTACTGCGCAGGTCATGTGGTGCGTCTGTCAGCCGCCATTAAGTTTGACGCGATGTTTATTCTTCTTATATTAGTCACAATGTTTGTTGAGATTTTTGCAATACTGAGATTAACTCACGGTACACACTATAAGAAATGTCACCTGTTGTTAAACTTTTAATGTATACTAACTTTTTGAATGTTGGTTCATATTTAAAATGTACGGCTAAAATTTGCATGAAGGCGATCTTAATAAGAACATTTTTTTTCTAATGCAATACAATACGATACTTCATTACTTACCAAAAAATACCCCGACACAAAAAACCTATAAGAAAAATGGCTCAACCGACTTAATATATAAAACATGTCTAAGAACCACCGCTAGAAAACCTGCTTTTCTAATTAAAAAAACCGCATCTAACTCGGTTCACCGTTTAAGAGCTACGGTGCCACAGACAGACACACTCAGTGGACAAACTTATAACATCCTCTTTGCGTCTGGTGTTAATAACAGAAAACAAGTTTACAGAAATTATGGCACAATATTATTAATCAAGTCTCAAAGTTAAAAATTTTCCCGTCATTAAACGTCATACATGTTCAAGCAGTTTCTTTCCACTCATTAAAGTTTCTATCAATAGGTGACTATTCTTACAGGGTGTATATAAAATTGTTCTTATGTTACACATTGTTCAAGCCCTTTGCAAATGTAATCCATATCCATAACTAATAGATTACAGTAAAATTAACAATGACATTTTATGAAATCAGGTACCACAGTTTGTTGTGAAGTAGAATAGATTTGCAGTTATTTCAAACAAGTTGTGATTTAAATACATGCTATATAAAATGTTATAGATATTCGTTATTAAAGTTTATCTAACGGATAGTCTGATAATAGTCCTCAATGTTTTATAAGGATGAAATTGTTTAAAGACTTTAAATCATAAAAAAATATACTAAACGATCAGGCTTATTCTGTAACTTTAACATCTATCGATACCTTTCAAAGGGATAGCGATTATGATCGTGAACTCGATTTTAAATTGGAATTGTCAAAGTTTTAATCCCAATCGCTATCAGAACGAATTATTACATAAGTGAAAGAAATCGTCACATAGCGGTTCAAATAATGCGTTACTGGTAGGTTCTTTATAACCAGTAACTTCCGATTATTACCAATTTGACGTATCATCATCCCATCACGTTCCCACTGCTGGGACACGGGCCTTCACTCATCGAGAGAGTATGGGCCATAATCCACCACGCTAGCCCAGTGCGGGTTGGTGTATGTCACATGTCTTTGGATTTTTGTGCATGACATGCCGGTTTTCTCACGATGTTTTCCTTCACCGTTTTAGAGAGCGAGTGTTAAATTCGCACATAACTAAAGTCAGTGGTGCGGGGCCAGCGGGATTCGAATTCGGGTGCGTCGGATCGAAAGTCGCACGCGCTGTCACTGAGCCACACTCGTTCTCTTATAATCAATTTGACTTATATTTAATTAAAATTTAAACGTCAATTAAGCAACATTCACTGAAATATCTTTCAAAAATGAGTCGCGGTCGCAATCGCTAGTTTATCGATCTGAAGTTATTGTATATCCTTTAGATGTCAATTTAAAAGGAACCGCGATAGATGTTAGAGTAGACAATAAGCCCCCAGCTTGATGGTGCTTGGTATAGTATGATATTTAAAGTATTTCCACAGAATACTAAGAGACAGAAGCATCACTCCGCAAAGAAATTTAAACAAATAGCGACTCTTGCTATGACGCAATAAAATTCAATTCAGCTCGCGTAGCGCTGCATACCTACCAGTCATATTAACCTACAGAGCGCCTCTCTTTCTATCGCATAGCTCTTATCTCTTCTGACGCGACACGTGTAACGACGTGCGACCCGCCGTCGGTGTTCGGCTATGTACTTGTAGCTTCGTACCTACAGTGCGGAGTGCGCTGGGCCTGGTACTTCCTAAAGCAGAACCACTAGGTCATTCATACTATTTCATACCTTTATAAAACATTGAGTCCTATAACAGACTTCCTTACGTCACGGCTTCAGGCAAAGGATATGTGATGTAAATTACTTGAAAAAACTAAGCAATAATAAACGTTACAAGTTGACATGAAGTCGGGAAACCATGTTTTAAAGTTTTCAATGATATTATGTATGTAGGCGATCAATATGTAAATAAGGTAGTTATATAATTTCTATGTTTAATTTCGTAGAAGTAAGAAATGATTTTCGGTATGAATTAGAAATCGGCTAGGAACTTTTTGATCATGACTTCTTACATTAAACGCTTCTAGGAAACTTTGTGACGATGCAGTACATACATTAAATATTTACTTTGTTTAGACACGAACTTTGGACGAGATCTCAAGATAAATGTATTTTATTGGCTTACTGTTCTCGTTTGCCTAATTTTCAATCATAAAACCTATTGCATTATGTCAAAGTATACTGACTAAACGATTTATTCAATAGACGACCTGCCCGCAACCACTGAATATCTTTTAATGAATCAAACGATTGATACCCTTATCATGAACATTAAGCTTCGAAAACAACACCTAAATATAGCAATAATACAAGTTTACATTACTTTAACATTTTGACCGTGTACGTTTAAAATCTAATCAACGAATTCGGTATATATGTACGGTTGTAATCTTCGATGTTGAAGTATACACGTGCATTGTAATCTTTGATGTTGAAGTATACACGTACATTGTAATCTTTGATGTTGAAGAATACACGTGCATTGTAATCTTTGATGTTGAAGTATACACGTGCATTGTAATTTTCGATGTTGAAGTATACACGTGCATTGTAATCTTCGATGTTGAAGTATACACGTGCATTGTAATCTTCGATGTTGAAGTATACACGTACATTGTAATCTTCTATGTTGAAGTATACACGTACATTGTAATCTTTGATGTTGAAGTATACACGTGCATTGTAATCTTCGATGTTGAAGTATACACGTGCATTGTAATCTCCGATTACATTACATTCCAATTCTCGATCCACGCCTGTACTTAGCATTTTACTTGTATATACGTTTTGAGTGATGCAGTGCTGTAAGATTATGGATTTGAATAAAACATTTTTTTATTATGAACTTGGATTTTATTTGTCAATCGACTCTATCGTAATTCGTACCTAATATTGATATTGTAATAGCAAAGGGATAAAAGTTTGCTAGTCTGCATCGCAATATCTATACATTTGACGTCACAACACGTGTTTATCTAATGATAAGTAAAGTAATAGGGGATCGGACAGTAATCGAGAAAAAATTTAAAATGTAGTTAGAACGAATGTTCGTCGAACCAGAAAGATCATTCAATCAATATTTTTGTGAAATAATAATGATTTATATTTTTAAATCAATAAATAATTCTGACATTTTTAATCTGTTCTTCATCTCAAACGAAACAACAATCACAGTATATAACGTCATTTGTAGGCAAATGCCGTGAGTCAAGCTTGTGTTTATTTTACGATTTTGCTTTTCATAAAATGTATTTTTGCTAATTTTTTCCTTCCATTACTACAATATAGTCCCCAAACTTCACAAAACGTATTAGAATCTCTTTGCAAGTTTTATTTCGAAGACTTTGTCGTTTTCTACTTACATATGACATCACAAGTTTTGAGGTGACCTTTTGCGCGGCAATATTTGAAACATAATACTTAAACATAGTTTTAAGTCCTTATAGATCGTTATTTCACTTTCCACTAAACACTAACACTTTCTCAAAAGTTGTTCGATCCCCTATTGGTTTGTTGCCGTTCTTATTGAGGAGGTTCTTTCAAAACTTTACTATTTCACTTTTTGTGTTTTTTCACAATCTGAGAAAATAGTTGTTTAGGTATGCAGCCTTGTAGTGGAATAATCTAATTTTGACGAAATCCTTTTAATATTTTTTTTGGTAAGTATAATTATCAAGGATTCGTCCAATTTTATTTTCGCGGAGTGTAAATTTTAATTTTTCCAAACAAAAAATAATCAGTTTTATAGAAAGTGGAATAGTCAAGTTTTGAAAAAAAAAGCCCCTTTATTTATTATACTTAAAAAATAATCTACTGCAGTGCCGCCTGGTATGTCGGATGTAAAAAAATCTATGATTATGTACCTATGTATCTATGAGTGTGCCCCGCGGCTTCCCGAGTCTTCTTCCGATCTTTTTCCAGGACTTAATGTACAACACCAAATTTCGTCAAAATCCGTTCAGTACTTTTTGCATGATTGACTAACAAACATCCATCTATCCATCCATCCTCACAAACTTTCGCATTTATAATATTAGTAGGAAGAAGGATACCTATTCCTAACTGACACCCGTTCAGGAGAAACACTTGGCCACAACAAACCAATCAGAACTCCAGATTTGCACGCATGTGTTTAACGTGGACTTTTGTGGAGCTCTGATTGGTAGCCTTTCTTCTCGAATGCTTCCACAATTATTATTCTGTTAATGTGCGCGCCCCTCCAGCCCTCCACAACAATTTTCATACAAATGATCGATTTATGTCAAACAAACCTATTGCTCGAGATTTAATACGAGATTTCTAATACTTTATCTTTGAATACGAATATATCTTACTAGCTAAGCTTGAGGTAGGTTAAAACTAGGTTTTTTTCTTTAATTTGCTTGGGTAAACAAACAGTGATACAATAAAGATATGTTAAGTAAGAGTTATTTAAGAAAAAAGGATTGATTGTAACACCAGCAGCATTCACCACGAATTACTTGTCTATATAATTTTACTAAAGGTTAGCCAAAGAAAGAATAAAATACTTAGTAGGTATCAAGTAACATTTTTTTTAATGCAAAGCTCGTGTTGCTACAATGTCTACAATATTAAAATTAGTGTTATTTGATTCTACTAACCGATACAAGTTAGATATATTGAACTTATATTGCTCGAGGTTCAATATATCTAATTAGTTTAACCTACCTCAAGAAATTTTCAAAGTTATTGTGAAACCGAATATAGAATATAAAAAAGAACATATAAAACTAAACGAATAAACAGGCGAGCGACTTCAACCGCGAACCCGGCAACCGCTAAGCTTCTTAGCGTACGGTCAACGACAAAAGTTGCTGAACATTTTGCGATTCTTTGATTGACTAGGTATACCTTCAATATAGGTATGTCTTATATCTCTGAAGGTTGCATTTAAAAAGTCTGTTACACTGTGCGAATAAGGTAATTATATTTTTAGTGTTATTGACAACTGAAAGATTGTAAATGTTCATCTACTTATGCCGCTGACTGTACCGAGCAAAGATGCTTCATTAATATTGTGCAGGAAAGAAGAACTTCAGCAGGTCCTAGGTTTCATTCTGCCATTTAATAAAACCACAAGGCTTTTGTCCTTGTTTCTCATTAAAGGAGTTCTCGGTTCTAGGTAGTTCTGACTTCTGTTCGTAGAACCGCTTCGTAGCTACAATGTGTGACGAGTAGCGGCGTGCAATATGAGCTCGCGAGCCTGCGGTTTCATTATTACACTAACCAGGCAAATAGAGACTTGTGTTCAGAGAAGCTACGTTTGTGACGAATATCTTGCTTTGCGAAAACGTTAATTATCTACTAAGTCTGTTTAACTAAACTTAATTAATCTGGGCACCCAAGGTAGGTATAACATGGTATGTATGTATGGTTTATCTCAAGAAAAAAATTCTGATCTGAAATATAGGTAAGTACTCAGGATTCTGATCTGAAGTATAAGTACTCAGGATTCTGATCTGAAGTATAAGTACTCAGGATTCTGATCTGAAGTATAAGTACTCAGGATTCTGATCTGTAGTATAAGTACTCAGGATTCTGATCTGAAGTATAAGTACTCAGGATTCTGATCTGAAGTATAAGTACTCAGGATTCTGATCTGAAGTATAAGTACTCAGGATTCTGATCTGAAGTATAAGTACTCAGGATTCTGATCTGTAGTATAAGTACTCAGGATTCTGATCTGAAGTATAAGTACTCAGGATTCTGATCTGTAGTATAAGTACTCAGGGTTCTGATCTGAAGTATAAGTACTCAGGATTCTGATCTGTAGTATAAGTACTCAGGATTCTGATCTGTAGTATAAGTACTCAGGATTCTGATCTGAAGTATAAGTACTCAGGATTCTGATCTGAAGTATAAGTACTCAGGATTCTGATCTGTAGTATAAGTACTCAGGATTCTGATCTGAAGTATAAGTACTCAGGATTCTGATCTGAAGTATAAGTTGCGCGTATTTCCGCTGCACTGCCATTTACTTACATATCTAATCACTAGCTTTTTCCCGCGACTTCGTCCGCTAATGATAGAGGAAGCCCATATTCGTATATTTCCAAGACCACCTTAACAAGACCTCCCTAGTATATCAGAGTGCTTACTACGATGAGGTCAAGCTGTATCTTCTTAGTCACCCAACCGATTTTGATGTAACATACATATAATCTAACTTGGGATTAATGCTACCAAACCCTGAAAACCACATTAAAATCCGTTCAGCAGTTTCCGTGTCTATCAATAACAAACAAACAAAAATTCTAAAAACCGTGTTCAGTATATTCTACAAGTCTAACTAGTCCATCCTATAGTTCTATCCTATAGTTGGTCATCTTATAGTTCTATCTGATCTTATAGTTCTATCCTATAGTTGGTTATCTTATAGTTGGTATCCTATAGTTGGTTTTTTCAAAAATATATTCAATGTACAGAATTGGCTGAGTTCCATTTGGATCGGACAACTTTTCAGAAAGTGTTTTATATTAACTACAATTAATATATATAGCCATGAAAAATACTATTTTAATTAAATAACGCTCTAAAAGTACCTAAAACTATGTTTAAATATTATGTTTCAAATAGTGCCGCGCAAAAGGTCACCTCAAAACTTGTGACGTCATATGTAGGTAGAAAACGACAAACTCGTCGAAATAAAACTTGCAAAGAGATTTAAATACGTTTTGTGAAGTTTGGGGACGATATTGTAGTTATGGAACGAAAAAATTAGCAAAAATACATTTTATGAAAAGCAAAAACGTAAAATAATCACAAGCTTGACTCACGGCATTTGCCTACAAATGACGTCATGCGCTGTGATTGTTGTTTCGTTTGAGATGAAGAACAGATTAAAAATGTCAGAATCACTAGATTTTATTTATTGATTTAAAAATATAAATCATTATTATTTCACAAAAATATTGATTGAATGATCTTTCTGGTTCGACGAACATTCGTTCTAACTATATTTTAGATTTTTTCTCGATTACTGTCCGATCCCCTCTTGTTGGGCGGGCAGTTTTCCGCAATTAGGCCGTTAGTCGGCCCTTTTTGCGTGATGGGGTGGCGGCAGCTAGTCCAGCCACCCGATGTCATTCAGAAAGGCCAGCAGCTCTCCGATTTCGGCGCAGGCTTCTCTGAACGACCCCGGCGCGCCCAGGAACTCTGCTCGCTGGGTCGCCACGCTGCTGCACTCCAGGAGCACATGCGGCGCTGTTTCGTCTGCCTCCAGGCAACCTCTGCACAGGGGGCTGTCAGTAACACCTAATGTAAACAGGTGTTTGTTTAGTGAGCAATGGCCGGTGACGATTCCGATTATTTTTCGGAGTTTGTCCCGGTTGAGATTGCGGAGTTTCCTGGAGTATCTCGGGTTTAAAACCGGATGTCCGATCCCCTATTATAGGTATAGGTAAGTAGATAGATTTTAAACTTATTTATGTAATCAGTAAAATTCAATTGTTAGGTCGGTCGCCGACTAACAATTGAATTTTACTGATTGAAATAAAGTAAATATTTCTAGATAATAATGATCAATTAACAAAAACAGTTGGAGTCAGGGCAGCGTCGCGGCGCAGCGGAGGCTGAAGGAAGATTGATGAAGTAATTTCAAATATCTATCAAGGATCTATCAAACATCAATATAATCAGTAATTAGTGCTAAGGTATTTATTACCTTAGTTTTTTGCTGAGTCGGAACCTTTTCCTGACATCGCGCAACGTTTTATTGTTCTTTAATAAATACCTACATATCTAATATAATTATATTAGATAGGTATGTAGGTATTTATTGTATACATATAGTAGGTATTAGCTATATTTTATTTTTCTCTGTTATTTGTATGTATAGTATGCCTAATGTTATAGTTTAATGTAATGTTGCGTGTGTGTCATGTCTTTTCTTTCTTTCTTTCTAATTTACCTACGCCTCATTCGAAATTCGAATTCAAAATTCGGTCAACTAAACTCACTAACTGTATGGGCACTTAGGTACTTTTAATTGACTTCTAATACTTACCAAGCCACGATCCAAAGTGATAATGATAAGCTCTACAGAGAGCGATTAGCTTCATAACGCTAATTACTTAGTTAAATCGCACCGGGCGCAGCTTAATTAAGTGTTAACAGAAACCGAAGCTTTTGTTATAAGTAGGTATAAGTGAAATCCGCAGGGACTAAAGTTAATATTTGAATAGAGTTTTATCTACTTGAAAATATGAGTAGGTATTGTAATATTCTAGGAAAAAGGTTTTACGAACTTGAAATTTATGCTACAGGTGCTATCGGGTTTAAAACTAAGTTGGCGCACATTATAGCCAGACATTTCTGTGGGCACAGCATGTGCCAGCTGATACCTAGGTACCTACTTATTTATTTACCTACTACCTACTAATTAAACCAGAGTTATGTAGACTAATGTAGACTCCAAACTTGGACGCTGACAAACGCAGCACTCCAATGGCAACGCCGCGCGCCGTAGACGACACCCACAAGACGCCGACGTACCCATGTTTGTTCGACGATAATTTGCGTACCATTGATCCGATCTTTACAAAATTTACTAGGCTAGTAGTTCATGTGAATGAACATGAACTAAATCAGTACAGGGCTGCAAAGATACGGCGGTCGCGAGGTCTTCAGAGCGAACTATAGATAGATCTATAAACGCTTTATTGGTAAAAACTTTAAAGAATTCATGAAAAACAAGTAAGTACCTCCATTTCATAGTAAACAACAGACATAATCTTATCGCTCAAAGCGTTCTCTTCCAGACAACCTTTGAAAAGAAAGAACTAACACAATTTGGAAGGACTGTGTTTTTTGTCGTTATTACTCTTCGATCATATTATTAGATACTACATTTAATAGGTAGAATCATAATTTAATTTAACTAATATCCTATAGAAATTTGATGACCAGTTGGTAGGAGAATTGGTTTGTTCCAGAAAACTAAGTTATTACAATATTGCTTTAACCTACAGAGCGCCTCTCTTTTTATCGCATCGTAACGACGCGCGACCCGCCGTCGGTGTCCGGCTATGTACTTGTAGCTTCGTACCTACAGTGCGGAGTGCGTTAGGCCTGCTATTAGCAGCTATTTGGGCAGTATGAAAAACAGTATAACCAATCAGTTAGTTAGATATAAAAGATGTCGAAGAAAATGGCGAACGTCGTATCGTTCAGTTGACTGTTCATTAGTGCGGTCCGCGGCGCGATAAAGGGCTCAGCCCTAAGCTTCTTTACGCGTAGTCTCATTACGCGTTCAGAGTTGCAGAGTATTTTCTGGCTTTTTATTAAATATGCTTTGAATAAGTCAACAGTTTTGTACAAACTTTAGAAGGTCGTTTCGTTATTTTCTGAATATTAGTTTTTGTTTTGTATTTTTTTTTTTATATTCTTTATTGTACACTATTGTAATATTTACAAAATATATGTACAAAGAGATGATTTATAAAATATATGTACAAAGGCGAGCTTAACCCTAAAAGAGTTTTCTTCCAGCAAACCCTTGAGGAAAGATTGTATGAGTTTTATTTTATTTAGTACTCATAGGTACCTACTTACCTATCTATGCAATGTTGCAATGTGTCTAGGTAGTTAAGCTAAATGATACAAAAGTGAACCATATATGATAGTCCAACGTAGATACAATAATAGTTAGATAAAATAACTACTAGGTAGGTACTAGGCTTAAATTTTTACTTATTGTTAGCATGCCTAGTGATTCTTTAATATCCGAATCTCAAAAAAATATTCCATATTGATTACCTATTGTATTTTGCGCCTAATAACCTTTTTTCTAAGAAAGTAGGTTATGCAATAGGGTTATCACTACATAGTATAAAACAAAGTCGCTTTCTCTGTCCCTATGTCCCTATGTATACTTAAATCTTTAAAACTACGCAACGGATTTTGATGCGGTTTTTTTAATAGATAGAGTGATTGAAGAGGAAGGTTTATATGTATAATAACCGTGCGAAGCCGGGGCGGGTTGCTAGTTTAGAATAAAACAAAGAATAAATTGCAGTTTAACTTTATTTGCTTACCAAAATAGCTTCAGTCGTCGGGATCGGTCGATTTTTTTTATATTTTATTATTGCTTGTTTAAAAAAGTATTATTCATCATTATCGGAATCCTTTTCACTTGCATTAGTCGTCGTCGTTTTATATAAAATGAGTATAATTGTACAAGAAATGATGCAATGAGTACTGAGATAGGAAAAGCGTACTACTAGTACATATACGTATAAGTATCTGAAATACCTAATATTAAAAATAAGGTAGTACTTACTTATGAAGGAACATAGGTACTTTACGTAACATACAATACTCGTTGAGTAGATGAAACTATACTTAGATATACGTATTATTTAACTGAGCTACTTAATTTTTACATTCATTTTTGAATTCAGTTCGTTTTGACAACATGGTTCACTGTTTACCAACGCGTTTCATGTGAACATATTTTGATCGTGGTCCCAACAGTACAAAAATAGTTGTCGCCGTCATACGTATTTCTAACCCAATATTAATTAAACAGAAAAATTCGGGTTACAGCAGTTTAGAAATCCTTCAAGAAATTATTTTCGTTCAAACTCTTTTATAAAGTTTATCAAATATCCAAAATCTCTGTGCCAAAGTGGAGAGTTTAGTAGGAAATTGGTGGCCAATCTAGATTCCAAGCTCGAATAGTCGAGACACAGATTATACACCAGTTTGTAAAGCTCGAGGTTTGTCGGGAATTAGCCCGATCGCCCGAGCGCGTAATTTCTAGTTAGGTTTAATGCTTTTTGAAACAATAAATTACTTACTGGTGAAAAATTAGCTGTTGGTAGCGCGGGACCGATCGTAGCTTTTCTTTTAAAAAGGGGTGAACGGAATAGATCAAAGGAAAAGTTACTTCCATTCGTATATGTACCTATGACATTGAGAGAAAACACTTTTGTATTTTTTTTACGTGTGGAAAAAGGCCATGAATATTTTTACTGAATTCCAAAGTGTTTTTCCAGAAGGTTTTCAACAAAACACACCTGTAGAAATTACATCGACAACTCATAAACAGCGTATCAAAACACTAAATATTATCATAAGAAAAAGTCTATCGTTCTAACTTCTCTAGATCTCTAAAAGTACCGTACCTACAGCTTTCCTTCTTCAGTTCAAACATAGTCTGGTATCCTTAAGTTAAGTCACAATAAAGCAGATGTTACTCATTGCATCAGATTCTTCTAGAAGGTATTTAGGCTTCAGCGGTGGCTGGTGTGGACTGCGCGGTGGCTACGCTGGTGGTGGTGGATACGGAGTCAGGGTCGGCTTCACGGACGCCCAACCAGGGGACACGCTTCTGGAGCTCCGCCCTGGGAAAAAAAGGAACTATTAGCCCATTGGCATCGCGAGATCAAATTCTTTATGGTAACGCGAATTCTCTACGTAACAAACTGTTACCTAGCATCTACTAAAGCTAGATTTCCTTTATTATACAACTCAGTGACGAGACGAACCGGTCGCTAACGGCTTATGGTAAAGCAACGTGCCTGCCCATAATAGATGCAGCGCACCTAGAACTTTATTTTGCTAAATTTTGCGCGGCACTGCTCTACGCTTGTCACCGCGGGCGGCGGGTTCGATGCCCGCTAAGGGACATATGTTTTATAAGCGCAATTTTTTCCTTGTCTGGGTGTTTTGCAACCATGATTCTCGCAGTTCCTGGTTCCTTAGATAAACGGTAACCTAGTTGGGGACCATGATCTATGTATGTGATCGTTGGGCGATATTTATTTATCGCAAAAACGCAAAACACCTAGTAGAAATAGATCCTGTTCTTTTTTAAAGACACAATCTATTTTAGCTTCACTCAGGATTGTAGGTGATATTTGATCTTGTTAGATAGAAACGAGCGTCAAAGGAAAGCCTGCCAAAGCATTGAAGATAGTACTTTCCGGGTTGACGATACACGAGGTTGAGACCTTTGAACCTTTACTTGCAGTTATTAGGATCGTGCTACAATTTGTTAGATATCAGTAAAATGCAAGATTTATATTATTTAGTACTTGTACCTGCGCCCCGCGGGTTTGGCCGCAGTTTCCCGGCCAATGTCCTTTTCCTGGACTTAAAGTACCAAATTTCATCAAAATCTGTTAAGAAGTTTTTGCGTGATTGAGTAACAAGCAACCATCCTCACAAACTTTCAATCAATCAATCAATCAATCAATAAGCCCTCTATCCTGAACTCCCGTCTGTTTCGAAGTGTTTGTTTCCCTCATTTAGAGGATATCTCTAAGTTCAGTGTGCCTTTTGGCAAAGACCGCCTCTAACATTTTCCATTGTGTTCTATCTCTGGCAACCCTTCTCCAGTAAGGGCCCGCCGTAAGCTTCAACTCATCTTCCCATCTCTTAAATTGTCTTCCCCGCTTCCTTTTTCCATCTCTGGGATACCAGTCTGTCACAATTTTACTCCAGTTTTCCTGAGCATGTGGCCTGTCCATCTCCATTTTAGTTGGTCTATCTTCATAAGTATGTACTTGTGAATAACTCTTGTTTTGGCTCTTTAGCATTTATTATATTAGTAGGAATATAAGTAAGACTTTACTCAGAATTATATTTAGTTAAGTCAATGTTTCTTGTTATTGAGGGAAGGTGGTACTGACCTGTATCTGGGATGGTTAATAGCGTAGACCCATGGGTCTATGCAGGAGACAATCTTGCAGCACACGGCTGGAATCATTGTTGCGATTGGCGTCAAGAGAGACCTGCCAAATTAGAAAACATACGATCAGACATGTTCCTGAAAGTCTAATATGCATAAAGATAGTCATGGATGGAGTATTCTTGGATTCAACAAGAATTTAAATAGCACACGCCACCAGCTACTTCGAATCCGTGGCGTAGTTATTAATTTGGACATATCATAATTAAACAAACATGATGTTAAGAGCTACTGTTTCCCGATTCTTATAATCTAGGTGTCTTCAAATCCAGAGTGAATCGTTATAGGCAATCATGATCCATTATCGACCGCGTCATCACCTTCCATCAGGTGAGATTGTGGTCAAATGCATGCCCGTCTTGTAATAAAACAAAGACCGATTCAACATTTCCAACAGACTTCAAGAGGTTTAACTTTTTAGATTGACCAAGTGAAATAAGTAGGTACTTACATAAATATAAGTATTATAAGAATCACTGGGCTTACGTGATAGTCTAACTCGAAGGTTAGGTATAACTTCTACCCGCCCTTATCTCGTCTAGACATCAACTGTCCCACTGCTGGTGAATCCCTAATTTACTACGGTTCACCTACATAGTTATCAACCTCTATTATTTTGTTAGTGACCAGTCGTTAATTTTTGTATGAAAGTTTTAAATGTTCGTGCTAAATGGTGGTTGGATAGAAAAAGAATAAAACGAATCTCTTGAACGCAAAGTCGAAATAATTCTAAAGATGGATACAGCCCGCAATATACAGATAGAGGAGCCCGCAAAGTTCAAGTCTTTACCGAGAGCTCTATGGAAATCGCTCAATAACTTTCGGCCACTGCGTATTGGTTAGCAGGGGCTTTCGATTCCAGGACTTGCAAATATTCTCTCGGCTAACAATGTTTGGCAGAATACATTTATTTTTTGATGATTTCAGCGGATTTATTTATGAGGGACAATATCTACGCAAGTTAGCATTTGAGGGGAGGCACTAGGAACGTAGGTATATGTGCGTTTTACTTTTGATATGAATTGTCAGAACTTGTTTTATGTTCAGATGTATTCTTGCAAAACTTACCTTCGAGATGTGCTTCGAAAGCTGCTCTAGCGATACTAATGTCACGAAATCGTTCACACTTTAGCACACATTTCTGCGGCCAATTTTCGTAAAACTTGAATTAACAGCAAACAAGCAATTCAAAGGCACATTTAATTATTGTAAGCAAATCTAGCATTTTTGATTCGCTTATAGCTATGGGTAAATTTTGACTGGCAGAGCAATCCTACCGTCTGCGCCACTGTCAGTGCAAAGCTTGCAAATATTACGTCATATCAAATCAGGAGAATAAGGAAAGCAAGTATAGCAGTATTCAATGGAGCAATCATTGTTTTTTTGGCCATATACCTGTCCCCAAAAGCACCAGTCATTGCGACGAAAGCGTAAGGCGTCCACCCACAAATAAACAGGAAAAAAATTGTGAAGGCCACTTTAGCGATCCTGATCTCTATGTTCTTGCTGGCGTCTTCCTTGTTGGCAGCCAGAGACTTCACGTTCATTTTCTTGGCTTGGTCTTGCAACATGCGTTCGTGAAGACGGACCTGAGGAAATGTAAGTAACCTATTATTCCCAATCTAATGAATATATTTGAGAAGTCAGCTCAATATAGGTGGTCTGAAGTAAGGTCAGGCCGGGTTCGTAAGATTAATTGATTTTTAATCACATTCTGGTTTTGTTTTACAAAAATAAGGTAGCCTCGAACCAAAAGAGATTTAACTAGTGACCTAAATGATCCAACTGTAAACTGTCGATTAATAAAATTTTTAGTTAACATAACCCACAAATAGGCAATATCAAATTAAAGTAAATAACCAAAAAAGATATAAATAGATATATATATATATAGAACCAGAATGGCGGTTATTTACTTAGATTCTCTTTAAAAAGAGAATCAAAGTAAATAACCGCCATTCTGGTTCTACAATACAATTACCGCCAACTGAGACAATCGAAATGAGGATACACCTTTATTGGTACTAAACAATGCCATTAAATCATAACAAATATTATCACAATCTGTACCCAAAATGTCCCAGTTTGATAAAACATTGAACTGGAGGACCGAAAGTTCACCGGGACGAACTTGAGTCCCTCAAATGCCTACAGTTATATAAATGGTTGTTTTAAATCGAACAAAGAGATTCGTTTTAGTGAAACACCGCTGAGAAATATTTATAAACCTACATATGTTGGCTTTTAGCGATAAGGCCGCCCATTGTAACACTTTCTTTAATTTCTTACTCACTTACTCACTTACTTTAAAAGTTTTTTTGTAATGTCTGCAATTTAATGTTTGCAATAAAGCGTTCATATATCATCTATCTATCTATGTTTATAGCTTTAAATTAGGACTGTGGGTACATTCAAACGTTTGATTAAGAATTAATTTAAAGAAAACCTTCTTAAAAGAATCAGTTAGCACCTCAATGGGATATTAAATATTTCCATTGGTTTCCTTTGGCGGTTATTAATAAACCAGTCGCTAAGCATGTCGAAATTGAGGCTTGGAACGATCTGCGGGCTTAGATGAAGTAATACTAGATTACTGACCGTGAACACTCTTTCAGAAATTCTGTCAGTAACTAAAGAAAAGGAACGTGTAATATCTACATGTAAATATCGAGCAGCTTTGACTAAAGCTCTACATTAAGTGCTTTGGACAGGGGCGTTATCTAAGTACCTAACCATATTTTATATATTCACACGATATCTAGTCACATTTTTTCATCAAAGGATCTATTCGCGGGCTTCAGAGAGATAAATTATTACGGTGGCTTACCGCCAACCGTTTCCCGTACCGTGGCAACATCGAAAAATAAATGTATTAGGATGCTACTATATTTCGTTATTTCGTTGAGGGGAGATTTAGTGCTTATAGAATCTGTGAGGAATGTACGATAGGACTTTGGTGGATGTCTGAGATGGAGCTCGGTTTGTGATGTGGTAGTGTTTACTGAGTTGTTTGACCTATCTTTTTAGTTTTGCTTGTAGCCTTAGATTGTGGCAGATAATTACTATAGAGTCTGTCAGACACTGAAAATACACGGGCTCTAGTGAATTTAGTTGCATTTTTAAGAGTTTTATACCTTACGTGTTGAACATACAATCCGAGTTGTTTGATCTAAATGGTAGAGTCATTGTAATAATTGACGTTCATAAGTGCGTCTGTGACGACAAAATTGAATTGACAAACTTTTGATTGATTGATTGATTGAATCGACAAATTTTTGGTATAAGGTCATTCGAATGAAGAGCAAATGTGTCAGCAATAAGTCAGCAGTAACAAAAGATTGGAAGGAGGAACATTAATTCCCGAATATAGACCGAGATTGCGTAGGATCAGATAAATGCCCAAACAATAGCGCTCGGTACCTAGACCTAGATGTGGAGTTCTTAGTCTATTGAAACTGAAACGAAGTGGAATTCGCTGCAGTTTCGCGGTCAAACGAATACAGTAGACGGCTTATTTCGTTTTATTGTTTTCCTTCGAGGTTTCTCACGGCCATTGAGTCAAGTCTAGAAAATTTAAACGCAATGTTGTTTCATTCGGCTCAGTTGAGTATTTTATACGTTACGGTTTTGGTTTATTGTTTGGAAAAGGCCGGCCCGAGGACGATATCGGCTGATAACAATGATGATTTTTTAAGTTGTTCTCTGTTGTTTATTATATCAAGTTAACTTGCTTAGGATATTTACTTTTGCTTCTTTAGGCTTCTTGGAAGTATTTTAGGGCTAGTTCTTCTTAAAGTTTCTAGATAAATAACAAAGATCAACATCTAAACTAATCTAATCAATATGAACAAATTTATCTTTACTTTTAAAAATTAGGCAAAGTGTTAGTATATTTTTATAGGTAGGTACCTTATTTTGGTCTCTACTCTCTTTCTATCTGCATTGAGACATTAATAAAATCATAATTATTTTTTTATGTACTACGCAGCTTCTCATCAGCAACGCCATTAGAGGTCCAACCCGT
This sequence comes from Petrophora chlorosata, assembly GCA_951640565.1. NCBI lineage: Eukaryota > Metazoa > Arthropoda > Insecta > Lepidoptera > Geometridae > Petrophora > Petrophora chlorosata. The sequence goes on along the minus strand of OX621201.1, from coordinate 13,527,649 downwards.
AAAGTGGCAAAAAGGGAAAATTGCCCTTTAATTTCTCCCCCTTAAATCGCCCCTTCCTCGTGATTTAGCACGAGTGATAATTAAAGTTGTGATTGTTCCGAGTTTTCCTTTCTTTTTTCCCTAACCGGAAATTGGACGCGTTTACCCGGACCGAAATTCAAAATGAAACATTAATTTATATAGATTTGTATTTTTTCTTAGGTTTGTATTTTTTTATTGCTGGCTAGCTTTTTCTGGCGACTTCATCTGCGTGAACGACAGAAAAAGCCCAAATTCGTATTTTTTCAAAGACCATCGTAGCAAGACCCCCCAGTATATGAGAGCGCGTACTACGAAGAGGTCAATCTGTATCTTCGTTTTCACCCAACCGATTTTGATGTAGCATGATTTATAATCTAAATTGGGACTATTGCTACAAAACCCTTAAATCGCATTAAAATTCGTTCAGTAGTTTTCTAGTCTATGGATAACAAACATACTTACAAACAAACAGACAAAATTCTAAATAAAGTGGATTCGTGTTCAGTACCTCTAAATAGTCGATCCCATTTGGTTTTTCAAAGATTTCTTCAATGTACAGAATTGGCTTAGTTCCATTTTTATAATAGTAGGTATATGAGATGGCCTCCAAAACGGTTTCGTGTGCCTCTAAGCTCTCATTTAGGATAGGTAAGTTAAGTACGGTGTGTTGACTGTGACCTCTCACATTCATATGTTTCTGAGTATAATCATGTAACCCGTAGCACATCATCATCATCCATAGCTTTCACATCCCACTGCTGAGTATAGGCATCTCTTATATCATGCCATTCGCCTTGGCTCTGTGCCATTCTCGTCCAGATTCGACGATTCTGATTTATTTGTTGTTTTATTAATTAATGCAATAGAGTGTACAATAGTTACATACCTAACTACCGAACTGGACTCTGTAGTATTAGGATGTTATGTAACTGTATAACGAGACGAGCTGGTCCTTTGCGTGATGGTAAGCAATACGCCAGCCCATAATAATAACAGCACCACCCAGAACTTTGTTTTGCAAAATCCTGCGCGGCGCTGCACTGCGCTTGTTACCCTGAGACAATTAGCTGTTGAGTCTCATAATGCCCAGTAATTTCGCTGGCTACAAAATGGATTTGGATGTAGCAATATACTTTTGTAGCACTTAACCCAGACAATGAATTTCTTCGTTAGTAATTCATGGCTTTGCAGCTTGTTTTATAATAATTTTCTTATTTGTTCGTTTTTGTTTTTACTTACAGTGACAACTTTTCTCATAACTTCGTAAGATTTACTACTTTATACATAATAGCTAAAACTATCATTTGAAGCTCAAGAGGAATCCAAAGTTCAATAAAAGTTATATATATATCGTACCTACAAAAATAAAGAGGAATTTAAACAAATCTCGCTACAATTTTCTCCGAACGACAAAGTTCGGGAGTTTTCGAGCGATTCGAAACTCGGAAATATAGTGAGTACCACTGAGAGCTGGTTCATAAAATGCAGCTCAAAGTATTAATGTCTGAGTCTGCAAGTTGCAGCTTTTAGAATTACTGACTTAAGGTCCAATTTAGATACATCAAATTTTAATCCTTCACTTGACTAAACTAACTAACTCCTAACTATTTTTATTTTGCTTACTTAAGACATATTTTCACAGAAATCTATTTTAATTATTCATTAGGTAGATTCATATAAAATATTAATCTATGAATCTACCTACAATATGAACACAGATCTTTGAGCAGTCGCAAACAGTTATTTTTATTCTGTCACACAATTCTGTCAGCTACTAAAAATGTTCAGAGATGAATATCACAGCTCATATTAAGAAGAGCTGTAAATCTGAGCAGCTCACGTTGAGCTGCCCTACGAGTCCAACGACTAGTTATTTGTGTTTGAACGAATGCACGAATTCCTTTCGGAAGTGTTTCGAGGTATTCCTGTGTTATGGGAAACTGGGATATTAGGTTTGGATGGTGTTTTTGTTAAATTGATTTTGTACTAGCAGACCCGACAGACGTAGTCCTGTCTTAACTATCAGCGCGCATTCTGTCAGTTATGTCAAACGCCATAAAGTTACATTAGGTAAATTAATATGGTCGTTAAGTTTCCTAAATATTTCTAATGTTCCGCGCAACTTTCTTAATTTTTTCTTCCATAAGAACCTTCTCCTGACAATAACAAACACAACAAAAAAAGAATTAGCGAAATTGGTCCAGCCGTTCACGCGTTATGCCGTGACCAAGCAATCTTGTTTTTTAATCTACGGGCTTGAATCAAATATATTATTAATAATATAAAAATATTAATAAATATAATATTATGTAATTGTTTATAAAAATTTGGTCTTCATCAAAATCGATTTTTTAAATATAGACAGCCCCGTGGTAAAGAATCAATAAAAACGATATATTATGATACGATCGATAAATGGTACAAAAAGATGAGTCTAGAACAGATCCAAAGGACACCTATTTTATTCACAATACAAGTCTGTTAGTAAGTTTGTACGGTTAAAAACGTAGTACAGTTAACTCGACAGTACCTCAAGATTCTCAAGTCCACTTTACTCGTCCGGAAATTTAATAAAGGCTCGCTTCCGAGCGGTTTGTCCAAATTGATAATTACGGCAAGAGAATTCGGTTTAAAGCCCGTCCATTAGCGGCTTATCCCAAACATTGTGAGAGGTGACGAAGTTTTGAGTGATTCACGCCAGGGAGAAGCCCAATGGAGAAGTTAGTCCGATAATATTTGTCTTCGAAGGGCTGGACTACAGGAAGACTAAGTAAATCCTGAATATTGCAAAAGACAAAGTGAGATAGAAATAACGTTGAGGAAGCCAAAACGAACAAATAGAATGGTGTCACAGAAAATAAAGTATATGTAGTATATATGTGTATGTGTGTGTGTATATATGTATTTATGTAATACTGGTAAGGTCAAGAAGCAGTGTTTGCGCTCTTCATTCTGAGACATCGGATATAAAGTCTCATTTATTACGCCTCTCTTTGACTAAAGTGACATGAATTTATAACTTCAGCTAATCGCGACGTCACGCGATTGGGTGATCTGATATTTGTGACGTATCACTGCTGTGCAGACTGAATTTGGGCGCCCGTTGTTGCCTCTATAGCCTTGTTTCCTCAACACTTCACACCTACTTCGTCCCGGAAACTTCTCGAAGTTTCCCGAATTCGGAATTGTAAACGGAGATTCTTTCTCCGTTTGCGGAAATCGATGTTTGATGTTCTGTATGCTTCGGCACCGTTGGGGATTTCATCACGATTGTCGGCAATGACCTGAGTTAGCTGACTGAAATTTGTTGTCTGTTTTGTTATTCTTGCTTGAGTTAACTAGTTAAATGATTGGGCTATAAAGGTGTAGCAGCTCTTCTGTTCTATATTGTACGCTATGTCATAATGAGAAATGACAGGCGTGGTCCAAAAATTAACGAAGTAAATGTCTCGCAATGCTAGTAAATTTTTTGCACTAGGCAAGGCGCTAACTTCAGAAACCCAAGTACGATATCCGCAAGAGGATCCTTTATATCACTCAAACCATTTTACCCATATTTCGCTCAATCTACCTCCATAATGAAAACCTCATAGAGGCGTAAAAAGTAATCAACACTCCGTACAAGCTTGTTATTAAGGTCGCGGCCCAGAGGGTTGAATAGAAACCAGTCCTTTCGAATATTAGCCAATTGTTTGCGAAATGGAAAACTTTTGTACAAAAACGCGGCCGACCGGAGAAATCACGAGACCATTGAGGTTTTGCATTACAGTAACATTTCATATTTATTGAAGATCAGTCAAACTCTACGATATTTCTTCTGTTTCAGCATGTTGTTGCAAGAGATCCCACTCCCCTGAGACGGCAATCTTAGAGGACAATCTTTCATGAGGTCGAAGGTATATGCCTGTGCTTTTTATCTCTTTTTATGAATTTGAATTTTAAAGCGTACAATAAAATAATCTAGTTCTTCTTAATAATCTTTATCTTTAAGGGGATAAGCCAGAACATTTTCTTTTATTAATATGTTCCATAGTAAAGTGGATCCTTTTGTCGCTCGTAAAAATGAGGGATCCCCGGGCCTTTCCGGGGCTGATCATTGCGAAATTAATCCCACAAAATAATATCGTTACCAGGCACAAATAGCGGATTTATACGAGAAATATGACTCGTAAAGAACTAATGAAATACGACAAGTAATACGGGAAATCTCTCAAGATTTTGTTGGTTATTGGTGCGTATACCAAGGAACTGCTTTTTTAACTTCTCAGTGACATAAAGAAGGAGTCTTCGAACGACGATTTCTCTTGAAGCTTTTAGGAACTCAGTTACTCGGACAATGAATACTCTCACATTCTCTAATAATGACTAATCCACAATGACTCAGCCTTTGTCACATTTTTAAAACATATTTTTAGTACTTCACCGTATTTTTCTTTTTACTTTTGCCATAGAGAAAAATTTACTTACAGCGCCAAACAACTGCGAGTAGAAGTAGCAGATCAGAGACATGGGGATGGCATAACTCCACACGAAGATGCAGGCTACGAAAACTTTGGTATCCTGGTCGTCGGTGAAGTAGTCGAAAGAGCAGGTGGTTAGGAAGCCCTCTGTAAAGGAAAGAACGTATAAGAAGTTTTTGAAGCTAATACATCTAATCCTTTATAGTCTTGGTTTAAATTTTAGACCAACTGTGGCTGATTCATCTGCGGTGACTGTACTATCATACCATTTATTCTGAAAAAAAAATCTATTTTAGGCTCTCATTGACGTAGAGCCCAAGCGTTACTAGGTTTATTTGGGTTTCTATAGAATAAAATAAGTATGTATTGACAATAGATAATAGAAATTGCGCAGGTTAGCAGAGTACCTACTTTTCTTTCCCACACGAAACGTCAGACGTTGACGTCATCGTTCTCTCTTCCCGCCATCTCGTCGCAGGCCCAGACGGAGATGGCGGGATATGCTCAAGGAACATATACTCTAGGGTATGCTAGACTCTTAATGGAAGGATTAGCCGGAAGCAAAAGACATTAAACTTTACGGAATGGAAGGAGGGTTTTGCAGTAGGACGATCACAGCTAAAAAAAAAATACTATGAAAAAAAAAACAAACAATAATACAATGAGAATTCTAAATAAATTTTTGGATTTATTCATGTTTCATTCCAATACAATCTTACAAAAGCCCTTTCATCGCCAGACTAACCCAAGTTTATTCATTCCCGTCGTTATTCAATCGAGCTTGTTTTCAGCCTTAATAAAATTACCATCATTAATTAGGAGTTCGATTAATCATAATCATCAAATTATCGTCCATTCATGAAGACAAAGCCCTAAACCGCGGCCGACGAACGATTTGTCAAGTTAGGAGTAACTAGGTAGGTATTTGATTGGATGATTGTAGTTGTTATGATGTATTATTTTGTTTTTTTTTTATTTGCTTTGCACTAACTTTTTTTTGCATTTGTCCAATCCATCCAAAGGTTCGCTGTTAGAGATTGCTTCAAGCGATATGACACACCGGCACCTTTTTAAAGTTACTGGCCGGCAGTTGTTCAGAAACTTGCTGTAAAGTTGCCAAAAGAAAGTTCCGGTCGACAATTTTATGTAACCGTTTTTAGCCAATTTCGAAGCTTTCAAATGATTTACGTCTTCATTTCAACTGAAATATCTCCTTTTAAGCACCTGTTTAGTAAGAAACGACTTGATAATTTGTTTATTGACAGTTAAGGCTCCAAGTTGTTTGAACCAGCTTCAAGAGCCGATTTGTAGGTTTTGTTTCGACAAGTCTCCTGAAAAGTTTCGACGACGCTCAGATTTGCTTTTATTTTAATGAGGTTGAACAGTAACAATCTTTCCCATCATCTAATCTAATGCGAAAGAATCGTTTTTTTGCTTTTGCTACGCCGTAGTAGTACTACGCCGTAGCAGTGCAATACTGCGTAGATCCTTCATATTGTTATTTACCTTGGTAAAAGAAAAGAAGTGAAAAAGTCTTTGTTACCTGGTACAAATCTTCCCCAAATCTTGAGCGCGGGCAGGACGGTGAATGGCAACGCCCAGAACCATGTGAATGCGATCAGAAGGGATGCTTGCACCTTGTTTATTCTGCCGTCGAGTGGGCATGAAATGGTCCTGTGAAAACACGAGTTCATAACATCTAATCTCTCATTATTCTAAATCTCATTTGAATAACTGTGATTTATTGTGCTCGCTTCGCTCATATCACAAGCGCTCAAGTCATTATCGTTCATTTGTTTAATGCGCACATGTAACCACAGCTAAAGCGTTTTCGTATTTCGATGTCATACTATTTTTCTGCAGGTTCAACTCTATCGCTCCGTTTTTTGCGCTCGCTTTTAGCTTCCGCTATACACACCTACCGTCCAAGGTCCACACTTACTTGTATCTATCGAAAGCAATAACAGCGTTGGTGATCGCTCCCCCGATTCCGGACAGCGAGCCCAAGATGGCGTAGATGTCGCAACCGAGCTGGTAGCCGAGCATTCGCTGTTGGAACGAGTTCATGATGAGCAGCGGCATCTCGAGCATCATCATCAGGTCGAACACCGCCAGGTTTACCACGAACATGTTGCTCGCGCTCCGAAGAGACTTGGATCTGGAAAATGTTAGACCTAGGTGAATTACTTGTACCTACATTCTTCTTTGTGGGATAAGAATTAGATAACTCGATAAGAATAAAGCGTGGCGGATTATGGCCCATACTCTCTCTATGAGAGAAGGCCCGTGTCCCAGCAGTGGAAACGTGATGGGCTGATGATGATGATGATGATGATAAGAATACCTTTAGTATGGTCGCAATGTACGACTCCATAGGGAGGGCATAGGTCCTCTTGTTAAAGTAAGCTAGGTTCTAGAGAGACATATAGGTAGTTAAATATACAAGGTTGCCTTCATCTTTCAAATATTTTTAAAATAGAACTGTGTTGCCATATTTCTTGCCTAGTCTTTAATACTTTTCTCAGCTTTCTCAGCCTAATGAGCCAAAACTTCAACTTACAAACTTGTAAGAGAATTGTTTAGCTAACCATCCATAATTCCATACATAGTTTCCGACATTTGTAAGTTCCCTTCGTAACCATCGTTCTAGTTTGGCAGATAGAGGAACATGTAAATTTATTCCCTCTCGGTAAACTCGGGAAGAAGTCACACAATCAATGCCCCGATGAACGTGCGAGTTTTAAACTTAAGTTTGAATTTTACATGCTACGTGCCGCTGTTTGTAGTGATGGTGATAGAGAGAAGTACCTACATAGGTAGGTACCTAATAATAAAAAAGGTAAATTGAAGAGAGAGAGTGTTGTCATTATAACTGTTGTGTTCTATATTTTTTCAAAAATAGCCTAACACTGTTTTATGTACACTAATTGTCTATGAAACGTCGATAGGATATACAATTAGAGTAATTGAGTAGTTTCATTACAGTTTTAAAACATTGCAGACCTGACGAGATTTTCTATTTTTGGGAATAAGCGCTAAACGAATACAGATTTTAAGGCACCAAAAATAAAAATAATTTAGAAATCTCATCAAATGTGCTTTGTCTACCTCGCGGTAGTACAGTTTCTTTGATAGTACTGCCAAAGTAACGTCAAAGGAAAGGAATAAAACCATATAAAGCGCCGATGGCTGCGCGACTGGCACAGTTGGCACAAAACGACCGACGCAAATAGAGCGACTGAAACCGCACTGTACATAGAAACCGTTTTCAACCGACAGTTGAGTCTTATGGGCATACTATTAGGTATTCTGTGGTATGGTTGTGTTTGCGATGCTTGTCACTTATTTATTTTTAGACTATGCTTATTTATGGGAACCTTCGAACAAAGCGAAATTACTGGACAATGACCTTTAACATCAGATGTCACGTGGTGGTAAGTGCAATGCAGTGTTCGCAATACTTTTTACGATATAAAAAGTTCTGGGTGGCAGTGCAATTGTTATAAGCAGGAGTGGCGCTTATCATTGGGCGTTCGACTTGCTCGTCTAATTACTCAATTCTATAAAAATATCCTTTATGAGGCTTTCATATATTTTATAGCATATTTTATGACCGATGACCGATAGCACAGAATTTGGAAAATTATTTTTGCGTTGGGTTCAATATAGCTACGTAGTGGTCCCATTTAAATTCATCGATATTTGACCTTGGACTTCGAGGATACATTGATGTCAGTTTTTGGTTTTTCTGAAAATGTATTATATAAGAACGTAGTGAATAATTTATCCATAGTTTTATTAATCGAATTCAAACTATCTCGAATATCATATCGATCTACAACCCCATGTCTATTGCCAAATTGCGAAGTCTATTGGATTTCCAAATTATCAAGTTTTATATAACAAAATCCGGTAAAACTAACAGAAAGCGATTTTCATCAAAGGCTGAAATTCAAGTGCCGCGAGAGGGGAGTCGTGGAGCTCTTTGAGAGACATGGAGTAGCTGTCGCTCGCTCAGATTTAATTAAGTTCATACGTATCGTGATAGGACCTCATCGGTGAGCAACTACTATGGGTTTCAGTTTTATTATGGACCTTCCAAATTGAACCAAAAGCGACTTCAGAAACGTAACAGCGCGTGAATTATAAAAAGATACATCAAATCTAAGCATCTTTTTTGACTATGCTTTTATGTCATTGTCACTAAATAGTACAAGTACTTATAAAAAGCGTATAAGTACCAAATGAATGGCCACAATTATATGTAGGTAGGTACTTTCGAAGCAAACACAACAACGTACGTTCGACTATAGTATAGTTCATCGAGTATATAGTTCGAGTTGTATTCAACTCGCATCAAATAAAATAAAAGTCGATCGAGTGCTTTCGTGTCGTGAAATCTTGGTAGGGCTTTGTTCTTGAGAGCTGTCGAGCTGAAAACCCCTTGACAAACAACGGCGAAATTAACTTAACTTGCAATTACTAACACCAGCTTGCTAAATTATGTGGTTATTCGGAAAATATGGTGTAGTACGAGTTAAGATTTAATTTGTTCCTGTCCAACGAAACTGTTCTAAGCGGAGAGGACTGAAGCGAGGAAAATAAAACCATAACCAACGGATTGCTCCGTCTTTCGATTTGTCCTTTGCTTCGGTCCACACGTCTTTCAATGCGGCATGGATATTGATGAACACCGCCAAAACCTACTGATATTATCAATGCGAAAGTTTGTGAAGAATGTATCATGGATGAGGGTATCATCATCAGCCTGTTGCAGTCTACTGCTGGACATAGGCCTCTCTAATTGCATGCCACTGAGCACGACCCCCGGCTACTCTCAGCCACCTTAAGAAGATCGTCGCTCCACCTTGCCTGAGGGCGTGCATAATTCGCGTTTTCCACTCTAGAACACGTCTACCCCAGCGGTTATCGGTTCTGCGGCTAATATGGCCGGCCCACTGCCACTTCAGCTGACTAATTCTGTGGGCTACGTCAATGACTTTGGTTCTCTTGGATGAATGTTTGTTACTTATTTAATCACGTAAAAACTACTGAACGGATTTTGATGAAATTCGCTATTTAGGTACTTTAGGTCCTGGAAAAGGACATAGCACGTTTTCCCACTGAAAATCGCAGGTGCATTTACAGGGTGTAATTAGTTAGAATTAACTCTGTTATCTTGTAGTGGCAACGCTAAACGCCCCCACCTATGAAGGGACATGTGGGTCCTTGTATCAAAATACGTAGACGTAGAAGTGCTATATCATACTCACGTGCTAAAGATCCATATGACAATTCCGTTGCCAGTGAGGGAGGTGACCATCAACATGGTGTAGATGAGCGCGAGGCAGTAGTGCCAGTACTTGTTGACGGCGGGGAAGTTGCGCCAGTGGTCGTGGACCATGTCCTGGTGCTCTTCGGGGATGTTCCAGCCGAGCATGTGCTCGACCACCTCTTGGGAGACCCTGGGAAATAAAAGGCGGTGTAAGTGAAACAGGCTTACTAGGCTATACCCATTTGCATTAATCCAGGTATTGGATGACCCAGACTGCAAATGTGTGAAAAAATATTTATATTCGAAGTAAAAGTTCCAATTCCAATAAATACATCTCGAAATTGCAACATTTTGTTAAGATATGCGTTGCAACAAAATTGTATTTGAGAAAATCGGTCCGTGTGCTTTAGACACCAGGCTTTGAGGCATTTTATCAGGGATTTACAAAAAGGAAAAGATTTCAAATACTTACATTTTTAGAGGGTACGCAATCGGGCCGATGCTTTCTGAGTAGTTGTACGCCATTTTGTCCGATGTTTTTCAACACGGTGTCTAACTATTTAAAACATTAACAATTTTTTTATTGACTGAATTAAATGTTGGTTTGATTGAAAACTAAAACTGTTTTATGACGAAGTGAGTAGTCCGACATCTACAGTCGCTTCTCACTTGTGCCGACGAGAGGCGAGGGACCGTTTTTATATCGTTCGAAATGGTGCGTGTCTGTTAATTCCTTAATTCAATAAAATAGTAAAGCTTCTTATTTATTTGGTCAAGCGTGATACAGGCGCCATTTGTTCTCAATCTGTTTTGTTCCTTAAATTATGAGATACTGTTATTGTTTTATAGAGAAGTTTCGAAGTTATTTGTCACTTCTTAAATTGCTGTTTTTGTAGGACTATTATATATTTATGAGCGAGCTTCTTGCCGCATTTTAAAACACCCGAGAACATGCCGTATCGTATTCCCAATCCATATTTATGCATACCCTTTTTGTTACTGTAGGCAAGTAACTTTGCTATCTAAAAATCTCGCTCATTAGGACAATATTCTAACGTCAGCTTAATTCTCATCGAATGAAGCATTCATTCGATCCTGACAGTTTAAAAACTTAATTGACACCTAAAGATGGTTTTTGAAAGGTGATCATTAAGGTGCTCAGAAAATTCTTTGCCGTCATTTTTATAAAGACGGGGCAGAGGACCCTTGTTGTTGTTTAAAAAAGTTAAAAGTTAAAGAAATGTCTCGGAAGACTAGTGAAAGAACTTCGTACGGATGTCTCAAATAGGGATGACCTTCCATGTTATTCACATCAACATTACACGTCACCTGTTTACATTGGGCAAACATATTCTCTCCTAGTTTTCTCGCCTGCTTTCAATTAAAAAACCTCAATCCTTGTCTAGCGACACCTTAATACAAAAAGTTAAGATTTTTAGGAAATAAGAAAAGCTGAGATTGACGCGGCTGTAAACAAAGCAGATCTTACCGATGAAATTTCTCTAACCTCTAATTGTATAGCGAGTATGTTTACATACAATATTATCGGTCAAAACAAACACATTTTCCAAATCAGCGCCTACATTATTCTCAGTGAGCATTTTCCGGTCAGCGCGGGTGTTTCCGCTCCAACAGATGGAAACAGTTTGCGCTTTATGCGACCCCTTCCAATGCCGGAACACTGGACGTGGTGATTTTTGATGGCTGAGTTTTTTTCAATACCTTAACGAACATTTTTCCGATAGTTTAAGGCGGAGTTTTGATCTTTTGATCAGCTTCGAGTGGGAAAGTATATCTAGAGTAGATTCTAAAAAAATTGATTTTTGGATAGGTACGACACTAAGAAAGAAGTAAAAAGTATAGATACATTTAACAAAAAAAAAACGACCTTAATGTATTTTCGAAGTCCAAGGTCAAATATCGATGAAATTTATATGTGACCACTTCGTAGCTATAATAAAATGAAAGCAAAAATAATTTTTGAAATCGGTAAACAGTTGGCGGAGAAGTCGGTGGACATACATTAAAAAGATATGGTGGAACATAGCACCTCCTCCTTTTGAAGTCGGTAAAAATACAGTTGACCTTTAAATTAGGGAAGAATCGGTAAAACTTAAAAATAAAACACGTCAGCCACTACACAATCTTGAATCGTTCTGATTCTGAGAGGCCTCTAAATGAATAATATCTCTCAAAGAATTATCATGTTATCTAACGAAATGTTTGCCTACGGCATATTTTCTATACCTACCCCTGCAAATACAAATTTGGTCGATTGGCCGGCTTGATACCGTCCACTGGCAGCCAGGGTATTTGTCACTCCGAGGCACATAATTCGCCTTATCGACCAAAGCGTGAGGACGCCAGGATTCTGCCCCGCGACGTGCCTGGAATTCAGGCTTATTACCGCAGCCACCAGTTAATCGACTCCGAATGCAGACAAGGATAGACATACAAGAAATAGGGGTGCAAGAGAGGGATGGGGGATGGATCTCGAGAGGAATGAGGCTTTGAACATGATTTATTGCCTAGTTCTTGAGAATATAGGTCATGTTTAGTTGCTTGAATGGTTCAGAACTTCTGAAATATATTGACTATATTGTCATCTATTTGGTTTGTTACTCCTTATATTGGCCACGAGCATAATGTCTCCTAATAGTACTAACACTTACATAATGTAAATGCGAAGTGTGTGAAGATGGATGAATGGATGGATGTTTATTACTCAGTCACGTAAAAACTAAAGAATTTTGATGAAATCTTCTGTCGGTACGGAGCTAATGATACGGAGCATGGTATCAACACGCGCACACAAACCCTCTCACACACACATCTATAATTTAAGTAGAATAGGATAATAGACGAGGAGCACACGAAAAGTGAAAAACTCTTGACTTTTTCGTTGTTTAATTAAACAACAATACATTTTTTTTTGTAGTGGTAGGCTCTGGCCGTGGTTGTAATACCACCCACCGAACAAAGCCATGCCGTCAAGCGACCTAGTCGTGTTTCGGGATGATGTTCGGTGAACCATCGGGGAGACGGGTCTGAGCAGCCGCTCAACTGCCGTCTCTTTCTAGATCTATGTGCTCCATCTTAGGCAACATCATCGCTTCACATCAGGCGAGATAGTGGCCTATATATCTACTAAGCAGCAGTGGATAGATCTACTAAGCGTAAAAAAAATAATTAAATTATGAAGGATGATAACGAAACAACTGAATGAAAACAACTCGAATTTATTAGTTATTCGAACTACGGTTGACATTTACTAATTAATGTACAAAAGCCCCCAAATAGTATATATTTAAAATATTGAAAAACCGTGCTATAGGGAAATATATATTCAAATGCCAAAAGTTTCAACGCCCATGCACATGTTAATTTTGGGAGTGTACAGCTGTTTCGTCTGTTTAATACTCATCAGGTGCGGTAACTGCCACATGGCAGCGAGACTACTCTCTGAAGAAGGTCTAACGACCGAAACGTGTCACTTTTGAAATACCAACTTTTGAATAAATGTATGCCCTGTACTTACTTTGTAAGGGCGTTGCACTTATTTCTGAGTCCGAGCTGTTTTTTATGGAACTGAGTGATGGGACGAGCTTGTCCATAACAGTATTAGTGCCACCCATAATTTTATTAATTTTTAATACAATAAACAAGTATACATTTTATCACAAAAAAACCGACCTCAATGTATCTTCGAAGTCCAAGGTCAAATATCGATGAAATTTATATGGGACCATTTCGTAGCTATACCAAAGAAAACTAAATATTACTACGCTATACTGAACCCAACGCGGTTTCCAAATCGGTTCATAAATGACGGAGTTCTGAGGTAATAAACATAAAAAAATAAATAAAGAAAGTCCTTTTGAAGTTGTTTAAAAAGTACTACGTAGCACTGCATTACGCTAATCACCCCGAGACGTCTCATATATCGTAATTTATTATGCATTAAATTATTACTATTGTATAATTCTAATTATGTCATTAATTTGTTATACAATAATTATTACTTATAAACTAATTAATTTTCGTATAAAGTCACCATCTTTTAACCTTTAGCGGTGAACCACAGGTTCGTGGTTTGTTTTAAACAACATCAAACTCCGACAACTTTTGAACAAATAATAACGTCCATCAAAGTTGGCCGAACACCTGCTGAAACAAGAATTACCAAATTAATCCAACTTTGTTCATCTTTTGCAATTGAAATGATTCGGGAAAGTTTGTGGCGGCAACGGGATAACTGTCGTATCGAAATGTTTTGGTCATTATACAAATAATGTTGCTGCAAAATAATCCGAGATTTATTTTGACAAACTCTGTGGTGTAGTGGTTGGGCAGGATGGCTCAAATCACTTACACAATTGGGTTCGTTGCCGCGACGGCACAAATGTTTATGCACAGAAAAACAAGCGCAAACATTTGTTTCGTGTTAGGGTGTCGCGGGACCATGGTCCTCGTAGTTCCTGGTTCCCTAGATACAAGGTATCCTAGGTGCCAGGATCGATGTTTGTGATCGTTCATCATCATCATCATCAGCCCGTAGTCGTCCACTGCTGGACATAGGCCTCTCCTAATGAACGCCACTGAGCTCGGTCTTCGGCTCTTCTCATCCAGTTTCTTCCGGCCACCTTTCGCAGGTCATCACTCCATGTGTGATCGTTGCGCCAATTCATTTATGAATTACTTTAGTGGTTCAAAGGTTGCCTGGAAGAGATCGTTTATAGCAAGCATGCCGCCCTATGTTACACGAGTATAATGTTATTATTTTTTCTTTTAATTGTTACTATTTGCGACCCACTGACTAATTTCGTATCGTTAGGTAAATGTAACAATGTTTTATTATTGTCTTAAGGATATTATCAACGTCATAGCGTTTTATCAACGAGCTTTTATCCTGTCTCGAACACTGCGAGATATTTTATTCTGCTGCTAAGTAGTGCGCAATTACTATTGTAGCCAGCGAATTTACTGGGCTTTTGAGACTTATGAGCTATTGTCTCAGGGTGACGAGCGCAGCGCGGTGCCGCGGAGGGTTTTGCATAACAATATTCAGGGTGGTGCTGCAACTTTTATGGGCAGGCGTGTTGCTTACCATCAGTTGAATGATCTACTTGTCTAGAAACTTTCTAAAAAAACAATTCGATAGTAGATTTATCACATTAAACTATTTATCTAAAGTTTGTTCGTAGATACCTGAATTACTATTTCTCCAAAGTCGTTCTTTAGTTTATTTAGCCAAAATCAACAATTCTGGGTAAAACAAGTACCTGGGCTAACTGTTACATAGTCTCGAACACTGGGTTCAGACTTTACTTTGAATTAAATGTGCTACGGACTGGTTTCAGACTACATAGAGTTGCCAGATAGTACAAACTGTCTACATCAGGCTTACAGCTTTTTCCGCACTTACTACATAGTGTGTGTACGTCTTTTTCCGCACTTACTACATAGTGTCTACGTCTCTTTCCGCACTTACTACATAGTGTCTACGTCTTTTTCCGCACTTACTACATAGTGTCTACGTCTTTTTCCGCACTTACTACATAGTGTGTCTACGTCTTTTTCCGCACTTACTACATAGTGTCTACGTCTTTTTCCGCACTTACTACATAGTGTGTCTACGTCTTTTTCCGCACTTACTACATAGTGTCTACGTCTTTTTCCGCACTTACTACATAGTGTGTCTACGTCTTTTTCCGCACTTACTACATAGTGTGTCTACGTCTTTTTCCGCACTTACTACATAATGTGTCTACGTCTTTTTCCGCACTTACTACATAATGTGTCTACGTCTTTTTCTGCACTTACTACATAGTGTGTCTACGTCTTTTTCCGCACTTACTACATAGTGTCTACGTCTTTTTCCGCACTTACTACATAGTGTGTCTACGTCTTTTTCCGCACTTACTAAATAGTGTGTCTACGTCTTTTTCCGCACTTACTACATAATGTGTCTACGTCTTTTTCCGCACTTACTACATAATGTGTCTACGTCTTTTTCCGCACTTACTACATAGTGTCTACGTCTTTTTCCGCACTTACTACATAGTGTGTCTACGTCTTTTTCCGCACTTACTACATAGTGTCTACGTCTTTTTCCGCACTTACTACATAATGTGTCTACGTCTTTTTCCGCACTTACTACATAGTGTGTCTACGTCTTTTTCCGCACTTACTACATAGTGTCTACGTCTTTTTCCGCACTTGCTACATAATGTGTCTACGTCTTTTTCCGCACTTACTACATAATGTGTCTACGTCTTTTTCCGCACTTACTACATAATGTGTCTACGTCTTTTTCCGCACTTACTACATAATGTGTCTACGTCTTTTTCCGCACTTACTACATAATGTGTCTACGTCTTTTACTTCTACAGTGTACTTATTACCATTTTTTATGTGTTATTATTGTACTTATTACCATGTTTCAGTAGAAGTAATAATTTACTGGTGGTAGGTTTCTCGTATGCGAGAGGCCGTCTGGGTAGGTACCACCGCTTTGCCAGTTATTCTGCTGCCAAGCAGTAGTGCGCAAGCATTACTGTGTTCCGGTTTGAAGGGCATTAAGGGCATTAGGCTAATTGAATCAGGATGACGAGCGCAGTGCAGCGCCGCGCAGGATTTAGCAAAAGTTCTGGTCGTTGCTGTTGTATGGGCTTATTATATACATTCAGTCAAAAAAGTATCGGGAATGGATTATTTGTTTATGGTTCCAAATTCACATTTTTGTTTTTCTTGTTGTTAGATTGGCACAACTGTTTTCCATTTTGGCGCGGAGTTTGAGTTGCATCTGATATTTATATTAAATACAGTGCTGTTTTTAGTTATATTATATCTAGTGTGTATTGCGAATTTCATAATGGACAAAAACATCGAACAAAAAGTTTGTCTTAAATTTTGCATGGCCAATGGAATTTCGTGTTCGGAGTCAATGAAAATGTTACAGAAGGCTTACGGTGAATCGACTTTATCAAAAACTCGTGCTTATGAATGGTACAAAGCGTTCAAAAGCGGTCGAGATATGATGGAAGATTTGCCTCGTTCTGGTAGGCCATCAACGTCTGCAACTGAAGTTAACATCGCAAAAGTGAAGGACACAGTGACTGAAAATACTCATACAACTTTGAAAGAGATAGCCGCCGAACTTTTTGTATCTCACGAGTCGATCCGTACCATTTTAACTAATCATGTGGGTATGAAACATGTTGCCGCTCGGCTAGTCCCAAAAGACCTGAATTTTCTCCAAAAAGTCGCTAAGGACATGCTAGAACGAGTCAATTCCGACCCAACATTCATGAAACGGCTTGTTACTGGTGACGAGAGGTGGGTTTACGAGTTTGACATGCAAACTAGTCAACAAGCTTCGGAGTGGCGCCTTCCAACTGAAGAAGAGAGAGAAAAAGGAGAATTCGTGGCGAGAACTAAACTAAATTCCGGAAACAGCGTTTAAAAATGTTCTGATGATTGGACTATTTGTTGGCGTAAGTGTATAATTTCTGATACTTTGAAGGTGATAACATAAATTTGGATGAATAACAAACAGTTTATGTATTATTGATCTTTTCCCGGTAATTTCTTGACAGAGTAGTATGTTGCTTACCATCAGGCAAACGTCCAGCTCGTCACGTCATTCGATTACATTTAAAAAAAATTATGTGTACCATAAACTTGTTAATGTAAGTAATTTATATTATCTAAATAGGGAAAATACAAACTAGCATCGTAACACAGGTTTATGCTAGTACGAATGCTGGTGATTATCTTATATTTTTTTATGTAACAGAACTATGTACGAGCTTTTTTATACCATAAAACTAAGATATATTGTATAACATTATTGAATAATTTTTTTTAATGCCTTTATTACTGAAAACAAACTAAACTCTACTTACTAAAACTAAACTAACTACATACAAGGAGAAGCAATTGGACAACCAACGTGGGGACCGGGAGCTCATCGTATTTTCAAAAGTCTATCAGAGCGCCTGATCGATGCGACGCGAGACCAAAATTGCTGGGACTTATTTGATGTATCAGTATTGCAATCCAACGGGGCAATACTGCCAGCATCTTGGGTACGCTGCCAACTGGTAGTGGGTTGGAGCATTTGAGCTACCTATAGGCCTTTAATGGTCTATAGGTTGTCCAATTGCTTCTCCTTGTATGTAGTTAGTTTAGTTTTAGTAAGTAAATAAAGGCATTCGCCCGTAAAAAAAACCACAATATAATGTAATACTCACTTATGCAGAAATATCTCATATAGTGACATCGCAGCTTCAGTTGTTGGATTGGCCAGTATATTGATAAATGTTCCCATGTCATAACTATTTAAATTATATTTCTGCATAAGTTGGTCCTGTATTTGGTACATTCCATTAACAAGTGATGGACGTCTTCCAATACTCCACATTCTTCACAATTCGGTGAGTTTACCTTTTTCATTAAAAAACCAAACTTGTTAGATGGATAGTATCCAGAATGTTTATATTTGCTGTATAATTTATGAAAAATTTGTGACAACCCTGTTCCCCTCAATGTGGCAAGTTGCCGTGCCATAGAACAGAACCAATTATGTACACAGCTTGGCACACGATATATGAGCGACGACAATTTATGAACGCACGGTCCGCTGCGCGCTGAGAGGTTGCAGAGTGTGGACACAATGTAATCTTGGAAGATGATAAAGAATTATGAAAAAAATATTTGTGGGTATGACGACGTTGATTCTGATGTCTTCTAATCATATTTTAGTATCCGGCGGTTTTGAGATCATAGTAGCGCAACGGCAGAGTGGCCCAAATCTCATACACCACTAAGGTTGCGGGTTCGATTCCCGCAACGGGACGAATGTTTGTGCATAGAAAAAAATAAAAGCGCAAGCATTCGTTTCGTGTCTGGGTGTAATAGGACCACGGTACTCGTAGTTCCTGGAACTTGCACAATGAAGAAAACTATTAGAATCTCAATCTTCTTATTAGAATCTCTTCCGGTTCCGTTAACTTCGCAATAGCTGTGGAATTATTATGATTATGTGGAAAGTTTCATTCAAACTATTATTAGATATTTAGGTACTAACTTAATTTAATATTACCTAATATTAAATTAAGTTAGTACCTATATATTATATTATAATTTAATATACAATATTAAATTATAATATAATTAATTATGTATAATATTAATTTAATTTTAGGTATAATATTAAATTAAAGTAAATTATGATGACATCTAATTTTGCAGACTCGTTAATAATTAATAAATAAGTAAATAAATTAATTAATAATTAATCTCGTTCATTTCGTTTTCGTTTCCTTTCAGTACGATAAATATTTATTACATATCTAAACACTGACTCCACTGATCACGATATCAGAATTCAAAATTGTAATGTTAAACATGCTTAAGCTTTTTGTAGTCTACAACTTGTAGACATTAAATGATTTAAACACTGTGTAATAACTATTATTTTCAAAAGTTCAAGACGGAATAACTGAGGTGCTTGAATTTTGCTCTAACTACTTATCTACTTTAGGTAAAAAGACCCTGGTACCTCTAACCAAGTCTGGGAAAATGCATTATGACGGTGTAGACCCGTGCAGTATTCACCTCTGAAAGTTCCATTTTATTCAAATTTATACGCTCCTACGATCGGGACAAAGGTGTGAAGCGGGGAGAAGAGTTTATTGTTCATCATACAAAAATATATATTTTAGAGCTTTAACTATCTATCTATTTAATCAACCCGTATCCACTGCAGGGCCTTTCTTCATTCCCGCCACCTTTTCCGATCTTGTGCAAGCTTCATCCATTGCCCTATACGCCAAACTTCACAATGTCTTCTGACTACGGGCTGGTCTATCTTGATTCTTTGCCCATTTCTATGATACTGACTCAACATACTGAATTTATAGGTAAAAATACCCTGGATACTGCAGTGAACATCTATCAATGACGATGTTCAATGAGAAATGTTCACATTCAAGAATGATTGAATGATTCCAAACCTACTTGAATAGGTTAATGTGAGAAAAGATGAAAAAAAGAGTATTAAAACTTTTACCACATTAAAGTACATCTAGTATCCAAAAATTCACCGTTCTCACAATTCCACGACACTAGGCTTTTATCGAGCGTGCTCAGAACAATTTGTAAATGGAACCCAGAGATGATTTACCACCCCCAAGCCGTGACGGGGTATCTTACACCTCTATTTAGCTACCTTTGTGTTCGAGACAAGAGGTTTTCGAGATACGCCGCTGTTTTAAGTAATTAGGGATGAGGGCGCTGATTATGTTCTTAATTTATAAAGTTGGGTTTTTTTGAGGCCGTGTCGACGATAACTCATTATGCGTTTCTGTCTTGTGGATGGTCGCTCTCCCTTTGCCGAAATCTTGCCCTTACTTACTGAAATCACTTTAGAAATCTTTTAAATTTGAGGTCTTACTTCTATGCCTGAAAAATTGCTTTTAATTTAGCTAATACCAAAGCAAAATTAAAGTATTTGTTTATCTTTGTAATGTTTAGTTTATAAATTGAACATCTAAAAAATATGTATTTATAAATATGTTAACGTTATAAATATGTTATCTGACTTTCAGAAGGGGAACAAATATTTGCCCGAACCGCGACCAATTTTATGAAAATAACCTAATTCTTAACCAGGACTTTTTTTCCATTTCTTAAAATGTAAAATGCGTTGATTTTAATGGAAAATAATCTTGTGTAAAAGCTCCAAGTAAAAATGGCTTGGAGCATTTTTGCACTCATTGCGAAATTAAGCGAGGACGGGGGTAAGAGAGATTAAAATAGTACTTCCTTTTCTTTTTTGTGCATGCTCACAAAAAGCTTGTTCTACATTTTGTTTAACGATGCTTAAGTTCAGCGGTATATTAAACTGTACCTACTTGGATTTTTTGTTTTAACGTGACAACGTTTTTAAAAAGGCGTCCATACTCAGGGCCCGCCAGAGTTAGCGATGAAACACTTTTGTTGTCGACAAAAATGTTAATATATCTCGTAACTCGAGGGTTGTATCGCCAATTAAGTAACTATTGGACGTTACCTAAAACAATCAAGTTCAAGTTCCAAAGTTCTTTATTCAGTTTAAGCATCACAGACGCACTTATGAACGTCAATAAATAGCTTTTAAGTCCCATGATATCCAGTAGTAATGGAAATTATTGCTATTTTTTCAATTTTTTCATTAGTAAGCGAAATATAATCTATTAGCATGCTAAGTGCTATTGCTAACTTATTGCTAATTTCCAGTTGTGAACTCACAATTTGGTGCGAAATTTCATATTAAATAACACGTACTTTTACCTCCCTGTAAATATTTTTAATTTTGTAAGTAGATGAAAATAATAGGAAGCACTTATCATTTCTTTTCTCAAGTTTTAATGAAAAATAATATCAAGATTACTTGAAACTTCACGTTTTAATTAATCATAGAAAAACCCTAGACAACCTACCGTCGTCGTCTTCCCAGAAGATTTGCAATTCGCAATCGCAAACGCAGCAACATTCATCAGCCGCCATTAGCATTAATTAGCAGATAGCCGCAGTTCGCAATCGTGCGGGAATGAGGTGGCCGTGTGCTAAGCAATGAGTTTTAGCAATCATCTAAATTCGCAACTATAATTAATTTGATTAATGCTAATATAAATTTCGCAATTCAATACAAGTGCGATTGCTAATTAATCCATTACTAGTTCCCAGTAATTTCACAAAAAACAGTGCCTTTCAAACAGGACTCAGTAATGTTTGCAGGCTTCTGCTTAGAAGAATATCTGACAAAGGTATAGTAGTACTTTTCAAGGTGTACTCTTGCAGACGAGGTGTAAACTCTACAAGCATGTCGTCAATGACCAATAAATTAATAAATGAAAATGGGGCACGACATTCACGACATTATTCAAGCTTCATCCCAAATCATGCAAACAAAATAGACATAAAGTACAACCAATTGAAATAACATAAAATTATACAAAATCTAAAAATCCTCTTCTAATAATCTTCAAGTCCATATTTAATATCCACAAACATTCAAACCGACCTGGGGTTACATTAATAACATTGAATCGACAGACAATAACACCCCTGAATCATTTTGGGAGTAAATTACATGTCAAATGTTCGGAAACCCAGAAATATTCTGTGATAATTTTCGTCCGCCTGCCTTTAGCCCGGTTGAGCGCTTTTGACGCAACGACGCGACTCCGACACGATATCGGAAATGTCTAAACATACCTATGTAATATCAAAATTTATCGATAGTACCTATGTGAACCTTGAAAAAAAAATAAACAGAAATATAGTTTGTAATCAAACAGCTGCGCAAATTGAAAGCCGTACGGGAAAGGGTTTAAAAAATCGAGAATGTAGAGACATTCCAACTCTTAATGCATTTATGGCAGCGTGACACTTCTTAAAATAATACTTTGTAATTTGCGTCATATTTTGAGTATTCATGGACGTATGTTGATTACTTATCAACCAACCTATTCTAACGATAGCTTACGACATTCAGGGTACGACTCTACTGATCCTGATTTTAGATGGAAATACCTTATTCTATCGTGTCTGATTATTGTCGGACAGTGTAAACCGCTCCGAGCTCGAGGGTGGTTGGAGCCCGTTGACAAGGATCTCTAAATGTCATTATAAGTTCAGAAGGCGCCCTAGGAATTCCGCGCAGGCTCTCGCGCCTACAGCGAATTCCAAACGTCGAAGGTTCTGGTTAACGTCGGTTGTTAGGATAGTTTGCCGCTGGCACTACTAACTCGGTTATTAAATAAACAAACGAAGTTAGGTAGAAGATATTCGATTCTACATTCGATTGAATGTTGATTTTTTAACGGCGGTTGTTTGGCCAGATGCTTGCCACAGGCTAGGTTACATAATAAAATGGAATATTTTTTTTTTAAGAATCTTGATAAGTAGTAGCTTAAAAAATTGTTAGGGGCTTCAAAGTTATGACTATAGCTAAGAACTATCGTGATGAAAATAGCATTCATGGAAAATAAACCGCATATAAAACGGTACATTCATTTTCCATACACACAGACTGAAAGTCAGACAGCGTTGAACCTATAACACCCCTCTTTTTGCGTTACACGATACTGCTATCTCTCTTCTTTATTGTAGTAAATTGAGCGTCATGTCGAAGAAGCTGAAAGCTTTCCTAACGGAAAGTGGTCGTGATGGTTATCTGTATCATCAGAACAGAGGCATATTTTTCTAGGCATTGCCAGGGATTGTGATAATTCAATAAAGATTAATTGTGGTAATTGTTGTTTTTGTCTCTTGTTACTTTGTGTGTAGCGTTTGCTTGGCTACTTATTAATTTTTGGTTATTATTAGTAGGCATAGCGCCCTCCACACTGTAGGTACGAAGCTACAAGTACATAGCCGGACAACGACGGCGGGTCGCGCGTCTTTACACGTGCACGTCAGAAGAGATAAGAGCCATGCCATAGAAAGAGAGGCGCTCTGTAGGTTAATATGACTGGTAGGTATGCAGCGCTATGATAGCTGAATTGAATTTTATTGCGTCATAGCAAGGGTCGCTATTTGTAGGGAATAATATTAATATTGCAAAAACGAATGAGGTGGACGGCTGTATTTCTCTCTTCAAAAAACTCCTTCAAAAAAGGAGGAAAAGGGAGTTTTGTTACCTCTAAACTCCGTAATTTATAAATCGATTTGGAAAATTCTTTTTGCGTTAGTTTCAGTATAGCTTCAAGGTATATATATATATCTTCTAATATATAAAATTCTCGTGTCACAGTTTTCGTTGCCATACTCCTCCGAAACGGCTTGACCGATTTTGATGAAATTTTTTGTGCTTATCCGGTATCTATGAGAATCGGCCAACATCTATTTTTTATCCCCCTAAATGTTAGGGGTAGTCCACCCCTAATTTTTTTTTAATTTATATGGCAACACAACGTTTGCCGGGTCAGCTAGTATATATATATATAGCCTATAGCGCCGGCGGCGGTAGAAGAGAACCTACATACGTTTGCTTACAGCCAAGAACTATTTCTTGAAACTGGCAGGGTACAACATCAAAACACCTCTGAAATATTCATATCGCTTTGAAGTCTTCCCTGGTCTTTCTTGTTTGTTAGTCTGTCTGTCTGTCGTTGTGAAAAGGCGCATAAAAACGTGGCTCTAGATATATTTTTGATCTGTCACTTTCTTGTCAATTTATTTATTTGGACCATCAACAGAACTACTTACATGCTTAAATGCAGTTGTGAACTTAAAATAAGGTATACATAAGTTCTAATTACAATACAATACAAATATGCTTTATTGTACACCATAGTAAAGAATAATAAGTTACAGAAATTGGCTTACAAACAGTACAATTGGCGGACTTATCGCTAAAAGCGATCTCTTCCAGTCAACCTTTGGAATTATATTCTAGATAGCCTTATCGTGCCCCTAAGCTAAAGTGCATAAACTTAGGTAAAGACTAGAAGGATTTTTTCATACGATTAAAAATACAATAATATATCTCCAACCAATAAGGCTTGCCATATTAAAAAATAACCACACCTACATGGTGTACACATTAGGGGGCTCCTTAAAAGCGTCCGCCGCCGGTACATCCTGTTCTACCGTAGCTATAGCTTACGATGTCACATCATCCTGTGTATGGTAGCAGGGTTATCACGCCTTTAATACTTTTTACCACGTTTTTATTAAGTCAATTTCTTGTTTGTCTGTCTGTCTGTCTGTTGTTCTGGGTGGAATCTTGCAACTCAAATGTCAAACATTTTCCGTTTAGCTATCTGGCTGAAACTTTCAGGGTAGATCACAACTCGACGACAATGCATTTTTAATCGATTGGCATGCAATGCCGACCTAACCTCAAAAGGCGCATAAAAACGTGGAATTTAGATATTTTTTGTAATCTGTTACTTTCTTTTAACACTAAGTTAGTAATAAATATTTAATAAAACGGCTAGGACTCACGTAGTTTGTCGAATTAGTCGACCTAGGTTTCGAGCATGTCCGATGCTCTTCATCAGGGACGAGTTTACGCTGCGAGATCGCGGCGACCACTGGCGGTGTCGAGGCGAGATGCGCGGGCGGCCGCCCGCTCCGCACGACGCGAGGGAAGAGGTGGCGTCGGCGGCGCCTGCGGGGAGCGCCACGCGCCTCTCGCGCGCTGTCGTGTTGCCGACGACGACCGCACTAATGTCGGCACGAGTTCTTCATCATCGCTGACAACGTCGTCGCCGAAAGTTCCGTCACACACTGTGCTGACTGTGTCACACTCTAGACTACCTACCACATACTAAGTTAGATACTAAGTTTCTAGAATAAAGAAAATAACAATAGAAAAAGGCTAAAGAATCGTCCACATAGACGCGATAAAAAGGATAGATTGGTCGCTGGGGCAAATGACTCGGTAACCCAGTAATTAAGGCGTTGGGACAGTATTCCAAAGACAGCCACAAATCTCATTTTTGTTATGTATATTTAGAATTATGGAAGCTTATTTTTAAACAAAAAGTATCCGTCCTTTAGGTACCTTGCTTAATTGTTGGTTTAAACTTCATTTATCGTTTACTAAGAAATTTAACACAATGTACCTACCCACCGAATTTAAAGAGCGGGTGTAGCTCAGCGAAAACACAAAACACCTAGATACGGTAACTTCTTACGTTCTGACGAGGTAATACCAGTGTGGGAATAGTAGAATACCAAATACACCAGCAATGTACAATTCCAATGTATCAGGTATTCAAATTCCAGCCCACATATTGTGGAAACTTAATTATTTTGGTTGATGATGATGTGCCGTATTTCAGTATTCAACTGTGGAAATTAATTTAGTATTTTAAACGGTAGGAGCAGGAGCAAACACTTACACTTATATTTTAGAGCGAGTGTGACTCAGCGGGAACTCATGCGCCTTTCGATCAGACGCAACTGTGTTCGAATCCCGACTCGGCCCTGTAACAATGACTTTTAGTTAAGTGCAGATTTTGCACGCTCGCTCTAAAACGGTGAAGGAAAACATCGTGATGAAACCCGCTTACGCGCTTTGGAGTGGTAGGCTCTGGCCGTGGTTGTAATACCACCCACCGAACAAAGCCATGCCGTCAAGCGACCTAGTCGTGTTTCGGGATGGTGTTCGGTGAACCATCGGGGAGACGGGTCTGAGCAGCCGCTCAACTGCCGTCTCTCTTTAGATCTATGTGCTCCATCTTAGGCCACATCATCGCTTCACATCAGGCGAGATAGTGGCCAAACATAGATCTATTAAGAGTAAAAAATAAAAAAATATATACTTAAATAAATTCAGAGGGATTAATAAAATTCAAGATTAATTTATTTGCATAAAACACAGGTACCAAGGAGATGTAATACAATCAGATTCAGAAACTATGCCGTACTTTGCCAATTTGGCGTGAAAATAGGTATTATGACATTAATACAATTAAAAAATTAAATATTAATTCTATTAAACACACATTATATAATTAAATTAATACAATTACAATTGCCAGAGATTAATAAATAAGTAAATTAGTAATTATTCGAATTAATTCATTTAACCATGACAATTAAATATACAGATTCGAGACAGAGGTTCAGATAGAATAGAATACAATAGAAAAACTCTTTATTGTATAACATTTTAAAGAAATAGACAATAACACAGTAATAACTATGGTAGTATAATGGACGGTCTTATCGCTTGAAGCGATCTCTTCCAGACAACCTTTGGATGGACAGTATCGGAAGAAGTAGACGGCGGTGTACAACAAAATTTATTTATTATAACTAAATACTTACATAATCAGATAGTGCACCTATAAATACAAAAATATACTTTATAAGAGCCATTAAAACAAATTAATGCTCTTATTACATACAGCATGATGTGTATTGTGACAGTGTTCCACAGAGTGTAACACGAGAACTCCTTAAAAGCCTCGGCCCGCAGGCACATCCTGTTTTGTCACACAGTTTGTGACGTCACACGAGAAGTTAGGGTCATCACGCTACTAAACTTTGTCATTGTTGATAAGTTATCTCCTAGCCTAGCTCCTATTTAAATACTTAATAAAAAACCACTGAAGTTTTCTACTAATGATAAAATCTGCGACTATATAAGTCTTTTGTGCCAAAACACGGTAAAACCAGTTAAATTTTACACATAATCACATATCTACATGTAGGTACGTACCTACACAGACAAACTATGTATATATGTACATATAGATTTCATAAAACATCTCTAGTATAACTTCTAGTTCATTACCGCACGAAAAAAATAGCATGGTCTAAAAAATACACACTAAATAGTTTGTGGAGAGATTCAAAATCACATTCTTATATCATCTTATAAGATCTTTTTATTTTAATAATTAAACTAAATATTATAGGCATTTCTTAGACTGTCCCAAGGATTAATAAGCTTTTGATGACAACCCTTAGTATCTCAAAAAAGTTGAGGCACTCTATTTCCTTCATCTTAGGGTCTATTTTGCCTCGAAGAGGTTTTTACGAGTCATAAGTCGTCGGAAGTTAATTTAAGACGCTAAGGTGAGCAGTGACGGGGTCTTTGGCGCTTTTGTTATACAAAAAGCGTAACCAATAATAGGCAGCCTTATTACTAAAACAAACTTCCTGAAAAATTTGCATGGCTTATTAAAATTTTAACATGTAAGTACTTACGTATGTTATATTAACTTTAATATAAATATGTTTTCTACACATTTAGCATAAAAAAATGCAATCTTAAAAATATTCGCTATTTTTAAAAGTTTCTAACTTATAGAACTACCCAGCAGTCTGAGCTTTCATATTCTTAATTCCTTCCTTTCGCCTCGTTCCTTCCTATTACTTCTTCACCTCGGGCCGAACTGGCTCCGCAAACTTCAGATAGTACGGTGCGGGTGCCATTTGGGAAGTTCTCGTACAGAACACTCCACGTAAACGCATCCGCATTGCTCCATCATACTCAAGCAAGGACGGCGTCATACTCCGGAATCAATTCCGGTGCATGACTGTTTCTGACGCAGTAGCGGTAATAAGCAGTAGGTCATCTGCCTTGATTTGAATAACGCATAGGTACACATCACAAATTTAACTACTTTATATCTTACGCACCAGTTTGAATACCAATTCAATGCCCTAATTAATTATGAAAGTCGAAAGTTTTGTCTCCTCCTCGCCCCTGTTTGTCTGCGCCGGAGTGGGTCAGACAGGGCATTGTCCTCCCTGGCCCGCTCCGCGGCCTCCTTCTGCGTCATAACCGCTCCGCAGAAGGAGACTACCGCCTGCCACGATCTCTCGCTGTAGAGCATGTTGTATTGTCACATATCTAGGAATTTACTAAAATAAATATTTGCCCTTACTGATTGAATAACTTACAGCTGTCGAGCGACAATCATGTGAATGTGGCCTTTGTATACTGCTGCGAGTATCCGTAACTATCCGTATTCCGAAACGGTGGATGCGGTTATGCTCTATTCTTGTGACAATGAGAAGGAATGTGCTACTCTACATTTACGGATATATTCGGATTAAAAACATTTAATTTTCAGAACCGGACAGGAGGTATATACGTCCTATCCAGTTCTAAACATAAAACGCGAATATTAAAGTAATTCGTCATGTTTATCATATTTATATTTATTATTTTTTTGTAATCCTCATTAACATTACGATCTAGCCTAATTAATAATTTGAGTTTAATTAATAATTTGAGTAGAGTACGACAAAAGCCTGTCAGGATTCTACGTTATATTTCCAAAAACATAAGTATAGATATATAATAGACATGTACTTACTACTTATTGATATTTTGTACTTTTTTTAATAGAACTGAGCGATGGAACTGACGAAATAGAACTCGTTCGCTGATGGTAAGCGCCAAGCCTATAACAATTGCAGTGCCACCCGCAATCTTAGAGATATTTAGTTTTTTTCAAATTATGTCTATATTTAATCTTTTATATATACTCGTGACGCTATGCATTTATAAAATAAAAATAAATGAATTGTGAAAATAAAATGTGAGTATAAAAATCGTAAAAGTCCGTAGGACCTCATCCCTATGGCCTGAAATTCTCACATTTCGCGCGCCTGACATGCGAAAAGCGCGGGAAACCGACATCACATGTCACTAGCCGCCATTTTAGTTCCTGCGGTTTGGTCTAGTGTCGAATTTTGAAACAAGATGAAAGCTCGCCTACATTTTATATTTAGGGTGCAAGGTAAACAACGATGACACAATGTGAATTACTTTACGAGGTTCTGAACTGCTTTCCTTACAAAGGAGTGCCTTCGTGAGTGAACAGGTCAGTAAGTAGTACTGTACAGGTAGTACAGGTAAGTAAGTACTGTACCTGGCCTTCAAAGAAAATTAAGAAGAGGAGGAAAGGAATTCAGTAGGCGATCACCTAAGTCTGTTGCAAACATCGCATGTTGCGGACTAACTAATTATGTTGTGCAATAAAAAATAATTTCAATCAATAAAATGCGATCATGTAACTTTTTATGTCTCGATTTCAATGTGCTCCTATCCATTACCCGACAAATTTACAAAGCGAGATTGTACTATGACTCGTTATGTATACGCCCAATCTATTTAATTTTACTGTGTAATACGGCTCTTGTCTATGGTTTATACTTCGATATAAACTTTGTTTGTTCAAACTTATTTTTATTTCAATTGAGCTTTCGTTGACGTTTGATTGCAACAAACGGGTTACGTGATCGCAAAACCATCATCGAAACTGTTTTCTTATTGAAATTGATTAAAATAAAAGGTGCATGATCGCCCTGCTGGTCGCTAACTCGTACTAAGTAGGTACTGAGTTACTAATGTCAAATTTGCTATGTAATCCATCGAATCCCTGTCTTCCTGCGTGCAAGATCAGAAGCTCTCACTTCCGAGTATGAACATCATCTGCTGCCTGCTGCATAGTTCTTTGTTTGATTTTTTTTAATTCACCCCTTTGGGCAGGCTAAAGTCTCTTGGACCATACCGCCTTGTCTTACTTAGTTTTTAATTGATAGTTTGAAAACGTACAATAATTTCTTTCGTTTTTATAATAATAGATCTATGATCCGAGATCGAATCCGATTTCTTTCATTGGTTTTTAATATAGAGGCATGTCCATGTTTCAGTTTAAATTACAAAATTAGTAGTATCCGTCATTGTTGACATTGTCATGTCGTGATGACAATGACATGAATAAGTCATTTATCATTCTTTATTTGATTAGAATCTCCCGTGCAGCTCTGTGTAAATAAGCTTAAGGTTCAAAGACTTGAAAAAATAGTACACTTTTATTAGGTGAAACAAGGTTAGGCTTTTAAAAGTTCTATTTTGAATTTCTTCTGATTATCGTTAATATCTTTTAAGTGGCCAATGGCAGCTGTCTGTGAACTTTAGGAGTCCTTGTCAAAGTCGATGAAATCGATGAACAAAGTTCACTGATAGATAGAATCTATTCAGAGCGATAATACCTTTAACAAGATAATCTGTCCATTAGGCATCACAGACGCGTATTTTGAACGTCAATTTTATTGTTACAACGGCCCTACCACCGTATCGGAAAAAGGATTGAAAATAGGGTTTTATGTTGAACTACGTTTTAGTTACAATATTTAATAAACTAGAAAAATGTATTAATATTTGGTTTAAAAATTTAACATAAAATAAAGAAACTAAACTAAATACCTATAAACTATATAAAACATTGATTTAAAAGTAGAATTTGAGCAAGCAAGATTAGCAGTGCTGACTTCAATACGACGCAAAACCAATAACAAAAATTATAAGTTTGTGAGACCCTAACTACTAAAGTAGGCTGTATGGCCTGTACCTTAATAATTAGTTTCTTTCCATTATATTCAATTTCTTATTGTTCCACAAATTCACATTTTTTTAATTATAGAAAATTAAATTAGCCTAAACATTACTCAATCGCTAATTGTGATGTTCAGGAAAGCAAATAGTTTATTTTAGTATTTATAGCACAGAATACTAAGGGACAGAAGCATCACTCCGCAAAGAAATTTAAACAAATAGCGTCTCTTGCTATGACGCAATAAAATTCAATTCAGCTCGCGTAGCGCTGCATACCTACCAGTCATATTAACCTACAGAGCGCCTCTCTTTCTATCGCATAGCTCTTATCTCTTCTGACGCGGCACGAGTAACGACGCGCGACCCGCTGTCGGTGTCCGGCTATGTACTAGTAGCGTCGGACCTACAGTGCGGAGTGCGCTAGGCCTGGTAATGTTAAGATACGATACGAAAGTTTTGAATAGTCTTTCCAAAGTTTGAGAGCCACAACTACATAGATTTGTCCGAATCGCGTTTGTTAAGTGGTTTATTTGATCTACTAATTGGTATCGACGGATTAGAAGCGTTACCGCGTAAAGCCGAGTATTATTCGACGGTAAGCGATCGGATTTCTGTTTAGTGTTAGTTTGTTGATGGGCAATTCAGTGGAAGGGAGCTAGTTGAACGGAACGGTCTTTGGAGAAATCATTGGTGGAGCTGGTTCATAAGTTGCGTCGTTAGTGCTTTGGGTATTGTACTCCGTTTAGAAGGTTGAAGAGATAATTATTGAAAAAAGGTTTTAACACGTTCGCAGACATATACACGTTTCAAAATACCTACGTATTTGTGTGGGGATTTTGGAACTAGTCATCATCCTTTCCCGTATTCCTTGTGAACGTAGTCCCCGTGGAACCTCGCAAGGAACGCCATTAAGCCTGGTCTTCGGCTCTTCTCATCAAGCATCGGCAGGACATCTTCGTAGGTCGTCGCTACACATGGTGGAATGGGACTGGTTTATTTTACATTATTATCGTTGCTTTGTATTTTATATCATTTTGCAGGGAAGTGTCTCTCTAAGTGTAAGGCAGTCATCTAAAGGAGCCGAACCAGTGAGCGATGTCTAAATACACCGGCAAAAGATACACCGGATTTTTCGAATATTGTAGAGTACTGTTACCTTTGAAACGGGTCTGCCGGGTCCAGTTCGAGGCTTTGGATTGGATCGGAAAACTTGCAAAGAAGCTCATCACGATGACAAGTTGGTGTAAAACAGAATCCAAAGACTGAAACATCGACCTAAAGTTTCCAGTCTATCTATGAATACACTACGGGAGTGTGCTCTAGAAATGCATTTAATCCACTATGACCATTTCACAACGCCACCCCTACATTATAGAAATCCCACCTATTCGTAGGAAACGCTTCGCATATTTTTAATACGAACAGCGAGGTATTGGAATTGGAACTGCCTCCTTCTATGTATTTCCTAATAGATATAACTTTGATATATTAATAATAATTATTATTATTATTTATTATTATTTTCAGCCGTGGTCGTCCCACTGCAGGGCAAAGGCCTCCCTACCCTCCTTCCACTCCTCACGGTTCAATGCTCCTTGCGGCCAATCCTTCCAGTAGGAGTCCAGCTCATCCCGCCATCTCCGTCTG
The DNA here is from genome assembly GCA_951640565.1 of Petrophora chlorosata. Lineage (NCBI taxonomy): Eukaryota > Metazoa > Arthropoda > Insecta > Lepidoptera > Geometridae > Petrophora > Petrophora chlorosata. Next base: position 13,495,383 of record OX621201.1, on the reverse strand, counting down.
GGCCTGCCGCGTTGTCGTCTGACGTTATGTGGGATCCACTCAGTGATAAGTTTAGCCCACATCTCGTTCGACATGCGGCAGACGTGTCCAGCCCAGTTCCATTTCAAGCTAGCAGCTTTTTGTCCCACGTCGGCGATTTGGGTTTTGGAGCGCAGCTCACTGTATTAATAATAATAATAAATAAAAAAAATATTTTCCGACCGAGATCCATATGTGTTAGGATATGTCCAAATCAACTGATTAGACACCTATCTACTAGCCAAGTGTGCTACATCTTAACCCGTATCGTCACTTCCCATCAGGTGAGATCGTGGTTAAATGCTGGCCTATATCTAAGAGTCAGATGTAAAAAAATAAATCAATCAATAATTAATTATGACAAATTATGACTCTATCAAGTTGATTTCAATGGTGGGCATAAATATAGGCTGCACATATATCACTACGGAAACCGACGTGCAATAGAATTTTGAGGCGTCTGATTTTCATTTCTAGATAAACTGGTCGTGACCCATTTTCTTGCATTATCCACGATTTTTCCTCGCCTCTCCGCCATTCTCTTTGTGCCTGTGAAATGCAAATAACTTGACTGTGAAATTGGAACTACCATCAAATTTTAAGATAACTGGGACAATGCCGACAGTACCGCGTAGAAGGACAATCGATACTAAGTTCATATAAGAAACATTCGCTTGAATATTGCCCAAGATTGAAAAAAAATAGCTGTAGTAGTTGCAGCAGCACAACCCAGAATTTTGTTTTGCAAAATCCCGCTTGAAACAGTAGGTACTTCAAAGCGGAACACAGTAATGTTACTGCTTGGCGGTAAAACAAGGAAAAGGAAAGTAAAATCAAATTATTGTATGTCCGCAAGGGCAAATCTGATACCACATTTTACCATCTTATATTTCTCGGATTCTGATTGTGATTTTATTGGGATTTTTGCATACCTAACCTATCTACTATACCTGCGATAGCCGGAAACACAATAGGGAATATGCATGTATTTTTTTAATGCATGAATCGATTCATTATTGAACACTATTAATGACAAAAAATGTTAAAAAAAAATATGGCATCGTTTGTCCATAAAATAACTAAATGAAAATTTAAATCAACATAAACGCGCCATTTGTGTGTGACGTCACAAACGTGGGGACCTAGGCTCTCCTAATTGCTCCATCTATGCTACATGTGTGTGTATGTCAATAATTTACCAATAGGGTGGGCTCTATGTCAAAAATTGACCAATAAGCAGCGAGGCGCGTGACGTCAGATAGTGGTTGCATGTACCTACTCAAGCGTTTCAAAAGAAAAAGAAACATTGAAATACAAAAAAATATATCACTACTGTTTACAGGAGAAATCTATCGTAAAAATTAATATTCAGATTTTTCGACAACACATGCATATTCCCTATTAGATGGCGTACGATCGTGTATGACAAAGTTAATGGAAGGCGGTGGAGGGACTGGACGGTAAAGAATGAAGCCAAGACTCAGGCATGATCAAGAACCCACAAGACAGGAGGAGCCAGCACCAAAAATATCCAACAAAATACCCTTGTGTGGCTACCTTACAAGAAATGGAAACATTACAGGAGTGTTATGTAAGGTGCTATAATTGTTTAACGACACGGTTTAGTGCCGAAGCATTTAGTAATTAACATTATTAAGGTCGCGTAACGGCTCATAAAATTATCTTCATTGTTTTACAGTTGGGCCTTTATTTTAATGTTCGCGTTTTGTTCATTCTTATTCATGTGGATGAAAAGAACTTTTAGAAAAGGGTTAAGTTATAGAACACTTTGTTTTGGCTTATGTTGAAGTTAGTCATTGTCACAGCCGAGGTTGTATAGTCAAATTTTATGACAGACAAGAATACGTTTTAAAAAACAAAAAACCTACTTCGATGTTTTAATAATTTTTCTTTGCTTCAATGTATCTTCGAAGTCCACTGTCAAATATCGATGAAATTCATGTGGGACCACTTCGTAGCTATACCGAACCCAACGCAAAAATAATTTTACAAATCGGTTCATGAACGACGGAGTTCTGTGGTAACAAACTCTATCTGTGGTTCTGTGATATTTAAAGAACAATTTCGAAATGATGACTCTCGGTTGTTTGATCATTGCAAAATCCTACCTATTCATACACAATTTAAATTTACATTGCTTAAAGAAAATTTTTTTACAGAGGAGTTAAAGAAAGAAATCCAACATACTGTATTCACGCGGGCCGTCGCTCGAAACCGGCTTTGTACAATAGGTGCGAACAATGCATACGGCGAGCGGACATCGTCTTACCTGGTTCCTCGACTAATTAATAATCTACTTTCGGATTTGGTTAATGATATCACACCACTAAACATTTAAGTTAAACTTAAGGCTCACTTCTTGAAACACATTGAATGTTAAGATTGCTAAGAAATGTACTTACCAATTTTCTATCTTCATAGATAGAGTTATTAGATGATTGTGTACCTAATATCGATGTAGATTAAATATGGTATTGAGCACAAACCTCAGTGGTTTACGAATGCCATGTAGCTTACTATTGTGTTATTTTTAAATGATAAATAAAAAGAAAAAAACAAACATAAAAAAAAATACAATCGAATAGAGAACCTTCTTCTGTTTTGAAGTCGGTTAAAAAACAAGGTAAGTATTTACTACCTGAAGGCTACTTGGGGCGCTGCGTTAAATTGCAAAGCTTGCCAGTCACTTGTCTCTGGTCCCTTGACATTGTCCAGGGACAACATATACTTATAAACATGTCCAGTGGACATAGAATTCTCTTAGTCTTTCCCAGTATGGATATTAGGGAGGCGAGATAGACCTTTACAGACCTTACAGTAAACCTAAAGATAAAGTCGCCCGTCTTGAAAATACCCAAAGAGTTGCTATACTCTTGCCACTTCGCACATATTGAAACTCAATACCACGCCAGGGTATAAAACTATCGTGAACTGTGTCATCACTCTGAATCAGAATTTGTTTAACAAAGTTATCCGCAACCACGCTCCATTTGTCACACGCGTTTGATGCACATAAGTGGAATGCACGCTGAATAGGGGCATCATGTTGTTGCTTGGAATAATAACAAGTGGGTAAGTATACCTATGTGTTATATAAATGTTTCGTAATAAAATGTCTTATACAATCCCAAGCGATTGCTATAAATGATTTTATAGGGAGGTATTAGTAGCTTTTATGTGTAAGCATCCACCTAGAGTTTCTGAATAATTAATGTTTTTGTAAATGTCGATTGTAAACGCTTAAGGTCACCCAACAACCAGCCACATTAATAGGTGTTTGACCTCCGTAGTTATCTAAATTTCTGATTGAATTTCAGCCAGTCTGATAAGCTTGTAAGCGGCCAGCTCTTTTATTGGACATCGAATTCTAAAATCAAATTTTGGCGCGAAATGCTTATCGTAACTTTTTATAGCCAAACCTTATTTTAGCCGCCATATAAGATTGGTTTTTATTATTGGATCTATGCGGCCAGTGTTATGGAGTGCTGGAAAAAGTTAAGATCTGAAATATCCAAACACTCCAAACCCAAACAGAATAATACCGCTAAAACCATTTTAGCTTTTGGAGAAGGTGTTATCCTTACACCATACAAGTATACTACCAGCAAAGAGATCGGTGTTGTCATGAGAAAGATATCAGTAACTAGTAATTTGTTAAAAACCCCAATTTGAAAATGAAACGCGCCAAGTCATCATAACTTTTAACGATGAAAGTGGTCATACATCAGCCTTTCTGTAGTCCATATACACTCAGGCAATAAATAAACGCAGAACGACACCATGGTTCGGCGAGTGCAGCGCAATATTGGCAGGAGGGCGCTTCAAATGCAATTATGAACAGTGAGTCGCGTCGCCGCCGCGCCGCACCCTCGCGCCTCGGGACAATCGGTCCTACCCGGGCTGTCTACTTGCTCGCTATGCTTGTATTGCTAGCTACCTACCCTCATATGCAATCCTTTCTCTATAGTGTTGTACACCTGTATCTTGTTGTGTGTACAAAATTGTATTTTAAAGTAAACTAACGAAATATCTTTTCTTGTGTTTTTGTAAAGTTTTGATTTGATTCTGAAAGTGCTGGATCGGTTTTAATTCTATTCTCGTGGTTTGACAGCATAGAATTTAGGGTCTTATTTAATTTTTAGCCAACTTCAAAACGACGGAGGTTCTATGTCCAACTGTATCTATCTACAAATGATGAGAAGAGCTGGTCGTTCAGCACCAACCACCACCATAGATATAGGAACAGGGGTATAAATAAGTACAACACAATCAGTGAGCTCCACCCAAACCTTTGTTTTGCAAAATCTACTGATACTGCACTGCACTCGTCACCCTCAGACAATACATCCCAATCATTAGAAACAGTGCCCTTCAAACCGGAATAAATTGATCCTTGACAGTGTAATACCTTTTGTAACAAAAGTACCAAAATAAATGCCCCTTAGTTTCTTGCCGTATCTTCTGAGTAGTGGTTCTTTTTCCGATACGGTGGTAGTCTTTGTCACTACATAGTATAAAACAAAGTCGCTTTCTCTGTCCCTATATCCCTATGTATGTATGCTTAAATCTTTAAAACTACGCAATGGATTTTGATGCGGTTTTTTTTAATAGATAGGGTGATTGAAGAGGAAGGTTCATATGTATAAAAACCGTGCGAAGCCGGGGCGGGTCGCTAGTAATTATTAATTGACGATCATAAGTGCGTCTGTGATGCCTATCTATATTGAATAAAGAACTTTTGATTGATTGAATGGCAAAGGTAAGTATTAAGGCCAAATCTTGCAAAGGAATCTTGCAGATCACTACATAATGTCACATAAAGGTAGTTATATCCTATATTTTACATGCGCTGGTACATCGGAATGCTGAGTTATTCTATAAAACGCGAACGAAGTCGCGCGGCGGTGCTAGTATGCTACTCAATTGCTTGCTACCGTCCCTCATATAAGCAACCTGTTATGTTGCAAACATATGACGTGGCGCGCGACTGAAAGCGCGACGGCAATTTGTGAAAATTTATTAGATATGGCAGAGCATACTTATAAGTGGATATGGTATATATGTCGCAGCCAACTAGCTTAATTCGCCGTTCAATTAACAGCCTAGCCTCTTTACTAAACAGCGCCGTTCAACTAGCGGCCTGAATGATATTCAGACATTGGATCAAACAGCTAAACAAATGACTTGTATCGATGACAGTTGAAATTTTCACAGATGATGTATTTCTGTTGCCGCTATGACAACAAATACTAAATAATTTTTAGAAAAAAATGTATCTTCGAAGTCCAACGATGAAATTTATATGGGACCACTTCGTAGCTATACTGAACCCGACGCAAAAAGAATTTTGCAAATCGGTTCTTAAATGACGGAGTTCTGAGTAACAAACATAAAAAAATATAATGATAAAAATAATAATAATAAAAAATACAATTAAACAGATAATTTCTCCTTTTTTGAAGTCGGTTAAAAACAGAATACATACAAATTTATTAAGCTCAATGGGTAATCAATTAAAGTAAATCAGAAAAAGAATCAGAATCACTACCTCTTGTCCTACGGAGTTGAAAATTTGCATACTTGTGAAAGTCCGATGACAATGCAATATTATGGTGACAGCCAGCCAGTGTTTGGGCTCATTTTAATCTGATCGCGGTTCCGATTACGAATTTGTTAGCTAGTCTTAAAAATTGATTTTACAATTAAAAATTTGTTTTGATTTAAAATTTAGGCTAATGTTCGATTTTAAATGTAGGTAGTCGATATGCCTGGACATAATAAAGAAGTTTCAATTATAAAAAATACATAAAAATGTCTATGTGTATTTCATTACCTAGTAGTTATTTTATTCTCTATTATATTTATTTCTTCTTCCTTTCGTACCGATATCGACACCTCCGAGACAAGGCCACAAAATAAATAATAATAGCACTGCTGCACTTATAGCAAAGAATACTAACTATGAATAGGTAGGTACTCATAATAATGTTGGAGAGTACCATCACATGACCAACGACAATGTAGAGTACAGCGTATTTCCCTTGGGCACTGTAAATATGACGCACTTCCCGAGGGAAGTAGCTAGCGATGTAGGTACATACGACTGCATCTCGCCTATATATTACGACGTAGTTGCATAACTTTTTTTATGTAACTGTGTGACGAGACGAGCTGGTCGTTTACCTGATGGTAAGCAATACGCCAGCCCATAACAAATAACAGCAACACCCAGAACTTTGTTTTGCAAAATCCTGCGCGGCGCTGCACTGCGCTCGTTACCCTGAGACAATTAGCTATGACAATGCCCAGTAATTTCGCTGGCTACAATGCCCTTCAAACCGGAACACCGTAATGCTTGCGCATTACTGCTTGGTGGCTGAATAACTGGCAAACCGGTGGTATCCGCCCAGACGGCCTCTCGCATACGAGAAACCTACCAGCAATGAAATAACTACCTATAAGAAAGCATATCCACCGGTGATTCTGGGTATTTTTAATAACAAACGATGACGGTGACGATAATTTAAAATAATCTTTTTCATGGTCAACTCACATGTCGTGTACAAATTACTAAGCATGTGAGGTTACCTATCTGACGACGAGACTTTTTCGATGCAGGAGCATAACTCAACGAAGTTACCATATAAGCACGATAGGCATATGTATTATTTGGTGGTGACACGATTCAAATAAACATTAAGTTGACTGAATAGTGAATGAAGCCAGTTATTCACTGGAGACACTACTGTTGCCGCAGTCAGTTTTGTTGAGTCTTAGTTCAGTTTACTGGTGGTAGGTTTCTCGTATGCGAGAGGCCGTCTGAGTGGGTACCACCGCTTTGCCAGTTATTCAGCCGCCAAGCAGTAGTGCGCAAGTATTACTGTGTTCCGGTTTGAAGGGCATTGCAGCCAGTGAAATTACTGGGCATTATGGGACTCCACAGCTAATTGTCTCAGGGTGACGAGCGCAATGCAGCGCCGCGCAGGATTTTGCAAAACAAAGTTCTGGATGGTGCTGTTATTGTTATGGGTTGGCGTATTGCTTACCATCAGGCAAACGACCAGCTCGTCTCGTCAACCAGTTACATAAAAAATAAAAAATAAAGTGTCTTGGCCTTGATATAAATCAAAGTATGAGCCAATTTCAAGTACCAGGAACCGGAGACGACTACACTGATGTAGTCATCTCCGGTTCCTGGTACTTGAAATTCGTTATTAAGCGAAAAGGTGCTTAATAAACTATTGTTATGACATTGGGTAATTAACTTAACTGGGTGATTAACATACCATTGTTATGACATTGGGTAATTATCTTATCTGGGTGATTAACAAACCTTTTAACATACCTTTGTTATCAACCTTACTAACTTATCCTTTTGTTGACTATATCATAATAGTCTGTTGAAACAAGATTGTTATTGGTGTACTTGGTATATAAACCCAAAATTCATTCGTAGCTACACAGTCATATGAACAACATAACAAAGTCAAGTTCCATTGCAAAATTTTTGTATTGTAGTTACAAAGTGTTCAAAACTACAATAATAATAAATAAATAAATATATTAAATATACCCAATGATGACATACATAGATCCTGGCCTCTAAACTAGGATTTCCCGTGTCTAGGGAACCAGGAACGACGTGGACCACAACACCCAGACGAAACAAATGCTCGTGCCTTTTTTATGTGTACAAATATCGTCCCGTCACGGGAATCGAACCCGCAACCTCAGTGGTGTATGAGATTTGAGCTAATCTGCCCCACCACTACACCAGAGCCTGACTACAATGGAGGTAAGCAAAAATCCCAATTTTTTTACATGAATATCTGCAATTTATTTCTTTACTTAGATTTTTTTTTTATTTGTAATGTCTTGTTTCAGAACTCTCTGAACATTACCGAAGAAAATACTTACAAACAATTTTATTGTCCATTATCAGAGGATATGTTTGAAAAATTAATAATATAATTAAAAATTCCACTAAATCAAAAAGAAAATGTTTTAAAGCATCTTCGGAGAGTTTCAATGAATTTTTTGAAGTGTCAGCGATTAAGAGGAAGAAATTGTCATCAATAGCCCTATCTCGAGTCCATAGCGAGGGAGGAACAGTATGTTTGTCAACAAACGCCGATGACGCGACGATGCCAATTCGACACATTTGATGAAAATTTAAATATAAGATTTGGGAAAATTGGCAAAATATTCCTCAAATACAACATTGGAAACATGCTGATGTCAGAATAAAATGTTTTACAACCAGCGCCAATAATAATTTCGCTCACACCAAAAAACTGGTAAGTATATAACATAAGAAAAGAAATAGCGAAAAGAGACAATTCCAATAAGTACTTTTTTAATAACAATCAAGAAAACAATTAGTTAATAATCCTTATCCGGTGGCAGTGTCATAATAATTGAAATAAAAAATGCCATTTTAGTACTTACCTCATATTCATATACACTCGAGAGCAATGAATCCGGGTCACTTAAAGAATCCTAAAAATCTCGGAAACTAAAAATGCTAGGTTAATGCAATAAATTGTATTTAATAGACAATGTAATACTCCTTAAATGAAGGTATTAAAACTTCTTAGTTATTGTAAAGTTATATCATAAAAAAATCAAATTTGAAAAAGGGCCACTTTCGAAGATGGAACTACGAAATTACAGCATTTGGTTTTGCTTTTGTTTGTAATCTGTCATTTATGTGGGTACATAAACCATGTTGATAGTGCTCTATATTCATTATTCAAGCTGAAATTATGTCGCTTACGCCTGAAGAATGCACCAGAATACTTACAATGCTGGAAACCGGCCGGAGTCAGCGCGATACAGCCAGGACTGTCGGTGTGTCGCTGTCAACAGTACAAAGAGTTCTCCGACGTTACGAAGAAACTGGTTCTAACCTACGCAGACCAGGAACGGGCAGAACCAGGTGTACCACAGCACGAGAAGACCGATACTTGGTGAACACCATGCTTCGAAATCGCTTTCTCACAGGAACTGAACTCACCAATCAGTTTCGACGCCTCGGAGGAAGTAACCCAAGTGCATGGACAGTAAGACGTCGGCTTGCTGAATCTAACTTAAAACCCCTTAGACCTGCAAACGGCCCTAAACTGGAGCGTGGGCATCGTATTTCGAGACTAAGATATGCCCAGAGCCACGTAAATTGGAGTATTGAAGATTGGTCAAAAGTTATGTTCTCCGACGAATCAAAATTTATGCTCTACAAGCACGATGGAAGACACAGAGTGTATCGAAGACCAGGGGAAAGATTCAAGCAAGCATGCATCGAAGAAAAAGTAGCCTACGGTGGTGGGTCTGTACTTGTGTGGGCCGGAATTTCTTCTGAAAGTCGCACAGAGCTGGTGATCATAGAAAACGGCTCTTTAACTAGCGTAAGATATGTGGAAGAAATCCTCAATGATCACGTTGGTCCATTTATGGTCAATTTAGGTGAGGATGCTATATTTATGCATGACAATGCCCGACCTCATACAGGTAGGATTGTGAATGACTACCTTCAAGAGATGAACATTACTCGTATGGAGTGGCCAGCGCGCAGCCCGGATATCAACCCGATCGAGCATGCTTGGGACGAGCTAGGCAGATGCGTAAAACAACGAAACCCTCCCCCAATCACGCTTCGTGAGCTCAAAATTGCTCTCACAGAGGAATGGGAGAATATTCCCCAAAATCGTATAAGGAACTTGGTGTACAGCATGCCAAACCGCGTAAACGCAGTAATGGAAGCACGAGGAGGCAATACGAAGTATTAAAATTCAAGAAAATCGTAATAAAGTTCAAAAATTTCATGTTTCCTATTTTTGTTTTAAGGAGAGATCAGCAGTTTTTTTCTTTATGTAATTTTGTGTTAATAAAATGTATGGTGACTCATATTTTTTTTACTTTAATTTAAGGAGTATTACATTGTCTATTAAATACAATTTATTGCATTAACCTATCATTTTTAGTTTCCGAGATTTTTAACATTCTTTAAGTGACCCGGATTCATTGCTCTCGAGTGTATATTGTCAACGTAAACTCCAAAGGACCATTACTTTGAAACATCAAGTCATAGTTGTTACTTCTTATTGTCTATTTTTTAAAACAAAATGGAAGAACATGGTAAATTTTGTATCAGTGCTTTCTTTGATTCAAAACTGTATAACATCTGTGAATATTTGGAATATATGATCTCTGCAAAATGCGGGAAAATACGAATTAAATAATTCGTTTTACGATGAGGACCTTTACAACATAATATACTGCGATTGAAAAACACCATGTGAGTTTTTTGAAACTTGAATCATTATGTATTTTTTTTATTATCATGAAATCATCTTATATTTTATTTTATTTACAGGCAACCAGCACAACAACTGGAGATTGGAGGAGCCCTTAAAAGAACTCTGATTACGAACAAACTGGACGTGATTGCAAAGAAATCAAGAACTGAAAAAGGAGCTTCAAGTTCATCACTTAGAGCCCATGCTAATAATGATGAGGTAAATTGTAATACATGTCAGGTTTATCCGTAAAGATTGTTGGCGTCAAAATATGTAAGTTATGATTTAGGTTTGTCCTTACCTAAGTCTTCTGAAAATTTGTTGTTTGCCTCTGCATACCGATTACTACATTGAGATACACCGATTCTTATTCCCGCTATGACGGAAGCAACTTTATCGAAGTCTTTTAATAGTTCTAATTCAATATTATTGTATTTTCATAGCATCCTGGCAACTTAATCCTGGGCCTGATAATATTGGGCAGGATCTAAATCATACGTAGCAATACAAATGTTTCAAAAATTTTCGAACATGTCAATTAGCAACAAAACATCTATTTTTAAGTATAAGTCGGAGTTATCCATCATATTGCGACAGTTAAAGTGTTGCCAAACATCCTGAGCACGACTATAATCATCATCAGACACATTTGAATCGGACATCTGATTGATTGACGATCTGTAAAACTGATCTTGACTGGGAAGAGAAGTTAATTTTAAGCGGCCATACGATGTCATAAATTCGTAAGGGTATACGCCTTTTTTTTCTTAGACGTATCAAGTTTTCATCTCTAGGGAAGTTTCTTTTAAGTGTGTATAATTTTTCAACTTTAAGATTTATAGCTTATTGTTCAAGGCTGCATTGTAAAATTTTTAAAGACTACGAATCTTAAACTGACTTTTTGGTTGTTTATAGTTAGTATTTTTGAAAATCATATATATCTTTCTTTGTTTTGGGGAATGAAATTCTGTAAAATATCATCACTCATCACTCTTCACTTCATCTTCTGTAAAATTTTATGCGTGTAGAATGAAATGTGCGTAATAATGACTGAGATTATAAAGGAATACTGGAACGTGACGTGGAGTCCAAAACTTTGATATACAAAGTTCGTGTGCAACACCTCTGAAATCACCCAATCAAAATCAAGAACGTTTTCTCCATTTAAATCAGTTTCACAAATGTGACAGTTTTAGAGACCGTGATTTTATTTTCATCTTCGGCTGCCAGTGGCTGAGGACACTTTTGAAAACTATTTATTCTTCAAATATATTTCAAATCATCATATAAACGATTCATGAAAACTTTATGTTTCATATTAGGACAAACTATCTTCGTAGGAACATTTTATATAATAACCAAATATCCATGTTAATGAAAGATCATTGGGACATGATTTAATCGGGTTAAACAAAGCTTTAAATCTGCATATACATACAACAAAGGATTTTTTTTAGGTTTTGATTTGTAGTTTATTGTTAGACACCGCTTGACCAAACCAATTTATATGATTATGAGGTAGTTAAATGGTATTAGTAATCTTCGTTATTTTTATTTCAATTGTTATGACAATGGCAGCGGGAGTATGAACTACCTGTTTTATGGATTGTAATTGAAAAAAGACTTCTTGGAATTGTCTTGGCGTTTTCGCTCTTTGTCCTTTGTTATATTATATACCAATTTTTTTGGTGTGAGCGAAATTATTATTGGCGCTGGTTGTAAAATATTTGATTCTGACATCAGCATGTTTCCAATGTTGTGTTTGTAGAATATTTTGCCAAGTTTCTCAAATCATATATTTAAATTTTTATCAAATGCGTCGAACTAGCACCGTTGTCGTCGGCGTTTGTTGACAAAATGGGGAAAAATGTTAAGGTTTGTATGAGTGCTCTCTTTGATTTGGAACTCCCGCTGTTCCTTCCTCACTATGGGTTCTAGATAAGTAGGATGTAAAATATTTTATTCTGACATCAGCATGTTTCCAAAGTTGTGTTTGTGGAATATTTTCCCAAATCATATATTTAATTTTTTATCAAATGCGTTGAATTGGCATCGTCGTCGGCATTTGTTGACATACATGATGTTCCTCCTTCGCTATGGACGCGAGATAGGTACTATTGAATTGAAGTTTTTTAAACTATCGTGAGATCGTTTATTATAAATATAAACGGCTACACTCACGTTATGATTGTGTCGGTATAACTCTGACCAGGTTTCGGACAATTAGGATGTTCTTCTTCCGGGAGTTTACGCTTTGGAGTCGTATGGCGCCGCGAATTCAAAGCGCAAACTCTCGGAAGAAAGACATGCTAATTGTCCGAAACCTGGTCTGAGTTATTCCGACACAATCATAACGTCAGTGTAGCTTTTTGTATTTATTTATAATGAGGTACTATTGATGACATTTTTTTCCTCTTAATCGCTGGCACTTCAAAAAATTCATTTAAACTCTCCGAAGATGCTTGAAATCTTTTTCTTTTTGATTTATTGAATTTTTTAATAATTAATTCTTCGGTATCATCCGATAATTGCCAAAAAAATTGTTTGTAAGTATTTTCTTCGGTAATATTCAGAGAGTTCTGAAACAAGACACTATAAATTAAAATAAAATATCTTAGTAAAAATATAAATTGCAGAAATACCTTCGGAGTTTACGTTGACAATTTATATAAATATGAAGTACTTACTTAAATGGCATTAGTGGTTCTCGTTATTTTTATTTGAATTATTATGACAATGGCAGCGGGTATGGAGTGCATATTAACTAATTATTTTCTTGAATTGTCTTATATCGCTATTTCTTTTCTTATGTTATACACCAATGTTTGGTGTGAGCGAAATTATTATTGGCGCTGGTTGTAAAATATTTTATTCTGACATCAGCATGTTTCCAATGTTGTGTTTGTGGAATATTTGCCAATGTTCCCGAATAATATATTAATTTTTTTATCAAATGCGTCGAATTGGCATTGTCGTCGGTGTTTGTTGACAAACATGCCGTTCCTCCCTCGCTATGGATTCGAGATAGGTACTATTGATGTCAATTTTTTCCCCTTACTCGCTGGCACTTCATAAACTTCATTTAAACTCTACGAAGATGCTTGGAATCTTTTTCTTTTTGATTTAGTGGATTTTTTTATAATTAATTCCTCGGTATCATCCGATAATGGATAATAAAATTGTTTGTAATGTTCAGAGAGTTCTGTGACAAGACATTATAAATTAAAATAAAAAATCTTAGTGAAGAAATAAATTGCAGAAATACCTTTGGAATTTACGTTCACAATTTATATGAATATAAAGTACTTTAATGGCATTAGTGGTCCTCGTTATTTTTATCTCAATTATTATGACAATGGCATAATAATTGAGGGCTAGGAGTGCATATTAACCAATTGTTTCCTTGAATTGTCTTTTATCGCTATTTCTTTTCTTATGTTTTAAACCAATGTTTGGTATGAGCCAAATTATTATTGGCGCTGGTTGTAAAATATTTTATTCTGACATCAGCATGTTTCCAATGTTGTGTTTGTGAAATATTTGCCTTCCCCAAATCATATATTTATTTTTTTATCAAATGCGTCGAATTGACATCGTCGCGTCGTCGGCGTTTGTTGACAAACATGCTGTTCCTCCCTCGCTATGGACTTGAAGTAGGTATTGATGACAGTTTTTCCTCTTAATCGCTGGCACTTCAAAACATTCATTTAAACTCTCCAAAAATGCTTGAAATATATTTCTATTCATTTAGTGGAATTTTTAATTATTAATTCTTCGGTATCATCCGATAATGGACAAAAAAATTGTTCGTAAGTATGTAATGTTCAGAGAGTTCTGAAACAATACATTATAAATTAAAATAAAAATCTTAGTAAAGAAATAAATTGCAGAGATACCTTTGGAGTTTACGTTGACAATTTATATGAATATGAGGTCCTTAAAGGGCAGTGGTCCTCGTTATTTTTATTTCAATTATTATGACAATCGCAGTGTGTAATGAGTATAAACTAATTGTTTTCTTGATTGTTATTGAAAAAGTACTTCATGGAATTGTATTCTTTCCCAATTTTTTTGTTATGTTATATGCCAATTTTATGGTGTGTGCGAAATCATTATTATCGCTGGTTGTAAAATATTTTATTCTGACATCAGCATATTTCCAATGTTGTGTTTGTGGAATATTTTGCCAATTTTCCCAAATATTATATTATTTTTTTTATCAAATGTGTCGAATTGGCGTCGTCGTCGGCGTTTGTTGACAAACATGCTGTTCCTCCCTCGCTATGGACTCGAGATAATACCTATCAATTTAGTGGAATTTTTAATAATCAATTCTTTGGTATCATCGGATAATGAACATGCGTCTAATTGTTGCTTAGTTTTTATGTCTTTTAACATTATTTTAATATTGACATGTCCATACATTAATAAATTAAATATTTGTCTTGACATTAAACATGATTGAAATGGAAATGATTAGAAATTACTTTTATTTGACTATATTGTATTCTAAATACTTAAATTGACTTTAATGTACCTGTGCTATGATAATAATTATTTTATTCTAATAATAATACCTATAAACATAAAATAACTAATTCCTACGATAATAATGAATTAATTAATATTGTAATGAAATGTAATGCAATAATCATAAATGTTTGTAATTACCTCGCAAAAAACTGCAACGCCCTTACAGAGCTTATGTACCTACAACCCACTATAGTCTTAACATCTATGACTAAGTATACCTATAATAATATAAATGAATGTACATTATTGCGATTAATAAATATTAATAAGTAGAATATTGTCTAATACTTTTTCTTGATGAATTTCTTAATGAAGGTAATGGGATATCTAGAGAACAATATGCCAAAGGTATCAGCTAACTCCTCGAGTCATTGGAATTTTACAAAACATGACAGTGTTAAATTGGAAGTTCGTTTTCAATCAGTTATTTAAATAGATGAAAACCGTAATGTAAGCGTAGACTATAGTAGCTAAGTACGAGTATTCATTGTTTAAGTGCGTGTAACTCGAATAAAATATAATGATTCATGTACTTGTATTTATTTCCACCATCCCATCAGTTCATCACATCATTTGACATACCAAGTAGCTGTCTTCAATTCCACACTTGCATCTGATCTATTGAAATGAGAAGTGCTCGTAAGCATATTGTATACATGCGACATGAATGCAATAGTAGTACAGAAATGTTTATGTAAGATTTATCCAAGCTTTTTTTTTTTTTTTTTTAACGCTTAATAGGTCTATGTTTGGCCACTATCTCGCCTGATGTGAAGCGATGATGTGGCCTAAGATGGAGCACATAGATCTAGAGAGAGACGGCAGTTGAGCGGCTGCTCAGACCCGTCTCCCCGATGGTTCACCGAACATCATCCCGAAACACGACTAGGTCGCTTGACGGCATGGCTTTGTTCGGTGGGTGGTATTACAACCACGGCCAGAGCCTACCACTCCAAAGCGCGTAAGCGGGTTTCATCACGATGTTTTCCTTCACCGTTTTAGAGCGAGCGTGCAAAATCTGCACTTAACTATAAGTCATTGGTGCAGGGCCGAGTCGGGATTCGAACCCAGGTGCGTCTGATCGAAAGGCGCATGAGTTCCCGCTGAGCCACACTCGCTCTAAAGCTTACAATTTAATGAGTTTGCTGCAAACCGATTGCCAATATACGTACAGGTTCCAACATACTTAATAAACAATGTAGATTTATTTATCATTATGCAGTTTAAAAAGTAAGCTAACAGTAAAACCAAAGCGCTATCTTAGATAACGGCGTAAGTACAACTTAAGGCTAGTAACAATGATGCTCATAGGATCAAAAAATAGATCTACATGCTGGCGCTCATGCGTAAATGAGTTAAGGAGTAGCAGTGCTCGGTGCGTAGGAGCATTGCTAGCGTTGTGAGTCCAGTCCGGGATATGGGACTTAGGACCAACTGATGCTGACGACGTCTACTGCGACTATAGTTAGGGACATATAGCGCAAGCGCACCTAATATCGTCGGGTTGTTCACCCTAGATCCTGATATAAAGAATATCACTGGATAGACATTTTGACACGGCACTGGGCAATATTTTGATTCCTATGGGCGACCACCAACCGGACACCACCAAACGTTTTTGAAGAGGAATTCAAGACAATGGAATTTCAATAGCAGTAGGTTTCAAAATGACTGGACCCCAGTTTGTGGTTAATACTGCATAATGTATTTTAACCACAAATTCAATGGAAAAACACTTTCGGATTTTGTAACAGTATTTACTACCAATACATTGAGCAATGATATAATATTGTAAGTAAAGTACGTTCAAATCCTATTTTTTGAACATAAAATAAAGATCGATAACATAAGAAACTGTTGTTATTATACCCCGAGCGCAGGTAGCAATACGAGTGGGTGATTGTAATAAGCGTGAATGAGTGCGACCGAGCCAAGACAATAGATGGCGAGCATGTCAGTAGCATTATCTTAATAGGGAATCGGACAGTAATCGAAAAAAATCTAAAATGTAGTTAGATCGATAATATGTCGATTATTTCAATCAATATTTTTGTAAAATAACAATAATTTATATTTTTAAATCAATAAATAAAATCTAATAATTCTGTCATTTTTTATCCGTTCCGAAACATAACACAGTGCATGACGACATTTCAAAGTAAATCCCGTGTGCGAAGCTTGTATTTATTTTATATTTTTGCTTTTTATCTAAATCAACAATAACAACGATATGTTTTTCATGCCATGACGACCCTAAAGTCCTTAAACTTCACAAAAACTTATAATCACTTTGCAAGTTCGCTTTTGTAGAGCTTGTCGTTTCCTTTAGATGCGTGTGACGTCATACGTTCTGAGGTGACCTTTTGCGCGGCAATATTTGAAACATAACATTTAAATGTTATGTTTCAAATATTGCCATATTATTTTTAATTTATTTATTTATTTTGGCTACCTAATATAAAAACATTATGGTTTATTTTAAACACTTTCTGAAAAGTTGTCGAATCCCCTATTAGGGGTACTGGAGCTGCTGAAAACTGAAAACTATCTCTGAAACGTTACAGATATCAAAAAACGGATGAGTGCAATCGATTCAGCGACCAGTAAATCCTTTTTTATTTTATTCGATACCGGGGACTGGGGAGTGCGCCAGCTCCGACGAATCCCTACTACTTCTGGGGGGCATTGCAATTATTATGGGCAGGCGTGGCGCTTACCATCGCGTGAACGACTTCCTCGTTTTATTATTTAATTCATTAAAAAATATATATGCCTACATGCACACCCGTGATAGGTTTACTACCGTTCCATAATTACTGTGTGCCGGATTAAAGGGTACCTACTGTGTACAGCAAAATTACTGAGCATTATGAGACTTCGAAGAGTCACAGGGTGACGAGCTCAGTGCACAAAATAGTATACAGTACCTGTACCTAAGTACCTAAGTATACATTTGCTCAAATTTTTGATTAAATAAATAGTAGCTACTCTCCTCATTACAGTAAAAAACATTTAATTTCATCAAATAATTCACAATTAATTAGGTTACATGTAAGTACGCAAATATTAGCTTTATTTTTTTTTTAATCGGCTGATTGCACGCGCACTAATGTGCCGTGGCACGCGAAAAAAAAAGGAATGTTGGCGCCATTTTCCTCAGAATTTGTGTTATATATTTCCCTGTGCAATTTTGCAAAAATGTCAAGTTCAAATGGAGAAGATGTAGCGCAGTCGCGCAGGATTTTGTAAAACAATGCTCTGGGTTGCTAAAATTGTTATCTCGTCGGGTGAAGGACAAGCTCGCCTCTTCATTCAGTTGTAAAAAATGCAATAATGCTTTTTGAATTCTGTACCTACATTATACAATTAAACTTAAGAGCTGGCTCATTCCTGGCTTAAAGATTAGCTTTAGCCATTCAACGTGGGAATGCAGCCAGAGTTCTTGGCACCTTGCCCCATGGTCACCACTTGTATATAAATTTCTACTTGTACATAGTTTAGTATCTTCATAATAGTTTATTTTTTGTGACAATTGTAAATTTCTCAATAATTAAATTAATATTAAATTTTCAATTTTCTTTTTCTTCTAATTTTGATAGTGTCTGGATGTTGGAATGAGTCAGTGGACGACCCAATTTAGAACAAAGTTCAATAATGACATTAGTTTTTTTGCGTCAAAGCACAAATTTTTTCTTTTACTTTTTTATGTTACTAAATGACAAGACGAGCTGGACGTTTGCCTGATGGTAAGCAATGGATGAGAGTAGCCGGGGATCGTGCTCAATGGCGTGCAATTGGAGAGGCCTATGTCCAGCAGTGGACTGCGATAGGCTGATGATGATGAAGCAATACGCCAGCCCTTAACAATAACAGCACCACCCAGAACTTTGTTTTGCAAACTCCTGCGCGGCGCTGCATTGCGCTCGTCACCAAAAAAATAATAACTAATTAAAAAAAATAGGTCTGTGCTCAAGTGGGCATGCTTCATTAGTACATTATGATACAAAAGTGTTAGGTTGACCATCACACTCGAGGCGGTACAATAAGGGAGCCGAGAGTCGCCGACACGACACCGCGCTCTCTGTGTCCATCGCCCATACAGTTGACTAAATTACAACTAAAAACAAAATGCCGCGCTGCGGTCACGTCACGCCCTGTATGTACAGAGCAATGACGATATAACCCCTTAGTGCAGATGCCCCTATAAGTACGTAGCTATAGAGTACGGAAGCTGATACCGCTTCCGTACTCCACGCTGTGGAGGGCTACGTATTTCCCGCGGGTGGAGTAAATACAATACCGCTCGCCCCGCGGGAGGCGACGCAGTTGCAGGTTACAACTGCATCTAGCTGCAGGGACTAAAGCTACCTCTCAATTCAAATCGAAATGTTATGCCGAAACACTTCACATCAAACGACAAATTAAACATGTAGTTTTTTCACGTAGCAGGAATCAAACCCGCAACTGTCACTCTTGTTAGAGTGATACGACCAGCCTCACCACTACGCCACAGAGGTTTGCTATATTTTACTCTATATTAGATAGATAAATGTTATCATATTAGATAATATACCTAAAAAAAAAAATTATAAGCAAAATCTACTCACTGAGTAATCACGAAATCTCGAATCCTACAAATTTTACGAAACTGGAATTTACCATGTATGTACCTACTTACCTAGGATTTTTATAGGGTGTAGCACAGTCCGCTAAGAAAGGGTCGAATTATGGAGCAAAATGAAGACCAATCGCTGTAACCCTAATCCACGGATGAAGTCGCAGGTATCAGCTAGTCTAACTTCTATCTATACTATGATAAAACTGTAACTCCGCTTAATCTGTACATGGAAAATGTTTTAGAAAAACCAACTGGGATCGACTATTTAGAGGGTACTGAACATGAATCCACAGTTTTAAGATTCTTTGTCTATTTGTTTGTTTGTATATCTATAGACTCGAATTTACTGAACCAATCTTAATTCAGTTTTCAGGGTTTGGTAGCATGAATCCCAACTTAAATTATGGGTATGGTACTTTTTTTATTTCTGCTTTTATTTAGGGAAGGGTATGTTACATCAAAATCGGTTTGGTGACTACGAAGATACAACTTGACCTCTTCACAGTACGCCCTCTCATATATTACGGAGATCTCGCTAAAATGGTTTTAATCGTTTACGTGGACGAAGTCGCGGGAAAGAGTTAATATTGTATAAAATCAAATTATCCTAGTCATAATGCCGCTTATATTTGTCCCGCATGTGCGGTTTATTGGCTGCAAATGTCGAAAGGGCTCGCTGTTTTATTTTCCTAATGTCGCTATTAAAAACGGGCATTCTGGTTCATTTAAGAATTTGTTACACTTATTATTTGTGGCAATAAAAGTACAGCGGTACGATATTATTATTATTCAGATATTTATGTTTCTTCGTAAGTATAGGTTTTTTACAATAATTCTATAAAAAAATATATACAATAATAATATTTTTTTAAAAAAACTTATTCTATTTGTTTTTGTTATTTTTTTCAAAACGTAATAGCTAAATCAATTTCGATAGAATATAAGTAATCGCGCAACAGACATACAAAAAGAATACCGTCCAATTGAGAACCTCCTCCTTTTTTGAAGTCGGTTGAAAATGCTATAAAAAAATTAAACCTAGAGTGCCGCCGCGCCGGCAGCGGGGCAGGGCCCAATCTACCTACCGGTGGTTAGGGCTGCTGAGTAAGGAACAACCTGATAATACGTGCCATGTCAAGGAGTACTGACTTCTGCATCTTACCCTTGATCCAACTGTCCAACGAGAGCCTCTCGAGATGTTGGTCGAGGCTCTTCGCTATATATTATTATTAAAATATTTCAAGCAATATAAAAGTACAACAAAGTAAAATTAACAGAGGCCCATAGAATATATACCCAGACTAACATACATACAAAAATACAACATAAAATTTAATAATCCATCTACTTCACCGGGCTTAAAAATTTCGCTCCTGTATCTCCGGTATACTACGTCTACCAGAAATTAGAATTCAGGAACAGTTATTTATGCACCGCCGGAATTTGGAACCTATAGGACTTGATATAGAGATCCATGGGTACAATACAAGGAGCATAATCGCCATTGGTACAATATTATACCTTGACAGTAGGTAAGTTATACGTGGTTATACTTGACAGCCTCTATGGTGTAGTGGTTGGTGCAGGTCAGCTCAAATCTCATATAACGAGGAGGTAGCGGGTTCAATTCTCGGTACGGGACAAATGATTGTGCAATAAAGAAAAGCGCTAGCATTTGTTTCGTGTCTGGGTGTTGATGGACCATGGTCTTCGTAGTTCTTGGTTCCCTAGATTGGAGCCATAGTTAGGGACCAAGATGTAATCTTTTGGCGTTATAATTTTTTTTATTGGGAATTGGCTTGCGTATGACCACTGTGTCACCTCATTTCCCCAAAGTTGCCAGCAAAGATATAAAATTAAAAATATCTTTTGTTGCCAGTCACCAACTTGTCATTGCACCTTCATTGTAATAATAATAATTGGTTCATAAGTGCGTTTTTGACGCCAAAATTGAATAAAGAACTTATGAACTTGAATTGTATTTGATCGACACTCTTCTTTTTTCTTGTGTGTTTGAGTGGCCGGCTGTCCGATAATAATATACTTATTTATAGAAAATCACATGAAGCAGTCATAACGTCGTATCTTAGTAGGTAGGTAGATCTAATATGGAATTTTGTCCGCACGTGCGGTTTATCGGCTGCGAATGTCGAAAGGGCTCAGACTATTGCTGTTTTATTTTCTCTTAGCCTGTATTAAATACGGGCAGACGGTCATTATCATTAGATAAGGTAGAGCATCAGACCGTCAAATACGTACCTACCTAAAGTTCATTACCGATTCCCGCGACGGGACAAATGTTCGTGCACAATAACAAGTATCTTCGAAGTCCAAGGTCAAATATCGATGAAATTTATACGGGACCACTTGGTAGCTATTCTGAACAAAAATAATTTTACAAATCGGTTCATAAATGACGGAGTTCTGAGGTAACAAACATAAAAATATACAAACGAATAGAGAATCTTCTCCTTCAAGTCGGTTAAAAAAGGGTAAGCATTTATTTCGTGGCTGGGTGTTGTGTGACCATGGTCCTCGTTGTTCCTAGTTCCTTAAATACAGGGAAATCCTAGTGAGGGGCCAGGATCGATGTAAATCATCGTTGGGGGCATTTATGAATTAATTTGTGTTAGGTACCTAAGTAAGGTAAAATAAGGTACCTAGGTACTGATACTTCTTCTATATTAATATTTCAGATGTTCTAACTGTATTATAGGTACCTCCACCTACTTAGGTAAATCATAAAAGTTCTAGTGTTCGATCATCCCTGTATAATTTGAAAGGTCGCCGGTAGCCGGTACTACAAAAGCCCGAAAAGTTACGATAAAGTGGCCCAGTGTAGTAAATAGTTACTATACACAGTTCACAGAGGCCGTTGACGGCGTTGGCTACTATGCCGCCCCTCTCTTTCTCCCCTCCGTCTGTACTCTTCCTTAAATCGAAATCAAAGCTCGTCGGGATTGGAGAGCAGTGAAGTTCGCGCATGGCCGTTTGGTGTGAAGTAAACTGAGGATAGGCGTACGTTCAGAATCGTGAGATAACAATTTTGGCTACTGTCATAGAACGGTAAAACTTATTAAAAGTAGGAAATTATCATAAAGTTTTAATAACAAACATTTATTTCAAATCTTAATAGATATTTTTTATAATATTTACAATCAACAGAACATGATCTTTTTTGAAGGTAGTGTACAATATATTCCGAAATTCTAAGCCTTATCTGTTGTCTTGGATAACAATTTGATCGAAGCGTATGTGTGGAACGTACCTGCATATGGCGGACGCTCAGTTTGTGTTTATGTCAATACAGACCTGATTTTTATTATTTTGCGCGGGTGTGGAATTAACAATTTATAATTAATATGTGTTAGTGGAACCTGTGAATTGTGTGTTATTTTTGTGATAATGTTTTGCACCGCTGGACTTTTGGATAACTTTAAATCTTCAGCGTACTTATAAGGGTATGTATTATTTTATGTTTCTAACCAGAATTAGGGATTTATAAAGTTTTGTAGGGTCAGTTTATGTTGAACTAGAAACGTTGATGTTGTGCGGAGATTTTTTCACTATGAGGAATGTTTTTTGTATTGGTTCTGTTATAGAAACTTAGTTTAGAGTGACATGAAGATTTCTTGCAGACATCTGACTGATTCCTGTCGTAGGTTATCGCCAGATGATAACTTTTCGCTAATTTACAAGATATTTCAAAGGAATACAAGTTGCGGTACAACTCGGTATCAAACTGTATACATTAATAGCATTAAATATAAAGTACACTTATTCATTAGTCAGAAGAACTTTGCGCCAAGTGACAAAAAATAGCAGTCGTCAAGAAAGTGTTTAGAAATTGTTTTTTATGTTCATTCAGGTGGGATACATTTTATAGGAAATTAAATTGGTGCTAATTGAATAGAATAAAATAAAATTTATTGTTCAAAACACAAATGTATACACACATTGAAGTCAAGTCCTGTCTTACACTGTTTACCAATAACTCAAAAAGTAATACTATCATCACACCCAAAGCTTTTCCTTAACAAAACCAAACGAAAACAGAACCAAAAGTAGCAATCATTAGGCAGGCAACTACATTTAAATTTAATAACAATAGTTGAAAAATTCAACATAGTTCTCTCTCACAGATTTAAAATCTCAAACAACTCTCACAAAAAGTATTGGACATAAAACAATAAACAGAACTCTAATTGCTATTTATAAGTAAGGAACCATGTTAGTACTACAGTCGGAACACATTGTGTTTACGAATTGCACACATGTGTTTTCATACCGTCCCTGTGAATCACAGGACATCTGTGGTAATGAATTTATAACATGCTGCTCACAAAAGGAGGAATGCAAACAACTTCCCATGCCATTTTATAAAAAAGTGTGAATCAGATGTGAAATTTAAAATTGGAATAGGAAAATAGATTTATTTTTAAAGCAAATTGTAGGTAATAAATTAATAAATGAGGAAGGTGAGTATGCAATAAATAGGTTTTAACTTATATGTAGCTAATTTGATTTATTTTTTATTATATGGCCAGTTAGAAACTCAATTACCTACCGACTATTAAATGAGAGTGAGTCTAAATTGGAGCCAAGAAATGGTTTCTTTAGATTAATTTATATGCCATAAAGCTAGGTGTTGCATGTTCCAACTGACAATATGTGGGCCAAATTAATCAGAACAAATTACACTAAAGATATTGCTGTTCTATTTGTTTAAAATTTATTGTAATTTACAAATATTATGGTCTGCACAAAATTTATCAATGTATCTAGATAGTCTTCTAAATTGTAAGCCTTAGCACAGAATTCTAAGGGACAGAAGCATCACTCCGCAAAAGAAAATTAAACAAATAGCGACTATTACTATGACGCAATAAAATTCAATTCAGCCCGCATAGCACAGCATACCTACCAGTCATATTAACCTACAGAGCGCCTCTCTTTCTATCGCATGGCTCTTATCTCTTCTGACGCGGCACGTGTAACGACGTGCGACCCGCCGTCGGTGTCCGGCTATGTACTTGTAGCTTTGTACCTACAGTGCGGAGTGTGCTAGGCCTGGTCTTAGGTATTTATAATAAGACTACAGTCAAGTGGTGCACTTTAGTAGTTTATGAATGCTGTGGCTCCCGACCTTATCAGTAGGTTGTAGTGTAAAAGAAATGATTTTGAGTCGCATTAAAATGTGTGAAAAGTGAATTACTTAGTTACAATAATTTTATTCTTGGTAAACTAACTTAGAAAAGGCATTGATAATAATAAAAGACGTGTGGCACTCGGAGACTGCCGCGGTAAAGCTATTGCATAGCATTCGGAGTGGGGGGTGTTAGGTTATTTTAGTTACGGAATTTCTGTATTCGGTCTCCACGCTCAAGGCCCGCGATAGAAGCTATGCAATAGCTTAAAAAGTTAGGCAAGTTATAATCATAACATTCATCCCCATCTTTAACATTTTGATAATTGTTCTCCATCCAAAGGTTGCCTGGAAGAGGTCGCTTTTAGCGATTAGGCCGCCCATTTTTTTTCTTAAACTGTTTTTATGTTACGTATTTGATTTAATGTTTGCAATAAAGCGTTTATCTATCTATCTATGTATCTAGACAATCTCCGTGGTAGGTTCAGTGGTTAGAAGTGTTGAGTGATACACATTTCCGATTGATTCCTGCCTTGGGTACAGATAATCCCCCCATGACATATAACCTCACTTTATGAATAACTCAAACAGATATTTGATATTTGACTACCTTCAACCCTTAAGTAAACTAAATGGATATGGCAGTCATTGCCCTTTGAAAAAAATAAAGTGCTTGTAAGTAAACATGTGAGTGTTTACTCATCATTTATATTGTGACTTAGTACAGACCTTAGTTCTTCCCGTTCCTGATTCCTTAGAATCATAAAAGCTTGAGTTAGCAATACTTAAGTTTCACTTATCGCAAATACTTTGGCATATTTCTTTTTTTTTTTCATTTATAGCCTGTTTCAGATTCTTATTTAATTTCTGGGTGGTATAACTTCTGCAACTGTTATGGGCAGGCGTTTTGCTTAACATCAGGAGAACAACTTGCTTGTCTCATCACTCAATTTTATAAAGAAAAACTGATTTTCTGTTTCATTTTCTTTGTTTGGTCTTGAATCTGTGTGCCCTTTAGCAAAAGTCTCCTCCGACCCCTTCCCACCTTCCTTTTCCCATGCTCATCTGCTCCCTTAACACGGACAGGAGACAAAACAATTTATCCCCTGTTTTATCCACTTTCGTCAAACAAAAAAGGGATATAAACAGGGGATAAAATTTTGTCTCCGGTCCTACAAATCTGGTAACAATAAATGTTTCATTTCATTTCCATGCTAAGGGTGCAGGACCATATCTTGTCATCCCATCTTTTAAATCTTCACCTTTCTTTCGTTTTCTCTCTACTATTCACTACTTACTTATTTTCTCATATTAACTTTCTCTTTACTACTTAGTAATATATCGGAGACAGAGTCATGTTTGTATTAGGAATTTTAAGCAATTTAATTTCATTTTCAGTAATTAAACAATTATAGCTTATTAACAGTATCAAGAGTACAATGACCTTTACTGATAAGTTGTTAATATAAATACCTAAAGCTTTACATAATAAAACAATTAAGGAAGAACAATAATTGTTTTATAATTAGGTGGCATACTAATTGATGCGAGAACGCATTTTAAATGTATTGATAAGGCACAGAACCAGTTTTTCCTATGAATTTAAAAGAGCTTATACCTTATTTAAAGAGAGTTTATACCTACCAACTTTTTAGAGATATCGTTTTTATTAATTGCTTGTTATTTAAATACTGACGATAAAAAATAAAAAATAGTCTTATTGTCTTTGATTATATGTTTTCGAGGGTACCATTTAATTCTTGTATAATAAATAATACACACGTATATTAGATATTAGCGACTTTACCGTTTTTAGAGTGAGTGTTAAATCAGCACGTTGGTGGTATCTTAGGTACTAAAAGTCATTGTTGCAAGGCCGACCAATAATTCGAACTCCATTGCGTAGCATCTAAAGTCGCCCTCGCTGCCACCGCGCTGCTGGGCCGCATTTGCTCTGTAAACTTTATTTTTCATGAACTAAAGTAAAATTTTTATAAAATACCTATATGGGCAGAAGTAATTCGAAGGTCAGATACGTAATTTATTGACAATACCTACGTACGCCATAAATTAAAATCAAAGTCTTTAAAGTTTTAAAAACTATAATTAATCCTACTTTTGTTTAAAGCTTAAAAAAATCTATATTCCAAAGCTCTATAATCTATGATCAGATATGGCATCAAATTGCCAGTTATTCTGCAGCCAAGCAGTAGTGCGCAAGCATTACTGTGTTCCGGTTTGAAGGGCATTGTAGCCACCGAAATGACTGGGCATATGAGACTTAATATCTATTGTCTCGGAGTGATGAGCGCAATGCAGTGCTACGCAGTGCTTTTTATGGTATTTAAAGTGCTGGTTGGCACTGCAATTGTTATTGGCAGACGTGGCGCTTACCACCAGACGAACGATTTGCTTATCTCACACAGTTTCATAATAAATAAAGGTAGGGACGGCAAGAAACTGAGCGACATTTTAACCGACCTTAAAAAGGAGAAGGTCTTTTTTTTTATTCGATTGTTTTTTTTTATTCGTCGTCATTCATAAACCGATTTGAAAAATTATTTTTGCGTTAGGTTCGGTATAGCTACCAAGTGGTCCCATAAAATTTCATCGATATTTGACCTTGGACGAGGATCAAACAAAAAAACCGACTTCAATGTATTTCGAAGATACACGGTACACACTTCGGTTTTTTTGTTTGATAAAACATATACTTGTTGTCAATATTTTATGGAGTGATCTTTTGCTCTTTAAGTCTTAAATACCTTCTTAAAGCCTTTAGTTGTAATCTAGAGGAGGAAATAAAAGCTGTCTCTTACGTAACCATCATAACCTTCATGTTTTAAACCTTATCCATTCCGCTCACTTAAACTATAAAGTCTCAAAAAAACGACTTAATTAAAAGAAGCTAAAATATTTTCTTTTCACGGCTCCGCAAAGAAATTACATTTAATAAGCTTGTTAGAAAGCTTTTTTCCTCTAATTAACTGATTATAAGAGTGACCTTCGAGTTATATAAAAAACGTAACCTACCGGAGCTTGGCTTTGGCATGTTTGTCCTTTTTACTGAGTTTATGGTTAATTGGACGATGAGCATGTTTATATTTTTTTATGGTACTGAGTGGTGAGAAGAGCAAGTCGTTCGCCTGATGGTAAGCGCCACGCCTGCCCATAACAATTGCAGTGCTACCCATAACTTTTAATATCATAAAAATCACTGCGTAGCCTTGCATTGCGCTCATCACCCCGAGACATCAGATATTATCTCATATGCCCAGTAATGTAGCTGGCTACAATGCCCTTCAAACCGGAACACAGTAATGCTTCAAGATGTGCTTAAGTTAATACCTAGAGTAGAGGGGAACTCCGGTCACGTGACCGTTACGTTATTGCTGTACGGGTATTTCGCACTTGATGTTTATTTGAAAAGGTATATTACTAAGGTGTTATAAGTTATAATACACGTTCATGTTTTTATTGTATTAAAGCGACATTTACTTCTTCTCTAAACAGTACAAAAAAATAGCTATCCGAATCCTCCTTTCTGTAAGCTTTCTTCTAAACCACGCAACGGATTTTCACTTTCTTTTAGAGATTTTTTACAGAAGGTGAATGTATGATGTGCAATACATTCTAATTAAGTTTATTTTTTGACGAAATCAATATTTTGTAATCAAGTCGTCAAAAAATTACAGCACAATAGTAAATTGCATCCGTGCGAAGCCGGGGTGGGTCGCTACTACGTTATAAATTTCAGTCCTACCACAGAATACTAAAGGACAGAAGCATCACTCCGCAAAGAAATTTAAACAAATAGCGTCTCTTGCAATGACGCAATAAAATTCAATTTATCACTCATAGAATCATAGTAAAGTCGTTCTGTAAAATATAAAAAACAAGAAAATCAGCAATATCGCCCTAAAATCTACCTACTATTTATTCCCCCATTCCAATGTAAACACACCTAACAAGAATGTCGAAGGCATTATTGCCATATTCCTGGCGCCAAATAGTTCCCGGTGATTATGTTCCGGATTGAATAAAGGCTATCGTTTGGGAAATTGTCGTGTGACGTGGTTTATCGTGTTTCCAATTCAGTAGTGGAAAGAGTTTTGCGAATAAACGGAAATCTAATAATCTTAGGAACTACTTGTCGATGGAATGTCTAAAAATGGTCCTATAGGGAACACAGTTAATGCTGCAATGCAGGCAAATAGGCAAACGATCAGCTCGTCTCGTCATTCAGTAAGATAAAAATATATATGTCGGTGGTCTTAGCTTTAAGTTAAGAAAAAGTAGAGCGAGCGGGTTCATAAGCTTTCCTGTTGAAAATGTATATCTATCAAAAACCTGAAAGGTAAACATTACCTGAAGAGAAACCCCACACGTTTGTTAAAGTGGTTGTTCATCTAGGAAAAAGAACTACCACTTTAACAAACTACGATAGCAAAGAAAAACATACTTAAAACCTATACCTACTCGGCTCTCGACTCGTTGATTTAATAGTTCTTGACCTCGTATCGCAATCAGTCCTCAATGTTTGTAAACAGTTTCATAACCGCGTTAGAATATACAGTGAAACCTGGTTAATTGGGATCTCAAGGGACCAAGACATATGTACCAATTATTGAGGGTTTTCAATAATCCAGTTTTCCAATTAAACAGGTTTAAATTTATAGTTGTCTCATTTACAGAGGTCCCCGCTTACAGAGGTCAAAATGTGCCGTTATTCCATTTTTAGAGGTGGAAATGTTAATAAAAATGCGTATTTTTGATGTTATGAATTTAATGTAGGTATGAATGTACATACAAAATGTATTGCGTCGAAAAAAAAAAATACGGTAAAGTTTATGACTTAAAGTAATCGGTTATGTTTGTTTGTATTTGATTGCTAGTTGCTGAAACCTGTTTCTCGATAGAATCTCCCTACACAGTTCATCACGCGACTTTCCACAATCATAATGTGATAGAAGTTTTAATTTTTCAGATACTGATAACGTTTTATATTTGCGTTTGGACATTTTGTACACTTTTATTCCCTTGTTTTTAGGTCAAAACATGAGATAGTACTGACAATCAAACCAAGACGACGAGAAATGTATGTAAACAAACACGTCAAAACGTGTTGAAACCTTATTAATTTGTCTCACTTATACAGGTAATTGAGCTACAGAGTCTCAATTATAGAGGTAAACATCGAAAATGTCTTAGAATTCAAATCTTATTTAACCAGGTTCAAAAAGTCCCATTAACAGAGGTAATTTAATGAAAAAGAACCGGGACTTCGTTGCAACTCTCAATAATAGAGGTTTCTCATTTATCCAGGTCCCACTTAACCAGGTTTCACTGTAACAGTCTCGATTTTATTTTAAATTGCTTGTTATGACGGCTTCTAGTACAACAGACGTATAGTATTACGACTGTGCTGTGGTGTACTTCAGTTTTATATATGGTTAACTAACAATGAGGCCAGTCCGCGCCATTCAATATTAGGGCAGTAACGTCGCATTTTTGTAGAACCAGGCTTAGCGCACTCCGTACTGTAGGTACGAAGTTACAAGTACATAGCCGGACACCGACGGCGGGTCGCGCATCGTTACACGTGCCGCGTCAGAAGAGATAAGAGCTATGCTATAGAAAGAGAGGCGCTCTGTAGGTTAATATGACTGGTAGGTATGCAGCGCTACGCAAGCTGAATTGAATTTTATTCCGTCATAGCAAGAGTCGTTATTAGTTTAAATTTCTTTGCGGAGTGATGCATGCCTCTGTCCCTTAGTATTTTGTGCTATTGATTAATTAGACGCAGCTGTAATTTCATTGACATTGGGTTTCTCTTTATTTCCCTGTACACAATTTTTATGAGATCACCAGATTTAAGTCAACAAGCTGATGGTTTGGTTGCTTACCCATTATCAGTTTGTCTATCCACTCCTGAATAATATGCCTATCCGAAAGCAGGTACGCCACGATATTGGCTCTTGTTTGAAAACCGCTGTTACCTACTTGTGATCGACGCTCCCCATAGTTGGAGACTCATCATCGTAGAATATTTGGACATTTTCAAGATTTTTGAGCTTTGCTTTTACTGCCGACGCACACACGGGTGTACTGTGTGTGCGTGCGTCT
The DNA here is from genome assembly GCA_951640565.1 of Petrophora chlorosata. NCBI lineage: Eukaryota > Metazoa > Arthropoda > Insecta > Lepidoptera > Geometridae > Petrophora > Petrophora chlorosata. Next base: position 13,464,626 of record OX621201.1, on the reverse strand, counting down.
TGTATACCGTATAAATCACCCGATACATTTTCAATTATTATACTTACTAAGCATTCCAAGGGTCAAAACATCACACAGGTCGATTGCCGCTATTATAACTTTTATAACTTTAAGGTTAAGGTTTCTTTCAAACGACTTTTGATATTATCAGTTATATTGCGGCATGCAATGGCAATTATGTCATTCTTCACGCCAGATGTCTGACAACGATAAGTTTTGTAACGCAATTATTGTCATTGAAAACTACGACCTACTCTACATTTAGGGTACATGTGAACCCGATTGTAAAAAAATAATTTAATAGATATTTCGTGGCTTTAATAGAAACAATAAGAAAAGTGTTAATGGACATATTTTTAGATTTACCTGTGGTTAAACTTCAATGACTTTTGTCTTAGTTTGGAATCATAGTATAGTGTGTAATACTCCTCACCATACTCACAATAGAATATGATTTCGCACTGATGGCTATCACGTCATCATCCGCATGAAAACTGCATCCTTGATCCGCAGAATTCGGAACAGTGCCAATAGCATCCTAAGGACGGTAGCAGATAGGTTCACCTCGCTCTGGAAGTGTCAAGTTCGGCGAGATTTACCTATACTTGTGTAATATTTTTTGTTTTTATTTATTTAGTTATTTTATTTTTAATTCTAAAATTTTGAATGTTATTTATGATTTTAATTTCTGAATTTAATTTTTAATTTCAATTTGTAATTTTCAATTCAATTCAATTCAATTCAATTCATTTATTCATTCAGATAAAATTCAATCCAGTTTTGTTAGTCAAATTAAAATTAAAATTATGTTAGTAAATCTTAAATATTTTCCATCAATAAATAATAAATTATAATAATAAAAATAAAATTGATATAATTAATAAATACTATTATAATTATCATTTGGCGGTTCGATTTGACGGCAGCACATGCGTCTTGATCCAGTGCGTGAGAATAGGCCCGTCAGCCCTCTCTGCTACCACAGTCAGGAAGCTGTTGGTGCTGGAGCGGACGCGCGACATCAGGGACGCCACTCTCTTTCGCGTTATGGCCGCAAAATCATCGACGCGGGCGTCCGCGAACATCCCTGATGCGCTGCAGAACCGTGGCAGCCCCAACAGCATCCTAAAACGCGTTGTTATATTGTACACGTAGGGCGCCTAAAGCCTTTTGAGTACAGTTGATCCATAAGCTGCAAGTGTAAAATGCCTGGCAATATGCTCTAATTTTGACTTATTATTTTAATTTATAATTTTTAATTTTAATTTTAATGTTTTATTTCAATTTCAAAATATGGATGTGTATTGTCCGAAATAAAGAATTTTTATTTATTTATTTATTATTTATTTATATTACGTTATTATAATTAAAAAAGTGGAGCCAACGAGTGTTATTTAAGGCTTTGAGAAATAACTCTTGATCTATTGACACAGTTGATCTTCTTTACTCTAGAAGATGCACTTGTATTTATTCGTATCAGTCGTTCAAGTTAGTACTTCGGCTTTCCATCCAGGTGCTCGTAAAACGACTTAATGATCTCATTCAAGTACCTCTCTAGTTATTTCCTGAGGTATTTTTCAGTCGAGCATTTGTCCCGGCGTGTCAGGGTCAGCTATTCAACAGGGTGACTTGACTTAGCAGCCTTGGTTCCCAGGGTGAGGTAGACATTGGCTCTTAGGAAACATTACGAAAGTTATCAAGATGTCTCTAGTTAATCTTTTATTTTTAACTTTCAGTTGTATATGCAATTAGAAATAGTTTCCATAAGACGAAAAACAATTACAATTGAAAACGTTTATTGCGAGTCTTTAGTATATTATCATGATGTCCCTAGTTCTTTTTTTAATTTGAATTGTATATGTGATTAGAAATAGTTTCCATAAAGACGAAAAACAATTTTAAAACATTGATATTTAAAGTTAGTCTTTTGTATACGAAAGACTAACGTTTTCAAATGTTAATGTTTGTAAATGTAAATGTTTGTAAATGTAATGATATATCATGATGTCATCATGATTTTTCATTTGTGATTTTCAATTGTTTATGCAATTAGAAATAGTTTCCATGACTCTAAAACGCTTTCGAATAAAGAAATTAAAAAAATAAAATATTATCGATATTTTAAACGCCCCGTTTGTATTTTTCATAACCCGACAGATAAGACAGCAGAGAATCGAAGGACCTAGCAAAACCTAGTGCATGAAGTGAAAGCAAATTTACCCCATTACGATCCGACACAACCTTCATTCATGAAGAAAACAAATGTTTGAAGTGCTGGTGGTCTTTTCAAATGAACGAAGAAAGAAGAGACATAGAGAGTTGTATTTGGGTCGAAATAGATTAATTAGAACTTAAACAATTAGTCATAATAAATTGAATAAATTAATTGCGATTAGGATGTTACTAATATTAGGTGCTGATGCTGATGGAATTAACCACGCGCGCTTGTTTACCTCAATTCCATTCATAAAATGCATTTTTATCAATGACACATGTGCTATTGCGCATAAAGCGTGTGAGGGGTACGTACCTTATTTAATTTTATTAACCTTGTGATGACATGAGATATTTTTGGATATGCAATTAAAAGGTCATAGTAATTTACTTAAGTGGTTGATAAAATATGGTTATAAATATAGATTACTTCAGTGGCGTGTCAGCTCATCTAACGGCGGGTTTCGGGTTTAATCCCCGCCCGAAGCCTACCTATTCTAATTTTTTTTATAGCTTTTGAATTTAATTGTTTATTTTTCATTTCATGACAATATGGCATATCTAGCGGCTTCCATATTTATTTTCTCTATCTAAGGCGCGGCGCATTTAGGAATGCGTAAATAGAAAAAAAATGAGTGTGACCCACTTTTTCGAAATCAAATTATCTTAGCAGATTCTATTACAGATCTCTATCTGTGTACAAATCTGTCTAGTCTAGTGTTATGTTAGACCTTCAGTTGTGAGTCGAGTTCATCCCGCCATTTCCTTCTTGGTCTGCCGCGGAGTCTTTTGCGATCGTGCGGTGTTTAGAAATTGTAGGCCAGAGATCATCCGATATACGACAGACATGTCCAGCTCAGTCACATTTGAGATTTTCCGCTTTTTGATCACGTCTGCTGTTTGAGTACACTTGATTGAACGGTTTTTATTTATGTAACTGAATGACGAGACGAGCTGGTCGTTTGCCTGATGGTAAGCAATACGCCAGTCCATAACAATAACAGCACCACCCACAAATTTGTATTGCAAAATCCTGCACGGCGCTGCACTGCGCTCGTCACCCTGAGACAATTAGCTGTTGAGTCTCATAATGCCCAGTAATTTCGCTGGCTGCAATGCCCTTCAAACCGGAACACAGTAATGCTTGCGCAATACTGCTTGGCAGCTGAATAACTACTGGCAGAGCGGTGGTACCCACCCAGACGGCCTCGCATACGAGAAACTTACCACCAGTACCGGTATTCCAGAAGATTCGTGCTCGAAAACTTTACCTTCAAAACTTCATTTCAACGAACCCAAAAGATTCAAGTGCCTACACGTTGAATAAGTCAAGTCTCAAGACTATTATTACTAGCACATTGAATAACGGTATGACCCGTCCGATAAATGCGTAATGCGGTATGGACGTAGACAGATCTGCTATCTTATCAAGCCGAGCAATCAAATCAGGCGGTGTCGTTGCCCTCATCTCGCGTTATCTAATATGGGCGGAGTTTCTTTACTGTTGCTATAGGAATAAGTCGTAATCTCGAGATTTAGTAAATAACAAAGCTCTGGCCTGAGGCGAAATAACCTCTTTTCTAGGAAGAATGGGGCGCTCGTTTCGGTTTGTATGACACAATTTTGTCGCTGGGTCAGTGGAGTTACTTTTAAGTACCTTTCTTATTAAATTAATCTTATCTTTGTTTATTCCTGTCTAAAAATATATCATTTTACAAAGTATAATCCGAACTAACAAGTGTTTAAAATATTAAGCTGTAAATCTTATCGATTACTTAAGTTAGGTGAGATAGCGGTCAAACGCAAGCCTATAAATAATAATTAAAAATAAAAGTTATCCAAATGCTGTCCAGTAAAACCGCTGTAAGTGTAAGCGATAAGACGGCAGTGTGCGCTGCGTATGCGCATAACACATATAATTTTATAGTTTTAATATTATATGGTCGCAAAATATTACAATCAGGCGGGGTATAAATCATTAAGTACACGACCAACTCGCTCGTTATTTACTTAGAAATAAATAGCGAATAGGTGATATACGACGAGGATATTGATGAACATGACGAAAGCTGGAACCTACTAAATGTTTTCGTCTATAATGAGCGTTTACCAAAATGTCTCATCAAAATCAAAATAAATTCCAATTCTCCAAATGTCCATTACTCATAAAGTCGAATTCTTAAAAAGTTCAATTTTTAGAATGACTTTTTAAAATCAGGTGTTAGTCATTATAAATGCATTGCATTCGTCTCTAGCGCGTCAAAATGCCTAATGATCTTGTTTATTTCAGCCAATCATACTGTGCAACTATGCACACTGATATTTCTTGTTGACTAAACTACGTTCTTCAGAAATATTGATTTCACAGAACTTAATAATAAGCACGTTTCCAATTCGCTAAATCTTCTCTAGAGTTTGCGTCTCAATGGCTTGCCGTCTCTACCTTCATAAAGCTTTGGAGGTAGAGTTATTCGATATCTCCGAATTGTGCGATCGTGTCTCTAGCTTTAGGTTTGTGGAATAAAAGGTAGAAATACCTATTGGACGTTCGGTAAATCCGTGTTATTGATGTTGTAGGTATTTTATTTCGACAGGTCTGGTGATCGATTTAGAAAAAATATGTACCTACATATTATGTATGTTGACTTAATCCCGTCTTAAACGACTCAACTTAATCGATTTGGATGTTTTTTTGTAGATAGGTAGGTTATTGTCTGTTTACCTACCTTTTAGGCTGTACAAATAGGGGATCGGACAGTAATCGAGAAAAAATCTAAAATATAGTTAGAACGAATGTTCGTCGAACCAGAAAGATCAGTCAATCAATATTTTTGTGAAATAATAATGATTTATATTTTTAAATCAATAAATAATTCTGACATTTTTAATCTGTTCTTCATCTCAAACGAAATAACAATCACAGCGCATGACGTCATTTGTAGGCAAATGCCGTGAGTCAAGCTTGTGTTTATTTTACGTTTTTGCTTTTCATTAAATGTATTTTTGCAAATTTTTTCGTTTCATTACTACAATATAGTCCCCAAACTTCACAAAACGTATTAGAATCACTTTGCAAATTTTATTTCGAAGACTATGTCGTTTTCTACCTACATATGACATCACAAGTTTTGAGGTGACCTTTTGCGCGGCAATATTTGAAACATAATATTTAAACATAGTTTTAGGTACTTTTAGATCGTTATTTAATTAAAATACTATTTTTCATGGCTATATATATTCATTGTAGTTAATTTAAAACACTTTCTGAAAAGTTGTCCGATCTCCTATTGTACCTTTCATTCTGAAAACCGAATAGTTTATTTTAGAGAAAAGCTATAAGTCTGATTTAATATCGCATAGAGAGTATCGCACTCTCGTCACAGAGCGACCATATAACGAGTGTGGATCAGTAGTAATTTTGCCGAATTTTGATCCCACGCACCAAAGTGCGTAACTTGCTACCGCACTAATTATTTTTCTTAAGTCTGTGCGCATTTTACGCTCTCCAAAATTATGAAAAAAACAACATTGCGTGGAAACCGGCTTGTCAAATCAAAAAATCATGTGACATGTATAACATCCGTCTTGTCGTACTGAACCAGCGTGGTGGTTTATGGCTCCTACTGTCTTCCTGTGAGAGAAGGCTTGTTCCAGAAAGACAAATGAAACGTTATTACATTAAAGTATTAAATATAAAATAATCGTTTTATTGTCACATTTATGCTGTAGGCATTGCCACAAGTTTAGTGTCTCCCACAAAAAGCCTGAGATTCATAATCCCTTCCGTTCCGCTTGGCGTAGTCGAGTAACGCAGCATCTCCGATAACAGGCGAGGTTCTCCGCGCGTAATGAAATCCACGTCATTGCCAGACGGCGAGCTCGCAGTCAAATCAGACGGCCATTGTTTATGTTAACCTCATTAAACGAGAAGCTTATTAACTCTTCTGTCTTGTAATTAAAAGGTTTTGTTTTTGCTAACGGTTAAGGTCGCGTCAAGATGTCAGAGAAGCTTTTGACTTTGACGTTGGTCGTGGAGAGAGGTTGTTTTGGAAAGGTCCATTGAAATCAGTAGTACTTGCAGTCTTTGGATAATACGTGGATCCTGGCCCCTTCTATGTAGAGGATTCTATGTATTTAGGACCATGGTTTAACTTTAAAACTTGAAAAGATTACTGGCGCCTTTTTCCACCAAATATTTATCGGGAATTGAACTAGTAAAGTAACCAATGTGTTTCGATTATCCTACTCGTTTACTGCACCACAGAAGCAGTAGTTCTTTAATGGTAATTTAATAGTTTAATAAGATGTCGCTTAATCTTTGTCTGTGCAATCAATACGGCGTGGTTTTCTAGAGATCGTTGTTTGATACTGTAACGTCAAATGAATAGGGGATCGGACAGTAATCGAGAAAAAATCTAAAACGTAGTTAGAACGAATGTACGTCGAATCAGGAAAATCATCCAGTCAATATTTTTGTGAAATAATAATGATTTATATTTTAAATCAATAAATAAAATCTAAAATTCTGACATTTTTAATCTGTTTTTCATCTCAAACGAAAAAACAATCACAGCGCATGACGTCATTTGAAGGCCAATGCCGTGAGTCAAGCTTGTGTTTTTGCTTATCATAAAATGTATTTTTTAATTTTGCATTACTACATTATAGTCCCTAAACTTCACAAAACGTATTTAAATATCTTTGCAAGTTTTATTTCGAAGAGTTTGTCGTTTTCTACCTTCATATGACGTCACAAGTTTTGAGGTGACCTTTTGCGCGGCAATATTTGAAACATAATATTTAAACATAGTTTTAGGTACTTTTAGAGCGTTATTTAATTAAAATAGTATTTTTCATGGCTATATATATTTATTATAGTTAATTTAAAACACTTAATACACACCTAATACCTAATGTTCTAGCGTATCACGTCATATTGTGGTCGCTATGTTGCGCCACGGCAGTCCTAGAAAACTAGCTTTAGCCCCGAGTTAGCTAAATGTAATATACTCAGATATATCTCAGTGCTCTTGCGCATTCCTATGGGAAGCCTTTTTTAAATTGCAACTAGGACTCAAGGCTCAAAGGCTATTAAAGCCTTCTAGGTGAGCCTTAGTGCCAAGCCTTCGATAGAGTACAACTCACACTGCATAAGCTTTGCTATACTGGGCTACTTTGCTATACTGCTATACTGCATAAGTTTTGCTAAGGTTTTGACGATACTTTTGATACTTTGCATTCAATACTCGATACCTTTTAGGCGTCGATACTCAATGTCTTGATAACGATCAAATAATATTCGTACAAAAATCTGTCTAATTGTGCAGTTGATGCTTTTGTCGTGACGGGTATAATAATTTTATTACAGGATACAGATAATACTTGACAGGCTAAATAAAAAATATTTATACCGATGCTTTGAGCTATAATATTCGGTGTTCGATTGTTACTACACTGACGTAGATCGCGTACATCAAAGCAAAATATGTCCTAGATGATGGTCATTCATCAAAATACTAAGTGACAAAAATACTTGTAATTGGATTAAAAGTTTTTTTAATGATTAAATGGGCTCACGTTTGACAACAACTCGCCTGATGCTAAGCGTAGTTGCGGTCTAAGTTTTATATAAGCGCACGATACTTTCGATACTCGTTGGTCCAATACCGATTATTTGTTATCGATACTTTCGATACCTGATACTCCGAACATTACAGCGGCCGGATAACAAGCTAACTTGTTTATTAGGTCGCCGATGCCAACTACAGGCGTCTCGATATTTTCAATTTCATATCGACAAGCTTTCCCGACTATCGGGCTTGTCTTTGTCACTATAGAAATAAGTACCTACGTTAGTTATAAAGCCAATGCTAGATTTGATTAGATACAGGCCGTTTAAATATTTATGACTCATGCGAGTAGTTTATTAAAGGTCAGCATCATCATCAAGATGTAACGTAGGCATTTAATACTAGGTATTCATTATTCTATGGTATTTAGTCTGGTACTAATTTTCTTGAAGTATATTCTGCAAGTGTATTTTTATACGGCTATAAAAATACACATAGATCTACGAGTGTAAAAGAAAAATAGTGTTTAATTAAATTTTATTCAAAGAAACTAAGGATCTCTATGTTTGTGAAAAGCTATTGAATTAATAAGTTTTGTAAAAAGGTTTATAGGTATATCTATTAGGCCAATATAATATAAGTAGGTATTCACAAAGTAGGTTACAGATTAGATCAGACCGTGTCTAAAAAGATTGACGTCAATATTGATATCACTGAAAAAAGGTGGCAAAAAAGCTTTTCTACAAATTATTGTTAAACCAATAATGATGTACCGACTGTAAGCTTCATCGTGCATATTCTCTCCAACTCCCATCGTAAATGTTAAAAGTAGCAATTGCTAAAACGCGTCTGGTTACTCGATCACAAACATGCCAATCGTGAATGCTAAAAATATCGGGTATGGTTAGGGCCTAAGTAGTGATATGTGAATTCAAGGCAACCGCTAAAAGCCAAGCCTTACCAAGCTACAGATAATCACATATACCGAAAACCAACCTTCGTCAGCATTTGCATTATAAATCAAAGACGCAAGAAAAACATCCTTAATGTAATCACATAATTAACGCTCCCGATAAGATTCCATGCAAGTAGGCAGGTGGCTCTGACTTTAATGAATTAACCCACTCCCCTAGGGTAACTTTGCTTTTCCTACGAACAAGTTCAGTTTAGCCCGGGTACTTTATTCATTTATCCCTGCCAGGCGTAATTACTTAGTAGTTTACTGAATCTTCTGCACTGTGTAAAGAACAATTTGAGCTTGAGCGTTTATTAAACGTTGGCTAAATATTGTGACGAATTAAATAATTTCTAACGGGACTAATTTAACTTTTGATGTTTCAAAGACTAAATTCACTTCGTGCTCTAATTGATTGTGTTTGTAAGTACCCAAAAATGCTACGACATAAAATCAGAGCTAATAATGTATATTTAATGTACAGTAAGGAATAATCCTGAAGATCATACATATTCAGATGCTGTTAGGACATTTTCTCGCTGAATATCTGCATGCTTTTTGAAAAGTAGGAAATTACTTAGAACCTTTTTTTTACGATTAATAGATCTATGTTGGCCACTATATCGCCTGATGTGAAGCGATGATATGGCCTAAGATGGAGCACATAGATCTAGAGAGAGACGGCAGTTGAGCGGCTGCTCAGACCCGTCTCCCCGATGGTTCACCGAACATCATCCCGAAACACGACTAGGTCGCTTGACGGAATGGCTTTGTTCGGTGGGTGGTATTACAACCACGGCCAGAGCCTACCACTCCAAAGCGCGTAAGCGGGTTTCATCACGATGTTTTCCTTCACCGTATTAGAGCGAGCGTGCAAAATCTGCACTTAACTATAAGTCACTTACAATCTATCTCGTAAGACTCTCGTAGAGAAGTGTCTATAAATGATCATAAGTTAGATATACCGACGAGTCATATCTCATAACTGCGTGCGGTGCCCCATTACGGCCCGTCTCAATGGAGTGAATATCTACAAAATAAACCTTTGAATTATCTATACCTACGTATCTATATGTTCTGTTGTTCTTAGAATTGCGTCTGTTGTACTTTTGAGCTTGAATATTTTTATCAATCAATATGAAGATGTATATATATACCTATATCTTAAGCGAGCCTGGCATCATAAACCTGCTTATCTCATGTTATTTTAAATCTGTAGAATTTTAATATATACATGCTTGTGGTTTTGGAGTAAAAACTTTATCCAAATTTTTGCATCCCCCAAACCACATTTTGTCTTGAGGCTTTCCTTATAAGGACGCTTACTTAATATAACCCCTTTACTTTAATAATACTTCGCGGTAGATGAGGTTTTGAGTAATGGAATCAGGCAGCGTCCCCGTGCCTGAAGTTTTTGATGCTTGATTGCATTTGATCGTTGTAGGGATCCCGGAGATATCCGGCCGAGGCTCGCTAAGTGATTCGTAATGCGCTTAAATCGACCAGAAATGTTTGTGGATTTTAAACGGACGCGCTGGACTGGATATTTGGGACTGGGCCTTTTTGAGGATGTTTTCATCTACATTAACCAAACATGAAGTCAAGGCGGAATCATTATTCTTCAACAAAGGCTATTGCACCAAAATGTGTCTACGCGTAGTTTCAGTTGGCAATGAGTTTAAATTAAATTTTGGGGAAGCTAAATACGATTGACTGGAATGAAGTGCAACCTGAGATCTCTTGCATATATACCCTCCAAGTGATATGACAGTTAGGCCATCGGAGGAGACCCTGTTTTACTTGGTTTACTAATGTATGGGCAAAAAACTTTTCCCAAAATATCACCTCGCAAACTATTTTACGCAAATTATCATTTGACAAAAAACATTTGTCAAATCAACTTATCGTAATTATTCAGTTAGCAAAACTCTTTTTTGGCAAGTTATTGTTGGCTTATTCTTCTTCTGGCGCATCGCCGGCCGCTGCCGCGGCACCGTTTTACTTACTCTCAATATTTTCGAACATACATGACCGTTATACTCCGTTCATTAACATTTTCTTGATTTCTCTCCAACCAAAGGTTGCCTCGAAGAGATCGCTAAAAGCGATCACTCTCTCGATATCTGTTGCACTTTTTTCTAAGTATTACTTTTTGTAATTTCTCCAATGTCTTGTAATTTAGTGTGTACAATAAAGCGTATATTAAAACATACTGAGTCCTAAGTAAATGCGCCCGAAGACTCGTTAAGTCCGACTTATAATGTAAGTCATAATATGTAGCAGAAAGTTACTTATACATAATATGTAACAAAAGTACTTGTTAGGAAAATCGGACGCAATTGTGCTGTGACTCAACTGCATAGCCTATGATGTTATGGACACTTCATTCCATTTTTGGTACATTCGAAGTGGAGAAATATCTAACAATCCTCATAGATTAAGAAGAATTGAACGGTATTTATTGAGAAAAGGTTCTTCTAACAGTTTCTTGAATATTTATGATCCTCAGAATTCTCCCTTGTACATTGAGTCACCTTGACCATTTACAGATTAGGTCCATGTCGCCATTAATTTATGGACGTACTTGTTTATTACTCACGTTAAGTTTATTATTCGTGTCGTGGTAGAGTTAGCCATTTCTGGATTCGAGGCCGTTTGATCATTCCTCATAGTTTCGAATAAAAAAGTGCAATAATCTGTGTCGAAACTAAACTTTTCGAATATCGTTCGTTGTGTAATATTTGAAAAAATTAATAACAATGTGCTCGGCATTGAAACACGTCAAAAAAAGTTCTTAGCCTCCACAATTAAGCTCCTATTGATAACATTCAGACCTTTTCCAAAGAGGGTTATAGAATATTAATTTGACATTTTCTGAAATTCTGTACTTCTTTTGACGAGCTGAATTTCTTGGCTCATTTTTAAAAAAACCTAGCTCAACGAAATCAGCACATGTATTTTAAAATACATTATTCTGGCCATTTTCTTGTCGGACCATACGATTACCCTTGTGAGTTGAGTGTTTGTGTCTTTGTGGGAAACGTCGAGTTTGAGTTGTTACATTTGGTTGCGGTGATAACTTTGTTGGTGTAACTTTGTTTTAGGCACATGAACTGTTAAGAAAGGCGAGTTTCGAATGTTCATACGTCGTGTGGTTTTGTTTTCATTGTATGAATTATTTGGATTAGTTTTGTTGCGGGATGTGTGATGGCAATAAGCGGACCGATTTAATTGATAGATGCACTCGGAAGAGCGATGGGCGGATCATCCTCTAAGTTTAAATTATTTCCAAAGTCAAAAAATAAGTCAGTCGTGATAGGAAAATTGCGGAATAGTCGCGTTGATTTTTTATATCAACCTCTGTGGTGTTAGACTCTGTGGTGTCAGGTATAGTGGTTGGGCAGGTTTGCTCAAATCTCATACACCACTAAGGTTGCGAATTCGATTCCCGCGACGGCACAAATGTTTTTGGACAGAAAAAAGCGCAAGCGTTTGTTTCGCGTCTGGCTGTTGTGGGACCATAGTCCTCGTAGTTCCTGGTTTCCTAGATACAGGAAATCCTAGTTAGGTGTCGGGATTTATGTATGTGATCGTTGGGCGTATTTATTTATTTTATTTTATTTCTTTTTTGTATGAAAATTGGCACCTTACCTGTGCGTTACCTGCGACTTCATATTGGCGATTAATACGTAAACGAGGTAGGTATCATGATTTTCGCTTTACCTTAGCCTTATGAAATGTTTACGTCGTTCATTGCCTGGTGAATGTCGAGTTGGAGTTTCGCATTTGGTCGTGGTGCTCATTTGTGTCGGTAAGCCGGTAACCTGCTGGCGGAAAGGATAAACTCTCAGACTCGTTTCCTATGTTCATAAGCGACATGTTTTGATAGTAAACAGAATTTTTTGAACTTTCGCGATTCGAACACATAGTTTATGATAATGAAACGGGACTTAATCGCGCTAAAAACATTAATTTTATTTACCTTGACGTTAAGTCTTCTCGTGACCACGGCCAATGCAACTTGGTCGAAACGTCGAGGTAAATAAAATTAATGTTTTTAGCGCGATTAAGTCCCGTTTTATTATCATAAACTATAGTAAACAGAAAGGTGATATTTACATACATATCTCTACATCTATTTTCAGAAGCTTCAGCATTGGAATATGTGTCCCCGTTCAAATCTTTTACCCGTTGCGTTGGTAACGCTTCTGTTCGTACATCTTTTACAAAAAAATGTCGATTGTTCGGAAATGTTTGTTACATTTGGTTGAGGTAATAACTTGTATTGAGTTATTTTGATGTTTCGTTGATAAAAGGTAAGCAATATAACAAATAACAAATACTGTTCAGGAGTATTTACCAGTCGGCAAAGCGTATGTGGGTGAATAACTTGAATGGAACAATGTGGTTTTCCTAAATTTCAATTCGTTTGGACTACGATATTGTGTTGCTTTTATTTTGTGTAAGTAGTTTTTCGATATGCCTCATTGTCCTTTTACGCAAGAGCTGAAAGGTCATGTTGATTTGGTTTTTTTCACTCCAGTGAATTTGTATTCAGACTAGTTTTGAGATAGTCTGTCTGGTTTGTTTCAAAATTTAATGTCACACGTCTTAGTGGCTCTCTATAAGACTTCTACTGCTGAAAACAGGTTTTTGTCACGTAGATATGACACTCTTAAGCAGAAATTGGCTCAACACGAGAACACTAATAAGGAAGTAATTTAATAACAATTTGCTCGGCATTGAGAACGCACGTTCTCGATCAAGGATGTTAATTAAAATCGATCAGGATCTAAGTACTAAGTATTAAATACTAAACTCTGCTTCTGGTGTGCTACGGTGGAAGTAGAATGAAACCTGTTTGTTTGTTTGTTTTTAGCCTGCGGTGTTCCACGGCTGTGTAAAGGCCTCCCCTTTATCTTTACACTTTTTACGGTCCTCTGTTGTTGTTTGTTAGCGATCTTGGCGGTGAGAGGGTTAAGCAATTCTTGCAGGTGTGATGATTGTAATCTTAAGATAAACTAAAAATAAACTAATATTATATACTACGTAGTAACCTATGTAGGACTTCAGTATCCAGTCGAAAGAAAGCATTTTGGTCGTCGATATTTCGGAACGCAATCTTCGAATCACAATGACGTAAGCTCAGAATAAATGGATGAGATTAGTCTTGTTGCTGTTATTGTTTTTCGTGATAAACGAGTAGAGATCCTAACATAGTGAAAATATAAGACGACGCGGTACTGCGTTTTTCCCAAGGCTGCCACGCAATTGGTGGAAACTCTCGTTTGATTTTACTTTCTGACACATTTTTCAAATACCTATTACCATTACTATTATTACCATCGGGGAGACGGGTCTGAGCAGCCGCTCAACTGCCGTCTCTCTCTAGATCTATGTGCTCCATCTTAGGCCACATCATCGCTTCACATCAGGCGAGATGGTAGCCAAACATAGATCTATTAAGCGTAAAAAAAAAAACCTATTAGGACTATTCAGGGTACTTATATATATATCATTACCGTTTTTTTGAATGGACGAATATAATTGAATATAGAAACTAGATTTTATTTAGATACTGTCTTCAAAGTCCGGATTAAGTTGCACTTTATCGTTATCAGATCACTGAGAGTAACAGCGGATATCCTCGTACGATAACTGTAATGTAAGTAACTAATTAATTAAGCGTTACAACTGCGTCAAACAGTAGCAACGAACTCATTACCGGGCTGGTTACTGCTGGTTACCTACTTAGATGACATGCTAATTGGGTGAAACGGGACTCGGCAGAAGAGAAGCTTTCTCGCAAGGTTACGTAGGACCACGGCAGCATGTAACTTTTAGACTTTCGCTATTCGTGGACAGTTTATGATATTAAGTCGGAACTTCATTAAGTTTCTCGTGAACACGGTCGATGCAACCTGGCCGAAACGTAAAAGTAAACAAAGTAAATGTTTTAATGCGATTAAGTCCCGTCTTAATATCATAAAATACAAAATATAATATGGTTGGTAAAGCTTGTCTACCCTAAAAGTTCCTTTGTATTCAAGCTTTTTATTATGAGAACAGAACATTAATAGATAAGTAAGTATGAGTAACAGTCATGCTCAAGATGATAAACCCAGAAGGTAGATCATAACAGTTGAAATATCAATTAATTCCTGCTCACTGGTCTACGCTTGTTACTTTTAAGACATCAATTGGCTGTGTTGAGTCCTGCTTAGATGAACCTGCCCCGTACCTACTGGTCCCAATCAAGTCCTCAAGCGCCAATTGTATATCGTGTTGAGCTCTGGTTAAGGTGTACATTCACTGCTAGATCTTTTGATGACATATACTGTCTCATGAACGTTTATCTCAACTTGTAGTTATCGTATTTTGGTGTAAATTATTGAGATTATCTGCCTGTATCGACAATAATTAGACAGTATCTGATTAGTCGCAATGAAGTTATACCTTAATTTGAACTCAACACGATATACGATTGGCGCTTGAAGGACCAGTGGGTATGGGAGCTGCCTTTTGGTTGGTATCGGTTCAAAGTTAAGAGATTTGTTTGCCTATTTATTCAACTGTACGCTAATTGGGTATTTTAAACAGGAGCGATATTGTATATGTAGAGTTGGTAAAATAAGCTTATGTTCGTTTATTTCTGATATCTGAAAGACTTGAAAGCATATGGCTTACGGGAAAATTGATAGATACTTACGAAGCTTATGTTTGCCGTAAAATTCCTTATTCTGAAATACTTTGGCTACAATATAGAAAATCTTTCTCGGCTTAGCGCCAACACAAGAATGGGGTCGAAGGACAAAGTTATTTTCTAATAAGTGCCTACTTCTGCTTCATTGTGTCGAAGTTCCTTTACATATTCTACGAGCAACATGTTAAATAATTTAGCCCCCTTTTATATCACCCGAAATTATCTATAAGGGCGGCCTAAGGCGATCAATTATTAATGTGCAATTTATACGCACTGCGCAATATCATTGATTAGCTAGGAAGACTATTGAATATATACTTAGTTTAATATGGATTTATGTAAATGATTATAAATTATTGTAGTTATATATCTGTAGGCATCATAGGGCACACTCTTTCATACGCATATACATGAGTGTTCGTAAAATAATAACAACAGTTAATAAACAATTGGTTGAGAACCGATATGTCCTTTATGCGTATGGGGAGTACTTGTATGGACCGATTCCAATATACCAGGGGTTCCCAAAGTGTGCGCCGCGGCACCCTGGTGCGCCGTAGTGAGGAAAGAGGGGCGCCGTGAGGTGCTTACCATTCTCCGGAAACTAAACTTAGGCAAATGAAAATAGCGGTGTCAAGCCTTATACCATGCCTTATACCTTTGAAAAAATATGTGGTGATCTCCAAACTCACTAAGTTGCCATTGTATTTTATTTCCTATTTTTCTTCACTACATAGTATAAAACAAAGTCGCTTTCTCTGTCCCTATATCCCTTTATCCCTATGTATGCTTATATCTTTAAAACTACGCAACGGATTTTGATGCGGTGTTTTTTAATAGATAGAGTGATTGAAGAGGAAGGTTTATATGTATAATAACTGTGCGAAGCCGGGGCGGGTCGCTAGTAAAAAATAAATGTTTTTCTTGTATATAAATATAAAAACTCAGCTTCATATTGTGGATGTTTTAATTTTAGCCTATCTACTGTAAAAGATTCAGAAGATAAACAGAGATTAAATTACAACATGTATTTATTTTCCATCTTTCTTCTTTTAACATGTCTCCTCAACCACCTCCATAGATAATAAATAATCTCACTCTCTCTCTCCATCACTCGTACCATAGACGTCACTGGTATTACCACTTCCCGGCTCTCAAAATATACCATCAGTATCGTCACAGGTACGAGTATTTTCCCATATTCAATATAATTGTGAATCATTTTACAAAACAATACATCATAACATTAATAATTCTTAACACTACTTAGTATCATTGTACCCTATTTCAACTAGCTAGGGCGCGCCGAGACAAAATACTAAACCTCTTAGTGCGCCGCTAACTGAAAAAGTTTGGGAACCCCTACAATATACAATACAATACAATGATGCTTTATTGAATTCTAAACACACAGGAAAAACAATAGTTAACAAAGTTAATAAACAGTGGGTACAATGGGCGGCCTTATGCGCAATTCAACAGTTCCAATATGAACAGTTTTACAATTTCATTCTTGTATATCTCCAACTGCACTCAAAGCTCAAATCGTTCGGGGCGTTCTATATCGACACTATTGAGTGTTTCGGTCATTATAGAATCGGAACAGTTGTCGAAGACATTTCCGATATCATTCCGGGAATAGGGAAGTGGGTAAGTACTTAATATTTTCGTGACCGATTTCTACATTTTAGTCCAATTATGGAATACGAAAGCAATTACAGTTTACCAATAATTTTATTGAAAAACTAATTTTTATGAAATTAATTTACGTCGCCAACTTTCTTTAAATTAATTAAAATTGTTATCAGTCTGTCTTACTGAAACTGTTTAACTAATAAAACAAACTTACATTCATGTCTCCTGTACATGAGGATCCTGCTACGTCTACGGTAGCGCTGATCACCAGCACCAAAAAATTACTGACGTCTTTTTCATACTAACTATTGCCTATACTCCCATGAAAAACATCCTCGGCATTCTATAGTGACTGCTACAGAAACTATGACGATTTTATAATAGCTGTCGCATAGGCTACATGCATGGAAAATGTCCTCGAATGCACGGGCACTGTAAGTTAACAGTGAACTAATATAGCTAAAATAAGCTAAGCATTAAAGCTAATGAAGGGATAGTAAACACTGAGTACACGATGATTCTGTTCCCTAATGAAACCGCCCTCCATCCTATGTAATATAAGTACTTATCCATCTATCTATCTATACTATTATAAAAATGGAACTAAGCCAATTCTGTACATGAAGATATTTTTGAAAAACTAACTGGGATCGACTATTTAGAGGGTACTGAACACGAATACACGGTCTGTTTGTTGGATATTAATGTGGTTTTCAGGGTTTGGTAGCATTATTTCCAACTTAGATTATAGGGTGTGTTACATCAACGAAAGACAAAATTAACCCTATAAACATCAAAAATATATTAAAAAAAAGATATCTTTCGCAATAAAATCTTAACAAATGTACATCTATACATATAAATACAAACAGATTATTAAAATATTATATAAAATCAAGACATAAAAAGAATAAAAACTAACAAACGTATATATTTCATTAACGGACCTATCAAAAATTAATAGCGCAAATATAAAGTTCTAGTAAAATCTAAATATTAAAGAAATAATTAACAACCTTAAAATGGAACAACCTGTACCTATACCTCTGTATTCTGTGCCTATACTTAATGTCATTTCGTCCTTGTCACTCCTGAGAGTGACAAGGACGGAAATAAAGTCATAAAGATTACATTGGAGCGGTCCCGAGCGCATCTATTGTTATGATTTTTATACATATTATAGTCAATACTACCTACTATTATATAATGTTACTATTTTAGAAGTAAGAAATAGAAGAGGAATGCGACACCCAAGACAAACCTGTTTAAGGTTTATAAGGTGTTAGATATTTATGAAAAGTTGTAAAATTTATAAAAACAAATAAAAAAAAAACATCAAAATCGGTTGAGTGATTACGAAGATACACCTTCTCTTCATAGCACGTGCTCCCATACACTGGGGTCTTGGAAAAAATACGAATATGGCCGTCCTCTGTCGTTCATGCGGACGAAGTCGCGGGAAAAAGCTAGTCTATAATACGTATGTATTTGGACAGAGTAAATGGTTTCTTTCCGTCGCGGTGGGAGTGTTTCCAATACATTCCCCGGCGTACTTAACATTGCGGAAAGAACTAACGGTCCCGGGCGTTTAGAAGATGCCATGTGTACTAAAGCAATTAGTCGTACGGCACATGGTAATTGCTTCTACACATTATTATTTATTATTATTCAGCCTGGTTTGTCCCACTGCTGGGCAAAGGCCTCCCTACCCTCCTTCCACTCCTCACGTTTCTGGGCTATTGTTTGCCATCCCATCAAATAGGAGTCCAGTTCATCCCGCCATCTTTTTCTGGGCCTGCCGCGTCGTCGGGTAGCGTTGCGTGGGGTCCACTCAGTTGTGAGTTTGGTCCATCGCTCGTCTGACATACGGCAAACGTGTCCAGCCCAGTCCCATTTCAGGCTGGCAGCTTTTTGACCAACGTCGGCGATTTGGGTCTTAGAGCGCAGTATGCTATTTTTAATGCGGTCTGATAACTTGATTCCCAGAATACTGCGCTCCATTGCTCGCTGACAAACCCCGAGTGTGTGCTTCTACACATACTTACATATAGTACAAATTGTAACATTTATTAAGTATGAATACGCACTGCTACCGTATTTTTAAGCGACTTCAAAAAAAGAGAAGGTTGTCTATTCGATTGTGTTTTTTTTATGTTTGTTACCTTAGTTAACTCCGTCATTCATGAACCGATTTGGAAAATTCATGCGTTGGGTTCAGTATAGCTACGAAGTGGTCCCATATAATTTTCATCGATATTTGACCTTGGACTTTGAAGGTCATTGAAGCCGGTTTTTTTGTTTGATAAAACGTATCCTTGTGTGTTATGCAATCGCTCCACGATCGCCTATCTCTTTGACAGTGCCTCGCTCGTCCAGACTGAGCGGTAATCGCTATCAAATTACAATCCGGATCGATTTATGACATCGATTTGAATTATACAATAGCTTCACGCTATTCCTTATAGATAACGATTATACTAAGCCTTTCGTCGTAACTTGTAAATCTAATGTAATGTGTATATCGCTCTCCTATAAGCAACCTATGAGAATGCCACAAAAGTGGAGGCGAGCAGCCCCCCGATTCAGAACCTCACGATAACTCGTTGTCGATCGATTCGGTTTCATAACTTATGATGTAAAATATTGCACACAAAACGAAATTTGTAAATGTAATTGATACCAATATTGTAACCGAAACCGTATTAAATTTTCGAGGCGGAATAGTTCGAAAAGAAACATACAAAACGAGATCAAAAATTACCGAATCGAATCGGTATTCGTTATCGTGAGGTTCTGAATCGGGAGGCAGAGCAAACTGGATCTAGAAACATTTTTGTTTTTAGTGTTTACATTGATAAACAGCAGTTCTATTGGCTATCGAAGTATCGTCTAAGTCGAAAACCGATCCCGATGGCTTTCATACATGTCTTGTGATCCGTTTCTGATTGGTATTTGTCTGTGGAAATTGTCAAATTTTTCTAGTTTAATTAATTATTATTATTAATTTGTTTATTTTTTTTAGTTTTAATTTTTCTAGTTTTAGTCCGCGTCCTAATCCTTATCACAATCATGATTACTGGTAGAGTCAGTTTTCGCATTTCTTTTCTGGGCCCAGGGCTTCAATTCACTATGACAACTTGGCGATTCCTTGCTTCGAGGAAACGTCGATTCCTTCATTAATAAACGACATCTGCGAAATTTTTATTCTCTATGACGCGTCATAAATATATTATGAATACATGAATTTACTTAGAGACATATTACATAGAGATGTCGTTTATTGATGAAGGAATCGACGTGATTTCGAAGCAAGGAATCGGCAAATTGTCATAGTGAATTGAGGCCCTGACTTCAATTTGAGTATGGGAAAGAAATGGGTAGACATGCCTACTTATTTTTTTCAAGATAGATATTTTAACTTACAATTTTTAACGTATTTTAATAGATTTGTATTGTGTCTATAAACGATTTTTAATAAATATCTTTTGACTTTTGATCGCTAAAAAAAAATCGATATTACAGTTTGAAAGATGCTAACGCCTTCCAAATTTGAAATTTAAAGCTATCGGGATTCGTGGTCGATTTACACGATTGCCCTGCTGGTCCTCTCTGCTTTAGTGGACAGGCAGCGTTAAGGTGTTATCACACCTAAACACACGATTTCGACGATTGATGTTGTAGCTTTGGCTCATTGACGGATATACCGGTCCATACAACAATTGAACGACTATCGATCGTTGATTGGTCGACGTTGTAGAAAATCGGCACGAGATATCAAGAGAGCCATTCATCGAATGAAATTGAGCAATCGAGTAGATCGGTTTGATGTAGTAGGAACTGTCGATTGTTAATTCTACTACCGATCGATGGCATCTATCGACGTCGACAGTGTTGGTGTGGTTACACCTCTAAGCTCCTATAAAAGCCCACTCTCAGTATCCGCTCGCACGGTAACATTGTTCGTCGCTGATGGAAATTCCGGTCCCAATAGCTCTCAGTTAATATTGTTAGCAAGCTGGTTATGAAGCTATTAATGGACTACAATTGAATTAACTCTAGGTTATAAAGTTTCTCGTTGTTCACATGCGTGTACTCAGTGACATGCTGTTAAGTTCTGTCGTCGATAAGTTAATTGATGGTCTTCATGTTTGGGATGGTCGGCTTTTACTACTTTTTCGTATAGATTTTTTTATTCATTATTGGCTTGCGTTTGACCACTATCTCACTTGATAGTAAGCGACGATGCGGTCGACGTTGAAGCACGCTTGCCAAGATAGTACCTGTTCACTCGAGATTTGAAGATTTCTAAATTATAAGTATCGGGAAAGATTGACTCCGGCAGGGAGTTCCACTCGTTAGCATAAGTACATGCACTGAACAGGCTGATACAATCACCGAGGCTTACTAATTTCCTTCCTTTCTTAGTTCTTTCTTTCCTGCTTCCCTGATTCTTTCTTAACACGGAAATATTATCGATAATCCGGATTCCTGGGTTCCACTCCAATTCAGCGAGAATTACTAAATACGTTTTGCACTATTTCTGTATAAACATTTTGTAAACATGTTATTTACATGAGAACGCTGAAAATGGGCGTTGTGGTATTTTTTGTAGAGAAAGGTACTTCATACTTCTCGACGCTGCTGTTTTTATTTTGTCGTCAAAGAATGCCTACTTCAAAAAAATTTATTTCATGTCCTATTAGGTATAATTACAACATAATAGGGGATCGGACAGTAATCGCAAAAAAACTAAAATTTAGTTAGAACGAATGTTTGTCGAATTCGAAAGATCATTCAATCAAAAATTTGTAAAATAATAATAATTTATATTTTTAAATAAATAAAATCTAATGATTCTGACGTTTTTTATCTGTTCCGAAACAACACAGTGCATGACGTCATTTTAAAGTAAATATCGAGTGCAAAGCTTATGCTAATTTTTTATTTTCGCTTTTTCAAAACGATATGTTTTTCATGCCATGACGACCCTAAAGTTTTTAAACTTCACAAAAATGTAACAAATCACTTTGCAAGTTTGCTTTCGTAGAGCTTGTCGTTTCGTTGGCCAGCGTGTGACGTCATACGTCTGAGGTGACCTTTTGCGCGGTAATATTTGAAACATAACATTTACACATAATTTTAGGTACTTATAGGACTTTATTTAATTCATTTTTCATGGCTAAATATATATATACATTATGGTTAATTTCAAACACTTTTTGAAAAGTTGTCCGATCCCCTATTAGTTACGTAAACATTTGTTCAAGTACCTACGTAATACTTCTCGATCTATGTTCATAGATCTAGAAATATCGGTCTTTACCGGATACATTTCGGAGAGTGTGCGACGGAATTACATGAACTTATTCCGCCATCCCCCTTCTATCACCGGTCGACCAGACGTACGGCAAGCCGTCATCAATTTATGATTGACATCCCACCTGCTCGCACCAAGCGCTTTGCTTCGACCTTCATAATGCGAACGGCCAAGGAGTGGAACTCTCTGCCGGCATCTGTGTTTCCGGATAGCTATAATCTGGGTGTCTTTAAGACAAGAGTGAACAGGTTTCTTCTAGGAAAAAAAAAATATTCGTAAAAAATCCTCTGGAGCTAATAAATATAACAATGTAGATAGTATGATATTTACGAGTATATCATTAAAATGAGTTATATTTATTATAACTCAGATATCCTATTAAATTATTCCAGCTGACTGATCTCAACATAAATACGTATATAAACAAACTTCTGTAACTTGTACTATTAGCTGTTATTCTGTGCTTCTGTCTATCGATATAAAATTGTTTATTTATCAAGACCGCCTCTATAAAATTTTAATATTATTACGGAATTATTCCCGGCATCTATTATTAGCCCCAAGCTATTGACCGTAATATGACGATGTTTAATCATGATGAATAAAAAATAAATCTATCTATCTATATACTATTATGAAATTGTAACTATGAATGTTTGTTACCTATAAAATCGAAAAGTGCTGAACAGATTTTCATTGGTTTTCATGGTTTGGTAGCATGAGTTCCAAATTGGATTATAGGGTATGTTGCATCAAAATCGTTTAAGTGACTATGAAGATACAGCTTGACCTGTTCACCTGCTGTTGACCTGCTAACATGGTCTTAAGACGACAATACTTCCCTCTGTCGTCCAGTTTCCGCAGGCGAAGTCGCGAGAAAAGGCTAGGCTAGTGTATTTTGCCTACATTAGACCCAAGATTAGCATCTAAAAAGACTTTATAGACATTACTACTTTACTTTAGAAGCCGAACTAGACTTTCTGAAAATTAGACTTTTACATTACCATATGAATAGAACTCATTGTAATGTAGAAGCCTAGACTGTAACCTTTTTAGAACAATAAACCAAACATAGGTATAGATCTAGGCATTATGTAGCTACGCCAGCCTCGGACAGCCTCTATGGTGTAGTTGGGGGGGTAGATCAGCTCAACCGTAGACGTTGCGAGTTCGATTCCCGCTACTGGTTGTCCAGTATAAACGGTGCCTGAAATAAATGAAATTTGAATTTGAATTTGAATTTGAATAGGACTTGAATTCAGTGGTCCTAGTCGACTCCAGCCTCGAAAGTCGCAATGCTATCTGTCCCTGGATCCGTCAATGAAGTATTTCTTTGATGTATTTCATCAACACTTCATCCCCTGATGTTTCGGGGTTCAAGCGGTTTATAAACGTTTGTCCGTTTGTGAATAGATAAAAACAATTATTTGTTACGTGTCTGGAAGTTGTGACTAAGTAACCACCTCACTGGCCTATAAGTACCGCCATGAGAGAAGTCAAAAGTCGGGCAAAATGGAAGCAGTTAACACGAAAGCTACGAAGGACTTTCAGGGACACGACTTTCAGCAATGAAGAACACGACCAAGTAGAAGAAGTTTGGGAGCTGTGGGTCCATGGTCCTTGTCGTTCTTGGGTCTTTAGATATAGGGAATCTTAGTTAGGCACCAAGATGTAAATAATTATGTCGGCGCCAAGATATCGTTGGGCGTTGTTTATTTATTAATCTCTAATCTATATAACATGTAATTATCATCATCAGCCCATCGCGTTCCCACTGCTGGGATACGGGACTTCTTTCATATAGAGAGTATAGGCCATAATCCACCACGTTGGCCGAGTGCGGTTTGGTGGATGTCACATGTCCTTGAATTTTTGTGATTATTTTCTTGGACATGCCGGTTTCCTCACGGTGTTTTCCTACGCCGTTTTTAAGAGCGAGTGTTAAATCCGCATATAACATAAAAAAGTCAGTGGAGCGGGGCCAGCGAGATTCGAACTCAGGTGCGTCGGATCGAAAGTCGCACGTGCTCCCACTAAGCCACACTCGCTCTCAAACATGTACCTATCCTACTATATTACCAATATTATATATACGAATGGTTGTGACGATGAGGATGGATGTTTGTTCCTCAATTAAGTACTGAACTAACTAACTACTGAACGGATTTTGATTTTGTATAACATTGACAAAGCGGCAATACTGTTGTTTGAAATATAATATGCCTCTCCTTCATTTCGATTACTAATAGGTAATATTGGTATTTTTAAGATAGTGTACTGTGAATGTACCTATTTGGAATAAAGATTTTTAACTTTCTATTATTTAAATAAATCATGAATATTGTCAGTAGGACAATACTGTTTTTTCCACTTCCATACCACCCCCGCCTCCGCCTCCGTTGACCTTCGCATCTGCGGAGGTGAAGTTTGTCGCCTCTGCCTCCGATAAGAACAGACTAACTGTTCTTAGCTCTTAGTCTTAACTAACTCTGCTAACAACCCTTATATACCTACTTCAGATCCTGGAATAAGATATAGGATATTTTTTATCCCGGAAAATGTTCCATGCTGCGGAAACTGCGGGGCGGAAAAGTTAAAAGTCATTACCATACGAATCAAAATAAATGTTCATCAAACATCTAACGGTGAATCCAGCGACTATAATAAAGTATAACCATAGTTTTACTAAGTGTAAAGTCATTACCATACGAATCAAAATGTTCATCAAACATCTAACGGTGAATTCAGCGATTATAATAAAGTAAAACCATAGTTTTACTAAGTGTAAAGTCATTACCATACGAATCAAAATGTTCATCAAACATCTAACGGTGAATCCAGCGATTATAATAAAGTGTACCTATAGTTTTACTAAGTGTAAAGTCATTACCATACGAATAAAAATGTTCATCAAAAATCTAACGGTCAATCCAACGATTATAATAAAATATAACCATAGTTTTACTAAGTGTAAAACTGTGATACTATACCTTAGTATTCTGTGATACTACGTACAACCGCTGACAATAAGACTGTCCTAGCATGACAATATTTAAAATGTAATTTGTGCCACTAAGTAGTACGTATATTGAAACGAGTAGCTAATAGACTTGTCTAGTCTGAATCCGCACATATTACCATATAGAAAGAACAATCCCTAAATACGTGACTAAAATTCTAACCTCAACTATCGTGATAAAAGCGTATCGCTAGACAAAAGCCAGACTTCTGAATTTCTTAACGAAGGTCGTTGCCACTGATATCGACCACATTTCCATTTGCGAAGTCCCAGACGCGATTACATATCACAAGTTTTACAATTTGACGTCATTAAAAAACTTCTCTTTTTTTCTGATTTCAGACATTTAAGTTCCGGTGCGAAGTGACGTTCGCGATGGAGACAGAAACCACACCCGTAAGTACCTAGCACATAATTGATTTTGAATATAAACGTGAAATTAACATATTACAAACATATAAGTTTACCATCACAACTCAGTTTTGCCAAATTTATAACAGCGCCATCTATTGGCGACCGCGTGCGACAGCTTCGCAAGATCCCGTGGGATGAACCGGGTTCGTGAAAGTTAAGTTTTCGAAGTGCCTCCTTGTTACGGAGCTATGTTCTAGATGGCGCTATACGATGCGTAGCCAGCTAGCTGGTTTGGTGATTTAAACGTTGTTCGTAGATGGCGTTATTTTGAAGCGCTGTTATACTTACAACCTTGTTTTCGAAACCTTCGTGGCAAAACTTGCTCTTATTTTGTGCACCCTCCGTTAGATGCCGCTGAAGACATATGTCTGTTTATTCAACAATAATTATTGTATTTCATTCACAATAATGTCGCCACTATACAGAAGGAGTAATATTTTACTAATAAATAGTGGGTATACAATATTTAATCATACGTAAAATCTCGAGAAAGTCTTGGATAAAATCATATTGTCTCCTACCTATCACCATCGCTAGCTCACATTTTAATAAATAATAGTAAATAGTAATTTACTATAACTATTCTGTGATAGGGCATAAAATTATTTTCGTGTAAAGTATAAATATTTAAATGTGTTCTTGAATTGATTAATTTTTATATTTCATAGACGAAAAACAAAAACAAGATTATTTTAACAATATATCTGTTTCACTACGTCAACGCCCAACAAAACAATAAAGAAAGGGAGCGATAAGCGCAAAAAACATGTTCCATTTCCGTCCTGTAGCCTACATTTCATTAGAGCTGTAGTTTATCTTACATTTCATCTTGCTACAAAGCGTTCATTATACAGTGTCCGTTGCGTAACATAATGACTGTTGAAAGCTTGTCCGTGTTATGATTTTTAAAATTCGCTCCAAAGTCGCGTGAATGTAAGCTTAATTTAATGCCGCGTATGGACTGCGCACGTAACATTTTTCGAACAATTTCACCGGCAGCGGGCCGTGCTACATAAGTGCGGAATTAACACATTTTGGCACGGGACACATCGCTTTTGAAATATTTTAAAAGATTGCGCGTAGCCCTGCCCCAGTGGCGCCCGCTCCCATTGTCCGCAGGCCTATATTCCATAAATTTATATGGACCGTTTCGTGGCTCATATTGCGCGCTATCGGTTCATTAATAAACTATATCCTGTTGTCGCACCATACAATACAATAGCCGCAAACGGTTTTCCGAATTGTTCGAGCGGGAAATTTATAGCGGTTAGAATTTTGTACACATTCGTTTCAGTACGTTCCGTTGTTTTAATTAAAATATCAATTTTCTACAAATAACAAAAAATAATTGAGCATTAAATAAATCCATCCATTCCACTCTGGCTTTGTGAGCGGGAAATGTTCACTCGGATAAAAGCACGCTATTTGAGAGAAGTTAGTGAGATACGTTTTATGTGTAGGTTTAATAGTGAGTTCACGGGAAAGACCTACCTCACATTTCTGTGAATAAGCTTCGTCGTAAATTCAGTCGGTACAGGGTAACTCCGCCTCGGGCGCGTCGCGGCACGACGCCGACGCTCGCTCACGCCTGTTCCGGATATTCACGTTACGAATGGCTTTATTAAGACTAAATATTACAATTTCCGAGCAACTATTGCGACGGTTAGAATTGCTAATGCGCCGCCCGAGGAGCCGAGTGAAAAGATGCGATTGCACTGAAAACCGCCCGACTCCACCGGTTTCCTGTTTTATGAGCGGCGAAATTGCAGTTTCACGCCGACTTGCCAACTACAGCTGAATGTAACGCTTTACCATGATTTAAATACTTCTTCTTTCTTGTATAACTTATATTTCGCGCGTTAAAATTGCGGCGGCAGTTCGTCGGATATCCTCGCTTTTATCCGCGGCTTATCATAGAGCTTAAAGAAGAAAAATGCTGAAAAAATATCTAAACCATTCTCGGCCCTAGAAAGATAACTCGTCGTAAAAGGGGCTGCGTCTTGCAACCACAAATTACTATGATTTAATATTGCTTAGTTATCTGCGGGTTGGTAATTTGTTAGCGAGCCTCTCGCCCCGCGTTGGGCGCCATTGTTGCTCCGCCGCCTTTTGTTCATCGCCTTCCACCCGCGATACGATCTTGAGTTATTATGATTAGGATTCTTTGCCAAGTGACGCGGACGCGCTTATTTCTCCATTATCGTTTTAGTTTCGGCCGATTCTGAGATTTTATTAAAAAAAAATCTTGTCTAGCTTTTATTCCTGCTTAAATTTATAATTTTCCAAACGATAAACCTTTCTCAGGTATTTAACGAGCTAACACGTTATTTGAAAATTAATCACTGACATAATAATTACCTAAACGAGAGCTACCAAATTGAAACTTGAGGTTCAGCTTAGCACCGCCCGGCGTCGATTCGTTTGCATAATGCGTTCACCGGGCAAACTACTCGATTAATATACTCATATACGCTTATTGAGGTGACCCACTAGATTAATAAACGTCACTGCCGGTCGTAAAGCCAATGGAGTTAATATATCAGCCGTCATGTCACGCCATAGCAGAGCCGCGACTTTCATTTCATATAGTGCTCTCAAATGAATCGATCTGCGTGTGGTTTTTTCAATTAGTGAACACATTCGATTGTCGTTGTGTTTATAGTGTAATTGCCGGTCTGTTATCCATCCATCTTGACCGGTGTAATGGGTGGCCATCAGGGAAATGAATCGCCCGGCTGTCCGGCAGAGCGGAATGGGAGCGCAGTACGGGTGTTCTCCTTGCGAAATTGCTTTCCGTTTAAATGTTCGAGGTATCGGGAGATGCCGCCATTGACGATTGTTTCAGCGATACTTACGTTTTTTTTCTCATCTGTTGGATTATCGCAATTGTGATGGTTGCCATAGTTTCTGATCCTTTTTCCTTGTACTCACGTAATAGTTGTATGGGTTTATTTTATGTTGCTAACACGTTTTTTATTTTTCCAGATCCTTCCTGAATTCCTTGTGAAAATCCTGCTCGTACTCCTTCACTATTTTGATCCTGAACAAAAGAAAAATCACCTCGGCGACCACCTTTTCCTTAAATAATAAAATATTGACTTTATTGGTATTCGAAATTTCAAGATTCGTCGCGCAGAAAACTCAGTTTCTAAGTACTTCGCGCTATTTAAATCTCATAATATGTATATATCAGAAACGCAATAAATATGAACTGCCCAGCGACTAATAGATGAAATAGAGTAAAATGTATCGAATCTGATCGGCACGGCATCGGTCTCTTTCATCACATGCAGCGGTGCTTGTGGCGGGTTGCGCGGGATCGTAAATATTGTTCCCGTTACACCGGGTCCAAGTTAGGTAAACGGCACACTGAGAGGAACAGTAGCATCACTTAACAAGGCGTATGACACAGCGAAATTATTGCTAAGTAAGCACCATTCTCTTAGAGCCATTTGTCCAAGACTCCTAAGAGATGCTAAAGATAGTATTTCTATAAGAATGGAATGAGACATTTTAATTATAGTATGCCGTTACCCTTACGCTAGGTTGGAGCAGCTAGCAAGGATTGCAGATACTGCAGCGGCATGCGGCGTGCGTGCCACACCCCATTCATTAGGCGCGGAGTGCTTCCGAGCATTTATCAATCTACCCGCACAAAGGCAACGCCTCGCCGGCCCCTCATAATGCGAACAAAACAGTTTTTGGATGCGAAAATGGATAACGGGGATCCTAGTGTGTGTAGTTGCAGGGACGCATTGTTTCCGATGCTACTTTCAGTTGGGCTGCTGGGAGTCGGAGAAATGAAAAGCTCGATATAGCTGGGTAAAGCTTCTCTAATTAATAAACCGATGTCAATAACCTGGTGAGATTGAACTTGATTTTTTGCATATTATTTAGTTGTTATCAAACGCAAATATTTTTCGAATATTCCAAAACTGCAGCAAAAACTTCATGGTTTTCAGCCAGCAATCGTTCCCGCAGGCCATAAAACTAAAGCAAAAACAAATAGACGTCACATCGGCCGAGGATCAAAACCGCCCAAAGCCAATTTTTGTAGATTTGGTGCGCACATCACATTGAATATTCAAAAGTAACGTTGAAATATGCACATGGTTTTTGATAGACCAGTCTATCAAGATGAAATTTGTGGGTTTTGGATTTGTTACTTAGGAATATATCTGAGTCATGGATAAAATGAGTTATCAAGCGCTTCACATACCTACCTATATCTAATGTGAATGGAGTCGCATTAAAATTTTAATATTACATTCATTTTCGGGCACTATTTCACTTCACACTAGCTTTATATAAAAGTACTCATATATTAAAGTACATACAAAGGCAGTAAAATACAACGCTGTGAATTCGCAAAAAGATCGCTAAAGTTTAAACTTGCTTCGGTAGCCCTATTAACTGAGACAGCCCTTGAAGAAAGTTGATCAGCCTTACCCGAAATTTATTAACTGCCGGGTTAACTACTAACCCTTCACTAATTTCGGCGATTCATTTCAGTAAAATGATCGGTTTTAACCGGACAGTTCTGGCACCTGCGTCTCCGCTGATCCAGGGCTTACGGCCACTGCGGATAGCCAAGATAGTGATAAAGCGCTGCCCATTAACGTTGCCGGAATTAAGGCATTAGCTAAGTGTAGACTTCGTTTAGGGGCTGCCCATTTCGTTTGGGATTCCTTGCGCTTTTTGGACAGATGTGTAAGCGTCTCTGTAGAGAAGATACAATATGACATCTCGTACCTTATAAGTTTAATAAAAAGGTAGTTGTTCAAAATCAGTTGCGACCAACTTGTAAACACCAAAGCGAACTTCATCATCTAAAATCAGTGATTACATCACGATGCTCAGCAGTGCGCGATTGATGAAAAAAGGAGAGAAAGTAAAAATATTCAACAAAAATCGAATGTTCAATGTTTTTTTATATAAAACCACTAACATAAATTTTACTACAAACGTCACGTCCGTATAACTAAATAGAACTTCCTATGGAACATTTGTGTTCAGAAACCGCCCTAGTGCGGTAAGATTTGTACCCGACTCGCTGGTTGCGGTTACTCCAACCGAATTGATTCGTTAAGATGCCGGGACATGTCTCTCGAGCGGGATAGATTTATGTATTTAAGTGCTGCAAGAAAGGGATGGAGAGGCTATTTGCCTCAGATCAGTGACGCGTAAATGTCGAAGGTACAGCGGTTTTTGAATAACCCTTTGACAAAAAACAGCAATAATGTTTACTTAGACACGCCGTGTTGGGTTAAGGGTTAGGTGTTTTGTGTCTTGTTCTCTCTATTTATTGGCGGGAACGTTTCGATGTGCTTTTAGAGGGCTTTTATTGTGAAACTGTAGCTTTTGAAAGGTACGAGTAAGTGCTGGATTCTAGTCGAAATACAATGGGAGGGATCCCATCAAAACTGGTTGTAATATGTTTTTCGAGTATTACTTTCAAAATTGAAAAATATGCCTCTCAGTTTCTTGCCGTATCTTCTGAGCAGTGGTTCTTTTTCCGATACGGTGGTAGATTCATTGTAATAATTGACGTTCATAAGTGCGTCTGTGACGACAAAATTGAATAAAGAACTTTTGATTGATTGATTGATTGAATATTGTACTTATGTAGTGTTGAAAGAAATCTGTTTAATTTTTTTTTATGTAACTGATTGACGAGACGAGCTGGTCGTTTGCCTAATGGTAAGCAATACGCCAGCCCATAACAATAACAGCACCACCCAGAACTTGCAAAATCCTGCGCGGCGCTGCACTGCGCTCGTCACCCTGAGACAATTAGCTGTTGAGTCTCATAATGCCCAGTAATTTCGCTGGCTACAATACCCTATTAAAATTATTGTTTTGATTTGATGAATGTTCTTTGTCTCGACCTATCATCAACTGTAACTTTAATATTAGGAATATACACTAATAGTAATAAAAGCCTCATATTCCTGGATCCTGATTAAATTTTAGAGATATTGTTAATGAAATTAATATAGCGAGGTCTAATTTTTATACGCAAGCAATCTTTAGGCCTTGAACACTGACGAAGGTAGGCGGATTAAAGAATACTCTCATTTGTACCACAGAATACTAAGGGACAGAAGCACTCCGCAAAGAAATTTAAACAAATAGCGACTCTTGCTATGACGGAATAAAATTCAATTCAGCTCGCGTAGCGCTGCATACCTACCAGTCATATTAACCTACAGAGCGCCTCTCTTTCTATCGCATAGCTCTTATCTCTTCTGACGCGCCACGTGTAAGGACGCGCGACCCGCCTTCGATGTCGGGCTATGTACTTGTAGCTTCATACCTTCAGTACGGACTGCGCTAGGCCTGTTTGTACTTAAATTTAAAACAATATTTTTGCATAAATCGTTATAGATATAGTGTTTTCTTTTTAAAGTTATTCATAAGGCGGAAAGTATAAACAATGAGGTCCAATTCAAGTAAGTATAATTGATTAGGTAACTACCCACGGAAAAATTAAAATCTTAGTGTTTTATTCCTCGTTCAAATTATACAGAACCCAACTAGACCTCTTAATAACCATGAAACTGACAGCCTCGTATCGGTCATTAGTTAAGGCAGTTACGCAAATTAGGTTCAAGATAATCCAACCTGTGCATAACAACGTAATTTACGTGGTATACTAACAATGCATCAGATATTTAGCGAAGTCTAACCTTGGCAGAATACAGGATAACCTCATTTCCATCTTTGGCCTCTCTGTAACCTATGAACATAAATACATAACCAGCAAGCTAATACTATCTCCGATGGGTCCTAAATTAAGCAGGTTTAATGACAAAATAAAAGATCAGGTGGTTCGCGTTGTTCAAGCTCAGTACTTTCAGTACGCAGCATCACCATAGAGCAGATTATAGGTAATCTAATCTCGCAAAATTAAATCTCATTGAACTAATGCACATCTGCACACGGTCATTAGTAAAGCTAATTTTCGACTACAATACCTGCGCTATTCGCTTCACAGTTTAAATTGAAGCAAATTCGGTTCAAGATAATCCAATCTGTGCACAACAATGCATCAGGTACCTATTTCGTAGGTTCCACCTCGAGCGGTAACAGAGCACCGAATTGCCTCCATTCCCCATTCTTCCACCACAGCGACATGGTAGACCGTAACGTTCCACCGATTTAATTACCATTTATTCGGCTAATTGCGCTGCGGAAACCGCACCTACTTGGTTTTATGTGAAAAATTGGCATTTAATTCCTTCTTTTTGTACTCATTTGCCTCTAAGATAACGACCACTCTGGGTCGTAATGTTTTTAAAGAAATACAGGAGTAAGTTTAATGATAGCCGATTTTGTCAGTAGTTATTAAGAACGGATGACGGAGATTTAATATAACTTAGTGAACATACTGAACCGAAATACCACAAGTACGTCTAATATGGCGCTATGGTGTGAAAATATTTAGAAAAAGTAACAAATACATTTTCATTTAAGTATTTTCTAGAACTCCTTTCAAGTTGTTTTCAGAAACACGGGGCGCGCAGTTGTTTAAGAAACAACTTATTTCTTTTTCTACAGCTTTAAGCTGCATCAGAAATGCATGAAAGCCTGTTTGGAGGGATGAACCGGGATTGAAAATGTTTGGCTAGCCGTTGCCTGAGCCGAATGAAATGCAAGCACAATAGGCAAACAATAGGTGCATGCACTGATCATCCCTGGAGCCTAGAGCGATGGATCCATGTTGCAGATTTTGTTTGGGTTTCTTTTCTTTATATTGATCACGTTCGGCAGCTTATGCTTTTTCCGAAAGTTGAAGTTATTTTAATAATTCTCATATATTACAGCCAAATCTATGCTAAAACAAAGTGCTGTAAGCAGTGACAATGGCTTGCCTGTAACAATGGCAGTGCCACCACACAGAACTTTTAATACTATGCCAAGTACTGCGTAGCACTGTATTGTGCTCGTAACCCCAAGACACGCTAAAAACGGCTTCTTTGAATAGTTAATGATATTGCAAAAACATTCATTATTTAGAAGTATACATGGAAATTATCGTCACACTCCTAATACCTATAGGTATATTTTTACGAAAGGGTAACCATAAAACAGGTAGAATACATGGCTTGTCAACCGTCAAGGGTACCAATCCGTCAACAATTAAACCACCCTAAACAAATTCCTCAAACATCCATATCCAATTACCTTGCAGTCCACCGATTCCCACAAGCGAGGGGTTGTAAGTACGGTTGTTAGGGGTATAAAGATGCGGTTTTGGATACAGATACAATTTAAGTAGGTTACCTTATCTTGTGTTACGGATAACTGCCATTTTATTTTAATTGGACTAGTATTTGGTTATTAGCATTGATATATGTATACTACTATCGGCAGAATATGTTAATGGTATTTAGTTATATAAATTGGGTTCTGCTAAATAGCAACCAAATAGCTCCACCAATTTTGTTATACAATAATTCGCTAATACAACATTACATTTATCTCTTAAAAATCTAGTACCTACATTTTTTTTTTAAAAGCAGATTTTTTTTTTACATATTAGTCTTACGGACATCCATAACATCCCCGTTCATAAGGGTCAGCTCTCATTTCATATTCCGAGGCCACGCCGTGGTAATGGAATAACCTTGTGAGCCCTGATCGATGTATCCCCCTATATATTTTATTTTCACAAATTGCACAGAATGATGCCTGGTGGCCGGTGACCCTTGTCAGCTAAAAATGTCTTTTGATGCAATGAGGGTAAGTAGGTATTACCCATGTATGTTCGTTATATGATTATTGATCGTCGCTTTTGGTCGCTTCCGTAATTTATGATGGTAGATCGGACAAGTTTTTAGTGAATGGTGAAGGACTTAATTTATCGAGTATTTATCATTCTAGTATGCATTGAAACTTGCGTGTATTCAGTACGTTAAGTACCTACTAAATTGGTAACACTCAAGCTTAATCAAAAAAAATTACATTGAAGACCTTTCCCAGCGGTACGTACCTACTTGGTATAAGTGGAGCTCGGATATGTATTGATTTGTATCAATCTGAAATATGATCCTAGAGTAGGAACTTGGTATTAGAAATTATGAATTCTGAAACTAGTTTAAAGGGACTCCATTGGCAGTGACTATCGTGCGTATTACCCTGGGGCCACATTATCGCGATTCGGTGAATGGTGACGTTGTCGCGACAAGTGTGGCCAAGTGTTTTGTCAAGTCGCGACGTATTCAGGCAAATTGCTGGAAGGATTGTCCTTCTGTGGCTTTTAGCTAATGTGGACTTTCTGTGGCTTTTAGAAACTTCGTTGAAGACCGAATACAAATGTTCGTCGAATAGCGTGGCCCCAAAGTTATTGTGAAACTCACATTAAAGTACTTACCTTCACAGTATTAACATAGATACAGTCACGCAGAAACAAAAGCTCAAGGCGCAAGCGGTCTACTGAAAGCTGTGCTATAAGTTAAAAAAAAACGTAAATCAGTGCTGCCAGTAATACATCTATTGATCGTACACTATCACGCCTTAAAGTCACGAGCGTTTTCACAGTTAGTTAAACTCTGCACATTGTTAAACTAGCAGTTAACTTTCAACTAACAGTTAACTGTCATGACAGTGTTGTATTAGTATTACACGAGCGCTGTCTGTTTGATTCACGGCGCTGATAAAATGTAATTCAGTAATGGACAATTTTACAAATAAAGCGATGGAACCAATGCTGATGGGCACGCGACGGTTACCGTATATTCCCAGAAGGTATTAGGCAGAGTTCTCAAATTAAAAATTAAATTCTAATGTTGCTCGATTTACACACTACGGAGTATTTGAACAAATTAAAAATGTTAACGTTAAGTCAAGTATACGTTTTATCAAACAAAAAAAAACGACTTCAATGTATCTTCGAAGTCCAAGGTTAAAATACGATGAAATTTATATGGGACCACTTCGTAGCTATACTGAACCTGAGTTCTGAGGTAACAACATAAAAAGAAAAAATGCAATCGAATAGAGATCCTTCTCCTTTTTTGAAGTCGGTTAAAAAACTTAGTTTTCACGAGATTAATGGTACATACCCACACACTTCTTTCTCTCATTTTAGAGCACAAGAGCTCTGGCGTTACGGCTTGTATCAAATCAGAATTAAATTTTGCCACAAACAACACACCCATTCACAATAACATGTTTTAATCCAGATCAGAATTTAGTGATCATTATATTTTACCATTCCACAGTTTTACACTATTTCGCTTTTTTAAAATGTTAGTTAAAAACAATAAATTAACTCGACTGGCGCACGCTACGCCGAAAGCCATTATATATGATTTAAAAGAATTTCACACGACGAATTATAAAGAGGCATAAATCAGTTTAAAAGCTCGGAATGGCCAGTCTTTCTCATAAGCTAATAAAAAAAAATTAGAACGTTTCTCGACCAGGAATATATTATAGGCTACGTGCCCGGGGCATGTTGCATAGCTCCCAGTGTGAAATTGCATTCATTATACATGGCAATACCAAACGTTATAAGTACCATAAATCTAACAGTTATGTACCCATTTACCTAAGTTCTTTTTAGTAAAGTTATTTTATAAAGTTTCATAAAGTAAAGATAACTCTAAGCACAACAGTCTACCGTAGATCTTGTAACAGAAGATGTCACCACATATCTTCTGTTGTTTTAAAACACTATCAACAGGTTCTAAAAGTGTTGCTTGCTACTAGATATATCGCTATCCTTATAAAATTATAAGAAAAATATTGCCAGTATAATATCCTGGCGGCCATTAAAAATTGATAGTCTCGTAGAAGAATTATGCTTCTGTGGACCGGAGTCGACGAATAAATAATGTCTGGCGTGCGAGCCATGAGGGTTCCGGGCTCTTAACTCTTATACTATACTTATCGAGACACCACTTTTATCTTCGCATAAAACGCTATAATGCAGGATGCTTTTAAAATTATATTATGCAGCGGCAGACTGCTAAAAGGGGTTTAACTATGCATTTAAAACGCGCACTTATAAGAGAACGTCCACAGGCAATTGCTTAAAATTGATCGTCAAATTGATGTGGCAAGTATACAGAAAAATCACTTTACACTGAAACAAATCGTATGTCACTTTAAAGTATAGTTGGTAAAAAAATAACGCTTAGGTAATAAAGTTATAGTCGTCTGTAAAAGCGTTATATATCGCGTTACACAAAAGTCATGGAATAAAAATGAATATTCGTATTTGCATATACGGTGCGGAAAAATAAAGTTAAATTAGCGGCGTTAACGCGTCGCGCTTCCCGGATTGCCGCGGAATAGTTTGGTCGTTTTGTAAAAGTGGCGGGAGGGGTGTTTTAAGGGATTTTTTTACTCCGGCTGCTAATGGACGCGAGACTTTACTCACCGCCGTTCCGTTGTACGCTTGTTTACTATTAATTGCGCCTTTTGTCGCCTCCAGCTGTTGTCTCGGCTCTGCGGTTCCGATGCGCCGGTAACCGCGTTATTGCTGTTTATTGCGCGCCACACCGAATTGAGACGATTCCGTTCTCCCATTCGCAGTTCGCACTGGTTATTTTTTTGCCAAATTGCAGCCTGTTCGGTTGCCATTGCAGTGCAGATGCGCTTGTGATTACACTTTAGGAATGTTGAAGAGCACCAGTTGAAGTGTTTGTTTGGAGCGAAATTTAATCAGAGCTCAACTACCGTCCAACCATACAAACCTTCGGAAATATTAGTTTAAAATAATGAGCCAATTCTAGCACTAAAGAGTAAGCAATTTCTGATGATAGTTCCTATATTTTTTTATTACTAATAACTAATAATGTTTTAACAAGAGTTTGGTGTAACCGCAAAAACAAACTGTAGTTCATTGCGCAGTGAAGTTTCATTCAGTGCAGTCAACTTTTTTCCATTTGTTTGGTTGTTTCGTGTAATAATTTTATTTATCACCATCCGGGCAGCGTGCGTCGTCGGCTACCAAGTTTTAATTAAATTATTTACTTGATAATTTGTTGGCGACGCGCCGTGATAGCTGTGTTTAGTTATGCGTGGTTTATTAAGAACTTCATATGTTGCGGTTCGGTATATTGTGGAGCGAAGTGCCAGTAGAAACCTCATGGATGTTGGTTACCATAATCGTATTGAGAATTGGTGAGCCTCTGCCTGATTGAAGTAGGTTAGTATTCCAGAGCCTAGGTGAGAAACTTGGCTAAATGGAACTAATTTCTTACTCTTCAAGTGTAATAAAACAAGACCTTAGTTTTTCTAATTACAAATATAAGGAAGCTTCAAACATTTTCAATCTTCATTCCACTTAATTTCTTTTGCAAGCCCTTCCTCAGCTTCTCGCCTCGAGCATATTAAAAAGTTGCTACTTTTAAGACTTTAATAAAAACAGTGTCCAGATACTTGTATCCACTTTCTAATTACCAGAGTTCCCGTCTTTCGGAAAAGTTGTAACTTGACGATTTAACGCACCCCGTATTTTATTGGCAGTAAATATAAAAGTTGTGTAACTTCGGGATCGATTAATATTGCAAACTTGAGAGAATTCAACAGGCTTAAATAAGTCGAGAGTGAAATTATGTGGCAGGCTGACTGTTGGGAGGTGAATAAATATTGTTCCATAGGCTTGCGATTCAATAAAGGAATTGTTTTCGTTTATGTAAGGGCATTGCAGACGCACGACGTTAATCGGTGGAAACACGTCCTAAAAAGTTGGGTCTGCATTGTTTGACTTCGTTTATCCACGACATGCAAGTCGAAGAAAGATATATCAGTTATAGGCTACGCTAGAAAACAATAAACCGTGGGAAAGCTAATACAAAAAACCGACACCGTCTGTATTATAAAGTTAAGGATTAAAGTTGGTCGTCTGCATTGCCCCTACACTTTGTATCGCTTGGCGCCGGCACGAGTGGAAGTATGGAAGTGTTTAATGCTTAATTCGAGAATGTATTGCCGTGTGAGAGAGCCTGAGCCTTTTATTGTGCCGGAGCGATATGAGCCAGAATTGTATGCAAATTAACGTAATTAATATGCAAAGTTCCGTTACGTTACGGAGTTTGTCAAATTATAAACATATGAACGAGTTTCATTATTTAAGAGCGCAAATGTTTAGATGACTTAATTTTATTATGTTACTGTAACCTGCTTGAGTTTACTTTTGAGCTTCAAAACACATTGGTGGAAAAGCATTCTTATCCTTACTAACGTAACGGGGCACAAGTGCTCTGTGTTGTGTATATACCTCAAACGACTTTCTTTTAGATCTAAGCTTTCATACGTTTGACATCTCGCCTGATGGAAAGCGAAGATGCGGCCTACGATGGAATACGCTTGCCCATGAGAACGTTTAGAAGCACTCAGTACATTTCTATCATTTTAAAACAACAAGAGACACGTGCCGCCGTCAGGCGTTGTTTACACGAGCAATAAAAGACGATGCTTCCACTCGGATGATGCGCGGAAAAACCGAGTGAGACGAGCTGTATGTAACACCTGACGCCTGACGCCATCACTCGTCGCCGTGTGGTAACTATCAGTCACTTACCCCATTTACACAGCCATGATCCTGCCATGCAATATTAGATTAGATAACGCTATATTGTTATACAACAACAAGAAATCAATTACAATACAATACTTAAAGCTAAGATAGAGATAGATAGATAGATGAACGCTTTATTGCAAACATTAAGCTATAATAAGCAAGCTATAATAGCTATATTAAGCTTTATTTTGCTAAGGTGTTACAATGGGCGGTCTTATCGCTTATAGAGTGCACTGGTACAATCGTAATTTTTTACAAATTAGTACAAAAAAACAATGTGTCGAATTGTTTACACGACTCTACCAGACGCTGTTTCAATGACTCTACTAGTAATATTTTGTAGTGTTAAAAAATTAAATATATAGGTAAACATTGTTTAGTTTACCTTTAAATACCTAAAGCTGTTTTAATTTATATTGGCATTATGAAAATGAAAAATGAAAAAATGTTTATTAGGTAAAAGAGGCAAAAATATATAGAGCACCTGGTCCCTCACTAGACTCGAAACCCGTACTATAGAAGCCAGGACTCTTCCGTCGGGAGTACATCAAATATAATGCCTTAAAATTAGGTACAATAAAAATAACTAACAATAAGTATATACATATTTTTGTAATGCTTAGAGTGTATAGTAATGTACCTCGAATGTAATAGTATCGTACCCAACTACATCTTACTTCACCCTGTAGGTAGCACTACGCCCGGTAGCACTTAAGACGCCACACGATGCAGATTGGATGCTATGATTTACACCGAGCACGCCAACCGCAACGTTTCTATCATAATAACCAGGAAAACAAACAAACGAAAAAGTATCTACATAGTAGAAACTGAAACGCAATGAAAATGTGTAGTGTAATCCAATCTGTATATTATGTAGGTTGTTGTTAGAATAATATAATATGTATGGGGGTTGATTGTAAATGTATGATGTTGAATTTAATATTGTATATAAGAAAAAGTATATAATGTATTAATTTAGTAAATAATAAATAATGTCAAATAAAGAAAGCCCTAACTACAACCTTCCTTGTAACGACACGTGTTTTGCCGTCTGCACGAGGCATCATCAGGTGTCGACTCGCCGAACGCTGGAACGAGAGATATGCTTGATCTCTCGTATTAATTTATTATTTGTATATATATATTTTAATTAAAATTCATTTTACATTTACCCCCATACATAAATACATATTATATTATTCTAACAACAACCTACATAATATTCAGCGGGATTACACTACACATTTTCATTGCGTTTCAGTTTTGAGATGCATTTCCGCAACGTCACGCCTGATTCCATTACATCTTCATAGTAGACCTCAGATAAGTAGTAGTAGACAATTATCTGCGGTAAAAAAGTAAACCATACATTTCATACCTTTTTTAAATGTACCTACAATCTGAAATAAATATAAAAGAAAAACTTTTTTAATGATACGTTTCATATACATACATATTACACATGCATTCTTCTTTGCCTAAATGAGTTTTCTACTAAAATCATCTAAATAAAAAGGGATATTTCATGAAATAAGGTTTTGTTGCTTTTGCAAATTTCATAGTCGTTTTACATCCGAATTTCGCTGTTTTTTGTACTATTTACGAGCGGTAAAATCCCATTTACTGCTTTCCTAAATTCTACGAAGCAACTGGTAGTTGATGGGAAGGCTTCCTTTCGACCTGAAGACGTGTTAAAAACCAAATCATATCTATTTATCTGAACAGTAGATTTCAGTGATAAAGCAAACGTCAAGCCGCCAATTTGAAAAAAATAGGAGAGTGGTTTTGTGCAGATACGTCGATGTGAAATTCAAAAGCAAACCGTTTGCCTCGAAAAATATTTGGATCGAGTTTATGCGATTTTCTTTACGATTCATTTAAGTTTATGATAATCTACCAAAGCACTTGTTTGAAGACAACAGATTGAAGAGGTTGAAGTAATAGTTTGAAAGACGAATACAATAAATCTATTCCACCGAGTTTTACCCGTCACTTCATTGCTAAGTAATATTCGGGAAATGACTGTGGAAAGTCAATTAACGGTGAAAGTTTTGTAGGAAACGTCCAATTAATTAATGCAATGTAGGCTTCAAGTGTCGCTTCGCACGCAATGTTGTCTACACTCGACACTGTGCTTATTACGATTTCATTTGTTGGTGGTACTTTTGATTTTGTCGAGTAGAAAAAGTTAGTCCATTAAGTTGAAGTTGTCGTGTATAATTACCCCTTTCTTATAACAAGTAAGCATTGCTATTATTATAATACTTACGTGCTTATATGAGTAGGCGGATGATAGATCGCGATGCAAGTTAATTGATTAATCATCTGAAAAAACTAAATACGTGTAACCCGCCTTAAATGATCGCACCCATCACAATGAACGCGAGTACTTAGAGTTAATAACGCACCACGCTCGCAACTCTGAAGCTGCTCATTTAGACAGAACCAGCTTAGACCAACAGTTCTAATTGTGTGTCTCATCAACGCAACTATTCTAATTCGCGCTCTATCTCCTCTCCAATCTAACTCAATCAGCAGAGCTGTTCAAAACTTAATTTATACTTTGACGACTATACATCACTAAATAGAATTCCGTACCTAATAAAACAGTAGTACCAATCGCTCAGATT
Organism: Petrophora chlorosata; assembly: GCA_951640565.1. Lineage (NCBI taxonomy): Eukaryota > Metazoa > Arthropoda > Insecta > Lepidoptera > Geometridae > Petrophora > Petrophora chlorosata. The sequence continues at coordinate 13,422,629 of OX621201.1, read as the reverse complement.
AATGGTCCCTATGTTCGAGCTATTCATAGGGCTGCGCGGGACGCCAAGTCCATTATCAGCTTTTAGGCTTAGTGCAAAAAGACGATAGTTCCACTTTTTATTTATGGTGATATTTTTGGTCGTTAGTAATATTGAGTCACATACATTTATTAAAGTAACTGTTATTTTTAACTAATAAGTACCTACTAAGTATTGATATCGAGTCATTGGTTTTTACGGGTTCAAACTGTACATCGTCGTGTCATGTTTTTAATATTTTTTATAGTAACAAAGACCGGGACATGTCCCGGTTTACGAGGCGTTTGGCAGCCCTAACCCATTGGGATAATCCCAATCCAATTTTGATTCAAGAGAGCCCTACATTGAAGGGGCCCAATCAAAAATGATTATAAAGGGATGACGGATGGCTGTATAATTGATCAGATTCGCTGAACGTACACTTTTATTAAAACTGAATGAATTAGAGCGCAAACTTTCAGTATGTGAGGATTGAGCGGGTTATTACAACTAAAAAAGGGTTCTTATTTGTAAGCAGATTTGATTAATGAAATAGTTAGTGGAGTTATGACATTCTTGGAATGACTTCTGTTTAAATCAAGCTCTTTCAGTGGGACGACAGTTCCGGATATTAAACGACCTTCATCAAACAATAAACTTAAATGTTATTTAGTTGCTCTATCTTCTTCATTGACTTACAAGTTGTAAATAATAATGATACGATAGAAAATTAGGCAAAAAGATTAAGCTTGCAAATAAGTAAAATGTTATATTAAACGGGGTCTAACTGCAACAAAACTTTTCGTCCCACAACATAATGAAATAATTACAATAAAAACTAATTCTCGCAAATATTCAGCAAAAACTTATTAAATCAGATTATCTGCACTGAGGTTATAAAGACTTTAAGATCGGCATTATTACCAAGATCAGTCTAGACGGAGCTGGCGCAGAATGAAATAGGGCTTAGGGACAAGATAGCTGTTTACTTTCGCTTAAACCCGCTGGCAACCTCCATTGCCTGAGATTTTATGCTAATATCATCATGCTGAGTTCATTTTGTGATAGGCAGGGAAGATTTGTCAATATTTGCGTGCATTGATGTCGGTTATCCCAGAAGAAATGGAGAGCATATTCTTTATTTCTCTGGGTTTTCGACCTATTTAGCATTATAGGTCATTCGTAGTTTAAATATTGTGTTTTGAAGAGATCCTCTGCCTATTACAGGTGGTTGTATCGGTTACTACCTACTTAAGTGTTTTCTTTCTGTGTATGCGCTTTTAATCCTTTGTCAGTATGAGTAAAAAGGTTCAATAAGTGCAAGTCCACAAACTACCTACTTAACACTTTGTTTTTGCCAATTAAACTGTTGAAAAAAATAGTAAAGAGGCACTTTTTATATCATGTATTATTCAGTAGTCAGACGTGCCGGTCGTTCACCTAATGGTAGGCAACTCGCCTGCTCATAACAGTTGCAGCGCCACCCAGAACCTTGTTTGTATAGACTCTAAGTGTATATAGTAGGTACACACAAATCTGAAAAGCACGACCACGACCAGCAAAACATACATCAAGTGGCTCACTGACATCACAAACAAAATCGTACACTTTAAAAAGCAGATGCCGTAAACGAGCTAAAGCCACGAGAGTCATCAGGACGTATATGTAAATAAAAACAACACGGACCTAAGTCAATTATCCGAACAAAGCATGTCGTCTAAATAGCGACACAAAAGCCCCCGTCCGGGGTCGCAGACGGGTTACTCACAACGTTGTGTCAGTGGGAATCAGTGATTAAGTTCCGAACAAAATGCTGGAATATTGGTGCCGCGCGCTAGAACCTTACAGCAGATTCTGATATTAGCAACAAGTTATTTGCACTGTCTTAACGTATAAGTGATGTAAGTTATGATGTAAGTTTGCAAGCAGACAATAGGATGTTACCTAAATCACTCTTAATGCAGGTAAGTACCTATGCAGTTCGCTTTCTTCAAGTGGAGTGGTTTTCGAGCTTCTGTTAACAGTTCTGTTTACAACAGTTACTTTTCAGTTCAGATACTTGAATAGTTATGGTAAGTTTGCCGATTTCTTTCTTCTAATTTTTTATTAAACGTAGTCAGTCATCTCTAAATATCATGCACCTGAGGCACTGCTCAGCAACCTGTTCTTCAGGTCACATCGAGCTGTATATCTACCTAGGTACCTCCAACATGCACTGCGATGCACACATTTTTATGTTGTAACCTCAATGGCGCGCCTCATCACGATAATGGACACTTCAATGCGAACATTGCAGGCAGTTTGCCACTGCGGCGCTGCTGTCGCGGAACTGGCAGATGCGAAAATATTTTATTTTATTAAAATGTGAACGCCGAAACAACTATGGGGAAAACACATTGATTAGGTACTTATCTAGACAAAAGTAATGTAAGATTTCGATGAATTCATCAACGTGGACTTGTCACACTAGACGCTGCAGGAAGTTTTCCACTGCGGCAATAAAAAAAAATTTATTTAACATCGTAGACGCTGTAAAAATCTAAGAGATTTTGATTAAGAGAGGATGACTTGATTTTAAGAAATTAAAAGCACCCTCAGTTGGTACAGATATAGTCAGCAGTACATTAAAGTACAGCATCTTTACTAGAAAATTTAACTGACCACCAAACAACTGTTATTAGCTTCTACAACAAAATTCATTAACATTTGAACAGCTTAAGCTAATACCTAGGCCTAGATATTATCAAACTCCGATAAAGCGATGCTATCTTAGCAACATTAATTAGAAGCTGCTCTAATTAATACTGCTAATTTACTGCACTAAGTATCTACCTAGATTGGTACTTGCAAATTATGTAGATAGGTATTGTGATATTGATGTTAGACTGCGATGGTTTGTAGGGTAGGTATGCATAATGGTGGGTACATAATTCGTTGTTAGTTAAATTTAAGTAAGTAGGTTAGGTTAGTAATTCATACTCAAGTTGACAAAGTGACTACCTATTACCTATTTAATTATTTAGAACAATTTTATTATTCCGTAAGATGAGTACAAAAGACTAAAGTAGTTAACAAAATTACTATTTAAAAATTTAGAACAATTATTCTGTATCGTCTCCGTAAGTGGAGATAAGACAGAAATTTTGGTTGTTAAACCAGAGGGCTTTATGGCCAAGTTGGTTATGGCGTCAAAAATGTATTCCATATACGCGGTTTCGAAATACAATCGATAAAAATATATATTTTTTTGTTATAAACATATAAATTTTAGCTATTCGCTAACATTACGCTGGTAATTCAATATCTTTACAAAATAATGAAAAATAAATTGTAATAAAACTAAGGTCACCATCACACCGACAAGTCACCATCGAAAATTAAATAATTAAGAAAAGCATCTTGAAGATTCATATTTTACTTCTTAATATTCGCAAGTAAATCTATCATGGTTTAAATAAATCTAAGTGCACTTTCAATGCACATGCAAAGTGCAGCGGACGGACAGTAAACAACCTTATCTGTATCAGCAGCGACGGTAACTGTCACACGTTGGATGATTGTCTTTGATTGCGTCTAGCGTTAGGTATTCCTAGCGCCATACGCAATCCTATTAGATCGTGCCTAATATTTCACCAAATATCATTCTTTGCATAAATATAATTGCCTCAAAAACATTTATAATTTACAAAACGCGGATTCACTTCGTAGTATTTTCAGGGACAAAAGATTCCTAACTCTAACAGGAATTTATATCTGTGTTTTTGTTAAAAATAATTATGAATATTTTTTTAATGTGTGTTAACACAAATATAACATCTGTATCCCTCAAATCAACAACACCTTGTATCATAAAAGTTAATTTATCAGTGCCATAAGGATTTATAATCATTTGCCATGTCATTTAAAATCTTTAAGCGGTAAGCAAATTAAAAACCATTTAGGAGAATGGTTAATAAACAAAGTTCATTACAATCTGAACGAATTCTTTGAGTGAATATTTAATTTAAATTTATTTAAGTTTTTATGTAATGTTTTATATGTATTGTACATCCGTAACGGATAGGCTGTTGTTACTTTATATATTTATTTTAAGACTACACAAACACACACACACACACACACACGTACACAGTTTTACACAATAAAGTATTTTTTTCTTATGGAACATGGATAGAAGATATATATATCTTTATTCGCATTACTAGTGCATAGTGAACAGGAACCTACATAACTTTGGTAAGGTACGTTCAATTGATAGCTTTGGGCTAAAAAATGTGTACCATCCGTACCTACATAATATTATTGATAAATCCGAGCAAATATCACGTAAACAGAAGAACACACGGTTAATATTCCACCGATATTACACATGATCACTCGAAATAACACTTGTTTGGAAAATAAAACAAAATCGAACTGTATCACTTTTCACTTCCCGCCAAAAAGTCTTCCTTAGGTTTCGTTTAGTGCAGTCACCGACAAAGTCACAAATTATTTTAAATGTTTCGAAAAGTATATAAGTAGGTAAATACCTATCTAAGTTTACCTTGCGTTTTAACGTTGTTGGTGTAGAACAATTTAAAAAGTTTAGCGAGTTTTTTATATAAATATGTCTTAGCACGATTTCTGCATTAATCCAGAGTTGAGTAAAAATATAACAAGTTTCATATTATGCTTCAAGTATTGTTCATCGGCTGCATCTGCATTCAGGACCCTCCAAACCCGCACCGCTTAGCACTTCAATAAAGTGGTGGAACTTTACAATATGATTAAAATTAAAGCTTTCCAATGGACTTTTTGATAGAACATGAAAAGCAATGTTACACTAGGTATTTTGTTTCATTAGCCTAAACTCGTGCTCGTCACAAAGGTTATATCTAATATTTCACCAGTACACAGTATCTTTCAAAGAAACAATTGTTTTCAACCGACATCAAAAGGAGGAGGTTCTCATTTCGACTGTCTTTTTTTGTATGTTTTTTGCGCGTTTATTAAATTATTAATTGATTTTGATAATTCTGTTTTTTGTTTGGAAGGTCAAACTTTAGACGTGGTCCCATATAAATTTTAACAAAATTGATTCAGCACTTTTTGAAGTAAACAACAAAAAAATATAGGTATAGTTTTGCAGATTTTTTTTTTTTTAAATGTATTATCACTTTTGACTTTCCTCCAAAAAGTCAAATTTATTCAATTGTAGGTATGTACACGTATTTTAAAAAAATAATACAAAAAGTTTAACCTCTTCGTCGATTCGAAAGTAGCAAGGAGGATAGTTAATTATGTTAATTCCGACTTGCACTCTGAAATATGGGGTGAATTCACTCAGCCCCTAGCTTGCTGTGACTTATGCTTCCTTACATGCCGGGGGATGTTCGCCGCAAATGGAATAGATTTAACGAAGACTATTCACATTGTAACTGTAAATAATAAAAAGGTAGTTCTTAAGTAGGTACTTACTACCTACAAAATTAAGTTATGGATCGTCATTTTCATTGTTAAATAAACTGTAATAATTAAACTTCCGAGGGCACATCCATCAAGAATTTAATTTCGACAATCAAAACTCATACATAACCCTTAATACCTATGCACAATCAAGATTACCTTTATATGATACCTAAGGACTTATATAACTTAAAAACAAAAGAAGCAAAAGGAATGGATCACTGACATCATTGATTAACAAGTTGAGTAGGTACCTATTTAATACTGACTATAGCTAGGTATAGCCCCTATTAAATTATTTATAATAAGCCGCCAAAATATCGTCATAAAAAGTCAGCTCAAAAAAGCGCAATAAATTACCTACTATTTTCAGCTGTGGTTGATATTTTGAGAAAATCGCAACTTTAGCCGAATAACTGTTTTTTGTCCGTCTGAGTCAAGATTAAATATAGACCTTCCGAGCCTCATAAATAAAGCACTATTAGCGTTGCCCGCTGAATCGGTCCGCTTTATTACCTAGTTTGTCTTTGTAAAAGCACTCTCGGCTAATATTGAGAAAAATAGGCCGCATTACATACACCCACGCAGTAAGAGCGGTTTCAGATTAGCGTTTTTTTCCGGCGCGTATGCGGTCGTTTCGGCATACGCGCTAACACGCGCGCTACATTTCGCGCTCTAAAAAACCGGACTCACGTACACGGGCTTATTCCGGCGTGTTCGCTCGAACCGGTAGTGTTAATTACTCTCCATGGATTCATTTATGGATTAGTATCAACATGGATTCTGACGAAGAAACATTGCTATTTGCGTTACTTATTCGCTGTCGACTGAAAAGACAAAAAAGATTCTGGGTGTCACCGATAGTTGCATCAAGACTGACAACCGGTCAGTTTAATACACTTTACCAAGAACTGCGAAGTGATTCTAAACGATTCAAAAATTATATACTTATACGATACGAGCTTATAAGCGCGTCAACCATCGTACGAGTCGCGCGTGTGGCAAAAGGCGCGCCTATACGCGCCTACATGCGCTTTTAAAAACGAGCTTATACGCGCGCATAAATCGCTGGTCTGAAACCGCCCTAAGGCACGGGTCCACCTCGAGTAAGCGTCTGGCGAGGCGATAGACTATTTTTCTAAGCTTAAGAAACTTACAATTACTCAGTTATTTAGCTACTGACTTCAAGCTTTTATTTATTCTGTGAATTCATTGAAGTAGAGTGAAGAACAGATGTTACAAAACACACACACCCTCACACAAAAAGCAGTTTAAACATAACAATAAGGTAAGTAGTATGACAATGGTGTATGTATTTAGCTTAGTTTGGCCTCCTGGATCAATAATCAAATTAGGTACCCTTTTACTCTTATCAGATCTGATTTTTGTCGAACTCATCCAGAACTAAACTCTATACACGCTACAAGGTAATATTTAGTTTTCTTTGCTACAAGTGAGAAAATAGTCTAAGATAGAATAACTGGTAACAATATGAATTGGTCGGGACAAGTAACCCTACAACAAACTATCAGCTTAATTCTCATTCTTTGAATCAAGTATTATTGTACGAAGCCTTGAGCTTATCACGTTCTTAGGCTTTCATTGTTGTACCTACTGAAACGATGTAACTGGACCTTAAAAACATTATTCCGCGAATAAAACTAAGTAGATACCTAAGTAGACTTACTTAGTGTATAATATATACCTACATTGTGATGAGATGTAGCAAATACTAAGAGATAAATGGTTTAGATTTGTAATTAGCTTGGCACATACTATGCATGTTTTTTGTTATTAAGCTAAGTAAATAGACATTCTATCTACTGATAAACTCGATTTTTAATTTATATAGCTAAAAAATTATATACCTACGTATTTACCTTGAACCTAGAAGCCACCTGCCAGCCATTTACGTAATAAAATTTATGACATGTCATGCATCTTTTCTGAACTAACCCTATTACTAAATATTGTTTTATGTAACATAGTGACTAGATGTGCTGTTCGTTCGCCTGATGGTAAGCAATACGCCTGCCCATAACAGTAAAAGCACCACCCAGAACATTGTTTTGCAAAATCCTGCGCGGCGCTGCACTGCGCTCATCACCCTGCGACAATTATCTGTTAAGTCTCATAATGCCTAGTAATTTGGCTGGCTGTTTTTAACCGACTTCAAAAAAGGAGAAGGTTCTCTGTTCGATTCTATTTTTATAAAAAAAAAATATATATGTTTGTGTCCTCAGAACTCCGTCATTTATGAAACGATTTAGAAAATTATTGAAGTTGAAAATTGTTGAAGTCGGTTTTTGTTTTTTCTAAAAATTATTTTTTCTGTGGTTAAGCTAAAAGCCTTCCTAAAACATTTAAATTAACCTGGATGTAACTGAATCTGATTAACAACGATTCAGCAGTTCAGAATATACAAAACTCTTCTCTCTAGAGTTTCTGTTTGATCAGAAACCATCACCAAAAACAGTGTGTGTCTATCTTTTTAACACCCTACTCCCTAAGCCAAAAATTCGTGCCCACAACCTCGTTCGTCCGATCCGAATCTCGTCAACGAACGCCTCTAATCCCCGTACACCCGGACATACAAACACGTAATAAATCGAGTAACTTTTAGCAAGCAATTTCCTTCGGTTTAAGGGAAAAAGATTCATGGGCGCGCACTCCACTTGGATACGGTTTAAATTGTACCGCTTTTGAAATTTAACGCCACGCCTTTAAAATGTTGCCCGGTATTGCAATATTTTGTTGCATTTTTTTAAATATCTGCGGTTGTAATTTAAAATAGGTATTTTTTTTATGGAGTTGAATGATGCAAATCGTTCGCCATTACAATCGCAGTGCCAATTGCAATTGCAGGTGGCTATTAAATACAAACTGTTTTAGGGTTCTGGTGAGTATAATATTTATAAGTGTTGTGTTTTGAACATTAAATTAAAAACTACCATGGAAGTACGAGTGTTGCCTTACCTCCACACATCGTCATTCTCCTCGCTTCCTTACGAGGTCGGCAACGCATCAGCAATGATTCTGGTGTAGGTATCTGATGTATATCATGGGCGACGGTGACCAGTTTCCATCAGACTGGACGATAGACTTTGTCACGATTTTACTAAAAATATTAATAAATGGATATATATACCTCGTGCCAAACTTTATGGTTGCTGACCGGCGGCGCACCATGTGACACAAATGAATACAAAATCGTATACTGCGGTGTTCACTTAGTTCGTTAGTCAGTGGCTATAAAGTTATTCCAGTCATTTGCGAATAATAAATCATTTATTTAAGAAAATTATCCATATTTACAACAAGGCCATCTAGACTTTACCTACGTACATTCCTCTTATAATGAAATTTCTCCACGTTCTTCCGAGACAGGTGGCAATAAAATAAATTAAATCTCGTACTTTCTCCCACCAAAACTAACATCATTGCAAGGGCTACGTTTAATCTGCCACGGAACCACGGAACGGCCATCAAATTAGAATATTCCGTATTAATCCTAAGTAACAGGAATCCACGGAACGGTACCAGCCATCTTGGAATGATTAATGTGCGAGCGCCCATCCATGTAGCCGCTTATTCATATTATGAGACTAGCGTGCGCACGCGAGTTTACTCGGGATGTCGGGATGATGGAATAATATGGACTACGCGGGTAGCTATTTTAAAACAATTTTTATATTTGTTGCTTTTCCTTTAAATCATCAACTAATGCTTACGATTTATAACTAAGTACTAAGTGATCCCTTCCTAGTTACTATCGGGGAATTGAAATACATGTTATAATTAATATAAACTAACAGACAACACTAAAATGAGCAAAAGAAACACCGTGTATTCAGGTGCTTTCCAAGTTCTTTAAACCGACACACACAACCTTTCAGACAATTTCATCATATTATAGTGATTTTTTAGGCATTTAATATACAGACAAGACTTAACGCTGAGTAGGTATTACGGCCTTCAAACGCACTCTCTTTAATGGCACTACCCTCAAGGGAGAGCAGAATTTAAGAGACCGATTCGCAAGTCTGGGTTGAAAATTGTGGCAGATTCGGTTGGCGGAGCCGTGCGGATTTCAGAATTGGCATGCGTCCAGTTATAGTTGAATAGGAAATAGAATTTGAAGTAATTTAAGTTTGTTTTGTTGTAAATATGTTTTGTGATTCGCAATATTGGTTTTGAAGTTGTGAATGTGCACATTGATTAGTGCGTTTATTAGATAAGTAATTGTTTTGTAAAGATGAATGAGACTACGTCTATATATAGATGAGAATGTAAAGGCATCCTTTAGCCATCTTCTCTAAGCTTCCTGACAAAATTACCTTTGTATGTCAACAAAGGATAAATTGTCGGAAAGGCTCCCGTTTCAAAGTTATAAAAAGTCCCCATAGGAGACAGACGGGGACGACGTAATTTACAGCGCGTCCCGTCTTAAAAATTACTTATTAATATTTAATCTTTGGGGGAGGAAGTTGACAAGAAAATTAAGCCTGGAGAGAAACCGTAATTAAAATACAAATTTCATAGGTGTCTAAGTATGTATCTCATTGAAAGTTGTGACATTTTGAAATAATTAAGTGTACGTACTTTTGCCTAAGTGGTTTAAGTGCATCAAATATTCGTTCTTTTCAAAATACTCCATTCCATTCGTCTGTGAACTAAATCCGTAACGATTGCCCATAATTAAATGAAAATTAAGTCTAATTGAATCATTAATCAATCTATGTCAAGTGGCTGCCCGTACTTCATTTTCAAATAATTAAAAATCTCCAATTAAAAAGGTCCGGGTGTTTTTACGAAAGAATTAAGGGTAGGGAAGGGACATATCAGGGACAAAAATGCGCGGACTGTCGCTCAATTTCGTGAAATGTCAAATTAAACATTATTAGGTTCCTATAGGTAACTCACAATAGTAGGTAATACCTAGCAATTACCAATATTACCTACCAGTAGCTGGTTAGTATCGGTGTGGAAGTACTTAAATAAATTAAATAAAAATTGCACTGTCATCCTATTATCCTAAAGGATACATTCTGCAAAGGTCTATAGACCTTTGTAAATGCTGATGAATGGCTAGGTTTATAATTGCTTGTTACATACCTATTTGCTGCGACAACGTAGGTACTGCTGTTTCAAATCCTTTTTTCTACTAATATTATAATGCGAGAGTTGGTGAGAATGTATGGATGGATGGATAAATGGGTGGATTATTACTCAATCACGCAAAACTTTTCATTTTGGATTTTGATGTTTTTTTTATGTAACTGGATGACGAGACGAGCTGGTCGTTTGCCTGATGGTAAGCAATACGCCAACCCATAACAATAACAGCACCATCCAGAATTTTGTTTTGCAAAATCCTGCGCGGCGCTGCACTGCGCTCGTCACCCTGATACAATTAGCTGTCGAGTCTCATAATGCCCAGTAACTTCGCTGGCTACAATGCCCTTCAAACCGGAACACGGTAATGCTTGCGCACTACTGTTTGGCGGCTGAATAACTGGCAAAGCGGTGGTACCCACCCAGACGGCCTCTCGCATACGAGAAACCTACCACCACTAATAATGTGATATGTATGTTATTTAGGGCCTGAAAAGGACATAGACTTTTTATACCGGAAAGTCGCGGGTTACACTGAAAAAATTAATTAGTTGAATCAACATTTATTCAACCTTTTTTTTGTGTTAATATAGAACCTACATAGAAGATTTGTTGAATCAAACAAACCGAAATTGTTACTTTTAAAAGGTAAATTTAACCAAACCCAGTGAGGTTGTTTCAACACTGTTTTGAAATGGTAATATCAACTAGTTTATTATAGGTTATCAGAACATTCAACTTTTCAACAATTTTTTTTTGTTGATATAGAACCTACCTTTAATAATAGTTGAATCAATTAACCTGAAATGTGTTGCTTGTAAGGTAAATTTAACCAAACCATGAGCTAAGTTAGTTTAACACTTACTTGTAACAGGTAAATTTAACCAAACCACCAGTTAGGTTGTTTTAACACTATTTTGAAATAGTTATTTTAACTATATTATTAAACCTGTATTTTTAAATATATAGTGCTAAGTTGTAACAACCTAATTTTCATGATAAACTTAACCTGTATTTTTAAGTTGAAACAACTTGTGGTGTTTTGTTAAATGAACCTCTGCTTTGTGGTAAAATCTACCTAGATCATAATAGTATTTTTGACAAAGTTGTTATGTAGATTCGACACGCAGCAATAGGTTAGAATAACCTAAATTTGGTGGTAAAATTAACCTGTGTATATTGGTATTCTTGACTGTTGTAAATGTAGTATTAACATGTGAAATTAAGTTGTAACAACCTAATGTTTATGATAAACTTAACCTGTATTTTTAAGTTGAAACAACTTGTGGTGTTTTGTTAAATGAACCTCTGCTTTGTGGTAAAATCTACCTAGATCATAATAGTATTTTTGACAAAGGTGTAATGTAGATTCGACACGCAGCAATAGGTTAGAATAACCTAAATTAGGTGGTAAAATTAACCTGTGTATATTGGTATTCTTGACTATTGTAAATGTAGTATTGACATGTGAAATTAAGTTGTAACAACCTAATTTTCATGATAAACTTAACCTGTGTTTTTAAGTTGAAACAACTTGTGGTGTTTTGTTAAATGAACCTCTGCTTTGTGGTAAAATCTACCTAGATCATAATAGTATTTTTGACAAAAGTGTAATGTAGAATCGACATGTAACAATAGGTTAGAATAACCTAAATTTAGTGGTAAAATTAACCTTCGATATTGGCATTCTTGACTGTCGTAAATGTAGTATTGACATGTGACATTTAGTTAAAATTACTTGTTATTGGTAAAATCAACCTGCATTTATTAGTAATATCTACCTACAATATAAAGTATTTTTGACAAAGGTGTAATGTTGAAACGATACGCCTCAATAGATTAGAATAACATACTATACAATACAAATCTCTTTATTGCATATACCACAGACATAGTACATAAAAAAAGAAACTTAAACTAGGGTAATACAATTGGCGGTATTATCGCTTAAAGCAATCTCTTACTTTTGTACTTACCATGTAGGTTATGATAAATGATCTGTCCGGTGATCATTAAGGTTTGATACTGGACTATGCCGGCATGATAAGTGCAAATGCTATTCTAACCTATCGCTACATTACATACATACACCTCTAGGTGTATGTATGTAATGTAGCTTTACGACAAAGCCTAATTCAACATTATACCTACTTCTTCCGTGAAAATGCAGATTGATTTTACAAACATAATATTAAAGTAAATTCTGTATAAACAAGTACTTTTACATTTCAGGTTAACTTATTACTTAGCTAATTACAAAATACCAATATAATATTGACACCACTCAATGCAGGCTTATTCTACAATACACTTTCATGAAAATACTTACCTACCTATAAAGGAAATCTAATTATAGACAATTAAATAAAAAAGTTATAGATCATTATTACACATTTATTTAACCATAACAAAGCACATTTATTTAACCATAAAAAACATAATAAAACTTATAGTATTCAAATTAAGTAACTAGCAAATCGTCCAATACGTATGGACATTTAGCGAGAGAATGTCAAAGTTTGCCAAACAAACTAACAATTATTAGTAGATTTAACAAATACGTACCTACCTAAGTTTTCAACCGTTCGGAGATTCTAATGATTTAACAAATTGTTCTTTGTGTATCAGAAGATGGCGTTTGAAGCTTTTTTCATTTTGAAATAGTCTACGACATGTATGCTGTGCGCAATGATATTCTGACAAACCATTATGTATGTATGTAAAGTGGAGGAACAAACCTTTAATTGACTCTAAGTCACTAGCACAAACATAACAGCGATAATGCAATACCATTATTATAAACACGTTAATTACCTCAACATCACTTTAGGTCGGCGATCAACGAGCAAACGCTTGGAAATTTGACGTCATGGGGCGTTGCAATTTTGTAGAAATAGTGTTGAATGAACATCCACTGCTGTAGGCATTCAGAGGGGTATTGGACGTCAAATACCTGGAAGATCTTGAAACATATATCCACGGCCTGTAGAAGTGTTGACATGTGGTAGGTCACATCGTTGTAGTTCACGTAAAATGCTTCCAATTCTTCTACTGACTGCCCGACGCAAACCACAATTGGTTGACAGGTCAACTTTTTTTCGAGATGGACTTCTCGCCGTTTGACCAGGACGTTTGTTATGTCAGTTTGTGTCTGAAAAGAAAAAAAAACCATCAAACACAAAGACAGATGACTTTTGTAAACTAGGTTGGAACATTTTTTTTTATTTAAGTATCCGTATCTACTTAATATTTTGTGTTCTCATTGAAGTTAATATTAATTTGTTCTCTATGTTTAATAAGTACCTATGTATTTACAAAAAAATGTATCTATGTATAGTATAACAGTCATCTGGTTCATATAACACAAGCTCTGCGTATTTTGAGGCTAGATAGTGCTGGGTGAAAAAATATGTCCAGGATTATTTATTTTATTATTATTCCATTTTACCTTAACATGCAGGACCAAATTGTCCCGGGCTTCCAAGATAGATGGTTTCGTAAATTTCTTTGATGAGGCTGCACGACCTCGTGCGACTGAAGGGACTAGTTTGCCGCACAGGAGAGACAGTATTATGAATACTTTGGTATCTGAAATTAAATTAATCTATGTAAAATAATACATTAATTACCCGATTACGGCAAAGCTAAATGAGGGTTATGAGTTTAGCAGTCTATTTATGTATGTTTGTATGTACGTAAGTTCATCGTATCGATGAGGTATCGTTTGATGAGACGTGCTTATTAGCAAATATCTGACCAAAAAATAGGGTGTCAAGTCAGCCATGGGTGTTTGAATTGTCATACAGTCAATGCCAAAGTAAAAATACTTAGTGCATTTACAAACTAACCTTCATTTGGATTTTTCTCGAAAACTGCATTGTACTCTTTGAACGACTTAACGTCATTTTTGAAAATTGTGTATGCTTTTTCCATGAAGTTATCAAATTTCTCAAACAGAACGACTTCTTTATCCGGATATCGATATTCGAAGTCAATGTCAATCTAAAAAATATTATAAAAACATAGATGATGTTAGATTTAGGAACAAAAAAATAATAGAATATAGGCCCTATCAATATAAATGCAAAAGTCTCGTCTGTTAGTAATAGATCTGAATGTAATTTACCAGTTTATATCCAAAGTTTTGTTTCAAAATAGGATATTTTTGTAATATTTCTTGCAGTTGTTTCGTTTTATCATTATAGTCTTTCTCGACCCGGTACGCTCTTGTTGCCAGCCAGTTTTCGCGCACCTCTTGGAACGGTTCTTTATGGTATTTTAGCCAGATGACCAGCTCTTCATTTTCTGAAACCAAAAAGCAGAGGTATGATAAATAATTGCAAAGCGATGTGTAGGTATTTTAAACAAACATAATACCTATTATACTAAAGTATTACCGATGATTATGTTCTCTTCGACCTCAGAATCTTGTTTTTCATCATCATTATATTTGCGTTTCCTTGATAGGACCCCCTCTTTTTTTAGGACGCGTCTTTGATTATTATACCTGTCCACTAGTTTTCCTCTGGCGGGAATCGTTTTTTTGTTTGTAACTATGGCCGGGATGTAGTAGGTTTCCTAGAAAAAAAGTAATTTATCCAAGGATAGTGAACATGAATAGTGGTATGAACTTGAATCAATTTTGTAAATTTACTACACACACTAGTATATGTCAAATTATGACCATTTTTTGAAAGGAATCATAACTACGCTTCTACGACTACTGTACGACTTTAAAGATGAAAGATATTGGTATATAGGTAGGTACATATATAATATAACGGAGATACAGATACATATACATAGACAGGGACATGACGCTCACTATTGTCACTAACTACGTCGCACTACGATAACTACGCTTTCTACGACTACTATATGACTTTAAAGATGAAAAATATATAATAGGTAGGTACATATATAAGTAATATAACGGAGATACACATCATAGATACCTACATAACGCTCACTATTGTCACTAACTAGGTACGTCGCACTACTATTATTTATTTATACTAGGTAGGTAGGGTACTTGGTAAAGAATGTACTATAGGTATCATAAATAGGCTGGTAGGTATATAAACCTTATGTTCTGTTGGAACAAAGCGAGTGATAGCCTCTGATAAAACAATGAAGTCTTCTTTTTTCATGCACTGATATTTGTTAATATACCACTCCACAATGCTTTTTGTTAGATATGATCTGCTAGTCGCATCAAGCTTATAGCTTGATTTCAGACGGGCCAGAACCAGGTTTCCATAACTGTTCTCATTAAGAATGGTGGGTATATCTATACTCTAAAATAGAACAGTACAAAAAAAAGTAAGAAACATGTGTACAAAAAAAAGTAAGGAACATAAGGAAAACGTGTGTGTCATAATAAAATTATGAAGAATCCAAACTTACATTAAGTATTTGTTTTGGGTCAGCATTAGTTTTTACGCTACAGCATAAGCTACTATGACTAGAGCACGTTGTAGGGCTTGCAGGAGCAGAATTTGTGTCTTCCGATGCAGTTTCCTGTAAAATAATAAACCAAGTTAAAACTTTAGATTTTCTAGTTTGCTATCCGTGCGACTTAACTAGAGACTTCACGCTGTGACGTCAACAACAAAAACTCAACAGAAATATTATCGTATGATTCAAAACTAGGTACTAATAAAATATTAATTAAAAAACATTTTTTTAAACAAGCTTTTATTTAAATGCTCTAAAACGAACAAAATAAATTTTGAATGCAATCAAACCCACCATTATATTAAATTATAAAATTTATATTGATATAAATAAAAGCTTGTCGCGAGATCACAAACATATATTTTTTTTTTCAAGAGAACAATCTAACTTAAATTCTAAGCAAATGATAAGATTACGTTTGTCTTTTGTTTGAATTACTTGACTTATGGTGACTTATGATGGGGTACTAAAATGAGGGGATCAACACACGCAGTTGAGTTTCGCACGCTTGTTTGATGCCGCATGCCGCGCGCTTACAATTTAAATACCAACTAATAAGCTACTTTACGCATTTTATATTGAGTTTTTATTTAAGTATGGCCACTCGAAGAGCCAAAAAGTAGTGCATAGCATACGGGTGCATGAATAACGACAGGAGTATCTGGTCATTCTTTTCGCTTCCCAAGAATACTGAAACCAATAAGTGGTCGAAAATAATTTGCAAGTTTTGACCCGAACATACAAACATTGCAAGTTAATAAAAGCTCGTACAAAAATAGTCCGTAATGTCCTTTTCTGTCTAACTGTTGCTTTGTTTTAATTATGACTTACTATTTTTAACATGCTTTTATACATGCATATACTGCTGATTTTACTGTTTAAATATGACGTTAACATAAATGTTGACTGAAAGATTAATTGATGATTGTTCCAAATCAAAAGTAAAATAATAGGTATATGTGTTTTAGAAGTTCCACTAATATGTATTTTTTTACGATTTTTACATGAAATATCTGTGGCGCTCCATCGCAACAGAAGTATGACGCCGCGCCGTTTTAAATAATAATAAAAATATAATTTATTGTTTCGGCGCTATCTTATTGTCTTATCTTATTTATCTCTAAACCTATTTAATCTCGTTAAAGACAAACAAAAAAGTTTTAAGGTAGGCATATACGTACCTACCTTACCTACCCTAAGATATTATAGTATTTTATTTACCAACGAATTTAGAGATCCCAATATTTGTCGCTACAATAAATAATTATTGTTTGTCGAAAACGTGCGTCAAGCTCCTTGACTATTATTAAATTACAAGTTTCATAACTTACGATTCGGAAGGTACCATTTTTCTCGTAATTTAACTCAAGCAATCTAAAACGATTGTACATTTTAATTAAAAAATGTAATAAAATTTTAACAGGTACTTCTACTATCTATAAACTACCTCCACATTGAAAACATGTTTATTATCAGTAATGTACTACATTACACCTTAGCGTATTTGTTCTCACAACTCCCAACCCTACAACTGAACCGCGCTGTTCAAAGGCGCGTATCGGGCGTAATAATACAGACTCTCGCGACGCAGGCTTAAGGTGCATTTTGATTCGTTACGCGCGCTCCTACCGTCCGTAGGTTAATATAATCAAGGTCGTACCTATGCCGTGTAAGATATTATGAACATTAGTGGCGTTGTAAGTAGGTTTAAAATCGCATTTTTTTTCTCTTAGAGTCGACTTTCTGTACTTGTACTATTACTTATTCTGTGATAGTACGTACGTACCTTACTACGCGTAGGTATAAGTTAACATTACTTTTGTGTTAAAATAACATTTTGTGACGTATTTGATATACCTACTACATTTTGTTAGTGCTTCCATAACCTATGGTAAGTACCTACCTAAATAAATAGGTGATTAGAAAATTAATAATAGTAATTACCTATAATTAGAGATTAAATTACCTATAATTAGTTAACAAGTGAGATTAAAATACCTAATAAAAATAATAGAGATAGGTTTACTTACATGGGTTATTTTTTCCAGCTTCCTCACACCGACTCTGAATAATATTCTTTCTTTTATAAGCGGCACTAATTCTTTTAGATCGTTATCCTGTATTTCTGTGAGTAAATCTATAGTGATTTCATTATCTGAAAAACAAAACAAATAATATTACTTAGATACGTAAGTTCCTTAGGTTCCTTATACCTACCTACCTAAACTATCGTAGTTTCGGTACGCGATCTCGGTAGTTTACTATAAAAAATGACTAGGTACCTAGGTACCTTACCTACTGGCTAGTGGCTACTACTAGGTACCTTTACTTGTACTATTATGTGTAGTTATACCTACCTACGTTGCTTCTACCATATTCTAGGTGCGCAATCTACATAAAATCTAGGTTAATTTAACTTATTACCTCTTGTTCGTATTAGGTTACCTACCTACTCAGTGCTGTTTTATGTACTGAGTACATAAACTGAGCTAGATAAAATCTATATTATGTTACTTACCTACTTGTAGATAAATTACTTATTTAGCTACAATTAGTAATTTCATCATGATCAGACTGGCGTTTCATACATACTATGTAAGGTAAGTACTTACCACAAAAATTTTTAATTGTCTCTTCAGATAAACCCCAGTCTCGGAGATATACTGGCACCAGTGATTTCTCAAAATCTTCCATATTTACTTAAGGTACCACTGAATCAACGATACGTATCACTAAACTCACCTTTTATTTTGTTTGTTCTATTAAACCACTTTTAATGTTTCAAATTACAGTCTAACATATAGTACGTACGCGGGCACAGGGCACACTAAACAAACGCAACGCGCACTTGCGGTTGGATTTGAAGTCAACAGTGTTGCCAGGTCACATTTTTACAGTACCCTTGGCTTGGTTTCAATTTACCCTAGATTCTGTATAATTTTGAAAAAATACATTAAATATAATGTATTGAGAAATACATCGATGTTTCTAAAACATCGATTGTTTTCGCAATGAATGTTTAGGCCTTAAAGAAAACTAAGTAAGAACAAGGAAAAATATGTATTAAAATTCACAATCACACAGCAAATAATCAGCTATATTTTATCAATTGCTCTAGTTGTCAGTGTCATTATCGTGTCGCTTGGTCAATAAATAAAGTAGATTAGCTAAATTGGGTTATTTCAGGGCCAATACTTATAAATAAAATAAATAAAAAAACATCTAAAACTATACAGGGTCCGTAACTGTACCACAGCTTTAAGCCCATTCATTATAAGATCTTCACACGTTATGGAATGCAAATAAAGATATGAATATGAATATAAAGCCCCTCAAAAAAATCCCATTCCACTTATTTACCGCCTAAATTTTGGGGGGAATAGCCTTTAGTTGGGAACCCTGTTTTGGTTTTAATTTTGGCGGCAGCGGCAAAGGAAACCTAACCAATTCAGCCGTATATCTCACGAACTACTAATGCTATCAACTTGAAATTTGGAACAGTTTTAGATAACGTTTGCCCAACTAATTTGCAAATATAAAAATAATAAAAATATGAATATATTTTTTTTAACAGTGACTGAAAGGGGGTCTTAAAAAATCGAAGTGGGGCTACTATGGTATGTGGGGTATCATATGAAAGAGCGCTATTTGCACATTCTCAAGCACTTATTTTTTTTTACGCTGCATATAGCGTATAAAATATAGTTTTTGAGTTTTGACGAAAAATGTAAAAAAAAATACCGTCCCTTATCTCCGAAGTTTGCATAGAGAAAAATCTGAAATTATTTCATGGCACATGGGGCGGCGATGAGAGGCTGATAATAAAAAAAAATGAAAAAAAAAAGTTATATAAGTTATAAGTTATTATAAGTTATATTGGTACGGATTCGAACCCACAACCTCTTACATGAGAGGCGGGCGCCTTAACCACTGGGCCATCACGACACTTCCATCTGAACATTACCAGATTGATAATTGCAAAACCCCTAACATAACCTCACCTTAGATTCGACCCCATATAACTTGATAATGCAATTGTCAATGAAACTGAAAATAATGTAGTTTAAAGTTGATGTTTTAATCTAACAAATAACACTCATTTGGAACTTGTAACGATTCATCAAATTATGGGCCCAACGATTTATGGGAGATGGGCAATGTTCTTTATCTGTTGATTCTACTATGTAATGAAATGTTAGGTGTTGACAACTACTCACAATAGTCATTTTAACAAATTTGCTTTGTTTATTAAAATATTTGCAAATAGTTGAATCAATTTTGTAAATTTAGCTACGTTCGCTTGTTGATACAACTTTTGCAATATGGTTGAATTAAACATTATTTATTGGTTGTATAAATTTCTAGCAAAAGGTTAAAATATTTTTGTTATTTTGACTAAATTTATCTGTTGAATCTACTATGTAATGAAATGTTAGGTGTTGACAACTATTCACAATAGTCATTTTAACCAATTTGCTTTGTTGTTTAAAATATTTGCAAATAGTTGAATCAATTTTGTAAATTTAGCTACGTTCGCTTGTTGATACAACTTTTGCAATATGGTTGAATTAAACATTATTTATTGATTGTATAAATTTCTAGCAAATGGTTAAAATATTTTTGTTATTTTGAATTAATGTATCTGTTGATTCTACTAGGTAATGAAATGTTAGGTGTTGACAACTATTCACAATAGTCATTTTAACCAATTTGCTTTCTTGTTTAAAATATTTGCAAATAGTTGAATCAATTTTGTAAATTTAGCTACGTTCGCTTGTTGATACAACTTTTGCAATATGGTTGAATTAAACATTATTTATTGGTTGTATAAATTTTTAGCAAAAGGTTAAAATGTTTTTGTTATTTTGACTAAATGTATCTGTTGATTCTACTATGTAAAGAAATGTTAGGTGTTGACAACTATTCACAATAGTTATTTTAACCAATTTGCTTTGTTGTTTAAAATATTTGCAAATAGTTAAATCAATTTTGTAAATTTAGCTACGTTCGCTTGTTGATACAACTTTTGCAATATGGTTGAATTAAACATTATTTATTGGTTGTATAAATTTCTAGCAAAAGGTTAAAATATTTTTGTTATTTTGACTAAATGTATCTGTTGATTCTACTATGTAATGAAATTTTAGGTGTTGACAACTATTCACAATAGTTATTTTAACCAATTTGCTTTGTTGTTTAAAATATTTGCAAATAGTTGAATTAATTTTGTAACTTTGACTAAGTTCATTTGCTGATTCAACTTAACATTATGTTGACATTACCGAATTATTAGTTAAATTGACCGCTATGCGATTATACATGAAAAAATATGTTAGCTTAACCCATGTTTTTGGTTGTAACAACAATTAGATTTTAACTTTTTTTAATTTGTTATATTGAATGTAGTACTATGGTTGTCACAACGTAATTTATTGTTGACTCAACTGTTAAGGAATCAACATTTAGAAATTCAACTATTAGTTTTTTCAGTGTAAAACGCAGGGCGGAGGTAGTTAGTTCTTCAATAGTGTTAATCTATTTTTGCAGTGTGACTTAACTGAATAAATCAGTTGTTTGAGGTAGCCATATTCAGCGCGTGAACCGCAGATCAGTCCCTCCCCTAAACCAAATTCAGTTGGTATCTAAGGCCGGGTGCAAACGAGCGGGTAATTTATGGTTGTTTGTACCGAAAAAAATTCGGAAACATTTTATTAAATTACAACCGGTAAACATTGATAAACCTGGTGTAAAACAACAAATGTGTTTGCAGAATATATGGATGTTGAATTTTTGATAACGAGCTAGCAAACTTTCGGTGTTTGTAAGCAGATTTTTGGTTTTTGCGATGTAGAAAAATATACATAAAATGATCGCACTACTTTGTCTTATAGACAATTTAGAGGCCTTATTCTTATTTTTCTGTTTCTTTAAAAAGAGCATAATACTGTTTACCCCACGTTGGGCGCCAAAGTAAATGACGTTCTGAGATATGTTTCCAAGTATTATAATACTAAATATAAATAATTAATAATTAAATAAATAATTATTTAATATAATAATAATTATTTTTAATATAAATAATTATTTATTGCCTTTCGGTAAAAAAGTAATTAAGGTAGGTTTGCTATAAGTAGCAACCTTAACTAAGATCCCAACTTAGCTTATACTTGCGATCAACAGTGAAGGTATTGTTACGCATAAACTACTAGCGACCCGCCCCGGCTTCGCACGGTTATATACATATAAACCTTCCTCTTCAATCACTCTATCTATTAAAAAAACCGCATCAAAATCCGTTGCTTAGTTTTAAAGATTTAAGCTTACATAGGGACATAGGGACAGATAAAGCGACTTTGTTTAATACTATGTAGTGATGATGATAACAGAATACATAGTAAATATCTCATTTAAACGTAATTGTAATGTTAACGCGAACATTATTTTAAAACTTATTTTTAACCATCGCTATTATTACCACTGTCAGTTGTCACGACAGTGAACTCGCCCTTAATTTAAAGCAGAATACACACATTAATAGCTTTAGCACCTACGCCTGTTCGGCGCTTGATGGACTTAATTAATTTTTGACACGAATTTGTTATGTAAAGGCCCTCCCGATCCCATTTTACGATCGATCTACTTCCAAAGTGTCCTATCAAGTGAAGACAGGTATAAAAAATGGGTAGCCATCATCATTTTTTGTGTTTTCTAGGGATTTTGACCGTCTTCGTTCCGGGAATCCCGTAATTAGTAGGTATAGAATTATTTTCTTTACTTTCGTTTTCATATCCTATTCAAATTGAGAAATATTTGTTCGCTGAATAACAATGGAAAGTAAAATATCTCATTAACACATTAAAAATAATGTGGATTTAGTTTCCTGATACAAACTAATAGCTTTTTTAAACTTTAATAACATTCAAAACACAAACTAAATAATGGTTAAACAAATCCAAGTGCAGACAGTACAGTAATCTCCAGAAGAACAACAGTGAGATTTGGTCCGCAAAAACTTTATTAGGAATGGGCGGTGCGGACGTCGGGACATTGCGGTCCCGGTTTGTTTTGCGACCGCGCCGACCGCAAGCATGTAGACGCAGCTTTACATCTCCATTTCTAAGGGATATTTCGGTCACGAATACTGTCCAGCGTAAGTTTTGACCTGACATAATGGCGGAATTTACTAACAAAATTGAAAATATACGTACTTCCAGGACTCCGCACTTCGCACTTTAGGTACGAAGCTATGTACAAGTACATCTGCTGGGCTTTTATTTCAAATTTAGTAGACATTCGACCTGTTGAAATATTTAACAACAAAAATTTATGCGGATAGTGTTATCAATGCTGATCAACATTTGTTTTATCAGATTTTTCATGAAATTTTCTTTACACTTAACAAAGTATTCCAGAAAAAATGTATAGAAGAATATCTTTTTATTTTTTAGTGGTGATAATAAGCTAACTTTGTTTCGTTAGATTAGATTAATCTACATGCTTTAGTTACATATTAAAATACATAAAAATGCCTATCTATTGACAAATCAGTGTATACCTACTTATTATTAAATTGATTTTACTTTTACTTTATTTAGGTTCTGACGTTTTAAGCGATTTTCGGTATTCACCTTTGATATTGTATCTCGATATTTAGATATTTTAATAATTTAAATCGACATATATTTTCACTGACATTTATTTACTGATAACAAAAATGTTACGTCCCGCACATTCTACTCCCAAGTTTTGGTGTCTCATTTTTTCCCGCGACCCGTCCCGCTTAGACAATGCAAACACACCCTTTCGTGATAAATCACTTTTTGATTAATGAACTGTATGGGGCACGCTTGACTAATCATGACCACGCGTTCGCGCGTCCGGCTTAAACGTCCGCCGTTTAAACGTTTTTGTGTGGAAGAGTTTTTAGTGGGCCTACTTTTGTGAAGGGGGCAAGAAGGAAGTGTAGTTTTTTGTAATGTTGGGGTAAATTCTTTTGTTTCACGTGTTAAATTGTTACGGTACGGTCCAATTGTGCGTCAAAACACCAACAATGTCCGAAACAGGAAACAGTTTGACAAATGATAACACTGTGTTGAGTGAAGAAAAACAGTTCAGCCAAAACATAATGCAAATAAATTATCTCTACGCAGTTATGTGTTTAACTAGCGTAGGGCAAACAAAAAACCAGCTAGAGCAGGCTGCCAGTATATTTATTTAAAAAGTTTGAGAGGCACCTAGGTGCAAAACAAAGTTGATTTCCGGATGCTCGTTCTCCTTTTGTTTTCGACGGAAAACTTCAATCCAAACTAGTGCAGCTACGCTTGTTTTGTGCCAGTGTCAAATGTCCCACCGTTGCACCATCCCGGCAGCGTTCGAGTTCCACCAAAGCTACGCTTTGTAGTCGAGAAAAAAAATATATACAAAAGTAAAAGAACGGTTCTTTTTAGACGAAAGTTTTACCTGTTGATCGTTCGATATCTGTTTCAAAGGCTTCAAAGGGCGCGTATTGATTTCAAATTGAGTTAGTCTCGATTAAGGATTCATTAGTGAATCGTTTAAATTAATTTCGTAATTGAAACTTTACTCCGGTCGCGTATTTATTATGCTTTGAAACTTCCGGGAGAGACGAGAACTGAAAGGAGGAAAAATCAAAAGGAATTGACGGATCATTATAGTCCTACGGTGAATAAGAATAAATCGTTTAACATGGTTTCCTTTTTTGTACCTATGTGGTTGTGTTTATAACTAACTGACCGACTTACGTTGAGTTAATGTTATCAAAAATTAACAGGTACAATACAATACAATAATGCTTTATTGAATACCAAACACACAGGAAAAACAATAGTTAACAAAGTTAATAAACAGTGGGTACAATGGGCGGCCTTATCGCTATGCGCAATTTCTTACAGGCAATCTTTGGATGGACAGGAATTTTAAAAGAAATATTGCGGCCAGTGTGGTGTACATTATAAAACTCCAACTATATGTTCATATGATATATTATTAAAAAATAAAACAAATATAAATAAATTAAATACCTACTATAAATAGATAACATAAAATTAATACATAAATAAAATAATAAATTAATTCATAAATTAATAAATATATATACATACATAAATGCAGCATTTATATGATTTTACTAATAATAATTATTATATAAGTACACCACCGTCTTTTGTCGTTTCACAAATCCTCTCCATCCCAAGGTTGTCTGGAAGAGATCGCTTATTAGCGATAAGACCGCCCATTGTACTAATTAAATTTTAAGTTCTATGTCTATTTGTTCTTGTTATGTTTTTGGTGTACAATAAAGTGTTATCTATCTATCTATCTATCTATAAATAAAATTATACTTACAATGTCAGGTAATTATATATAAAACTTTTAATAATATATACAGGGTGTACATGTCTACAGGTTTTTAAGTTATGCGCAGTTGTATACGTAAAATAGGAGGACGTGTTCTATAGGCATTAATGACAACAAGAATGTACTAAATAAACTTTACAGGTTAGTTGTGACAAAACAGGTGCGCAGCGTATAACGCATGTAAATATCATTAAGCCTAGACTAAAGCGTCAATACATGAATGCTCCACGGCACGTGACAAACGGACAAACTGATACAAAGCTTAGTTTATACAGCTCAGATTTGGAGGGTAACATTGATGAGTGGTGAAATAACACAATCGCTGTATGCAAACAGCTGCGACCTTCAATCGCGTCGTCTCTTTTCATTAGGCCATATTAGGTATTCTGTGATGATTAGGCGTTGAATCCTAGAGGGTAGTATGTAGCTGTACGTGTGTATCTATAAATATTGTACTCGTATCTTGATAATCACAAAATCTTGTAAATTGTGAAGTGTATACTTCACAATTTACTGATTGACAGATTGACAGATGGCATGGCATGCCTATGTAGGCATAATATATATTATGCCTACATAGGTAGGAGGGTAGGTTTTAAAGGTGTATGTAGGTAAGATATTGGTATAAACAGTATATCTATAAAATATAATAGTTGATCCTGCTACATCTGCTATGGGGTTGCCGTTTACGGCGAAAAGTGATGTAGCCTGCTTACAAAATTGTTCAATGTTTCTCTTTAAATCTCCAGATATTTTCACAAAACTCGTTTCTTTTCATAGAATACGTAATACATAAAGTTCAGAGCGTTCCCCCGCGGCACTACCGCAAATATTCCCGTGCCAACAGGTCGCAGCGACGTCATCCATCTACCGCAGTCTGACGTAAACCCGGGAGATGCCCGACACGGAAATTGGGAATATCCGGACGCCCCGAAACCCGGCACCATAGAAGCCGGACTCTTAGCACCACAGATACAACGTATCCTATGGCAAACCGGTCGCTGCTGCGGATGATTTATAAATATCCGTCATCTTTGTGCGTTATAAAGCGCATTACATGAATGACAATGTATTTTATGTCAAATATGTTTTTTTTTTATGTGACTGAATGACGAGACAAGCTGATCGTTCGCCAGATGGTAAGCAATACGCCAGCCCATAACAATAATAGCACCACCCAGAACTTTGTTTTGCAAAACCTGCGCGGCGCTGCACTGCGCTCCTCACCCTGAGACAATTAGTTGTTGAGTCTTATAATGCACAGTAATTTCGCTGGCTACAACGCCCTTCAAACCGGAACACAGTATTGCTTGCGCACTACTGCTTGGCGCCTGAATAACTGGCAAAGCGGTGGTACCCACCCAGACGGCCTCTCGCATACGAGAAACCTACCACCGGTATATCTGTCTCCGTATGATCCAAAATAGTTTATCTTTTATTTATAAGTATTTTGAAATTGATAAGTAGGTATTTTTAATAGTTGATAGGTATACTTACTAACTTAAATACTATTAGTAACTATAACAGTTTGCACGCATACCTAAAGTTGTTGGCAATTCAGTCTTTGGCAGTACTCATAGTATTTCTCGTCACCAATATCTTTTATACCTAGAGTATACAAGATATTGATGACGAGCCGAGAAAGATGAGCCTTAACACGGTCTAGCTCCTAGACCGTGTTAAGGCAAGAGGAAGACAGGCGTGTAAGGTGTTAAGGCGTAAGCAAGTTATTTTTAGGTGGCTTTATTGTTTTACAAAAGTATTTTTAAGAAAACCTTAACATAATAAATCACTGCCAGCTAGTAAAAGCAATTTTAATAGTACATAGCGTAAACGCAAAAGGTTGAACGCGTTGTTTGCTTTTAATATCGTCGCTCGTCATACCTTTTGCGCCTTTTAGAATATGTATACGCACTCACAAAAACGTAATGGAATAACAAAATGAGTGTTATGCTTTGATATGTGAAATAAAAGATACGTGACTAACCATTGCTGTTATACAAGCAGACCGAGTGTAATAGACCTACGCGGTACGGTGCACTTGCCCATTGTCAAAGGCATAAACATTTATATCTATGTAATATGACATGGTATAAACGTATCAGAACATATTATGCACGTACGGAGTTTGCTCTTTAGTTATTGTTGGCCGGTAACCGCTGGTCGTTGTTTTATTAATATCTCTTGTTTTTTAATAGATTCTAGTTGCTGTCCGCCAATTCTTGCGCGTGGGTATTTTTTTGGGTGCGCAGTTTTATATTGAACCGTATTTCTCTATGACTTTATTAAGGCAACGATCATAAACTGGGCATCACGTAGTATTATCTCCGTGGGTGACAGACGTATTTCTAAATTAGTTTATGTGATAATACGAGTAACAGCTTTTAGAAGGAAAAAATACGGCTTTTACGAGTTTTAGACGTTGTGACACAGAAGTGACAATATTCTGTACTAGTGTCAAATGTGACGTCGTAAAATAAGACATACCTACCTACATAAGATTCCTCGTAACCTTTCCGTCTCGTGTTTGTGGAATACTCTGGTCTCGGAGTTTATAGACACCCCGAAGGTCTCCGACATGACCTAACGACTGCTGTCCTAAGAAAACAACCGGGACCGACGGTTTAGCGTGCCCTTCGAAGCACGGTAACACTTAGATGTAAATACCACACAAACGGTGAAGTGGTGACCGTGGCCAACAGCTACGTGAGCGCTACTTGCAATTATGAAGCTAGAATTCAAATTAATTTATTGCGAATATGGGTAAATAGATGATGTGACATAATTACTCAGTTCAACCACATTCTACCAGGAGGCATGCAAATGTTATAAAAGTTACGTCAAACAATTCTAATAATTATTATAATTATAGTACACATCAAATTCAAAAATAATTATTATAGATTATTTATCAATTATTATGTCAAACCATATTAAAATTCGAATACAGGTGTCACTAGATAGTTATTCAATGGGATACTATTCAATTATATAAATTCATTAGAAACTGCGAGGATAACATAATCCCATAATAACTTGCCTTGAAAATAAATATTGATTGTTTTCTGTACATTTATTATTATTAGCAGTAATCGAGCCTGCACCCTGCCGCCGCGCCGTTTCTGTAGCAGTAAAACGTAACTTAAACGTGCCACAAGACATCCAGCCTTCAGACTGTTTTGTTCCAAAATTTATTATTGCTAGACCAATTACGAGTAAATCTAGTTTTCTCTGTCAATACTATATTTTTAATTAAATTTATGACGACACTCCTGTCACACAATCGCTTGTGATGGACGAGCCAACTCGCGACCTGCTGAGCCGATGACATAAATCCTTCAGCTTCTGTACCTACGCGTAAAATTAATTTGACACCTGAGCTGTAATATTTTAACAGACGGCGTCAGTTTTTAGGTTAGGTATATATATGTGGGGCTTTGAATTAATAAATCGGTTGTTTTGTCAGTTATTTATGCTTGAATTTACCAACGGTACCAGACCAGAGAATACAAGAGTAAAAATAAATCTCATTTTGAGAATTAGTGAACTTTTGGCAAATAGTGATTTTATTTCCTTTTTTTTTGTAGCACTACCTACTTCACTAGTTCAGTTTCCACTTTTACGCGGGAACATGTGGTGGCCAGTTCCAATTATTAATGCGTGTAGCTTCGATTTTTAAATCAATTCTGTCCATAGAGATCACATAAAATATTCACCCTGTTGCTTTTTTTAAGTTTGCCCGTTAGGACAGGCTAAAGTCTCTAGGACCATACCGCCATGTATTACGTAGTTTTTATTTGATAGTTTAATATTCCATTCATTATACTTTTTAGGGACGGAAAAATCACATTCATACCTACTTTAAAAAAGAGCATTAGAGGTTAATCAAAGATTACCAGGTCAATGAGCTTAGGCCTCCTGGCCTTAGAATACAGAACCAGAAGCCAGAAGCAAACTATCGCAATTGTATGATGTGCACATTTGTTCTGTACCTATTCCAAGCCGTATGCGTGCCCCATGGCTATTTCGAGTTTTGTTTTTATTCTTAAAGTATCTTTGACAGACCAAGAGATTTCAATCGAAGATGTACCTCATTCTTTCTCATTTAAGAACAAGAAATTTTGTAAGTTTTTCTTTCATTTCATAATAAAGACGTTTTGTTTATTGAAACCTCGACATTTAATACGAAATGAAATTCAGTTTGATATTCTCAGTCATTTTTAAATTAAATTAGGATATTTTTTTCTATTCCTACTTCTTTTTAAGTTCTTTGTAAACATTTGAATGTTTTGCAGAAATTAAGTTTTTTATGTAGTTACAAAAATACGCCACACATCCACCACGCTGGCCCGGATTTATTTATTTATTTATTAAGGAACAAAAAATATATTTTATAATAGGATTTAAACATGAAGTTGCGAACTAGACAGTACCCCTTACCATGTGTACACAGCATGACTAAACAAGAGCAGTAACAAACGGAGACCATCCCCATCCGAACACACAAGCGTAATGACCATGGATTCCTCACGATGTTCTTCTTAACAGGTTTTGGATCGAGGCTTAAATTTGCTGAGCCACATTCGCGTACTATTAAACTATGAGTGTATTAACATTCAAAATTAATACGTATGTCGGTTAGGTAGGTTCTAGGTACTGTCATTTAGTGTTAACACACATAGCTACTATAATATGTCATCTAGGGAGAGCAATGTGGAATGCTAGAGATGTGACCTAACTTGCTAAATAGAGACCCGCCCTGTCTATTTACGGTCCGACAGGCAGAGTCCGGTAGACCGACGTCTTAACGTGCCCTCCTAACCCCGAAGCACGGTAGCGCTCAGATGTAAATACTACAAAACCGGTCACTCATCCCAATGGTGACCGCAGCGAACGTTGCTTAATCTAGCCAATGTATTACGAACAGCTAGGCGACTTACGCTTTAATTGCTACGAATGCTACACTTTTTGAATTCTATAATATAGTATAATATATTATCGATTATTCTGCACCACATCACTACAGAGAGACGTCAAACAGTAATCGCTTTGTCAAACAATCGGGGCGCACGGCACGCAGTTGGCGTGAAGGACATAAGTGGATCACACACCGATGTCTGTTCCCTTGGAACTCATGCTAGTGACTTCAATGGAAATATTATGCCAGGCTTATTATTTGAGGTTAGTTTGTCTGAATTCACTAGATGTACGTCGCCTAAAATAAAAGTTAGAAAAGTTTAAAGTGCGTTTTAGTCAAAAGAGTTCGGAACAATGAAGGTGACAGCATGCGTCTACACTTTTTGTGTTTTATACAAATGTGGTGCAATTTGCTACTGAACTACCAGAATACTGTGTCTCTTTTGCACACTGGTAAAAAGTATATATTCATGAAAGAAAAAGGTTGCAAAAATGACTTCGTTTATTGGCAACTTTTTGTGATGAGCTTTACGGTACCACTGCTCTTAAGTCTTATTACTCTAAAAATTAGACAAAAGTAAGTACAGGTCAAAGATAATAGAATAAACATGTTCATTAGTTAATTAAAAAATTACTTTAGTAGTTATACATTTACCTACCTATCTCTTGCCACAAATTTTAATTCATATCAGCTTTGCGTCAACGTGGATAAGAGAAACAGGCCTCAAGAACTTTAATTATCTACTATTCATTAACACTAAAACATGGTATTCAATAGGATACCCATAATATAGTTTGACTGACCGTTTACATCAGCCCAGACTTGTACTGTTAATCATTCATCTTTTGCTTCCATGAAATTCAACGTGGTTAATCCATTATGTCGATCAGTCTGATTAGTGCCCGAGTCGTTGGCAAAACAATGTTACTAATTCAATTTGATTAGTATAATGCTATAATGTTTAAATACAGTATGGATGGTACGACCATTGACCAAGATGTGAGGTTCCATTTTTATTATGCGCACTGCGTGGAACTCCCTGCCGGAGTCAGTCTTTCCCGATAGCTTCAATCTAGAAATCTTCAAGTCTCGAGTGAACAAGTACTATCTTGGCAAGCGTGCTAGATTGTCGACCGTATCGTTGCTTACCATCAGGTGACATAGCGGTCAAACGCAAGCCAATTCACAATAATAAAAAAAAAGGTTTTACATGTGTTACAGTTTGACCAGGCCTAGCGCACTCCGCACTGTAGGTACGAAGCTACAAGTACATAGCTGGACACAGAAAAAGAGGCGCTCTGTAGGTTAATATGACTAGTAGGTATGCAGCGCTACGCGAGCTGAATTGAATTTTATTGCGTTATAGCAAGAGTCGCTATTTGTTTAAATTTATTTGCGGAGTGATGCTTCTGCCCCTTAGTATTCTGTGGTTTGACTTAGGTATTCTAAGCTTCATTTAGAAGTGGTGGTATTCAATGATCTTTCACATAATAGGTATGAGAGAACACTAGTAGGTGCAAGTATCCGTTTGACCATCGATGCAAACAATAAGATCGTAACCATTGCTCTCTGTCACTCTTGCCCATACTCTCTCTATGAGAGAAGGCCCGCGTCCCAGCAGTGGGAACGTGATAGGATGATGATGATATTAACTCTATAGTTTATTATTTCCTTTGCTTGTCCAGAATTATAGGAAAAGTAGAAGAACAATTAATTAAACAAATTTAAGCAAATTAATTAAAACAAATTAAAGTTACCAATCTAATAGCCTACTAGACCTGCACACCTCAGCAGCTGACAAAGGTAAATAATACCTACTGAATATTAATAGGCTAGGTTCATATGATGTAATAAATGAATAAATATTGTAATTCTTAAATATATTTACAAAATAACTTAAGTATATATACAAAATATAATAAAATTATTCTAAAAGGCCTATGGTGGAGGAGAAAGTGCCCAGAATGCTGGCCGCATTGCCATGCTGAATAACAATGCTGATTTTTTGACCCAAATATGAGCCAGCATTCTGGTCATAAATACATAATGTAATTCTTAAATAAATAATAATAACTTTAATATATTAATTACAAACAATTATTAATTATTAAATAATACATACCTGCTATATTATCAAAATATTTAATAATGATTATAATGTGAATTTAACGTAGATAGAGAAGACCAAAGTAACAATGTGACAATTATATGAATAATAATTAATTTAAATTGACAAATGTATACAATAAATAATCAAACGACTAGGGATAAGTGACTCACTCCACTCAAAACGTGCAGCGCCCTCACAGGGCACATGTAATAATTATGTAAGACATTTCTAACACCTGTCTGGTACATTACGTGTAAGCATGATTAAATTATTAATGAAATAATCACATTGGTTTAAATAAGTAGAGTTTTCTTTAACTCTCGCTAAAAATGAGCCGTAAACGAAAACCACAGATTTTTTTCTTATGGCACGAGCGTTTCTATGTCCTTACTGGACGTACTAACGTAGGAACGACGACGGCACGTAATCTACCTGCGTATCTATCAATCTAACTACGTAGGCATACACTAATAGCTGTTAGTGTTAATAATTTAAGCTCTAGTCCCTGCGTTTTATTAATGATGCTCTGGACCTTGCCTAATGTTACGTACTTCGAGTAAACTAGCTTTTGTCCACTGTTATTAAAAGATAGATAGATGGACGCTTTATTGCATACATTACATTAAAGACATTTAATGAAAACAATTAAAAAAGTGTTATAATGGGCCTTATCGCTAAAAGCGATTTCTTCCAGGCAACTTTTGAATAGAGAGGAATTATCAAAGACTAGCTACGCCGCGCGGTTCCATCCGCGGTTACCCGGGATAAAAAGTAGCTTATGTGCTATTCCAAGTCCTAAAGTAACTACATACCAAATTTCATCAAAATGGGTTCGGTAGTTTTTGCGTGAAAGAGTAACAAACATCCATACATACAAACTTTTGCGTTTATAATATTAGTAAAGATAAGAATTTATTTAAAAAGTAATTTCAAGTTACCTACTCGTAGGTGTATAGGTCTTGGAATAGGACAGGGTACTTTTTATTTCGAAAAACGAACTTCCTTAAGAACAATTCCACGCGGACAGCGTCACAGTTAACAGCTAGTATACTAAGCATACAGTCATACAACTACCTACATTTTAGCCATAGTATTTGAATGAGTACATCTTAATAACATAAACTAATCAGCATTCATGAAAAACGGGATTACTCTTCAGCAAAATAATTTAAAAATTTAAAAACCGCCGATGAATGGTTAATAGCTCATTACTTTCAAACAGCTAGACAGATTTTTATCAAAAACAGCTAAGAATAAACTCGATAAACTAGCTTTCAATTTAAAAAAACCGCATTGAAATTGGTCCTTCCGTTTTGTGGCTACCGACAGACACACAGCAAGACAAACAATAGGGGTCAAACTTAAAACACCTTGCATCTAGCAAAGAATATTACCTATTAATACTACGAAACTTCTAGAGTCGGTTTTAAAAAACCTATTAAAGATACAAGTTTTCTATCTAATAGAAAATATTTTCTATTCAT
Organism: Petrophora chlorosata; assembly: GCA_951640565.1. Lineage (NCBI taxonomy): Eukaryota > Metazoa > Arthropoda > Insecta > Lepidoptera > Geometridae > Petrophora > Petrophora chlorosata. The sequence continues at coordinate 13,388,722 of OX621201.1, read as the reverse complement.
AAAACATTTACAAAGCTACGTTGTAATTAAAAACAGTCTGAGGTCTTGTAAAAATCTAGATAGTAACATTTTATTTGAAAGAAAATGATGTTTTAATTTATTATTTATATTCTGAAAACATTTTACGTGTTTCTCTTCAACTAGCAGTGAATAAAAGCTCTTTAGGTTCAACAATCGCTCCGTGAGCTTCTTTTCATAAAACATTTTATTAATTCCCGACCCCGAAAAGTTCTATAGAAATATGCCCAAGCGAAAGTTAAGGGTTCGCAAGATCTTGGGAATCTCACAATGAAATTCGCATTAAAAGTTAATAATGAAGGTTGTCACAACTTCTGTCTTTGATTTTATTAAATTATCTAAACTTGGAGCAATCTGGAAGAGAGATTATATTTGAAACTACTCAACCGTTTTGGTAAAGTTAGGTTGAACAATGTTCTTTATAAAGACGAAAGGTAAATTATTAAGAAATTACTAAATCTTTAGTAAATGCCTAGAAGCCAAGTGCCTAATGAATTCTTAACACGACACTAAGAGGAAAGCTTCTGTCTGTCAGCACAAAAAAAACCTATACCTAAAGAAAATTGGCATTTTTTTTTTGTTAATGTTAGCATCAGTGTTTCAATGCGTCTTACTACAGCTGTTAGTGAAAATAAACAGCTTTGCAACTTTGCCTCCAATTAACGGGTGTTTAATATATTGTGAATATCTTTGTGGTACATAACATCCGATACCTATTATCAGCCTATGAACAAAACTACAACAAACACAGCATAACAAAGTTGTATTCATAGTAAAGTTGCCATTATAATAAAAAAATATTATTTATAAAATCAAGTCTGCGTAAAATTGAGGCAAGGATTCCACGTTCCTTACTACTTTTCACTTGTTGTCTCCGATCTTTTAACCAGATTAATTGTTGTCAACGAAACTTTAGCCGGAATTTCTTTCAGGACTAAATTTTGTTTCATTCCGCCCCTCTTCATCAAACGAGTTTCTGTTGTTCATCTCTATAGAATGTAAATACAATGTCTTTGTCTGTTTGTTCTATAGAGCAACATCTCAAAAAATACCTACGCAAATCATTTATGTACATCTTTGATTATATGGTTAAAAAGTTGCTGCTCTTTGACACTGTCTGAACAAAAAAACCGTGCGTGACCACACTAACCATAGAAAAAAATTGAATTTTCCATGTCGTCTATACTAGCGTACAAGCGTGCTAGATCGACCGCATCGTCGCTTGCCATAAGGTCACATAGTGGTCAAACGCAAGCCAATCAGCATTAAAAAAGAAGGATAGGTGTGCTGGGTCCGCAGGCAAAGACTAGTCCGCCAAATATTTATGAATTTATGTGTCCAACGATTTGACGCCGTTGATTTCGAATGCGGAAACACCAAGTCTGAAAACTCATATGAAATGCATGTACATCGTGAGCCGACTTCATAACTACCTGATTTAAAATTATAATTCCCAGTATCTGGGACCCGGGATGTTATTTCAGGAACCGGTATTATATGGGTCTATGAGACAGCTGTATCGTAAAAGGAATTACATTACTAATTTATGACCTATCAAATAACGTATTTCTTTATTCAGTTATGGCATAATACACTCTACTGCGATCTGCCCCGTTACTTCGCTTCTGGTTTTCCATTTTTTAATGCGGTTTTTGAAAATCCGTAATAATAATAAAATGTACATAACTACCTATATTATAAAATCTTATTACCATAATAGCTACCGAGCCTATTTCAAGTAGGTAGGCTTTATAAGATGAAGATTTCGTGTTGAGAAAAAGTTGGTATGGAGCCTATTTCAAGGATTAGTATGGGAAGATATTGGCTAGATGGGAGGATACAAAATGTGGGTGGTTCGTATTTTACTATCGTGAAGCTTTCAAAAGCTGGCCATAACGGATATATTTACCTATAGGTACGTTCATCTTATTTAGGCTACAGGTGAAGTACACTTAGTAAGGTACAACTGACAAAAGTACCTAGATAGATTTGATCGTAGTCCGCTTTACGACCAAATTCTTCTTCATACTAGTTATTATTCCTTTGTTTTCGTATCAATCCTAGACCTAAGATCTCATTGGTCTGTTTATGCTACATGTGTGTGTCTGTGTGTTTCAATAATATACTAATAGGGTGGGCTCTATATCAAACATTTACTAATAAATAGCGAGCTGCGTGACGTCAACATGTGGTTGCACGTACGCAAGCGCTTTGCGATTACGTTCCGTTTTTCCAAAAGTATTAAAAAGAAACATTAAAATACAAAAATACTACGCAATTGATAGTAATAATTATATGACTACTAAATGCTTACAGGAGTAATCTATCATAAAAAGAAATTTCCGGATTTTTCGACAACACATGCATATTCGCGAGATTTTATTTTTGCGTCTGATTAATGCCCTAGATTGATGAGGAGAGTGGTCTGATGACAGGTGCTTAGGACCTCCCTAATTATTTTTTAGCTTTTAGTACGTTATCTACATTATAATTAACCTTAAAAAAATGTTTTACTTATTTTATTTTTTCAATATTGGTAATATAGAAATAGGTTGCAAAAACAGTTGCTTGCAATACCAGAAACTTGTTTGGTGAAATCTCCAGCGAAAGCACTGCATATTTGTGTTCCATCATCTCCAATAACAAACTCTTCTTTCAGACACATTGACAATGGATGTGCCACCAAAGCTTATCTCAGGGTAGGGACAAATAGCCGGCGGCAGGGATGAAAGGGCCTTTCACTTAGCCGGGAATGGGGATGTGTGAAGTCAGAGCTTTCATGTTGACGGGGAGATGTAGTTAATACTGTTACGCACTTACGTGGCTTTGAATAAGCAATTAGGTATAAATTGTACTAATTAGAACATACTTTACCTAGCAAACGCAAGTGTCTCTATTTCTAATGTATGAGTAGTATAGGTATAAAATAAATTCGCTAACGGTCGGTTGGCAAAACGAAAAAACCGTACCTATTGTAGTGTGAAAGCGGAGCGAGTGTGGCTCAGTGGCAGTACGTGTGACTTTCGATCCGACGCACCCGAGTTCGAATCTGGCTGGCCCCACACCGCTGACTAAAGTTATGTTATATTTAACACTCTAAAAACGGTGAAAGAAAACATCTCGTCACAAATATTCAAGGACAAGTGACATCCACCAACCCGCACTGCCAGCGTTGTGAATTATGGCCCATACTCTCTCTATGAGAGAAGACCTGTGTCCCAGGTGGGAACTTGTTGGGCTGATGATGATGGGATGAAATGATCAAACAGAGTTTGGCTTATCGCTATGGGCCTCTTATATACTAACTCATGTACTCAAGTACTTTCTTAAGTAGATACTAAAATAATCATAGGTACAAACACTGACAAAAATGGAACACTAGGTCGGTACTAGAGTTTTTGAAATTCGAGGTTTGCTGTAAGAAAACTCTTTTTAGGGTTAAGCTCGCCTTCGTACATGTAGTTTATAATCCACGATGTAAATGTTCTGACAGTGTACAATACTAATATTAATAATATATATAAAATTAATATTGTACACAGCATTTTTTAAGCATTGGGGCAGAAGTAAATAAACTAAGTAGTAGGTAATCAAACATGCTTTTTATTTGCTGACTGATACGTTTTATATACTGCACTACCTTATTTCAATAATAACTTGCGAGGGTTCTGGCTAAATCTAGCTAAAGTTTCGTTTTCAAATATTTTTTTGTGCTTCCAGAACCCTCTTTCTATGCACACTCCTCATACAGAGGTCAACAAGACGGTTTTCTGTCATCGTTGACCTTAACCAAAATGGAATGGTTGACCTTAACCAAAATGAATGGTGCAGGACTGTGCAATTGCTCAAAAATTCTTAGCTTCGGGTCAGAGAACAGGGTGGGGCAAATGCCCCACTTTGCCCAACCGTGGGTACGCCCATGAAGAAGAAGTCAAACGTTACTCCAGTAAAGTTGTGAAGCTTTTGGTTTATAAAAGAACAACAAAAGACACATCAAATACCAAGTCACATCTGTAGCCGACAGGCTATATTCTCCAAGGTTGAGTCTGTTCAATTTATGGAGAACTAAATTTGATAGCCCTATCAATTTGCTCAGCCATTTGATCTGATGGCGTCGTTAAAACGTTATAGCGTTTAGTTATAACGCTAATCAGATGTTGCTCTAATTGTTGTGATTATACAATATACATGTTTGTTGGTTTATATATATAGCATGACAAGAAGACGTTTAGGTGTCCACTAATTAAGGCTTTATGTTTAAGTAAAACAACCAAATATCAGTAAGTAGGTGCACAGCTCAAAGGGAACGTCCGCTCGTCACTGATGACAGATCGGGAGTGCGAGAGAGACGCCATTCTTGATTTGAGCACTACATTTTATTATACATCACATCTAAGTTGGATTCAAAGGAATTTACCGCCAAGTCTCAAGTGTTTATTCAAGTTCAAAGTTCAAAAGTTCTATATTCAGTTTTGGCATCACAGACGCACTTATGAACGTCAATTATTACAATGACTCTAGCACCGTGTCGGAAAAGGAAACACTACTCAGAAGATACGGCAAAAAACTGATGGGCATTTTTTTAGAAGTTTTGTTACAATATTTACCTAATGTTTTTTTTGACAATATTATGTTTCTCATCTGAGGGGGATTTTATTCGAATATTTTTACGGTATTTCATATGGTCAAGCGCTCGTAGTGTAGCTCACCTAGCCGTTCGTTGTTACAACGTTCGCAGCGGTCACAACTTGGATGGGTGACCGTTTGTGTGGTATTTATATCTGAGTATTATCGTGCTTCGGAGGGCACACATTCAGTGCCATCCACTTTTCTCGCCTAAAAGTGCCGAGTAGCTTTATCTGAATCAATTATAGCCTCTTTAGAAACATAGCCCATCAACATAGATTAACAAACAATTTTCTAACGTAAATTATTAATTTACGAAATACGTGAATTACGACGGCATTATGTCCATCATTTCATAATTTAATGGCTGTTAACGGTGTGTACACTCGTATAGTCAACAAAAATATTCTGATTTATGGTAGCTTAAATTTTTGCGCACCGTACTGTAGTGATAACGCACGAATGACCAGAGACCCCAGAAATTGAATGCTTTTATTCTTTTTTGCTCCTTTGTTTAATGGTGCATGCTAAAGTATGCCTTTAGCACCTAGGAGTTTGTATTGATTGATGCGGGCGCTGATTTTGCGATTCTTAAAATATAGGTCATCCTTTCCCTGCAATGTTGCCAAAAACTAAATGAAAAGGATAAATAAAGCTTATAAAATCTTCTTCGCTCATATGAGTCTTTTAAAAAGTATTCAAACGGGACTTAAATTATAAAAGATTAATTTATCGTTGTACATAGTTTAATATCTTATTAATAGTTTCATTTTTGTGACAATTGTAAATATCTTCTTTGAATTAAAATAAATTTTTATCAAAAAAAAAAAAAAAGAATTGGGTATATTATTATTTCTGCAAAAGATAAAAAAATAAATACAAAAAATATCTGGTCACGGCTATAAACTTTGTGCGGAATTTGTCACAGTGGAAACGACTTAAGTGAATCAACTTGTCAAAACTAAGTGACAGAGTTTAACTGAACTCGCTAAGTCGATTCGGAAAATTTATCGTTCACTTTAGTATCGCTAAGTGTACAACAAGTAAGTGCTACAGAATAAAATTGTGACTGGAAGAAGACATAGTTTATGATAATAAAACGGGACTTAATCGCGCTAAAAACATTTGTTTTATTTACCTCGAGCGACGTTTCGAATTTGAAGATAAACGTTCGAATCGCGAAAGTTTAAAAATTACTACTGAAAGAAGACCTTTTAAATCGTATTTCATTCAATTTGGAGTTTATTTCCTAATAGATATGAGAAAAAGGAATACAGTTTGATTTGCAGTGAGTCTACGATTTTGTAATCGGATTAAATCTATAATCGACCTATTGTATAATATTAAAAATCGATATCAAAAATTTAATTCCGCGTTAGCTAAAACAAATCACGATTACGTCCTGATTGTTATTTAGGACGTGTCGCCAAAATTTACCGCCAAAAATATTGTTTCCCCAAGCCTAGTATTTATTACCGCAATTCGAATTTATTGGAAACTGGCAACTATCGATGTGTACTGGCAATTTGTGGGGATTATTTCGCGGCCCCTATCTCGCGTTTATGCTTACTTTTAATTTACGAACGATGTGTACCTACTTTCGCGCCTTTTGCAGAGATTGTTACTATTTTTAAATTTATATTTTTAATCGAATAATTCGCTAAGATATTTTTATTACCTATGCCCTGATATTAAATTCTCAATGAAGTTTATTATTCTGTCGTTAATTTAATTTGAATATGCTGTGGAATATATCGATTCGAACGATATCGATTCTATAAAATCTGTTTTGGATTTTTGTTATTGCGATTTTATTTATATTATTGAATAAATAAATTAAATACTAGATCATACCCGCGATGCCGCGTAGAAAAAACATCGAAGCTAAACCCTTGCTTCAACGCGAATGTATAAAAAAAATAGTAGATATACCACTGATATGGGCAGTCGCCCTTCGAAAAAAACGCAATTAAAGTTCCACCTTTAATATTCCCACAGTTCTACTCCACATTCAATTTACAGCCCCTAACTAAAATAATTACCACCTACAGGTACTTACTCCCCTTTCGAGTACAGTCAAAACTCCGTAACGTTCCATTCATAATTTAAGCGCCAACTCATCATTGCTACAATGGACGCGGAGTTCGCAAAGCTAACATCCATTGCTCGCTTATAGAACAAACGCGATAGCAGACACAGTACTAAGAGAGCATTGAGGAAGTTACGCGTGCTATAATCACTCGCTGTTTGTTCAGCGCTCATAGAGAAATGTTAGGGCTGCCGTGAATGCCGTGTAGGTAATATAGGATAGATATAAAGTTGGGAAGCTTATAAATTTTATTAGACATCCGCTAAATAGCTTCCAGTAGGTTAGAAGTCTGAAGAGACCTAATATAATTAATTTTTAGAAAAAAACAAAAACCGACTTCAATGGATCTTCGAAGCCCAAGATCACATATGGGCCTAGGCATAGGACCACTTCGTAGCTATACTGAACCCAACGCAAAAAGATTTTTCCAAATCGGTTCATAAATAACGGAGTTCTGAGGTAACAAACATAAAAAAAAAACATCCGAATAGAGAACCTCCTCCTTCTTAGAAGTCGGTTAAAAAGTAGGAATTCATTTAGCCGTAGACGTAAGTCACATCTTGCTCATTTTCGGCACGAATTTTGTTGGTATGCGATAAATTGACAATTCTTACTAGAAAACAAACTACAGAGAGCATTGATCTTAATCTATTAGTCTCACACTCGTATTATGGCGATAAGGAGTTAAAATATGCGCTACAATTAAGGTAGCGCAGGTCTGAGGTCCTGTGCATTACGTTTACAAACCGGGACAAGTAACTCAGATACCGTAACCGGAATACAGCTTTCCGAACCGGGACATGTGCCGGTATACGGACGTATGGCAGCCCTTACTTACGTAGTACTTTAGATTAGGGCGGTGGTAAGGATTATCCGTAATTGAAATTCCGGAAATAGGATTAAAGAGAACGAAAACTCCGGAACGCTTGATTTAAATAGGTTTGTTAATTGGACGGTAGGTAATGATAGTTTTCAACGTTTATTGGCAAAGGTTCATTGTATGGATTAGGATTAGAAGACATTTGGTTAGGATTAAGCGTTGAAGTTGTTATTGGAACGTTTTTATATATTAGAAAGAAAGAAAGAAAATACATTTATTCAAGACATATACACGCAACATTACATTAAGCTATAATACTATACTACACATAACAAATAATACTATACTATACATATAACAGAAAAAAATAACACATGTAATTACATATATAATAAATACATAATATAATTATAGTACAATGGAACGTTGCGCGATGTCAGGAAAAGGTTCCGACTCAGCATAAAAACTAAGGTAATAAATACCTTAGTACTGATTTTCAGCCGGAAGGATTTTTAGGCACGAAATTTCTTGATTGTCTTTTATATTTACGGGTTTATTGCATATTATGGTATTGGATCCAGACAATAAAAAATACGAAACTCTTAATCACCAATGGTGGGATGACGACACGTGAATTGTACTGTACAATTAAAGTGGATATAAAAGGATTTGATTTCTAGGGGTTTGGGAAGACAATTTAGGGGTCGCAAACCAGGTCTATATAAACAAACGTAACACGGCCATTGTAGTGAGGACAATAGCTAAGAGTAGATTCATAACATAACCATTCAGACTCAAACACATCGTATTCGTTACGGACATAATCCCCGGACACTAATGCTCGGACTGGCTGTATCCGTAATCGCAATCACGCATCTAAGCTTTAACTATTGTCCGTTATGTCCGAAAATCGTCATCCGGTAGCGATAATAACCGATAATCGTATCGCTAACGGCCCTATTCGGTCGAATAAATGGCGGATGCCTTTGAACTGCGAATGAATTTAGCATAAGGTCGTATAACTGAGTAACCTTTCATCCCGCGGGTACACCGCGGTACGCGTGTATAAAAACTAGCTTATGTTATAGTCCAGAGCGTTTTACAGGGTCAAGGACTAGCTTCTGTTAGTCCGGAATATACACTATTCGATTTTCAGAAAAATCATTCAAAATGTTTCTCCGTCGTTTCGACGTGAATTGTGTTCTAACCAACTCTTGGCTTCAAATAGGTTTTTTTTAAAGTTTGCCCGTCAGGGCAGGCTAAAGTCTCTAGGACCATACCGTCATGTCTTACGTAGTTTTTATTTGATAGTTTAATATTCCATGTATTATACTTTTGTTGAGAATAAGGGTCATCAGCAACAAGCCGGACCCTCTCCTAGTGCTTCATACTTTATTCAAGCTTTCCATGGACTTTTTGGGAGAACATAAAAAGCAATGTTTTCTGTATTTTGTTTCATTTGCCTACACTCTTGCACGTTTACGAACACATAATGGTTAATATTCCACCGATATTACACATGATCACTGGAAATAACACTTGTTTGGAAAATAAAACAAAATCAAACTGTATTACTTTTCACTTCCCGCCATAAAGTCCTGGCTTCAAATAGTCGAATCTATACACCAGTTTGCTTTTTTTTTATTCTAATATTAATGACATATTAGCAGCATATGATTTGATTTTTAATCTGTGGTCTTCTTAAATGTCACTTATATTTTATTACATGATAGTACCTAGTAAAGAGTATATATAACCTCACATAGTTTTTTACATTAATTAGGGACTTTGCTTACCTTGCCAGACCGCTACTAGGCGCCTCATCTAACTTTCGACAGACATGGCCAACTTATACTACGAACAATGCCAGTGCATTTCACATTTGAAGTTTTAATGATCTGTACCTAATAAACAGTAAAAACTAACATATTAAAAAAATACTATTTTAAAAATTTAAGAGAAATGTAATGCATATACCACAAGGATTGAATGAGCACTATATTTCTAATTTAATCGTACTATTATTATAAATACAAAAGCATGTAGGTACTTTTTCAAATTCAAATATATATTATGAACACAGGTGGTGGTTCCTTTGAGAACAACTGTAAACCAAATTTTACGCGGACGAAGGAAGCGCGGCTATTGGCTAGTATTTTTAATATATATTTTTATTTATTACAATATTTGGATATATAGGCTCGTCGATAACTTTGTCCCGATAAATATCGATAATACTTTTAAATATTGATTTTAATCGATATTTTTTTCGGCGGCCAAAATTGGTTTCTATATGTCTCGACGTCACCTTGAGGTTGACAGTGACACATACGCTAAATGTCACTCAAGTTCATCTCGATTCTTGTACATTATGACAACTTAGAGAGAATCATTCTTTGACTTAAGCCTAGTTCGCATTATGCTAGTATTTTAGTCTAGTAGCGAGTAATTTAGTAGCTAAACGTGTCTGAACACCAAACATTTTGTCGAGTAGTTTAGTAAGGAATTAAGTCGAGCCGATCCATTTTATTCTATTTTTATCGGGCGAGTAGCACCTCCCACCACGCGTCCGTGCTCCCTGGCGCACCGGCTAAACAAGTCCGAACCTGTTGAATTAGTCGAGTTCATAAGTTACCGCAAAAATGTCGTTTCACTGGAGTGAAGAAACAACTTTAAAATTTGTTTCCAAACTAAAATTAAAAAGTAAAATTAGTAGCTCCTAGTTTATCCCTTCTATCGATCCATTTTTGTATCCATAGCTTCTTTTTATTAATCACACAGATTTCCTCATCTACCTCGTCTAAAATCGCCGTTAAGATTAACTTAATCAGTTTATTTACTTTATTGCGCTGTAGGCTGTTCATCTTACAAAACACCACTCACTTGTAAACTGTACTCGAACGAAGTGCGAACGATTTTGGTGAAGAAGCGAGTATTTTAGCTACTAAATTACTCGCTACTAGACTAAAATACTAGCATAATGCGAACTAGGCTTTAGGAACACAAAGATTTAGTATAGTATACTTTTTCTTTGTAGGAACACAAGTAGTAAAGACAATTCACGTCAAATCCAAAGCGTTCAGTTGAACGTATGAACAATTCAGCTTAGTCATTCTCCCCTCTCTCGATCACTCATTCACTCACCCTAGGTTAATATTGACCTCTTACGTAATGTGTGTGCTTTATTAATGGATGGAGTGTACTGTACACTTCGGCGCGAGTCCTAAATCATTCGATTTGTTTTGTTTCCCTCCCCTTTTTATTGAGGGGTGCAAGTGTGAACTGGGTGAAGCGATAAAGAATTTTTGCACTGGATTTATTAGGAAACATTTACACCTGTTCGTTGTTTATTGGTTAAATGAAAAAATGCATGTTTTATCGCATAATTTTTGGTATCTTGTGATATTTTTTTACCACAACTGAATCTTTAGTGTTATTCGAAATCCGGCTTAGAAACTGTCAACAAGAAACGAACACTAAAGTGCGAAAAATATTTTTGACCAGGAATAAAATTTTGGGATTGTTTTATTGAATTATTAATTATTTCATCTGATTGTATCGCATGTCGCTGTCATTTTAAAAACTGCTACTAATGTACGCAAAGATAGAAAGATAAATAAACGCTTTATTGTAAACATCAAATTAACACATAACATAGGCTGTTTGTCTAGGCTATTCCAGCAGCCTTGATCACTTCACAATAGTACATTATGATACCAGTGTGCTTGATCATAACACCCGAGCCGAGAGTGTAATGATCAACGCACACGCGTTTCATACGACGTTTTTCATCACACTTGCGAGGAAAAAACACTTAGACTTTTATTAGTATCTTTTTCTTATATTTCGGTGGCAGCAAACTATCACTAGCGTTTCGTGCTTTGATAATTATTTCTGGCAGGGTCAAATTATATACATCTTCTCCACTTTAACTTGACATTTATACAAAATAATCAACTGCATAGGGAAAAATATAATAAAAATTCTTGAGCGCTAAGATTTCTTTTATTTTATTTTTTTATGTTCGCCCTTTTGGGCAGGCTAAAGTCTCTAGGACCATACCGCCATGTCTTACGTAGTTTATAATTGATAGTTTAATATTCCATTTATTATACTTTTGTTGAGAATGAGGGTCAACAGCAACAAGCCGGACCCTCTCCTAGTGCTTCAATAAAGTGGTGGAACTTTATTCAAGCTTTCCATGGACTTTTTGGGAGAACATAAAAAGCAATGTTTTCCCTATTTTGTTTCATTTGCCTACACTCGTGCACGTTTACGAACACATAATGGTTAATATTCCACCGATATTACACATGATCACTCGAAGTAACACTTGTTTGGAAAATAAAACAAAATCGAATTGTATCACTTTTCACTTCCCGCCAAAAAGTCAGATTTCTTTTATATTTTCGCGTGCCGCGGCACATCAATGCACGCACATTCAGCCGATATTAAAAAAGTTATAAAGCGAATATTTTCGTATTTATAACATAATTTGATGTGAATTATCTGATAAAATTAAGTGGTTTTTTACCGTAATTAGGGGAGCATTAATATTTATTTAATTTTAATAAATAATTTAAGAAAATGTATACTTAAGTACTTACTATTTTCAGCCGGTTAAAAACTCTTTGATGAATGAAAAAAACATTACCGCACTAGTAAAGTAAAAGCACCCGTGCGTAATATCTCGGATTACGAGTCTACAACCGATGTAATAAAGTCTCTATTACGAGCGAGTGCAAAATATTATAACACATAAGTCCAACAATTCCTAAAACTAACGTCTACCTCGCGCGCCCTAATCGCGTCCCGACATCTGGTCTGCCGTGCCATCGATCATCCGGCGTGCAATTTCCCGGACGTTCTTAAATCCGGCCCATGTCGGAATATCCCGGTCGCTAATGCGTCATGAGTGCTCCCAGTCAGAGAATATATAATATTTATTTCTGAACGAAATGTGTGTTGGAGTGTGAAATCAGTTGGCTTTGAGCAGCTATTCTAAAACGACGCGCCGTTTAAAAAACGCTGGAATGTTGCACTAGGTTCTATTTTTTTCTGACGTTGTCTTGTTAATAGAAGCGATCCGTGTCAGTCTCAACTAGATAAAATTAGCATTACAGAGAACACGGTCCGTAACAAATTAGTAAGCGTTTTCGAAATAATAATTATATATCGCTAGGATTTTCTGTATTACGGAACCAGAAACGGACTATAGCCGCATAAGTCTAGTCCTAAGAAAAATAATTTAGTATTTAAACCGGCATGTCAAAGAATTAATCACAAAAAATTAAAGCCATGTGACATCTGCCAATCCGCACTGGGCCGCGTGGTGGATTGGTGGATTAAGGCTCGTGTCCCAGCAGTGACAGTATCCGTGTAGTACTATTACAGCGTAGGTATTTATTAGCTTCTATATCTCCCTTCTGACACTACCAATAGACTGTCCACTCATCCGATTAGCAATAGCTACCTACAATCCGGGCAAACAGCCGGACAATCACGGCGGCCATACGCGTTATTTACATAGAAATGCGGGCAATCAGGTGATAAACAGTGCATCCTGGGGTACTAGACTATAGATAGGTCAACTCACGGCGTTAGGATAATATTGTTACCATAATATCTAGGATAGGGCTGATAGGCAACACACAGATTCACAGAAAAAGATTAAAAATAAAACAGATGGTGAACAGATATTTATTTATTTTCAGCCTGGTTCGTCCCACTGCTGGGCAAAGGCCTCCCTTCTTATGACGATTATTGTAGGCATCTAGACAAACAGATTGATATCATTCATTTATTTTTATATTTATGTGTTTGTCAAATATGTGACGTATACCTTACGCATTTGCGAACAATCTCATCATCCAAAATAATATAAACATATTGCCTAAAGGAATGAATGCAGCTGCTGTCTTTAAAGTTGAACCGCTGATAAAACAATAAAACAATAGTGGAGTTTCCGACAGCAAACTAACAAAGTATCTGTTTTCCAATAATGTATTTATATTTTCCGATAAAGTCTTCCGGGAATAAAATTCGACCCGTTCCGTTCAAAGGAACGATCCGGCCGAAGTAATCGAATAATCATAACAGTAGTGGGGACTTATTGTTCCCAAAGTGGTCCCCAGTTCCCAGTCTTCAGTCCCCAGTATACAAGTAGGACAAAAGTATTTCCTGCCCCCTTTGAGACAAAGAGCGGTTGTAGGGTATTATTGCATTTTGCAAAAATATTTCAAAGGACATTCTGCGGATAGCGGAAGGTCGAGCTTCCAGTTGTGAATCGTAGTCGCGGGTCTTACGATTAAATTGTATATCGATACACGGATAACATGATTTCAGTCGAATATAAACATTTTATTGACCGACTTCAAAAAGGAGAAGGTTTTCTATTCGATTGTATTTTTTTATGTATATACCTCTGAGGTAACAAACTCCGTCATTCATGAACCGATTTGGAAAATTCTTTTTGCGTTGAGTTCAGTATAGCTACGAAGTGGTTCCTATATAAATTTCATCGATATTTGATCTTGAATTTCGAAGATACATTGACGGTTTTTTTGTTTGATAAAACGTATACTTGTTAGGTGAATTTCAAAATAAGTCTGTCGCAGCCTATGCTGGACATAGGCGTCTTTCGTAGCAAGTCGCTGTCGCCACTGAGCTTTTCTTCTCCAGCGGCTTTTCTTGTCCAGTCGGCTTTTCTTTTCCAGCTACCTTATGCATATATCGTCGCTCCATCTAGTCGCAGGGCGTCATACATTACGTTGCTGATTCGCGCTCTCCACTCTAGAACACATCTATACCCCAGCGGTTGTCGGTTCTGCGGCAAATATGACAAGCCCACTGCCACCTCAGTTTGCTAATTCGCTGACCTATGTCGGTAACTTCAGTTCTCAGGTAAATAATTTCGTTCCGGATCTAGATTTTTGCGAAAGTTACAAATGCGCTGAGAAAGGATTATTTTTGAATTCCGTCAGGAAAAGCCGAAAGGTCGAAAGCTAGTCGCGATGGAACAGAAATATCTAAGAATACAAAATAGTATCTGCAAGACTTGTCCTGACATAAGTTTAGTCTCACGGTTTGGTCCAAACGAAAAGATGAGAGCGAATCAAATGAAACGTAAATTTGAAATATTATGTAATAAAATGTGGCTGTAGAAAACTTACAAAAAAAAGTCAGTGAATTTACTGGGCATTATGAGTGACAAGTGACGACCTCAGTGCAGTGCCGCGCAGGAATTTGGATAACAATTTTCTGTGTCGTGCTGCAACTGTTACGGGCAGGCGTGTTACTTATTATCAGGTGATCGACCAGCTCGTCTCGGCACTCAATTACATAAAAAAAACTTTTGCCAAAGAGAGACTAAACAAACCTAACTTACAATCAACACTTTTTATACTTTATTTTGGTCGAAGCCTTTGGACAGAAAAGCAAATCTTTTTTTACCTAACATTCAATGGAGAACTAAATACATTTAAAAAATCATCAGAAAAAATTTATGAATATATTATAAAATAAAAAACTAAATTTGAACTAAATTAAGTAATTCATTTAAATCTACCATAGCGGTGGATCGAGATGCGTGGAAAGAGATGGGGGACACCTTTGCCCAGCAGTGGGACAGGATAGGTTAGATAAAAAAAACTACCATTGTGTAGAATGTAATAAATCGTCACTGTTATGATCATATTAGATTTGTTTGCTGAATAAGCTATATTTCTCGTGAGAATACTCATGAAAATTGAGCCTGCTTCTTGTGTCTTGCATCGCTTAAGGGCGTGACACCCAAACCGTCGGCCGTCGGTAATTTAATAAGCAACCTTCGCCAACTTTCAAGGAACAATTTACATCGCGCTTGCTTCGCAAAGGGCAAAGATACGCCCTCTACGCTCCGGAATATTATAAAGACATTCGTTGTGAACAATGAGGCTAGCTTGTTAAGGTTGCACATTTTGATTCAATGACAGCATCTGTGGTGTAGTGGTTGGGCAGGTTGGCGCAAATCTCATACATTATCGAGGTTACGGGTTGGATTCCAGCGACGCGACGGAACGAATGTTTATGCACAGCAAAAAAGGGCATTTGTTTCGTTTTTAGATGTTGCGGGGCCATGGTCCTCGTAGTTCCAGGTTTTCTAGATACAGGGAAGTCTAGTTAAGGGGCAGGATCTATGTTTGTGATCGTTGGGTGTATTTATTTATTTAATCATTGCTTAATCATTGCATCATCTTTATCGATGCGTGAGAAATGTTAATCGAATAAAGATAAATATAGCATAATTTGATTATTTCATTGAAAATATTCATGTCGAAGAGTTAATTCATGTTAGTTATTGTTAGTCTATTGCAGTGGCCCATCTCTACCTTACAACGCAAACTTTGAGAATTAGCCCTTTGCAGTCTGAAAATAGAGCGTTTGATGAATCGCATTTATAAAGCAACTAGCTGCGCCCCGCGGCTTTACCCGCGGTTTTCCGAGATAAAATGTGTCCTATGTCCTTTTTACCTAACTACATACCAATTAAACTAGCTGCGCTCCGCGGTGTCATCCGCGGTTTCCTAGGATAAAAAGTAGTCCATTTCCAGGACCTAAATACATACCAAATTTCATCAAAATAGGTTCAGTAGTTTGTGTGACAAACATCCATCCATCCTCAGTCTTTCGCCTTTATAATATGAGTAGGATAGAAGAATTAGTAAGAAGAATGTAAAAGAGCTATAATAGAGATAAATAGTAGGAATGTATAGGATTAAAGTCGTTGCTTTTAAACATTTTAATCAAGTAACTTCTAGTAACGTCGACGCCTAGGAAGACACAGAAAACGCGGGACGATTTGGACGCTTTTCGGAGTGACTGGCCTAAGATCGCAAATAATAAATTAAGAATTAAGAACTAAGAATTAAGAATTAAGAACTAAGAATTAAGAATTAAGAATTAAGAACTAAGAACTAAGAACTAAGAACTAAGAACTAAGAACTAAGAACTAAGAACTAAGAACTAAGAACTAAGAACTAAGAACTAAGAACTAAGAACTAAGAACTAAGAACTAAGAACTAAGAACTAAGAACTAAGAATTACGAATTAAGAATTAAGAATTAAGAACTAAGAAATAAGAACTAAGAATTAAGAATATGCGTAATTATAATAACATAAAATTAAATTCTATTAAACCATCCTAATTAAATCCTAACCCACTTTACCTACACTTTATCACGAGCTTGTTTGCCAACTTGTTGTTAACAAACAAAGCTAATCTTATGACAAAAAACAAGTGTCACGCGTAGGGTTAGAAAGACCCTAATAATTCGCGACGTCTAGTCACAAGGGTTGACGTTTAAACTTTAGCGGGGGATGTTTACTACCCCCCGGCCGAAGCCACTTACGGAACACATAAAGTTGGGGGGTTAAAGATGCTGGAAGTGACAGAAGAATCTGATTTTGAACGTGGCTTTGTTGCTTACTTTGTCGAGGTATTGGTTGGCGCCTGATTTTTACAATTTCTTGTTGATGGCTACAAAACGTATCACAAAATATGTGTTCACCTATTAAACCTTCTGATTTTTGATTTTTAAAGACCTTAAAATCCCTTTGTTCTTGATGATAATGAAAAACCATAAAATGCAGAGAAGAATGTGCTTATCCGATATGAAAATATGTCGGGGGCTAAATTATAATTTCGTAATATCATAAATGTTGCTGTCAGCATAACACATGTTACACGTTACGTACGAACAGACGGAAATGGGCTAGCATTACATGATTCTATTTTAATTAAAAATAGAACCATTTCTTTTAATTAACCCTAAAAAGACTCATTTACTCCACGCCACAGAATACAGACATGTTCTATTCAATCCATGTTCAAGATACCACTTCCAGCGCTCTAGCTCTGGACATAAAACCTTAAGCAGATATTCAGGCTAGTTGCCTTCGAGAGCCACCTGGGAACTCGTAATTACTTCAACACATCCTATAGGAGTGTTGTTTTGTGACTTGTGAGTTTGTGGAAGTACAAGTTTACAAGTGATTTATCTTCTTTTAAAATGTTGACACGATATAACAAACATCTTTCATTTTAAAATGTAGCGCTCGTAGAGCAGCTCGTCTAGGCGTTTTCTACAGATCTGGTAAAGCAACTTTCGCAGTGGTCACAATTTTGATGGGTGACCGTTTCTGAGGTATTTACATATGAGCGCTACCGTGCTTCGAAGGCACGTTAAGCCGTCGGTTCCGGTTGTTGTATCAGGATAACAATCGTTAGGCCTTGTCGGAGGCCTTTAAAACTTTGACACCAGGGTTGGCGACACCCACACTTGAGAAGAAGAGTTACCAAATTGCGATTCTGTGTGGTAGTATGTATAGTTTTCATCGGAAAAACGAGAACTGTCGTAACTGTAAATAAATATTTTATTTCCTTTTTATTGGCAATCATATTTATGTTAACTTGTTCTTTGACCTCATCTAGTTATTTTGGTCTATTCTTATTTAAGAATAGATAGATAGTGTTCTTCGTTTCTTGAAAATTTGTCTACTAATTGTCTCAGGGTGACGAGCGCAGTGCAGTGCCGCGCAGGTTTTTTTTTTTATATTTTGCAAAACAAAGTTCTGGATGGTGCTGTTATTGTTATGGGTTGGCGTATTGCTTACCATCAGGCAAGCGACCAGCTCGTCTCGTCATCCAGTTACATAAAAAAAAAGAACTAACCTTTAAATTTTCCGCCTTCGTATTTTTCCATTTGTAGGATACCTTTATGTCCTTTAAATGTCTTGTCGAATTCCATTTTTAGATATCTGTGATTTTAGAAAAGGTCGAAAAAATACTATAGATACACCTAGTTTTTGGAACCCCTAAAACTTTTGATAAAACATCGCTTCATTTAGATTAATAAACCTACATTTATTTTTTGGGTTAGCCTGTTTTCGGGTAAATACCTTTTTGTTGCCCAATTTACGTTCCTAGACATATAAAAAAATTAAGCATAACTATGTCAATCTGATACAAAGCTATAAATATTATAAAACTGACTTTTTATTAAACTTTATACATATTACAATGTAGGTGGGGAAACGTAGGCGTAAAGGTCAGTCTTCGTATTATAATTTCATGTCGGCATACTCCACAAAATACTTGTGTAAATAGATACAGAAAGTAAAATAATTGCGCCAGAATATCGACAAGCGTAAATAAAATGGCCAATAATAAAATTTATTAATATCATCTATTATAGGGTCTTGCGATACTAGGCGAATGAAAAGTAGTATTATTTTTAACCGACTTTAAAAAAGGAGGAGGTTCTGTGTTCGATTGTTTTTTTTTATGTTTGTTACCTCAGAACTCCGTCATTTATGAAACGATTTGAAAAATTCTTTTTGCGTCGGGTTCAGTATAGCTACGAAGTGGTCCCATATAAATTTCATCGATATGTGACCTTGGACTTCGAAGACACATTGAAGTCGGTTTTTGTTTTTTTCTAAAAATTAATTATTTATATATTCATTATAGGATTGCTACCGCTATCTCACCTGTTGTCAAGGGTCGATGCGGTCGAAGATGTAGCACGCTCGCCTAGATGAAACCTGTTAACTCTTGTCTTAAAGACACCCAGATTATAGCTATCCGGAAACACAGATGCCAGCAGAAAGTTCTACTCCTTATCTGTTCATTATGAAGGTAGAATCGAAGGTGCGAGCAGGAGGGATGTCAATAATAAATTGAAGACGGTTTGCCGTACGTCTGGTCGTCCGATGATGGAATGGGTGAGGAGACGAGCAGTTGCCTGATGGTGAGCTCCACGTCTGCCCATAACAATTGCAGTGCCACCCAGAACTTTTAATATTATAAACAACACTGCGTAACACTGCATTGCGCTCATCACCCCGAGACATCAGATATTAAGTCTCATATGCCAAGTAATTTCGCTGGTTACCTTGCCCTTCAAACCGACTCACAGTAACGTTTGCGCACTACTGCTTGGCGGTAGAATAAGTTGCAAAGCTGTGGTATCTACCCAGTCGGCCTCCCGCGTACGAGAGACCTACCACAAGTAGGAGATGGGGGAATTAGTTCATTACTTCATCTTATAAACTCACTTGTGAACTTGTATTTTAACGAACAGACCTAAACACATAAGACACTAAACAGTAAACACACTCAACTTTTACAACACATAAAATTAAAGCGACTAATCACGGATTCCCTTGTGCCGTGACAGATGTGTTGGCGCAATTGGGTCGTCAAGTCCGTATCGAGTGAGCGACACAGAAGGCTCATCTTGACTATTTTGTTACCTAGTTACGTCTAGTGGGTAATTTACTATTGTACTGAGTACTGACACGGTTGTTTATCGGGAAGAAGTTCTGAAGGAACTAATTCAAAGAACATGTTCTTCTCTGTCGGTTAATCTCTATGATAGAAGACATCAAAGCACAGGAACAACAATACTAACAGTAAATAAAAAAAAACCGTCCAAGTGCGAGTCGCACTCGCGCACGAAGGGTTCCGTACCATTATCTATAAAACGGCAAAAAAAACATGTTTGTTGTATGGGAGCCCGCTAAATATTTTTTTTTTTAGTTTTTGTTGTTATAACGACAACAGAAATACATCATCAATGAAAATTTCAACTGTCTAACTATCACGGTTCATGAGATACAGCCTGGTGACAGACGGACAAACAGACAGACGGACGGACAGCGGAGTAGTAATAGCGTCCCGTTTTACCCTTTGGGTACGGAACTCTAAAAACAGGATGTTTGCTGTTCGTTTGTGCGTTACTGTCGCTGCAGTGGACGCGTAACTTTAGTCTTGCTTTATTCATTCACGATTGCAAGTGCGTGGGTCGACAGCTTCATTCGAAACTGGTGAACTATTCATTCAAGATTCAAGATTCATTTATTTGCATAAAAGACAGGTACCAAGGGGATGTTAAATGCAATCAGATTCAGAAACTATGCCGTACTTTGCCAATCAAGGCGTGCAAATATTATAACATTCGTACAATAAAAAAAATTAAATATTAATACAATTAAACACACATTGTCTGATTAAATTAATGCAATTGATGAGTCAGAAGATTAATAAATAAGTAAATTTGTATTATTCAAATTATTCCATTTAACAATGTCAAATTAAATAAATATATGTAAATGAAATGTCATATTACCTAAATAAATTTCACATGTCAACAATTTGATAATTTCTATTTGAATAATTCCGAGACAGTATAGAAACATTTATTCAATAGCCACAGTTTGAATTTTCTTCTGAATCTACTGGCAGGCACTCCTTTATATCATACGGGATAGCATTTTATATGCGTCCGCACGTTGCATAACAATTTTTCTTGTACATTCCCTTATAGTAGTTACAAAGTTATTCTTCATACATATCTCTTCATAATATATTGTAGTCATATTATTGGATGCACATAATTGTTGTGGTCATTATTATTATGTCGCCCTATTATTTACCTGTTATAAAAAGCAACGAGTATAATTATACTTCATATTTTTTGTTACATAACGTTTTTAGATGTTACGGGAACAATAGAAACTTCGAAACTACTTTTAGGTTAGGAATAAATTGATTTTGCATCAACGTTCTTAGAGCGTGCAACATCCGCACATAACGTGTGGAGTTTCATTTAGATTAACTGAAATTTAAACTCCCGTCCGTTGAAAGTCGCACAAACAGTGCCTGATTCCAGAACCAGAGCATCTGTATCTAACAATCGAAGAGATGTATGTTAGTCACCTTAACACTACTCACTTTGCGCGAATCGTACAGCCATTCATTCCAGGGATAGATTAGAAACACAACAGAAGGGACAAGACGCCCCCCGCCAACTCGTTAAGCCAGAACTTTACCGGTTTTGTTTAAATTAATCCTACTCTACCCGAGCGTATACATCGTCCAAATTGAATTTCCTACTCGACAATGTCTTCGGAATTTTAAACAAACCGAGCGCCTTAGGTGTCTTGGAAACAAATACGGGTACTGTTTAGATGGGAGGAGGGAATCGGCATTATCTGGGGAATCAGGGTTATCTGGAGAATCAGGCTTATATATACTTACTATTTAGTTAAGTACTGTTGAAGTTTTCACAAATTTGAGGGAGTAATAGTCAGAAAATCATAGAAGGTCAAATATTTTAATGACTTGAGGGTCATCAAACCTATTACCGTAAACCGTTATTATTAACGTAAACCTATTTAATGGAAAGTACCTACACTTAAAGAACTGCTGGAATTTCTGTTCATAACGGAATATTGTTCAAGATCGGTCTGCAAAAGCTTAACAATAATAAACAACTTTCACCCCTGTTTCTCACAACGTTGACTTTAAAATATGAGAGGTAAAAATAGAATCACGCGTGGTAGGTCTCACGTAAGCGGGAGGCCGTCTGGGTAGGTCACAGCTTCGCTAGTTATTTTACCGCCAAGCAACAGTGCGCAAGCATTAGGTACGTGTTTCGGTTTGAAGGACATTATAACTATCGAACTTACTGGACTTATGAGACTTAATATCTGATGTCTCGGGGTGATGAGCGCAATGCAGTGCTATGACTGCATAGCACTGCATTGCGCTCATCACCCCGCCACCCCACTGGCTTTTTATGGTATTAAATGTGCTGTGTGGCACTGCAATTGTTATGGGCAGGCGTGGCGCTTACCATCAGGCGAACGACTTGCTCAAATCACCGCTCAGTTTTATGAAAGAAGATTTAGCAAGTATTCACTTATTCTTTTAATGATAGTAAAGATTCGCTGGTCTGTATATAAAACTCTATTACATACCAGAGACAGACACCGACGTCTCACCTAAAAGCGTTCCTTACACTCTCGTAACTCTAAAAACAGAGTGCAAATGCAGCGCAAGTGTTGATAGCGGAGATTCCACGAGATTTGGTCGGATTTCAGGAACTCGGATTGCATTTTAGGCTATTTTCAGCAGAGAAATCCTTTTTTATGTATTTTGCTGATTTGATAGTAGGGCTGAGATAAAATATTACATACTGCTTTATATTCGTTTTGAATTAAATTAAACTAGTTTCGCTCCACGGTTTCACTTACGGTATTCCGGAATCATTTACCAGAACAGATTATGATGAAAATCATAATCTGTAAAGTATTTTTGCTTGCTTGAGTAACAAACATCTATCCATCCTCGCAAACATTCGCATTTATAAAACTGTTTACTCGTGGTAGGTCTCTCGAATGCGGGAGGCCGTCTGGGTCATTCTGCCGCCAAGCAGTAGTGCGCAAGCATTACTGTGTTCCTTTATGGTCAGGCGTGGCGCTTACCATCAGGCGAACGACCTGCTTGTTTCATCAATCAGTTCAATAAAAAAAGAAGTACGATATATTTAATATTATTTCGGTTGTACTATTTAGTAATAACTATAGTTTTGTTGATTTTTAACCGACTTCAAAAACGGAGAAGGTTTTCTATTCAATTGTATTTTTTTATCATTTTTTTTATGTTTGTTACCTCAGAACTCCGTCATTTAAGAACCGATTTGCAATTTTTTTTTGCGTAGGGTTCAGTATAGCTACGAAGTGGTCCCATATAAGACTTCGAAGATACATTGAAGTCGGTTTTTTTTTAATTTAATTATTTAAAATTATTTCAATTTTTAATTTCAAATTTGTAATAAGGTATATTATAAGTTTTATTTTTGTAAAGAATTTTGACGGAATTAATTGGCTTTAATAATAAATAAGCGTTTTTGTTCAGGAAGAAACTGGCCCGCGGACCGAAAATAGATCGGCGTATTTCCACCCTCATCCATTTAACAGTCAAGATTTTTATGTTAAGGATCTTACAGCAAAGTATTAGACAAAGCTAAATTGACTGCGTAGCGCATAATACCACTTACCGTAGCTTGGGTGATTTGGTCAGTTCTATAAAATCTCTGATACAGCAAATCTCGAATATAATCAGATAAAGTCTGACTCAATCTTAAATTCCCGACTCAAATACGAAAGAATCGAAAGGAAAATCATTCGGAAGGTTAGCTTTTGCAATACACGTCCGACTACCCAGGCGTTCCACCACGCGAGACGGTCGAATTTAAAAACGTTATAAATTAGAAATAGCATGTTATTCGGTACAGCAATAATGGAAAACATAAATCTTAGTGACAAATTGGTGTCCGGACAGCGCTGCGGCCTGAAGACGAGGACGTTTCTGCTTTCATGCCTCTTGACAACGCTTTAGTTGCGTACGAAAACAAATCCTTTTGCAACTAAGCTCAACTTTCACTCGCACACATAGATCACAGATTTGCTTGGCACAACTACACCGCTAACTTTGCACCACAACTTTGTACAGACTAATCTATGCAGTTGCACTATGCCTTATTTTTAGCACTGTAAGGTCGGTTTTGGTTGCGGTGGAATATTGGTGGATATAGAGGGTAGTCGGGAGTTAATTCGGGACCGGTCACGTCTCGTTGCGAACGGACAGACAGACGGGCATAGAAAATGTTCATGTCAGGTTGGATTGGTGGATTTTTCTATTTCGGTGCCATCTGAAAGTCAAAGTAAAAGATACATTGACCTTTTCTGGATTGCAGATCAGAGACACATTCAGTTAGTATCTTCAAAACTGGATACGAATGAATTGCCTATGTAATGCTAAAGTTATCATCATCAATCTACGTTCCCACTGCTGGGACTTGGGCCTTCCCTCGTAGAGAGAGTATGGGCCATAATCACCATACTGATCCAGTACGGGTTGGTGGATGTCACATGTCCTTGAATTTTTGTGATACATTCTTGGACATGCCGGTTTCCTCACGATGTTTTCCTTCTCCGCTTTTAGAGCGAGTGTATCCGCGCATAACTTAAGAAAGTCAGTGGTGCGGGGCCAGTGGGACTCGGAACTCCGGTGCGACGGATCGAAAGTCACACATACTCCCACTGAGCTACACTCGCTCTTGAGCCACACTCGCTCTTTAGCCACACTTTCTCTTTAGCCACACTCGCTCTTGAGCCACACTCGCTCTTTAGCCACACTCGCTCTTTAGCCACACTCGCTCTTGAGCCACACTCGCTCTTTAGCCACACTCGCTCTTTAGCCACCCTCGCTCTTTCTTTCGCCAACGTCATATAGTTAGTATAACACTTTACAGATACTTTACTTAGAGATTAGCATTACTGTGTTCCGGAAATTAATGGGCATTATGAGACTTAACAGCTAATTGTCTTAGAATGACGAACGCAGTGCAGTGCCGTGCTGGAACTGGAGTGGTGCTGCAACTGTTATGAGCAGGCGTATTGCTTACCATAAGGCGAACTTAGCTTAGTTGCAAAAGGCTTTGTTTTAATAAATCATTTTTCACTGGGCAGCGTTTTTTTAATTTTTAGTTTATTTATAGTAGAGTAGTACGTAAGGTTTACCTAGTTCAGATAAATTCTCAACTTTCATTTACACTTGAAGAGTGTCAATTCTATTTCTACCCGGCAACAGCTCCTTTCACAGCAGCTCTATTCTAACTCGATTGCTTCACAAAACGCCAAACATTTCCAGCTGTACCCAAAACACTTTCCCAGCTCACAAAAATGCAATATAAAACACTCGTGACGTTTACTGCGAGTAACGAACGGTTTTATCACTGCTAGTTCCATTTGCCATCCCACTCCTGAATGGTGCGAACGACTGGTCAAAGCGGGTGGTGCGTTTTTGCACCAGTGTGAAAGTTACTAATTGGTAGTATTTTGGTTTATTTAGTGTCATAACAGGTTCCCAGTTAAATGGACGTTCTTCATGTAGAATTTTAATTAAAATTATTTTATTTTATACAAGGTTTTATTTAACTTGCAATGTTTATTTGTTTGGGTCAAATTTTGCAAGTTCAATTAGAACCACTTCCTATTATACTTCGCCGTTGCATCCTCGAGATTTATATAATTCACAAGGTAGTTCCACTCCATGAGCTGGGCATCAAGCACAATTTTAGAGCTGTCAAAAATAAAAAGCACAAAATGACTTATTTACAACTCCCGCCCTAGAGGGCGCCACTAAGCTCTGTCACCTCATTCACTTTTTGTGTGCGGGCATCGTAGCATCGAAATTCTTTAATATTTTTTCTTAATCAAGTAATTAGTGTTTTTATCGTCTATTTAACAGTTAATTTCAGTTTAAGTGCTATGTGAATAAGAAATCGTAAGGAGTCTTGATCTGAAGACCATAACAAAGGTATGAAAGACACGAAATAAAACTCGTGAAACATTTATAACGGCATGAAAGTTCCGATAGCAACTATCAGGGTGAGAACTTACCTATCTTTCCGTCTTGACTTCCAATCTGCATGTTTAATGTTAATCAAGAAACAGTATTTACTACAATGTAGGTTATGTTACCTACTTAACGATGCAGTTGTTTATTTGTTGAATCTGTATTTCTATTTTCGTTACGAAAGATACTGTGTAGTACTCTGGAAGGATTCATTATTGAATCATCATCAGCTCATTACGTTCCCACTGCTGGGACTCAGGCCTTCCCTCGTAGAGAGAGTGAATTATTGAATAAGGTCATAATAAAAAAAAAAAAAAAATATACCTTATGCCTTAATTTCCCTTAATTTATAAAAATAAGTTAAAAAAAAAAATAACTTGTTTTAATATCATAACATCTTTAAATAATACGTATGACAAAATACTGACTAAATAATAAATTTACTGGGCTTAGTAACCAGACAGAATAATTTCACAACTACCCTCAGTTATAAATTTTTATGCGACTAAATATGCAACTTCAGTACTTAAAAAATTGATATTATGCTAAGACAATATCATGAATGCATCACATTGTAATGCTTTTATTAAGTCCTATACAAAAATTAAGTGCCTTGGAACTATGACGCGATCACAGTCGTGCACAATCTTTTTTAGCGCCACGACTTGTTCGTAGTGAAGGAGTTAAGAGTCAGAACACGGTCATAACATTTGCGTTGCCTTTCTTACGTGCAACGACCACATTCGAACTATTTTTTATTGCCTAATGCAACAAATTGAGTGCCTTAGAACTATGATGCGGTCATAGTCGTACACAATCTTTTTTAATGCCGCGACTTGGTCTATTCAAGTCAAATAGTTAAGAGTCATAATACGGCCATAACATTTTCGTCGCCTTTCTTTTTGCAACGGCCACATTTGATCTATTTTTATAGCCAAATGCAATAAATTTAGTGCCTTGGAACTATGATGCGGTCATAGTCTTACACAGTCATTTTAAGGGCCACGATTTGGTCGTAGTCATGGAGTCATAACATATTCATTTTTTAGACTTTGGCGTTGCCTTTCCTTCATGTCACGCCTATATTTGATAAATTGTTATAGCCTAATGCAAAAATTGAGTGCCTTGGAATTATGACGCTATCATAGTCGTTCATAGATCAAATTGTCAATAAAAGCGATAATAGACGTGCACAACATATAATTAAGTGCCTTGAAACAATGACGCGATCATAATCGCGCATATTTTAAGAGTTACGACTTCGTCGTAGTCAAGTAATTAAGAGTTATAACACAGTCATGTTTTCTGCGTTACCTTCTTTTCACCCAACCCAACATTTGATATATATTTTTAGCCTAATGCAACAAATCCAGTGTCTTGGAACTATGATGCGATCATAGTCACACACATCATTGAGTGCCTTGGAACTATGACGCGATCATAGACGTGCACAACGACAAATTGAGTGCCTTGGAACTATGATGCGATCATAGTCATGCATATTTTTAATTTTAACTATAATTCAATTTAGTCATCTTTTAATATTTTGCATTGTTCTTATGTATATTTTAGCGTTACGACTTCGTCGTAGTCAAAGAGTTAAGGTTAAGAGTCATAACACTATCATGACTTTGGGGTTGCCTTATCTTCATGCGACGCCCACATTTGATGTATTTCTTATAACCTAATACCTAAAACAAATTGTGTGCCTTTGAACTATAATGCGATCATAGTGGTGCATTTTTAACGGTACGATTTGGTCGTAGTCATGCAGTTAGGAGTCATAACACGATTATGACTTTTCTTCCTTAATGATACGCCCACAGTGGCAGAGGCCCAGTATACACCCACTATGGAAAACTGTCTAGCCGTAAAAATAGCAGATTTTAACGTATGCATATAATGTTCGCTCAACTGATCTTACAACAAGTTAATATTCACAATGAATAGATTCCAGTGGCATACTACTTACTTATGGTGACGTCACCGCGTTTTGCGGTGGCTTCTTCTTGATCTAGACTTTAACTAGTAGAACACGAACGTTCTTGATGCAAATTATACTAAGCTTTATGCAGCCTACTGTTGTGTGATGAAAGGTAAACAAGAAGTTTTTTGGATCGGAGATTGAAAAGGAAATCTCTAAACGTTGGGGGCGTATCTATCGTATATAGTGACATCAGACCTGAACAAGGCTTTCACTGAAAATGTTCTTGTATAAATTTTCAGTTAATGGGTATAAAACCATCTAAGTTGACTCTTCAACTAAAAACCAGCGCGAGTTAAAGAATACATAAATCTATCTGTCAGATCTCGTCGGTCATCCTATCTTATTGGAAAGGATATGGAAAAGCTTAAAAATTCGATCAAATTATTATATTAGGATTACGCCTTACAAACACAATAAAGCAAAGCAACCTGATTTAACGTATATTACGCTAGATAAATTCTTTCCTCTTCGGAAAAATCCTTGTAGTTATAATACTGGGGCAAATGAATCTGTTTAGAAATCTGGCTTTCAGGTTAAGAAGGCTGAATGATGAATGCTTTGATGTCGAAGTTTACTTCGACATCAAAGCATTATAGACATTATAGCATTATAGTTACATTAGTTACATTAGTTGTGCATTATAGTTAGTCAGCCAGAAAACCGAACAGGCAAAGTAGCCAAAGGTATCGGGATATACCGGGGTATCGTATCACGACGTGGACTGCACCGGCGTCGTTACCAGGATCCATGGAAGTCACAGTCAGAAGTCACAATACAAAACTCGTTAGAGGTTTTTTTTCCAAACATGGAAATTAATTTCGAAAGACCCCTTTATTTATCAGCACAGTTGAACTGTGGTATAAAATGCTTATAAAATATCATTACTGAAACCATTATTTCTTTTTTTTTCTCACGGTATAATATACGATATAATAATACCCAACAATACTTGAACTTATCTAATTCAAAACTAATAAATATAAATTTAGGAATAGAACCAATCAAACCGTCCAATATCTTTAGCTGTTGTGATAAGTACCATTCAATGATTTACCTTTAGGTCATATTTTTTTTTTTATATAAATTCCAAACTCGTCTTGGTGATCACTGTAGATCAATTGGCCAGAACCCTTCCCTTCTAATTAATGTTGAGATGCGGGTTCAAGTCTCAGTAGCCATGGGTTGTTTAAAAAAAAAAAAAAATACTTTCTTTGAGCATTTTGTGAATCATGCGTTAATGCCTAATAAAAATATGGCGGCCAAGAATCAGTGATTAAAATTTGAGGATCAGATATTCGAAGGTCAATGTCAAATGGACTGCTCGGCCGACAGTGCCAATCATCTTTCCTAAGCTCTTCAAACCTGTAGTATCCTTACTCGGAATCACCTATACCAGCTTTTTCCAAATCACATTCTTGATTTGGGCTAAATTCAATCAAGTCCATAGACGGTTACCCACATTAAAATTAGACAATGTAAAATGTCTATTATATTTTCGGATTACAATTCATAAATGAATAACCAAAAAGGAATAATGATAATATTAATATACATTACAAAGAAAAAAAAAAACAGTTAGAGAATCCAAACATAAATTATAACCGCAAAATGGTGATAATTTTCTTATTGAAAATACGTTATTTGGTAATAACAACATTTTACTGTGTCATATATAATTAGTAACGGACGTTACTCGTATGTGCTGGAGATTTACCCTGACACTTCTTTTAACTGGGTGGAGTATCATGTGTGATAATACGATAAACAAGAGCCAGTAATTATTTTTCCCATTTTAAACATTGACGAACAATATTAACAATGGGCAACTGGCGTCATGGTCATTCTTTACTAGAACAGTCAACCATAGTATCCTTTGTTCCAATCTCTGGCATGTTAAGAACCAATACTATTTTATACATATCATGTCAGGAAACAAGTTAGCCTTTGCACTTCAACCAGAAACAGACAAAATTATTCTAAATTTTGTTTCAAATATATTCCCAACGATGACTATTCCAAATTACAACAAAATAAATGGCAGTTTCACTAGCATTGTCAACAGGACGATGTGTTCAATCACCATCCTTTATATAGAATGTATGAAATCGTAACCAATTGCGCAGTAATTTCTAATAGATTATACATTTGCCGGGAACAGTAACTTTTGTCATACAAGCATATAAGTTGTAAGGCGTTTGTTGCCTTTACTTTCGATCAGAAGCAAAGTTTGAACTTTTTTGTCATGAAAAGAAAACCTTGTACATAATAAGAGCATCTCGTTAGAAGGTAGATAGATCAAAAGGATTATATGTGACAGTTGAATAAACACTGCGATTTTCTCTGCATACTTGTGATGCATAAACCTTAGCAGCTTACTTACGGAGTCTTCTATTGACCTTATCAAATAAGCTGCCGGATAATATGAGTACTATTTTACTAAAGCGGTGTAGGATTCTAACTAAATTATGTTAAATCATAATTTATATTATACAATTGTTATTAAAATATTACATATATGTGTTGCCCATATAAATATTTTTACTCTGAGGAACATGAAAATTTCGCAAAAGCTCTAAACATCTACCTTGTGAATTATATAAATCTCGAGGATGCAACGGCGAAGTATAATTGATGGTTAAACAAACTTACCAAGTGAAGTTTGACCGTAATTATACAAGCCGTTGCATCCGAAGAGATTTATACTAATAACCCACCCGTGCCCTAATTTGTTGTCACAAACCCTTACAAATATTAAGTACCTACTAGTAGTTTTATTTTTCCTGTTTTGTGGCCTTAAGATTTTGCGAAATTTTGTTGTCTCTAAATCAAATGAGGTGACAGAGCTTAGTGGCGCCCTCTAGGGCGGGAGTTGTAAATAAGTCATTTTGTGCTTTTTATTTTTGACAGCTCTAAAATTGTGCTTGATGCCCAGCTCATGGAGTGGAACTACCTTGTGAATTATATAAATCTCTTCGGATGCAACGGCTTGTATAATTACGGTCAAACTTCACTTGGTAAGTTTGTTTAACCATCAATTATCCTACGGAGTTGAAATTTTGCATACTTGTCAAAGTTCGATGACAATACAATAGTATGGTGCTGACCAGCTGATCTGATGTTTGAGACAGAAGTCGGGCAATGGAACTCTTTGACGGATAATCGTACACTACTAGTGTTTGGGCTCATTTTAATCTGCTCGCGGTTCCAAATACGAATTTGTTACGGAAAAATATATTTTCAAAAAAAATCGATCCCTGCCCGAAGAATACAATTATTCTTCTTCCTAATTATTTAAAGGCTAAATTATTGATACGATAAAAATAAGTTGAAAATAGATGATGCATTCTACTAAAAAATTATCCCTAGGCCCATAATAGCGAGCTACTCCAACAACTTGATAACTTAAGGAATATGTTAGGTATATACCTGTAAGGATAGCTATAAGAAGAAATAAATAAATAAATGTTAAGCCGTCTCCATAACTCCAACCGTTTTACAACTCTTTCAACTAAGAAATGTGTAACTTACAAAATGCAACAAAGGCGAAACTTCAGTACCCGCAAATTTGGCCATTCCTTGTGGAAGTTCGTCGAGGAGCAAATTAGTGGGCGGGAAGAAATGGCGCTTGCGTCCGACCGACCGGCGGCGTTATAGTTAGTTCCGGTCGCTAGCGTCGCGTTAAATTCAACATCTTTGAATTGATAGATAATATTCCGTAGCAAGTTATGACTTCTTCTCGTAGCAAAGGTTTTCTTATTTTTTTATGGAACTGAGTGATGAGACGAGTAAGTCGTTCCCCTGATGGTAAGCGTCACGCCTGCTCATAAAAACTGCAGTGCCACCCAGAATTTCTAATACAATAAAAAGCACTACGTAGCACTGCATTGCGTTCATCACCTCGAGACATCAGATATTAAGTGTAATTTATGCCCAGTAATTTCGCTGGCTACAATACCCTTCAAACCGGAACACAGTTATGCTTGCGCGCTACTGCCTGGCGGCAGAATAACTGGCAAAGCTGTGGTACCAACTGAGACAGCCTACCGCATAGAGAGGCCTTCCACGAGGTTATGTTAGTAGAAAAAGTGTAGGGCTACGCTTTCTACTGAGAGAAAGAATGAGAAAGAGAGATAGAAAGCTAATTAGAGGTAAAGAGAGAGTGAGAGAGAGTATGGGGCATAATGTGGGTCCGGCACTTTTTGGGCTCGGGGTAATGTTTCGGCGTATAAGCCAAATTTCCTTGAATTGTAGTTTTGCTAAGTGCTTCCTTACGATATTTTCGTTTGCCGTTTTAAATACTCTGTTGATTGTTAGGAAATTCCAACTCCAATTGTTTTCATTTATAAACGACGACTGTATCCAGCTCTCACCTGGAAAAACGTATTATCTGTCACACTAAAACCCAGTATTTCTAAGCGCCGCGACATCCGGTATTCGTTAATTCCCTGTGTTTGCGCTCCTCTCACGGTGGCGGCGATGTATTCGTTGTATTAGATTAAGTGAATTTGTTCTCCAGCTACCCTCATTTTGTGCGCGTATGGAGCGTGTTTATACTCTGCGTCCATTAGTAGACAAAACATTACATGTGTTATGTTAATCTAGTTTTGGTGCTCTTGTTTTGATGTTTTTCTATATAATATGAAAAAAATACTGCTTTAGCTGAAGTTATTGTTTTTAGTGAGGTAGTAAACGCCACGCCACGCCTGTGCCCCCCAGAATTTTGAATGTTAGTCTTAAACAAATCACGGTATGTTTTATCGAAGAGATAAAAATGTACAAAAAAATATAAAGATAAATAATTTAAAAAAATGACTTTGTGGCCATGTCATATTTTTACATTTTATAGTTCCAAAGAAGCAGAGTCCAACTTTCAAATCTAAAATGCCGAGTAATTTATTGGTGACAGTATCTTTGAAAACGATAAATAATAATTTGTATATTGTTTTTTTTATTTAAACAAGGTTATTCCGAAAGAAAAAGTTCGACCGCCGGCTGGGGCTTCACCCCGCATCTCAATCTTCCCTCAGCGCGGGAAACGCTCTACCAATTGAGCTACGGTGGTCACCAACTCGAGTGTCGAATAATTTGTTCCATTTTTTTATTTAACTGAGTGATGGAACGAACAACTCGTTCGCCTGGTGGTAAGCGCCAAGCCTGCCAATAACAATTGCAGTGCCACCAACAAGTTTTAATGCCCAAAAAAGCGTTACATTACAGTCATCACCCGGAGACATCGATGTTAAGTCTCATGCTCAGTAATTTCGCTCGCGACAAAAACCTACTAAATGCAAAGAAAACTAAATATCTAAATGGCTACAAAATTTGTTTCATGAAAATATACCTGTATATTGTAACTCTTTTTTTCAACATGCAAATGCCTTTATTACCGAAAACAACTCTACACTCTACTTACTAAAAGCAGCACTTACTTATATTGTAACTTGTACACATTTGTTCGTTACACCAGGCCTAGCGCACTCCGCACTGTAGGTAAGAAGCTACAAGTATACAGCCGGACACCGACAGCGGGTCGCGCGTCGTTAGACGTGCCGCGGCAGAAGAGATAGGAGCTATGCGATAGAAAGAGACGCGCTCTGTAGATTAACATGACTGGTAGGTATGCAGCGCTACGTGAGCTGAATTGAATTTTATTGCGTCATAGCAAGAGTCGCTATTTGTTTAAATTTCTTTTCGGAGCGATACTTCTGACCCTAAGTATTCTGTGGTTATACTGCTTCGGGCTTGTCTAGAAAAATCACAACAACGCCCATTGTGATATGTACCTGGAGTTTTCGATAGCCAAGCTCAAACCTGCTATAATATGCACTAACGATTAATGAAACTAGACTTGAAACTCTCACAGAGGCGTCACGCCCATACGAGGTGTGCTCTCCGCCCAACTATGCGGCTAATAACCGCGCGAGTATTTATGACTCGCCGCAGACTCGCGTAATTGCAACTTATTGTGATTTGTGGCCTGTCTTAAACTTATATGGTCCACGTCTGGCCAAGGTGGCACACGTGTTTTGATATAGATTTTCCTTCGTTAATTGCGCGCAACATGCGTATAAGTGTTTTTTAGGGTTCCGTACCCAAAGGGTAAAACGGGACCTTATTACTAAGACTCCGCTGTCCGTGCTTCTGTCTATCGTCTGTCTGTCTGTCTGTCTATCCATCTGTCACAAAGATAAACCGTGATAGTTAGACAGTTGAAATTTTCACTGATGATGTATTTCTGTTGCCGCTAAAACAACGAATACTAAAAAAC
This sequence comes from Petrophora chlorosata, assembly GCA_951640565.1. Taxonomy (NCBI): domain Eukaryota; kingdom Metazoa; phylum Arthropoda; class Insecta; order Lepidoptera; family Geometridae; genus Petrophora; species Petrophora chlorosata. The sequence continues at coordinate 13,354,667 of OX621201.1, read as the reverse complement.
AAAATAAAATAAATATTTAACGGCGCCCCCATTCAACAAACGTGATTTTTTTGCCGTTTTATAGATAGTGGTACGGAACCCTTCGTGCGCGAGTTCGACTCGCACTTGGCCGGTAATTGCCTGACAAGATGCAAGGCAGTTAAAGGTAAAGAATAAACATGTACAAAGCATGGCAAATTCAGTAAGTAACCGAAGTAGTTAGCATCACAGAAACGCATCACAGCAACCACGTCACAGAATACTTAAACCAAGTTACTTCTTAGATTGTTACGTTCTTAGGTAATCCCCCTAAAATACACATCTTTATATCATCTGTATAGCTGAAAATCAGCCTTGCGTGGGTTGTTGACTTTAGCAGCTCAGTGCTGAGCCTCCCCCTTTTGCTGCTGTTTTTGTATTGTTGTACTGATAAATGTTGTGTTACTCTTAATTCTATGTGTACAGTTTGACGATAAATATTTTTTCCATTCTAAGAAAAGAAAGAAAGAAAACCCATTTATTCGGCACACAAACAAGAAATTATAAATATAACTTAAATAATATATATATGTGCTGAATGGGCTCAGCTCAGCATAAAATGACCAGAGTTGTACACTACTCGGCGCTGATTTTCAGCTGATACCCGTTTTGCTATAGGATCAGTGAAAAATGACTGATTATCCATAAAATTATCACACATTTAAAATAATATATATAATAAACATACAATATATAATATATATAATATGAAAAAATAAAAAATGAGTAAAATGTACATACATAAATAATAATTATAATAGTAACAAATATATACTTACAGAAACATACAATGCAAAAAATAAAAAAGACTCGGTGAAATGCTTACATACTCAAAGCTTAATGCTAAATACACCCGTAGCATAGCCGTAAGGGGCCAATCACACGAGGAGAAAAAAAGGAAGCGAAAGATGGAGGGGAGAGAAATGTAGATGAGATAGAAATGATGGTGAGTTGAAAAAAATTTAGGAAGAAGGGTAACTCCCGTTTATAGGAACGACATTTCAATGTTTCCGTGCTGCGTTTGTTCATCGACCAAGTATTTTTTAAGTTTTGATCTAAGAGTATTTAAATTATTTAACCTTCTACTATACATCATTCTACTCTATATTCACAATAGAAGCTTTTCAAGGCTTGTCTTTCATTAATATTATCATCATCACTAGCTCTATTTATCCCACTGCTGTGGCTGGCTGGCTATATTTCCAGAACCTCAAATCAAAACCAAACCTCATTCATTATACGTACTGCTAAGAATTGGAATTCTCTACCAGAATACTTATTTCTTTCTAATTACTATCTGGGTCTCTTTAAGACAAGAGTGAATAGACACCTCATGGGCGAACGTGCTCCACCTTAGACCGCAACTACGCTTACTATCAGGTGAGTTGTTGTCATACGTGAGCCCATTTAAACATAAAAAAGACATCGCAATGTGCCAAACTCATAAGATACAAATCTTGAGGGATTTTGTCGCCTTTGTCCTTATAAACTAAACTAATTTAGGTCCTAGCACTGCCGTCTCTTGTAACGTTCGACAAGACGTGTTTAATTCAGTAGTGCTGTCTCGTTTCATTACAATACGAACTTTTCCTGTAAAAGCTGACGGTTACTGATTCCTACAGGGAATGCCAATGGAGTAACAGAAGTACGCGGGATAAACAATTACTGTACCTTGTTCTCTTCACTTAAAGTGGGAGTCAACGACAGTTAGGGACATTTTGTTTGACTTGTTTCCGAATTGTTCAATGAAGACTACGCAAAGACAGAATACTAGCTGCGCCCCGCGGTTTCCCGGGATTAAAAGTATCCTATATTCTTTTCCAGAACCTAAACCACTAACAAACAAAATTTCATCAAAATCCGTTTAGTAGTTTTTGTGTGATTGAGTAACAAACATCCATCCATCCGTCCGTCCGTCCGTTCGTCTGTTCATCCATACATCCGTCCATCCATCCATCTGTCGATCCGTCCATCCGTCCATCCGCCCATCCGTCCATCCGTCCATCCGTCCATCCGTCCATCCGTCCATCCGTCCATCCGTCCATCCGTCCATCCGTCCATCCGTCCATCCGTCCATCCGTCCATCCGTCCATCCATCCATCGGTCCATTCATCCCTCCTCACAAACTTTCGCATTAATAATATTAGTGGGGTTCTTATATAAAAGTACATATAATAATAGAATAAATAAAAGTACGGTCCATATATTAATTATTATTTCTCTTTTATTCAAATACCATTACTATCAGATACAATCATTACAATTTACACCCACATATATTTCCACCTGTCCTCACCCGATCTAAGGTCAATATTATGTAAGTGAAGTCAGTTGTAAATCTTAGCACAGTCTCACTTTATATAATAACGCACGTGTTTTTAAAGCGGGTCCGCTGACATCGTGATTCTGTTTCAGTTTTGGTTCTCAACACATTTAAGTTATTTCGAACAAAGGATTTATGTTAGCCGTGACCTTAAGGTGGCTGTTCTACCAAAGCTTTGGGGAATGCAGCGGGTCTTGCGAGGAAAATGAAACAAATGGAATTGCTCAAAATCCTTAGCTTTTTGCCTAAAAAAGCGACTATGATTTTTTTGTTACAATATGTCCACACAACCAGCCTTAGGTAGAGTGATAACCTCTATGTATACGCAGAAACTGCTTACTAAGGTTGTAGGTCTCTTTGAGGCCGTTTCGGTTGGTGTCACCACCGCTTTGGTAGTTATTTGCCGCCAAGCAGCGCAAGCATAAATGTGTTCCGGTTTGAAGGACATTGTAGCCAGCAAACTACTGGGCATTATAAGACTTAGAGCTATAAATGCCACTTAAATATACAGCAAACCCAAACTTTATTTCATGACCCTACAACTATTGCTATCCTTTTTCTTCTCGTAAGCGCAAACGAACAACAGCCTTACCTGGCAAGTATAGAGAATTCAATTTGAGTATCGACGGTCGACTCCTGTAAATGACCCACTTTAGACACCGCATCTACCAATACTGCGCTCGGGTGACTCCGGCCGCTTGCCACCCCTGCTCCGAGAGCGCGTCTCACAATAAAACAGCTCGTTGTATGAAGATCGGCCGATAGCCCATGCCCCTCCATTGCTTCGATACGCGTAGTGAAAAGCAGTATGCAATGTTCTCGCAAAACTTCCTTGTTCAGGGCCCCAATTCACAATGACAACTTGGCGATTCTTTGCTTCGAAATCACGTCGATTCCTTCGTTAATAAACGACATCTCTATGACGCATTCATATATTTGTATATATGTTTCTCTTTGACGCGTCATAGAGAATACGAGGTCACGTCAATTCCTTCATTGATAAACGACATCTTCGCAGATGTCGTTTATCAATGAAGGAATTGACGTGACCTCGCAGCAAGGAATCGCTAAGTTGTCATAGTGAATTAGGACCCTGCTTGTGTGCTTGTACAATACATTCTACTAATATTATAAATGCAAAAGTTTGTAAGGATAGATGGATGGATGCGTGCTACTTCATCACGCAAAACAACTTCTTTTTCATTATTGGCTTGCGTTTGACCACTATATCACCTGATGGTAAGCGACGACGTAGCACGCTTGCCAAGATAGTACCCGTCACTCGTGACTTGAAAACTCCTAAATTGCATCTATCGTGAAAGACTGACCCCGGTACTACTGAACGGATTTTCGAATTGAAATTTAGTATATATGTATTTTAGGCCCTGAAAAAGGGACTAATACTACACTTAAAATAAATCAATTTTGAGTACTCTATTGACTGATCATTCAGCAAAACGTGAGACTTGTTATACTGTATTCCTTTTGTACGAATTTCGATTATACCTAGTTTATTTGAGTGGAAAGGAATCAATTTGACTCGAATATTGTGACGTTGAGTGTTTGTTGAGTAATATTGAGTGACGTGCTCAATACATTTCAATCAATGTATGTAATATTTTATTTTAAAATAAATATAATACAAATATAAGTACATATTCTGTTGTCTCAGTAAACTCCGACACAAGGGTTGGCCACACACCCACACGAGAGAAGAGAAGAAGTAAACAGGTTTTTCTTTTTCTCTTTTCTTTATTTTGTTAGTTTTTTTTTTTTAACGCCTTATTGATCTATGTTTGGCCACTATCTCGGCTGATGTGAAGCGATGATGTGGCTTAAGATGGAGCACATAGATCTAGTGAGAGACGGCAGTTGAGCGGCTGCTCAGACCCGTCTCCCCGATGGTTCACCGAACATCATCCCGAAATACGACTAGGTCGCTTGACGGCATGGCTTTGTTCGGTGGGTGGTATTACAACCACGGCCAGAGCCTACCACTCCAAAGCGCGTAATATTATAAGTAATTATAATTTGTGGTTGTCACATACATGTTTTTTTCTTTCTTTCTTTTTTTACAAGATAACATTACCGAAACGCCCACTGACCGTCAGATCACAAATCACAATGTCCCTAATGAAAGAAATAAAAAGACGTTTATTTGCATCAACTTATTACACATGACATAGAAAAAAAAAAACAGATAACAGAAAAACCATTAAAAGAGTAACATATTAAATAAAAGAAATGCGGCATACACGAATAGTGATAATGGAACAAAAAACGTACCAGAAAAAAAATCTCAGAATCCCCGCCAGTAGGGACGGTTAGTGGGGAATGGAGATATCGAATATTCAGCAGATTCGGATTTTCTGTAGTTTAAAAAAAAAGTGCACTGAAGGGTTTTAATGCAAAAAGTAGTCTCTTCATTTCTCTTCTAAGGTACCAATCAGAATGAAAGTGTATCGACGTATAAGATGACTTTAATTCTCAATTAACAAAAAAATATTTCGTTTTAATAAATGTTCGTTTATGCTTCTTTTTCGTAACACGTTAATTAAATAATTATTTTTATGTTAACCACGAACTATTGCCCAATATTAATCTTAGCTGTTTAAATTCACTCGCGGCGCTACACGCCAATTTAACGAGCCACGTGTTTGGTGCTTAGGGCAAATGCAACATTCATTGGCCACCTGCCCTCGATCTATAGCGGGGACATGACCGTAATGTATTAGCTAAAGAACGACGTAGATAAATATGAGACGCATATAAGAGACAGGCTTAGCTTAGTGATTGTATCCGTGTTATTTTTTTATGGGTAATGATGACATGAGCTGGTCGTTCACCTGATGGTAAGCGCCACGCCTACCGATAACAATTCCAGTGCCACCCAGAACTTTTAATACCATAAAAAGCACTGCGTAGCACTGCATCTTCACCCCGAGACATCAGATAGTAAGTCTCATATGCTAAGTAATTTCGCTAGCTACGATGCCCTTCAAACCGAAACACAGTAATGCTTGAGCACTACTTGGCGGCAGAATAACTGGCAGAGCTGTGGTCCCTACCCAAACGGGCTCCCGCATACGAGAGACCTACCACAAGTGATGTTTTAGATTAAAATCGTGATAAATGCGATAACTGGTGGTAGGTTTCTCGTACGCGAGAAGTCGCCTGGGTAGGTACTACCGCTTTGCTAGTTATTCAGCCGCCAAGCAGTAGTGCGCAAGCATTAATTGTCTCAGGGTGACGAGCGCAGTGCAGCGCCGTGCAGGATTTTTCAAAACAAAGTTCTGGTGGTTCTGTTATTGTTATGAACTGGCGTATTGCTTACCATAAGGCGAACGACCAGCTCGTCTCGTCAGTCAGTTACATAAAAAAATACTCACATAGAGACATCGAGTATTATACCCATGTAGAGATAGTCTGCTTCATCATCATCAGCACATTAAATTCCCACTGCACGGATGGACACGGTCCTTCTCTCATAGAGAGAGTAAGAACTGTCAAATTCACAAATGCCTAGACTGCTTATTTCTCCTTGATACAAAACCCGTTTCTGTGCCTCTAAGTGTTTTATTGTCTGCAGAGGGCTTCAATTTGTTTTGAACCAATGTGTGTAAGATTTTTAATAGAAGTGTTCCTCTATACAACCTAACAACGACTAGGATGCCACGGCTATGAGCTAACTCTTACCACAGAATACTAAGGGATAGAATCATCACTCCGCAAAGAAATTTAAACAAATAGCGACTCTTGCTATGACGCAATAAAATTCAATTCAGCTCGCGTAGCGCTGCATACCTACCAGTCATAGTAACCTTTAGAACGCCTCTCTTTCTATCGCATAGCTCTTATCTCTTCTGACGCGGCACGTGTAACGCGCGACCCGCCGTCGTCGGTGTCCGGCTATGTACTTGTAGCTTCGTACCTACAGTGCGGAGTGCGTTCTAACTATAATTATCTTCTATATTTTCCTAAAGTGTGTCTGTTAGTTTCTTTATTACTACCACTACGAATCGAACCTATTTAAATGTTAGATCCATGTCTTGTAAAAAAACATACCTATTGTAAAAACATAACGTACTCCCCTTCAGGGAAAACCTAGCAGTTCTTAATTTCAATTTTTTTTTCAATTTATTTATTCATCTTTTGACATTTCATAATGTTCTTAGATATGTCATAATGTACAAAAATAGTAATATTTAATTACAAATAATGATTTATCGGCAAAAGCCTCGTCAATACATGTATATATAGAAATTATTAATAATTCAATTACAAAATAATGATTTATCGGCAAAAGCCTCGTCAATACAGTAAAAGCTTTTATTAATAAGATGTTTTTTTATGTAAGGCATAAGTTCATTATTGCTCATGTTTCTTTTTTCCATAGGTATTTTATTATAAAGTTTAACACAAACACACTTAGAGAGCTATAAACCTAATTCCATGCGAATGAAGTCGCAGGTGCCAGCTTTCATTTAATGGCATGTTTACACTATATTACACTGAGACATGAAGAGTTAACTATTTACTATTTATTGATAAACGATAAAATGGTACAGTTCCAAGTAATGTTTTGTAAAATCAATTGAGAACGACAGCAAAATTGCCTTTGTAAAGAACTTTCAAAACGTCTAGACCTGAAATCGAACCTTCTATTGTGAATTTATAAAGCTCGTAAAACGCAGAAAGGATTGCTCTCTACGAGGCTGGCGGTATGGGCTTTCAGAATTCTAGGAGCGGTACCTATGTTGTTAGAAACCACTTTAGGCAAGCATAGCCCGAAATAATATTAAAACTATACCTTAAGTGCCTGCCTCCGCCGACGTCAGACTTTTTGTAGGTCCGATAGTCGGTCCGTTTTTTTCACCCGACATTTGTCTCTGATTTTGTAACCGAATTTTTGTAGGATGTATGATTTTCAAAAAAATCGGTGACCACCACCAGTGGCTGAGAACAACATTTATAGCTTACATAACTCAAGTCCTTAATATAAACAATCTCTATATATCATCCTATACCTCTAGATAGAACCGGTAGTTTGGGCCTTGCTCCGCTGCCGGCGACACTCTAGGTTTAGGCTTTTTATAGCATTTTTGTATATATTATAGAAATATTGTAAAAACCTATACTTAAGGAGAAAAATAAATATCCGAATATATAATATAATAATACTGGAAACTGGAATTGGACTGGACTGGAAGAGATTGCTTTCAGCGATAAGTCCGCCCGTTGTTTTATCGTCTGTAAGAATATTTCGTGTACCTCGTTAATTTCTTGTTTGATGTACAATAAAAAATTAATTATTATTATGTCGCTCTTTCTCACGGGTTATACACCCGGTCCTTTGGAAGGCTTGCGCGGGGACATGAGTCCAACACGTAGAGGCCTCTTAGAGCATTTAATTTAGATATGTAATGGGCAACACTTATCGGCGGCTGTCTCTAAGTGCATCATTAGAAGATACAATCAAAGACAGCCCCCGATAAGTGCGAGGACTATTATTGAAGATATAAAAATTACTTATGATTGGGCTATTGAGGTGAATTTTTAATGGATATGGCTGGTCTATGATATGAGACCTCGGCACCTGCCAGTTCCGCCTCATAAGAAAATATTTTGGCAGGTGGTGACTCGCCATCCACTAAACGGGCCCCCTATAAGGGCCGCCGTTCATTGGCGACGAGAGGGGCAAGGTTGGTGTGGGTGGCTAAAGGGTTTCGAGAGGTGTGCTGCAGTTTCACTTAAACGCTACTCCCGGCGTTACGCCCTTTAACACTTCCACCCTAGGAGCTTAGTTCTTAGCTCATGCATCTCCACCCCCAGACGGCCAGTTAAGGCAAGCCGGGGGTCAGGGGTCTCATTTAGCCCCAGGGAGAATCTCGGGGTAAGGCTCAGTGTATTATTATTAATAATAATATATAAAACCACTAGATATATATAACTAGAGATGCATTGATCTCCTGTCGTGTTTACAAAATGTATCGTAGCTCAGGTAAAGTAAAAAAAACTAGTAAAAGCTTACCGACTCACAAGCACTTCAGTAAGTGCCTACCACCCTTTTCTTAAGCCTTTTTCTCTATTATAAAAATACACGCTTCTTTTCGGAAAATATAAAAATACACAGATGAAATCCCAAGGCTCCCGCATCAATATCTAAATTACTAATCAGTATATGGAAAAGCGTCCCAGGCCGGGAGTTCTCTTACAAAACATATGTATGAATCGACTAATGTATATTTAAGGGGATATAAAATATAGTCATAAAAGTCGTATCTGATATTCTATCAAATATCGATATGGAATATTGGAGGGAACAGACGCGAGTATGTTTGGAACGCTCCGGACATTCCGTGTGTTTGAAATTTGAAGTTATTTATATTTTACTCTTTTTAATATGAGTAAGTGGGGTGTACCTAGTGCATTGAGGAATGACACTATAGAGTCCTCGACAGCGTAACACTTTTGGAAAGCAATAGTTTTTTGACAGTAATTTTGGAGTGTTTACCATACCTATGAAAAATTCTCCCATTCGCTTGAATGAAAATATAACGTGTTCTGCGTTGCATTGCAGCCACTATAACTTCAGAAGTTCGTGGTTGGTCTGTAAAAGGTAGGACATCTGTACTATTCTGTACCCCAGAGTGAAGAATAGGGAAATAGGGAATATGCATATGTTGTCGAAAAATCTAGAAATTACTTTTTATGATAGACTCCTGTAAACAGATCAAAAGGTGAAGGTCTCTTTTAGGTGGCCGAGTAATGAATACATTCTAGCGTGGCCACAGAATAATAGTATAGATTTCGTATATAGGTACACCTTTTACAGACCAACTACCTACGACTTTCTGAAGCTATAGTGGCGGCGATACAACTCAGAGCTCGAATGACATTGCGGTAACTACATTTCCTTACGGTATGCTTCTTATGCAATCATTAATATTTTGTTGTTAACCAGGTTTTATCTAGGATTAAACCAGTCAGGTAAATAAAATAATCAAATAAAATATATGACACATTTATACAATATACATACATTAATTATTTCCATACAGGTAAAATTTACAATAGAAGAACTAGTATTTTGACATAATTTACAAGACTGCAGCACAACTGATACTTAGGATATAGGTAGATAGATAAACACAATGTTAAAAAAAAACACTTGAAGTATTCTAAATAGCATAGTGTCTCAGTTAAATGTCATACTGTCGGAGTAGATCACAGACGTACTTATGAAAGTCAATTATTACATTGACCATACCACCGTATTGGATAGCACTAACTATACATAACTGTCAATTCACTACACTAACCCGAAACGGTTTGTCCTTTTGTGTCCTGAACAGCCTTGACGTTCACATGATGATGAAGTCTACGTTCATGAACTCGTTCTCACTATGTGGCGTTAATTAGGATTAGAAATCCGAGATTCGTTGCTTACATTTTTATTGTAGGATTGTGATCCATTAATGGAATTGGATGATTGGCCATAGTGATCGACAGCAAGGACCTGTAAGATAAATTTATTACACAAAATAAGAACTTATTTACAACATATGTTCTTACATAAGAGGCGAATGCCTTTACTATTAAAACAATTCTACTCTCTTCTTACTTAACTTTAACTTTTTAATTTCAAATTAAATAAAAACTATAATCATTAACTACTTTTATTACCTATATCTTAATTAAATGGTTTAAGAATGCACAATTTTAATACATTTAACATTTTACACAAATATGCAATTTGTTACCCGACGTAATGGGAACTGAAATGTTTATACGATGGCCACACTGACACACGAAACTGGTCAATGTTGTTTTAACAAAATAACACCGAAAACTGAATATATCAAGCCAAATGCAGGTTCTAATTGTCGAACCCGATGTATAGTTACATCCACATAAATTATAGTTACCGAAAAACATCAATAAACACAAGAAAAACACAAACGTTTGAAAACTTAATCTTTCAGTACAATTTTCACTTCACCATGAATGGAACACCCGAATATTTTTTCACATTTAATTCTAAATTGTTTCTAGTACACATTCACAAAGATTCACTAAAAAATAATAAAAAATACCACAACACAAATTAAAGAACCACAAGCCGACCCTGCCGGGCCACTATTTTGACTTAACATGTCATGGCCAATGTTAAGAAAATGGGTTACACGATAGAGACAATATGATAATAGTTCTACCTCGTTCTTTATAAGAGCCTGTTGTATAGCGCTATCCTTTTTTAGGTCGGAAAACTTCGTAATTATCCCTCTATAGTGTAAGACCTCAATGACCTAGTGCGACTTTCTATCCGGCCAGTGTCATTTCACGCAAAATGGATGAAAATATCGTAAACTACATGCTGAAGCACCACTACAAGTATACTTACCTATCTTCGTACCATATATTACTAGATTCTAGGGAGATGAGTGCTGTTAATAATGACGTGATGGGCAGAGCGAGTCACTGGCCTGAAGTGAAACGTCAAACTTGTTCATTTTAATTTTACCGTATCCTTAAACTTACTTAAGTTACTGAAATTTTAAGTTGGGGAGACGGGTCTGAGCAGCCGCTCAACTGCCGTCTCTCTCTAGATATATGTGCTCCATCTTAGGCCACATCATCGCTTCACATCAGGCGAGATAGTGGCCAAACATAGATCTATTAAGGGTAAAAAAACTTGTAACGTTACGGAGGTCCCCCGGCTAGCTCAACCTATGGACCTCCGCACGTACAGTACCTTTCTGGGAGAGAGAGAGGGACTGGAAGCTGTAATAAAATGATGTTAATTTGGTGATACTTTTAATACAGTATATAAAACAGTGCTGCTGAGGAAAAGATCTTCTGGGTAATGAAAATTGTCGATAGAGAGAAATGAGAACGTATACTTGGTCGATAGGCTTCTTCTGCCTGTCGAAGAGGGTAAATGAGAACGTAGTACTTTGTCCTTGTCGATAGGCTTCTTCTGCCTGTCGAAGAAGGTAAATGAGAACGTAGAACTTTGTCCTGGGTTTGTCCTTCTCCCGAGAAACTGGAAGTTTGTCCTTCTCTTAATCCAGGGGACGTTCGACGGCGGTGAGTGGGCCTTTGTTCGGGCCACCAACCTGTGATACCTCACAACAACGGAGCCACAAAAATAATATGGTTTTCCACCTTTAACAAATCGTGAGAGCACCTTTCTCTCTCCAAGCTCAAGTTCAAGTCCCGGTTTTCCTCTTTTTTCCGTTCTCTGTCAGTTTATCCAATTTTGAATTCTGTTTTCTTTTTCAAGGCAATAAAAGTAGGTCCATTAGATATAAATAAGAAATAGGTTTGATGAGTCATGAAAAATGAATGAAGATGATATGTAACACTACATTATCCCCCCAACCAAGATAAAATTTTGAACGCAGAGAGAAAATTTTGAGGTTATGGAACATATACTTCCCCATTCGAACCAATCACCAACCTAACAGAACATCGTCATCCACCCATTCATACATCTCTCAATTCACAACATTCAAATTCACACAAACATATACTCGCCTAACAAAAGTATGGGTTTGGGCTCACGACTATACTTAAGATCCAATGGCCCAAACTCAAAGAAGAAATGTCCCTAATGACCCGAAAGCTTATTTTTAGGGTGTCGGTCAACTGCACCACATACTGAAAACCCAATAAAAAAAATAAAAGAAAATAAAACAATTTAGACATTACGTGACCTTATGAGCTTATTTTAGGAGTCGGCCCACTGCTCCAATAATGTAGGTACCCTAACCCTAACCTAACCATAAACAAAAACAAAAAAAAAGTTAGTAAAAAAAAAACCAAAAGAAAAATCCAAGTTTGAAGTGAATGAAGTGAAATGAGGCGAAACAAAAACATAAGAAAGTACATAAAAAAAAAAATTTACAAAGTAAAAGAACAAATTTCAAATTAAAGCCAAAGTGTACAACGCATAAATAACAAAGAATTTTGAATTAAGTCCTAAAACAAAGATTAACAAAAGAAGAACAATATAAATTTTAAACAATTTCATTAAAAGGTAAAAAACTCATTTAAAATCCTTCACATGCCATTTTGCTCTAGTCCCATTCTCATCTTCCAGAATGAATACCAGAGGCGACAGCTTCTCAACAATTTTAGATTTTAAAAATTTAGGGCATAATTTTGCTGAAAAATAAGCACCAGCATTGCTTAGTGCAAAGTTTTTCCGCCACACAATGTCACCGACATTATATTCGTAATTAGCTCGACGAGTTTTGTAATATATTGAGTTTTTAGCATGTGCCAAATACAAGTTATATTCGACTTTATCGAAAATATACGCTAATAAGCCAACGATAATACCATAGATATATCTCATCTAAATTATCACAATTTGTGTACAGACTTCCACATGATACCAACTTGCGACCTAACACTAATTGATCATCCCAAGTTCTGTGGTCCTCACCAACCATAGGAGCTAGCACAGACATCGTTCTGGAGGAGAAACACCAGAAACAAAATAAAAATAAAAATTTGTCTGACTTGGAGAGTTCTGAATTTACGAAAGTAAAAATGTTGTAAAAATAATGTTTTGAAAAAGATATAATAATAAAACCCTTTAAAAACCCCTAATATAATATATAAACGGTCTGAGGCTTATTTTAAGAGTCCCGAATCCCGCTCTGACAGGATCAGTGAGTTGACTGGACAGGACCGAGAGCCAACTTACACCATCACCTCATAAATAGATACAAAAACAATATTAACGGACTAAGGCTTATTTTGAGAGTCCCGAACCCCGCTCTGTCAGGATCCAGTTGACTGGACAAGTACCGAGAGTCAACTAGCACTATCAGATAAACAAAATCTAGTTAATTGACTGGACAGTTACCGAGAGTCAACTAGCACCATCACATAAACATATGCATGATTATGCATATTAACGGCATATGCATATTAATAATATTAACGGACTAAGGCTTATTTTTAGAGTCCCGAATCCCGCTCTGTTAAGATCCCGTTAGTTGACTGGACAGTTACCGAGAATCAACTAACAGTATCACATCAATATAATACCTATTAACGGCATATGCATATTAATAATATTAACGGACTAAGGCTTATTTTTAGAGTCCCGAACCCCGCTCTGTTAAGATCCCGTTATTTAACTTAACGGCATATGCATATTAATAATATTAACGGACTAAGGCTTATTTTTAGAGTCCCGAACCCCGCTCTGTCAGAATCCAGTTGACTGGACAGCTACCGAGGGTCAACTAGAACTATCACCCCTTACATATACATAAACAATATTAACGGACTAAGGCTTATTTTGAGAGTCCCGAACCCCGCTCTGACAGGATCAGTGAGTTGACTGGACAGGACCGAGAGCCAACTTACACCATCACCTCATAAATAGATACAAATAAATATTAACGGACTAAGGCTTATTTTGAGAGTCCCGAACCCCGCTGTCAGGATCCAGTTGACTGGACAAGTACCGAGAGTCAACTAGCACTATCACATAAACAAAATCTAGTTAATTGACTGGACAGTTACCGAGAGTCAACTAGCACCATCACATAAACATATGCATGATTATGCATATTAACGGCATATGCATATTAATAATATTAACGGACTAAGGCTTATTTTTAAAGTCCCAAATCCCGCTCTGTTAAGATCCCGTTAGTTGACTGGACAGGTACCGAGAATCAACTAACAGTATCACATAAACCTAATATTAACGGTCTATGCATATTAATAATATTAACGGACTAAGGCTTATTTTGAGAGTCCCGAACCCCGCTCTGTCAGGATCCAGTTGACTGGACAGATACCGAGAATCAACTAACAGTATCACATAAACCTAATATTAACGGTCTACGCATATTAATAATATTAACGGACTAAGGCTTATTTTGAGAGTCCCGAACCCCGCTCTGTTAAAGTCCCGTTAGTTGACTGGACAGGTACCGAGAATCAACTAACAGTATCACATAAACCTAATATTAACGGTCTAGGCATATTAATAATATTAACGGACTAAGGCTTATTTTGAGAGTCCCAAATCCCGCTCTGTTAAGATCTCGTTAGTTGACTGGACAGGTACCGAGAGTCAACTAACAGTATCACATTAACATAATACCTATATATGCAATATTAATAATATTTAACGGACTAAGGCTTATTTTTAGAGTCCCGAATCCCGCTCTGTTAAAGTCCCGTTAGTTGACTGGACAGATACCGAGAATCAACTAACAGTGTCACATAAACATAATATTAACGGACTAAGGCTTATATTTAGAGTCCCGAATCCCGCTCTGTTAAAGTCCCGTTAGTTGACTGGACAGATACCGAGAATCAACTAACAGTGTCACATAAACATAATATTAACGGACTAAGGCTTATTTTTAGAGTCCCGAATCCCGCTCTATGTAATATTAATAAAATTAAATACTATACGTAAAATAGATATCCATAGACATACATATAAATTACAGTTAAATAAAAATCTCCAAGTCGAACAAAAATTCAATATGAAACAAAAAGTTTATGAAAGTAAACAAATGATCGAGAATAAAAAAAAATATCTCCCTATTCCTTACCATGAATATCGAAGATAATCTCAAACAGGAATTAATTTATTTAAGGTATAAAATATCATCCACCAAATACTTGAAAGTTCTACAATATTATGTACCTGAATGGTTATTATGAGAGATAAAAATGAACACTTACCAAAATCACGCAGATCGCGTTCAGCAAAACAACAAAAATAATTAAAAAAAACTTTATTTAAATAAAAGCCATTTCGTTTAGAAATTTTCTTTATTTTACTACTTCTACGACATAAGGAAAATATTATTTTGATTAAAACTTCTTGAATATATTCTGCCTTCTTGGAGATATCTACTGCCGCTCGAACTTGTCAACGTGACCGAATGACAATCTTGTGTTGTCACTGGCGAAAAGTCAAACTATATGTAGACAAACAACACCATGAGCATAAACAATAAATTACGTATTATCATCAATTATTTCGAGGAACACTGCACTGGTTTTTTACAAAATTCCATACGAACTACAACTCAAGCTACAGTTCACCAAAAATATGCAACACTCTCACCGCATTTATAATATTGAATCACTGTTAGTAAAATTATCGCACGCAACTATGCAGTTATGCAATAAGGTACAGAAATAACACAATAAATACCCTTAATCACTTTACAATAAACACTGTAAACGATTTTAGTGTACTGCGATCACAATGAGACCAGGCACATTCGAATATCACAGTTAAGATAGGTATTACGATTCACTCAAATAAATAGTAGTCGTAGTCGTCATATGAGGTGGAAATGAATTAGATAAGGTGATTTCACATGGAGTGGAAGTCCGTCTACAAAGTAGTGAAATAGGTACTAACCGATGAAATTTGTATATATTTGCATAAAAGTAAGGCACGTACTAAATCTCAAGTAGGTATCCTTCCTCCGATTAATTGTTCAATGCTGATGCTATATCTGAAAGTAGGCATAAATAAAAAATTAAAGGTTGGAATAAAAGGTTTGAAAAAAGTCTAAACAATAAATTGTGACGCTGTGGTCTTTTAGAATTTTGGGGGTCGTGAGTTCGAGAACAGTTCGGCGCCAATTGTAACGTTACGGAGGTCCCCCGGCTAGCTCAACCTATGGACCTCCGCACGTACAGTACCTTTCTGGGAGAGAGAGAGGGACTGGAAGCTGTAATAAAATGATGTTAATTTGGTGATACTTTTAATACAGTATATAAAACAGTGCTGCTGAGGAAAAGATCTTCTGGGTAATGAAAATTGTCGATAGAGAGAAATGAGAACGTATACTTGGTCGATAGGCTTCTTCTGCCTGTCGAAGAGGGTAAATGAGAACGTAGTACTTTGTCCTTGTCGATAGGCTTCTTCTGCCTGTCGAAGAAGGTAAATGAGAACGTAGAACTTTGTCCTGGGTTTGTCCTTCTCCCGAGAAACTGGAAGTTTGTCCTGGGTTTGTCCTTCTCTTAATCCAGGGGACGTTCGACGGCGGTGAGTGGGCCTTTGTTCGGGCCACCAACCTGTGATACCTCACAACAACGGAGCCACAAAAATAATATGGTTTTCCACCTTTAACAAATCGTGAGAGCACCTTTCTCTCTCCAAGCTCAAGTTCAAGTCCCGGTTTTCCTCTTTTTTCCGTTCTCTGTCAGTTTATCCAATTTTGAATTCTGTTTTCTTTTTCAAGGCAATAAAAGTAGGTCCATTAGATATAAATAAGAAATAGGTTTGATGAGTCATGAAAAATGAATGAAGATGATATGTAACACTACAAACTTACTAAGGGCTGCTTCCGCGATATCATATTTTACTGTCAAATCATCAGCCCATTATGTTCCCACTGCTGGGACATGACCCTTCATTCACAGAGAGTACTATGGGCCACTGGCTTAGTGTGAGTTGGTGGAAGTCACAAATGTCCTTGAATGTTTGTGAGACGACCATTTATAAGGAATTGAGTAATGAGACGAGTGTTCGCCCGATGGTAAGCTCTACGCCTGCTCATAACAATTGCAGTGCTACCTAGAACTTTTAATACAGTCAAAATTACTGCGTAGCATTACGCTCAACTCCCCGAAACATCAGATATTAAGTCTCATATATGCCCAGTAATTTCGCAGGCTACAAACTGGCCCTTCAAACCGGAACACAGTAATGCTTGCGCAGAAAATCGGCTTGTCAATCAGCAATTTGCCAGTTATTTTGCCGCCTAGCAGTAGTAGGCGGCAAATTGCTGATTGACAAGCCGATTTTCTGAAATAGCTCTGTTTTGTTTAATCGTAAAACTAGATCCTCACTCAGTGCTCTCATCACTTCTTTACAACTTCTAAAAATAAACCAGTCCTTTGGGGGAATATGCAGCGCTAATTTCATCTCAATTCCGACGAAACACATTACCTTAATTCCTTAGAACGTGCACTCAACACGAGAAGTTGCGTTTTGTTCTGTGTTTGAGTTGCCGGATACCTCGGGTCTCTAGTGCGCTATTTCATTATTCTTTGGTCTCCAAGTGTTTACACTGTTTACCCTTTTGTAGATCTATCTAGGTCAGGAATTTCGGGCTGAGACTAGGTATTATGGAACAGATTCGTTAAAATCCTAACATAAATTGCAATAACGCTGAAGGGAAAAGACTAAAAGAGTGATGGAAAAGGGTCTGGAATGTTTAAAGATCTCAAATATCTTGAACGTTAAGGCAAATAAACAAGTGTCAGTAAATTTGGCAATGCTAAGTACATATCTATATATCTGTATAGTAGGTATAATTCAGCAAAATTAGTTATGGCCGCCAAAAATTTAACTAAAGGCCCTAGACTATGCAAGTTTCTTACCTGTGAATAACTGGCATGCCGTAATGGTAAGGCAATAATAATTTTAAAGTAATTATTGACATGCGCGTTTATTTTAGTTTCATCATCGTCATCATCATCATCAACCTACATCAGTCCACTGCTAGACATAGGCCTCTCCCATAGCACGCCACTGAGCCTGATCTTCGGCTTTCCTTCTCCAGTCGCAATTTATGTTATTTTAGTTTATATGTGTGCAAGTAAATTATTACATTACCATTATGATATGCAAGAGGCAAGAAACTTGTATAGTTGGAACACTGTCATTGTGTGCTCTTGTAACAGTAATCTTAACTGTGTAGGTACCTATGTATAGCACCGAAAACAAACCGTCAGACATCCGTTCAAAACATGACATTTAAATGCCCTAAATTACTTATCTTTTTAAATGCCCTAAATTACTTTCTGGTATTTTTTTTTTATGTGACTGGATGACGAGACGAGCTGGTCGTTTGCCTGATGATAAGCAATACGCCAACCCATAACAATAACAGCACCATCCAGAACTTTGTTTTGCAAAATCCTGCGCGGCTCTGCACTGCGCTCGTCACCCTGAGACAATTAGCTGTTGAGTCTCATAATGCCCAGTAATTTCGCTGGCTACAATGCCCTTCAAACCGGAACACGGTAATGCTTGCGCACTACTGCTTGGCGGCTGAATAACTGGCAAAGCGGTGGTACCCACCCAGATGGCCTCTCGCACCTGAAAAGAGAAACCTGCCACCAGTAAAAATAAAAGCTTGCTACACCAATGATACTATGTACCTACTAGTATATGTATGTATGCCTGGATTCGCAGACAAATAAATCATTGTATCTATTGGAAAAGGAGCGCCCGCGATTTATGTTCTTAAAGGTTGGCTTTTTAGGTAGGTAACAAGTTACCTGTCACTTTTTGCTCTGTTTTTAGTTAGTTGCAGTTTTGGTCACCGTTTCTGGGCCCCAATTCACTATGACAACTTGGCGAAATCACGTCGATTCCTTGCTTCGAAATCACGTCGATTCCTTCGTTAATATTTAATATAATATTTTGACAGCCTCTGTGGTGTAGTGGTTGTTCAGGTTGGGTCAAATCTCATACACCACTGAGGTTGTGGGTTTGATTCCCGCGACGGGACAAATGTTTGTGCACAGAAAAAAAAAGCGCAAGTATTTGTTTTGTGTCTGGGTGTTGTGGGACCATGGTCCTCATAGGTCCTGGTTCCCTAGATACAGGGAATCCTAGTTAGGGGTGAGGATCTATGTATGTGATCGTTGGGCGTTATTTATTATTTATTTATTAATAAACGACATCTCTATGACGCATTCATATATTTATATATATGACGCGTCATAGAGAATACAAATTTCGCAGATGTCGTTTATTAATGAAGGAATCGACGATTCTTTGGAGCAAGGAATCGCCAAGTTGTCATACTGAATTAGGGCCCAGATTATATTGTGATCCTTAAACACTTTAACACATTAATCACTTGGTGTTAATTATTTGGACAGAATGTCAATTATTGAGACGGAATCCAGCATCGACTGGGCATATAATTTGAGACTTAATATTTGATGTCTCGGGGTGATGAGCGCAATGCAGTGCTACTCAATGCTTTTCATGTCATTGGAAGTTCTGGGTGGCACTGCAAAGTTTATGTGCAGGCGTGGCGCTTACCATCAGGGGAACTACTGGCTCGTCTTATCAATCAGTTCCATAAAAAAAGCATTAGCGCATTTGCCATGATATACTCCTATCAGTTAATGCGGCACTATGTGCCATTCATACGATTTTGCAGCGAAGTTAGTACAAAATATTAAGTTTCGTTCATAAACGTTGTTATTCTAGCATCTTCTTTAGCTAGGCTTATGGCAACCTTCCAGTTACTCATAAAAGGGGTGTTATTTTCTTTCCTGGCAACCTTAAAGGTTTAAGGCGTTCATACGGCTTACCCCGCATTAGTTAAGATTAGGAAGGAGTTTTAATACGGAGCTTTTGTCTGAAAAAAAAACGTGGTGTTAGTAGTTGAGATATTCACTTGAATAACCGTTTGACTTGATAATTGTGTAAAACATTTTTTTTTAATACTAGCAACCGCCCACGACTTCGTTCGCGTCTTCATAATAAAATATATCCTATAGAACTTAGGGATAGTGTAGTTTTCTATCAGTGAAATAATTTTAATAATATTAGTGTACAGTTTATTAGGATCCGCCTTTTTTATATATTTAATTGATCTATGTTTGGCCAATATCTCGCCTGATGTGAAGCGATGATGTGGCCTAAGATGGAGCACATAGATCTAGAGAGACACGGCAGATGAGCGGCTGCTCAGACCCGTCTCCCCGATGGTTCACTGAACATCATCCCGAAACACGACTAGGTCGCTTGACGGCATGGCTTTGTTCGGTGGGTGGTATTACAACCACGGCCAGAGCCTACCACTCCGAAGCGCGTAAGTGGGTTTCATCGCGATGTTTTCCTTCACCGTTTTAGAGCGAGCGTGCAAAATCTGCACTTAACTATAAGTCATTGGTGCAGGGCCGAGTCGGGATTCGAACCCAGGTGCGTCGGATCGAAAGGCGCACGAGTTCCCGCTGAGCCACACTCGCTCTCAAAATAATTATGTTTTAAATAATAATGAAAATACATGGGTAGTTGGATAAACATAGGTAGTCTCATTTGTTTTAGTATGTTAGAGAAGAGAATAAAAGGATATACCTATAGACCAGAATTTGTCAATCTATATGGGACGTTCTCGTGCTAAAAATGTATTTTGCACAAGTAACTTTTTTCTACCAATTTGCATTGGCAGTGGTCACGGAAAAGCCTCGTGTGTTTTACATAGCATGTGTTTATATCATGAAAGTTTATTGAAACACACTGATAATTAAAAAAAAACACAAACAAAACAAATTAAAAATACTAATAACTAATCTAATCTAATAAACCACTACCAGTGGGCAACGTTCCCAAAATGCTGGCAGCATTGCCACGTTGAATGGCAATGCTTATCCTTTGGCCAAAATATAGGCCAGCATTTCGGTCACGGAAAGTTAATTATTTATTAAAACTTAAATCAGAAAGGCTTTTTCTGTAGTTAACTACTTTTTTATGTAGGTAACTGAATGACGAGACGAACTTCTCGTTTGCCTGATGGTAAGCAATACGCCAGCCTATAACAATAACAGCACCACCCAGAACTTTGTTTTGCTTTTGTTTTACATACTTTAGTAGTTTATTTTCAAGTAAAATTTTATATTAAATTCAGGTTTCTATTTTGTAACCAGCTATAAGTTATTCTAAAAAAATGTACACCAAAATCACATTTGCAGATACGTAAACAGTACACATCTGTACACGACTTTGCTCTCGGCTTACCATGATTGATATCTCGATTTGATTTGTTTCAAATCAAATACAAATCATTCTATAAAAGAGTGAGTCCCATATTGAACATTATTCAAGAATATTTTATCTCTGATAAATGAAAAGGATAGATACAAGTTTCGACGAATTTCGTTTCGCAACGATCTAATGCTGTACAATGGACCTAGTTCAGCCTATTTATGAGAGTAACAGTGAAAACAATAGTAATATCTACTTTTACGTTACGTTCCGGACACATCCCATCAAAAAAGTTCGGGTATTTAATGAAAAAAGAAGCATCACCAAATTGTGAGACATGTGGGATAATAGAAGACGTGCACCACTTGCTGATGGAATGTGTCCTGAACAAAGCCCAAAGGGATTCATTGATGCTTAAACTAAACTTGAGCCAATTTGATATAGGAGCTTTCATACACATCTTGGCAGAACCTACATCTGAAGCTGCAATATTGCTATTCGAGATGTTTAAGCATCAATGAACTTCTGTAACTTGTAAGTTGTGTTTAATTTTGTTTAGGTTATGATGGAGCTGACTTGAAAAAAATATTAGATTAAAAAAAAAAACTACTTTTACGACCTATTTTTATGTTTTACGTAATTATTTCAGTATATTAGTGTACCGTTGCTTTGGTTCGATGCGTTGCACCGCATCCAAAACAGCATAATACAAGAAAAACCATTTATATACCTGATAGATGTGCGAGACTGCGACTAATTTAAAAATATGAGATGTGCGAAATGTTATGTATGTGTAGCGCATCTTTCGATTTATTTAAAGAAGTTCTGATATACCATGCTCCATGCCAGCCTCGGTGTTTTTATTAGAAATGCCTCGGCAGTCTAGACTCTAGACTCTAGGTGGAATTTTATTTTGAATATGACAAATGGTTGGGGTTTATTTTTTCTTTTTGCTTATATTTGTCGACTTCAATTCTATTGCTTATCCTGAGCCCTTATTACATTAACATTCACACTATAAATCTTCTTTGAGAATACCCGAAAAACCTTTAGAAAAATTTAAATTAACTTTTATAGAAAACGTGCCTTATTGCCAAGCGGCATTTCACCAACTTATGTAACTTAGTGATCACTTGCTAATGTTGACTTTAAGATAACAGTAATTGATAAATTGATTAACGACCCTAAACATGGTGTCTTTTTATAGAATTGAGTGATGAGACGTTCAAGTTAATCACCGTTCGTTGGTAAAACTTAAGATTATATATTTTGCTCAGTTTCTTCTATATTTATAGATCTAAAATAAATATACTCAATATAGTTACTGTGGTCAATAATTATAATATAAATATTGCTATGTACACACACACCAACAAAATAAATGAAAGAGAGAAACTGGTCCGATTTAAGAAAATCAGATTAGAGTATCTACTCACTGATGGCACAAGATTGATGAATGGAAAGTGACTAATGGGGCCTTCATTCTTTCTTTGTATCTCATGAACGGCGCTTAAATATATCCATGTGATTTGGCCGTGATAAGAAAAGGTTTTCTTTGGAAGACTTTTTGGGTTTTAGACTTTTTTATTTTACTTTACTGTCGTCGTAGTGTTTACGAGATATAGATTCGACCGCGATAAGAAAATATTTTTTGAAGTATACTTTGCTTAGAATGTTTAGTTTACTGGCGGCTAAAGCATTATTTTACGGTATATGATTATTTTGTTGCTATATTTTAGGTAAAAAAAACAAGCCTTAATAATAACTTATCTTCTACGTTCCTATATACCTATAATATGATGTCCATCAATACTATGCACCTATACATATTTCACGTAAACATGTTATATAGGTACGAAAACATCGTTAAACAAATAAAACATTAGAATAAACTTCAAAAGTCATGGACATAAAAATTAAATTCGGATCTTACCAGAGTTTTCCAGTCAATTTTCCGTAGCTCTGACAATAAAGCCGAGTATTTCTGCAAGTCAAATAGTCTTGCGATCTCCAGCGACTTTACAGTTGGTTTTTGCGAGAAATATTTCTAGTTTTAATTAAAAGTTAGTAAAACTCAGTTCCGGCTGAACGTGAATCATATTCATGGTACGGACATACTACAATGTCTCCCAAAAGAGGCATAGAGTCCCTGTTCATAATGGACATCCTAGAATAAAATTGTGCTAAAAAGACTTCCCTGGAAAACTTTCTTTGAAATTAAAACAGATTTTACTATAACGGATATTCTCTTGGGATATATGCAATTAGAAGACTATGTTAGAACTATCTTTTATTAAAGTTATAAATCATTATTAACGACCATAATGAAAGTTTGACGTATCTTTTGTATTGATTAATGTGGTTTGAACGTAAACTTATGTTATCTGAAATAATAATATCGAAAAAATTAACGCCTTTTGTTTTTTCTTACATTGACGATATTTTAATACCCGCTAATACTTACGACCGCGATTATTATATTTATGGCCACTATAGGCAGGCGACATTATATGATTTGAATTCCCAAATGCGCTTAACAAAACTTACCGAAATACCAAACCACAGTCAACACAAACAAAGAGGCTGCCCAATTGTTGTCAAATGAAGATTCAATTGGGGCACAATAAATTAGTTCACAAACGCCTTAGCCTGCGTCCTTTAGAAGTCCCTTCAGTAGAGGTCCCTTCATTTGCACAGTCACACGGCTCTTATTGTGCTGGGGCCCTTAGATAAACGGATAAACAGTCCTTTGTCTGTAGAATGTATTCGCAGCTCGATCGCTGTCTAATTGCTATTTTGTAAGTCAGTTATTGGCTTACTCAGAGTTCTGTTACTTTGTTATAACTTTCGGTTGACTTTTAGGGACCTTCTTAGCTAGCCTCTTCTAATGTTTATTCTAAGGTCCGTGGAGATTAAATATATTTTTTGGAAAGTTGAATAATCATGTTTGAGTTTTAGCGCAATTTGACTTAACGATGTTATGTATCGAAGGAACGTGACTTAGGATAAATGTTAATTAACATCTACATAAAATATAAGATTATAATATAACATTAACATTCAAAAAACGAATAAAAAATCAATAAATAAAAGGTGTCAGCTCATTTCCATATCACTATTGAACATTCTTCACCTATACATATGTCTAAATCCACCAATTTACAATCCAGCGGAATTTTAAAATCTTTTATCTAAATAACCTCCTCACCGCGTTGAATTCCACCCTCGCAGTTCGCACCACACTGTGTAACCGCAAATGTGAAATTCAAATCACCTGAAACAGAACCTCCATTGTAAGATCCGAAGTTAAATCCCGGGGTCCGGGCGGGAGGAATGCGCCGGTTTGCCCAGTCAAATGTTGGGAGTGACATCCACCATTATTGCCTTCCGCACAAACATTACCCAGTGGCTTAGTCACAGAATAATAGCCTATAGTGCAGTGCCTTAGCTCGCGTTATCAGAAGTGAAATAGTTGTTGCTTCGCCAACCACTATTCAGGAATAGTGGTGGTCGGAGTGGCTTTGTCAAATAACTGCTTTTGTATTTTTTTTAAATTGCGTGCGCAGTGGATTGTTTTAATGAAAACTACTAGTAATTAGTAACGCTTATAAAAAAGTTATAATACAGAAATAATGCGAAGGACTACCTTACCTATTACTTTTGAGAAGTTATATAATTAGTATCAGATTTCTTCCAACCATCAATGTCTTTCCTACCATTTCTTTATTTTGAGAAGATGACATAGTTTCCAGTCATATCAGACCTCTTCCAACCGGAGACGATTGCATGCCTATCCCGTCCAGATGTCGTCTAAATGTACGCTTTAGTGTCCACGAGATGAATCTAGTGGGAATTCAAACGCTACGTTTACTCAATGGCCTAGTCACGGCTTAAGTATGAGCTTTGTTCTGCCGTACGCGTGCTGAGAACAATCGCTCGTATCTGCGTATTTTGAATAGTTTAGTAATATTGAAATGGGCATTGCTTGGTGGGTATATTGATGTGGTTTAGGCATTAAGGCTAATATCCGAAAGTTATATATTTTAGAAGGTAGACGGCATCCAAGATCTATTATAGGTATTACTCGTAGTTACAATTTGTTCAACTTATAAATAGTTAAGAACAAGGCCGGCTTTGGACACAATTAACAAATGTAGTGTAATTTTTTTACGACTTGATTACAAAATATTGTAATTTCTCAAGTTAATTGCAATGTATTGTATATATTAAACTTCCGTAAAAAATCTCTAAATGACAGTGAAAAGCGTATCAAAATCCGTTGCGTAGTTTAGAACAAGAAAGCGGAGAATCAGACATGAGGTCGCGGATAGCAACTTTGTTTTATATACCTACGCAGAGATTTGCTGGCAGCACAAAATATACATAGTAAGTAGATAAATTTTGGAGGAAGAAAAACGTAACAAAGTAAATATTTTCTGTAAATCTTTGGGACCCATAGTCACCCTTCAGTTCTTCATTAAGTTATGAATAAATACAATAAATATTGAGAATTCCCTGAAGAGTTTTACCTTTAACACCTGATTCACTACCACAGACTTCTGAAAAGGAAACAAAATATTTCTGCCATAGCCCTCCTACGTGAAATACGTCATCTTTATGGGTATAGGAATAGAGTTCACAAAAGAATCGTCGGTTTGGAAGCTGTGGCGAAAAATATCTTATTTGAATATTCCCAGCTTCGAGGAAATGGATCGGATAAG
Organism: Petrophora chlorosata; assembly: GCA_951640565.1. Classification (NCBI taxonomy): domain Eukaryota; kingdom Metazoa; phylum Arthropoda; class Insecta; order Lepidoptera; family Geometridae; genus Petrophora; species Petrophora chlorosata. The sequence continues at coordinate 13,328,863 of OX621201.1, read as the reverse complement.
CGTGAAACTTTTAACTGAAATAATATTGTCGTTTGTACTAAAAAGAGTCCTTTTGTCGTTCTTGCGTGGGCACACTCTGGTTTACTTTAGAGAGACTGTAAAAATATATTTTAATTTGTGCTCCGTAACGTCGACATTTGAGGGAATATTATCGATAAAAATACAGGACGTCATTAAACGCGGGGCACAGAAGGAAAACTCCTACACAAAACTTCTCGGGTCGTTATAAACCTTGAAAAGAACCATACATTGATGCTCATGATAAACGAACAAAAAACATCCCAAAGTGCCAACGCAACCGCTAAACTTTAAGAAACTTGGAGAAAAAGTGTGCGCTAAGAGCTTTATACGAGCAATATTTCATAGTTTAAAAGAGGAAAGCTCCGGAATACCTTTTATTCAATGTTTATGAAGTCTACGGGCTTCTCTGGCGCTTGTTGCTTAAGAACTTGTGGTTTTTTGAAGAATTTCGTACAAAATGAAGAAAGCGTTTGTTGCTTTATTTACTTTTTATGCCGATAAAGTTACGTACGGCAGATATTTTTAAATATTACGTAGGAAAGTCCTAGAAGCGCAGCGCGAACATCACGAGGAACAATTGAAGATCAGACGTGCGGTCATGATTCTACCAAAGAATACTAAGGGACAGAAGCATCACTCCGCAAAGAAATTTAAACAAATAGCGACTCTTGCTATGACGCAATAAAATTCAATTCAGGTCGCGTAGCTCTGCATACCTACCAGTCATATTAACCTACAGAGCGCCTCTCTTTCTATCGCATAGCTCTTATATCTTCTGACGCGGCACGTGTAACGACGCGCGACCCGCCGTCGTCGTCCGGCTATGTACTTGTAGCTTCGTACCTACAGTGCGGAGTGCGCTAGGCCTGCTATTATTTACGTAATTCTACTACCTAGTACCGCAGCTAGTACTATGATATCTCTGTAACTCTACCTACAATGACAGTGATATTTGGCAAGTACTCAAGTAACTTTCATCACTATTCAATTCACTACCCAGTGTTGATGACAGAAGGTGAGAGCGATCAAGCGAGCGCTCTCGAGCGCTTATTGCGTTCAAAACCAGTCGCTGGAGAGCAATGATATAACCCTCTACTCTTGGAATACTTGGAAATTGTAACTCAGCCCGTTGCTTTTCTTTGTGTTTCATCCAGTTTTTGCAATTTGTGTAGGGCTGGTAGGTGTAATTAGAATTTTCCACTCGCTGGTCGCGTTTTCTTTATCCTTTACTATTGGATAAGCCTGCAGGTTTTTGTGTCATGGCACGTAGTCTGTTATACAAAAACTGAATAGGTTGGCACTGAACTGTCGCTATTTAAGAGTCGTCCCGTTTCGGATTATGCGTCACCCACTGCATCACGTCTATTTACTCTCTTAAGTCTAGAGTCAGCAATGGTACCTAATTATGATCCCTAGTCAAAAAGTCTCAACTGGTTCAATTCAAGCCGTATCTGGTGGACTACCAATCAATCTGCTTGGCGCCCTATTAGCCATTGCAGGAGGCCTGTGCTCTGCGCCACCATGCGTCACGGCGTATCGTTTAGGAAGCGAGCACTTTGCGGTTTCTTTCCCGGTCTCGGACGTCGTATGGTAATGCCGCTTCCTTCCTCTGGCCGCGGACCCCATAAATTAGGTGCCAACGCCCGGCCGCCGCGCTGAAAAATTACCAACTCGAGCGGAAATTGATGTAGGACGCTGGAAGAGCGGGGCGTGGTTCGAAGTGATCGCCAAGCGTGGTTTGATTTGTAATAACTGTAAAAATAGAAGTACACTACACAGAAAATTACTTATATGTAATGTGTATCTATAAATAAATGCCTTTCAGAACGTGGTTTTTAAGAACCTTTATTTTTCGCTAACGAAAATCTTGATGTCTGAACTATATAAACTAATTATTCTGCCGCCAAGCGGTAGTGCTTAAGCATTGCTGTGTTCTGGTTTGTAGGGCATTGTAGCTAGCAAAATGAGTGGGCATAATGAGAATTAAGGAGGTAATTGTTGGTGACGATCGAAGAGCAGTGCCTCGCAGGATTTTGTAAAACTATGATGGTTGGTCCACAAGTCATACTCGTGAACGGGTGCTGCTTGCGGGGACTGGTCTGGTCTGATCACTCCTACTGCTACTGTCATACCTATTTATTTTTTATTTACACTTGTTTGTTACCGATACTATGACTATGGGACATCTCACTCGCACTTCTTGTTTGACATTCTGTTAATTTTTATTTATACCCAATTGTTCATTGTTATATGTATATCTCATATATTATATATTATCTATATATATATATATATATATATATATATATATATATATATATATATATATATATATATATATATATATATATATATATATATATATATATATATATATATATATATGTATATTATATTTATACATATATTTATAATTTAATTTGCATTTGTTTCAAAACACCACCGTCCTTCCAAATTATGTTAGTTCTTCATGTTCAAAGGTTTTCTGGAAGAGATCGCTTTGAGCAATAAGACATTAATACACACAAACACTAGACAGCAATATTGTTATGCTGATTACTGTGAAATGTACTTGTTTTTCATGTACCTATTTTTAAGTTTTTTTAACAATAAAGTGTTTATCTATCTATCTATTTCGAGACATTTTAAAAGACTTGAAAAAAAAACATCCCTGCAGAGTTTCTTGGTGCTATCAAAGAAAACTAAATATTACGTTATATCTTCTCTAGCGGGCGTATTTCCGAAGCACTGCCTAGTAGAGTCAGTTTTCGCATTTATTTTCTGCACCCGCATTCAATTTGAGTATAGGAAAGAAATGGGTAAACCTACTTACTAATTTTTCAGTCATGTTAACATAAGTTAAATTTTTAACCATACATTTTTAATTTTATTTGTATCATGTTTTTATGACCTTTAAAAGTGCACTTTTGTGCCTATTTAATAACATATATTTGACTTTGACTTTGACCACAGAATACTAAGGGACAGAAGCATCACTCCGCAAAGAAATTTAAACAAATAGCGACTCTTGCTATGACGCAATAAAATTCAATTCAGGTCGCGTAGCTCTGCATACCTGTCATATTAACCTACAGAGCGCCTCTCTTTCTATCGCATAGCTCTTATATCTTCTGACGCGGCACGTGTAACGACATGCGACCCGCTGTCAGTGTCCGGCTATGTACTTGTAGCTTCGTACCACCTACAGTGCGGAGTGCGCTAGGCCTGCTTTGACTTTATTTTGTAAAATTACGGGTGGTGCTGCAACTGTTATAGGCAGTTGTATCGCTTGATATCAGAGGAACGACCTGCTCGTCTTGTCATTCAGTTACTCATAATCTTTTCATTCATAGTCTGCACGATCTGATCGTCTTAAGGGTTGATGAGCCTCAGTTTTATCGATACCATCTTGTTTTCTTCGATCAATAGGGCGTTTGTTATCAACCGACTTAGGAGGTTCTCAATACGACCATTTTTTTTAATGTTTGTTGCGCGAGTACTCCGCCAATTATGAATTGATTTTAGAGGTGGTCCCAAATACATTTTATCGAAATTAATTTAGCATTTTTTGAAAAAAAAAATAACTAAACATAAAATATAGGTTTAGTCTAGAAGTCGGTTCTTGCTTTTTTTCTAAAAATTAATTATTCTTATCTCTTATCCAATTGCACCGTCCACTTTCCGACTCTCCATATTTCGCTTCAATTCTCGTCACATCCAGTGATTTACGTCAACAGCCAGTACAAAGTAACGCGAGTTCGGCGTGTACGGATCGTTTGGTCAATAATGCGAGATGGGTAGAGTTCTTTGAGTGCCCACAGTCACTGCGAAAATAACCGAAAACACTTGAGCGCTCAGTTTCTCTTTATGTTTCATGTTAGGTAGTCTTAAATAGTACGTTTTTATTTTGTTGCAAGGATATTATTTTTTTACGCGAATGCTTAAATATGAACTATTTATTATAAATATTTAATAAAACGGCTAGGACTCACGTAGCTTGTCGAATTAGTCGACCTAGGTTTCGAGCATGTCCGATGCTCATCAACAGGGGCGAGTTTACGCTGCGAGATCGCGGCGACCACTGGCGGTGTCGAGGCGAGATGCGCGGGCGGCCGCCCGCTCCGCACGACGCGAGGGGGGAGGTGGCGTCGGCGGCGCCTGCGGGGAGCGCCACGCGCCTCTCGCGCGCTGTCGTGTTGCCGACGACGACCGCACTTATGTCGGCACGAGTTCTTCATCATCGCTGACAGCGTCGTCGCCGAAGGTTCCGTCACACTCGTCAACAACGCTGACAGCGTCGTTGCCGAAAGTTCCGTCACACTCGTCACACTCGTCAACAAGTCCTAGCCGTTTTATTAAATATTTATAATGAATCAAACTCACGAAAACTCATGAACTATTTAATCATATACTATTTATGAACTACATATTTAGCCTAGTTTAATCACGAAGTGACATATATCTTAAATATCCTGCAAACAAGTGTAAACTTAGATTCTATATGCGAAAACTGCTAAATGGTGTTAAGATTATTGTTTTTATTAGTAACATATATATATATTACTGTAAGTTTTCCAAAGAAAAATAAATAAAAATAAAATACTTAGTTCGGGTACAAAACTAACAAGTATTTTGCGAGTTAAATACAATATTTATTATCTTTAGTGTCGAAAGTACTTAGCTACTATTTTAACTAACTTAATGGCGCAGTTACCGCGTCATTAGCTGAATAACATAATGCTCGTTCAAATATTTGTTAGTCACTAAATAAATAGAGTTAATAAACAACTGAACAGAACGGTGGAGTCATTTCTGAATATTTATAGCTCGTAAGCAATTAACTGATTGTGAATGTTTACAGTGAAATACTGTTATAATTTGAAAGTTAATTTAAATTATAAAATTGCCTTTGTTTGTCTGATAAAGATGCAAATGGCTACAGAAATGGCTGTAGTTTCAAAGTGCTTGAACTCTGCTATCGAATATTGCATGTTTGGGACTCTATTGTTAGAAAGTCATTTGTGTAAAAATAACGTTACAGTTATAATTATTTCGAAAACCGAATATGAATTTTAAACAAATTAAAGATTTTAGTAAGATTAGATTTTTTTGTCGGGTGAATGCCTTTCGAGTTTATTTATGACTAATTTAGGTATGCAATGGAATCAGGCGTGACGTTGCGGAAATACATCTCAAAACTGAAACGCAATGAAAATAACACAATATACAATATTATTATATACAATATTAAACTCATTACCATTTTTATTATTAACTATACATACATATATACTTTATATTTTTAATTATTTATATTTTTAATTTAAATTCATTTTACATTTGCAATCAACCCTCATACATATTATATTATTCTAACAACAACCTACATAATATTCAGCGGGATTACACTATATATTTTCATTGCGTTTCAGTTTTAATAATTTAGGTATTAATACCTATTCTTGTGAGAGACTGGTGCCTGTGGTAGGTTCTAAAGGGCCTGTATTACAGGTCACCAGTGCCCTCCCGTGGTTCGGTATAGTGCCTTATACATTGGTTGTGGATTACACATTACATACTTTGACGTTTTAGTCACGAGAAAATATGAAGAGTAAGAAACAAGGGAAATATACAAATACCTAAGTAAGTGCGTATATGCTTCAAAATAAAACTTAGGCAGGTATGGGTTTCTCATAAAAAAAAACATTTTATTACTAAAATAATTATACACTATACTTACTAAAAATAAAGTAACGACTTAGTTATATTCTGTACTAATTGTAAGAAAAAAAATTAAAATATTTTATATGGCAATAAAAAATATCTCATCTTATCCTATCTTATCTTAAGGACGAGCAATTGGACCTATTGACCATTAAAGGATATAGATATCTCAAATGCTCTGACCCACTACCAGTTGGCAGCGTACCCAAGACACTGGCAGTAATGCCCCGTTGGATTGCAATACTGAAACATTGAGCCAACTAAGTCCCAGCACTTTGGTCACGCGTCGCATCGACCAGGCGCTCTGACAGACTTTTGAAAATACAATGAGCTCCCGGTCCCCGCGGACCCAGTCTCCACACCAAACGACTCAAATATGTTACCGCTACCGAGCTTAGCATATTTGCGCTGTTTGAGCTGCTCAGTTGAATTAGCCGCCGCGGCAGCCTTATTCTGCGTCTCCGGAAGATGTGACGGTGCCTTAGTATCGACACAAGCTTAGACTAGATAACTCTTTACTGTTACACCACTAGAAATAATAACAACAAAAGGAAAAAATACTTAGATCTAAAGTGTTGTATTGGTGACCTTGTCGCTTAAAGCGATATCTTCTAGGCAACCTTGGATGAAGAGGTCTTAAAAGAGAATACTGGTCCCAAATATCTTTACTTTAAATAATTTTATTTTTCTATTTTTTTTTTTTAGCTGATTCTCTCGTGATTTATACATAATATTGTCTTTAATACTGTCCCTTTAAAATCTAGCGTCGTTCTATTATAGACTATATGTTCCTCGTAAACCCTCACCTGATCCTCTGCATCGAAGTATGCAGTCCACGTGGCGTTACTTAACGATGATCAGGTTAGGTGGGTACTGAGCGCTGACTGAAGAATATTACTAGATATTTGATATAATAACAGTGTATTATTCACCTTAAAGATAAAAAGAATTACAAGTTTACAGCGGTCTTATCATTCAAAGCGGTCTCTTCCAGACAACCTTTGAATGAAAGGAGTAAAGTTAGGTAAACGGATAGCGGTATTTCATGGTTTTTGTACATAACTCGCACGCCATTTTGATTTATGTGTAAATGTAATGAATAAGGCTATTGAATTAATATTTTAATAGATGTCGCGCCCGTCACTCTAAGACGGTAAAGAAAAAGTGTACAAGTTTTTTGACCGAGGTACCTGCTGTGGTAGCTGTACTTGAGGAACGGCCCTCTTAATTAAACTTTATTACCAATATTAATTAAAAAAAAACAAGAACCGCCTTCAAGACTAAACTTATATTTTTGTATTTGTTAATTTTTTCAAAAAGTGCTAAATCAATTTCAAAAAAAAAAAATATGAATCCTCCTCTAAAGTATGACCTACCAAACAAAAACAGAATCAAACAAGGTTTTTCCGGAAAATTCCACCACCGCCTGGGACTCGAACCCGCAACCCAATCTTCCCTCAGCGCGGGAAACCTTGTTTGAGTTTTTCGCTTGGCATTCGTTAATGATTCATATAAATATAATAGGAAAAAAAACAGAATCATCAAAATCAATTCATAATTGGCGGAGTAATCGCGTAACAAACATACAAAAAAAACTTACCGTTGAATTGAGAACCTCCTCTTTTTAAAGTCGGTTAAAAACAGTTCTTCATTGCCTTTCCATTCGCCCCCATTTGTGTTAGTAAGATTGCAAACACTGAATTACAAAATAACATTAAATAAATAAAATAAATAACGCCCAACGATCACCTACATAGATCCTGGCCCCTAACTAGGATTCCCTGTATCTAGGAAACGAGGACCTGCTTGCGCTTTTTTTTTTCTGTGCACAAGTATTTGTCCCGTCGCGGGAATCGAACCCGCAACCTCAGTGATGTATGAGATTTGAGCCAACCTGCCCAACCACTACACCACAGAGGCTGTCAAAATTGATTCCCTCATTCATTGATTCCCCCCTCTGTAACAGTTATGGCATGCAAGCATGTCGCGTATCTTACGATCGCGTTACCTCAAAATCCGTATCATGTATTCCATAAGTACAGAATCCTCATAAACGTAACAGCACCTGTAAAATATTATTATTATCGTGCCGATACGGGCGTGCAGACGCTTCAATCGATTGCCTTCCATTTCGCCATGCTTCGTAGACTTCTTATCAAGTTAGACTAAACTCGCGCTCGTCGTGACGTTTACTATCATGGTCTTAAGGTAATAAAGCCGTATTTTTCGTGAGAAATTCTATGATATTTATATTCATGGTGCGAGGTAAGTATCTAGTTTATTTATATTGGAACGTTTGCTACGCTTGAAACAAGAAGTAGGTAATTCAATATCCGGAATCATTATCTTGGAATGACTATAACCTGGGCCCCAATTCACTATGACAACTTGGCGATTCCTTGCTTCGAAATCACGTCGACTCCTTCATTAATAAACGACATATCTATGACGCATTCATATATTTATATATATGACGCGTCACAGAGAATACAAATTTCGCAGATGTCGTTATTAATGAAGGAATCGATGTTTCCTCGAAGCAAGGAATCGCCAAGTTGTCAAAGTGAGTTAGGGCTCTGGGGGTCTCTTTAAGACAAGAGTGAATAGGCATCTCATGGGCAAACGTGCTTCACCTTAGACGGCAACTACAATAACCAATAGGTGAGTGTCAAACGTAAGCCTGTATCTGCTGTGAAAAGTCAGTCTCTGACGTGCCACACCAACAGTTTCAAATGCAGGTACTTACCTCATATTATAAATGAGTAAGTGTTTATTTGTTAGTCAAATCCTAGCAAATGGATCGACGTGATTTGAGACTTTCGGAGAATATTATAACTCTACTTTTCCTCTTGGAAAAACAAACTGTTCCCTAGAGAGTCATAATAAATGTAATTTATTTATTTACTTAGGCACACAAAACAGATTACAGTCAGTTTAGAAATCAAGTCAATAATTCATAAATTGTTTCGAACAAGACTATAATCCAAAACATGTGTACACATCATGGTTATATTTAGCAGTAATAGTATGTATGGTTATTACTTATAATTTAAAATAAACAAAGTAATAATATGTAAAAATGATATTTCTAAATAAAAAAATAATTCTGCTCCATCTACTAGTAAGTTACTGGAATAACTTCTTTTTTTTTTTAAAGTAACCGTCTTTGAATAACGGATTAATGCGGATAACGTCTCGGGTATCCAATTGGTGTCTACCAAAACCTATGTTACAATGTAACAAATACTTTTTGAAAACCGCATCAAAGTCGAGATAATCGCGGACAAATATACATACAGACATTCGGGTCAAACTGAGAACCTCCTTTTTTAATGTCGGTTAAAAATTAAACTACACTAATTCTGGTTATAGGCATTGCTCCTAGTGTGTGCTCGCCCTGACACTACCCAGTTTACTATCTTCGTCACATCTCATGCATAAGACAAAGATCGCTGAAACCACGAGAGCACGACACAGTACAGGCAGTAAGGACTCGTTGCATTGTCACTCGACCAATCATTAAATCGCACCTGATTTAAACAATTGTTTATTTGCAAGAATACTACATACAATAAGCTTTATTTTTATTTTTGTTGAAAATATTTTTTTAAGACAAGCTTTTGAACGGCGCTGTTTAGTAAAGAGGCTAGGCTGTTGATTGAACGGCGAATTAAGCTAGTTGGCTGCGACGTATATATAGCCATGCATGTGTAGTGGTGGCTGTGCCACCTTATAAGCACATGCTACGTTTAGAATAAAGCAGTTTGCATTTAACTAGCTTGAAGTTTTCATGACACTACCCGCGGATATAAAAGTTTTGATTCTGCCCGCACCAGTCCCTTTGAAATATTTAAATTGACTTTTTAAAAATAGCCATAAGTCGTAAATCTCACAACTGCAGCGCGAGATGAGCGCGACTGCGCCGATACGTAATATCTGTAAAAACAGCTACATTCCTTACTGTTATACTAAAACTAGAGTGTACTCTAGTCGTACCCACTTCAGCATCTTTCCGTACACAGGCGAATGCGATTGTCTTCCACAATGCAGATTGCTTGCGATCCTATGTCGGCCTTTTATACATTAGGTTGTGTTAGGGGCTTCGCCTGCGGTTACTTTGAAATTGATTTTATAGACAGCCTCTGTGGTGTAGTGGTTGGGCAGGGTGTCTCAGATCTCATACACCACCGAGGTTGCGGCTTTGATTACCGCGACGGGACAAATGTGTGCACAGAAAAAAAAACGCATACATTTGTTTCATGTCAGGGCCATGATCTATGTATGTGATTTGTGTTCGTGGATAGGTTCCGACGAAACCCACTTTTTGAAAAATCTCAATTTATCCACGTTGACTACTCTCAACGGAACCCTATTACGTAACACGGATCGTACCTTGCTTAGTGCTAATATCGTTTTCAGAATGACGTTGGCTGATTTTTTTTTCATTGTAGAGTTCCATTTTAATGGTTTTGCGAAATCTCAAGCCCTAACTGTAGAGTGTTACTCTAAATAATATATATCACTCTCGGAAGAATCTTTTTATGGATGAAATGAAAGTGAAACCTTTATTATATTCTGTGATGTTTTATTATGTGAAAACATCACAGAGAAAAAATTAACAATACAAAGTAAACTTAACGACAATCTTATCGCTCAAAGCGATCTCTTCCAAACAACCGAGCAGTAAGGAATAACTCAAAAACTATTATGAAAAAAACTGTAACAGTTATCAGTAGGCTTGGTGATTTGAATTTACATATATTGGACCACCTTGTAGCCATACTGAACACAACGCAAAAATAATTTTCCAAATCGGTTAATAAAATGAAATGAAATAGTATATTTTTCCAGACTGAAATCCATAAATTAAATATCTAATAATAATTACATATAAATTAAATTTCTATTAATATAAAATGAAATAAAGATAAAATAAATATAAATGTTTATAAATGACGGAGCTCTGAATAATCTAAAATAAAAAATATTAAAAAAAAATACAATCGAATTGAGAACCTTCTCCTTTATTGAAATCGGTTAAATAAAATGCAAAACAGGGTGTAGAACTTCTCTTCTCTACTACTAATTAGAACAACTACTCTAATAGCTTCTTCCAAAACTTTCAACATTTATTGTCTTGCAACTGTTTTAACTAAAAGTTTTCTGTAAAACGTTACAAACGTTTCCTAGCATCCTGTAGCTTCCTAATCGCTAGTGAGATTAACACCTTTGCTTAGAATGGAAATAGATGCACGTGTTACGACAAGAATGTTGCTTGTATCTACATAGTTACAAAGTTGAGTATTCGTTTTAAAAACGCATGGTTCCTGGGAGGATAGGGATGTAGATGCATGGAGCTATTGAGACTTCGTTACTACAAAAGTCGTTTATACAAGCTCTTGTTTAACGTGCTATGTTTGTTTGTTTGCGTCAAATCTTGCAAGTCGAATCAGAACCACTTCCTTTTATCCTCGGAGTTGAAATATTGCATATATAAATAAAACAACCAACAACCATTCGCTATAGCTACAATCATCTTTATCATGTTATTGTAATGTATTACATATCTATTTATTTTAATGTTTATGTATGTTTATTATATTTTAATTGTATTGTATGTATTAAGATTATTTACTATTTTATTAGTGTGTATTTTATGTAATTGGTTTATGTAAGTGTATTGAAAACCACCGTCTATTATTTATGCGTTATTCCTCTTCTTCGGAAGAGATCGCTTTTAGCTATAAGACCGCCAATTGTTACTTTTTTATGTTGTTTTTATTATGAATAATTTTATATGTGTGTGTTACAATAAAGAGTTATTTCATTTCATTTCACTATGTAATGAAGTTTTTACAAACTTTTTTTAGTGTGTGTACCTCAGAACTCCATCCTTTATAAACCAATTTAAAAAAATATTTGTGTTGAGTTCAGTATAGTTACAAGGTGGTCCCATATAAATCTCATCGATATTCGTCCTTGGACTTCGAAGATACATCAGAATTAAAGTCGGTTTTTTTTGTTATTAAATGAATTATTATGTTGCCCACTGTCATGATCTGTCCTTAAATACCGTAAACTCAAATACCGCAAGTACCGTAGTCTAAACAAATACCTCAAATCTGCATATCCAGATCCAGACATCATTGACAAAACTGGCCCAATCGCGTACAAACTACTCGCGAAACAAAACCGGATTTAGCCGGTATCGATCCGGACAAAAATGTCTCCGCCGTGTTCCCCAATTAAGGTTGACATTGATTCTGTCTGCAGCCTGCGCCTGGTGGCTGGGCCTGAAATAGCTGCGGCTGGCTCGATCGATCCTCAAAAACAACATTAAAATTACAACAAAACAATCAAAACTCTACCTTATCTCTTAGAATATAAGCCTGACGAGAATCACAAAGGAAATAGACTGGAATGATTCAGGAATCAACAATCACGTACACCATTTTAAACTCTAACGTCGAAGCTTTAAGGTCGGGATAAAATGTAGCTCGTTTAGGAATTGAAAATCACAACATGCAATTTAAAACCTAAATTATCGGATGGTAAGGTTGACGATGCGGTCGGTGGAACTGCAAATTGCAAGTCATTTCTTACAGGATTATGAATTATTGAAGTGTATCGGATCGAATGTAACGAGAAATTGAACGCAACATTTTATAATTCGGTTCAACACGTGTCGGAAATAAAATTGGTAAACTTTTTATCGGATCTAGTCACATTAAACACACTAATAATATAAATGCGAAGTATGTGAGTGTGTAAGTGTGTTTGTTTGTCACGCCGCAACGGCTGAACGGATTTGAGTGAAATTATATTTTTTTTGTGGAACTGATTGATGAGACTAACAAGGCGTGCGCCTGTTGGCAAGCGCCACGCTTGCGCATAACAATTGCAATGCCACCCAAAACTTTTAATACCATAAAAAGCACTGCGTAGCACTGCATTGTGCTCATCACCTCCGACATCAGATATTAAGTCTCATATCGCACCTTCGGTAAGACAAGGGCATAATTGTTAAAACAAATTTTGAGTTTCTGGAAGAACAAAGGCATATATCATTAAAAAGAAAGAAAGAAACGTATACATATAAGGCATATATCATTAGAAAGAAAGAAAGAAACGTTTCTTTCTTTTTTTTGCGATATGATCAGTAATTTCGCTGGCTATAATGCCCTTCAAACCGGAACACGGTAATGCTTGCGTACTACTGCTTGGCGGCTTGGCAAAGCGGTGGTACCCACCCAGACGGCCTCTCGCATACGAGAAACCTACCACCAGTAAACAAAGTAAGTATTTTTCATCTCTTCTAATTTTGTTGTGCCCGACGGGGTCCATGTAAGACTTATATACAGGGTGTGGCAAAATTTTGGAATCTTCAGGGTAGGTAAAATTTTGCCACATCTTGTATATAAAAGCAATAAAGAATATAAATCTCATCATCAGCCCATCACGTTCCCACTGCTGGGACACGGGCCTTTTCTCATAGAGAGAGTATGGGCCATAATCCACCACGATGGCCCAGTGCAGGTTGGTGGATGTCACAAGTCCTTGAATTTTTGTGATAAATTCTTGTATATGCCGGTTTCCTCACGATGTTTTCCTTCACCGTGTTTAGAGTTAGTGTTTAAATCAGCACATAACTTAAGAAAGTCAGTGGTGCGGGACCATTGGGATCCGAACTCGGGTGCGTCGGATTAAAAGTCGCACGTTTTCCCACTGAGCCACACTCGCTCTTATCGAAATCTGAATCTGCACAAAAACTGCTTAAAGAAATGAGCATAAAACATCGATAATCAGTTCATGGCACATTAAGCAGCATTTACACTGAGGCACAATACGCGTTAATTCGCTGACAACAAAGTGGTTTTGCGGCGGAAATCGCATCAGTGACGATTCAATTACAGCGGCGGGCGCGATGTCTGACTTACAGCGACAGTCGGACTGGGTCGAGAATTCGAGAACAGAACTTTAGGAAAATATTGGAAATTGAACCATGAAAACCGATTATAAGAATACTTTTCGTATCTACCTATATAGGAAATATTTTATTAATATATAATTAATATTTTATACAATATTTATAATATTTTATATATATAAATAAATTTCAAATTATATATATTATTGGAGAAGAAGTAAAACGGAAGACAACTCGCATGGTCGCGGTCATATTGACAGCCAATCAGAGCGCGGCTTGTTTTAAAACGGTGCCGATAGGGGCGCTGTAAGCAACAACAAGCGCGTGAGACGGAAGAGCGGCACTTTTTGCTCGGGACTTGGTGTTGAACGGTTTAGACTTTGTAGATCTTTGTAGTATTTTGTAATTTTGTGTATTTTCGTGTAATTTCGTGTAATTGTAATCGTTTTGTTTTTGATATTTAATTAAAATTGTGCCTAGGTTTTGTTAAGTTGTTTTCTTTTTACGAGGGTAGATAAAAATATTATTATTATTTTCGCTTTAAAAAAAGCGGATAGATTATTTATATACACATTTTAATTTTAATTCATTTTACATTTACTATCAACCCCCCTACATATTATAATTCTAACAACAACCTACATAATATTCAGCGGGATTACAATACTAATTTTCATTGCGTTTCAGTTTTAAATAAATTACCTAAAATAATCAGCATTGCCATTCAGCTTGGCAATGTAGCGTTCTGGGCACTTTCCCATCCACCATAGGCCTTTTAGAATAATTTGTTGTATTTAAGTTATATTAGTTTAGAATCAGAGTTATTAGATTTTTTTATTGATTTAAAAATATAAATCATAATTACCTAATAATTAATAAAAAAAAACCGTATGTCAGACGAGCGATGGGCCAAACTCATAACTGAGTGGACCCTGGTGGTAGGTTTCTCGTATGCGTGAGGCCGTCTGGGTGGGTACCACCGCTTTGCCAGTTATTCAACCGCCAAGCAGTAGTGCGCAAGCATTACTGTGTTCCGGCTTGAAGGGCATTGTAGCTAGCGAAATTACTGGGCATTATGAGACTCAACAGCTAATTGTCTCAGGGTGACGAGCGCAGTGCAGCGCCGCGCAGGATTTTGCAAAACAAAGTTCTGGGTGGTGCTGTTATTGTTATGGGCTGGCGTATTGCTTACCATCAGGCAAACGACCAGCTCGTCTCGTCATTCAGTTACATAAAAACGCAACGCTACCCGACGACGCGGCAGGCCCAGAAAGAGATGGTGGGACGAACTGGACTCCTATTTGATGGAATGGCAAACAATAGCCCAGAAACGTGAGGAGTGGGAGGAGGGTTAGGAGGCCTTTGCCCAGCAGTGGGACAAACCAGGTTGAAAAATAAATAAATAAAAAATAATTAATTAAGCCGCATATAACGTAGGGTGGCCCGGCCTACCATACGGCCTACCGCTTTGCTCGTAGCGCAGACAGCGAACTGTATGCAATATTTGACGTAGCTCGGTCTAGGCCCGGTCCGCGCCCGTCCCACTTTCTGTGTGACATCATCATCATCATCATCATCGTCATCATCCCATCACGTTCCCATTGCTGGGACACGGACTTATAATACTTGGACATGCCGGTTTTTTCACGATTTTTTCCTTTACCGTTAGAACGAGTGTTAAATCCGCAGATAACTTAAGAAACTCAGTGGTGCGGGGCCAGCAGGATTCGAACTTAGGTGCGTCGGATCGAAAATCGCACATGCTCCTACTGAGCCACTCTCGCTCTTCGGTGTGACATGTTCATGCAATTTCAAACAATACAACAGAGCCCGCGGATTTGTGTGTGTTAAGAAGAGACTAGGTTTTTTTCAAAAGGTCTCGATTACGAAAGTTTTGATCAATAAAACTTCATATATATATATGTATATACTCGTAGCACTACATCGAAAGGTTATGATATCGAATGTACTGGTGTCTGGAGTCCAAGTTTTTCTACGTTTTCACGGAAATTCTATCCTTTATTTTCACTTGATAGGTCAAGAATATCAGAATCTCCTATCATGATCACCTATCGACATGTTTTTTATCTTTTTTTTTCTTAGATTCACAGCTTTTTTTTTGTAATTTATAGCTAGTTACATATAATTTGAACTTAAGCCAAAAAAGAATCTACATTATGTAACTTAACAATTTAGGTATGTATTAATTATTGCGAGAACAGATGTTAATGTTGAGGCAGTCGCAGCTAACGTAAATTGTAACAGCTAGGTACATTTATTTCGAAATAAAGTAGGTAAATAGGTACACACTGTGCAGTTATATTTATAGAGGGTTTGGTCAAATAGACCATGTCACCCTCATAGAGGCACCTATCGACATGTTCAAACTGTACATACCCAGACAAAGGCTAGACGTATTCTCTAGACGAGCGGACATGGTGTTGACCGCTGACAATGTGCACGGCCCATTACTGCCGGTTGACTCATTAATGGAGCCATTATAGGTCGGAAGCCACCTTTATGTCCGCCGTTTAGTGATAAGGAGTACTTTCTCTCGCATAAGACCACGAGTAAGATTGAATAATAGGTACTCGCATACTATAATAACCGATAAGAGATAGAAAAAAAGCCAGTGTGGCTCAGAGAGCCGGCTGATACGTCTTAGTTCGAGGGCCTTATTATAGGCTCCAGGCCTTTTAATATTTGTATAGGCATTGCCGCAAAGTACCGTTTAATATTTGGTTTCGTCTAGAAGTTTCTGCGTAATATCGAAACACGCAAATTCAACATAAATATAATTTAAATTCAATATAAATTCTAATTTATTTTTTCTTAGAAATAGTTCTTGTTGACAGCCTCAGCCAGACATATAAGTAAAAAAAAGTAAACTATTTACATAATACATGCATAGGTTATGCTACTATTGTAAGGTGTACGAATATTGTGCGATTATTTAATCCATATTAAATTGGGAGTATTTTTCATCTGTGTTTTCAAAAGTCAAAAATCAAAAGATATTTATTGAATAGGCACAAAAATGCACTTTTAAACGTCATATATATTAATACGTAATACATCAATTAAAAAATATTAACAATTGTAACTTAAATTATCATGCCTTCAAAAAAAAGGTACCTAAGCATGTCTACCCATTTCCTTCCCATATCCAATTTTTTGGCTTTAGGAAGTAAAGTGTGGAGTATTACTACACTATTAATAACAACATTTGGGGAATCCCAAAAGCTTTTTTGTCATGAAATTCTAACAAAATGTTCCAAAGACAAAAAATATATTTCATAATGATATGAAACGGGAAACGAAAAGCAAGACGTGTAGGAAATGATAATTGCGATTCTCGCCTGAGTTGTCCAGGGATTGCATTACCCATAAATTCGATGGATAATATAAGTAAGCCTATTTCCGGTATCTCTTGTTAAAAATAATAGAACACTATATAATAAAAAAATCGACTTCAATTTTAATGTATCTTCGAAGTTCAAAGTCGAATATCAATGAAATTTATATATGACCACCTTGAAGCTATACTAAACCCAATGCAAACTAGAATTTTCTACATCAGTCTATAAATGACGGAGTTATGAACCTCCTCCTTTTTTAAGTCGAATAATAAAGAAAAGCAACATCAACTAATGTAATAATCGACCAAAGCCATAAAGTCAAGTAACCTAGTCGTGTTTCGGGATGATGTTTGGTGAACCATCAGGGAGACGGGCCTGAGCAGTCATTTAACTGCCGTCTTTTGACAGATTCTTCATCTTCAGCCACACAGCTGAGATAGGAGCCAAACAATAAGCGATTAAAAATCGGGACTGTTTTTCATTAAAATCCATGAGTATTTTGGTGCCCTCTTCGTGCAAAGGTTTCCTGAAAGAGATTGCTTTTAGCGATAATGCCGCCAATTGGTATACTACTACGTTTTTGTATCTTTGTAATCATTTGTAACTGTTGCTACTCGCGGTTTTCCCGTATAAAAAGTATTGTCTTTTCTTAGGACCTCAAGTACCTACATGCCAAATTTCATCAAAGTCTGTTCAGTAGCTTGAGTGATTGAGTAACAAACATCCATCCTTCCATCCATTCACATAAAAGTAATAGTTTTTGGTAGGTAAGTAGGATTTGGTGTGTACAATAAAGAGTACATTTATTAACTATTTATAACTTGTTACTTGTCCTTGCAACGCAAAAATATTTATTTTTAAATCAGCATCATAAATAGTTTTTCGTTCGCCTGCATGCTTAAAGGCAATTAAACTAGTAACTACCTTATTTTAAGGTATTTTTGTTTTTCTATTAAGTGAACTTTTGAGAAATATATTATCTTCAACCAGAAACCAGATATTTCCCACTACTATCAGCGAGAAGTTCGAGAAACCGATATATAATATTATACCGGTTGACCGGTGTACATTCACAGAAAACGATCCTTGGGTTTATCCGGTCAGATCTGGTCGGATCCGGTTCCGATCCGGCACCGGCCCTGCTGAGATGCGCGCCGCTGCGTATTGGATTGACGTGTAATTTTGTGATCGCACTTCTATCCCACTGCTCTCGTGTCCTCTCTATTCCTTGTAAAAATACTGTTTTTGGCTGGACTATAAGCTACAAGCTGTGTCGTGTATTGTTTTTGTTTAATGTTGTAACTAGCGACCCGCCCCGGCTTCGCATGGATGCAATTATTGGGTTTAATCGCACAATGTCAAAAGCGCATAATGACAAAAGGACGCAAATCGTCAAAAGAGTGTTATTTCCAAGGCGTACAATGACCAGGAAGCAAAATGTCCAAAGCTCGCAAAGACCAAAGAACGAAACTAGCCATATGTATGTAATAGAAGGGCGTAAAAAAAACAACCGGGCAAGTGCGAGTCGGCCTCGCGCTTGAAGGAATCCGTATGGTACGGATTCCTTCAAGCGCGAGGCCGACTACCGAGTATTTATAATAATGGCAAAAAAATCATGTCTGTTGTATGAGAGCCCCCTTAAATATTTATTTTATTCTGTTTTTTTACGCTTCATAGATTCATGTTTGGCCATTATCTCGCCTGATGTGAAGCAATGATGTGGCCTAAGATGGAGCACATAGATCTAGAGAGCGACAGCAATTGAGCTGCTGCTCAGACCCGTCTCCCCGATGGTTCACCGAACATCAACCCGAAACACGACTAGGTCGCTTGACGGTATGGCTTTGTTCGGTGGGTGGTATTCCAACCAAAGCGCGTAAGCGGGTTTCATCACGATGTTTTCCTTCACCGTTTTAGAGCGAGCGTGCAAAATCTGCACTTAACTATAAGTCATTAGTGCAGGGCCGAGTTGGGATTCAAACCCAGGTGCGTCGGATCGAAAGGCGCACGAGTTCCCGCTGAGCCTCACTCGCTCTACTGTTTTTTTGTATTTGTTGTTATAGCCGCAACAGAAAAACATCATTTGTGAAAATTTCAACTGTCTAACTATCACGGTTCATGAGATACAGCCTGGTGACAGACGGACGGACAGACAGACGGACAGCGGAGTCTCAGTAATAGGGTCCCGTTTTACCCTTTGGGTACGGAACCTTAAAAACACCATATTAGTAAATTTACCCGTGCGAAGCAGCCGGGGCGGTTTGCTATTGATTTATAAACAAAACCCAGTCTTCCTACAAACTAGCATTGTACGTAATCTTATATTCCCCTAGAGCACGTTGCAAAAAGCATTTGGAATAGTGGTATTATGAAGACGCATCGTAAAACACAATGTTTAAAATCTACTGCTCGCACTCAGGCATTAACTACGAAGAGCAGTTTCCTATTTTCGTCTGCACCGAGTCTCACACGGCAACACTGGGGTACTAGCCCCTACCGTTGTTCACGTCTTGCCAGCATAAAGTGCATAACACACTCTTGTCAGCATAAAGTTGATTTCAACATGAACTATCTTGCCCAAGATGTTATGCAAGAATATTCCTTTGAAATTTTGAATTAGTTAAGTACTTGGAATGACCCTTGACAGCAATGGACAGATAATCATGGAAAGAGGGAAGGGAGGTCTTTGTCCAGCAGTGGGACGAAACATGCTAAAAGTACTTATGTTTTATAAATACTTAACTAAACGGCTAGGACTCACGTAGTTTGTCGAATTAGTCGACCTAGGTTTTGAGCATATCCGATGCGCTACATCAGGGCGAGTTTACGCTGCGAGATCGCTGCGACCACTGATGTATGTTTTCTTTTTTAAGAGACTTCGAAAAAAGTAGCAGGCATAAGTTCTTTGAGCATAAGTTTATGAGCCGATTTTAATAGTTTTTTGGGTTGGGTTCAGTATAGCTGTTATCAAGGTAGTCCCATACAACTTGGACTTCGAAGATACATAAGGATACTCTTTAGAAGTCGGTTCTTTTTCTTAAAAAATCTTGATTGTACTTTAACAAAGAGGATCTTTGTGAAACAATTTCCCGAAAATTATGTATATTAAAAAGTCTGTTAAAACCCTG
Source organism: Petrophora chlorosata (assembly GCA_951640565.1). Taxonomy (NCBI): domain Eukaryota; kingdom Metazoa; phylum Arthropoda; class Insecta; order Lepidoptera; family Geometridae; genus Petrophora; species Petrophora chlorosata. Next base: position 13,308,704 of record OX621201.1, on the reverse strand, counting down.
TGAACAACTTTGTTACGTTTGAATTACCACGTAAATAATTTGTTTCAAAGAGCGTACCTAATTGCACGGCTCAACACACTCTGTTGTAAGAGCCTTGTGCAGTATCGAGCCATTTAAATAAATAACCACGGATAAAGAATACGTCGTCTTTTCATATGCAACACTATCCTCGTTACGCTTTTGTTTCCAAGAATTAAAATAAAGCACTGAACCCACTAATAATTTATTTTTAGAAAAAAAAAACAAAATACCGACTTCAATGTATCTTCGAAGTCCAAGGTCTAATATCGATGAAATTTATATGGGATCACTTCGTAGCTATACTGAACCCAACCCAAAAATAATTTTCTAAATCGGTTCATAAATGACGGAGTTCTGAGGTAACAAAAAAAAATACAATAGAACAGAGAACCTTCTCCTTTTTTGAAGTCGGTTAAAAACTAAACTCGACTGCAAACTAATATGTAACTAATATATTTTTTTGTTATTCCCTTTTAATTTCCTTTATTTTGATACCCTACTCGATATGTTTGTTTTATTTTTATTAACACATTACTATATCACGCAAAAAATCTGCCATTTTTTTCAATCACCTATATAAGTACACTTGGGTTTTTAAGACGAATATAACGATTTCTTAACTGTCGAAATCCATCCAGCCGTTTGGAAGATATGAGGTAATAAAGAAAAATTACAAATATAAATACATAAACATACGCTCGAAAAACATAACCCTTCCTTGGTGGTCGGGTAAAAAACGTAACCCTTCATTGGTAGTCGGGTAAAAACACGTTTTGTTTTAGTATGAAAATTTTCGTGAGTTTGATTCATTATAAATATTTAATAAAACGGCTAGGACCTCGCGTCGTGCGGAGCGGGCGGCCGCCCGCGCATCTCGCCTCGACATCGCCAGTGGTCGCCGCGATCTCGCAGCGTAAACTCGCCCCTGATGAAGAGCATCGGACACGCTCGAAACCTAGGTCGACTAATTCGACAAACTACGTGAGTCCTAGCCGTTTTATTAAATATTTTAGACGTTTTATGTTAAAAAGCTCGTTCTCTCGGCGAAGTCGATTCTCACTTGATTCTCACTCCTTCGCCGCACTCGTAGTACTTCCAAGCATTAGGTGGATTACACGAGACGTTCCCGACGCGCGAAATGACAACATAAGCACCTGCCCATCGCGTTAACGCCGAGGTGAAAAGATATACCGTCATGATAGAGTGCCATCGGAGATTATGGATGGACCAGCTGCTATTTTGTTGCAGCAGACCGGACGTAGTAAAGTACGTACAGTAAATTTTTATTTATACACAAAATTAGCGGTTAAATTCTATTTTCCAAGTTTTTTTTTTTTTTTACAAAATATAGGCCTACGTTTGACCACCATCTCGCCTGATGTTAAGCGACGATGTGGCCGAAGATGGAGCACGTAGATCTAGAAGATACCTATTCACCTTGAAGATACCCAGATTGTAGTTTATGTTAAGTTAATGGGCTATTGCTTGCCATTCCTTCCAGTAGGAGTCTAGTTCCTCCCGCCATCTCTTTCTGAGCCTGCCGTGTCGTCGGGTAGCGTTGTGTGGGGTCCATTCGTACCAGCCCAATAAGTAGAGACAATAGGGAATATGCATGTATTTTTAATGCATGAATCGATCCATTATCGAAAACTACCTCTTCCATAGCACGCCACTGAGCCCGATCTTCGGCTTTCCTTCTCCAGTCGCTACCAGCAACCCTGCGTATATCGTCGCTCCATCTAGTCGCTAAACCTACTACATATTATTCTGCTACTATATAATTTTTCTTTTATAATAAATTAATGTTTCTCATATCTTCCCTAAGTTTTTCTTTAGACGTACTCACTAAGTCAATTATTTAAATTGTATTCACTACAAATTTATTATAAAATTTTTTTGTATTGTACTGACTGATGAGTGATGAGTCAATGCAATACAAAAATTAGGACACCTACGGGTGTCATTGCTTATGGGCAATAAAATCTTAATTGGGTACCTTCTTACCTTGGGCAGTTTGATCGCTAAGTGCGATGCCTTCTAGACAATATTTAAAATACTATGATACTCTTCGTATGAGGTTTCATCACAGAGCAAGTATTCAATTGCAACATTGATCTTGCTCGTTGAGAAAAAGGTTCACTCCACTCTCAATAGATGGCGTACACGTCACCCTTAAGACGGTAAAATAACGGAAGAAGAAATTCGACACTCGAGTTGGTGCCCACCGTAGCTCAATTGGTAGAGCGTCCCGCGCTGAGGGAATATTGGGTTGTGGGTTCGAGTCCCAGCCGGTGGTCGAATTTTTTCTTCCCGAAAAACCTTGTTTGAGTTTTTCGCTTGGCATTCGTTAATGCTTAAAAATATAATATTTTCGTATGTTCATTTTTTTCCATATATTAATATATATCATATTTTTGATATATATTTCAATTACTGCTAAATTTACAAATCGAGAATTAAAAATTATAAATTACAAATTATACATTATACACCTAAATAAACAGAAATTAAATTAAATAGCGTTATCTATCAAAACTTAACAAATCTAATAAACGACTGCCAGTGGGCAAATGTTGTATGCCAGTATGTTCATTATAATAATTCCCTCTCTCAATGCACACACATTGCAGTAAAAATATCATCATCATCATCAGCCCATTACGTTCCCACTGCTGGGACTCGGACCTTCCCTCGTAGAGAGAGTATGGGCCATAATCCACCACGCTGGCCCAGTGCGGGTTGGTGGATGTCACATGTCCTTGAATTTTTTTTTGATTAATTCTTGATCATGCCGGTTTCCTCACGATGTTTTCCTTCACCGTTTTTAGAGCGAGTGTTAATTCCGCACATAACTTAAGAAAGTCAGTGGTGCGGGGCCAGCGAGGTTCGAACTCGGGTGCGTCGGATCGAAAGTCGCACGTGCTCCCACTGAGCCACACTCGCTCGTAGTAAAAATACAGCACATATTATACTCATTTAAACTGCTGCATCTACGAAAAATGCAAAAAGTGTTCCATGAAGCGAACATAATTTCGTAACAAAAGGCGGGCTTCACGTTTTTTCACGTCGTCCGAATAAACACACCATGTGTTCATACACTTACCTCCACACTCCACACTTATAAAAGGGAAACACTGTCTGTCTGTCATTCTTCATGCTTCGTAGAATTTCAATGAGATTTTGCATAACGATAATGCATATAAAAGATAAGATAACCAACCAAGCAACCAACCAAAAAAATAAACAGTTCTGTGTTCGTAGATAACGAGTTTTAACCGACTTAAAAAAAGGAGGAGGTTCTCTGTTCGATTGTACATTTTTTTTTAATGTTTGTTACCTCAGAACTCCGTCATTTATGAACCGATTTGAAAAATTCTTTTTGCGTCGGGTTCAGTATAGCTACGAAGTGGTCCCATATAAATTTCATCGATATGTGACCTTGGACTTCGAAGATACATTGAAGTCGGTTTTTGTTTTTTTTCTAAAAATTAATTGAATCTTCGATTTTATATCAAGACATCAAGTAGCCGTCATAGAATCTAACATTTTTTGAGTTTGACATTCGCTATCCTGAGTTTGCTGTAGTCATGTACACATCAGACTTATAAGTTGTTTTAACTGAAAAAAAAACTTCGTTTCTTAAATTACCATAGATAAATAGTATATTGTTTATACAAATTTGTAGGTACATAGGTAAACTTACATGAAAATTTAAATGGCCTATCTCGACATCGCGTGACTTATCATTAACAAAAAAACAAAGATTTATTGTGCAACTTTAATTATCCAAGTTTAGAAAGAGATAGAGCTTCTCTAAATGGAAACGTTAAAAGCAAGGTGAAATACTAAGTCTTTTTTTAAAGCGCACGCTTCCGCTATTACTTTCAAATAAGAGCGCGGGGTCACACGGCATGATATTTTGCAGAAATCCTCTGGCGACGAGGATGTTTTCATATGTAAATCGAGGAAGGAGTCTTGTAAGGTGGTGTCAACTGGTTATATAGTTTTTGTAGTTTAGTCCTTTTACATTTTATCGAACAGAGATTGATGAAATCATTTTTTAAGTAGTAGTGTTTATTATTTTGAGGATCCTGATTAGGAATTAACTAAATAAAACACTTACTTAGGTCACTGTTCTGTATTGTCAGGGATTTTGGGCACAGATCACTAATTACACGCTTATTAGATTTTATATGGATTGATTTGTACGAGCACTCTGCGCTCGGTGGGCTGGCTTGACCGGAAGAGAGCAGTTAGTATGGCAATACTAAACATAGTAGTTTTTAAACTTTCTCGAATTGTATTTATGTTTTATGATATTATCGGGTCTCATCGCGCACAATTCGCTCTAAAACGGTGAAGGAAAAACATCGTGATGAAACCCGCTTACGCGCTCTGGAGTGGTAGGCTCTGGCCGTGGTTGTAATACCACCCACCGAACAAAGCCATGCCGTCAAGCGACCTAGTCGTGTTTCGGGATGATGTTCGGTGAACCATCGGGGAGACGGGTCTGAGCAGCCGCTCAACTGCCGTCTCTCTCTAGATCTATGTGCTCCATCTTAGGCCACATCATCGCTTCACATCAGGTGAGATAGTGGCCAAACATAGATCTATTAAGTGTAAAAAAAAAAAAAAAAATTAAAATCAAAATAATATGTTGACTAACCTCAACGTTTCGATCAAGTTGCGTCGATCGTGGTCGCGAGAAGACTGTAGAAGCGGGTATCAGCGTCAGGAACGCCGGGCGTTGTCACCAACTACCCGCATTTGTTCTTTTAAAACTTGGTCACGACACAATACTTACAGTATCGGCAAATAAATCACGAAGAATCCCGATAAAATAATAAAACATTTTAGGTACTATTGAAGAAGACTTTAGACAATATACATACTCAATGAATGTTATACATTTCTACTATAAACATATCTTAGCAGTTGCTTTTATATATATTTGCTACTACTCGCCGTCGTACTATTGCTGGTAGGCGCTCTCCGTTGTATCGGTTAGTAGAACGCGAATTTTAATCTAGTAGAGATTGTGGACACATGCTAGTACATTAAAAAAAAATGTTTCTTGAAATTGTAAAGTAATTCGTTAATACTTTCTTTAGCTGTAGGTATAATTGTACCTACCTTCCTACTAAAGATTTACTTACAGTAAAATAAATAAAAATTAAAAATAGCTAACCTTTCGAAAAAAAATGCTTTATTGTACACTATAAAAAAAGTATATATGTATATATGTATATGTATATGTATATATGTATATATGTATGTATATGTATATATATATATATATATATATATATATATATATATATATATATATATATATATATATATATATATATATATATATATCATTAACATATTTTTATTGTGTCACAGTTTGTTTAAATGAAAAAAGAAATGTAGCTCTAGCTATATAGCCTCCGTTTTTCAAACGATAGTTTTCCTAGTTTCATAAAGACAGTTGCCCCTTTATGACTGCAGCGCTGCTACAATTTCAAGACGACTCCAGTGAAACTTTGTCGTAATTGCTCTCGCTGCATTCTTCTTGCAATCTGATAGGTTTTAAACTAGATGAGTTTCTTATAACTTTGAAACCTATTCTATGTTCTAGTATCTATAACACGCACGCTCTGTGAAATTTGTTTTTAGACACCTGATGCTATTGTAGATAATCTGATCAGAAAAGGTCGTGTTTTATACAAATAACTCAATCGCAGATTAGTTTTTAATGTTGTTTGTCTCAACCATAGTAAAGTTAATATTTTACTTTACTGCGTTAATTGCATGAAACATCAGTATAAACTCTCATAGAAACATTATAAACCACAAAAAACCATACCCCTGCTGAGTGCAGATAAGTAAGGCCGAAAGCAATATCTATATATATATATATATATATATATATATTTATATGTCTTATATTTACAAAATACCTACTTATTTGTGGTAATTTATAATTAGCTATCTGTACATATAATTATAAACTCTGTTATTTAAGATCCTAGCTGTTAATTACCCTTTGAGAATAAAATAACAATGAATCCCTATTTTCATAGGTCACGGCATCACGCGTGGCTGGACCAATTTCGCTAATTCTTTTTTGTTGTGTTTGTTATTTTCAGAAGAAGGTCCTTATGAAACAAAAAAATAAGAAAGTTGCGCGGTACATTAGAAAAATTTAAGAAAACAACCATATTAACTTTTCTAATGTAACCTTATGGCGTTAGACATAACTGTCAGTTGTTTGACAGTTGGCGCAATTGTCAGAATGCGCGTCGAAAGACAGGACACCGTCTGTCGAGTCAGCTAGTTGATAATTTAAGTTCTGGGCGGCACTGCAATTGTTATGGGCAGGCGTGGCGCTTACCTTTAGGCAAACGATTTGCGCACCGCATCACTCAGTTCCATAAAAAATATAGAGACGATACAACCAACATAATAACAAGATTCATGCTCCCGTTCTAAAAGAAAAAAGTCCTGGGAGTCAGTGAATTGGTCCTCAACAAGCCGGATGCCTGTAATTGAGTTAGTGCCGGCACTCCCGACTTCTCTCGGCGTTGGGCCGTGAACCTGGGGTTTACCTTCTTTGTAAGTCTCGCTCGTATTTTTAAGTTAATTGGATTTTAAATGCCGTTTACAATTCGTGTTTCATTTGTTTGTCTACAGAAAAAAAGTAATGAGTAACTTACCAAGTGTTTAGATGAAGCTTTTAGTAAATAAATACGCCCAACTATCACAAACATAGATCCTGGCCCTAAACTAGGTTTTCCTGTATCCGGGGAACCAGGAACTACGAGGACTATGGTCCCACAACACCTAGAGGAAACAAATGCTTGCGCTTATTTATTTTTCTGTGCAATCTCACAGCTAAACCAATAGCTGCAAAACTGCCAAGGTTAGAAACACAATGTCATTTGCTTTAGATTCCTTAACAACCAGTACAACTGATAATCTTGCGTGCCGCCCCCCGCTCACTTCCCACACCACCCTGACTCCCCTTCCTGTAACAAGTCCAATGGCTCGCTGGATTCCTAGCCTCGCTCCCGCCCGCGGCGGATATGGAATCAATGCGATGAATAGACGAGAAACGAATTCCGGGAATCGTCTGCGAAAGTTTGTTGCAGACAAACCGCATGACTATAAGTAGGTATATCATTAGATGACGCGCTCGGATGTAGAGGAATTGGATGCGGCTCTTACTTTGGTGCGTGTTTTTAGTACGAAGTTTTCCTTGTAATAGATTTTCTCATCTTGGCTTAGATACTTGATGCGTGAAACCTTGCTAAGCATTTATCTTGTCTTAGGGTTCAACATAATTACCTACTGTCAACTTAAACTTTAACTGTCGTAACCACACAGTATATTTGCATTCCGCACACAGTATTATATTTTGAATCCTGTTATCTATAAATCCACATGTAAATCGAAGTAAAAAAAGAGACTGTAGAGGCGGGAAATATATCCTTGGATCCACACGTGGAGCTTGATCTGTCGAACTATCCTAATTAACGGATGTTTTTTTTTTTGCAGACTGGGAAATATATATATATATATATTTACATATTTATTTCGTTCTTTTTTTACATATTTTTTTTTATTGGTACTTAATTTATAGGTGTTTTCCTATTTTTTTTTAAGTGAAAGGTTGTTCCAATCCTCAAAACCATAGCTAGTGAAAGCAACATTGCTGAGCCGCATTGTATACGCAATAACTATATCTTGGCTTAGGTATGTGACACGCATTTAATTTCCTAATAAAATTAATTTGAGTTTAGTTTGGTGAAAGATTTCAATGTAATGGTTAGTCACCGAAATCTTTCTCCAAATTTTACGCCACAACATCGTGCTATGTGCGAACACGACACAAATCCTGTGGTAATCCGCCACAGTGAGGATAATCCGGGCCCGATGTGTCGTGTTATTAGCGCCTATGTACATGGAAATATAAATATTATTTGTTTTATTTGCCTTTACTTTTTTTCTTTGTAGGTATATGGCTTCGCACGGCTTTTTGTATTATGCCAGTCAAGCATTTTAATAACAAGTATCAAGTATGCGTTAAGTGGTGTTGAGGGTCAGGGAAGGTAAAGTGGAGGAACTTTATATTATTATATATTTATTTATTTATTACAATAAGAACGGCAACAAGCCAATTACACTTGTAATTAGATATTACGTTAAAACATAGTGTAAAGTAAGTAAGAGATAAAAACAATTCCAATCAACTAAATTTCATAATATCAGATTAAATTATTACAAAACCAATAACTATGAAAATATCAGTTATAAATATTATTATTATTATTATTCAGAGCCTGTTTAGTCCCACTGCAGGGCAAAGGCCTCCCTACCCTCCCTCCACTTATCTCTATCCATTGCCACAATAGACCAATCTTTAAGGTGGGAGTCTAGCTCGTCCCGCCATCTCCTTCTTGGTCTGCCGCGAAGTCGTTTGCAATCGTGTGGGGCCCACTGGGTAGTGGTTTTGGCCCAGAGATCATCCGACATGCGGCAGACATGTCCAGCCCAGTCCCATTTGAGTGCTGCTCCTTTTATTTAAGTTATAAATATAAATAATAATTATTACATTGCATTACAATATTATGTATTATGGCAATACAATTATGAAAATAAAATTCAATAAAAAAAATCATAATCGTCGTACTTTTTCGCAAAATGTATCGCAATTAGTACCTTTTGGCATGTAGCTAATACATTAAGCTGTATACATAAAACTTCTAATGTCGTAGGAGAACATGGTAAGCAATGAATGTTACACTATTTTGTTTCACGTTTACTAAAACAATATACATAATGGTCAATATTCCACCAACATAATACATTTTATCACTCGAAGAAACATTGTTTTGGGAAATAAACCAAAATCGAGTTCTATAATTATCTATTTCATATCTGTGAAGTCTATCTGAGGACAAACAGGCCTGATACTATGAGTATGGGACATCTCACTCGCACTTCTTGTTTGACATTCTGTTAATTTTAATTTATACCTAATTGTTCATTGTTATATTTCAACACATTTTAAAAGAGTTGAAAAAAGAGACATCCCCGCAGAGTGTCTTGGTGCGGGCGTATTACCGAAGCACTGGTAGAGTCAGTTTTCGCATTTCTTTTCTGCACCCGGACTTCAATTTGAGTATAGCAAAGAAATAGGTAAACATACTTTTTTTCAAACTCATGTTAACTTAATAATTTTTAACTTTCGCGATTTGAACACATAGTTTATGATAATAAAACGCGACTTCGTCGAAGTAAATAAATATATTTGACTTTAGTAATTTTTCTAAACAATTTTCCACAAGACTTGGTCTAAATCTAAAATAACAAGGTTTTATTTTGCCACAGAATATGGTTTCTACCACCACGTCCTACTATTTAATAATCTGTGACCTTAATCGCTGTGTACCAGTTAATTCAACAATGGTAGAACAATAGAGCGGTATCACCGAGGGGTTACGTCCCTTCCGTTAACGGGCACTTGAATCTCAGTTATATTATTCGAACGCTCTTCCTGAAATTAATTGCTGGTCGAATCACCAAAAATTAACTAGCAAATTAAATCATGTGTTGCAGGGCCAAAAACAAATAATATTTTTACTCTTTTATTTTTTATGTTACTCAATGACGAGACGAGCTGGTCGTTTGCCCGATGGTAAGCAATACGCCAGCCCATAACAATAACAGCACCACCCAAAACTTTGTTTTGCTAAATCCTGCGAGGCGCTGCAATGCAAGTAAACGTACCAGTACTGATGTCCGGGTATATCTGCGCAGGTTGTCTTGCTGCGGAGGGTACCGGGATCCAAAGAAACGGTTATCTGCTGGCCGACCGCAGGTTGTAGGGGGCCCAACTAATTGTCTAGCCAGCAATGAAAGGCTACCCCGCCGCCTATGTAAAATCCTGTGGTGCTCCATCGGGGCGGTTGGCATCCGGAGGAGAGGAACCGATGGCCACTTTCAGGGGGTTTTGGGCGTCCCCGCAGTCTCCGAGCAAGTCTACCATTATCGTGGTTGTATCACGGTATTTTTTGGGTGTTTGCCATGCATCTCGTCCACATCAATTTCGTCCGCCTATTCACACATACAAAATGAAGAAGTCTAGAGTGAATAGGCATCTCATGGGCAAGCGTGTTCCATCTTAGGCTGCATCTTCGCTTTCCATCAGGCGAGATGTCGTCAAAAGTATGCCCATTTACCAACCGCTCGTCACCCTTAGAGAATTAGCTGTTGAGTCTCATAATGCCCAGTAAGTTCGCTGGCTACAATGCCCTTCAAACCGAAACACAGTAATGCTTGCGCACTACTGCTTGGTGGCTGAATAACTGCATATATTATAAGACGGTAAGATATTAGAGTGTTGCTCAGTGGGAGTACGTGCGAGTTTCGATCCGATGCACCCGAGTTCGAATTCCGCTGGCCCTGCACCATTGACTTTCTGAAGTTATGCGCAAATTTAACACTTTTTCTAAAAACAGTAAAGGAAAACATCATCAGGAAACCAGCATTTCCAAGAATTTATCACAAAAATGCAAGGACATATAAAAGTACCAGTTATATCAAAATACCAGATCCAAAACCTCACATCCAAGTAACCAGATATAAGTCAGCGTTTAATTGATTCGAAACTTAGTTCCGAGTCGGTTCCGAACCATAATGAATAGTCCATTTCGTCGTAATGAAGATATTCAATCAGTTTATTTATTGCTCCTTGGCAGAGTTTGTGTAATATAAATAAAAAGAGGCTCTCGCTAGACGGTTGGACCAGGGGTCAGATGCAGAAGGCAGTACTTCTTGACACGGCACATCGGCACGTATGGCACGAATGTGTCAAGGCTCCAGGGTGAGGAACCTCTTGAATATACATTCAGGAGGTTCCTCACCCTGGAGCCGTAACTACCGGTAGATAATCAGATAATCATTCATTAGTATTAAAATACACGTCAAAAATAATATCAGTAATAGTTACGTACATAATTAGTACGACTGTCAACAAAACCATAATAAGTATGATTAATAATCGAAAATACATTATTATTAATAAAGTAAAAAAAGAATTAAATGAAATACAACAATAATTAATAATAATTAAATAATTAATCTATATATTAGGATGATAATAATAATAATACATTTTAGTATTAAATGTAATAACAATATTTAAAATGGTTTTGTGCTAGTGAATTCTTCATACGAGTAAAAGGCGTATATATATATAATGCAATGCCCCTGTTCAGAAAATTAAAATTATGTATTTTATATTACATCTGAGCTCTACCGCGCTTCAGAGAGCGGGGCTGTCGGTCACGGTCGTTATAAGATAATAGTCGTTAGGTCATGTCGGAGAACTTCGGGCGGTCTATAAACTCCGACACCAGATTTGGTCGGTCACACGAAAAAGAAGAAGTCTACCACAGAATAAATAATAGTCTATTACTTCATATACGTAGCGATTTTAGATATGTAGGTTACAAATAGGATTACAAATAGTGGTACAGCACTTGTGTAGGTAGTAGGTCTTTCGTGTGCGGGAGGCCGCCTGGGTAGGTACAACCGTTTTGCCAGTTATTCTGCCGCCAGCAGCACACAAGCATTATTGACTACTGTGCCTGTTTGAAGGGCATTGTGGTCATCGAAATTACTGGGCATATGAGACTTAATATCTAATGTCTCGGGGTGACGAGCGCAATGCAGTGCTATTAAGTACCTATTTTTAACAGTATTAAAAGTTCTGAGTGGCATTGCAATTGTTATGGGCAGGCGTGGCGCTAACCATCAGGCGAACGTTTTTTTTTACTCTTAGAGATCTACATATGTTTGATGGAGCACATTGATCTAGAGAGAGACTGCAGTTGAGCGGCTGCTCAGACCTGTCTCCCCGATGGTTCACCGAAAATCATCCCGAAACACGACTAGGTCGCTTGACGGCATGGCTTTATTCGGTGGGTGGTATTACAACCACGGCCCGAGCCTACCACTCCAAACGTCAATATGCTCGTCATTATTAAGTTCCATAAAAATGCAATGCGCCAGCCTGTTTTAATATTCCATTCACCGACCAATCGTATTGCCTCTGGTATAAATTTCCATTCACACTTCAATCGCGCGCTAACCACGACCAATAGGCACCACTTTAACCGGCCGTTAGCGCTAAACAGGCGGTTATAAATCACTCATTACTCTCTATATTACGGGCAGCGGTCCATTACTGCTCATTAGGTATTAATATGGAGTCTCCGAGCCCCGACTGTGTCTGACTGGTAGAATAGGATCAATTTTTGTGTTATCACTGCTGACTTGGACTAGGGACCGAAATATTGGTAAAGTGAAATACCGGTATTTTAGTAGGTATCGATACTTACTACAAAAAGAGGTAGGGAATTAAAGTTTAATTATCTCTTTCTGCCGCCCGCAACCCTCTGTCGCCGCTGCACTGCATGTCTCGCTCGCTCGGCTCATCGCGGGTGATCAAGTTTGCAACGACAATAGTACCGGTACTTTATTACCGAAAATTATAAGAAAGCAAGAAAGAAAGAAAATACATTTATTCCGGACATCACACAACATTACACTGAACATACTAAAATAAAGACAAAACAAAAACAATAAAAACAATACAGTGAAATGTAACGTTATTGGTATTGACCTGCTGAATACCGATATTTTAAGAAAAGAAAGGAGTTATTTGTTACAAGCTTTTATTTAACTCTGCTATGTCTGTTTGTTTGGGTCAAATCTTGCAAGTTGAATCTGAACTGCTTCCTTATATCCTACGGAGACGAATTGTTGCATACTTATCAAAGTCCGATGACAATGCAATATTATAGTGACATCCAGCTGATCTGATGGTGTGCAAAGGAACTCCTTGACGAATAATCATAAACTACTAGTGTTTGGGCTCATTTTAATCTGCTCGCGGTTCCGATTACGAATTTGTTAAAGGCTTGTCTTGAAAAATATATTTTTAACAAAAGTCTTGATTACGTATCGGTATTAATCCCTGGTATCTTCTTACCAGCTTTCCGCTAGTTGGCCCCAGGTTTACAATTCGACGGCATGTTTTTTTTTTGTGTGTTTGTTACGCGATTACTCCGCCAATTATGCATTGATTTCGATGATTCTTTTTTTGATTGGTAGGTCATACTTCAGAGGTGGTCCCATATAAATTTTATCGAAATTCATTCAGTACTTTTTCAAAAAAATTGCAAAAACCAAAAATATAAGTTTAATCTTCAAGTCGGTTCTTGTTTTTTCGTAACCAACTTTCTAAAGGTGGAGGTTTGTATTCGACTGCTTCACCTGCTTCACCCAGGGTTGACTTCCGGTGAGGGAACTTCTTAACGGTGAATAGTACAGACACAACATTTCGTAAATGGATTTAACCATAATAGCCTGTTCTTAATTCCATCATGACATGGCTGATACACCCAGGAATGACTTCCGGCGAGGGAACTCCTCAACAGAGAATAGTACAGACATGAAATTTTTTTGTACATGCATTTAATTGTGATAGCCCGTTTTAAACTTCGTCATGATGTGGCTTCTAGATCATAAAAGCTTGTCCTTAAAAACTTTTTGAATTAATTTAATTAAAACTTGTTTTTCACTAAAAAGGGCAAAATAAATTATTTTTCAAAAAAAACTAAACCGACTTCAAAACCACAAATGGCACTCAAAAGTAAAAAATAAATTAATATAATTATCATAAGCGCTACCCACTCATATATTTGAAGTCGGTGCCAGCCAAGTCTAAAAGGTAGTAGATAGATACTACCTACAAGTAGTACTTACTATATACATAGTATTTATCTGCTACCTATTAGACTTGGCTGGCACCGACTTCAAATATATGAGTGGGTAGCGCTTATGATAATTATATTAATTTATTTTTCACTTTTGAGTGCCATTTGTGGTTTTGAAGTCGGTTTAGTTTTTTTTGAAAAATAATTTATTGATAATCGTGAAATGTACCTATATTTACATCGCATTGTTTCGGCACTGGTGCATGAGGCCAGCACTTCCCGCTTTATAGATATGTCTTACTTTGGTGTTGCATGTGTCAATGCGTCCACGGCTGCTTACCATCAGGCGAACAACTTGCTCGTTTGCTGTCTCTTATTTCACTGTTGTCTTTCTTTTTCTGTATTTTTTGAGATGATTAGTTCCTTTGCCTGATGGTAAGCGCCACGCTTGCCCATAACAATTTTAGTGCCACAGCTTTTACCAATTATTATTTTAACCCCCGACGCAAAAATGAGGTGTTATAAGTTTCACCACTATGTTTTGTGGCACCGTAGCTCTTAAATGGGTGAACCGATTTGGATGCGGTTTTTATTAATTGAAAGCAGGTTTTCTAGCGGTGGTTCTTTCTTTTATCGAAATCGACTCTTCCGTTTTTTTACTTCTATAGGGTTTTTGTGCCGAAGTTTTTTTGAATTTTGGTTTATATTATTTTTCCTTCTCACTGTACTTAAAAGCCCTACTTCACCATAACTTTAACTGTTCATCAGCTAAAGAGGTTAGTTATAAATCGTTCATTACTCTCTCCATTACTGCGCATTACTTATTAACGTGCGTTGCGCTCGTCTCGGGGCCGAGTGTCTGGCTGCTAAAGGCTTTAGCGTGGATGTAATGTATGTTAGCTTTTGTCATGCTATAGTGCTATAATGCTATAGATTAATTTTTTTTTACGCTTCATTGGACTATCTATGTTTGACCACTATCTCGCATGTTAAGCGATGGTGTGGCCTAAGATGGAACACATATAGAGAGAGACGGCAGATGAGCGGCTGCTCTAACCCGTCTCCCTGATGGTTAACCGAACATCATCGAAACACGACTAGGTCGTTTGACGGCATGGCTTTGTTTGATGGGTGGTATTACAACCACGGCCAGAGCCTACCACTCCAAAGCGCGTAAGCGGGTTTCATCACGATGTTTTCCTTCACCGTTTTAGAGCGAGCGTGCAAAGTCTGCACTTAACTCTAAGTCATTGGTGCAGGGCCGAGTCGGGATTCGAACCCAGGTTCGTCGGATCGAAAGGCGCACGAGTTCCCGCTGAGCCACACTCGCTCTAAATCTGAACGCAATGAAAATATGTAGTGTAATCCAGCTGAATATTATGTAGGTTGTTGTTAGAGTAATATAATATGTATGGGGGTTGATAGTAAATGTAAAATGAATTAACATTAAAAACATATACCTATATAAATAAAAATCCCCCCGCAATATTTTTAAGCTATTGCATAGCTTCTATCGCGGGCCTTGAGCGTGGAGACCGAATCCAGAAATTCCGTAACGAAAATAACCTAACACCCCCCACTCCGAATGCTATGCAATAGCTTTACCGCGGCAGTCTCCGAGTGCCACACGTCTTTTTTTTTCTCGTTCTAGCGTTCGGAGAGTCGACATCTCATGATGCCTCGTGCAGACGGCGAAACACGTGTCGTAGAGGAAGGGTTGTTGTTAGGGCTTCTTTATCTATTTAACATTATTTACTATATTAATTTATATTCATTTTATACCTTGTTCTTTATATATAATATTAAACTATCATATTTATTATTAAAAAAATTGCGTAGGGATTTTTATTAATATATTTTTATTTTTAATTTAAATTCATTTTACATTTGCTATCTACCCTTGCTGTATTAAATTATTCTAACAACCTACATAATATTCAGCCGACTTTTATAACATATTTTCATTGCGTTTGAGATTTTATTGTAAGTAGGTATAGATAAATGTAGGTAGGTAAATATAAAGCAAATGCAAAAATCACGAGTTTTGGAGCATACCACTAGTGTTTATAAAGAATAACAGCAGTCAAGTCATATACTAACATAGTCTAAGAACTTTACTAACACAAAAATGGATCTTTTATCTGAATAAAAATTTATTATTATTATTATTATATAGTTTAGCAGCGTTTGTTTTCAAAATAAAATGATCATATTCGGATATCAACATCATCACTGCTGGGATACGGGCCTTCTCTCATAGAGAGAGTATGGGCCATAATTCACCACGCTGCTGGCCCAATGCGGGTTGGTAGATGTCACGTTTTTGAATTTTTATTATTATTTTGGACATGCCGGTTTCCTCACGATGTTTTCCTACACAGTTATTAGAGCGAGCGTTCAATCCGCACATAACTTACACGTATACGTACATGAAGTCAAGTCAAAAGTCAAGTCAAGTCAAAAGATATGTTTCAAATATGTAGGCACAAACAATCACTTTTAAACGTCATAAACACACAAAACAAATCAATCAAAATACGTTAATTTTTTAGCTTAAAATATAATGACTTAAAAAAAGGTAAGCATGTCTACCCATTTCTTTCCCATACTTAAATTGAAGCCCGAGCCTAGAAAAGAAATACGAAAACTGACTCTACCAGTGCTTCGGAAATACTCCCGCTAGAGATGATAAGCTAGAGAAGCACCAAGAAACTCTGCGGGGATGTCTCTTTTTTAAATCTTTTAAAATGTCTAATGTTTTTAGTAATTAAAATGTCGAATATAACACTAAACAATGAGGGATAAAGTTTGCTAAGTTACTGATAGACCATACTTTTTTATGGAATTGAGTGACGAAACGAGTAGGTCGTTCACCTGATGGCAATCAAAACGATTGCCCATAACAGTTACAGTACCAGTACAAAATAATTGTATAAATAGTAAGGTACCTAGAACGTTGTTTTACAAAATTTTGCGCGGCACTAAACTGCACTCGTCACACTGAGGAAATTAGCTCATAAGTCTCATAATGCCAAGTAATTTCGCTGGCAACAATGCCTTTAAACCGGAAGGCAGTAATGCTTGCGCACTACTACTTGGAGGCAGAATAAAGCGGTGGTACCCACCCAGACGGCCTCTCGCATATGCGGATCCTACCACCAGTACGAATTTTTAACTAATAAATTGAGACACTGGCTTATTATTAAGCAAAGGTTATTAAAGCACTGTCTATTTTTTTTTATTCAAGTACAAGTAAACACTACATACAAACGATTATTAACATGTCCCCTTCCTTATTACATTACTTCCATTAGGAACACCTCACATAAAAGTTAGTTGACAACGCCGTCCGTAATTACGTCATTATCTGGCCGCGAGAGTGCGAGTGGAGCCAAGTGCGGCCACTAACTTACGGCTGTGTAACAGGCCCTTGGCCAAATTGAAGTCTGTTACGTGCCAACCTTCCAACTTCTTAGGGCGGTTTTAGATAAAGTGATGCGATTACGACTAAAAATCAAAGGCCATAACATTTTTAGCCATTTTGAAAAGTCATTCACATACAAAAGATATTTATTAAATAGGCACAAAAATGCACTTTTAAACGTCTAATACACGTAAAACAATTTTTTTTTAACCTAAAACAAATAAACATGACTTCGAAAAAAAAAGATAAGCATGTCTATTTCTTTCCCGTACATAACTTGAAGTCCGGGTGCAGAAAAGAAATGCGAAATCTGACTCTCCCAATGCTTCGGAAATACGCCCGCTAGAGAAGATAACACCAAGAAACTGCGGGGATGCCACTTTCTTTTTTAATATTTGTGCAGTCCTTCCCACCGATGTGACCTTAATTAACAGAGGACTTCAATACGATCAAGACTTCGCGTTTTCGAGATATTGCAAAACGCTCCATTATTATCACGTAATGTACTTATTAATTATTATTATTATTTTCTTCTGAAACAAAAAGCTTCAAATTTATTTAAAACCCTTTTAGCAATGAACTGTTATTATAGGCACAATATAAAAAAAGACAATGATTAAACAAATACTTAAAAGAATACATATATTAATGTATATGTATGAATATAAGAATAAAAATTATAATCATTGTACTAATTATAAAGAAAATTATATATAATATGACGGAATTTATGGTAACTATAAATGTATTTAAATTTAAATATTTTAATATTATTTATAAACTAAATCGTCATAAACTAAATAAATATAATATTTAAAACAAAATAATAATTAAATTAAACATAATATTCAGTAATTCGGAAAATGTAATGATTGTAGTTGATTGAATGGCTTCTTTACTTTTATTTATTTTTACTTTTTTTATAAGAAAAAGAGATTAAATAATGAGGCAAATAGATTATTAATAATACTTCAAAAATACAAACGCTCATGTCTTATTCATCTTATTATGCTTTCCCTGCAAGTATCTAATCTTGGACACAACGCGTAGTGCGAACTCAGCCTTACACTTGCAAGCACGAAAGCGATTAAGGCCACGCTCCCACAGAGTCGATATGAAGATATTAGCGATCAGAGATTTGATTTATGTGGAATGACTTGCTGGAACCGACGGAGTGTGAACATGGGGCAGATCAAATGTGACACCTAGTTAGTGTTACGTCTTGTAAAGTTATTTGGGGATGTCAAAACCTTGTGGTTAAAATAAGAGTCCTTATACTTTCTCTCTCTATTAACACACCCACGTATGAATATTAGCGACTAAACCAGGCCTAGCGCACTCCGCACTGTAGGTACGAAGCTACAAGAACATAGCCGGACACCGACGGCGGGTCGCGCGTCGTTACACGTGCCGCGTCAGAAGAGATAAGAGCTATGCGATAGAAAGAGAGGCGCTCTGTAGGTTAATATGACTGGTAGGTATGCAGCGCTATGCGAGCTGAATTGAATTTTATTGCGTCATAGCAAGAGTCGCTATTTGTTTAAATTTGTTTGCGTTTTGATGCTTCTGTACCTTGGTATTCTGTGACTAATACCCCCCGCCACCGTCGAGGCCGGAGGTCGTTTGCTAAGCTCTGTGCGTATATTTATTTTAAATATTAGAAATGTCGGGCAAATCAGAAGATTCTGCAATTCGTGAACTTACCAAAACAGTGCTCTCCATGCAGAATAGAATTATTTCATTAGAAAAGGTTGTGACGGATCAAAATAAGCTGTTAATGAAACTAGTTGCAGAAAGTGAAAATTCGGGTGCATTAGTAAAATCCGTACAAATCGAAGCTGAAGAGGGTAGGAAAGCCGCTAAAGCTACTCAACCGGCGGCCCAGCGGCCAATACGCGACGCTCGCGTTCGTGCAGTGTCGGCGCTCACCGTTGCCACTCGGAAGAAAGAAGCACGCAAAGTATCGCCTGCAGCTCTCACTGCCCGCGCGGAATCATCCGAGCCGCTTACGTCATCGAGCCGAAGTGCGTCGCCTACACCGAATGCACCGCCGACGCCATCGGCACCGCAACTTGTATTTGTAAACAACGCGGAGCCGCCAGCGGTGACTCATGCGCAATCTAATGAAGCAAATAATGGAGGGGACTGGGTCGAAGTTCGTCGTCGATCTCGCCGCACACCCAGCAATGTAACTCGCGGCACAGCCACTCCAGGCTCGACTGGATGTGCGTTATCTGCTGCGGAGCGAAAATCTTATTTACATTTGTACTTCGTCCAAATCGGAACCACGACTGAGCAAGTTATTGCTCATCTTCGAAACATCTGTCCTGATGATAACTGCTCAGCTGAGGCATTAAAGTCTCGAGGCGATTACGCGTCATTTAAACTAACAGTTCCGACTAAAAGTTTTGAAAAATATATGAAGTCTGAACACTGGGCTGAAGATGTTCACATCAAACCGTGGCGGAGTGGATTTCGCAAGCCACAGCAGCAAGCGGGACATTAGATCAAAGTATAAATCTTATTCACTTTTTTACCAGAACGTCAGAGGCCTTCGTTCAAAATTGGATGTCTGCAAAAAGGCGATATTAGTTGATTCAGCTGACTTATATGCGTTCACCGAGACCTTTCTAATAAGCAGTATTAGCGATGCGGAGGTGTTCCCTGCGGGGTACACAGTGCTGCGCCGCGACCGCTCCGGAGATGCAGGATGGGGAGGAGTGCTACTTGCGGTCCGCGATCAATATAAAGTTGAACAGGTACTTGACATTGATGGATATACGAATGACATTGAGGTAGTGATAGGAATCGTCTCATTTAAATACAGTAAATTTATCTGTAGTGTAGTGTATATTCCTCCGAATTCAAACGACGATAAATATATTAACACATTTTGTGTGTTGGAAAATCTCGTTGCCAAATATAGTAAATTAAACGTGGTAATAGTAGGAGATTTTAATTTAAATTCCTGTAATCAGAATGTTCTTATGCAATATAATTATTTGTTATCTTATTGTGAATTAAAGCAACATAATGTAATCTGCAACCAATTTGGGAAAAAGTTAGATCTGGTACTGAGCAATCTGAGTGTTGAGTGGATCGAGGTAAGTGGCGACACAGAGCCCTTGGTCCCCGCGGACGCATACCACCCACCGCTTGCAGTGACCGTGCGATGCGTGCGGCCGCTGGAAAGGGTGCCGCGCGAGCCGCCGCCGCCACTACTGGCCTGTGATGATGGGCCGCGTGACTGGAATTTTCGTAAGGCAGATTTTCAATCTTTATACGCCGAGTTCCAATCGCTCGAGTGGGATGATATATTTTTAATATCTGATGTTAATGAGGCTACCGCTTTATTTTACGACAAGTTAACTGCATGTTTTGATAAATACGTTCCTAAAAAAAAGATCTGTTTTAATGATTCAAAGTATCAGTATCCTACGTGGTTTACACCCGAAATAATTAAATGCCTAAAAAATAAATATTTTAATTTAAAGAAATATAAGCAGTTCAAACTAGATTTTAATCATGAGTTATTTAAATTTTATAGGAAAAGTGCTAAGGAACTCATCAATCTGGCATTCAACGACTATATTCGACGGACTGAGATGGATATAAAAAGGAATCCGAAAAACTTTTGGAAATTCATAAAAGATCAGCGAGCATCCAGAAAAACTTGCAACGAATTTGAATATGACGGTCACACTGTAAATGGGTTGGAAGCAGCAAATGCGTTTGCAAATTATTTTAGCTCCGTATTTTTGCCCCGTGACCCTATCTTATCCGCAGCTGACGCCGAGCGTGAGGCAGCGAGTTCGTTATGCTCATCCCGAATCGCGCTAGATACTATCGACTCAGCTGACGTATCAGTAGCAGTCCGCCACTTGAAAGCCCATTCAAGCGCTGGACCAGACGAAGTCCCTCCATATATTTTAAAAGATTGTTTAGCAGTTTTTATAAAACCACTTGTTTATATATATGGCCTTGCATTGGCAACGGGCACGTACCCCACAATTTGGAAAACTTCAAGAGTTACTCCTATACCTAAGGATGGTTCCAGGTCTAAGATAGAAAACTATCGGCCTATAGCGGTCCTGTCAGCTTTCGGTAAAGTGTTTGAGTCCATACTTAATCGACACATCACCAGGCAGGTCCAAAATCAGTTAAGTGAGAGCCAGCACGGCTTTAGAACGGGCAAGTCTACTACCACTAACCACGTAAATTTTGTAGACTATGCTGTCACCGAAATGGATCATAATAAGCAGGTAGACGCGGCCTACTTTGACTTTAAAAAGGCGTTTGACCGCGTCCACAATGACGTCCTTCTTACAAAGCTCTCTGCAATAGGATTTACACCTAAGCTGCTCCAACTCTTTGCTAGTTATTATGCTAATCGCTTTCAATATGTGCAACTCGCTGGATATCGATCTGACTCATATGTGACCTGCTCTGGTGTGAGTCAAGGTAGTACACTGGGGCCCACCCAGTTTCTTATTATGATAAACGATCTGCCGAAGGTCGTCAGGACAGCTGAATGTCTCATGTTTGCTGATGACCTGAAGCTGTACTTAGGTATTGGTAGCATAGATGATTGTGAGGCGCTGCAGAGGGACATCGACAGTGTGGTAAACTGGGCTGAATGTAATCACTTAGAATTCAATAGTTCTAAGTGTAAAACGATCTCTTTTACTCGGTCACGTGTGCCCATTCAGTACAACTACCACGTTGCCGGTGTCCAGCTGGAGCGCGTCACACAGATCCGTGACTTGGGGTTGACGTTAGATACAGGACTAACTTTTAACCAGCACATAACAGACATCTGTAAGGGAGCATTTAAATCTCTCGGTTTCGTAACCCGACAAACAGCTAGATTTAATGACAGAAACGCTATTATAACTCTATACTATTCATTTGTGCGTAGTAAATTAGAATACAATTCCCTTGTATGGGACCCCCATGAACATAAATATAAAATAATGCTAGAACGAGTTCAAAGGAAGTTTGCCCGTTACCTATACAAGAAGTTATACGGGTACTATCCTTATTTGTATCCGTCCCTGTTCGTCGCTGGAATGGTAGGTATCAACACATTAGAGCTAAGACGCAAATGTGCGCTAATGATGCACTACTATCTACTCCTGAACGGCCGAATTAATAATCCTTGCGCTCTGGCTCGCTGCTCATTGTTCGCGCCGGACCGGTTGCGGGTATCACGCGCGTGCTGCGCCCGCCGCCTGCTCGCGGCGCCGCCGGTGCGCACGCAAACCGCCGAATACGCGCCTACTGCACATGCTATAAATTTGCTCAACGCCCTGATTGCTCAGGACCCAGATAATATAGATATTTTTTATACCAAGTTTAATTTATTTTTTAATCTGTGTATCCATTACATTAGCACAATTACATAGACTGTTCGTTTTTAAGTTCATTCACTATGTAATGTATTGTAAATTGTGGCTTGCTGTGCGTTTTGGTAACAACTGTAAGCACAGCAAGCATCTGAATAAATAAATAAATAAATAAATATAAACCATTGAAAAGGAGAAAAATGAATCTTGTTATAACATGAAAATGAAGAAATCAAATTGTGTATATTTTTTATTATCATTTATTTATTTCACCTTATTAATCATACAATGTTAATTATACAAAATAATGCGACTAAAAAGAATAATAAAAAGTCTAAGTTTAAATTAGTATTTTATGTAGGTAAATTTATTTATTAAAAAATGTTTTAACTAAAACACAATAAGCACTTTAAGCTAAATAAAATTAAAAACAAACCAAAATCATCTAAACTACTTACATTAAAACGATAACATTATTATTCTTGTTGTAATTGAATAATAAACAGGTCTGAATAAGCATTCCGCTCCTGTTAAAAAGCGAACTTGCATCTAATAAAAATACAGAATTAAATAATTAAATAGAGAAATAAAAAAGGAAGCCACGAAAACCTTAATGCGGTACTGTCAAGGTGTAATAAAGTTCTTTGCACATATCCACTACTACAGGTATGGCAAGTACCTATACTTACTGACCTATAAACGAAGACGTTATTGATTTACAGCCACCTGCCGTCATAAAGTACTATTAGCTAAGTGTGCCATCATAGCTTTTATAGCATAGCAAGTGCAATGCTTTCCTTAAAACAATATTCTACAATTAATGCATTAGCTCGTAATTGTTCCTTAAACAAGTTTTAATGGAAAACGTGGCGTTAAATATGCACTTAAACTTGCTAAACGTTGCCAGTCAAGTGTCTTTTTGTGGGTCATTTTTGTAGCAAAAATATTATTTTCCTCATGCATCACAATACAAAACTTTATTGCAAATCATATATGTAGTAATATTAAAAAAAAATAAAACATGGAGAAAGAGGACATTGGACTTATTGACCAGCGGCGATTTCTTCCATACAACCTGAGAATTGACAGGATTGTTTGCATAGCAAAACTTGCTGAATTATTGAAATTTTAAATAATTAAGAAGACGAAATATTATATTGCTCGGGCAAGGATAGAACCTACGTCTTCGGAATACCGTCCCGACGCCTTAACCACTGGGCCACTGAGCCAGCTGCTCGAGCAACCAAATTTCTTCTATCGTTCTTATATCGTCTTACGGGGACAATTCAATTATTGAAATTAAAAAAGTCAACGTCATAAGATTGAAATTTTTAATAATATATATATTCGAGCGAGATTCGAACCTACGGCTTCGGCTTTTAGTATATTCTCAGGGTTTTGGGATTTTTTACCCATTCAATTAAACATTTTTAAAGGATTTATCGCGTATATTTAATGTTTTGACGTCTCGAACCTTTTGCAGCGTTAGTCATCATTGTGCTATTTCCCACAGCTGGAGCCAAGATACGCATTGGCGACGACGCGTTATTCGAGTCAATACTCCAGTCTTGAACATCGACGCAGAGTTGCCAGTCTATCGGTCTAGAATCAGATACATTTCGGAGAGTATGCGTCGGAATTGTACCAAATATTCGTACCGTGTATTCATGATCCGTATATTTACGGGTACGTACACTATTATAACTAATTACTTACTAAAATTTTTATGAACTTGTATTTTGACTAACATATATGGATGTTATGTCTGAATTATTAATATTAAATAATTGAGTTGAATGGCAGTGTACAACCCCTCTAACATTGTTCGCTTAATGTCGCCATAAATAGTAAGAGAAATACTCTGTTGTTTTTTGAAAACTACAAAACTCCTGTTTGTTTTGTAAACTGGCTAATGAAGTAGTTTTTCAGGCGGGTTTTGTACAGGCAACTTAATTAATTTTGATTCAGAAATTATATGACGGTTTTGGGAAAATATTATTTTGTAAAAGCGGGTAGGTAACTGACTGAAAACGTTCATGTGAACTACAGTCTAGCTTGAGACTCTAGATTTTTAAATATAAGAAAGAAGAAAATGAAAAATATATGAGTAATTAAATTAGATATTATTATTAAATTAGTGCATTCGTTAAATTCATAGATCCACGAAACTGACTGTCTAAATTCAATTAGTAATACAAGACAAACTATCTTACTTAGAAGAATGAATTCATTATAAATGTAAACGGCTACACTCTCGTTATGATTGTGTCGGATAACTACGACCAGGTTTCGGATAATTAGGATGTCCTTCTTCCGGGAGTTAACGCTTTAGGTTCGCGGCGCAAACTGCGCGCCTCCGCTCGATCATGTCGTCGCCAGCGCGGCGCTAAAACCGGTGCATTCGCCCCCCGCACTTGCATCTTCCTCTGGACTGGAAAAATATTTAAAACAAAGGTTCCAACGTATTTTTTTTTTGCGGTCTATAACACAGTGAGGGAACATGCATAATATTTTGCCGTTTTCTGTCTTAGGAACATATCCTACAATATTTATGTCGGTGTCTATCAGGCTACATTTTCCATAAACGGTTTAATTGTTTTTACGGCGGTTATTTGCTACGCTACGTTATATCTACCACCTACACTCTATTGGGTATTATGTTGCCTATATATACTTGGTGGTATAATTGTTGGCATAGTATGCCAACACTTACCATAGACCAAGGAAACATAACTCAGCTAGAGGCGTGTGCCGAAGTGATGTTTCAGCTCAGTTTCATATGCAAATCGTATTCGTCACGGCATACAGCTTAGCTGTTAGAGCAGGGCTGGGGGAAGTAGTGTATATGTTTACCTATCGTTAGTATCTGGAAAATACCTACTCGTATAACTCGCGTCAAACTTAATGGCGGCTGACAGACGCACCACGTGACCTGCGCAGTAACAAAATCGCATACAAAATTATATCTGCGCAGATCACGTGATGCGCCAGGCAGCCGCCATCAAGTTTGGCGCTAGTTATAGCTCTCGTAGCGTAACTTGCCTAGCCGTTCGTAACAGATTTTCTAGGTTAATCAACGTTCGCGGCGGTCACAAATTAAATGGATGATCGTTTGTGTGGTATTTACATCTGTGTGTTAACGTGCTTCGGAGGTCACGTTCAGCCGTCGATTGTCTTATGAGAACAGTCATTAGGCCATGTCGGAGGCCTTCGGGCAGTCTAAAAATTCTGACACCAGGGTTGGCCACATACCCACACGAGAGAAGAAGAAGAAGTACCTACTCGTTTTGGGGAAACTTTGAATTTAACTCTATATTATAGACATTGTTGCTTACCATCAGGTGAACGACCTATTCGTCTCGTCACTTAATTACATTTTAAAAAAACCCTAGAACTTTTATAGAGGTAGGCCGCGTAGCTCGGATCGCATAGAGTTTAATTTCAAAAATTGCTGCATTCGACTTTCAAATATCTGCCACTCTTGCGAACGATGATCAAAATTCGGTAAACTTTATATAACAGTGGTCATTTTCGTCACACGATGGTAATCATCCGATCCTCGTCGCCAATGAAGTGTTGGTAGCTTGAGAGCAGTAATAAAACACCATCGCACATGAGAGCTCGTTTATGACTGAATCAAGAATAGGTGTGAAGGCGCATACATCACAAGGCCTCTTCTGCAAGAGTCCGCTGGATTCTGGATGGTGCTGCAACTGTTTATAGGCAGGCGTGTTGCTTACCATCAATTGAGCGAGATTTTTAGGACTTTATTGACGAGACAAGCAGTCTCGTCACTAAGGTCCTAAAAAGCCAAAAAGGCCTAAAAATATCCCGGCAACTGCAGTCGAGTGGCAGCCCTGGAACACAATATTCACACCTCAGATAGCTGATATCCGGTAAACGTTCGCTTTTTGCGAACCATGAGTGGGTTAAAGTACGCATAGCTTCGTGGATTATATTACTCGATAAATGTATAGGGTACTTTTCCTGAAATACTTCACTTGTAGGTCGTACTTACAATGCAAGACACGTATTGTTTTATCTCGATATCAATGTTTTTAGTAACTTAACATATTTAGGTAGGTAATGTAAATTATGGGAGTTATACTTGGACAATCTGACACTGTATTTTTTTCTAAATTACCTGACATCTTGTATATATGAATTGCTTATGACTTTCTGTTATTATAATTATTATATAGATTCAATTTTTTATTAATTTCAAATTTTGCATGACAGTTATGTTTCTGACTAGGTAAATATGTGATACGATTTATCTATAGACAATAACTTAAATATATATACAAAATATAATAAATTTATCTATTAATTTGACCTGTCCAAAAACATATAACACCATATTTTACGCAAATAAATACATTTCATTTCATTGCATATAATACCTATATTTATTTAGAAACAATTATGTACAAATATATACAGTGATAAAAACTATTTAAACTGACCTACAACAAAATTAGAAAATAAATAAATTAATTAATTATTTCATTTCATGTTGAACGAAGATCTATGTACATCCGCTTTCGTCGACCGTTCGATTTCGGTTTGTAAATATCTACAACAATCGAGAATAGTGATAGAATATTTTGGAACAGCACGCAAAGAGCATACTTCACGGGACAGACGATCATAGAGAATCGATTCGTGCCAAATTATGGCCCAGACGCGGGCCGCAACGGAACTGTTTCATATTCCATTTTGCGGGATTTTGCATGAAATGTAATTGTAATATTTGTTATATGCGTAGTGATATTATTATCTCATATCTCTTCCCGTCTCTATCTCTAAATCATTAACATTAATAAAAAAAGACGTGTGGCACTCGGAGACTGCCGCGGTAAAGCTATTGCATAGCATTCGGAGTGGGGAGTGGGGAGTGTTAGGTTATTTTCGTTACGGAATTTCTGGATTCGGTCTCCACGCTCAAGGCCCGCGATAGAAGCTATGCAATAGCTTAAAATAAAACTTATTTCTATTCAATTCTAAGAAGTACCTACTTTTACCGGAATTTTCTAAACTGTACCCGACTAAATGTTTTCTCACACATAAAAGGTGATTGTCAAACTCGGAGGTCAAATTAATGTTTTTCTATTTGAGAGCGTCTAAATAAGTTCCAGAAATATTGTTCTTCCAAATTCGAGAACACACCACCAAAGACCCGATGGCCTCCGTACGTACTGGAAACTTCAGCCTCAAGGCATCGGACGTTTCCGTCAGCTATTTAATTGGTGAATCCATTCATAAGGCAAACTACGAAGTTCGGAACCGCGGCAATATCAACACAGACAGGAACACTCACTTCTGGCAGAAGTTTATACTATTCTCGGTTACTATGCTGACGGAAGGGAGTTTGTTGTGAGAATAAATATGTTTACAAAGTGTTTCAGACAGTTTTACCTATATATGGCAGCTCCATCGTCTCCATAGACAATAGAGCTAGTTAAATCTAAGTTTTTTTATAATATTTCTATAAAAAATATACCTATATAAAATGGGCCCGAACTACCGGTGGTTAGAGCTGCAGAGTGAGGAACCTCCTGGCGATACGTGCCGTGTCAAGGAGTACTGCCTTCTGCAACCATCTAGCGAGAGCCTCTTGAACCTCTTAATATTATTATTATTATGTCGTTCTTTGTATGAGTCCAATATGTAGAAGCCTCTTAGAGCATTTAGTTAAGATATGTAATGGGCAACAATTATCGGGGACTGTCTCTAACAGCATCATTAAGATGTAATCAAAGACAGCCCCCGATAAGTGCGAGATCTATTATTGGAGATACGGAAATGACTTATGATTGGGCTATTGAGGTGATTTTTTAATGGATGAGAACCGGGCTATGATATGAAACCTCGGCACCTGCCAGTTCCGCCTCATAAAAAAATATTTAGGCAGGTGGTGACTCGCCACCCACTAAACGGGCCCTCATTCAGGGCCGCCGTTCATTGGCGACGATAGAGGCAACGTTGGTTTGGGTGGCTAAAGGGTGTCGAGAGGTGTGCTGTAGTTTCACTTAAACGCTACTTCCGGCGTTATGCTCTTTAACACTTCCACCCTTGGAGCTTAGTTCTGAGCTCTTGCATCTCCACCCCCGGATGGCCAGTTAAGGCAAGCCTGGGGTCCTGGACCTGGGGTCTCATTAGCCCCAGGGAGTATATCGGGTTAGGCTCAGTGTCGCCACGCACCGTCGACTCGCCACAAATTCGCCCCTGGCCTATATTATTATTATAATCATGTGAAGACAATGTAAAGAAGTAGATATCAATTTGCAATGAGTAGCTTGTCAAGTCGTCACGATGCCGCTCTAAGCGATTTGTTTGCAGCAGGATATCGAATAATCTGCTCTAAGTGGCGTAGTGTGTACACGCCCTAATGGCACTCTTCTCGATTTACTAAGCTGTAATGAAAAGCTGAGAGTTTTCTGCTGAATTACTTTGCTAAAGTGACATTTGAAACTATCTCTAAGAAAAAATGTCCATGATTTTTTATTACTTTTAGTCATTAAGTACAAAGAGAGCGAGCGTGGCCCAGTGGGAGCACGTGCGACTTTCGATCCGACGCACTCGAGTTCGAACCACTAACTTTCTTAAGTTATGTGCGTATTTAACACTCGCTCTTCATCATCATCATCATCAGCCCATCACGTTCCCACTGCTGGGACACGGGCCTTTTCTCAAAGAGAGAGGACACTCGCTCTTAAAACGTGGAATAAAAACATCGTGAGGAATCCGGCATGTCCAAGGATTAATCACAAAAATTGCGTGGTAGATTATGGCCTATAACTCTCTCTATGAGAGAAGGCCCGTGTTCCAGCAGTGGGAACGTGGTGGGCTGATGATGTGTCCTTGAAACACGTTTCACAATGGAGTGCTGGGGGCAGAGGAAGAAACTGCACCTTGCACCAATGACTTAAAGTTAAGTGCGAATTTTGCAGGCTCGCTCTAAAATGGTCACGAAAAACATAGTGAGGGCACCCGCTTACACGCTTTGGAGTGGTAGGCTCTGGTCGCGGTTGTGATAAACTTGTGGTAGTCTCTCGTATGCCTGTGGTACCTACCCAGACAGCCTCCCTGTCTGGGTAGGTACCACAGCTTCGCCAGTTATTCTGGCGAACAAGCAGTAGTGCGCAAGCATTTCGGTTCCGGTTTGAAGGGCAATGCAGTGCTACGCAGTACTCTTTATGATGCTAACAGTCCTGGGTGGCATTGCGATTGTTAGGGCAGGCGTGGCGCTTACCATCAGGCGAACTACATGCTTGCCCCATCACACAGTGCCATAACAAAAAGTACTACCCACCGTACAAAGCCATACGACGAAGCGAATTGAGTCAAGCGACCTATAGTTGTGTTTCAAGATGTTCGTTGAATAAAACTGACAAACAAATTCACGTTGGCATTTAAACGCACGGGTGCTAGCACATTATATTAGGTATCACAGCACAATCACATTTCACACTTCTCTATAAATGCGAAAGTTTGTAAGTGTGTTCCCTTTTCACGCCGCAACAGCTAAACGGACTTGAGCGGAATGGACATAGCTTATACCCTGGATTAACACATAATTTTATCCCGAGAAACCATTGGTGAGGTCGCGGGGTTCAACTAGTTAAATAAATAAAAAAATGTACTTAATATGTATTCAAGGTTAAGCAGATTAAGTTAAAAAAACAGCCGGCTGTTTTGCAATCTTTGATTTGCACTATTTAAAAGGTATATTTTCTAGTAAGTAAAATAAGATGAATTTTATTGTTTAATGTGATGATAAATTAAAATTAATATTTATTCATTTATTCGTATTATTTATTGTTTTTATTTTCTCGAATCTTGTTCAACCATTGACTACAATAATAGAGTAATTGACAAAAAATAAGGTGCTTTTCGATGTCATTAAAAAAACCCTGTAACTATAAAATTTGAAAACAGTATCAGTTAAAAAATAAAATAGTTACAGCCATTTAAATTTGACATTTGAACAGGATATATGAAATCAAATCACCGCGTTTTAATCAAGCACCGTTAGCCATTCATCATCGTCCCCTGTTAGGGATCCGCGGACAAAGGGAAGACTTCCCGCACAAACGTGATTACCATCTGTGTAATAAGTACGTGAATGGGAGTCCGACGAAATCTTAATTAGGTTGCGCTGGGGCCGTAATGTTACGACTTGTAAAACTTGATCTTTTATTGTACGGAGCATTATCAGCGCGGGCATCTGCGGGACCCTCGTTACTCGTTTAATTAGGCAAATAATCGATTTTGTTTTACGTAGATGCGAGTTATCCATGCGTTATATTTTTAAACACTGCGCCCCGCGTTTTCACCCACGGTTTTACTTTCTGTGTGCTCCGTTATATTGCCTGCATTGCATTTATTAAATCGAGTTGCTGACAAAATAGACATATTTAGATGTTCAGTTGCTGAATTTAAAAAACAATACTATTTGAAATATGTTACAGTAAAAATAATCAATTTTTGTATATGTAAATGAAATATATTAAAAAATAATTAATGATTATTTTTTTTATTTATTTATTTATTTAATTTTTATTTCAGGCAACATTAAAATAAGTTACAGATGTTATTTACTTATTCTACGGCCCATATAAATATATACCTTAGAACTAACATACATAGCCGCTCAATTGCCGCCTCTCTCTAGATCTATGGGTCTCCATCTTAGGCCACATCATCGCTTCACATCAGGCGAGATAGTAGCCAAACATAGATCTATAAAAAGTAAAAAAAAAAACATAATTTATATTAAAATATTTATGTTTATAAATCGTGTCACACGTTTTGTCGGCGACGTGTGACGAAACTGCGCGGTGTCAGCGGTGACGCTTGCAGCCGTCCTCTGAATCGTCGAAACACGACACCCTTTGGCCAGAATTCCTCACACATGTATGTCGACAGATGTTCAGTGGGTACTCGCACCACAAAAGAATTAAAATTCACATTGTGGCGCGACTCCAACCGCAAGACCCTCAGAAGAGCATTGGTCTTCTTCTCAACATACTCAGTAAAATCTTCAGCCTTGATGGATAAGTGTAGGCGGTACACGTAGAGTAGCGTCGTGGAAATCGCCGGACGCAGCAGGTGGCTCGGTCCAGTCGGTGCGGTGCCGCACTTGTTCTGGTTCAGACGAGTGAGCTTCTTCTTCCTCTCCACCTTGATGAAACCCTCCTCGTCACACTGTTTCGTTGGAGCTAGAGCCACAGGTGCACCCTGAGGAACAGGTGCGCCGGGACTCTGCT
Organism: Petrophora chlorosata; assembly: GCA_951640565.1. Classification (NCBI taxonomy): domain Eukaryota; kingdom Metazoa; phylum Arthropoda; class Insecta; order Lepidoptera; family Geometridae; genus Petrophora; species Petrophora chlorosata. The sequence goes on along the minus strand of OX621201.1, from coordinate 13,276,870 downwards.
ATCTATTAAATGAATTATAATGAAAAATAACTAATTGACTATTGTAGATGTAAATGAATTATATTAATGACTATTGTAGATGTAATTAATTATAATGTTGACATACACTATGTAATTGGGAAATTCCTGTGATGATAGTTGTAATTTGAATTTGAATAAATAAATAAAAAAATAAAATAAAATGAATATTTTAGAATTTTATTATATAAATTAAAAAAAAAACCCCTGATACAATAAAACATGTCTAAGGACCTCCGCCAGAAAACCTGCTTTCAAATAAAAAACCGCATCCAAATCGGTTCACCCGTTTAAGAGCTACGGTGCCACAGACAGACACACAGACAGACACAGATAGTGACCAAACTTATAACACTTTTTGCGTCGGGGGTTAAAACAACAATTGTACTCGACTCGATTCGAAACTCTAAAATATTTGTTTCACCACTGCCACTGACCAGCAGGGGAACATGTATCTTTTATTTCAATCAATTTTAATTTGAAACCAGTTTTGATGTAACCCATTCAGTTGCAAACAAAGCTCCTTTAAAATAAAAATACAGTAACCAGCTCGAACGTTACTGGCTATCAACAGAGCGAACCGCAAAAAGAGCCGCTTTAAAAATGGAACGCGTTCCATTTCAAAAACTTAAAACCGTTGCAGATGGACGGTAGATCGGACAGCAATAATTGATCAGCAAATCGAAGTAAACAGCCACCTGGCTGGCGTTCATGATTGCCTTCAATAATGCATTGTTCGCAGCACGAAAGGGGAAACCCGGCCGAGTGTAGAAGCTCGGGGATTATTGCGCAGCGTTTGAGCAACTCGCCTTCACAAATCGGTCGAATCACTGGGCAGTCATAATAAGCGTGCTGGCGTATGGTCGAAGCAAACAAGCCTTGACTGCACACGCCATTAAGATATTCCGAGCCGATATCGTCCGACTATCGACTTCACATGGACTATTTTTTAATATATTTTGCAATATTTTATTCGCCACTCATATTAAATTTAAGAGACGCGGCTTATCTGCTAAATTAAAAATATAATTTTTATAACTCAGTTCGTGTTCGGAAACGAAAAACTTGTCTGGATTTCTGTATCTCTTCTGTATATCTATAAGTAATTTTTCATAGTTTGAACAAGTGTTATAATTTAGATAAGTAGTTGCCGCGAACTCCGAAATTAGGTTTGATAAGATCGGTAATAAATTTTCGAAATGTTTTTGAGTTATGTTAGCAAACAAATTATAAATAAGTTTGGTAATTTGAAATGGGCGTTTTCTTTGGTAATATAATTTTGATTAGAATAGGGGATATTATAAATTTATCACGGGATTTCTGTTTGCTAAGTCGATTCATTTTTGAGGGAAAATTTGTAATCTATATCTCTAAATTTTATAAAACAACTAGCGACCCGCCCCGGCTTCGCACGGTTATTATACATATAAATCTTCATCTTCAATCACTCCATCTATTAAAAAAAAACCGCATCAAAATCCGTTGCGTAGTTTTAAAGATTTAAGCATACATAGGGATATAGGGACAGAGAAAGCGACTTTGGTTTTTTTATACTATGTAATGATGTGTCTCATCTGCGTATTTCTGTGTATTCCCTAAGTACTACCCGTTATTACTTAGTAACAGATGAGATAGTATCTTAATAACTTAGGGAATATTTTGAGGAAGGTAGAAGTGGATATACTCAGCAGCAGGCAAAGTAACAAAAGTGTTATCAATTCTTTGGATCGTTGATTACCGTTTTATGCGTTATTTTGTAACATCCACTCATCTATCCACGCAGCAACTTCAATGACGTTCATCGCCGGCGAACTATATATAACACTAGCTGCGGCCCATGGTTTCCTGGGATAATGACATATGGCTATGTGTTAATTTAGGGAATAAGAAAAATACTCTCATGAAAAAAGCATGCTTTAGAGTTACTAATTACATAGAAGACAAAGAGGCATGGAAAATTCCGCGTCTGCCAACTAGCCAACTGGCACATAAGAAACATAATATTGTCAACAACAAACATAAAATATTGTAACAAAAGTTCTAAAAAAAATACCCCTCAGTTTCATGCCGTATCTTCTGAGTAGTGATTCCTTTTCCGATACGGTGCGGTGGTAGAGTCATTGTAATAATTGTTCATAAGTGCGTCTATGATGTCAAAAATGAATAAAGAACTTTTTAAACTTTGAACTTTAAGCTATCGCCATTCCGAATTTTACTCAAATCCTTACAGCGTGAAGAAGTAACAAACAGACTTACATACAAACTTTCGCATTTATCATGTTAGTGTGATAGCATCTTTCAAGAAGTTTATTAAAATGTATCTTATTGGTTCAACAACACATCGACGATGCGCCCACCGTTATAGATTACCATAGCTTAATGGGGCTTACTATCATGCGGGTCATTCTTATTGGCCAGATCATGACTGATTGTTTTCTTCTGACGTAATACTAGGATTTGATTGGAGGGCTGGTTTGAAAGCCAGTTTTTAAATGGTAATACCTCTATTGTTTCCATTATCTGAACAGCAAGTAACAGGCGGTCAGAAACTTATAAGAGGACAAAGCGCTTCCATTTACTAATAACACAAGTCTGTCAAGCGTGGCTGTCTACCATCAAGCACCATCAGGCATTGTTAGTCTCATCACTGGTTAAACAACTCGTTGGCCTGATGGTAAGCGCCACGCCTACCCGTGCCCATACCAATTGCAGAACTTTTACCGACCCAGAACTTTTAATACCGTAAAGTACTGCGTAGCACTGCATTGTACTCATCACCCCCGAGACGTCAGATATTAAGTCTCATATGCCCATTAATTTCGCTGGCTGCAATGCCCTTCAAACCGGAACATAGTAATGCTTGCGCGTTACTGCTTGGCGACAGAATAACTGGCAAATCGGTGGTACCTACCCAGACGGCCTCCCGCATACGAAAGACTACCACGAGTGAATACAATTGTGTGTGTCCCAACAATAAATTTGTTACATTTAGTAGAACAACCGCGTCCACCCTGGCAACACCGCGACTTCCCCATTGTTAATTTAATAAAATTCCCGATAATAATGAGAGGCTATAAAAACGAAACGAGCCTTTTAATATTTATTCGGATTTGCGAGAAAAATTCCCGGTTCGCCGGCTGCCCTTATTTGTCTCGGCGTCTCTTATATCTGTTTTTCTAAAGCGGATTTTTGTGGAAATCCAAGAGAAAAACAATGGGAAAAACTGTGACGTACCCCATCCCATCTTTGTAAATCATTAATATAAACAGTATTGTGTTAAATTGAGTTGTTCTATCGGTTTGTAAGTGATTCTAGTTATTTTGTATCAGCGTTGACTTTCGTCAGATTCTTTAGAAGAATCTAAAACAATTCTTGTAGAGTTTCCGTTGGTTATCAACAGTCAATGCAATGGAGTCAGGCGTGACGTTGCGGAAATTCATTCATTCAATCAATATTCAGCGTAATTACACTATATATTTTCATTGCATTTCAGTTTATCAACAGTCAGTAATTTCACAGAAGGGCAACTTCAGATTTTTATTAAAATATTACAGTATCCACTTGATATTTATTATCCTTCTACATTCCTTCTTCTATTGTCTGATTTTGTAATTCTTAGATATAAAAACATAATATAATGACTCTACCTGATAAAATTTTAATTCCCATTAATATTACAAATGCGAAAGTTTGTAAGAACGTACGTATGTATGTATGTATGGATGTTTGTTACTAGACTTCTGACAATGTAACCCGGAGACACCAGCATTCAAGGTCAGATCATAAAGTATATACTTACCTACCTCTTAATTCAGTTTCGAATTGTAGAATTTGATAGTACTTATACTTCTGTTGATCATTTTTGTTGTATATACTCGTACCTACCTATTCTCTGCTTTCTAAACAAGTTTACTAAAAAAAACTTAATCCGTGATTACATGTAAAACTTAGCAATAACCGTTATTATAGTAATAAAGATCTGTGGATTTTGTCAATAAATAAAATAAGTCTCAAATGCCAAATTAATTTTTTATTGCAACTGTAGATTAGATAACTCTTTATTGTTTCACCACCAGAAAACATAATAACAAAAAGTACAATAACAAACTTAAAAACTAAAGTGTTACAATGGGCGGTCTTATCGCTCAAAGCGATATCTTCCAGACAACCTTTGGATGGAGAGGACTTAAAGAAACTGTAAGAGGCGGTGGTGTCAACATAATTATTATTATTATTTATTATTATTCAGCCTGGTTTGTCCCACTGCTGGACAAAGGCCTCCCTACCCTCCTTTCACTCCTCACGTTTCTGGGCTGATTTTTGCCATCCCATCAAATTAGAGTCCAGTTCATCCCGCCATCTCTTTCTGGACCTGCCGCGTCGTCGGGTAGCGTTGCAACATTAATTGTCAACATAATTGACATAATAAACAAATGTATGTACAAAGAGTACAAACTATAATAACATATACTATTATCTATATATATATACAATATGTAGATCTCAGTAAAGTAAAAACCAATCACTGAAAAAATCACAAACAGACAATCGAAGTTAACTACCAAATTCTCATGTTCGAAAATCAAAATATTTTATAATTTTATTTATTCAAAATAAATCCTCATTCGAAAATCAAATGCGTTACAAAAACCGGCCTCTACGACCGTAGGCAACAAAGCAGTTAATTGAAACAAGCGCGAGTGGCGCGCTCGGCTACAGAAAGACACGTACAGTACATGAGGTTGCAACGAAAAGTTACGCTCGAACAACGCTAGACCGGCCTACTTTGAGTGTTTACAGCTGCTTACACCAAAAATTAAATACACTTATGCTCACATCTCGTTTATAGAATACGGTACTTTCGTGTATTTTTATGCAATTTAATCAAGACCATCCAATTATTCGATGGGTAGTAACTAGTAACTGCTTGAACCACGCCTGTGTGTAACAACAAAAAATTAAGAGTTCGTCGTTGTATTAGATTTGGCTCGTCACGACAAGACAATCTTATGGCTTATTTCATTATTTAAATTAGCTTCTACATCTTTTTAAAATGAAGCGCACCCATTGTGTGCAAAGGTATCCCAGCCATACGTCGTATAAACCCGCTCGCACTTATCAATGTGTGTGAGACAAGTCCATTCGCCTGTGTAAAGTTTCCGCTCTGTCTATTTACACTGTGGTCGAGTGTAGCCTCTCCGCGCGCCTCAGTGCTACGACGCTCGTCGCGTAGACCGCCCGCGTAGCCCTGCTACGCCGTAGCGATCGCTACGCTCGTAGTGCTAGTGATGTGACAGTGTTACACTACATGTAAATATTTTTGTGTTGGCAGAATGCACAAGATGTGTTATGTCAACAATAATGTGTTGTGCTCCGTGACGGATTTCGAATGCGCTAAAGGTGGTAGATTATTTTTGTTTTGAATTTGGAACAAGTTACGGAAAGTGTTTCGTAGTTTATGAGTAGGCGTATTTCTGTGGTGGCTCCATTATGCGGCCTCAGACTTGAGATGCTTTTTCTTGTTTCTTTTTGGTATTTACTTCAAATCTAGATCCTTTATACTTAAGGCGCACTAATTTAAAACTAAGTTTGACTTTCGAATTCGCCATCTTCCGCATCGATTTACGTTTTCATAATTTTTAGCATTCTTAAAAAACAACACCAATTAAAAGTAAAAACGTCCATTAGGCCCAGAATGAATATCACCTAAGTGGCTATTACCTCTGTAATTAAAGAAGGAATACGTTAATGAATATCATTAAGTTGGTACTTAAAATTAATTGTTTCAATAACGACGTGCTATCTTATTTCAGGATTTACACGAGATGGGTTCGATCATTTGTTAATGAATGGCTCTTAAAGTGATAATGACTGAATTCTGCTCCCTTATCAATGTCAGCATCTCTAAAGACGCAGAACCGAACTTTTTAAGGAAATAAAATACAACACACGTGATTGTTGAGTTTCAGGATCGCAATTTTATCTTGAAATAACCAATGGTAAAAAATTGCTTTGAATTGTAGTGTTTGCAATAATAACATTTTGTTTTATTAAGTTTTCCGTATTCGGCTTGTAATGTACTAGTATATTTGATACAAGTGGATAAAACAATAATTTATAACGTGTTTTGAGATCTTTTGTTCTTAGTTCAAAAATCGTCGGAACTTCACTTGTGTAAGAAGTTGCGTAAGCGACTTTGAGAGGTTGAATTAAAAGGGAGTTATTCGGCGATTACTCAATTAAAACATCCATTCTTTATTCAAAAATTAAAATACAACATCAATTTCGAATACGAGTGGTGTAATAATAATAATTTATGAGATTTTTGTCCTTATATCAAAAATCACTTCATCGGAACTCGACTGCTCTAAGAAGTAGCGTAAGCGACTTTAATAGGTTGTATTAAAAGGGAGTTATTTGGTGATTACTCAATTAAAGCATCCATTCTTTATTCAAAAATTAAAATACAACATCAATTTCGAATACGTGTTGGTGTAATAATAATAATTCATGAGATTTTTGTCCTTATATCAAAAATCACTTCATCGGAACTCGTCTACTCTAAGAAGTTGCGTAAGCGACTTTAAGAGGTTGTATTAAAAGTGAGTTATTCGGTGATTACTCAATTCAAGCATCCATTCTTTATTCAAAAATTAAAATACAACATCAATTTCGAATACAAGTGATAGTAATAGTAGAGTAATAGTAATAATAATTCATGAGATTTTTGTCCTTATATCAAAAATCACTTCATCGGAACTCGACTACTCTAAGAAGTTGCGTAAGCGACTTTAAGAGGTTGTATTAAAAGGGAGTTATTCAGTGATTACTCAATTCAAGCATCCATTCTTTATTCAAAACTGAAAATACAACATCAATTTTGAATACAAGTGGGTGTATTAATAATATAATAATACATGAGATTTGTCCTTATGTCAAAAATCGCTTTATCGGATCTCAACTCGTCTAAGAAGTTGCGTAAGCGACTTTAAGAGGTTGTATTAACAAGTATACGTTTTATGAAACAAAAAAACCGATTTCTTTTTTATATAACTGAATGACGAAGTTTCTTGCCGTATCTTCTGAGTAGTGGTTCTTTTTCCGATACGGTGGTAGAGTCATTGTAATAATTGACGTTCTTAAGTGTGTCTGTGACGACAAAATTGAAATAAAGAACTTTTGAATGGAATTTAATTGAATTGACGAGACGAGCTGGTCGTTTACCTGATGGTAAGCAATACGCCAGCCCATAACAGAACTTTGTTTTGCAAAGTCATGCGCGGCGCTGTACTGCGCTCGTCACCCTGAGACAATAAGTTGTTGAGTCTCATAATGCCCAGTAATTTTGCTGGCTACTTTGACTTTAGTGTATCTTCGAAGTCCAAGGTCAAATATCGATGAAATTTATATGGGACTACTTCGTAGCTATACTGAACCCAACGCAAAAAGAATTTTCCAAATCGGTTCATGAATGACGGAGTTCTGAAGTAACAAACATAAAAAAATGCAATCGAATAGAGAACCTTCTCCTTTTTTGAAATTGTTTAAAAAAGCTTTATTCGGCAGTTACTCGATTAAATTATTCAATTTTTTTATTAAAAAAAGAAAATACTATAACAAATTAAACTGTAGTTAGGTATGTTAACTGTAGGTAGGGGTTTTTTCTGAAAATACTGAATAGTTGTTTTTATGGCATTTTATTTTTGAAGTTAAAAGCTTCGTCAACCAGTTACGGTATATACAAAAACTTTGATAAGGGTGGTGCATAATATTGTCAAAACTTACTCCCGTTTTACATAACAAAGTTCTGATTAGCGCTGCAACTGTTATTGGTAGGTGTGGCGATTACCATCAACGACCTGCTTTTCTCATCACATATTTATATAATAGCGAATTTCAGTAAACTAAAATTAACAAAAAAAAACCCGACACAAAAACCCTAGAAAAAGTAAAAAAACCGGCCAAGTGCGAGTTGGACTCGCGCAGAAAGGGTTCCGTACCACTATGTACAAAAACGGCAAAAAAATCATGTCTGTTGTATAGGAGCCCCTCGTAAATTTTTTTTTTTTTTAGTATTTGTTGTTTTAGCGGCAACAGAAATACATCATCTGTAAAAATTTCAACTGTCTAACTATCACGGTTCATGAGATACAGCCTGGTGACAGACAAACAGACGGACGGACAGTGGAGTCTTAGTAATAGGGTCCCGTTTTACCCTTTGGGTACGGAACCCTAAAAAATGGCTGAACCGATTTTGATAAAACATGTCTAAGAACCACTAAAAAAACCTGATTTCAAATCGAAACCGCATCCAAATCGGTTCACCCGTAACAGCTGCGGTGCCGACACACAGATAGACACACATAATGGTCAAACTTATAACACCCCTTCTCTTTGCGTTGGGGGTTAAAAACTAGTTGCATCCCGAAAAATCCGTTTAGCCATTGCGGCGTGAAGAGGGAACATACGCGCTCACAGTTACACCAGGCCTAGCGCACTCCGCACTGTAGGTACGAAGCTACAAGTACATAGCCGGACACCGACGGCCGCGCGTCGTTATACGTGCCGCGTCAGAAGAGATAAGAGCTATGCGATAGAAAGAGAGGCGCTCTGTAGATTAATATGACTGTTAGGTATGCTATGCAGCGCTACGCGAGCTGAATTGAACTTATTGCGTCATAGCAAGAGTCGCTATTTGTTTAAATTTATCTGCGGAGTGATGCTTCTGTCTCTTAGTATTCTGTGGTTACACATAAATCTTGACATTCTTAGTATTAGAGTAGATACATAACAATAATGGAGGCATAACATAAATCCATTATTATTAAGGTTACAAAGATCATCATAGTCATCTCCTGTAATCCCACTTCTGATACCGTCTTAAAGCCTTTGGTTCGTACAAATAAATCTATGATGCCACAGAGACTCGAAAAATGTATTTCCGTTTATAACGTTTTCACGGATGTTGGGACACTATCCGTAAATGTTAAAATATGTACACGTTCTTTGGAGGAGACCTTTCATATCAAGGAAACGTGTTTTATTATTTATAAATGTAATATTGGGGCGTAAAATATAAATTCGTGTACGTACTACGCTGCCTCGATGTCGGGTGACATATAGCAACTGTCGAACCGTTTTTTAGGGTTCTGCCTCTGTACTCTGAAAAAGTAATTACGATCTTCGTTCTGTCGGATGAAAGGGACAGCGCTATGCAACAGGCATAATAGTGTCTCTTTTAGTCCGCACGAACGAACAAACGAAAGCAAGTCGGAGTAGGCCCCCAGAGGGCCTAAGAGACCCTCTTATGCCTGTTGCATAGCGCTGTCTCTTTCATCCGACAGAACGAAGATCGTAATTACTTTTTCAGAGTAAGGCCCCTGTACCCAAAGGGTAAAACGAGACCCTATTACTAAGACTCCGCTGTCCGTCCGTCTGTCTGTATCTCCGTCTGTCACCAGGCTGTATCTCATAAACCGTGATAGTTAGACAGTTGAAATTTGCACAGATGATGTATTTCTGTTGCCGCTATAACAGCAAATACTTAAACAGAATAAAAAATATTTAAATGGGGCTCCCATACAACAGTCATGATTTTTTTACCGTTTTTTTTAGATAATGGTACGGAACCTTTCGTGCGCGAGTCCGACTCGCACTTGGTAGGTTTTTATTTTCTTTTAACTACTTCGTTTTCGTCGTTGCTTCTAAAACTTTCAGTTGTGTAATAAATCTGTAGGATTAGACTGTTTTGTATCGGCAAGCAATGTTAAGAAACTCTCGTATTCCTCGAAGAAGTTAAACTCGTGGTAGGTCTCTCGTATGCAGGAGCCTGTCTGGGTAGGTACCACCGCTTTGCCACTCATTCTGCCGCCAAGCAGTAGTGCGCAAGCATTACTGTCTTCCGGTTTGTATGACATTGTAGTCAGCGAAATTACTAGGCATATGAGATTTAATATCTGATGCCTCGGGATGATGAGCGTAATCTAGTGCTACGCAGTGCTTTTTATGGTATTGAAAGTTCTGGGTAGCACTGCAATTGTTATGGGCAGCCGTGGCGCTTACCATCAGGCGAACGACTTGCTCATCTCACAACTCCGTTACATAATTATTTATTATATTAACAAAATTACCACAGGCTAGCCTTTATATATTGTATAACCCTAGGGGAGGGCACTGTATGCTGAAACACGGGCGATGAGCTTAGTTCGGCAGCAGATACCTCAATATTATAAATTTGTCAACTAGCCAAATAAGCTTAAGAACCTTATTGAGTAAATTATTTAATTATTATTACATAAAAAAAATTTAAACGGAACTAAAGTTTCAGCAACGTTTATAAATTCCCTGTTAAAATTTTAGAAACGTTAAGTAAACCTACCAACAGCCGGGTCGATACGACCCGAGCACGCGACGCTGTACTGTAAATCCTGAGAAACGCTGTACTTCGATGTTTAGCTGTAATTTTTACTGCACTGGATTGCTGTTGTTAAATCTAACACGCTCCATTGGGATAGCTAATACAGCTAGAAATAGATAGATAGAAAATTCGTTAAGACGCAAACAAATTTGTAGGTAGGCGAACTTAATGCTAGTAAGCAGTATCTTCCAGTTAACCTCGGTGTACTGTGGAGTTTTATAAGATAGTGCAAACCTTTGACCACTATTGATGCGGTCTAATATGTTCAGACGCTCGCCTGATGGTAAGCGCTACGCCTGCCCATAACAATAATTGCAGTGCCATCCAGAACTTTTAATACCATAAAAAGCTCAGCGTAGAACTGCATTGCGCGCATCACTCTGAGACATCAAATTTTAAATCTCATATGTTCAGTATAATTTCGGTGGCTACGATGCCCGATACAGTAATGCTTGCACAATACTGCCTGGCGGCAGAATAATTGACAAAGCGATGGGCCCAACCTAGACGGCCTCTCGAATACGAGAGACCTGTTACCTAATAGAGACCTACCACCTAGTAGACAATTTAAGAGCGAGTGTGGCTAAGTGGGAATCCGTGCGCCTTTCGATCCGTCGCACCTGGGTTCGAATCCCGACTCGGCCCTGCACCAATGACTTACAGTTAAGTGAAGATTTTGCACGCTCGCTCTAAAAACGGTGAAGGAATACATCGTGAAGAAACCCGCTTACGCGCTTTGGAGTGGTAGGCTCTGGCCGTGGTTGTAATACCACCCACCGAACAAAGCCATGCAAGCGACCTAGTCGTCTTTCGGGATGATGTTCGGTGAACCATCGGGGACACAGATTTGAGCAGCCGCTCAACTGCCGTCTCTCTCTAGATTTATGTGCTCCATCTTAGGCCACATCATCGCTTCACATCAGGCACTTCACATCAGGTGGCCAAACATAGACCTATTAAGCGTAAAACAATCATTCTCACCTAGTCATTTGGATTGTTTTTTAGTAACACGAATAACTTGACGATAGCACGGTACTCGCGTCATGAACAATGTAAAGTATGTAATTAGACCACAATTTGGGTTGAAACAACCTATTGTTATAATAGTTAGACCAGTCATTTCAGAAAGGCTTGAAGGATTGTCTATAGAATTTAATTATACACCTTTCGACTACATAACACTGAAACTATTTTCATGTAGTCTGAAAAAGCACTGATGATTTTGTCTATAAATTATAAGGATAGCTCTAATATAAATATATCCAGAAATTTTACTGTTTATAATTTTGGTGTTTGCTTTCTAATTTGAAATTAACGATCATACTGGACAGACAATATGATAATCTTGTGGTCGCTATTTTATTACGATATTTTAGTACATGATAGCAATAAACATATTTATTTAAAAATACAAATTAAAAAATAAAATTTGGACGAGAGGCACGTGAACCCGTAGTCGACCAATGCCGATCCTATAGAGTAATAGTTTTCTTTGGTATCGCTAACTAAAATTAGAAAACAAAAGACAAGCGCAGTGCAGTGCCGCGGAGGATCACCTCATTGTTTTCTGTTACATTTTAAGACATTTTAAAAGATTTTAAAAAATTGACGTCCCCGCAGAGTTTCTTATTTCTTTTCTAGTATTTCCGAAGCAGTGGTAAAGTCAGATTTCGTATTTCTTTTCTGGGCCCGGACTTTAATTTAAGTACGGGAATGTTGATAGACATGCTTACCATTTTTTTTCAAAGTCATGATATTTTATGTTACAATTTTTGAAGTATTTTAATTGATTTGTATTTGACGTTTAAACGTGCATTTTTTGTGCCTATTTAATAAATATCTTTTGTCTTAACAATATTCTGGGAGATACTGCAAATGTTATGGGCAGGCGTGTTGCGAACGATTCGCTCGATTTGTCGTTACATATAAAAAGACTTCAACTTAGGTCCATTCTTCTCCCTTGCTGTGTCCGCTACAAATCAGCAAAGAAAAAAGAAAAAAAAAGAAAGAAAGAAAAAAACATTTATTTGACAACCACAAAGATATAAATGAAAAAGACACACGTAGGATAAAATACAAAAACACAGAGAAAGAATATTTATAACAAAACAATAAAAAGCTCTGAAGCTCTTCCAAAGCTTGTGATGTGATAGGTATCCTGGATGGTGACAATTTTCTATCAGGTAGAGCATCACAAAAAGGAATAATTGTCGCTATTGTGAGCACTTCCCTACAAACTGACTCTCTCTGGCAGGTAACGTGGCTCATGACTATTTGCAAATGTCCCGAAATTCGATATTTTATTAGGGCTCGCATTCGACGCTTCCTCGAAACCAATTTTGGATCCATTTCCATACTTCGGGTCCGAAATTCAATATTTTCGCTTCGCCTTATAAACTTCGGAGATACCTGAAACTTTGCACAATCTATATAATAAAAGAGCAGGGTTTTTTTCTACAATCATCGCACAGCCGAAACCGCTTAACATAGAAACCTGAAATTTGGACTATGTATTCTACAAGTAGTGGAGGCGTCATTTAAGAACGGATTTTTCGAAATTTGACCTTTAAGTGGGTCAAATGGGGTCATATAAGATGTATGGGGAAAAAATTTTCTTTTGTCGCACGGACACGAAACTTTGGTAGTATATTATGCAAAAGAAATAAAAGAACACATGTATCACAGTTTTTTGAAAATCAACCTTTAAGGGGGGTTTAGTGTGGTTTTTTAGATTGGAATGCGGAAACTATAATATATGCTACAGTGATTGTTTCTTGACCAGTAGTTATCAAATTTTGTGTGAGCATTAAGCATGTAAATACTAAGAACTTGTTTTCGGCATTTTGCGAAATTCAACCCCTAAGTTCATTTATTGGGGTCGCAAAATTTCCATGGTGTAGGTTTATTTAGTAAAGATATGAAACTTAGTAAATTCACTTAACATAAGAATATAAAAATATAATTTCAGTAACTTTTCAAAAATCAACTCCTAAGGTAATTAAATAGGGCTGCAAAGTTTGTATGGAGTAGGATTTTTTATTAATGTAACACTGTAGCTACAGTAAAGAAACAGGGTAAATAATATAATTTTGATCAAGTTTTAAAATAAGTTTTCAGCATTTTTCAAAAATCAACCCTTTACTGGATTAAACGAGGTGGTAAAGTTTACATAAAAAAACTTTGTTTATAGCGATGAAACTTTGTACATACCTAACAAAACATTATTAAAATGTGATTTACCATTTTTGAAAATCACCCCTTAAAAGGGTTAAACAGGGTGGAAAGTAAAGATTATTATTTTTAAGCTACAACCACGAAATGTGGTGTACGTGGTAAGTTAATGAAATTATATATACGTATTTAACCATTTTTTTGAAAATCATCCCCTAACAAGCCTAAGCGGGGTGGTAAAGTTTGTATAGAAAATCTTTGTTTATGAAGTTTCGTGGCTATGATAAAACTTGGTAAAAGAAGATAATTAAAACGTGATTAACTATTTTTGAAAATCATCCCTTAACAGGGTTCAACAGGGTGGAAAGTGAAGATTATTATTTTTAAGCTACAACGATGAAATGTGGTATACGTGCTTAGCCATTGAAATTATAGATATGTATTTCACATTTTTTTTAATCATCCCCCGACATGCCTAAGCGGGGTGGTAAAGTTTGTATAGAAAATCTTTTTTATTTATGAAGTTTGTGGTTTTGATGAAACTTGGGACATAAACTAAGAAAAAAAAGATAATTAAAACGTGAAGCACAATTTTTTAAAAATCTACCCCTAATTAGGTAAAATAAGGGTGAAATGTAATTATATTTTTTTAAAGCTACGACGATGAAGTTCGGTTCATTTACTCAGACATAAATTTTAAGCACGTCTTTCACCATTTTGCTGAAATCATCCCCAAACCAGTTCAAACGAGGTGGTTAAGTTTAAATGAAGAATCTTTGTTCATAAAGTTATGGCAATTAAATTTAGTACGCAGAGTAAGCACAAGAAATAAATTTAAACGTAATTCGCCATTTTTTGAAATTCACCCTCTAACAAGGTTAAACAGTGAAAGCATCAAATTTTTTTTAATGCTACAATGTTGAAATTTACTATAAGTACTCAGCCAATAAAATTATAAACACTTATTTCACCATGTCTTGAAATCATCCCCTAATAGGGTTATACAGAGTGGTAAAGTTTGTGTGGAGAATTTTTGTTTATGAAGTTGTAGCAATGAAATTTCGTAAACAGACCAAACAAAAGCAATAAATTAAAACGAAACTCGCTATATTAATTAACCTCTAAAAACGTTAAACAAGGTGGATAATATTTTTTTTTCTAAACCAATGATTTTGAAATTCGGTACGTATATACTAATCGAAGATACTATACGCACATGTTTCACTACTTTTTAAACATCTTAAAAGGTTTAAACGGGATGGCAAATATTTGTGTGGAAAACCTTTGTTTGTAAGGTGAAAGCGAAACTTTGTATTATAGACTAGGCAAAATAAATTATTTCTAACGTTATGCAATTTTTTGCAATTTCCTTATTCGTACAGGATTTTAATAGACTTTTAAAATGCAACATTCAGAAAAATAAGAAATACTAAAGGTGTAGTCAATCGAAGATTTACAAATATTCAGCAACTTTTGTCATTGACCGTACGTGTCGCAGGGAAATGAGGATATCTGGGATTTCGCGATATTCCTAGGGATACGACAAAATCATGGTAAAATCATGTATGGTAAGGACCACTTCTCCGCGGTCCGACTAGCATTTACCCCTAGAGTGTATATAAAAAGCGCGGAGCCAGGAGCTCTGGCGTGAGAGTGAGAGAGTTCTGGCGAGAGCCTATTTATTAAAACTGTACGTCGTATCCCTAGAGATTTCGAGAAATCCCTGGTATCCTCATTTCCCTGCGACATACAATATTTTTTCTGGAGCTACGACGATTGACTTTTGGGCCAAAATACTTACATATACTTAATCGTGAAAAAAACTATTGACACATGTATTATTACGATTGTTTTGAATACCATCCCCTGATAGATTTAAACGGATGGTAAAATTTGTAAAGAAAATATATGTTTATAATGTAAGTATTCTGTCTATTTAAAACGAGATAAGAGCTGAAAGAGATCGGAATAGAAACGAGATGAATTCGGGTTAGGATTGGGATAGAAGCAGGACAAAATCGGCATAGAAGCGAGAGCAGCCGGAAATAGCCAGGAGGAAAATGAATGATTTTATTAAGCGTACAAAGTCGCGGGCAACAGCTATGTATATGTAAAGAGGAGATTTAGGTTTCAAAGATTTCTGTAACTCAGGCTTCATGTATGTACATGGCGCCTGACCGGCGCTGCCGCCGCACCGCAAACTCATGTAAATGATTACAAACCCGGACCGAGACCACGCGCGCCGCACCGTCCGTCCGTTTGTACGTATTACTGGTATTACGAATCCTAAAGGGTCCGTGGCGGTTCCCCTCCGACGTTTCATTTCCACCCGGTTTCTATAGTCTGTAATATGTTTCAAACTACTACGCTAGCGTTTTGTACG
Organism: Petrophora chlorosata; assembly: GCA_951640565.1. Lineage (NCBI taxonomy): Eukaryota > Metazoa > Arthropoda > Insecta > Lepidoptera > Geometridae > Petrophora > Petrophora chlorosata. The sequence continues at coordinate 13,260,881 of OX621201.1, read as the reverse complement.
TTTGATACTTGGGCAAAAAACTATAAACACATGACTCACAAATGAAGTTAGGGCCGAAAAATTTGGTAATTATATCGGGACCGGAGTGTGATTACAAAGGGACAAAAAGGGGATGATAACGGTATAGGAGGGGAACTATAACACGGTAGGAGGTTCGCTAGGGAGGACGATAAAGGGTTAGGATCGGAATATGATTGGTAGCAGAGTAGGACGATAATGATATAGGAGCGGGACGGAATCAGGACCAGAGCATTACGGTAACGCTATAGGAGTGGAAAGATAACGGGGTGGGAGTGGGAAGGTAACAGAACAGAAGCGGTAAGGTACGGGAACGAGATAGGAGCGAGACGGGAACTGGAATGTGAATATGATGGGACGAAAAATGTTCGGATGCAGGATGAATACTCCACTACGCGGACGAAGTCGCGGGCATCAGCTAGTATAAAAATAAGATGAAATAAGTTAGAAAGTAGGTAAACATGTTTATTACTGACATCCACTCAAAACATTTTAAAATTATCATCATTTATCTGCTGGGCAAATTATTTTAGTTTTTTAGGCTTTAGCTTTCTCCCAATACTTACTTATTGGATTGATTGGATATTCCTTCTCTTCATCAAAATTTTCATATGTTAGGTACATGTATTTCGTTGGGTATAATTTGCTTTGACTTCTTTGTCATGGACGAATTCATCCCGATATAAAACCGTTTTGTAGTTCTTTCATTGTTAAAATTAACTGAAGTATTACCATAGATTAAATTTACCAGTACCCATTATCACATAAATAGTTCGAAAAAAAAAATACCTAACGATCCCATACATAGATCCTGGCTCTTAACTAGGATTCCCTGTATCTAGGGAACCAGGAAATATTGGACCATGGTTCCAAAACATCCAGACACGAAACAAATGCTTTTGCTTTTTTCTATGCACAAACGTTTGTCTCGTCGCGGCAATCGAACCCGCAACCTCAGTGTTTTATGAGACTTGAACCAACCTTCCCAACCACTACACCACAGAGGCTGTCAAATGATGTATGTGTAAGTGTGATATTTGATGATAATTCGCGTAATATGATCTCAAAATATAACTGCTAGAAATACCTTCACTTCTCAAACCTATTAATATATAAATAAGCATTCTACATTACTTTTATACACAACCACAGAATACTAAGGGACAGAAGCATCTCCGTAAAGAAATTTTAATAAAAAGCGACTCTTGCTATGACGCAATAAAATTCAATTCAGCTCGCGTAGCGCTGCATACCTACCAGTCATGTTAACCTACAGAGCGCCTCTCTTTCTATCGCATAGCTCTTATCTCTTCTGACACGGCACGTGTAACGACGCGCGACCCGGCGTTGGTGTCCGGCTATGTACTTGTAGCTTCGTACGTACAGTGCGGAGTGCGCTAGGCCTGATACAACGCCACTTACCAACGTACTAAAGCGAGTGAAAGCCGCCAAACGCGCCGAAAGCGGAACTATTTGTTATATGCCGCCGATGATGGCGTAATTCGTGTAATTTTATCGTAAAATATAACTGCTAGAAGTATTGGGATAGGGTCGCAGGGCGTGATAACGGCGGAGGGCACGCGACCGTAAATGGAGCAAGGGAGCAAGGAATGCGACACGCGAACTCGTTTCTTTTCGTTCTTTCATCTATGGGTCTTGAGCGACACCATTTTTTTGCGGCAAAAAGGTTTTATTAGAGCCGGCTTGCGGAAGCTCGCTAAAAGAAAGAGTTGGATTAAAGTTCGAAGGAATTTGAGCTAGCTGGAAGATTTAATAATTTTAATAGGTCAAATATTTTTAAACAGGTTGTCTTTTGCCCTGTGTCATGCTAATTTATAAGACATAGTGATATTTCTAAAACCACAAGTATTATTTTGTCTATCAGCTTTTCTTTTTGTCTAGTTTGTAGTCTTAAACGGATGGTCAAACAATTTAAAAAATCAGAAAAAGGAAAAATGATTTGATCGAAAGAGGATGTTCGGTTCCATATCTTTCGAGTACCGTTCAGACCTTACCACTGCGCAAACATCATTTCTTTTATCATTTTTATCGGATTAATAAAGTAGTTCAAGCAGTAGTGCGCAAGCATGACTGTGTTCTGGTTGTAAAGGAATTGTAGTCAGCAAAATTACTGGGCATATGAGGTTTAACATCTGATGTCTCGGTATGATGAACGCAATGTAGTGCTACGCAGTGCTTTTTATGGTATTAAAAGTTTTGAGTGGCACTGCAATCGTTATGGGCAGGCGTGGCGCGTATCGTCAGGCGAACGACTTAATGATCTCATCACTCAATTCCATAAAAAAGCAACGGGATGATTTTAAATGTGCATTTAAAGAGACACCTTATTTAACCCTAATACCAACCAAACTACACAAAAAACTCAACACACAAGTGCCTCGGATAACGGTACTTGCCATTATTACAGGAAATCCGGGTTCCGGTAACAGTGTCCCAACACTACACTTATTACTGTCACCGGTTTAGTGCTGTATTTGCGTAGGACCGAACCCAGCCTCTGCAAATAACCTGGCCGAGATATATTTGCTTGAAACTGGAAATTTTAACAGGCCCAAGTTTAATACGTTTTATTTAAATGTAAATAACATAATGATTATAAGGCTAGTACTTAAAGATTTTCATTTACATTATAATCTTATTAATGTACGGGAAATCTTATCCTATCCTATCTGACTAATATTGTAAATGCGAAAGTTTGTGAGGATGGATGGATGCTTGTTGTTTAATCACACAAAATCTATTGAACGGATTTTGATGAAATTTGAGGTACTTTTATGAAGGTCCTGAAAAATGATATTAGCTACTTTTATCCCGGGAAACCGCGGTTGCAACCGCGGGGCGCAGCTAGTATTCGATACAATTTTTAATCTAATAAATTGATCAAGATAAATAAATATCACAACATTGATTACTACTCTTGCTTACTTTCCCCATAAAACTAATAGAAAGAAAAAAAATGACCCTTAAACTATAAACCTATATGTGTTTTGAATTCTAATTTTAAAATGAGTTCGGTGCTCGTTGGACAAAAACAAAATGTTTTAAAAAGTAATATGTGCACTAAGAAAATGTAATAAACCTTATAAATTTTATTATGTTCAATGAATTCTAATTTTAAAATGAGTTTGGTACTCGTTTGACATAAACAAAATGTTTTAATAATATGTAGTGCTATTATCTGTGGTAATATTGTAGTTATTTGTTTATCGTGCAAGCTCCTTGGTGTAGTAGCTCAATGGTCACAATAAAATGTAATCATTTTACGACTCCAAGTTTAAGTGGGTTATGCAGAAATTAAAAATATATACATTCATTCGGCTCTAAAAACGGTGAAGGAAAACATCGTGAGGAAACCGACAAGTCCAAGAATTAATGACAAAAATTCAAGGACATGTGAAATTCTCCATACCACACTGGGCCAGCGTGGTGGCGGGCATGGCTGTACTCTCTCTATGAGGGAAGGCCCGAGTCCCAGCAGTGGTAGTGGGCGGATGATGATAATTCATTCATAGTTATTTTAGCCCATAATCATACTTGTATTGTCACAGTTTACAAGTCCTTCGTGACAATGAAACAATAATAATCCACACATCCACTCGTTATGGTGGTTCGTTCACTGTACAGGCAGTTAAGCTTTGGAATTCTCTCCCCCACACTATTCGCGCCAGTCCCTCATTCGATATATTTAAAACAAGAGTTAAAAAACATTATCTTTCCATATAGCTTCGGTTTATTAGTATTTATGTATGTATTACTCCTTATAGTTTTGTATGGTATAGTTATATTTATTTGTGTATTTATTATATTTATATATTTAGTTATTGATATTTATGATTATAGTTGCTGATATTTTCTTGTCAAACCGTAACCGTACACTGAAACCTATTTGCTCATGTGACAGTTCTCTTTCCTCAAGGGTTTGCTGGAAGAAAACTCTTTTTAGGGTTAAGCTCGCCTTTGTACATATATTTTATAAATCATCGATGTAAAAAATTTAATGTACAATAAAGAATATAAGAATATAAGAATAATTCATTGGGCTAAATTCGATCCTCATAAAAGTCTTTCCACTTCCCAGACCTTGTTTATTTTTACTCCAATAAATATATCATCTACTCCATTCAATAACCAAATGGAAATCTTTTCCAATATCTCCGTATTAAAGATCATTCCACAAAGCGTAACGTAAATAATGAAAACTCCTCTCACCGTGGAGAATCGATGACATTATCATTTCCCATTTAAAAAGACTCAAAGCTCGGACGGTAGAGAAATTACTCAATTCACCAAGATCTTTTACAGTTCATTAATTCCCCAGATTGGACCTTTAAAATTGACGACCTCTATAAATAAGGGCCGGACTTAGGCTGTAGTCGCGAGGATGTTCACACTGTGTCGAGGAATTCGGATGTACGATTAAAAAAAATCTACAAAAGGTTGCAGGCTGATCGGAATTATAAAAACCGTCCGTACAAAAATTGAGGGCGCCTCATGTCACAGTTATGGCAATATCAGTACAAGGAAACTAATAAATTTTGGTTCTCGCCAAATTTAAGTTTTTATTCTACCTTTAAAAGTTAACAATTTACTTTTTTTTATGTAACTGGTTGATGAGACGAGCTGGTCGTTTGCCTGATGATAAGCAATACGCCAACCCATAACAATAACAGCACCATCCAGAACTTTGTTTTGCAAAATCCAGCACGGCGCTGCACTGCGCTCGTCACCCTAAGACAATTAGCTGTTGGGTCCCCTAATGCCCAGTAATTTCACTGGCTACAATGCCCTTCAAACCGGAACACAGTAACGCTTGCGCACTACTGTTTGGCGGCTGAATAACTGGCAAAGCGCTGGTACCCACCCAGACCGCCTCTCACAGACGAGAAACCTACCACCAGTACATTTGCTTTGTTCAAATTTAATGAGAAACTATTGCTGAATCTTCACTAAAACACATTGTAAAGTAGCTGGCTACACCGGGAATACTATTATAATTCGTCAATATTGACATATTGTATTATATTTGACAGTAATGGAGAGTTTCGCCTGTAATATATTTTTGTAGTTCCAATGTATTTAATTTCTACTTTACTCTTCCTAGACGAACTAGAAACGAGGATTATAAGTATGTCTTCTTCTTCTCTCGTGTGGGTGTGTGGCCAACCCTGGTGTCGGAGTTTTAAGACCGCCCGAAGGTCTCCGACATGGCCTAACGACTGTTGTCTTAATACAACAACCGGGACCTACGGCTCAACGGCTTAATGTTAAGTATGTGAAGACCACATATTAGTCAAACAATCAATCCTTAGATAAACACCGCTAGATTTAACTGATTTATGTAATATTTTGGAAACAAAAAATATAATAAGACATGTTTAATGGTATCAAGATCTTTATCGGCTTCAATGTTTTTAACATACACATAACATACTAATTCCCTTCTAATCCGTCTTACACACTAGGTTTGATTAGAGTTATGATGTTAAAATTTACAAAACCGTCCGATTAGTTACCGGCCCACCCGACACAGTAGGAACGAGCTCTAGGCTGGTAAGTCACGGTAATAATATATTGGTGTCGGGGATTCCGTTCTGAGGAAATAGATCGCAGAAATAACTTGGAGGAAATAGTTCTTGGGTAGACTTTCTCTTTATTTTTATCCATTTTATATGGGGAAATTTTGTGACGCAGTCTTCATTGATGTTTTATTCGATGTTCTTGAAGCTTTATGTTTAGTGTGGTACAGGTAGTTAATTAATTTGAGTCTTCACGTTTTAATTATTGTTCTTTAAGTATATGCGCGTCTCAATTCAAAGCAAATTATTATGCGTCTAGCTAGTTAGTTGACAAACTAGTTGTGCGTGCTGGTAAGGTTGTATGCGTTGCCAATATATTGACTACATACAATATTTCTCAACTTTTGTTTACAACTATGTTTAAAATAATAATAAAAATATAAAGAAAGAAAGAAATACATTTATTTGACGACCACAGTCATACACAAACAAAATAAAGAATAAAATAATATAATAAAGAAAGGAAAGAAAACGGAATTATAAAAAGAATAAATAAATAAATAATAATAATAAATATATAACATATCTATTATGTATACTTAACTTATAAAATAGAACGAAGGATATGTATACATACTATCACATTATGTTATCATTCTAGTATTAACTTAAGTCCATTAGGTGTGTAATCCTATTTTGGCCTTGTAAACAAGTAATATTGTATTTACATAAATTGCCTAAGATGCTGTTTGGATTGCAAAAATAAATAAAATGAAAAATACAAATACATAGGTACATGTCCGTCTAAATTGCAGGCCAGTAGTCTCGTCTTCGGTGCTAAAGGAACTTAAAATCGAGAATAAACCGAGACTGTCCAACGTCTGCCTTCGGAGGATTTTTGAGTTCTTTGGCCACCAGCGCGTAAGACCGGAGATAATCTCCAAAAACTGATCGTCACTGGGAAAGTAGAGGGCAAAAGACCAAGAGGGAGAAGCCCCATGCGCTGGTCCGACCAAAACCGCACCACACTCAACATCAAAGTGTCAGAAGCTGTGCACATCGCTGAAAGCCGAAACAGATGGCGCAGTATCTTAAGAGAGAAAGTGATACCATGACGTGGTCACGACCGAACGGGGAAACGACGCAAGGAGGAGGAGTCACGTCTTAACATCGAGTGCACGAACGCACGTTACCAGTGCACAAAGCTTTTACCGAGTAAAGCTAACAAACAACTATTTCCAGCAAACAGTTAACTAGGTAGTACGTAATATTTTATTTGAACATTCACTGGAACTCCATTCCAATTAGGCAAATTGTGATAGCTATCCTTTTCCTTGAATCTTAGCAGTAAAGAGTTTCCATTGTCATTAAAAACGACACTGCAGAACAAAGAAGACCAGTCCTACGGCACCAGTCCATTGTAATATCAAACAGTTTTGTTATCGACTGTACATTTCACGAAGCACAAGGTACGCTTGTGTAGAGAAATGTAATGTTACAAAAACTCTCGTTAGCGACATCCGTTTTTAGCGGTAGCCGTATATTGAAGCTCACGGAACTGAATAAAAGAGCGTAGGTGTACCTACCATTTTGAATTATGAATTATTCAAATTATATGTTAGATTTAAGACTGCGCGATGCTATGTTTTTTAAGGCCGCGTAACGAGAAACGACTCCGCGTCGGTCTTTTGGGCGTACGTTATTTGTCTTCTGGTTTATGCGGAGTTTTCCCTTTTTAGGCTTAAGGTTATTTTTGTTGTGCGTCACGTATGAGGCTTGATGATTTACCTTATAACCTGTGATGTCATTTTCGATCACGTTATATTTTAAAAATAAACCGTTGCAGCTGAAATGCATTGAATTGAAACGCTGCAGTATCGTTAATATATCATCGACGTATCCGAACCAAAAAGTCATTCGTACAAGTAAAACCACTCGAAGCGGCCATTATAAAAATTGAAAACGATACCGTTTTATACACTGAATAAATCTCTTATATTGCTCCACATTACACACGGGCCTTTCGCCTCAACAGTTAATATAAAAATATATTTCACAGAATTTACACTAAATCGAAGTTGAAGCGAGAGCGGGCAAATTGAAAACAGTCGACTTTGGCTCGTTACGTAGCCGACTACACCATTTATCTTCATTCGGCCTTTCAATAGGATTGCCTGGGACGTTTTCCGCAACTCAAATGGTAGAACTACTTATTATTTCGAACAGTTCGAGCTTAACGATTTGGCTTGAACTCGAGCGCACCTGTCTCCCGAGGCTGGCGTCGAGAAAAACCGGTATACGGCAAAACATATACGGTAAAACGGAGCCATGAAAACGGTTTCGTGTAGAACCAGATAGGTTTCTTTGTGTTGTTGGTGAAGCGCACGCTCCAAATTGTCCGCGTTTCTAAACGTTGAATTGTCGGAGTAAACGGTGGTTGTTTTATCTCTATTTTTGTGGACCTGTTGAAAATTTGAACGTAAATCGTTGTATTGAAAAGTTAAACGTACAAATGTGTGCGGTTTTGTTCTGGTTGAGTAGATTTTCGAGGTGAATGGATAGCTTATTTCTGCGCTGTGACAATTGATTCTTGTATTCGTAGTAACATCTTTTCGGTTCTGGGAAGTATCAGCTTTGAGAAGGCTTTCACGTCGTGGAAGTGAATTGCTAAGACCATTTTCAATAAGATATTGTTTGTCAGAGCTATTCGTACTTATGATTATTCCTAAGCTCGTGTTAGCGTGTTATACTCGAGTGAGCGATTAATCGCTGGTATGGTTTGTCTGACATTTGATAGGTTCGAGCGCTATCTCGTGTTGATCTTACGTCAGAACCCAGAACATGACGTCAGCACCGAGTACATAAGGGTAGATGGTACAAACTTAGCTTCTGAAGCTTCTGTTTTGGTTGTATTAACTTTGGGAGAAGCGACTAACATTTCCTAAGATATATCCACGTCCGTTTTCCGTGTTTTATATTCTTGAATGTACTCGACATACTTTGCTTACCTATTTTATTGAGTCATTACGGTTTTTTTTATATAAACCTTATTCCAAAAATATATTGATTAGGAAGGTTTTAAAAATTACTCATAAGTCAATTAAAAAGGAAATTACGCAAATCAAAAAGTTAAAGCTAAATTAAAAAAAAATACGCTTAATCAATTAAATGAACGGTGTAACCCTATTACTCGTACTTCAGCTTTTCGGTATCGTCAAATCTGTTTCCCGCATACAGTACAAGGACCTCTGTTAACGAGGCAATAATTTAAACCTTATATTACGTAATCGCTAACAATAATATTTTTAAAGGACACCCATTCTACTGTGATAATTTCATGCGATCCCAAAGAGAGACTCGCACTGTCAATGTTTGCATAACGGTAACGCAAACGAGAACGTATAAATTAACGTTGTCGCCGTTGTTAATTAACCGCAGTACAGTCCATTATCCATTATACTAATGGCTGAACGCAAACCTGGTAGTCCGTAGACCGAAATGTTATCTGAGTCCCGGAGGATGTAGGACAATTACGATAATGCAACGATAGTGCAGTGACAATGGTGACTTGCTTAAAAAATGGTTGGTTAGTTAGCTTTGTCCTTTGTGCTGGAAGTAAGAGAGTAAGTGATGGAAGAGAACGGTCGAAAAAGTAGTGTCATATCTCAGCTGCTGTCAAGTAGTGATTTCACGGCCATGTATTTACCCCATGAGGATATGATGTTCATATTTATGCCCAGTATGTACAATACCTATATATGAGATATAGAATTAATGATTCAGACAAAACTTTAAACTGGGTCACTACCTCAAGAAGTCCTTGACAATATTCAACTGCAGTTTTGCCAGTGAAAAATCTCAAAATACCAAGTTAATTAAACTAAATAACTCCATCGTCTTACTGAAATCCGGTAAATTCCGGTATTCGTAACGCCAACCACAATTTGTTAAAGAGAAAACTCAGCCGCTCGGGAAATCTAGGGCCGTATTATATACTACAATTAATTTAATTAAACTCAAATTCAGGACTTTGGATTTCTTGCGTGCAAGTAGGATGTAACGTGCTGTTTGCAAGAGTTGCGTCGTGAATCCTGAGGCTTGATGAAAGAGATTATGAATAAATAAGAAAGACTTTTGTGATTGAGCTTAAGATAAGGGATTAGATTGGTACATGTCAAAAGCGCACACAGAAATGTGAGCGCAGCTGAATTTATTCATTGCTCTCTAAATAGTGTGAGACTGGAGATTGTTTTTGTATTTCGTTTTTCTCCCAGCACCCTAATTAATAAATGCATATCTCAAGTTCCGGATTTATTCAACGGATGTTCTTCCTTTGATATATTATTTATTTTATAGCTTATATCTGTTTGGTGACTATCTCTCGCCTGATGTTAAGCGACGATGTGGTGGCCGAAGATGGAGCACATAGATCTAAAAGAAGACGTAATTTGTTCTTGTGCTTAGACCGTCTCCCTGATGGTTCTCCAAACATCATCCTGAAATACTACTAGGTCACTAGAGAGAAATTTAGGGGCAGATAAGTACAGAGCTACAGAGTATGTCACCCAGAACTTTTAATTTCATAAAAAGTACTGCGGAGCACTGCATTGCGCTCATCACCCTGGGGCATCAGATATTGAGCTTCATTATGCCCAGTAACTTCGCTGTCTAGAATGCCCATCAGTAATGCTTACGCACTACTGCTACATATTAGCTAAGGCCAATCACTACACCACAAAGGCTGCCAAACTCAAACTATTAAACTGTGGTCGCCGTGAATTCGCCCCTGGGCCCTAATTCACTATGACCACTTAGCGATTCCTTGCTTCGAAATGTCATCGATTCCTTGATTTCACGTTGATTACTTACATCTACGAAATTTGTATTCTCTATGACGCATCAATTCACAACGTAAAATTTCATAGGTGTCGTTTATTAATTAAGGAATTGACGTGATTTCGAAGCAAGGAATCGCCAAGTTGATCATAGTGAATTGGGGCCCTGATGAAGAGCATCGGACATGTTTGAAATCTAGATCAACTAACTACGTGAGTCCTAGCTGTTTTATTAAATATTTTTTACAGATTGAATAAAAATATTTTTATATATCAATGATACAATGATTTATTAGTCTGCGAATCTAGGTATATACATATGTAGTTGTTATTAACGGATAGTTTCTCTAGTTCCGGCACATTGGCATACAGACATGGTCACAAGTTAATTATTACATTACAATAAAACAACAATGACATTGACTAAATTATGAATAATAATAATAAAATGCTTTATAATTGCGATGTCAGTAAAAAAAATGATGAGTATGAGATGAGAAAAAAAGACGTGTGGCACTCGGAGACTGCCGCGGTAAAGCTATTGCATAGCATTCGGAGTGGGGGGTGTTAAGTTATTTTCGTTACGGAATTTCTGGATTCGGTCTCGAGCTCAAGGCCCGCGATAGAAGCTATGCAATAGCTTAAAAATGAGTACAAATGTCAAAAATGAAAACGAATTATAACAATTTAAATGTCAAATTATGAGTATACCAATAACACATTTATATGAGTATACCATAACAATTCGCTTTTAACTCTGCGCTTATAACTCGCACCGCTTTAGTACGTTACAGCTTTTGTCCTCATTGTTGGTAACGGATGATCGCACGCGAGTCGCGTACAAATGTGCGGTGCTTATGCCCCGTTTGTCGCCCGCCGGGGTTTGATTGACAGAGATATTTGCGCTGTGATTAGTTTGGGGGTGGATTGGGGACGCTGTGGTATTTTGGGTTGAGTTTTGTTTGACTTGTCTTGGCTATGGATTAAGATTTCGAGGGTCTTGTTAAGAAATGTGTTCCTTATGCGCGTCCATTGACCTTTGAGAGAACTTTGAGCAGTCTTGAAGGTCAAAGTCAATAGTTATTGGAGACTTGCTTCATGTTTCTATTTATAGCACAAGGGTCTGCATGAACATAGATCAGGGGCGCTGCGGTGACATTTGGGTTAGCATTAGGGAACATCTCCTGACCCTGGGATAAGTTCCTAGTTTGGCTGAGTTCAAACAAATCTTTCTCGCACTATATATTTACTAGCTGCGCCCCATGGTTTCACTCACTTGGATGTTTTAGGATATATTTTTTTTAATTAATTAAAAATAAAAGAACCTAAAGTACCTACATACCAAATTTTATTACAATCCGTTGTCGTTATAGAAATAAATGTTAACCAACAATCACACACACACCCTCTCACACACACACACTTTTTTGCATTTATAATATAAGTAGCCACTAGCTAGACAAATGCGTTACCTTACTTCTCTCTTCACTCTTTCAGATTGCGAAGAATCGACGAGTTATAGGCACTACAATTAATTGCCTATTCTCACCGAACTTTTAAGTCCACAATTCGTCCACAAAGTTTAACATTTCGATGGCAACGTTGTGTCGTTCACACAATGACATGACCCCCAAACGCTTCCAAAAGAAACATGAAATCTAAAAGACCGCAATCAACAAGCCTTTGGGTCTATCTAAAACATTGCAATACCCCCTTTCCCTCGTTCCTCCCTTCCTAATTGATGATAACAACACCTATCGCGTCCGATTGCGAAGTTTAACAGTTCGATAAAAACGTTGTGTGATTCACACAATGATATCAAACCCCTAATCGTTTCCAAAAAAACATGAAGTCTAAAGGACCGCAATCAACAAGCTTTTGGGTCTATCTTAAAACGTTGCAATACCCCCTTTCCCTCCTTTCTCCCTTCCTAATTGATGATAACAACACCTATCGCGTCTTATTGCGAGCATGTAATTCATTCTTGTTAGTCTACGGTTTGCCGGCGCTTGCATGTGGATTTTGTGAGGTGGAATTGAAAACGAGTAAAACTTTATCCTGTTACTTTAGCTCGTTTTTAAAGGGTTGTTATATAAATTGTATTGGTTAAGAGAGTGTGTGGACTGTTATTGGTTTTTAAATGCAATAAATAATTTCTATATAAATAGTTAATAAATTTTACTTTTTTTTTGTATTTTTGGTATTTTTACCATATAAATTATGGCCTGCTAGAATTAGTATGTACTTTTATAAAGGAGTGCCAGTCAAAAGTATGTCATCGATAACTGGCAACAAAAGTGTACAAATATGATCCAAAATTAAAATTAAAAAGTTGCATCGTCCAAATGACACTGTGTAATCATGTTTTAGCCTTTATTGAAGTTTATTTAAAATTTTATATTAAAATAAAAACTTTTGTTTATTTGTTTCTATTTTTTATTATTATGTGACGCTGTTGGATTACCTAAATAAATAAAACAAAATGGTGCATAGTTCGTACTTTACAGTAATCTGATTCCAAAGCAAATTATGACATAATAAACAGTATTATTTCAAGGCAGTTTTTTGTGTTAGTACTGCATTTTTTATTTTGAACTAGCTGCGCCCTGCGGTTTCACCTGCGCGAGAAAGCAGTTTGAGTTTTCCCAAATTTCCCAATATTCCGGGCAACATTTCAAATTTTTCTTTCAACAATAACCTAATTCGGACTTTTAAAAACAATTGCCAAATTGGTCCAGTCGTTCTCAAGTGATGCGCTTAAAAAGCATTTAACTTTTATAGTCAGGGATTTCATTTATCACTTTTTTAGTCAGGGATTTCATTAATCCAAAATTGTAACATATTAAAAAAAAAGTAAAAAATAAAACGAATTCAGTCACGTTACCAAAAAGTTATAAAACCAAGTTTTAAAAGGAAAAGGTGTCTATTAGAGCGGGTGTTGCGGGTTAACTGACGCCAGTGGGGGCAGATAGCGCGACATGTGGGCAGGTTAATTCTGTTTAATGCTTGCAGAGTGTTTAGAATAGGGTACGGAAGGAAACAATTTTCTGTTTTTAAAAGTAAAAGGTCTACGGTGAGACTACAGCCTGATTTTATGTTTACTAGCCGATACCCGCTACCCCATCCGTGTAGAATTGTTTGTTTTTCCGAGATGAAAGTCCAGGACCTAAAGAATCAGCATATTGAATTTCATCAAAATCTGTTCTGAAATTATGAAACTAAGAGGTAACACACAAATACACCATCACCATCACAAACACACACACACACCCTTTCGCATTTATGTATAATGTTAGTAGGCATTGTTTCCGCATTGTTTCTCATACCTGTTCTATTCACCCAAAGGTTGCCTGGAAGAAACCGCTTTAAGGGATAAGGCCGCCCATTATATCTCAACATTATGTATTTTGTCATTTTATTTCTTTCTTTTTTGTATTATGTGTTTATTTGGTGTGCAATAAAGTGTTATTGTATTGTATTGTAGGATAGGATATCGTGGTGGGTATTGAAGGAACCTAGTCTCTCTGTACCACGTGCGCGCAAAATCATAGCTTTGTTTGCTTTTCATTGACCTGTGGGCGAGACCTCGATAGCAGTCACAACGTCGTTAGGCAGTTGTCGACATCCGGACGGCGACGTGATGACTCACGCACACATATAAGCGCTTATACATGGCATTGATAGAATTTGAAAATAGAAAATATTATTAACGAAGATTTGAATTTTCCCATTACATACTTTAATGCACCGCTACCATCTTTTCTTGCACGTCCTGGATGACTAGAAGATGTTACCTAGCATTAGATCCTGCATGTACAGTTTTGTGCTAAAGTGAAAATAAATAAATAAATTCGCATCAGGTTGCTACCTAATATGCGGTCAGTGATACCGCGACAACCAAACGAACAGTTGTGGCTCGCACTTCGCAAGCCAAAAGTGTCGCGTGATACCTGAATAGCTCCTGTCACGCGATTGTAACGCTACTTGAAACCAACCCTGCTTCTTCAATTCAACGCGCCCATTAATTCTATACAACACAAAACAACACTGTTTTATTGCATACCATAAAAAAAACAGGAAACAAGGTCCGTCTAATCGCTAGGGTTCTTCCAACTTCTTCCAACCTTATGGTGGACTGGACAGGGATCACTGACTGATACTTGTCGACGCGTTTATAATAAGGTGACATATCTGTAATCAAATTAAAACCGCTATTCATGACAACCTTCTTTCAATCTGCAGCTGACGTAATCTCTTTTCACACAAATTACTAGGCATTATGGGACATAAAAGATCATTGTCTGATCGCAAATGTTCTGTTGGTGACGATCGCGGTCCAGTGCGGAGAATTTTGCATAACCAATTTCTGGATGGTGATGCAAATATATATGGGTATGGTGGGTTATGGGTAGGCGTTTTGATTACCGTGAGAGATACAGGTGAGCCTCCTAATTATCTCATCAATCAATAATATATAAAAAAATGCGTCGGTCAACGAATGACCGTTTTTATTATCTCGTCGTTTTGATTGAGTTATTCTTTTACCAGAGGTTCAGTAACTGGCAGTGAATATGAGCTTCCGGTCAAATGGAAAACTAGCTTTAGTTGTTTAAAGTTGTTGTACTGTCTGATCAGGTACAGTGATGCTCCGATGGCTGACCGTCACAATGAAGTTGGCGGAAGTGTCGAGATCGGTTTGACAAACTATGAGGGCAGATTGGGGAATGAATGAGTGGTTTTTGTGAGACTTTGCCTTTAGTTAGAGGATACCTACTGCCTTTTGATAAGATTACATAGCTATAGTTCCTGACAATATCATTGGTTTCTTTTTCTCTATTTACTATGGGCGTGTAGGCGTCGTAGATTTTTTTTTTTGGTATCATTCATATTGTTTTTGTATTGCATACATTTTTCGACATCAATATACTTACTAAAACTTATATATCCTTAAAGATCGATTTTGATGCAGTTCACCATTCATTCACCATTCATTTAGAAAAGAAAGAAAGAAAAGACATTTATTTGACAAACACAAATAATAAATGAATATGTGCCGAGCAGCTCAAGCGGCGGAAATATGCTAACCTCGGTAGCGGTTACATATTTGAGCCGTTTGGTGTGGAGACTTTGGGTCCGTGGGGACCGGGAGCTCATCGTATTTTCAAAAGTCTGTCAAAACGCCTTATTGATGCGACGCGTGACCAAAATGCTGGGACTTATTTGGCTCAACGTATTGCAATCCAACGGGGCAATACTGCCAGCATCTTGGGTACGCTGCCAACTGGTAGTGGGTTGGAGCATTTGAGCTATCTATAGGCCTTTAATGGTATATGGGTTGTCCAATTGCTTTTCCTTGTAAGTAGTTAGTTTAGTTTTAGTAAGTAGAGCGTAGAGTTGTTTTCTTTAATATATGAATGTGTGATCATATTTTCACCAGTGCGAAGCCGGAGCGGGTAGCTAGTTAAATTAAATATATCTTTCTAAAAACTACTTTCTTCGTCTTATTTAATTTTTAAAAATGACATGACACTTTCAAAACAATTTATTTTTCATTGATTGCGAACAGACATAAAGAATAATTTTATATTAATATTGAGTTTTAAATTGAAATTTTGAGATTATTTATATTATAATTATTGTAAAATGTATGAAATGCCAGTTTCTGGTGCAATATGCCGAACCATATTATAAGTGTGACATCATATTTGTACCTACCATGGTTCAAGCAAATAAAACAATTTTATTTCAATTTATTTCATTATTCAAAGTTGATTTCCTCATATAGAAAAACCAGTAGACCGATCGATGTGCCTCGCTATTTTAGTGAGACATCAATGGCCCTGCATTGAACCCTCTGCAGCCATTAGGTATTCGGGTCGTATCCATATCGTAAAGGCTGTAATCTGTTTTATATACTCACCCATCTGGCCTATAGAGGTCTTAGGGCCTTTTAAAATGGGATTATGTATGTAAAACTTCTACATTCGCTGTAAGAAAGGTGAAGAAAAACACGCGAAAAAACCAGAACATTCAATGAAGATATAACATCCTCTGTGGTGTAGTAGTTGGGCAGTTTGGCTCAAATCACATACACCATTGGTTGCAGGTTCAATTTCCGCGACAGGACAAATAAAATAAGCGTAAGCATTTGTTTCGTGTCTGGGTGTTGTGGGACCATGCTTTCCATACTTCCTGGTTCCCTAGATACAGGGAATCCTAGTAAGGGGCCAGGATCTACATATGTTTGTGATCGTTGGGCGTATTTACATAAATATTTAATAAAATTGCTAGGACTTACGTAGTTTGTCGAATTAGTCGGCCACTCACTCACGAAAACTTTGATACTAAAAAGCACATATATAATTTAACCATCATGAGAAATGAACAAAAACAGTATGATTCTGACCAATCCTGTGCTAGTTTGTTTTCCTCTCGGACCTACTATATCGTCTTAAATCCATTCCCGGCCATAACCAGGATTAGTTCCCGTTATCCCCAATAAATCTGGTCCAATAACACTCCCCGGGATGGCCTCGCAACTTTACTTTTATAGTTTTTTGAGCTCACTTCTTTTGATCTTCTGGACCCGACTTAGATTTGAATTATTGAAGAGGAGCCCCGATATCTGCTTCTAACTTTGAGGATGATATTTTTTGCTTCGATCTCGGGGTGACCCTTTTCATGGTTTTGTATGGGTTTTGTGAGATTTGTATTGTTTTATAAATAAATAAAATAAAAATCGTTTATTTCAGGCAAAAGACACATAAAAATGAGAATGATAATAAACAAAAATTAACTAATAATAAAAAATTGTCGTACAATTTGTAAGACACTCGTATAAATTGCCTTACAGTATACACACCGAGGTGTGTCTTTGACTTTGACTTTTTACTATCGCTCATGTAAACAGAAATCCAGAGAAAATTTTTGCTCGACGCACTACAGTACCTCGGCAGCTTCATGAGGATCCGGTATGCATCATTTACGGCTGGTCTTTTAGTCTTATTGATATACTTTGATACCTTTGCAGTAAGGAAGTTTTGTTCTGAGGAAATATCGGGTGATTTTTTAAGAAAATATAAACTGCGTATTTGGGTTTTAAAAATAAATTAATTAAATTAATAAAAAATAAATAAATTACGTTCAGGCAGAAAAAATACATTTCTAAAAAAAACAACATGGTCTAATTCGACCCTATTCCCCCACCAGGAATGTTACGCCGTAAAATTTTACAGAAAATTCAATAAAATGTTTTTAATTAAACCTATGTTTTTAATTTTTTGTTTTTAATTTTTTATGTTTTTGCTGCTGTTTTTGGGAGCGATAATCAATTGAAAATTTAAAACCAACAACTTATTAACTTAACTAACCCTACGTATAAATTAACTAACATAACGTCTGCGACAAATTAACCAACATGGCAAACGAACAGCTCATCTCGTCATTCAGTTACATAAAAAAAACATAAGGTAGGTTTTAATGGAAAGTAGGTACCATTGATTAGTTAGTATTCTTTACTAGTACTATGGATCAATTGGTCTGAATAAAGTCTTTTTATTTTATATGTTAATATTGTTTAAATAATAATTACAGAACGCTGGTTTTCCTTTTTAATGTTTGAAAAGGTTTCATGCACTGAGATAATAAAAAATGTGGAATAAAATTTAATCCTGAAAAATAGGTGGCTGTAAAAAACGGTTCAACAGCTTTTTAGGACTAAAAAGGAACTCAAATGACACGACAAAAAAAAATTGATACATTTCTCAAAAGACTCGCCAAAACTTGTAAAAAAATCCAGATTCTTTATTGCTTCTATATGAAGATCACTTTAGGTTTGTTATAACCACTTTCCTTAAATATTCCTGCACTTTATCACAATCCAACGTAAAATATGTAACGCAACATCTTTATTTTCACCCGCAAGCGTGCCCACAGACCGTGCGACATTTGTCTAGACGTTCAGTCTGCAGTCCTCTTTGACGAGTCCTCGTTACGTATTCCGTCTATCAAAGAAACTTAGGCAGTTCACTAACAACTTTAAACTTACGCTTATCGCACACATGTGGAATTGCTGACAGTACCATGTTAAGATATAGAAAACCAACTTCCAATTCTTTTTGCGTTATACCCTGCACGGTTGTCTGGAAGAGAATCGCTTTTAGCGATAAGACCGTCAATTAGTACACTACTAATAAGCTTTTATTGTTAGTTTTTTAATTATCTGTGTGTGTTTCATTTATGGAATCAGCCTATTCAGCGAGGCAACGCCGCCAGCATTTAGGGCACGTTGCCGGACGACGGGTGTCGGTTGAATTATCTGTAGGCCATTCAGTTGGCTCAACCGATACCTGATACCTGTATATACATAGTATTTAATATCTTTTAGTTTAGTCTCCTTTATTTCTTAAATTATTTAGCCATTTATTTTTTCAGTTTCTTAAAATTCAGTTGCATGTTCTTTATTAAAATATCAAGGAAAAAAGTTATTTCATGTCATGTTAAGGTTCTGTCAGCATTGCTTAGAGCGTAGTTGTAGCAATCGTAGCGTAGCTTACCTATCTGTTCGCAACAAACCTGTTTTGAGGAACATTCACCTCGGTCACCACTTGGATGGGTGTCCGTATGTGTGGTATTTACATCTGAGCGCTACCGTGCTTACGGCACGCTCTTGCAGCATTCAACTTGCAAGAAAGGATTGAATATTGGTATTTATTACTTTATCCGGCCGTTCTACTATCTGCCAATCTATCTGTAAATTGAGAAGTCGGCTCTAAGAAGACATGACGTGATTTGTAATTATAATCTTTAGAAATCTATAACCTTGTATCACATTGCTCCATGTTTGACTTCATTAATTTCAGTAGGCCTACAACCTAGATTGACATTAGAGTCACTCATGTGTGATTAATACCACGTATTAAATTTGATCAATCTCCTTTAGAGCTCGTGACGCAGCCGCTTATGTAATCAGCTAGAGATTTAGGTAATAGCTCGTCGCCGTGTATTTTCGCACAGTAAGTAATTGGATACTATACCTACCGTTAATATAGAAGACAAAGATGCATGGAATATTCCGCTTCTGCCAAGTAGCCAACTGGCACATGAGAAACATAATGTTGTCAAAAACAAACATTGTAACTAAAATTCTAAAAAAGCCCCTTCAGTTTCTTGCCGATCTTCTGGGTAGTGGTTCTTTTTCCGATGGTGTATGGTTGTAGTCATTGTAATAATTGACGTTCATTAGTGCGTCTGTGATGCCAAAATTGAATAAAGAACTTTGAACTTTAACTTGTTGCTCTATACTACCCGCATTACTATAATATTATCGACGAAATTTTTTCGAATAAAGGGGTGTGCTGAAAATCAGTCAACAAACACACACAGACTTTCACATTAATAATATTAAGTAGGACTTAAGCGCGCGTGCGTATGAGTTTGTGTGTAACACAATGGGTATGGGTGTATCACGTATGGGAGCGTGGAAGAGAATGTGTGTGTGAGAGAGGGTGTGCAATGTGCTCATCATTCCTTTACATTTACACCTTTAGCGCTGGAATATGTTCCACAACTATATTCTCTCCAGAAATTAGAGACAAGTTAGAAGCCTAGCGGCTACATTTAACCGGCGCGTATGAACTAATTTACTTCATATGCACGGAATATGTTCCACTGCCGCTAAATGGTGCATGAAGGTTACTTCCTTTGTGATTTAGTTTTATAACTTTACTGCATGATATTGTTTAAGAATATTTTATATTGAAATGTGACGTATATAATCAAGCAAGCTCATCGTCTCAGTTCCTTGTTTTTATGTGTCAGTCCAACTCAGTGCAGAATAAATTGAAAGTCTGTGATTGGTGTTCCAGACTCATCTTAGCAAAATAAAACACTCAAGTTATTTTTGAATGGTGGCCTGTATTTCAGCGCAAAAGTCATTGATGTAACACACACCCTACCATTCCTACGACATTCGGCCTACTTTCGAACAATTAAAGCCAGTTATTTTGCTGAAAAGCAGTAGATCGCAAGCATTACTGTGTTCCGGTTTGAAGAGCAGTGTTCATAAATCATAAATCATAAATCATAAACATTTATTGCTAGAATATAGGTAGGTAATGTAGGTGTTACAGTAATAATTATAATGTTCCATATAATCTACCCTATTTAAGGGTGTGCAATACAATTCACATAAAAATAATTTAATTAATTTACAAGATATAATTTTATTATTTTACATTCTTGGATTCAAATTAATCATTAGAAATAGTTATTACTTATATTAAGTGTCAAAATTTAATTAATTATTTTCATATGTCTTAGGTAGGTATAAGTTATTACAAATTTTAAATATCAAATTTATACAATTTTTAACTTGTCTATTTTAACTGTAGGTATTCATTTACAGAGTAAAAACAATTATTTAATAGCCATTTTTGTAGTTCTAGTTTAAATTTATTTTTATTAAGTGTTTTCATTTCTTTTGGAAGTTTGTTATAAATTTTGATTGCCATTAAAAAGGCATTCTTCTTAAAGATATCCAATCTACATAAAGGTAAAAATAGTTTCGGGCATGTTCGCCGACGCTCACGTAGACGGCTTCCCTGCCACGGTGCGCGCGCGCTGCGCCGGGTGCGCGCCAGCCGCAACAGCCTCTTGGCTGCTGTAGCCGACAGTATGGACGGCCGGCTCATTCTGCACTGGATTGCGGTGCTTTTAGTTTTAGCTACATACGAGTACACCTAAGTGCACCTTGGTTTCACGGCATTCTATCATACTTTAACACAACATAAGTAGGTAGCTGAAAATTTTAAATACCATAAACTTACTACTAACACAACTAACCTATAGCTAAGGTTAGTCTGCGATAAATGAATTAACTAACATACTAATACTATGGATTTATAATTGTCTGAAATAAGTCTTTTTATTTTTATTATTTTTATTTATTGTAGCCTGTTAAATTACTGGGCCTTAAGAGCTATTGCGTCAAGGTGATGCAGTGCAGTGCCACGGAGGATTTTCCTAAACAAAGTTCTAGATAGTGCTGAAACTGTTATGGGCAGGCGTGTTGCTTACGAGCAGGTGAACGGTCTGCTCGTCCCGTCACTCAATAACATAAAAATGACGTTGACAAACCGTTAAAAACCGTTGACATGTAGCTTCCTCACTAGCAATCGATTCCTATCTGCTCTGTGCAACTAGCCGTGCTAACGTGTCTGCCGTCCCGATAGCGATACATCACTTCGTCCGTATCGGGTCGTCCGTATCCGTATCGGGTCGCTGCTAATCTCGCGTGAAGTGTCCGATATGGACGGCAATAGGACGTGAAGATAAGTTTCGATATATTTTTCGAGCTAGGTTGTATTTACGTTGAGGTTTCTAGTTTTTCGATTGTTTAGCATTTTTTTTTTACGCTTAATAGATCTATGTTTGACCACTATCTCGCCTGATGTCAAGCGATGATGTGGCCTAAGATGGAGCACAGAGATCTAGAGAGAGACGGCAGTTCAGCGGCTGCTCAGGCCCGTCTCCCTGATCCCTGATGTCTAGTATCAACGAGAATAATTTTGAAATTAAATACTGTTTTTCGAGTGCAGTGACCGTGTTCATTTATAAAATAGATCATAAAATATTTAAAGAAATGTTTAATGGGATTGAGTGATAAGACGAGCAAGCCGTTCACCTGATAGTAAGCGTCACGCCTGCCCATAACAATTCTAGTGCCATCCAAAACTTTTAATACTATAAAAAGCACTGCATAGCACTGCATTGCGCTCATCACCCCAAAACATCTGATGTTAGGGCTCATATGCACAGTTATGCTGGCTACACCATGCCCTTCAAACCGGAACAGAGTAATTCTTGCGCACTACTGCTTAGCGGCAGAATAACTGTCAAACATCATGAAATTGACAGTTTTTTATGCTCCATAAATAGGAATATGTGCCTATAATATAACAATATAAACTAGCCATAACAGAGGACAACAAACGTCCTATCTCATAAAGATTCTATTAGCGCTTTTTTTTCATAACTTCTCCGAAATGCACTTTTCATTGATTGATTAACACATTATTGAAACAACACAATAGACAGAAACAGTACAACAAAAATGACAGAATGACCGGTCCTATCGCACAAAGCGATCTCTTCCAGACAACCGAAAAAAAATAATGATTACATTTCGAAACGATGCACAAGCACAAAGCTATCCTACTGACAACGAAACGACAAAAAGAAATATAATCTATTTGGATTTTCAGCGTTTGGACAATAAAACTTTGCAATCTGTAAAATCGCGATCTTTAATGGTTAAGTGTCAACACTGCTTGGACACAATCACTTCAACACACACATAATCAGTAGAACACACATATAAATTGTCCAGGGCTCTGTGTGCGGAAGCTAATTGATTTCAGGGGTGTTCCTTTTGAAGAGAAAGGATTGTTTCCGGTTTAATTATACCGGTATTATGGTATTACTGATTATAAACAGCGACCATTATAAAATACCCTCTAATAGGATACGATCAGTGTTGCGGTACCGAGATAAAAATGTATCACAGAGCCTGATAGAGTTGACGCACGTAATTAACGAAGAATTGAAGCATTGAACTTAAATTAAAAAGCAAGCTATTCTTGTATATGTGTTTTATGCAATAGTGTATGATTGGTTAAAGTATTAATAAACTAAACTTAAAAAAACTTAAACTAAAACGTAAAGGCAGTGCAAGTATTTCGGCCAGCAAAGAACCTGCTCTGGTGGCTCAGTAAGAGCGCTTCCTTTGCTGAAAGAAGAGGTCTCGAGTACAACCCTCCGCTGAAAGCGAAATATTTTGCATACCCAAAAAGTTTATTATTCAAACTTTTCTATTAATTCTGCTAGTAAAAAAGAGTAGGTACCGTATAATTTTACATCTGAATTAAGTCGCTTATGTACTGCAGACGTTTGCTACTATAAAAAAAACGCATAACTACGCTATCGAATTATAACCAAAACCAAAAATGTAATACTATAAAGTCGAAACAATTTAAAATGAAATTCTAAGATACCAAATTATAAGATGAATTTATAGGTTAGGGGATCCTTGCCGAAGAGTTCAGTTCGATTGGTCGGCCTCTGAATAATTAACACCGAATTAGGGTCGCGACCCTCCCGATTGTTTGCCTGAATAATGTCTTTTAAAAAGATTCTAAGTACCTAACCCTAATAGCATCTCGATTTACATAATTTCGTTGCTCAGTATTGCGTTCCATTACATTTTGTATTGTTTTTTCTAGGAGTGGCAGACGAAAAGTGAGGAAAGTTAAAATAGCTGAAAAATTCGTTGCTTTTTCTTTTTTAAAAGACTTTTGGCATAGCAATTAGACCCCGTCGTTGGAATATAAATAAAAGGGATGGCTCTCCGAGGTTTTAGAAATCTTATTCAGTTTCAATTTTTTATTTTTATTTAAATGTGTGATGAGACGAGCAAGTCCTTCGCCTGATGGTAAATGCCATGCCTGCCCGTAACAATTGCAGCGCCACTCAGAACTTTGAATGCTATAAAAACCACCTTTTCTTTTCACTACGTACATAGCACTGCATTGCGCTCATCACCCCGAAATATCAGATATTAAGTCTCTTATGCCCAGTAATTTAGGCGTTAGCGTACTTTTGCGGCTCTCTTTTACCAACCCACACTGGGCCAGCGTGGTGGATTATGGCCCATACTCTCTCTACGAGGGAAGACCTGAATCCAGCAGTGGGAAAGTAATGGGCTGATGATGAAGATGATGTACTTTTGCTCTTCAAGTAATTTTTTTAAATATTGTTACTGAAAATATATAAATAATATTTTATTAATGACACATTCCGACAATGTTTTTGACATACGCCTTACCAACAATACCTACAAAAAATAGAGTTAATTTTAACTGTTTTTTTTCTTTTGTCATACGTAAAATTGTGTAATATAATACTAATGTACTTTCCTATATGCCAATGTTCGGCCCAAATTCCAAAATCAAATTCAACCAAATCGGTTGAATAGGATCCCATTAGAAAGTTCATAACTCATCCCAAATCCGCCATTAAGTTGGCACACACGAAATCGGCTGGAAAATCTAGCTCATGTAATTACAACTTAGTGCCAAGTTCAGAACAGACGTTTAGTGCACCGTAACGACATGGTACTTAGTCTGAACTAGCGGAACTAGTTAGTCTGGACTCAGTCCCTTACCAGGGAGGACCCAGTTGATGCATGAATCTTACTTATAATTGGACTTACAATTTAAGACGTTGATGTCAAAATGACAAAAAAAAATCCAGTCTACACTAATATTATAAAGAGTTATGTATATATAGTTTGTGAGTTTGTATGTTTGTAGGAAGAGAGTTACTCTATCCTCGAGTGAAGGCGGTTTTATTATGTCGACGTGAATGAAATCACGGGCGGTTGCTAGTCGAAAATAAAGTGCGATAAGAATCTTATCTGAATGAATCCTTTGATGATGCCTCTGTTGATGTAGTGGTTGGGTAGGTTGGCTCAAATCTCATACACCAATGAGGTTGCGGGTTGGATTCCCGCGACAGGGAACTTTAAATAGCCGCCAAAAAAAAATTAACTCGTTGTAGTCATTATTTGGTTAAGTCCTGGCGTCGCCTGGCCGTTGAAAGTGGCGCTTCATATAAATGCCATGCGTGTTCACTCTATAAATTAGAATTTATTAATCTTTGCGTTTGCGTCGCCGTGGACGTATCAACGACTCAAAAAAACTCTACTATCGTATCCACTTCAGTATACACTACTATTATAATTTTATAAATGCAAAAGTGTACGTTTGTATGTGTCCACGTGTGTTTGTTTCCAATTACAACTATAACTTATACGGTTTTTTTTGTAGTAGTAAGCACCAGGCTCATTAACCCCTTATGGTATTAACCCCTTTCAGTGGTCAAAAATGTCTTATTACAGAACAGCTTAACCGCACAGTAAATTCAAATAGCTCAACTCATATAATATTCGGAACCGAGCGCTGAAATTTGCATCGCTTCATGCAAAACACGGTTGCAAATTTATATCTGGTGTTCAGCTCGGTTACTACGTAAATAGGAACATGATGCCCCATCTCGAGCTAACCCTACGTTCGTGGGTCAAGGGAACGTATTGACAGTGTGTAAGCTTCGAAGAAACTGGATGGAAATAGAGTCCGCCTTGGGACTGTTCCCAAGGCGGACTCTTTTTCCAGGGACCGATACCTAAAAAGTATACATTTTTAACAAAAAAAATCTAATGTATCTTTGAAGTCCAAGGTCGAATATCAATTAAACTTACATATATGGGATGACCTTGAAGATATACTAAACCCAACGCGTTCCGTACCGTGCAAGATTTTTAAATGTTATCGGTGGTGCTGCAACTTTTATGGGGTGTCGCTTACCATTATATTTCTCCCTTATCACCGTCCGTTATTCCCATATTATTAAATCATGCCTGTAAAATTTGGACCTCCATCAGCGGAGAGCGAAGCTACAACGCGGGGTTCTTCAAAAAGAGTATAACAGAAACAAAAGAAAAACCAGCACATATGTGATGCCTGTTAAAGATTTATGCTTAAGATTTGACAGACCCGACTGGGACCGCTTTAATATCAATCAGAACGGTCAACGAGAGGCAGCGTACTTGCCTACTTGCCAACTACAAACTGGGGGTGTTCAAATCGAGAGTGAACAGGTATCTTCTAGGTAAGCGTGTTACATCTTAGACCACATCGTCGCTTACCATCAGGTTAGATAGTGGTCAAACGCAAGCCAATAAACAGTAAAAAAAAAAAACTTAAACCAAGACTGAACCCAAATCATTTGCCGAAAAATGTCCACTGGGAAGTAACCTTCGTAACTCGAAAACTGCAACTTTATCTTCAAGTTACACATCTTTGATCATGAGTTGTTCAATGACTGGCGAGGCGAAACGTGGCGAGGCTTCTTTATTTTAATACAAGCTGCGCCCTGCGGTTTCACCCGCAGTTTCCCGGGATAAAAAGTAGCCTATGTATTAATCCAGGGTATAAGCTATCTCCATACTAAATTTCATCAAAATTCATTCAGTAGTTTTTGCGTGAAAGAGTAACAAAGGTACATCCATACATCCATACATCCGTTCTTACAAACTTTCGCGTTTATAATATTAGTAGGATTGTCTGCTAGTAATCATTTACCAAACGGACCGCGACAGACATATTATTTTAAAAAACCCCCTTTAGTACTAATTGGTGATGTCTGTCCTATACTGACATCCAACAGCAAGCTAATATACTGTCTGCTCAGTCTGCGGAGCGAGACTCAACTCGTTACAAGTACTTTCTTCAACAAACCGCTGCTTTCGCGGTAGCAGCCGACATCATACCACGCAACGTACACACAGAATTGCAAAGTAATAAACGCTTTGCCTTTTTAATGAGGCTTTAGACTGACAAACGAGAAAAGAGAAACGAGATTAG
This sequence comes from Petrophora chlorosata, assembly GCA_951640565.1. Lineage (NCBI taxonomy): Eukaryota > Metazoa > Arthropoda > Insecta > Lepidoptera > Geometridae > Petrophora > Petrophora chlorosata. Next base: position 13,234,010 of record OX621201.1, on the reverse strand, counting down.
GAACGTGTGACCGTCCCCAATTGTTTCAAACGAAAAAAGGATGAGCGAAATCCACGAGCGGAGGGAAATCGTCAAACCGAATGTCTTACGCAAACAAATTGCAGAACGAAGGGTAATACGTTGAGATGAGCGAACAGCCCGCAATCAGCTACGTAACGAAACGAGGCCGTGCTTGAAAAGAAACAAATTAGATCCGTCTCAAGAACGGGCCTTTCAAATGGACGGGTAAAAAGACCCGAGCTACTAATGAAGGGTTAGCTTCTGAGGCATTGAAGGCAAATGCTTTTTGATCGTTATTATGTTAGGTACATTTCAATAATCATTTCGAGAAGCTCTTTGATCCTGATTGTTGCGCCTAATTGGTTGGTTTTATATGTTGCAATGCTTACACATGTGAAATTATTCTTACGTTCATGACCAAATGTTTTTTTCGTACTTGAAATACTAAATACAGTCGCGCTCGTGGCGTAGCTCGCCTAGTCGTTCGTAACAGATCTTCTAGGTTAAGCAACGTTAGCAGCGGTTACAACTTGGATGGGTGATCGTTTGTGTGGTATTTACATCTGAGCGCTACTGTGCTTCGATGGCACTTTAAGTCGTCGGTCCTGGTTTTTGTCTTAGGAGAATAGTCGTAAGTCCTTGTCGGAGGGCTTTCGGGCGGTCTGAAAACTCCGAGACCAGGGTTGGCCACACACCACACGAGAAAAGAAGACTTGAAATACAGTTATTGCCCGGTCACTTTGAGTATCATCCTCAATATTATTAAAATATTACATATATAAATTAGAGAATATTATTATAAATATGAACACCTCAAAGCCTTTGAATAGTTTCCGCTTTACCAGTTTAGGCGTAGAACCCTAAAAAGGGTTAAGTCTTATCAGTAACTTTTTTCGGACCGCTCTTTATTTTTATGAATAGATAAGTACCTACGTCCGAGCACGAAATTTTCAATGTTATACATTTCTTCACAAAAATTTGTTAGATTGGGTAAATAACCGACTTCAAAAAAGGAGGTTGTTTGTTTGACCCGTATGTTTGTATGATGTATGTTCTCTCGAGTTTGGATTAACTGATCTTGATGCGGTTTTCAGAAAAGTATTTGTTACATTCTGGAGAAGGTTTTGGTATGTAACAATTAGATACCCCGTGACGTCATCTGCATGGATCCGTTATTTGAAGGCGGTTCCTTATTTCTAAAAAGAAGTTATTTTTTTTATGATTCTTATTTCTGACGCACTTATGAACGTCAAGAAAATTGGAAAAAGAACTATAATACCTAAAGATACGGCAAGAAACTGACTAGAGGCATATTTTTAAAGAAGTTGATTACAGTCTTTTCGTTTTTAACAATAATATCTTTCTGCAGTTGGTTGCTGGGTAAAAGTATGTTCCAAGCCTGAATGTTCCATGCATTTTGTCTTCTCTATAAACCCATAGAGCATAAATTATAGTTATTATTATAATAAGTTTCTTATTTATTATTAACCCTCAACATGATAAGCATTTCTAATAAAATAGTTTCAAATCAATCGCTACCACGACGTATATTTAACGTATCAACGTAAATTTCAAATGTATCAACGTGAATTTTTAATTTAAATGTATGTAAATATCAGCCTGCTGTTGGCTCTTGAAACTTGTGTTCTTTTCTCTCTACATCTAAGAGTTGGAAGGACGCTAAAAAAAATTAAAACAAACACTCAAGTTAGAATTTTAAATGAGAATTACCGCAACGTTATTCGAAAACGCAGACACGTTTTCTGAGCAAGTATCTTTAACAAGTTTTCCTTTGATAGAATGTAAACATTCTTCGACTATTGGAGTTTCGTGTAAACACGGCGAGCAACAGAAATGAAAATAACGATTCGAATAGTTTTATGTGAGAGCGAGATGCCGATAAACCACAATGTACTTGTATACATTATGAATCAGAGAAATTGAGAATGCAATGAAATGGTTAGAATGGCAGAGTAGGCGTGGCAGACGTGCTGCGATCGCATGCTTTTTTTAGTTGATAAATGGGCATACGTTTGACGACATCTCGCCTGATGGAAAGCGAAGATGCGGCCTAAGATGGAACACGCTTGCCCATGAGATGCCTATTCACTCTAGACTTAAAGAGACACAAGTTGTAGCTGTTTGGGAACAAAGACGGTGGCAGAGCGTTCCACTCCTTAGCAGTTCGCATGATAAAGGCATCTGCGAAACGCTTAGTACGGATAGGTGGGATATTAACGACGTACGGGTGAAACGACTCTGTCCGCCTGCAAGTCCTTAGGTGGAAGGGAGAAGAAGGAAGGCAGGATGATGGAACAATTGTATTTTTAACATCAGCATGTTTGACTGGCTTATATTGAACAGTAAAATTATATATTATTTAAAATGTTGAGTCATACTGACAAAACATATATAATTAGGTAGGTTTACAATGTTGTGCATGGATGTGGTGGATACCAAACACATACACTTCTATTTTATTTTATTTAATTTGTATAGATCAACTGAACAGTATTTGTATAGATCAACTGAACAGTAATCGAATGGTTTCATAGTTACCTCTACGGACGTCGTCAGCGGGTTCGCCTCGAAGAATCTTCTTCTTCATGGTGCAACTTGTTAGCCGGTGTTCCGCAAGGCGGCGTCTTATCTCCTTTGTTATTTGCAATATTTATCAATACAATCTCTCAACATCTTACTTCTTCCTACCACCTATATGCAGACGATCTTCAAATCTATTCCCAAACCTCTCTTGCTGAATTAAATACAACCATTGAAAACACAAACACTGACCTGCGCCGTATCATTGAATGGAGTAAATCTTTTGGACTGAAAGTAAATCCTACCAAGACACAGACCATCATCATAGGTAGCTCCAGAATGATTGCGAAAATTAACTGGCTGGCACTTCCACAGATTGTTTTTGATGGAATTGCCATCCCTTACAGCGAAACTGTAAAAAACCTAGGTCTCATAATGGATCGAAATCTAAGCTGGGGACCTCATTTGGAAGCTACTAGCTGTAAAATGTATGCCGCGGCAGCCTCTCTAAAGAGACTACGCAATTTCTTACCCACTGCCACTAAAGTTGCGCTCGCACAGTCTCTCCTGCTCCCCATATTAGATTACGCTGACGCCTGCTTCCTCGATATTACGGAGGACCAGCTTAATAAGCTTGAGCGCTTACAAAACTTCTCTATTAGGTTCATATTTGGCTTGCGTAAATATGACCATATCTCCCAATTTCGTGTAAAGCTCAAGTGGCTGCCCATTCGCCTTCGTCGGAATGCTCACATCTTATCCTTACTGTTCAATATATTGTTTAATCCCTCAACCCCGCGCTATCTTAAAGAACGCTTTGAATTCTTACATATTTCCGAATCCCACTCTCTTAGGTCATCGGAAAATTTTGCACTTAAGACACCCTCGCACGGTAGCACTTTTTATGACCGCTCTTTTGCCGTCCAAGCTGTTCGCCTTTGGAACGCACTGCCCGTGCCTATCCGACGTGCGCCATCATTGCAGGTGTTCAAAGAGAAAGTGAAGAAGTTCTACCTGGAAGATTGCTGACGTTTCTTTATTTATTTTATTGCTGTGATATATTATAGATGTATATATATATATATATTGTATATGTTATATATTATATAATTATTTATGTAGGTTTATAATATAATATAATATAATATAATGTGTAATAATGTGTACCTAGTATATGTATGTTTATGCAGGCATTCAGCATGTTGCTGTTGTTCTGTATCTATTATTTAAGTTTATTTTATTGACATTGTTTATGTTTATGTTATTATTGTAGACCTTACATCCCCGTCTTTAAGATAATTCCTCTCCATCCAAAGGTTGCCTGGAAGAGATCGCTTTTAGCGATAAGGCCGCCCATTGTAACACTTTCTTTAATTGTTTTTATGTTATGTCTGTAATTTAATGTTTGCAATAAAGCGTTCATCTATCTATCTATCTATCTGAACTTTTCAACCACGACTCCTGGATATCGACATGGAGACAAGTGATATCGATGTCTCGATCGTTCTCGATTTCAAAGAACCCAAGACGTAGTCATAATGATGTGTCGAGTTTCAGTTCAATCAGGGCGTGTTTGATGGCGGCGTTATGAAATGATTTTTGTACTCCTATTTGTTTTGGGTTTGATTATGATCATATTTGTATACGTGTGATGATTTTTCATTATTTGATATCGGTAAAGCAATCTACATTTCACAATTTTTTATGTAATTTTTTTATTAATTAGTAATTGACAAGACGAGCGATTAGTTCACCGGATGGTAAGCAACACACCTGTCTATAACAAATGCAGCACTATCTAGAATTTAGTTTTGCAAAATCCTCCGCGGCACTGCACTACGCTCGTCACCTGGATACAATAGCTTTTAATGTCAATATGCCCATTCTTTACGTACATACTCGTATGTACTGTTATCAAAATTGAGGCTTTTGGACTAACAAAAATAAACTGACCCAATTTCTAATAATACGTGTAATACGAAGTAATTATCAGTTACCAAAACAATAGGTAATTATTATTTTTTAGAATTGCGTCAATTATTTTATGTTAACCGATACCCGATTTCGTGTACCTAAATTGATGTTAAGATTGATGTTAATTATATTAGAGGGGGAAATGAAGTTCTTCTCAAAACCCATGTCGTTAATTGAACTTTTTGATAGCTCCCGATGTTGTATTCATTACTAAGTAATTAATTACTTATTAGCTAATTGCCTAATTGTGTGCGGGGTAATTAATTTTGTCAGAACTCCGAAGTTTCCGAATAATTTGTTTATTTAATAGGAATTTTGTACTGTGTTCGACAAGCGTTGCAAAGATTTCGGGGATATTGATTTCAGTTTTCATTTTAGGAACTATTAACCATGGTTTCTCTAGAAAATTTAATTCGGTACAAAATAAGATAATTACAATAAAAATAACTTTTTAGCGCCCTTAATTAGTTAACGTGTCGGAAACATACATTAGATACCAAATTATTACTTACGAGTCATTAACCAGATCATAGGAATAGACAGTAACAGTACAGATAAAAAAAATATTATTAGTAATAACAATATTTTAATAATAATAATGTAATAATAACAATAATTTGTATTGGACTCATGTCCCCGCGCAAGCCTTCTAAGGAACCGGGTGTATAACCCGTGAGAAAGAGTGACACAATAATTTAATAATAATTATTTTCACTAGTGTTTTTCCTGTATTCTAATTGCTATGCCCGACAGGGTCAATAATGAGCTGTACCTATTTATTGGCAACAACTATGTAATAACATTATGGAACGCAATAAATGATTAAAATTGAAATCGAAATTGAAATTTTGTCTATTTCCTGTGACCTAATTATCTATCTTTTTTTTTTACGCTTAATAGATCTATGTTTGGCCACTATTTCGCCTGATGTGAAGCGATGATGTGGCCTAAGATGGAGCACATAGATCTACCCGTCTCAGACCCGTCTCCCCTATGGTTCACCGAACATCATCCCGAAACACGACTAGGTCGTTTGACGGCATGGCTTTGTTCGGTGGGCCCTACCTATTTTATAAGTGCATTTAATATGTTGAAGCGCAGAATAATTAAAAGTAGTACGTCGAATAGTACAGGAGGAAGTAAAGAAAGTATACTCGTTGATTTAGTACCAAATAGTCGACTGCATTTATTACTAGCGACCTACCTCGACTTGCAGTCGGGGATCGTAGTAATATTGAATTATTGTTGGGAATCGAGCGCGACCGTTACCGACACGCGATATGGTATGTATATGAGAATCGAATCCTGCAGAGACGGTAGTGTATCGGGACCAAAATCAGCTTAAATGATATAGATAATAATCTTAAAAAACAACTTGCAGTAGATTCAGATCTCTATATGTAATTGTGGTGCAAATTTTAATAACATTAAGATTATACTCTGACCAAAATTGAGCAGGATAGCAAGTAAATTTCGTACCATCTTACATAGATGCAACATTTCCTTGCTGCAACTTGAAATTGCGACTCGCAAGAATCTCGCGTGTCCCTTACATACCTTACAGCGTCCGGCCCGCTGAGTGCAGGAAAGGTCTGAAGTGAGCTAAGCCAATCCCAAATGATGTTCCAGCGGCGCAATGGATTTTTCCAGAATGCACCGGGTATTTCCAGAATAGTCTGCATTAGAGATGTCTTGTGTACTTGGCCGGATTTAAGAGTCCGGTCGATTAAGGCTGCCCGCCTACGTCAGACAATCGATCACCGATATTTTTGTCGGTGAAAATGAAACATACGGAGTTTCATATTGCAACGCACACGTCCTACAAAAAGTCCAGACCTACATAAGTCTGACGTCAACAAAAGTATTTTTTCAAACCTACACCTACCTAAGAAAACATGTAGTATTTTTCAATTGCATTTCTACGGATATCTTAAGTTCTCGTAACGGAGGGGTTGGTCAAAGAGATGTTGTACGCGCCGTATAAAGAAAAAATTCAATTACCTACTGAACAAGTTCATATTATATTTTGCAGAATTTTTACTATAGAGATGGGCTATAAATATATTTCCATGCATGCTAGCATTAGTGCTATAAATAAATAGAATAAAATAAAAAATCTTTATTTCGGACAATACACATCCATATTTTGAAATTGAAATAAAACATTAAAATTAAAATAAAAAATTAAAAATTAAAATAATAAATCAAATTACAAATTGAAATTAATTAAAATTAAAATTATAAAAAATTAAAAAAAAAACAAATAAAATTAAATTAAATTCAAAGTTTTAGAATTAAAAATTGAAAATGAAATAACTAAATAAATCAAAAATATTACACAAGTATAGGTAAACCCCGCTGAACTAGACACTTCCAGAGCGGCGAGGTGAACCTATCTGCTACCGTCTTCAGGATGCTATTGGTACTGCTCCGAATTCTGTGGATCAGGGATGCAGTTTTTTAGCGGATGATGGCGTGATAGCCATCAGTGCGAAATTGCGCAAACATCCCTGATGCACTTCAGAAACGGGGGCTACCCCGTTTCTGAAGTGCATCAGGGATGTTTGCGTTCCAACAGCATCCTAAAGATGTTATTTTATTGGACGCGTAGGGCGTCCAGCGACCTTTTGATGTGACTGATCCACAGACTTCCCGTGTAAAAGCTTTGACAATATGCTTTAAAAAGCGTCAGCTATGACTTCGTCTTTGTCCAAATCCGACAAGATCAATATCTAGTGGAACTGATGACATTTCAATGGATTCGGCCAAAATCTTGTCGGATATTCGATACATCCCTGGTTTCGATATATCTGGAATCGATGCAATTGCATAAGTGTGCGCTGGGAGTTCGATGTACTTATGCGGTAGATTGTAAGTGCAGACTCAATTTTTCAGTGAGAAACTTTCCACTGATATCTTCGTTTTGTTTATTTGTTAATATTTGGGGATGTACGTAAGCGGCTTCTTAAAAAACTCGAGTCGTTGCTGTATTTTTTTAATATTATTTCTTTGGAGTTTTAATGAAGTTTTTTAAGAAGTGATCCATGCAGTCGCCCTTGCATATTAATATTTAATTGAAAATTTAAGCGCGATATTTCCGGTGACATTTCTCCAGACTGTTAAAAATTCAGTAGATAAACCTTTTTAAGTAAAAAAAAAAGAAGTTATCTTTGGACCCGTATGTTATTATTTTTATTCATGTGGTGCTTGTGTTAGAAAATTTGTTTTTTGTGGACCGCAATCATATTTATTTTTTAACCGTCTTCAAAAAGGAGAAGCTTCTCTATTCGATTGTTTTTTTATGTTTGTTACCTCAAAACTCCGTCGTTCATGAACCGATTTGGAAAATTCTTTTTGCGTTGGGTTCAGTATACGAAGTGGTCCCATATAAATTTCATCGATATTTTACCTTGGACGTCGAAGATACATTGAAGTCGGTGTTTTGTTTCTTAAAACGTATACTTTTACTATGAAAATTAACGTGGTTTGGACACATTATCAATAATAATTTACAGGTGACACTCACATTTAAATACTACAGTTTCACGTTTATATACTATAAGTTGAATTGCTCCAGTTTAAACGAGTGTCACCCGTAAATTATTAATAATAAAACGTAAGTATACTTGTTTTATGAATTTATTGAGTTAATTTATATATTTGAATTAATTGAGATAGATTCATTAATGGACTTTGAGGAGTATAGGTGGAAGCTTTTCATTTGGCGAAATTTTAAAAATTTAAGATTCCTTTTTCCATTTTCGATTCCGTCTTACCAAGAGACGTAGGCATCTTTGATTCTTTATTTACGGCATCCTTTGCCGAACACAGAAATACTTCTTATTTTGAATTACAATGTCTCAAAACAACATTGAGAGTTCATTCGGTTAAGTGTCTTTACGACCTTTGATTTCTCAAAGGGAGGGTTTCTTTGAATGAAGGTTTTGCCGCAAAATGGACTTGTCTTAAGAACTTTGATAAGTAGAGGCTCGGTAGGTCACGGTCTTAGAAATGTTGGACTACTGCCTTGAATAAGCAAAGTAATGTTGGTAGCAATGGTACTATGTATATTTGGTTAGTTACTATATATTTATAACAAATAAGTACTGAGTGTGGTTCAGTGGGCGTGCGACTTTCGATCCGGCGCATCTAAATAAGAGCTATACGATAGGTAGAGAGGTGATCTGTAGGTTAATATGACTGGTAGGTATTCAGCGCTACGCGAGCTGAATTGAATTTTATTGCGTCATAGCAAGAGTCGCTATTTGTTTAAATTTCTTTGCTGAGTGATGCTTCTGTCCCTTAGTATTCTGTGCTATTACATTAAGAATGTAAATTATATGAATGATGGTAAATCATGTATGTTTCGTAAAACTAACATTTGATAGGTCGTGTAAAATTAGCTTTTTTTTTATGTAACTGAATGACGAGACGAGCTGGTCTTTTGCCTGATGGTAAGCAATACGCCAACCCATAACAATAACAGCACCATCCAGAACTTTGTTTTGCAAAATCCTGCGCGGCGTTGAACTGCGTTCGTCACCATGAGAACTTCGCTGGCTACAATGCCCTACAACCGGAACACGGTAAAGCTTGCGCACTACTGCTTGGCGGCTAAATAACTGGCAAAGCGGTGGTACCCATCCAGACGGCCTCTCGCATACGAGAAACCTACCACCAGTAAAAGAAACCTACCACCATTAAACTTGTGGTAGGTCTCTCATATGCGGGAGGCCGTCTGGGTAGGTACCACAGCTTTGCCAGGTATTCTGCCGCCAAGCAGTAGTGCGCAAGTATTACTGTGCTCCGGTTTGAAAGGCATTGTAGCCAGCCAAATTACTAAGCATATTAATGAGACATAATATCCGATGTCTCGGGGTGATGAGCGCAATGCAGTACTACGCAGTGCTTTTGATGCTATTAAAAGTTCTGGGTGGCACTGCAATTGCTTTGGGCAGGCGTGGCGCTTAGCGTCAGGCGAACGACTCGCTCGTCACATAACTTAATTGTAAGAAAAACATTCCTGCCGATTCCACAAGTTCATAATGCCTGTTTCTCGAGCCCCATAGCATGTTTTTGAGTCAGTAAGTACAAGGTGACTCCATGTTAACCCCCTTTTGTCGGCTCCGTATCAATGGTGCTTTGTTGTGTCCCCTTAACAAACATGAATGTGTTGAGTTTTTGGAGATTTGTACTCGGAAAAAGCTGGGGCTCGGAAATGATTTGGGAATTTTATGGATTGATATTGTGACGCGCATTTATGTACATCGCTATTTTTAGCTTTTTGATCATTAGTATTCTTTCTCACTTGCCAAAAGCTGTTTTGAAACTTATGAAATTTTTAAGACATTATAAAATTTTTCACACATCTGTATAAAAACATAAGATAATAGTTTATTTACCATAATGCCTCAAGTGCTATTTTACAGTTTCTAATGCTAATATTTAACATTGCTCTGATTATGAAGCAGATTTTATTAATTAAACCTCTTTTTTACAAACTAGTAAGCACACAAACTATACCCAACGACTAAAACTTCACGGAATCCGGAACGCTTATTTGGTCGTTTTTTATTATTAGTATCAGCTTACCAATGTTTTGGGTAGGTATATCTTATCTGATCTTATTTCAAAGATATTTTCTATGTTATGTTCGGTAAAAGCAGATCAAAAATATTAAACATGCTGAACTTCGGCCGTCGTTATAGTCAATTTTTTGGGAGAGCTATTTATTCAAAATACGTAAGAAAAAAAGGTCGAACTACTTTTACCTCCTTATCCATTTCTCTCAAGACCAAAGGCCATTTGCCAACAAATCTCTTATTCCCTGTGACCGTAAAAACTATTGTTTATTCCGCTAAAGCCTCTTACAGCCCGCAAAGTGCCACAAAATGGACCATTCGAGCCGAATCCACGCACACAAACTACTTATATAATTCACTCACGGCAAAAAATGAGCCAATAACAAACTCGAGCAAAACAAAAACACGATGGATGGACAAATTTGCGCTTAGTGACTTATTTATCTCTGAAACCGTAATTAACGAAATTCCTTCAGGATGAAGAACCGCAGATTTCTTTCCGATTTTTCTTCACCCTGCTCTGATATTCATTAGCACAGTGACAGGGAAGAAATAGTCAGTAATTATTCATCAGTTCCGTCGCTAAATCCTCAGCCGGGCGGCCTTTTTAATAGAGAACAAAATAAAAAAACTTTGGGAACATAACAAGTGAGGCGTGTAGCACCCTGTAAGTTATTCATGGGCGTCTAAAAAACTTCCGCGGAGTTGGCCGAGATTTTTGATTACAGCCGGTCGATTGGGCCTGCTTGGGGGTTTTGCCCACAGGAGTTATGGCTTTTGTATTTTTTATAAATAATGCGGCAAACAACCCGGCGGGGATGTTTGAAGTGCTTTTGAGTTCCGACACTAGATTTTTTTTTATTAGATTTGCCAGTCTATCGGTCTTTTATCGGATATATTTCGGAGAGTGTGCGTCGGAATTTCATCAACTAATTCCCCCATCCCCGTTTCATCATCGGACTACAAGACGTACGGCAGAACGCCACCGTTTTATGGTTATGGACATTCCTCCTGCGCGCACTAAGAGCTTCGCTTCCACTTTTATTATGCACACTGCTAATGAGTGGAACTCCCTGCTCAGTCTTTCCCGATAGTTATAATCTGGGAATCTTCAAGTCTCGAGTGAACAGGTTACTATCTTGGCAAGCGTGCTAGATTGTCGACCGCATCGTCGCTTACCATCAGGTGATATAGTGGTCAAACGCAAGGCAATTCACAATAAAAAAGTACATTAATTCAGATATATACTGTACTTGTTAATACACTGTTGCAACACGAACGCTGCCAATGTGTTACTTATAGTATTCTATGTTACTCAGTTGCTTTGATTGCTCACTGTTTATTGTAATAATTTTTGCAAATGTTATAATTCTTAGGTAAAATTATAATTCACAAGTCAACACGCAAATGAAAATTGTACCTCCAACACGCTGTCTACTCTATTTGACAGTGCTGTATCACCATCAAGGAAGACTTTTTTGCTGTTTCCGAAGATACAGGCTTTCCAAGTCTAGTTTCGGGAACAACAGACCTCACCTACCTCATCATTTTTTTTTTAGACACAGCCTCACTCATGAGTTTATATTTTATGTTGTTCCACCTGCTTATTGTGTTGATGATTGATTTTCTGTGTATTATTTTTGGTAAAATTACTCATTCAGTGAAAAGTAAAATTCTTTTGAGAAACAAACTTCTTTAACCACAGTACACTAATTAATTGTATGTGTTGCTAGCTTTGTTAGAAGTCACAAAATTCTTTCCACCCTTTCTTATTTAAGAGAGAGGAAAACTTCGGCAGTACATGGCAACACACGTAAGATGTTTCTACGCCTTGTTCAGGTAATATATAGTGTGTTTGGATATTTAAATATTTAATCAGAAGATTCTGGAAGTATATAAACATATTCATATACATTAATACGGCTTAAGATTCATGAAGGGCTGAATGCAGTGTCATTCAACCCAGGTAAAAATTACAAAAATATACAAAGCAAAGAATATTTTATAATATTACTGTGCTGGTCTCCAGATAATGCCGGAACTTGATAGTAAAACAATGCTAAAACATTTAAGCTAAGGCCTTTGGCTCATTAAGCCTCGATGAGTAAGAAACTACCTTTTTATCTCTTTCGGTCATCACGCCTTTCATAGATCCGACAGGGTTTTTATTACATATCAGCAATAGTGCTTGAATTTTTAATTATTAAAAGACATATTTCGAAGCAAGTTAATCCACGTGCCTAAGCTAGCTATCACAAGCAACAGATTCTCCCAAAACTCCAGGTTGTAAACCCTGGAAGTTGAAACTTGAATATTGCTTAGATCATCTCTAGCACTCGCCTTGGAGTTTGCAACTAATTAATTAGTTCTAAAGGAGAAATATTCTGAAATTTAATACACTTTTACCCGGTTGTTAAACTCAGTTTTGCTTTTAGAGATCTCTTTGAGTAACAAGGTTGTCATGTTGAGTTTGGAAGTGAAAAGTAAGGGAACTGCCAAGCACACTACGCCTTGAGAAAACCCAAATCGTAAACTTGCCGCCACTAAATGTTTCTTAGCTATCGTCGATTTGATTGGATATTTTGATTGAATTGGAATAGCTTCCGGGTCAAATAATTATAGTGAATCGTAAGCAAATACGAAGCAAATCTTCGAAATTTGTAAGAAACACACACAAACAAAACGATTAAACGCTATCTATTGACTGACTTGTTTTGATAACTAACGAGATAACACAATATTTTAAACTATTTACCAAGTGCTCTAATAATTTTCAAGATCATTTAAATCATATCTAATTATAAAATAAATCTATATTTATGAAAGGAAACAAGCCTGATGATATAATATAGAGATAACCCCGATGGAAAGCGTTTACTGCCTATAGACAGACATCTGCAAAACCAAATGGCAAAGCCCATGTAACGTCTTATGTTTTACTGGTTTCCTCATTTTGATGGTTCTCAGGAGTCCTGTTTATTCTAAGAAATAGTTCCGTTAATAAATGAATGCAAGGCTCCTTGGCCGAAATTGTCGCGTCTCAGAGCAGTTTGCGGGCAAAGTTAGATTAACGCCGTACATCGACGCATATTAACCGAGGTTTACTACTGTGGGAGAATCTCTGCCGCATTGTACTGCAAATTAGTTTGGTGGCGGAAATGGACGTAGTGAAAAGTGTTTGGAGTTGTTGATGGTTACAGTCATGAAATTTCGAGTAATGTAGGATATGTTTGGTAAACTTGGCTAAATTTATGATAGAACGATAACATACCTACATAGCTACAATCATATTTATCCTGTCAGTGTAATGTATATAATATTTATATATATTAATGTATAAGTATGTGTATTAGTGCTAAGGTACCTACTTAAGATACCTTAGCGTATGCTGAGTCGGAACCTTTTCCTGACATCGCGCAACATTTCACTGTATTGTTTTTATTGTTTTTCGTTTTGTCTTTATTTTAGTATGTATATATTCAGTGTTATGTTGTGTAATGTCCGGAATAAATGTATTTTCTTTCTTTCTTCTTTCTATTATATTTTAAAAGTATTGTATGTAAATAGATTATTTACTATTTTATTAGTGTGTAATTTATGTAACTGGTTTATGTAAGTGTGCTGAGATATTGAAAACCACCGTCTATTATTTTTGCGTAATTCCTTTCCCTGCACGGTTATCTGGAAGAGATCGCTTTTAGCGATAAGAACGCCAATTGTTACACTCTAAATAAGCTTTTATTGTTAGTTTTTTAATTATTTGTGTGTTTCAGTAAAGAGTTATTTCATTTCATTTCATTTCATACCTACATAGATCTTGCATTAGTTATGCTCCGTTCTGCCCCCCGATTCAGAACCTCACGATAACGAATACCGATTCGATTCGACTATTATAGATCTCGTTTTGTATGTTTCTTTTCGAGCTATTCCGCCTCGAAAATTTAATACGGTTTCGGTTACAATATTGGTATCGATTACATGTTACATTTACGAATTTTGTTTTGTGTGCAATATTTTACGTTATGAAACCGAATCGATCGACAACGCGTTATCGTGAGGTTCTGAATCGGAGGGCTGATCTGACTTTGAACAACAGAACATAGATCCCAGTGCACAACTGCTTATACAAATATTTATCAACTTTATTTATTAACTGCTTATACAGATCGTGTTTCCAAGGTTCGAAGATTCGAAGTGCAGGTACTGAAAACAGTGAGAAAGTAATCGGCATAAGCCCAATCAATGGAAGGGCGAATTTACGGATCGATGGATGGATGAAGGATGGATGGGATCGCGGTGCACAAGCGCTCTAGCTAGGTTTCCTTGTATTTAAAAAATCAGGAATAGAGTGGGTACGGTCCCAGAAAAAGAAGAAGGTATTTGATTTGAATCTAGGCTTGAAAGTCAGTTTTGTACTGGGGCTATTGTGCTCGTAGTACCAGGTTTCCTAAAAACAGGGAAACCTGATTAAATATTCTGCACCTATGTTTAAACTTCTAGCCCTTAGACTGTCCTTTGTTTACAAAATGGTTATCTTCCGTGTAGACTTCCGACTTCCTAAAATTCTTACAAAACACTTCAAAAGGTAAAGAGCTACTTTAAAATACAAAAGAAACTATTACCAGCCACTGTAAAGTGTAATTTTCTACCGGAAAATCAACCGTTTAGCATATTCCCCAACCCTTTTGCAAAACTTTAGTGCCTTTTGTTCTATGTGAAATATAACAAAAGCGCTCTTAATAATCGCAACATTATTCATAGCGTACGTCTGCTCAGTTCCGCTGTTGAAAGATAACTGAACGGTTCACATTGTATACTATTTGACGAGCTAAGGGAAATTAGTTATTTGTTTCAATTTTTTGTTCTTTATGGAACTGAGTAATGAGACGAGCAAGTCGTTCGCCTGATGGTAAGCGCCACGCCTGCCCATAACAATTGCAGTGCCACCCATAACATTATTTAAAGTAAAAAGTACTGCGTAGTACTGCATTGCGCTAATCACCCCGAAACATCAGATAAGTAATTTCGCTGGCTACAATGCCTTTCAAACCGGAACACAGTAATGCTTGCGCACTACTGCTTGGTAAAGATGTTCTTTGTGGGAAACCATTTTACACGGTTGAACCGGTAGGATGTTTTAGTTATAAATAATAAATAAATACGCTAACGATCTCATATACATATAGATTTTCGCCCCTAAATATGATTCACCGTATCTATGAATGAATGAATGAATTAATGAATGAATTAATGAAAGTCCAAAAGCTATTTATACCACGTTTTATTCTACCGTTCACCATTTCAAGCTACTAAAAATACTAAAATATCAGTGTATGTACATTTAAATGAGTCAACCGCTTGTTTGGTTCAACTATTTAAATAATGGACTGCGAACTCTTTGCCCTGGAGATTCGCTAATTAGCCGTGTTTGTTTGGCAATTTTTACGTAATTAGATACATAACGTGTAATTACAGTATAAATGTAATTATATGGTGACACTTTTTTAACGTGTGCATTAATTTTTTTTTTTTTTTACACTTTATAGATCTATGTTTGGCTACTATCTCGCCTGATGTGAAGCGATGATGTGGCCTAAGATGGAGCACATAAATCTAGAGAGAGGCGGCAGTTGAGCGGCTGCTCAGACCCGTCTCCCCGATGGTTCACCGAACATCATCCCGAAACACGACTAGGTCGCTTGAATTTGAAAGTAATAGTTCGTTTTCTTTGCTAGTACTGGCCTAACGCTTGATAGAACTTACAGTACAGTATTTCAATGCTATTCGAAAATAACTTGTACTTTTATTTTATTTTATATTTTATTTATTTTCCTTCGATGTCATTACAATTTCATTACATAATTATGTCCGAAGCGAAATTCATATCTCGTCAATAACAATATAAATTATGCAATAAAATGAAACAAAAAAAAATGAAAGTCAAACAATATACGAAATTAAACAAATAATTGTATTAACCTACAGGTCTCTCTAGCCATCCCTATCCTGCTCTACCTCGCACCAGGCTACTTGGTATGCATCCAGATCTCCCATCCATCCACTTTTGAAAAAAAATATACGTATATTTTTATTCGTAGATTCATTCTATCAATTTTCAAAACATAAAAATAAATTTTAAGTTCGTTTTTTAAAATGTTTGTTGTTAAATAACAGAATGAGCTTTCCAATGTAATCGTCCAATAACCTTAGTATCTTAAAAGTTTTTTTTTTCATCAGAAGCCTTATGTAACTATTATATCTGTAACCAAAGAGTCATCATCATCAGCCCACATCAGTCCACTGCTGGACATAGGCCTCTCCCATAGCACGCCACTGAGCCCGATCTTCGGCTTTCCTTCTCCAGTCGCTACCAGCAACCCTACGTATATCGTCGCTCCATCTAGTCGCAGGGCGTCCTACACTACCTTTGCCGATTCGCGGTTTCCACTCTAGAACACGTCTACCCCAACGGTTATCGGTTCTGCGGCAAATATGACCAGCCCACTGCCACTTCAGCTTGCTAATCCGCAGAGCTATGTCGATAACTTTAGTTCTCTGGCGAATAATTTCGTTCCGGATTCGATCCCTTAGAGAAATACCGAGCATAGCTCTTCCCATAGCTCGCTGAGCAACTTTCATTTTTTGGACTAGTCGTACCGTGAGTGTCCACGTCTCGGCTCCGTATGTCATAATAGGTAGGACGCACTGATTAAAGACTTTCGTCTTTAAGCACTGGGGTATCAGTGACGAAAAGACCCGACGAAGTTTCCTAAATGCTGCCCAGCCCAGCTGAATTCTTCTGTAACCAAAGAGTATTACAATCAATCATTTAATCATTTCAATCATTTAATCATTTACCAAAAATAATACAAGTACATTTTCTTCTAAGTTTATTACTTATCTTAACACATAAACAAACAAATAGTGTGAAATATAATATATGTACACTTATAAGTGTCGTTAGTAGCCGTAGTAGGATACCCTATGTTACAGCTACTAGCTATTCCTTCCTCTGGACTAAGTACAGGTAAAATACTTAATAATAAACAAACGAAGATAATTTTTTTCCAGTTAGGGTACATGCAAACAGTATTAATTAATTGATAAATGGATTTATAAATCATTTTTCGCAGTAACTAAAATATACTTAAACGAAAAATAACAACATTACAAAGCATAGGACTAAATTCACACAAATTATAAATCTCAATAATTAACAGCCGTTAACATTACAACATAATGATGAACAATATGTGTTCCAGTTTAAGAGGCATTGCAGCCTGCATTGTAATATCTGGGGAGACGGGTCTGAGCAGCAGCTCAACTGCCGTCTCTCTAGATCTATGTGCTCCATCTTAGGCCACATCATCGCTTCACATCAGGCGAGATAGTGGCCAAACATAGATCTATTAAGTGTAAAAAATAAAAAAATAAAACTGTGCCTTAAAACTGATTCCAAACTTTTACCTCCCTATAAACTCAAGTTTCTCGTAAGTTGCTCGTTACCTGATCAATTATCGTTCCCAGTTGATTCCACTTCACCTGCAGTGATTACACTAGTTACCTCAATAGCTGATAACTCCAAGTGGGCCATTAAATACCCTATTACATTGCATACTAACTACTACTGTTAAACCCCTTGGAGGTTACCGTTATACAAATAAGGTTGAAATTCGCTTGTCAAGTTAGTGCCCGTAGTTCTATGACCATATTATAAACTAACAATATATTTTGTACAAAGTAAAAGAACGAACACATCTGAGCAGTTGGGGTGGCTACGAGGTACAGAAACGACTACTGCATGATAGTTTCATTTTAGTAGGTATAAGCTCAACCTACCTACGCTTTTATAAGACAACCCTACTAATATTATAAACGCCAAAGTTTATAAGTTACTCAATTATACTAAACGGATTTTCATATCATCATCATCATCAGCCCATCACGTTCCCACTGCTGGGACACGGGCCTTCTCTCATAGAGAGAGAATGGGCCATAATCGACCACGCTGGTCCAGTGCGGGTTGGTGGATGTCACATGTCCTTGACTTTTTGTAAAAAGTTTCCTCACGATGTTTTCCTTCACCATTTTTAGAGCGAGTGTTAAATCCGCACATAACTTAAGAAAGTCAGTGGTGCGGAGCCAGCGGGATTCGAACTCGGGTGCGTCGGATCGAAAGTCGCACGAGCTCCCACTGAGCCACACTCGCTCTTTTAATAGATAAAAAGGAAAAGAACATACGATAGGTACATTTCATCCCTGAAAATCGCGAGTAGGTGAAAGGGCAGGGAGCGGCTAATAATTAGGTTCCTGAGCAACGCAACACCTAATTATACAGGCTGTACTGGTTCTTCAGAACCTACCAAGGGAACCAATCTCACGATACTAGGTATCAGTACCTATTTAGTTTATACTAGGTACTACCTGTTGTGAGAGAAAAGAAAATAATATATTTATTATTATTTAAAAAGGAGAAATACTACGAATTAACCCGATTGGCGTTTTGTACAAACAAATATTCTTCATCCCTTTATTAATATTAAATTTATTTTGTCAATAGAGCTATTATTTATTATTACACTAAACACACAGCGTACATTAAATTAAACAAAAGTTCTTCTTCTCAGATGATATCGCGTACAGGTATTGGAACGTCTTTTAGGTTCTTCGTTATTATTAATATGACCACTTATTTGCCAATTAATAAAGCGATAGAGTCATCGTAATTTTGACATTATTAAGTGCGCTATGATGGGTAACTTGAGTTAAGAATATTTGAATTTGATGCGCAGTCGCACGTCTCGCTCAAGCGTGTTCCGAGCTTAATGTTAGTTTAATAACGGTTTTTATTTAATTAAACTCGGTGCGGTATCGGTATAAAAATCGCTGATTCACAGCGAAATTGCCGATTTTATCGGTTTAACATTGAATTTGTGTGCGAGCCGCTTTCGCGATTAGTATTTATGTCACACCACTTTTAGGTTAAACAATAATCGATGTCGTGTCAAATGAAGGAACCGTATTAAATTAGTTTTTTTTACGCTTAATAGATCCATGTTTGGCCACTATCTCGCCTTATGTGAAACGATGATGTGGCCTAAGATGAAGCACATAGATCTAGAGAGAGACGGCAGTTGAGCGGCTGCTCAGACCCGTCTCCCCGATGGTTCATCGAACATCATCCCGAAACACGACTAGGTCGTTTGACGGCATGGCTTTGTTCGGTGGGTGGTATTACAACCACGGCCAGAGCCTACCACTCCAAAGCGCGTAAGCGGGTTTCATCACGATGTTTTCCTTCACCGTTTTAGAGCGAGCGTGCCAAATCTGCACTTAACTATAAGTCATTGGTGCAGGGCCGAGTCGGGATTCGAACCCAGGTGCGTCGGATCGAAAAGCGCACGAGTCCCCGCTGAGCCACACTCGCTCTAAACTAGTATTGGAACTATGAGTTTTTTGCCATTTATTTTCTGTTGTCGGTATTCATGGCGTTCTTAAATGGCACCATGGTCCTCGTAGCAAAGAAAACTAAATATTACTTGTAGTTCCTGCTTCCCAGGGATTCCTACTACCAGCACTTTGTTAGCGATTGTTGAGCGATATACAAAATATTGCGGTAATACAAAACGTCTGATTGCAGTCAATGAGAAAGTTATTTTTAACCGACTTCAAAAGGAGGAGGTTCTCTATTCGATTGTATTTTATTTATTTATTTATTTTATTTTTTAATTTTTTTATGTTTGTTACCTCAGAACTCCGTCATTTATGACCCGATTTGGAAAATTCTTTTTGCGTTGGGTTCAGTATAGCTACGAAGTGGTCCCATATAAATTTCATCGATATTTGACCTTAGACTTCGAAGATACATTGAATTCGGTTTTTGTTTTTTTCTAAAAATTATTATTAACTTTGGTATTGAAGAAAACTAAAAGAGAAAATAAACCGTAAAAACGGGAAACAATGATTACAAGCGCGGCTAATCTTGTACACACAAGATCTTTCTCACCTTACCCGAGTCAACACTTTCCTCTAATCAACTCCAGAATTAAGTATGTTAGCTCTCCATAAATACTCCCGACAAACAAGCTCTCCGCTCAGTCGCAAACATTTGCCCCATCTCTACCATAAGATACAGTCTAAGCTCGATTGAATCATGGTATTTTTCCCTTACGGAATATATGTACGAGAAAGCTGCCACCGAAACACCGAAGCTCACGGTCTGAATTCAAATGGCAAATATCAATTATTGGGCGGCCGCGGGCGTCGAACACTGCCAAATGCTGGCGCAGTTTTTAATGTTATTTCGTATCTTTATAGTTTTTGGACAGCCCTATTACTGCGCGGACGTGCGCAAACTTGAAAAGCTGTCGCGAAATTCGCAGTTTCTATAGATATGCTTTTACATTGGCTCTTCTGCACGACGTTGTTTTATTTACTATAAATATATAGAAACAAGGTTGAATAGAAAGTAGATTTACCACATCGAAGACTTCTAACCCAATTAAAACTTAAGTAATTCCAAGTTTTAATTACATTGACTCTTTATACGAAAGCGAAACTATTTGTTGCGTAGCGACGAGTACAGACACATTAAATAGTTACTGACAAAGAATCTGAACTCTCACAAACTTTGAAAGTATGCAAGTTCCGTGGCGTATTCTTACGCACATTCTTAAAAGTTAAGCGGTGATTTTGAAGCACTTGAGCTTAGCTTTTATGACGTCAAAACAGCTGTAAAGCGCGTTATGTGCTTAGAGATTGTTATTGCCGGCGGCGTAGTATCACAATCGGATTTTATGCTGGTATACATCAGAGGGGACATGTGTTTCGAGCGGGATCGTAAAGTCGCTTGCTATGTGTCGGTGCATTAGCAGATTGGGTGACGACCTCGCTGCGCAAACAGAGATCGGGACAGCAAACGAGCTGGACAAACAGCTGATTTGGGGCGCTGCATTCATTGATGAGGTATTTGCTGTTAGATACATTGACATGTTGGACAATGTGGAGATTGTATTGGAAACTGTCAACTGACAGTACGTCGTTTTCATTAACGAAGAAGCCTTGGTCAATATTACATCGGTTTGGAGACTAGCACTCAGTGTGTTAATATGCAAATCGATATCAGCTAAAACCACGAATCTGACTCATTGACTGGCTCCAGTCTCTTAAACAACATACGGTGCTATAGAAAACTGTTGACTTGAATGAAGGTATGGACAGTGAAAACACTCGATTTTCAAATTTCTTCTGAAGAGACAGGCAAATTTAATTTTGATTATGGTTATATATTAGGTCTATGGAAAGAGCTATGCTCGGTATTTCTCGAGATACCAAGGGAACGAATCCGGAACGAAATTATTCGCCAGAGAACTAAAGTTATCGACATAGCTCAGCGGATTAGCAAGCTGAAGTGGCAGTGGGCTGGTCATATTTGCCGCAGGACCGATAACTGTTGGGGTAGACGTGTTCTATAGTGGAGACCGCGAATCGGCAAACGTGGCGTAGGATGTCCTGTGACTAGATGGAGCGACGATATACGTAGGGTTGCTGGTAGCGAATGGAGAAGGAAAGCCGAAGATCCGGCTCAGTGGCGTGCTATGGAAGAGGCCTATGTCCAGCAGTGGATTGATGTGGGCTGATGATGATGATGATGACGATGACGATATATTAGATATACTTCTTTAACTCAATATATTCAGTTCTACTAGGTGTCTTCAAGTCTCGAGTGTATCGGTATCTAGGCAAGCATGATCCATCGTCGACCGCGTCGTCACTTTCCATCAGGTGAGACTGCGGTCAAATGCTTGCCTATTCGGTAATAAAAAAAAACAAAAGCGTGGGATTTCATCTTATAAAGTAGGTACATCGTGAAAGTTACACTAGAACAAGAAACTTTCATACTATATCTATTTTCAAAATAAAGTTACTTACTTGATACCAGTGTAGGGTTTCAACTTTTTGTTTAAATTCTAAAAATACACTTCATTTACAACAACTTTTGATGATTTATTCGTCGACAAGGAAATTATAATCATCATCATCAGCCCCTCACGTTCCCACTGCTGGGACACGGGCCTTCTCTCACAGAGAGAGTATGGGCCATAATCCACCACGCTGGCGGCGGTGGTGGATTATAGCATTATAAAAATAATCCTATCGACGTTCTTTAAGATATATTGTGTACCTATATGTATAAGATCAAATTAATATTATAAATGCGAGAGTTTGTAGGTAAGTGTGTTTGTTACTTCTTCAAGCTGTAACGGCCATACGGATTTGAGTTAAATTCGAAATAAAGAAATGTTGTACCAAAGATTACCACCTAGGTTACTTTTTATTCCAGGAAACCGCGAGTGAAACTATGGGGCGCAGCTAGTACATAACATAATCTTAAAGATATATATATAGATATATCTTAAAGAACGATCAATGATCTCAAACATTAGGACCCAGGGCCCTAATTCACTATGACGAATTGGTGATTCCTTGCTTCAAGGAAACGTCGATTCATTCATTGATAAACGACATCTGCGAAATTTGTATTCTCTATGACGCGTCATATATATCAATATATGAATGCGTCATAGAGATGTCGTTTATTAATGAGGGAATCGACGTGATTTCGAAGCAAGGAATCGACGTGATTTCGCAAAGTTGTCATAGTGAATTGGGGCCCAGATCTTTTGTACGTATATCAAACCAATCATTCTGTCTATGATCTCAAAAAACAAACGAAAATTGCAGAGACAAATAAAATTCTAGCAAAATTATCCGTATCAATATGGAAGTGTACCCTAAAAAAAGGTTTTTATGGCTTCTCGCGGATTTAGCATTCAGTCAGTGTCGAGAAAAATACAATTCAAGTGTTTTTAAGATTCAAGTATTGATGAGGGCCATCGGCTACGAACTGGACCCTATATTACTCACTTGTTCTTCAGTAAAGTGCTGTAATTTTGCATAAACTTGACATTACATTTTAAGAGCATTGGTATATATGTATATACCTATATTATATGTATTTTTTTTCTTTGACAATTACTGGCAAACATCAGCACAGGACCGTACAGATGGAGGGGAGAACATTGCCTAGCAGACGGACACTGTAAGCTAAACAAACCATAAACAATAATGCAAATTGACTAAATTACATACTTTTTATTTTATTTATTTATTTCAGGCAGTATTAATGTACAATAAAATAAAATTAACATAGGCCCATAGAATATATACCTTATAGACTAACATATATACAAAAATATAACACGTATAACTAAGTATTTTATACGGTACTGCACAACACATAAAGAATAATTGTTTTTGCCTACTTTCCCTATAACGGCGGTAGACTACCCCTGTAGGCCAGAAGTCCGGGGTAAGGAACATCTTCGCGTGTTCCACTGGAACCTGGAGCGCGTAGGACTTGAAATCAGTGGTCCTGCTCCAGCCGCGACAAACTCACGTTGATGGGCCCCTCACGCGAACTCCGGTACATGCCTATTCTCTCCCGGACGGACGGACGGGTCTATTTTACTTACTCGTTAATCCTTAATTGTTGCTTAAATAAAAAAAAAAAGTATATATTTATTTTATTATTTGAATACACATGTTTAGCAAAAGATATCAAATTTAGTAAATTTACTCATTCCGTCAAAAAGTGTGCATGTATAACCTCTTTAAAAAAAAACGAATCAAAAATGACAAAAGACCACGCGGGTTCACACAAAAAGACAGATAGATAAAATGGTCTCTACGTTCTAATAGGGTGGCGCAATAGAACGTGCATATTTAAAATATTGATTAAAAAATAAATACAAAAGGTATAGTTAAAATAAAACTGAGGTATTATTAAGAAATAACTGAAGTTTATTTTTTAAAAATAACATCGTCTAAATGATGACCCTCTCTACGACGACACTCCTCTAATCGCAAACGGAAGTTATTGAAAACTTTCTTCAGTAATGCTGGTGTAATTGCTGTCATTTCACCACGGATATTCTCCTTGAGCTGATCGATGTTTTTCGGATTATTGCTGTAGACTTTGTTCTTGAGGTATCCCCACAAAAAAAAGTCAGAAGGCGTCACGTCTGGACTACGTGGGGGCCATGGGATATCACCTCTTTTCGAAATCAGTCTGCCAGGGAACATCTGTTTCACAACCGCCATGGAGTCATTTGATGTGTGACAGGTAGCTCCGTCTTGTTGAAACCAAGTCCTAGAATTCACTATTCTTGAATTTTCAAGCTCTGGAGCCAAAAAACCTTCCAACATCGCAACATAGCGTTCGGTATTAACAGTGACGTTTTGCCCCCGCGCATTTTCAAAGAAAAACGGTCCAATTATTCCTCTACCAGAGATTGCTGCCCATACTGTCACTTTAGGACTATGCAGTGGTTTCTGGTGCTTGAGTTTGGGATTCTCACTGTTCCAGTAACGACAATTTTGACGGTTTACGAACCCATTGATATGGAAGTGGGCCTCATCTGAGAAAAGGATATTGTCAAAATTGGAAAATCGATTAAGCATTTCATTAGCAAATGCGAGCCTTGCTCCGAAGTCAGACTCTTTCAATTCTTGTGTTAACTGCAGCTTGTAAGGATGTAATTTAAGATCCAAGTTTAAAATTCGTTGCAAACTTCGTCGCGATAAGTGTAAGACAGACGATCTCTTGCGAGTAGACATTTGTGGATCTCCTCGTACAGACTGCATAACTCTCTCAATATTGTCGTCGGTCCTAGATGTTCTTGGACGACCTTTTGCTTGTGGTTTAAACGTCGAACCAGTCTCTTCAAAACGCTGTACCCATATTTTAATTAAATTAGCACTCGGAGCTTCACTAATTTGCCGTAGTCCATATTCAGAACAATATAAACGCCTAGTAACGATGTATGAACGAGAGTTCTCGTAAAATGCGCGCACGCAAAATGCGCGACGCTTCCCGTCGAAGTGACTCATAGTGACTAAAACTCCATGAGCCCGCCTACCCAACGATGCAGGCTCCCCCCGCCCGCGCACTTTCTACCCCGCGAAAAAAGATGATGCAATATGCACGTTCTATTGCGCCACCCTGTATAACGCAAATTGACTTAAATTATTTTACTTCTAATCCCAAATATGATAATGTTAAAATACCATAAACACATGTTTTGTAAAACAAATGAAATTCAGTAAATTTTCTCTTTCCGTCAAAAAATCTACATAACCTATTTTAGAAATAAAAAAAAAACAAAATCTCAAACCATGCGGGTTCACAGATACAGACATAAATAAAATAATCTCTACGTTCTAGTTAAAGGCACAAAATCTTCCTCACGATCTTGATTGAAGGGACGCCTAATGAATTCTAACATCGCGATGACAGAGCACATAACGTTAACCACAGAACACCCTTTTTCATTTATCATGGTTATCTAAACATGTCAAACAAAATCTAACAGAAGGCCCGTCGCTAGACCTTTGCATTAAGGTGAGTACAAACTAGAGCGTTTACGTGTAACGGAATATCGAGCCGCTTTTCACCTTTCTTTTGCCGCATCGAGTCGAACCGAACATTAAGCAAAACGCTCGCTGTCTTCTTACAGCTATATTTTAATAACAATAATCAAATTTTGAGAGTGAGTGTGGCTGAGTGGGAGCTCGTGCGACTTTCGATCCGATACACCCGAGTTCGAATCCTACGGGCCACGCACCACTGAGTTTCTTAAGTTATGTGTGAAGACAAGCTTTCTTAAGTTATGTGTGAAGCAAAAAATTCGTAATCGAAACCGCGAGCAGATTAAAATTATCCCAAACACTAGTAGTTTACGATTATCCGTCAAGGAGATCCACCTTCCGTTTTTATTATCAGATCAGCTGTAACCGTAATATTGCACTGTCACCGGACTTTGACAAGTATGCAATTTCAACTCCGTAGGATAAGAGGAAGTGGTTCTGATTCAACTTGCAAAAGTTGACCCAAACAAACAAACATTGCAAATTAAATAAAAGCTTGTAAAAATACAAAGTATGGATGGTGTGCTACAATTGTATCATTCGCAAGAACGTTAGAAATGCTCTAGTCTGTACTCAACTTCAGCCGAATAAACCAGTATTCGACGTTTTCATTAGAGGCTCATACAAACTTTGTATAACTCTGAAAGCTTCCTCAATCGTGAATAATTAAAGCTATTATTACAAAGTCCGAAATTGAATTTATAAAATCCCTCGGTAAGAGGCAGTTACCCTAGTTATCCTACTTCATAAATTCATACTGTAGACGGAGAAATAATATTTTGATTAATAATTTTATCAGGTTCTGATAGCCCAAAAGCGGTCTAGAAAAAAACATCACAAAAACTTGGTAGTATTTTGTTTTCCAACCTAATATATTGTAGGTTCATATTCGTAATTGCTATACCAAGGAAAATTAAGACCTTATCTTTTCTGATAACTGACTGCGCATTGAGCGAGTGTGGCTCAGTAGGAGCATGTGCGACTTTCGATTCGACGCACCCAAGTTCAAATCCCGCTGGCCCCGCAGCACTGACGTTCTCAAGTTATGTGCGGACTTAACACCCGCTTTAAAAATGGTGAAGGAAAACATCGTGAGGAACCCGCATTAGGCTAGCATAGCGGATTTTGGCCCATGCTCTATCTATGAGAGACGGTCTTTGTCCCGGCAGTGGGAAAGTGATGGGCTGATGATGATGATGTTTGAAAGAAGATTAAAGAAGACGAGATCAAAGAAGATAAGAGTTATTACACCGTAAAATAGTAATGTGCATACATAACTGTGTTTTGACACAGCGAAATGACAGGCTATTCGAGATTTTAGTGCCATTACGAGTTAAATTATGGATGACATTCCAATTGTTATGGGTAGACACATGAAACACTCAACCTGACTAGTTTTCTCTGCGTCAAATGTAAACAAGTAAACTAAAAATTAATAAACCCCCGCCACAAATAACCTATAAAATCTAAAAATGGCTTAACCGATTTTGATAAAAACATGTCTAAGAACCACCGCTAGAAAACGTGCTTTCAAATAAAAATACCGCATCCAAATCGGTTCACCCGTGTAAGAGCTACGGTGACACACAGACAGACACATATATTGGTCAAACTTATGACACCACTCCTTTTTGAGTCGGGAGTTAAAAAGGTCAAAGGCCTTTTTAAAAACAAAACTCATGTGCAATTGGAGATGTTAAGTGTACGTAGATACACTGTCCAGCAAAGACATTTTCACAATTAAAGACACCCAACACCGCTCCAAGACGCTTCCTTCGCCAA
This sequence comes from Petrophora chlorosata, assembly GCA_951640565.1. NCBI lineage: Eukaryota > Metazoa > Arthropoda > Insecta > Lepidoptera > Geometridae > Petrophora > Petrophora chlorosata. Next base: position 13,206,642 of record OX621201.1, on the reverse strand, counting down.
CTATGATGTAAGACTTTCTAATTAAATTCTCCCGGAGTTCTCGTGACAAACCTTGCTAAGCCGGATTCGCAATTTCTTTTAAACTCCTAACTTATGTTTTAATTTAATTACGGTTTATAATTTTCGCGTCGTCGGTTAGCGACGACGTAAATTGACAAAGTTTTGTATTTATTATGGCGATTTGTTTTACATCTTGGGTTGACAATACCCTTATCGCTGTGTTTATGGGGTGGCTCCAGTTGTACTGCTTTTTGCATCAAAACGAAAGTGATATTTAATTTTACAGAGAGAAGGTACTTAAAAACATGAAAATATTTTAAACACCTATAAAATTGAACGCTTCAATAAAACAAAATATACTTATATAAACCTACGAATAATAATGAGTGACATAAAGCTATCCAAAAGCTATAGAAATAGTGCCCAGAATGCTGGCTACATTGCCATCCACCGCACAAAGCCATGCCGTCAAGCGACCTAGTCGTGTTTTGGGATGATGTTCGGTGAACCATCGGAAAAATAATATATTGATAGAATAATACAGTCGAAGAAATTGGCTACCATAAATGGCGGCGTAATCACATGAGTGACTTGTAGATTATCATTGCATTGAAGACAATTAAATAAAACTAAAGATATACTAATCAAGGATATAAATAATGTCCATTGCTTAGTTCCGGGTTTCCCTCACTAAGATTCCCTGTATCTTGGGACCTGCTAAATGATCATTCTCCCACAACAGCCAGACATATTTGCGCATTTTTCTCTGCAAAATTTGTCTCATAACGGGAATCGAACCCACAACCTCCGTGATTTATCAGATGTGATCCGACCGGCTCAACTACTATACCACAGAGGCTTTCAAATGCGTGGGGCATTATGAATGAAACTTAGAATTGCCGGTGCTTGTAGCCGTCTCTTTTCTCACGGAATAACTTGCATAGTGTTCATAAATTATACAAATGGTACGGTACAATCGGTTATTTCTTGCTTCAGCATCTCGTTACAGAACTTGCTGTTATCAGAGCCAGCAAACACAGACAAACTAACGAACAGGCGGGCCGGCACGTATGTTAGTAAATCATTTAGAAAGCGTGGCTTGAGCACGTATTGCACTGCACAGTTTTTGATTTATGCTTGGATTAGAATACTGTTTAATTTGTCCGGGGTCGTGTTTGCGGGGAATTAGATTTTGATAACGGTTACTACAGGTAAATCTTTTAATGGAGCGAGGTCGAGCGGCAACCCGTGAACTTTCGATCCGATGCACTGATGTTCGAATCCCAGTTTGGTCTGAACCAATAGCTTTTAGTACCAACAATTAGATAGATAGATAGATAAAGACTTTATTCTTCACCTTAAACATAGAAAAAAGTACAAGTTAAATGTTTACAATGGTGTAACAATGGTCTTATCGCTTAAAGCGATCTCTTCCAGACAAACTTTGGATGGAGAGGAATCACGAAACATAAACGGACGGTGGTGATAGGAATCAGTTGATTTCCAACGCTGTAATAATCGTGAAGGATCATATCAATGTATGATCTTTAAATATCCTATTATATCCTAAGAACCGTTTTTAATTTGAGGACACGTGGGCACAATGGTCAAGGTTTATAATCTCTTTCTGAGAGAAGGTTTGTGTCTTAGCACTGGGCACTTTCGCAAAGCGTCCATCCGCATATTTCTCTTTTACATATTCAGTGAAAGACAGAGACGAAAAACATTGGGTTCGTTGTTATGAATAAGGTTTATGATGTACAATGCACTGATGATGATGATGTTTGTGAGTCTCATAAAAGCGTAGACAATCACATCCGCATGAAATAACCGCGGCGAAAATGCAAACACGTAAATACCCCATGAAAAACTTCTAACGATCTCCATACGAAACACACAAACACAATATACTGGAAACATTACCCTACTTTCCCGCAAGCCATCGTGCTAAAGTCGCATAAACTTGAAGGGAAATTACGCAAAGTTTCTACGAAGTTCAACTCATTCTTAATTGAAGTCTTTAACTGGCTATAAGGAATTCGGAGCGGAATTTTATCACCTTACAATTCCTTCATAAAATCGGCGATCTTCTAAATTAATAGGTGCGATAATTACTCTTGAGCTTTTGGCAACGAACGGCATCTAAGTATCAAGATTTAAACTCTCCGGTATTCTTAGGCAGGGGCCAACATTTCTTTATTTAAATGAAAGCAAATTTTGAAGAAAAAGAAGAATCTAAACATGCACATTGGTGACACATGCGCATGTCTGAGAGCGAGTGTGGCTCAGCGGGAACTCGTGCGCCTTTCAATCCGACGCACCTGGGTTCGAATCCCGAGTCGGCCCTGCACCAATGACTTATAGTTAAGTGCAGATTTTGTACGCTGGCTCTAAAACGGTGAAGGAAAACATCGTGATGAAACCCGCTTACGCGCTTTGGAGTGGTAGGCTCTGGCCGTGGTTGTAATACCACCCACCGAACAAAGCCATGCCGTCAAGCGACCTAGTCGTGTTTCGGGATGATGTTCGGTGAACCATCGGGGAGACGGGTCTGAGCAGCCGCTCAACTGCCGTCTCTCTCTAGATCTATGTGCTCCATCTTAGGCCACATCATCGCTTCACATCAGGCGAGATAGTGGCCAAACATAGATCTATTAAGTGTAAAAAAAAATGTTTATATTCTTCTTTTTCCTCTATCGTGTGACCAAATGGTCACCCATCCAAGTGGTGTCCATTACGAACGTTGCTTAACATAGCAGATATGTTACGAAAAATTAGGAAACCTACGCTACGAGCGCCACAGATAATAAATAATTCCCTGAGAAAAAAATATGTTTAAAGTTATGATCTGATTTATCTTCAGTGTCGGATGTAGGACATGCATGAGTAGCCTGTCATCAGATAATATTTATGGAATATTGTGTCCATTTTTATTCCTAATTTCTACATGGGGTACTTTTAAAGAAAGGTGTAAAGGGTCCTTAAAGGTAGGCAACGCACCAGTAATGCCCCGCCTGTTCAGGTGTCCAAAGGCGACGGTAACCGCTTACCATCCCGGCGGCGTCTGCTTGATTGTCTTTATATCATAAAAAAAAAAAGTTATTAAATCATAAAATATACCTCAATATACCTAACTCAAAAGTTGCGTTTAGATAATAATCTTTAGAAAATGTTTATTTCACACAATTTAGCGTAATATTTGGTTGAATTAACTCAAGAAAACATGTGTGAGAATTTTAGCACATATTTGATACGGCACAAGTTTTCAACTTCCCAAGCTCATGTCATAATATAAACAAGCGATCACAAAACATGAAAACAATATTAAAAGTTATATATTCGGGAAACTTGGAATAACTTCCTACTTGGAAAGTTAGGACGGGGTGGATTGTGTGTGAGTAAGTTCGACTGAAAATAAGAAATCAGCGTAAGCAGAACTGACTAGCACTTTAATGCAGACGATACGCGCGTTTCGTACGGTCTGCTCGATATTTTGACAAAAAGGGAGGTAGTAGATGCTTAGCGTGCGCACTTAAGGGCTAGAGGCGTATCTGTTTAACAAAACAATGTTTGAATTAAAAATTGCAATTAATAAAATAAACAAGATATATTTTTTATCTGTAGATCAATTACTATATAGTACATCAAACTACACTGAAATTGGTGTGTTTAGTGTCTGCGTTGCTGACTTTTTTTTTTGTTATTGGCATGCGTTTGACCACTATGTCACCTGATGGTAAGCGACGATGCGGTCGACGATCTAGCACGCTTGCGAAGATAGTACCTGTTCACTCGAGACTTGAAAATTCCTAGATTGTAGCTATCGGGAAAGACTGACTCTGCATTGTTGTTCTTTCTGTGTTGTCTGTTGTCGTTTCTGCATTGTTTAATGCATACGCTATTACTAGACACACAGTAAAGAAGATTGTTTCGAATGTTGAATGTGTTAGCGCATGCGTCACAGCGTAAACAGAAAGGCTCCACGAATCTAAATATATCGAATATAAACCGCGAAAGGCGAAATAAAAAAGTCTCGAATGAAATAAAGCGAATTCGAACCAATAAGAAAAACAAAATCGCAGCGGAAACAACTGTTAAAGATACGTAACAGAAATGTAAATAAGAGGCGACTACGGCGAGTGTTCAACACAAACATATTACCAAACTTGGGGATCTACAATTCAAATGGTGAACAAAAACCGTGCAGGATACGCGAGTCCTCGCGAGTCGCGACGATAAATTCAGGACCTATCGAAACTCCCGGCAATACAACTTCGCCTGGGCTGTCTCGGGAAAAATGTTGGGAGAAACAAGCGATGTGTTAAATTGGGCTTTAATAAAGTTGTGCAATATAGTGTGTATTAAGTTAAGACTATCACTCAAAATCAGAAATAAAAATTCTGCAATATCTGACGCGAAATTTAGTTTGGGATTGGTTTTATCACACGAGTTGGATATTTTTTTGGGCGAAAAGAACCTAAAACAAAATTAAAAATTGGGGATAAAGGTATTTCGGGTTGTAATCTTACAGCAAATTAAATTACCAAAACCGAAAAATTATTAAAACCAGATAATCTTTTTCAGTTGCTATGGAGCTGAGCGAAAACCAACATACACATACGAGTCGTATTTAGGTATTATGTTATAGAATATTGGATGGGATAGGATTCGATTCAGATTTTTCTTATTAGTGGTAGAATGATATAAAAAATAGTTACAGGATATATTAGCAAGACAGCCTCTGTGTTGTGGTTGAGTAAGTCACCTCTTATCAGAGATGATGCGGATTTGATTCCGGAGGCAAACATTTGTCGATAGAAAAAGATTTTCTTATGCGACTGAATGTTTTTGAGATTATGTCCTCGATAGTCCAATTCAAGGGTTAGTTGCGGATAGTAATGGAAATTATTGCTATTTTTCATTAGCATCCGAAATATTGTTCGATAGCATGATATGTGCTATTGTGATGCTAATTTTGCAGTTGTGCATTCACGATTTCGTGCGAATTTTTATTGTTACATATAGTTTTATTGTTACATAAAATTATTGAAAAATATAAATAAACCATTGGTCATAGATCCTACGTGTTTGGCCTCAAATAAAACGACTCAATGAGTTACAACACCATACAAAATAACATCAAACGAAATTGAATGTAAAATCTGCCTTAAAAATTGTGCAGACGAAGCGCTCGGAAGAACGGGTCACTCCGTCAATTCACAATCGCAACAGCATCAGCATTAGCTGATCGCCGCCGCAGTTCGCATTCGTGCGGCATGCTAAGTGATGCAAAGTGATGCAAAGTGGTGTGCTTAGCAATGAATTTTATCATTCATCGAGTTACGCAACTACAATTTGATTAATGCTAATATAAATTTAGCAGCTTTTTAACGCTGCGAATGCTAATTAATCCCACATTAGTTTCGAGTAATTTTTGTAATGTATCTGGCGAGAATTATATTATCCCATCATGGTGACCACTCGCTTCCATTTTTCCCCATGAAAAAGTAATATTCTTCGCAAGGGCTTCATTTCACGAATTTCGGGCGACCTTTTTCGTGGTCCGTGAAACATTAACCACAGCTTTAGCTAATATCTGAGGGTAGATGACCACTTAGTTCATAAGGGCTTTATTCTCTGCAATGTATTGGCCATGTGTTTCTAATTACCGACCCCTCGAGTACTATGCGTTCTGCTAGTATCAACGAGACAAGGTTACAATTTAGTTAGACGTATTACCACATCAGCCCTCCGATTCAGAACCTCACGATAACTCGTTGTCGATCGATTCGGCTTCATAACTTATGATGTAAAATATTGCACACAAAACAAAATTAATAAATGTAACATGTAATCGATACCAATATTGTAACCGAAACCGTATAAAATTTTCGAGGCGGAATAGCTCAAAAAGAAACATACAAAAGAGATCGTTAATAGTCGAATCGAATCGGTATTCGTTATCGTGAGGTTCTGAATCGGGGGGCAGATTGACGTTCATACTGTGATGCCAAAATTGAACAAAGAACTTTTGAACTTTGAACCCCCGACACTCCATACAAGTGAACCGATTTAAGAGGGGGCGGGGGGTACGAGTGTCGCTTCTTTACGTAGTAGAAAAAAGTATTCGTATTGTATTACATTCTAAACATAGACTAGCTTCTCGCGACTTAGTGCGCGTAGGATTTGGTTATATCGCAGTCTCTCGGGAATCACGTGCTAAATTGAGATGAAAATTATACTAATATAAATATATATATATATTATAATATATATATTATCCTTCGTGTTGCTCTATGATAAATTTAATCAAGATAGTTTCAGCCGTTTAGTTGTGAAAAGTTAACAAACAGAGTAACTTTTGAATTTATAAGACTAGTTGCTTCCCCACCCGCCCGCGATTTTCCGGGATAAAAAGTAGTTTCATATCCTTTTTCAGGTCTTCAGTCGGGTCATTTTCAACACGCAAAATTTCATCAGTCCGTTTCTTAGATTTGCGTGATTGAGTAACAAACATCCATCCATCTATCCTCACAAACATTCGCATTTATAATCTTCAGAACATCTATATCAATATATCAATCTTAATAACACTAATAGTAAGATATTGAAGTCCTACCAAAGTCAGCATTTTAATTAAATTACATTAGATAACTCTTTAATATGCACCAAAACAAATAAAAAAATAGAACTTAAATATTAAAATTATACAATTGGTCTTATCGGTAATAAGCGATCTTTTCCAGACAACCATTATATTAGGTAATTCATTCCTCGCTTTGTTAGGGTTTGATGAGAAGCTATTGCTAACATGAGGTAAAAAATATTTTGAAGAAAATGTATATATTTATAAAAAAGAAATATATGTATACATATTTATATTTTTTTTAGCTTTACTGGAAACACTGTTAATAAAACATTGAAATATTTTTGACAGTAATTGAGAGTTGCAAAATATTTATTAATTTATTTATAAGCTTTCTAGACGAACTATACTTTCCCTGGCGATTGAAAGCTGAACATATTAACCGTGTTATATGTTCTTTGCGTTCAGAATTCCAATTAAATTTACAAAAATTTTCGAACCCTCACGTAATCAATAAACGCCATAAACAACAGCAAGGGTACCGAACTATAATACAAACAACCACCATAGCAAAAACCAATTAGTACAAAACATAGTACCCAGTCCCTTGCTCAGCAAAAACTGATACCGGCGGCATTAGCAAACAAAACTAAGCAAACTATAATTGAATTACACATGGAACCTTAAGCCTTTTTGCTTGAATTAATTGGAGAAACAAAAAGCATTTAAATAGAGTCACAGGTAGAATTTAAGCTGTGCGCCGCATGTGACCTTATTTCCTAATTGCGAATCTCAGTTTGGAGTACTTTTGCTGTACAGGTGTTAGTAGTAAGTACTAGAACTACATTCAGGGAATTACAAATTGCAAAATATCCCAGCTTCGTTATTTTTCATTTCAATCGCTCGCTAATTGCTCCCTCTTAAAAAGCGATCGAACGTCGATTGCTAATCGGTCACAATCAATCAAACAAATTGTAGCTATTGTGAAATTGTTTGAACAACAAAAAATCCATCACCATAGTAAGTTTTCGGTTCCATATCTGGAAATTATGGGACCATGATAGTAGTCTAAATTGAAGAATATACCTAACCTATAAATATAACCTATATTTTTTAGAACGCAGACGAGATTTTGGGCAAACCCAATGTTTATTTACTGGCTCCATGCTATAATCGAGTGCCGCCCGCCATTGTCTGATACGGCGTAAAACGTGCAAAGTTGCAGAGCCATCCAGAACTTTGCTTTGAAAAATCTTGCGCGGCACTGCACTGCGCTTGTCACCCCGACTCTATGGCTCTTGAATCTCATAATGCCCGTACTTTTTTTACACAGTACCTTCATAACGAAACAGAAAAGTTTGTACCATATCACGAGTATAGAAGACATTCTGTGTCGCACATCTTTCCAGCGTTTGCCGTTGCAAAATAAAGCTCGGCATTCAGTGCTAAAAACTAAAACGACGTTCCGCACTATGTTCATCAGTTTTATAACACACTGCGTCCACATCCATACTATCAACGTAATGTACCGCTGCATTTTTCAGATGCTCTATAAACTTACGGCTTCAGTCGGGAATTCGACGCAGGTATTATTGAATGAATTTGAATGTGAAATTGAATGCAGTTGTTGAACCACGATGATGTTATTAGGAAGGCGGTGAAGAGAATCTGAATTCTTAATGTTTGACTTCTCGGGTAAGAAACGCTGACTCTTCAGGACTTTTACATGTTGATTTGCACTTTCGAGTGCTTTATTGGCATAGCCGCAGGCCGCACGTACTCCTGCCTAGATGCCAATATTATTTACGGACTTTGACGAGTTTTTGGGGTTGTGAAATGAACCGTTTCGGTTGCTACTTTTCTGAGGAAGAGTCTCCGATAGTCTCGGAAGTCATTCGAAAACTTGTTTGTGTAATTTCTGACATAATACTCCTATCATATCTTCCAATCACCCACATCCTAAGACCCACACGCGCTCACGTATCTGTGTTAACTCGCAGTAGCCTGCGACTTATTTCTTTCTGTATGATAATGTCAGTTAGCCTGAGTTAAAACCATCATTTCACGCTGGCGCCATACGATGCACATCAGCAAACTACCCACAGATTGTTCACTTAGCACATGATTGCTAACTTCCAACGATTTGGAGACAAATCGCCTAACTTCCTCCAATACGTGAGCGAGGAGCTATTTTTCACACGCTATATTTCTACAAAGCATGGGCGAAGCAAGGATTTGAGCTCAAGGGGGACAAGACAATGCTAATATTTTTTTTGCACACCAAATCGAAATAAAAATATAGTAGGTATAAATGGCGGTCTCTTTGCAAAGAAATATCTCACTGAATAACGACGACGTGACATAACGCGAACTCTGTAGTTATTTATGATTTGGATGAGTGGTGTTCTTTCTTCTTTTTTCAGTAACTAGAATTATAAAGATGGGCAAGATTTTGAACGCAACGGCTTTGAACTGTTGCAATGCAATGCCACCTACACCTTTGAACAACTTCTGGTAACGCAGTGCGCTCTTTGCCCTTAAATCACGTCTTTCACGTCTTTTTTGAAAACAATCCTTTCTGGGATTTCGCCTTACTCTCTAATAGAAGACTCGTGTCCCAACAGTGAAAACGTAATAGGCTGTTGATGATGATGGTTCTTTTTGGCGAAAAAAGTTAATGTTAACCTTCCAAATACGCCCTTGATACACCTCTAGATATACTCTGACATGGCTATATTTCCACAAAGTTTATTAAACATACGCCAGGCGCCTGGGGCTAACTTCCACAATTAATGTGAACTACCGAGTTTTGACTGAGAATCGGTCGTTACGGGACTAGTTTGGATGTGCATGAAAAGATGGGAACTTATCGTTATGCAGTTTTCGATTGTTATGGTGGCTAGCTTACGAAAGTTTTATATATCTCTTATAAGAGAATTAATCCGTCGGTCCCGGTTGTTATCTTAGGACAACAGTCGTTAGGCCATGTCGGAGACTATCGGGCGGTCTAAAAAATGCTCCGACACCAGGGCCTGTACTCTGAAAAAGTAATTACGATCTTCGTTCTGTCGGATTACAGGGACAGCGCCATGCAACAGGCATAAGAGTGTCTCTTTTAGTCCGCACGAACGAAAGCAACTCAGAGTAGGCCCCCAGGGGCGACCACACACCCGAGAAAAAAAGAGAATGCATTCTCAGCAAAAAACTAGCAGCTGAGACTCGAACTTGGATACTTCTCTTGGAAAGCGCTCTAATCAACAGAAATACGGGGACCAGCAGTTTTCTAATCAACTAAGACAGCGCCAGCGGTCGTATTAAGATTCATTTTACTGCCTTATGAGCCATTTCTATGTGGCTTTTATTATTACACTTTGTTCCATAAAAAAGGCAATTCAGGCCAGATATGCTAGCATTCAAAAGTCAAAAGATATTTATTAAATAGGCACAAAAAATACACTTTCTATTTCAAAAATCAATTAAATACTCTACATGAAACATTTTTACCTTAAAATATCATGACTTTGAAAAAAAAGGAAAGCATGTCTACCCGTTTCTTTCCTATATCCAAATTGAACTCATATTGAAGTCAGGGCCCACAAAAGAAATGCGAAAACTGACTCTACCAGTGCTTCGGAAATACGCGCGCTAGAGAAGATAGCACCAAGAAACGCTGTAGGAATCTCTCTTTTTTTATCTTTTAAATTGTCTCAAAATATAACACTAAAAACAATATATACATAACGTCAAACTAGAAGTGCGAGTGAAATGTCCCATAGTCATAGTACGTACTTACGTACTATGACTATGGGACTATTACTTAATAGTTAGTATTCTTCAGTCATAGTATCAGTAACATGAAAATATGAGTAATATATAAATAGGTATATTACCTTAGCAGTTAAGATTGACCAGACCAGACCAGTCCCCCATCGTTCACGAGTATGTTATTACAAGCAACGCTCATAAAATACACTTCCATTATGAATTTCAATCGGCAACTCAGGTATACTTAATGAAATTCCGGCCGCATGCTCCTGCCGGCTCATTACCAGTATGAGCCATAACAGCTCGCCAGTGGAACTGAGCCAAATTTTAACAGCCTGAGGAGCTGTTTGCTCGGAAACGTTATGGTCTTAGAAATATTTTCAGTATCGGGCAATTCAGAGGGGAACAGTTGATAAGGTTCAGGAGCAATATCAAGCAGTAGATTTATAAATGTAGTATTTTTTATGGTTTTATCGAAAATTCATTGGAAAGTTTATTGTTACTGCTCATGACATTTAGTGACCGCGGTGCCACTGTTTCTTTCATCGTTCAACACTATAATCTATGATGTGGCCGAAGTGAGATAGGCTCCACACGCTGTTGTAATACTACCCACCGACCAAAGCCGTCAAACGATCCAGTCGCGTTTTGGGATGGATATTCGGAGAACTATCAGAGAGACGAGACTGAATCGCTCGACTGCAGTCTTCCTTTAGAACTGTGTTCCATCTTCAATCACATCGTCCCTTAACATCAGACGAGATGGTGGCCAACATGGAACTATTAGGGATATATGGCGATGACGTCAAGACCATCATGTGGAATGGAAAATATCTATTTTAACCATATCGAAGTGTCAAAGTGTTCCGGTTTTTTCTTATTGTGATATTGGTTTCATAATCAATACAACAACAATGAGTCCACTGCTGGACATACGCTTCTCCTTATAGACGCCACTGAGCCCTATCTTGGGCTCTTCTCATACAGTTGCTCACAGCTACCTTGCGCTGGCCGTCGCTCAATCTGGCTGGAGGATTTCCTACACTACGATTGCCTAAGCGTGTTCTCCACTCCAGAACTCGTGTACCCCATCGGTTATCGGTACATCGACAGATGTGACCGACCCATTGCCACTTCAGATGTCGGTTTAGTCCAACCTATTTTTTTTATTGTATAGCTTAGAACCACAACAAATATACGTTTTATCAAACAAAAAAACCAACTTCAATGTATCTTCGAATCCAAGGTCAAATATCGATGAAATGTATATGGGACCACTTCGTAGCTATGCTGAACCCAACGCAAATATAATTTTCCAAATCAGTTCATGAACGACGGAGTTCTGAGGTAACAAACATAAAAAATAAATAATACAATCGAATAGAGAACCTTCTCTTTTTTTAGAGTCGGTTAAAAAAAACAAACGAATAGAGAACCTTCTCCTTTTTTGAAGTAGGTTAAAAATAGTATCAAACGCCTTTGGAAATCATTTCGAGTTTCTTGCAGCATGTTTTACATTGGTACTTACAACAATAAGGAAAGAAACAACGTCATAATTGCTGAGTCGCGAGGCTAATGTTCAGAATTTAGAGGCAATCTCAGCGCGTTAACACTAGCTCGCTGTAACATTAAGCCTAATGGTTCAGAACTTATAGAGCCTTGCTGGGCTCCTTGAAACTTACGCTTGTGAGTTGAACATGTTTATATGAAGGAACGGGTTGAAATCTACGCTGAATATAAATTAGATTAGATTTATTAATGTATATAATTAGATAGAATAGAATAGAATAACTCTTTATTGTAACACCAAAATACAGAAATAATTAAAAACTAAAATAACAACTAACTTTATAATAATGTCACAATGGGCGGTCTTATCGCTCAAAGCGATCTCTTCCAGACAACCCACAAGTGAAGGAATGTATACAGAAATATATATGGACCTATATATATAGACGATATACCTACATAAACCAAATTCATTACATAAAATACATAACATAATTAATAAAATATACATAATAAATACTTTAACATAAAATATACAATAGATACCCATTATCGAACTAAAATAAGGTTATATATATAAACAGGCTGATCTATGAAAGACGCTGTCTTTTGTAACACAGAAAAAACTAAAACAAAAGTGTAGTGTAGTGTTCATTTATGTGTATCTATTTAGTATCTATTCGTGAGTACCTGTAATTGGCTTTCTATTTACTATCCTTCTGTATATTCTTACTGTAAGAGCTTGTTACGTATGACGTCGTGGTGCATACCAACTGCCCGCAGGAGCGAGTCCAAAGGCACCCACGCAGCACGTCATGCTCTCTCTTTCTACCTTTTTACATTATATAGCTTTCCCCCACACCGTCACTTCTGGTTCTCACATCGAACCGTTGTCACCCATTAGGATAATTCGCTTGTAGGAACTTAAAATGTAATTTTTATATTTAATTAAATTTAGAACCAAAAGCATTTTGGTTTACTTTGCATCCTCCTGCCTGTAGCCTACATATATAGCTGTTGGTTCTCCAATAAATAAATAAATAAATAAATAAATAAATAAACAAATAAATAAAAGGCAGAGTTACAACAACCACATGTGACACATATTTTTGCAATAAAGTAATTTGTAATTTGTAAACCCTAAAATTATACAATAAAAAATCAAATTTCAATACAATAGGGTCAATCCAAATGTTGACTGGTACAGTACGCTTTTATCGATAAGTCCGCCAATCGTACTGTAGTTTGTAAGCCAATTCTTGTACCTTGTTATTTTTTGTTATGTACAATAAAGCATTTGTGTATTGTATTGTATTATATCGTTATGTCGTTTATTTAAACCGTTATTTGGAAAATAAATATGTTAAAAAATGAAAAATTTAGTCCGAAAAGAACTACGAAAAAAGTTATAATGAGCATTAAATTATATATTTTTTTACTTTTAGTCGCAGCGTTTAATATTGCCTCGAAATTAAAAATGTAAGTAACTGAAATTACTGATTGAAATAACCATTTTAGCTGCCAAGTAGGCTGTCATGCTGCTGCCGTGTAGGGGAAAAACTTACACGTAAACAAGCAAAGTTAAATTGGTTCACAATACAATGTAGCTATGTGTCAGAGTTACAACTTTACATTGGAATTACGCATACGCAGAGTTCGTTACGACTTCCAAGGGAGATGCGTAAATTGAGTTGCCGAATTTAAGCACTTGACTAACTGCACAATAAACCTACCTTGCTTTGTGTCACAGTTTTTTTTTATGTAACTGAGTGATGAGACGAGCAAGTAGTTCGTCTGATGGTAAGCGCCACGCCTGTCCATAACAACTGCAGTGCCACCCAGAACTTTTAATGGCATAAAAAGCACTGCGTAGCACAGCTTTTGGCTCATCACCCCGAGACATCAGATATTAAGTCTCATATGCCCAGTAATTTCGTTAAAAAATTTGTAAGATTTCCTGAGTCACAAACTTGCTGTGTTGTAAACACAGTTGAGTCTGATTTCCTGAGGCATGGATTTATTTGAGTCGTAGAATTAGCTATTAAATTAAGCCGGACAAGTGAACTAATACATTAATAATGCAAAATACACTAATACCACTCAGAGCGATCTATTTCAAACAACCGACACAAAAATATTAAAAAAGGAATCCTCCCAAAAAATAGTACAGGCGTCTTTTATGCACAATATTTCGGAACTCATATGTAATGGAATCAGGCGTGACGTTGCGGAAATTCATCTCAAAACTGAAACGCAATGAAAATATGTAGTGTAATCCCGCTGAATAAAAATTATTATTATTTCGCTCTTTCTCACGGGTCATACACCCGGTCCTTTGGAAGGCTTGCGCGGGGACATGAGTCCAACACGTAGAGGCCTCTTAGAGCATTTAATTTAGATACGTAATGGGCAACACTTATCGGGGACTGTCTCTAATATTGAAGATATGTAAATAACTTATGATTGGGCTATTGAGGTGAATTTTTAATGGATGAGAACCGGTCTATGATATGAGACCTCGGCACCTGCCAGTTCCGCTTCATAGGAAAATATTTTGGCAGGTCGTGACTCGCCACCCACTAAACGGGCCCCGTTAAACCTCTTTATGGGCCGCCCTTCATTGGCGACAAGAGGGGCAACGTTGGTATGGGTGACTAAAGGGTGTCGAGAGGTGTGCTGTAGTTTCACTTACTTTTATTATCATTTATTATTGTTATTATTTATTCAGCGGGATTACACTACCTATTTTCATTGCGTTTCAACTCATATTAACTTTACAAACCTTGATCACTGTGTAACACCTACACTGTGGTGCTATGTTGATAAACGGCACAACTTGAAGGATGTCTGCAAAACCGCGACTTGTGTAGGTAATTTAATTACTTCACTAGATAGAACTACTTTTTAAAGTACCTTTACACAAGGATGGATGTTTGTTACTCAATCACGCAAAAACTACTAGACCGATTTTGATGAAATTTGGTGTGTAGGACCATAAAGTACGGGCCTGAAAAGAAGACAGAAAGAAAGAAAATACATTTATTCCGGACATCACACAACATTACACTGAATATATACATACTAAAATAAAGACAAAACGAAAAACAATAAAAACAATACAGTGAAATGTTGCGCGATGTCAGGAAAAGGTACCGACTCAGCAAACGCTAAGGTATCTTAAGTAGGTACCTTAGCACTGATTTTCAGTCGGAACCCTTCCCATGACATCACGAACAATCAGACGAAGATAAAAAACAAACATTAAAACAATAAGAAACAAACATTAAAATTCAATAAAAACAAACATAAAACACAACAAAAAATATATATATATATATATACAGTTATGCAGAAGAAATAATAGTAGGTATGCTATGACAACTCCACAAATGCCGTCACAAATGTTAAATTATCTGTGCGAGTTAAAAGGACATATGCTACATTTTATCCTAAGAAACGGCGGGTGAAACCGCGGGGCGCAGCTAGTACGTAATAATTAGACAGCAACAAAATCTTAACAGAAGTATTAAAAGTATAATATGAACTTGTTCAGTAGGTTGGCGCGTCCATCATCTCTTTGTTCAACTCTTCCGTTACGAGGACTCAAGTTATATGCAAATGAAAAATACTACGCGAGTTTTCTTAGGTAGGTGTAGGTTTCGAAAAATACTTTTGTTGGACTTAGTGCCTTAGCTGACGTCAGACTTTTTGTAGGTCCGATAGTCAGTCCGATTTTTTCACCGATATTTATCACCTATTTGTGACTTTTTGTAAGACGTGTCCGTTGCAATATGAAACTCCGTAATGTTTCGTTTTCACCGTAAAAAAATCGGTGACTGATTGTCTAACGTGGCGGGCAACCTTACAGATTACGATGTATGCAAAAATACATAAAAGCCATCGATAAAGTAATCACTACGTATCAAGGAGCTTAAACGTAGGTACTTACTTATAAAGTTTTAGGGATGAATGTCACCTTGGCGTGACTTAATAATGACGTTATCCTTGTATTGTAAAAATATAGTATTCTTTCTTGAGTACTATTTTGGTGGTATGAAATCAATCTATTGCATATTATAACAGGTGAAACGCAAAAAATATGAGATCTGTAACGGGTTTATGGCGTCGGGTATTGTGGGTTGGCACCAGTGCCCAAAAATCATGTCAATTAAACTATTAATGAAATGCATAAATATTCAAGAATTCGAATTATCAAAGCATCATCTTACAAAGC
This sequence comes from Petrophora chlorosata, assembly GCA_951640565.1. NCBI lineage: Eukaryota > Metazoa > Arthropoda > Insecta > Lepidoptera > Geometridae > Petrophora > Petrophora chlorosata. The sequence goes on along the minus strand of OX621201.1, from coordinate 13,190,548 downwards.
GTTGACGGCAAATATTATGGTAACGTGATACCAACTCCGAGGAACTTGCTTCTGCCTCAGATAGGACTCATTTTAATGACAAAGATGCCCGACTTAATTAATCATTGTGTTTACTGATTAACATGCGCCCATTGGAGCGGGGTGAGCTGGTTGAGCGAATAGAGCGAGTTGAACGAGCCGAGCGAATCGAGCGAATTTACATCCAGATGGAATAGTTGATTCGGTTCGCGTTTCGGTGTTTGGTATCGGGACGTCTTTGTTTTGAGAAAATAATTAACTTATTGACTGAATTTAATTCAATAGATAATTTTCTGCTTTACAACCGTTCTTAAGTTTTTGTTTTTAACGCGAATTGAACAGCTGTATCTTGTGCGACTCTCAAATTGATGGATATATAAACTATTCTTTGGTTGTTGAAATGAAAGCTCTTCTAAGGTTTTATCTTTGAATTGGAATAAAAGTAATTTTCTGTAATAAATCTTTTCTTACTCTGGAGAAATGAAATGAAACTTTTACGCTTTTATGAATTCTCGTCTTATTTCTCCCTGGCATCGATGCAATTATACTCTGCCCCAAGACTATACAAAATAAAGAATTTTTATTGCGTTTGAATTAATTGTTAACATTCACAACGTCTTTGAAAAGAGATTTTGTTCACATCCTGTGCACATACATACATACATACGTACGTATCTTACATTATGTCTCTTTTAAACTATGGTACATATCTCTGAGAGATCGCTTTATGCGATAAGACTGCCTATTGCCTATTGCCGACAAAGATGCATGGAACATTCCGCTTCTGCCAAATAGCCAACTGGCACATAAGAAAAATAATATTGTCAAAAACAAACAAAATATTGTAACAAAAGTTCTAAAAAAAAAATATCCCTTCTTTTTCTTGCCGTATCTTCTGAGTAGTAGTTCCTTTTTTAGATACGGTGGTAGAGTCATTGTAATAATTAACGTTCATAAGTGCGTCTATGACGACAAAATTGAATAAAGAACTTTTGAACTTTATTGTTACCCTGATTACTATAAAATGTACTAAAACATACAACTTCATTTGTATGTATTTTTATTGATGTTTGCTGTAAATTAGTAATATATTTATCTCTTGTTTATATAGTCGACTAAGTCTCCATCAGCGTCAGTTACTTCACATAGAGTTTGGGAGCTTCTAACCAGCTTTTCAATACGTAACTGTTTAAAATTTGCTTTTTAACACCTGTCTGTGACAGGTGACCTAAGATAAATAATAGATTATTAATATTTAAAAATATTTAAATATAATAATAATTATATGATTTTAAAAATGTATGTCCCAAAGCACGCGGCTTGTTACATTGATATTCGGTTCTTCATCTCCAGTAGTACCCTCCGTATATATATATCTTAGCTCCATATAGTATAAATATACGAATTTTAAACCATAATACAATCTATAGAAATAATTGAACAAACCACAAAGCAATCGTTTACACGATTTAATGAATTCCAAATAAATGCATTCTGTAGAATAAATCCTTGGCACAAACGTTTTGTTGTTGCATTTTCTCCAGCCCCGGGCGGATATTGAATTTTCATAGCGTTCGATCGTTATGCTTTATTACACTTTACATTTAACTGCGTTTTGTTGTCAGGAAATTAAAGACTGCCCAAGCCCATATTGAAGTGTATGTGTCTGCCTTTGTATACCTACCTACATAATATGTACGTAATGTTACCTACCTACCTACATGTAAGTAGGTAGGTACTCGTAGGTAACATATTACGTTAGGGATCCATGGTTAGGGACTATTAAGTTTTATCCTACTTTTTAATTTTAACATTATAAATGCGAGACTTTGTGTGTGTATATTTATGTTTGTTTGTTTTAACACTTATCTCCGTACCGGCTGAACCGATTTTGATGAAATTTGTCAATTTAGGTCCTGGAATAGAACATAGGATACTTTTCATCCTGGAACAACGTACGGTTCCCCACGGAGCACCTATAAACCGAATAAAATGGCTTCCTCTTTTAGTAAAACAGAAACCTGTATGAAACAATTAAAACTTTCTCGCCACAACAGAAACTCAAATCGGGTTAAGCCCAGATGTCTCATAAAAAAAACTAACGAGCAACTGTTTAAAGTACCTAGCCATAACGTCGGTATTGTGCCGCGCGCTGAAAACTGCGCTTATCGAGAAACACTAAAGTTTTATACGTCGGTATAAAATTTTATTGTCGGCGGGTTCACTTTTAATCTCTAACCATGAGTGTTAATAATGCTTCGTTCCCAATTATAGTTTTTCGCAGTTATGCAGCATTTTGTTTTAATAAAAAATAGGAGTTAGGAAATATTATACGTTCGTATTCTTCTTTCGTACGTACCCCCGAAGCTAGGTAGCGCTGTAGATATGACACAAATGAATCCAAGTGGTGACCGCAGGGAATGTTACTTAACCTAGCAGATCCTTTATGAAAGGCTAGCCGAGGCACGCTACGAGCGCTTAGTGACTTGTCAGGGTGAATGTAAATTTAATCTCTGTCAAAGAACGATCTACCTTCAAAGACGAGCCAATGTCACAGCGTTTATATATAACGTTATATATATATCAGCGCAATTGTGACAATACTAGCTGCGCTATCCAAGGTATAAGCTATCTCCATACCAAATTTCATCAAAATCCATTCAGTAGTATGTATACATATGTAATACATGAGTATCACCGTTTCACCAAAAACTGTGCAATAGACAGTGTTATTGCTTGACAAATTTTCACTATATGACAAGTCCTAAAATAGTGCGATCGTGACAGTAATGGATTTTTCCAACACAACCCGAACAATTTTATACCATTTCACGAAACAAGTGACGTTGAAAACAAGAAAAAGTATAAAAAGGTCTAGCGAAAAAGTTTCGCATCGCGCAACTAGGAATCGCTGTGGAATTCCGTTCCTATTTTTTAATTTGTCCAGTAATTATTTTGCTTTGGATTACTCTTTTCTTTGTTCAAATAAAAAGAGCGCTGATTTGCTTCAGTTTGCTTACGAAAACTTTTGTGAATTTTTGCCTTTGTAAGTTAAAGTTACAGTCTACTTAGTTTGCGTTCAGAAATAACTTAGTATTTTATTAAGTATCCGTTAAAAAAAAGTTTTTTATGCGTAATCGCTTACACTTAGAGATTTGAGGAAGGTTAAAACAATATTTAATGTAAATCCATATTGTGTAAATTACATCCAAGCGAAGCGAGTTGTTTGTCAAAAAAAGCAAATCAAAATAATTTATTTAAAAAATGCTTATAAATGTAAAATGGCAGGATGACATTAAAATATACAATAATAAAATAATTTAAAAAAAATAGGTATTTGGTAGTTTATATGCAGACCTACACCACGTTTGTTATATGTACCTAAGTGCATTAATTTTGTTCATATAGTGGTTCGAATTCGAGAAACTTTATCAAATTTGGCTTAACTAAAATATTAGTTGATACGTAAGAAAACAAAGTAGGTACTGTCATAAGTAATTTTTTTGAAAAATAAAATGGCGTGCTTTCCCGCCATCTTGAATTCAACACAAATGCCTTAGATAATCAGTACTTTTGTGGACTTTTTATATTTTGAGTAATATATATATATATATTGAAACCCAAAAAAAGCCTTAAACCGTGAGGAGTGGAAGGTGGGTAGGGAGGCCTTTGCCCTGCAGTGAGACAAACCAGGCTAATAATAATAAATAATAATATTAAAACGAGAAAGTGCTAAACACGGCGCTCAAATCAACGCCATTGAATTGACACAGTTAAATCAATTGGTGCGCCAGCGAGCGATCGTGTTGCGTCATCAAATCATCGGACTGGATTTGGACACAGTGTACTAGAGATGCAGTGCATCTGAGATGTGTAGGTTAGGTAATTTAATAGATTGAAGTTCGATCGCTGATTGGTGTGTTGAGTTATTACTGGCACAATCTCATCCCTTTTCTAAACGTAGTTCAACAACTTCATGACTTTGATGCGGTTTTCACCGTCATTTACATAATTTCTTGGGACTTCATTTACGCACCCGTGCGAAGCCCCTCGGCTTCAATAGTCCTACTATTATGATCCTACTTCCTACTATAATATTATAAACGCGAAAGTTTGTAAGAATGTTTGGTTGTATGGATGTATGTTTGTTACTCTTTCACGCAAAAATTACCGAACCAGAATTTGGTATGTAGGTACTTTAGGACTTGGAATAGCAAATAATCTACTTTTTATCCCGGGAAACCGCGGGTGGACCCGCGGGGCGCAACTAGTACGTTATAAAATTGAAGTAAAAATTGTTGGTAGTCTCTAAGCTTAGTCGTTTCTGTCATTAATAAAAACTTGCCCATTACAAAACGCTTTACAACGTCACCAACACTTTTCCGTCAAATGAACACTTGCGTGCGAAGCCGATATAACGCAACTTCCATCAGTAAGCTTATCACACACTTAGCATGTTTATCATACACGTGTGTGTGTAACCCAGAAAGCGCTTTATGTGATTGAACGGCATTCCTACCGTATTTACTTAGCTATGGCCGCTGAAAAGTGCTAGCTGCTTGTTTCGCTGCACTCATCAACGTGTATTTACGATAGCGCTTTTTGCGGTTCCCGGCTAGTTTTAAGCTTTATGTGGACGTAGGGCAAATAATTCACGGGGAATACTGTATTTGTGTACTGTCAACATAAATCTTGATATGCAATGTATTGCTGTTTTTGGATGGCATAATTCAATGTGCTAGCGGGAAGTATTTGTTTTGTAATTTAATTTAGCTGTTTTTTGTTCATCTATGGTAGTAAGACTTTTGAAAATACGCAAAATATTTTTAGCTTTGTTCGAAATTAAAATCAACATATTATGTTGATTTTAATTACTAAACAAACAAAAAGCACCTATTTCCACAGGGAATGATTCGAGATATCGTAAAAGGAGTTATAGAGCTATTTATTGCCCAGTTATGGGCTGTTTTCGGTCTCAAATATTATGTGACATAATACAAAATTATTTTTTCTACACTTTCCTGTCCCACTGCTGAGCAAAGGCCTCCCTCAATAATAATAATAGTTAAAATAATTCACTATATAACAAAAAAACGACTTCAATTCTGATGTATCTTCGAAGTCCAAGGTCAAATATCGATGAAATTTAAAAAAATACAATCGAATCGAGAATCTGCTCCTTTTGTTGTAGTAGAAGTTAAATATGCAGCTGTGTGTTAGATACTTTAAAATCCATCCACATTCATCTTATAAATGTGTTATAACCATATCCCTTCAAAGTTTAAAAAAAAAAAATTTCAGTTTCATCAATATCTAATTCCTATCAAAAATAAAAGGAACTCTTCCCGTCGAGAATTGAAGTTAGCAAATAAGATCGTTAGTGAGTTAATTAAGATCGAGACGTGATTAAACGTTTCCTTTCCGCGGTATGATAGATGGTTATTGCAGTTTGAGGCGGAGAGCTGGTGACAGGGAAACTTTTTTTACTTTTTATGTAACTAATTGACGAGACGAGCTGGTCGTTTGCCTGATGGTAAGCAATACGCCAGCCCATAACAATAATAGCACCACCCAGAACTTTTTTTTTGCAAAACTCGAGCAATTACTTCAAAGAAAACCTAGAAAGACTTTGACCTGAACTTTTAGCGCTCGTAGCGTAGCTGCTATGTTAAGCAACGTTCACAACAGGCTCCGCTTGGATGGGTGACCGTTTTTGTGGAATTTACAATGAGCGCTACCGTGCTTTAGAGGGCACGCTAAGCCGTTAGTCCCCGTTTTTGTTTTAGGACAACAATTGTTAGGACATGTCGGAGGCATTTGGCGGTCTAAAAACTTCGACGCCAGGGCTGCCCACATATCCACACGTGAGAAGAAGATGTTAGTATGCTTGTCGTCGTTGTTAGTGTTATGTTGTCTCTAAGACTTAAATCGTTATTATTATTAATTAAAACTGTCGGACTTATACAAATACATCAATATGGTAAAATATTTGTTATCATATTTAGTCCTTGTAGTACTATTCAATAAAATGTGTTCGAAGCTCTTACATTTTCTAGGTTTTACAGAAGTAAGGTGATGTAAATTCTTCTATAGCTCACTACATACTACATACATACATAAATGGTTTATTTTATTGTTGGTTATTAAGCCATTGTGCATCCCATTTTTAAGACATAAGAACATAATAGTTAATGTACATACACATTATGGTATACAATAATGTTGGATTAATTAGCATTCGCAGCTTAAATAAGCTGCAAAAGGTATATAGCATTTATCAAATTACTTTATTTGCGAAATTTGATGAATGTTTAAATTTCTCACTTAGCACACCACTTCGCATCGCTTAGAATGTTTTACTTTATGTCATAATGAAATTTTGCTCGAAATTGTGAATTCACAATTGCGAAATTTCATATTAGCTATTAGCATCGCAATAGCACATATCATCAAGCAATATTACGCATGCTAATAAAAATAATGAAAAAATGCAATAAATTCCATTACCATACACAAAGTGTATTAGACGCGTGACAAGTTAAATTAATGGTTTTGAATTAAGGTTTGGTTTCCTAGAATGCATCAAGCTCTTTCCGTCGTTAGTCATAATAAAAAAAATTAATCAAATAATGTTGCTATCAAAGCCGCTGGCTCCCAGCCTATCAAGTGCGAGTTTCCAAGTATTCCGAGGACGTGTGTGCGAGTGGAATTGCTGCGAGCAAACAGCACTGCAATTAAGCTATCAGTCATTTACTTTATTGAACTTTTTGCTTGACATGACGACGAGCTTGTACATCAGGTCAATTATAAATATAGATAAAACCTTTGTTACTTAGTGGCGTTGGGTCGTTCACCTATGCAACACGCCTGTCCATAACAGTTGCAGCGCCGCCCATGAGTTTGTGCTACTCGCTACGAACAATACAATTAAATATGATAACAATTAAACAATACATAAGCAGGAAACCACTTCTCCAACTCACCAGAATTCACCAGAACCTATAAAATAAACAAGTGTACCTAATACAAAGTACATTATACCATTATCAAATTATTCTGTACCATGCGCCGTATTTCCGGAGCCAACAGAACTTATACAGCGTTTTAATAACATCTTGAACATACGAATTGAATTTCTGATATTCCTCTTGTAATAAATGTGAGTTACATATCCGGGATCTATTTCAACGAAACTCCTTCCAAATAGCTCTATCTCCGACATCAATGGTCACACCTGGACCGACCTTATTGAAGTTATAAGTTCGGCAAACTGCCGCGTTCTGTCTCCCTCACTCGTCCCTGAATATTTAGTGGGTACTGTTACTGTGTACTATCTGTCTCTGTCTACGGACAGTCTTGGTTATTGAGTTTAAGATTAGCAGTTTTGAATTTTATCCATTGATAGTTTTATCGTTTGTATCGGCTGTTACTTCTCTTTCGTGGCCAAACGTGTTATAAAATAACTCATGCTATACACTTTTGTATTATTTAATATACATTGCAAGCAGTATCCAAAATATACTTTATCTTTCCAATCGAAAGATTACTTGGTCTTTCGTTAAGTTTTTTAAATTAATTTGCTGTAAAAATTAAATTTACACCACACAACAAATCAAACGCTACAAATGCACAATGTTAGACGAGTTAATAACATAACGCGCTAAGCTAAGGGTCAGTCCTATAATACCATCTTATGAAATACAGGACTTATTATCTAACTCTAAAGAGATATCTGACTGCCTTCTGCCCTTTATCTCTTTGAAACAACATTGATAAATAACGTCAAATTTCAAATCAGAAAATGTTTTGTTAACATCCACAGGTCAGTCTTTTTCCGCCCTTAACTTTGTATCGAGCCTTGTGATCTTTTGTTATATATTTAGGTAACATTACTTATTGGTTACAAAGAAAAAGACTAGGATTTATATGCGTACTTTCCCTTTCATCTAATGTTAATGGAATTGATTGAAGCTTTCAGAGGTTTCTCTAGTTAGTGGTCACATAAAGCTGAAAAGTAAATATACAGACACGAATTAGGTTTGACCTTCTAGCTAGGTTAATTGTACCTGCGTGGTTGCTACCACCACTTAATACTGAGTGGTTTCTGCTCGAGAAACCTTCACCATTTGTGTCGACTTTTAAATAAATTAAAAGGTCGGATAGATTAATTTGTATTTCGGGTCAGATTTCAGAACAAATTGTTTTGGTTTTAATGAATATTTAAAGAACATCGTATTAGGTAGGTATCTTGAATTAATACAAGCGCATTCCAAATCGTCCGAGCGGTGTTGTTCACTGGCATGAGTGTGTAATCATGCCAGTGTATAACATTTTCATGATATTGTTCTAGGTTCGAGGAACGCGGCGATACATGATTGACAAACAATAAAAAATGTGTTTGATCGAGAAAAGCTTTAGTGTCAATTGTGAAGTCGGGCGAACTTGCGAGTGCAGTGTTCGGAAAGATTTCAGTTGAGAATAACTAAATTGTGCCGAACAATGGAATATGGATGAACTTGATACCTCGCGACGACGCCCGAACTGTGCTTCCTAAAATGCTATCGTGCAGTGAATCTCAAGCCTAAACATAACTCTCGCTAAATCCAAACGAATACTTAGATTAGAATACTCAAAAAATATTGTACATATAGCTAATACTATTAAATTCTTAATCGTTGTCTACGTGTTTACCTAACTTTTGAAATTTTGAATTTTTAAATCATCGAAGCGGTTGTCGTATTTTTGTGATATACAAGTATCAATTAATTTAGTATTAGATTAATTAAATTATTGTAATTAAATTAAGTGGCAAAACTCGGTTGTGATGTGTATAGTGTGTAAGATATCGTAAGTAAAGTTGGAGGAAGTGCCGCCAGTCCGACGGCCATATTGGAACCGCCATTTTGGAATCAGCCATCTTGTGGAGGCCCGCCATTTTGTGGAGCGCGCTTGTTGCGCGGTGATGTGGTCCGCGGTGCGTGGTGTGCGTTGTCACGTGGTTTTTGGCGCAGGCGCGGCCCGGCGCCGGTAAGATGCGAGAGCGGCGCACCGCGCTCAACCGCACTGTCGTCGTCGTTCTTCTGTTTGCCTGCATCCTCAACCTCAACTATCAAGTCGACGCTGCTAGTGGTGAGTCCATTTTATTTTTGACGCTTTTGGACCCTCATATGTTTACGGTCTACGCCGTAGCCTGAAGTAGTACTGGCGTAGCAGGCTCTACGCTGCTACGCGCATTGCCCATTAATAAATCTATATGAAGTAGAAGCAGAATCAACAAGCATGTTACGCAACATAATAGTTTCCGAAAGCCCTAGGTTTATTCTTGTTGCTAATAACAAATGAGGGTCTCCAAATCGCATGCTAGTCTAAGATTTATAAGCGAACAAATGTAAAAGAACGACGAAGTAACGACATTGGAACCCGTAATCATCGTACTCGGGTCACGCTATAATTACTCACGGCTACATTGAACTTCTTTATTTATCAGTGGCTGACATACTTATTTTATGTACAATTGTTCATATGTATGTATATTGCTAGGTCTTAATTAAAACGAAAGTTGTTGTAAAGTTCGACATGAAACGAAAAGCTTTTTTTGAAATAGGTATCAGAAGTGACGTGCAATACAGACATCTTATCAACAAGCAATGCAAGTGGTCGTTAGTAAGATGAAAGCTTGCGCGCAATCGGGTAAAAATATATACAATACAGTACTTTTATAATGGACTAGCGCTTTTCTACGGCATTATATCTTTCGTTTTCTAACAGACATAGTAAATATGTTTTTTATTTTTTGTATTAGTAAGATGAGATATTCTACGAAAAGTATCAGTCCAAAGAGGCACCATAATTATTCTAGGAATATTTCACAAAGACGACCAATAACAAAATAAAAACATTATGTCTGTCGAGCGAGTGAAAACAAACAAAAATGTACAGACAAACACACCATTCCTTATATAAACGCAGAGTTACGTTCCTCATATTCTGTTATTAGCATAAAGGGGTGGGTACACTTACATTAACATAAAACTGAGAGCAAAAATCGCATCCCGTCGAGTCTACCTTTCCGCATAATTATGTCCCGTTGCTTTATGAAAATGAGACGTAAAAATGGTTTCGGGCGTTAAAATAAAACGACTCTAGTATAAACTTGTTGTTTTCTACACTCTGGGGTGTTTAAGTGTTGCCAGGTTGGCCTCTCCCCGGTTATTGTGGAGTTTAGTGGACTGGAGTTTGTAAGTTTAGTGAGACGGTCTCCTGAGGAGATTTTTTATGATAATTGCACAGGCGATTAATAAAGTTGTCTTAAAAATCTCAATTGAAGACGCGCGCAAGAAAGTTCAGCCAAAGCTCAGATTTTACATATAAAGAGTTCCGTAAAATGGTCTTAGTAAGCTATTATTACAAAAATGTTTAAGATATACATTGCCATGTAGAATATTGCTTATATATACTGTTTGACTACCAAAAGCCTGTTTGACAGACAGACAGACGACGAGACGGACCCTTTATTTAAAGAAACCTAAAGTATTTTTTCAATTCTAATGGAGTTTAGCATCAAGTTCTGGCAACATTGCACCAAAAAGACAGGTTTGCAAAACTACTTAATATGCGTAGTGCAACCTGCTAAGCTTTTAAAGCCGGTTTTCACAAAACACACACGTATCTGCTTTATGAAAGGTCTTCATTGCTCGGAAACGTAGTAAAAGTATCACCATAATGTCTGCTTAAAAACGAAGTCGGTTTGTGTACATTCAGCTTTATGACTTGTTCGTCAGTATAAAATTGAAATATAAGAGTGAGATAGGCGTGGTAGTGTGCATATATTATGCATAACAAGTTTATGAGGATTTATAGTAAGTGCTCTATACAAGGACCGAAATACCGGTAAGAAATCGGTATCGATACCACAGAGTAACGTTAAAAGTATCGGTAAAATGAAATACCGGTATATTAATAGGTATCGATACTTCCTTCGGAAAGAAAAAGGGAATTAACTTTTAATGATTATCTCTTTCTTTCTGGCTAAGGCTTTCTGCTAGCTGCCACCAAACAGCTTGTCTCGCTCGCAAAGCTCAGCGCTGACTATCAATCTTGCTACGTTGCCTGTACTGATACTTTATTACCGGTAATTATAACGTTATTGAGAGAGAAAGGTCAGAGCTGGCTCGTACTTTGCCCAAATATTAAGCCTTTTGGTACAAAGGGGCAATGCCACCAGTATTCTGGGATCCCTGCCGCACGGTAACGTGTTTGCTTATAGTTTTGTTTTAACGTTATATTAGTATCGATACCGATATTTTATGAATTTCCGGTAAAACCAGGCAAAGTCACGTTATTATTTTTAGCTATCGGTATCGGTCCCTGGCTCTATACAAACGAAGTTTGTAGGTAAATACAAAACTCTTTATTAGTATACCAGTTTACAAATATAAACATTAACAACACAATGTCCTTAACTATAGTAATACAATGGGCGGTCTTATTGTTTCAAGCGATCTCTTCCAGACAACCTTTGGATGGATAGATATCATTTATTGAGCCTGGACGGTATGTATATGTTACAAATGAGACGAGATTAGCCTTGGTTCATACTTTTTACCTTTTATAATCCACTGATAAAAAAATGAATTTTCTTATTAAAAGGTATAATATTTTATTTAAGCTAGAGAAACAATTATTTATCTCTATCTATATCTAAGAGCGAGTGTGGCTCAGTGGGAGCTCGTGCGACTTTCGATCTGACGCACCTGAGTTCGAATCCCGCTGGCCCCGCTGACTTTCTTAAGTTATGTGCGGATTTAACACTCGCTCTAAAAACGGTGAAGGAAAACATCGTGAGGAAACCGGCATGTCCAAGAATTTTCCACAAAAAGTCAAGGACATGTGACATCCACCAACCCGCACTGGGCCAGCGTGGTGGATTATGGCCCATACTCTCTCTATGAGAGAAGGCCCGTGTCCCAGCAGTGGGAACGTGATGGGCTGATGAAGATGAAGATGAAGATCTATATCTACTTTTACTAGAGTTTATACCTGCGGACTTAGACTAACTTCATAAATCTCAACAATTGTCCTGAATTAATCCTCTTCGAATTTAAAATACTATGAAGTAGCTCCAGTCACTAGGTTTTAGTTCGTGACAAGGCCCATGTATGTCACTATTTAACGTTGCTCTCAGCCAACATTATTTTGTGCCCCGTTGGCCAATGACGCTTGAGTCTTAAATCCGGTTTGAACCATGTCCGTCCCTAATCTCTGTGCTACAGATTTGGGCACCCAACATGGTAAGCGGTACCCCGGATCCGTTGACATGGGAAAGCTCGAATAGCCTTATGCGACCCTCACTCTTACATCCACAAGTTACAAACAGTACGAGAGCTTATTGAAAATTGAGTTCTATGTACGAATTAATTGCATTTACGCTTTATTTAACTTGTGGTAGGTTTTTCGTATGCGGGAGGCCGTCTGGGTAGGTACCACAGCTTTGCTAGTTATTCTGCCGCCAAGCAGTAGTGCGCAAGCATTACTGTGTTCCTGTTTAAAGAGCTGACTAATAAGATGACCAATGAGAAAAGCAAGTCGTTCGCCTGATGTTAAGCGCCACACCTGCCCATAACAATAGCAGTGCCACTCAAAACTCGTAATGCCATAAAAAGTACTGCGTGGCACTGCATTGCGCTCATCACTCCGAGACTTCAGATATCAAGTCTCATCATTAATTTTACTGGCTACGACGTACTGGGGAGACGGATCTGAGCAGCCGCTCAACTGCCGTCTCTCTCTAGATCTATGTGCTCCATCTTAGGCCACATCATCGCTTCACACCAGGCGAGATAGTGGCCAAACATAGATCTATTAAGAGTAAAAATATATATATATATATAACGGAACTGAAACTGTAACCTATATCGATTGAATTCTTCCGTTTGCTTTTATTATCTATTAGGCGTAAAAAAAACAATGCACTGAACTGAACTGAAATTGCATGTTCCTTTAGTAACAACTAGCCGATACCAGAGACTCCGACCGCATAGAATAGGGGACTGTTCATTTTCACGGGATGAAAAGTATCCTATGTTATATTTTAGGACATACCAAATTAAAGTGGGAAGGTAATTGGTATCAAGCACACACTTTCGCATTTAACTTTTTTTTTATGAAATTAGCGACCCGCCCCGGCTTCGCACGGTTATTATACATATAAACCTTCCTCTTCAATCACTCTATCTATTAAAAAAAACCGCATCAAAATCCGTTGCGTAGTTTTAAAGATTTAAGCATACATAGGGATAAAGGGATATAGGGACAGAGAAAGCGACTTTGTTTTATACTATGTAGTGATGATGTAGTGACGGGCTTACGTTTTACAACAACTCACCTGATGGTAAGCGTAGCTGCGGTCTAAGGTAGAGCACGTTTGCCCATGAGGTGCCTATTCGCTCAATATAGGCCGCCAAGCAGTAGTGCGCAAGCATTACTGTGTTCCGGTTTGAAGGGCATTGTAGCCAGCGAAATGACTGGGCATTATGAGACTCAACAGCTAATTGTCTCAGGGTGACGAGTGCAGTGTAGCGCCGCGCAGGATTTTTCAAAACAAAGTTCTGGATGGTGCTGTTATTGTTACGGGCTGGCGTATTGCTTACCATCAGGCAAACGACCAGCTGGTTTCGTAATTCAGTGACATAAAAAACAAATATTAGGGGTAGGATAACATTCCAATACCAGTCGGTTATGTCAGGTATCATTTGTGTCAAAATATGTCTTCAACATGATCCGCCGCATAAACATTACTCGTACCAAGACCAGTACGCAATCCAGTGACCCTCAACCTCACAGCCCAACCTAACCGGAGTTATTGGGCACACTTATTGTTGTTTTACTTCTTAAATTGTTATAATGTGGACATTACGGGCACGCGGCGCGTATCATTTGCATAAGCGGGACGCGGCTGCGTCGGCGATAAAACCCGACGTCGAACTTATGGCGGCAATTAATGAACCAAATGATACAACAGCGCACGGAATTGCGCGTTTTTTACCCTTCCGACGCTATCTGCGAGTCCGGTACATTATTTTTCGATTAAGGACTCCGTAAACACTAGTTCGCTTTGTGCGAGTCGTTTCCATTTCCCGTGAGAGCTTCGTCGCTGGATCTTGGATGCAAATAACCTGTTCCTAGAGTGTTTATCTTGCTAACAGTTAATGATTTATTTATATCGTATCGATCAGAATAAATTCCGAAGTAATTACGACAGGCATCGCCAGCAATTTGCTGTTTTTATAAGCATGCGACTGGAACCAATACATTTTGGGTGTTCCAGATTCGGCTAGTGGCTTAATGACGTAGCATCGTCTTACACATTTAAATATTTTTTTTCTATTTAATAAGCTTCATATGAATAGGCTCGATATCCTACTTAATATTATAAACGCGAAAGTTTTTAAGAATGTATGGATGTATGTTTGTTACTCTATCACGCAAAAACTACTAAATGGATTTTAATGAAATTTGGTATAAAGGTACTTTAGGACTTGGAATAGCACATAGGCTATATATATCTTTTTCACCTAAGCCTTGTAAACCCATATTTCACAAGGCCTTCTAAGAAATAAAGATAAAATCTAGATAGTAGAAACGTTTAGCGCTCCCATATAATAAGTTAAAACAGATTTCGCAAGACGGCTTTACGGCATTAGAAATATATTTCTTCGACGTGACTATCCGATATCTTGATGTCGAATCGAATGTGTAAAACTCCGCAGAGTTATTCGCAACACAGAACGAAGCCAAGCAGAAACGGTTGGCCAAGTTGTTTGGTACCTTATTACTGCTTGATAAACTGTGATGCGGTTTTACAATAATTATTAGTTAAGATTTCAATTGCGACTGAATTATTTGAGTTTATAAATGCAATTAAAAAAAACCTAATCTTATATAGATTAAAAAAAAGATTTAAATTGTGGAAGATATCAGTTAATAATTTAATCATATTCGCAATCATGCCAAACTGGGGCGGGTCGTTAGTTCATTAGTAATTGTCGCACAGCACTATGCCATACATTTGCAGTCTGGACTGCCTAAAGCTGATACCTAAGTGGCTACTAAAACTACTGCAAAACGAGAGCTATTACAATGCGAAACTGACCGTGCAAGTACGTGTGACCTACATAGGCGGTAATTTCTGTATGAACTGTCGGCGCGACAACTGGACGCCTTTCGCAATCAAGTAATAGGGGATCGGACAACTTTTCAAAAAGTGTTTTAAATTAACTATAATGAATATACATAGCTATGAAATAGTACTTTAATTAAATAGCGCTTTAAAGTACCTAAAACTATGTTTAAATATTATGTTTCAAATATTGCCGCGCAAAAGGTCACCTCAACACATGTGACGTCATATGAAGGTAGAAAACTACAAACTTTCGAAATAAAACTTGCGGAGATTTAAATACGTTTTGTAAAGTTTAGGGACTATATATTCTAGTAATGGAACGAAAAAATTTGCAAAATGACATTTTATGAAAAGCAAAAACGTAAAATAAACACAAGCATGACTCACGGCATTTGCCTTCAAATGACGTCATGCGCTGTGACTGTTGTTTCGTTTGAGATGAAGAACTGATTAAAATGCCAGAATTATTAGATGTTATTTATTGATTTAAAAATATAAATCATTATTATTTACAAAAATATTGATTGGATGATCTTTCTGGCTCGACGAACATTCTTTCTAACTACATTTTAGACGTTTTCTCGATTACTGTCCGATCCCCTATTGTTCTATTTCTGATTCGTCGTTGGAAAAAGTAGTACAAGAACCTAAATTAATGCAGCCAAAATTGTATAGCGCTATGAATTAACCCAACAAACCCCACATTATGTGCTTACATATAGAACCTTACATAGATATACAACGCAACTGAAACTGTAACCTATATCGAGTGAATTCTTCCGTTCGCTTCTTCTCTCTCTCTGTCGATTGATGCGACATCTCAATGCACTCCTATAAGCCAACTCCGATTCTGATTTATTTGCTGACAATTGGAAATCAATTTTATCAATATATTAATGAGGAGCTCATTTTCAAAACTTGACTATTCCATTTTCGATAAAACTGTTTTTTTTGTTTGGTAGCATTCAAATTTAAACTCCGCGAAAATTAAATTGGGCCAAAACTTGATAATTACACCAGAAAAAAAGATTAAAAGGCATGATTTTGTCAAAAATAGATTATTCCTATACAAAGCTGCTTTATTAGACCTAAAAAACTATTTTCTTAGATTGTGAAAACACAAAAAGTGGGATAAAGTCAAGTTTTAAAAAAACCTCATCATTCATTTTATTGTAAGAATGTTTAATTTGTGACTTTTGACATATAAATGGAATTTCCTTACTTTTCTATTATTCTTATTATTTTTTACTTTAAATTTGCACTGACTATATTGTGTTTGACATTGAATTGAACATTATCTAATCAATTTTGTAAATTTAGTATTCCATTATATGACAATTGATAAATAACTGACATTAATATTTAACAACAATTATGTAATCAATGTAGTTATTTTATTTTATTATGAATTTTGATGTTGCTATTAATAAAATCTTAACTCATCATATTACAATAAATAATTTTAATTTGAATAATTTGAATTTTCTCTGTGTTCTTATATGTGTGGTTAGCCCCGCTGGTGTCGGAGCTATGAGCAGCCCAAAGGCCTCCGACGTGGCACACAAAGGGTCACCCATCCAAGTAGTGGCCGTGGCGAACGTCGCTTAACCTAGTACATCTGTTTCGAAAGACTAGGCGAGCTACGTTCCGAGCGCTACAGCTACGCTACGAGCGCTACCTGTTCGCTTATCGTTAAGGTTGTTGAGTAACCAGGGAAAAGCGCTGACGGTTTTGATTTGCATTTTAATGCACGCGTGGATAACACGAGCAAGCCTGTCATATTGTCAACATGTAAAATAGACGTCTGACGGCAAAACAATCGATAGGTTTGACGTATCGGGGGCGCGACCGACAATTTATGGAAAAAATTAAAAAGCTTTTTTGCATTTTTTTTCACTTGAAATTTAATTAAGCACTTCAAATGTTATTTAAATATTGGAACGTTTTCTGTATCGAATTATTATAATAAATGTAAAGTTATCAGCATTCAGAATTCTCAAAGCGTTTCATGTGTGACGCCGCTTTTACGCGTGCCATACATTGCTGTTTGAATATCGAGTATAACATTTTTTTATATAACTGATTGACGAGACGATCTGGTCGTTTGCCTGATGGTAAGCAATACGCCAGTATATAAAATAACAGAACCACCCAGAACTTTGGTTTGCAAAATACTGCGCGGCGCTGCACTGTGCTCGTCACAATTAGCTGTTGAGTCTCACAGTGCCCAGTAATTTCGCTGACTACCCCCTTGCCCTTTAATATCCTATAATACAATACCCTACAATACATAGCGTGTCGAGCTCATTGTAGGATAAGTAATACCAATTATTTCACCCTGATTGTGCATTAGTACTTTCTGTAGTCGCAGAACGAAAGTGCTCTTACTCTCTGCCCATATATTATGACATCGAAGTCGAACTGGTACCGAAAAGAAATATATGAGGGCTCGTTTCCACTACCTTTATTTGAGTTTTTATGTCAACACGTGAATGAGATAGAAAGAGATGGGAGATGATAAAATTCACCTATAGACGACTTATCGGCCTCGGCTGCAAATTCAATTCAGTTGGAAGATCAGACTTAGTTTATTTTTGCTATTTTTTTCTCGGCACCACTTTACGTAAAACAAGTTTAGGGAAGTATTCTGGAGGTTGTTGTACTTATAGCGTATTGTAGAACTTCTTGGAATAAACACAAGAGTTATGAAGAGTTGTCTTTTGTTCCTGTTTATATTGCAGATTGGTAGCTTTGTATTCCTTTGTAAAAACTGCTTTCATTTCCAAATCAATTTAAATGATTTTTCATATTTTAATCTACAAAAGTTATGAATAAAATACTGGTGTTTCTGGCACAAACTTTTTTTTAAACAGAACTAACATTTCGGCGAGTGTGCGTCGGAATTGCACCAACTAATTCCCCCCGTACTACTAGACGTACGGCAACGCGCAACAGTGATATGGTGGACACACCTCCTGCGCGCATTAAGCACTTCGCTTCCACTTTCATTATGCGAATTTCATTATGAAGCGAAAAAAGAAACTTAGAAGCACTTGTTTTTGTCCGTGTTTATAATTTTTTGTGGATTCCAACGTGATAAACTTGCTTCGTAAACTTGTTCACATTTAGATCTAAGTGCGGCGCGGCGCTGAGCTGATCTCGTCTTACTACATCAATTCCAACATCCTATACCTACCTAAATTTCAAATGCCCATAATTTCACTGGCTATACTACTGTTTTTAATTTAGAAATAGTAGAACGAGATTTTCTTCTTAGTTTTTATACGATAACATTGCTCTAGACAAAGAATCACCTTGAACTTCAAATAAAACTGGTCTTAGCCGTATATAGAAGTGCGGATTATCGTAACTCCACCACGATCAGTTGCGTACAGAATTTCCAATTTCGGTCGTGTTTTTATAGCTACGACGTGATAGGCTAGGCTATTATAGATGAGGATACAGTAAAACAGTGGTTAAGATCCATAGAATCAGTCGGAGTCCGCTCACATACACATGCACGCTGGTAGACGCCATCTGCTTTGTGTTTACGACAAAGGCAGTCGCAGCAAGTTTCCATTTTTTGTATTGGAAAATCTCTCTTTAGATTCTACTAGTGTACCTCTTTTTATATTACTTCTTATATTACTAGATAGATTTATCGAATAGACATATGAGACTTGAAAGGACGTATCAGACTGGGCAGTATTGAACTCAGCACAACGTTTTTGGTTATGCAACTTTTCTGGACGGGCGTGGCGCTTATCAACAGACGCAAATTCTAGCTCTATTTGGTATCTCATGAGATACTGTACTCAGGTTGGAGACACAAACAGTGCGAACTATAAACAAAAAAGTGCAAGGTTTAGGTTTAGGTACTGTTTTATGCGTCAATAAGGTACCTAACCACGTCTGAGGCAGCGGTGGAAACACATGTCGGGTCTCATTTTTGACGTCACGCTAAGCAATGTACGACGAAGGTTATTACAGTTTTTCGATCTTCGCTCTTGTCACATATCGATATGTTTCGATAAGAGCTTGAGGACATCACAACAGTCAAGTGTCAAAGAAAAGAATGATCTGAAAAGAAATTGCAGGTTTTTTGTAACTTCTGCTTCATTGAGCAATTAATCGGGTATTTGAGTTATTTCTAAATAATGCCCTTTTAGTATTAGGTAAATTTTGATTGTGTTTTGCTAAATGTTTACAATAAAATAAAATTATGATCAATATTTCTTCAAATACTCAGAAAAATAACCAAAATTCAGTTCTCCATAAAGTATTACTTGTTGCTTCTACAAAAATGACAAAAATCCTACCCGTACAAGGCACGTCTAATCTTCCAAGAATTCTAAAAATCCCAACATATTCTCCGATATTCAAAGCGGGCCGATACAAGGTAAAAGAATCCCGGTATCGTGACGTAGATGTATTAGCATTTAGATTATGTCCCCGGGACACGTGACCCTCGGATTTGTCTACCGGTTTTCATTATTCGAGCGTATTTTTTCTGTGCATTGAAGAATGGCTCTATGAGAAATCGTAGGATTTAAACAAAGCCTATTTTTTAATCAAGCCTTACCAATTCGGATTGGGTTGCGTGATTCATGATTGCACTAGAAATTGAACGTGAAATAGAGACAAAGCACAATAGTTTTGAAATTAAATAAATTCTGTGCTGTCAAAGGTTACTGTGTCGGGACGGTATTCCGAAAATGCAGGTTCGAATTCTGCCCTAGCTATGTCGCTTTTATTTCTGCATATTTAAATTCTTCAGATAAAAAGGTTATTACTGTCACAAGTCTCCAAAACACGTGACGTTCGGTTTTGCCCATTATTTGAGCGATTCTTCACTCAAAACCTGTGAAGTAGGAATATTTGTTGTATGAAAGCTATCGTTTGTAGTCACATAACATATAAAAGATGAATTTCCGGAACGTCGACAAAAGAAAATATGACGTATGTTAAGTATGTTGTTGCCTACTTTGGCCTGGACATTTATATTTCTTGGAGCATACATTACATAATGCCAGTTGCTTACTCGCGTGACAAGGCAATTCTACTTAAAACGCGTGATAATACTTATCAGAATTCTTGGGTAATGTAATAAAAATAAAACTAAACTACAAAAATTTTATTACTTAGGCTTCAACAATATAACGTTTTACATTTGGTGTAAAACGTTATATTACATTATAAAATGTAAATTTTAAGGTTCAATCAATACAAATAGTGGCAGCTAGAACTGTGTATTTGCAAAATAATTTATATTGTTTGGTAATCAATCAATTATACAAGAATAATTATTGAAATATTAATAAATTAATTTTTGGGTGTCTGAATCCTTCTATCCTAATTATATATAATTTATATATATCTATCTAAATATAATCTTCCTACTAGTAATATAAATGCGAAAATTTGTGAGATAGATGGATGTTTGTTACTTTGTTACGCAAAACTACTGCAGGGATTTTGACGAAATTTGGTAAGTATGTAGGTACATAGTATATTTTTTATCCCAAAAAACCGCTGCGCGCACCTAGTTATCTTATAAGCAAAGGTAGGACAGATCAATGTTGGTCGAGTGCTGAAAAAAAACAATACCTACACAGAAATGTTGAATATATTATATTATAACGTTAAAGTTTATTTTTGAAAATTTTATTTATCACATCCTGAGATCAAAATATTTTTGAAAGCATGTTCACTGCTGGTGAAAATTAATATTCCTCATTCATTTTCCAGTGAACGTAACACCTAGAAATGTCCAAATTCATTTCACTTGACTTTCTACAATTGCTATAGTAAACGGGACTCCGGTCTTGAAGTGACGGAAATCTATTAGCATTTAGATTATGTCTCCGGGCCACGTGACGTTGGATCCGGTATGAACCGGATTGTACCGGGTTTTATTAGGTGCAATTTGAACATGTTTCTGTTGCTGTTCTGTTGCTGTGGTCAGTCGGAATTAAGCTATTTGGGATGCAATGGTGCTGAGATTGTTAGAAAGTGAGAATATGCATATTTGTGTTTTAAGTGTTAATCTTGAGCACAAAATACGCCCAACGATCGCATACATAGATCCTGGCTCCTATTTTAAATTGAAGGAGGAATGTGAATGTGAAGGAGGCAATTAATTTTTGTTTTAAGTTTCTTTGTTTTGGCTTTTTGAAAGCGTCTGCATATATGCCTACAATCTAAGGGTATAACAGAAAGGTTATAACTGGCGTTATTTTCCTACTCATCGTTCATAACATGTTTTAAGATCTTGAATGTTTTTTAAAATCCACAAAGATCAACAAACATAAGGTTCTTGAAATGGAACCTATGTATGTTATATTTCAATTTCAAATAAAAACTTAACGCTGACATTCTACCTGAAACCGATCCTAATATATATACGTACGGAATTAGATCTACGTATAGATATCACTAACAAACTTTCCAGGGCCCTTGTTAAAACACCCCTATTCTAAACCCCGCCTACAATACAAAATCATAAATCGTATAAATTTATCATCAGACATTGAATTCTAATACCGCTAAATAAATCGCTACACGCCCGAGCACATTCACCTTATGAATATGAATGAAAGATAACTACGGGCAAGATAACAATTATTGTTTTGAATACGATTCCCTTATCGATTTTGGTGAGACTTGGCGAAATGGGCGGAGAATTTATTAATGTACATTGGTACAGTACAGTACATGGGAGCTAGTGACTATTTCTCCTTAAGCATTGGCGTACCCAGTATTAAGGATTGGGGCAGAAGTAAATGAACTAAGTAGTAGGTAATCAAACATGCTTTTTACTGACTGATACGTTTTATATACTGCACTACACCTTATTTCAATAATAACCTGCAAGGGTTCCGGCTAAATCAAATCAATTTTTTCTATTTTTTGTTTAATTTTATAGATACTACTGATTTTTAGTGTCCACGGAACGAAGAAGGTGACTCGTTTAGACTAGAGATAGTTTATATTATCATCAGCCTGTATTCTTTCTCCGCTGGACATAGGCCTCCTGATGAACAAATAGTTTGTTCATATTTCTATGTTCCCATCTGTATGCATTTTTCGGTAGTTCCTATGAAATTCTTCTAATAATAGTGCAAATCTGCCAGAAAGTCTTGTCGTTGGTAAACAGAACATTTGTTTTGTTCACCTCGTTTTAATATCATAAACTATACCTAACGGTTGTTGCATTCTCCATCGTCGGCTCTATCATAACTTGACTTCTAGGAACTGTAATACTCATAAGCTATCTAGAGTAGCTAGACTTATCATGTTGGATCATTTTGTCACTGATACTTTATTCAACCTCCGACATTGTCCTATTATCTTCATTTGTTTTCTGATTTAGTTCTGAACTAGACAGAATAAGAAAGGTAGGTACCCTACACCCTTGAACCTAATAATATAATTATATTTTAGAAAAAAACAAAAACCGACTTCAATGTATCTTCGAAGTCCAAGGTCACATATCGATGAAATTTATATGGGACCACTTCGTAGATATACTGAACCCGACGCAAAAAGATTTTTTCAAATCAGTTCATAAATGACGGAGTTCTGAGGTAACAAACATAAAAAAAAATAAAAAATACAATCGAACAGAGAACCTCCTCCTTTTTTGAAGTCTGTTAAAAACCACCCTACGCCTTTATTAGTGGGTACTTTTGTTTATTCCGTCTTATCTACTTTTGCGTGATCCAATTTCTAGGCCTACCTACGCAAATGACTCACGTAATTGCCGCACACATTATTCATGACAATGTGTTTCATTATAAGCTTTTATGTCGTAGGTAAGGTTTCATGAGTTATCCCCGTGATGACTTTAACAAATTAATGTTTTTGGCGTCATCTTCAGTCACAATTATCTATACTATTATGAAAATGGAACTGAGCCAATCTGTACATTGAAGATATTTTTTGAAAAACCAACTTAAATCGACTACTTAGAGGGTACTGAAAACAAATCCCCGGTTTTGGAATTTTTGACTGTTTTTTCGTTTGTTATCTATACACTCGAAAACTGCTGAACGGATTTTGATGTGGTAGCACAATCCCTAACTAACCTCTTCGTAGTGCACACTCTTATAATATATACTTTTTTTATGTAACTGAATGACGAGACGAGTTGGTCATTTACCTGATGGTAAGCAATACGCCAACCCATAACAATAACAGCACCACCCAGAACTTTGTTTTGCAAAATCCTGCGTGGCGCTGCACTGCGCTCGTCTTCCTTAGACAATTAGCCGTTGAGTCTCATAATGCCCAGTAATTTCGCTGCCTACAATGCCCTTCAAACCGGAACACAGTAATGCTTGCGCACTACTGCTTGGCGGCTGAATGACTGGCAAAGCGGTGGTACCCACCCAGACGGCCTCTCGCATGCGAGAAACCTACCACCAGTATATACTGGGGAGGTCTTACTAAAATGGTCTTGGAAAAAAGACGACTATAAGCATTGGGTATGTTATCTACGGGGGCGAAGTCGCGGGAAAAGATTAGTTAAATTAGAAATGCGAAAGGTGGAAGGAATGACACCGAGGGGTCGTAGCCTAATTGTGCTAGACCATCCACCATCACCATCACGAGTGGCAGGGGATTATCAAAGACAAGTGTGTTCGGAAGCATCACGTCGCTCAGCAGTGACCAAACGACTTGATGAGGGCAAAGTTTGTATTGTGAGTGTGTATGTATGTTAGGGTGTTTTTAGCCTCTTCACGCCGCAACGGCTGAACGTATTTGGATAAAATTTGTAATTGAAACAACAGTTGCCGAGGGAGCAACTATTAACCGAATTATACGCGGGTGAAACCGCGCGGCGTAGGTATTACTTTACATAGAAATTTTAGAAAGACGTCATTTAACAAATTTCTTTTTTAATAACTTTGCCGTTTCGTGTTTCATTGACTTTTTTCCCTGTACCTATAAAGTTGGTGGTCAGGCAGTTAAAAGAGCATACCCGCGCCGAGCCTACGCGGTACTTAATGACCTATTTTCCGCATTAGCCAAGCCTACAAAAAGAAAACAAAAGACGAAAGAAGCAAGAATCTAAATTCCGTATAAGTAAACTTATCCAGACGCGTCGCTAAAGAGTACCTACATAAAGTTAAGAAACGCCTGTATTGGAAAGAAATCTAGAATTTTTCTTCCGCAGCTGACGCTACCCTTTCCTCCCCCACATTCGTAGATCATAGCTTCTGTAACAGAACAGTGTAACAGAACTTACATTCTGCAAGCACCTACTTCGGCAACTCGAAAGTTTCAATGTGATCATTAATAATATTTTGAGTTCGTTGACAGCCGAAACGTGCAGAATTGAATTTCCATTGAAATCGAAGAAAATTGAATATTTTCCTCCATATTGATTCTGCGAAGTGACTTCGCGTTCCAATGGCTGAAGTTGGTTCGTATGTTTGGGATTTGCTCCCGTCTATACTTACTGATATTAAAAGGGGATTTTCGTATTACACCGTGATTGGAACGGATCCGCTTTACTTTACTAAATTGACGATGGCTAAAACTGTCATGAACGTTCTAAATATTCAGAAAGAAGATTAAATTGCTCAGGCAGGATTTGAACCTGCGTTCTGAAATATCGTACCAACGCTTTACCATCTTCCAACGGGCTTTGCTCTTGCTTCTTTGTTATAACATTTCTCATCTCTACTTGAAATAAAAAGGGATAAAACGTTTTCTTCAAATACATTTTCTATAAATCTACATGTATGTATTTGTTGAATTTATAAACCGTAGACATTATATATGATATTTTCTAATTTATAAACAAACTGGACAGGCTATAAATTATTAATTAAGCTTAGTAATAATGGTCTTCATAAATTAGCAAACGTGTAATTTCGATGAACATTTCAACCCGCACAAATTAATTACCAAAATCCTCGTGGGCACTAAAAAAACCCTTTTTGTAGCTGCACAAAATAAAATCAAAACATTACCCGATTCAATATAAACAGTAAAGCTGTGTACACACCAATAACCGATAAAAAACAAAGGAGCCCGGACACCACAAAGGTTTCACAAAATTCGATCTTCCGGCCGCTGTCGGCTGTCGGCGCACGGTTAGATATTAATCCCGGCCCAATAATCGCTTCTGATAAGAGATTTTCTTTCGATCCTTCGTAATGGGAAGTTTCTGCATGGTCGAGCACGGCCATTGAAGTTTAATAACGTTTCGTCGCGATTGCGGCCATTGTGGTCGCGACGTGATCACACTGCAGCGCGGGCTTTGTTTACAATTTTGATTTTGTTCTATTTTGTATTTAAAACCTGGATACTATTATAATATAGTGTAGGACGCTCTCCGGCCAGAAGTAGCTAGCAGCAATTACAAGAGAAAAGCCAAAGATCGGGCGAAGATTGGAGAGGCCTATGTCTAGCAGTGGACTTGAACTGACTGTTGATAATGATGATGATGATGAAAAAAATAATAATGGGAATCTATGATGAAAAAGACTTAATAAAATGCCTTCACTATAAAAGGTTTTCTTCTTCCAAAAATATGACTTCAACACTTTCGTCACTTTCAGACTATTTTATTTATGTTAAAAGCATGCTTCAGTTCTCGTACACATCACTTATTCTGTGGTTTTCCGTACATTTCGAGGTGTCGTTAAAGTTTTTGTCCATGGACTATATAAAATAGTAGAGCATTAAATGGTACTTGGTATGCCACAAAGCTTTCGAGGCTTGTGACGACAAAAGTTCCTTTTCCCGATGCCATAAAATTTTGAACCCTCAACCCGTCGTTTTCACCACTAGTAATGGTCCCAAACGTCTTTAGTCAAGCTCTAAAACGATCGTCTAAGTCTATTGTCTACGTTTACTCAAAGAATTTCACTTCCGTGCCATTAATTTTCCATTTTACCCCTAAATCGACTATTGAAAGGCTGCGCCGAATTTTGAGACGAAATTTTCCCGATAAGTTACTATTATGTCTCGGTTCCGAATCGATTATCCAAACATACTTCACTTTAAGTGCCTCAGGGATGTATGGAACATTCTTTTCGGTACGTTTATTTTGTTAATGACATTGTTAGAGCGAGCACCTTTATAAAGTCCGTACCTATATAAAAGACTCGGTATTGAAAAACGTAATCCGTTAAAAGTTGTTGGATTCAATGGCTCATTGGCACAAAAACTCATTTGATTTTAAATAATGAAATATATTTTTTGCCTTAAATAATTTGAGTCCGTTTCGCACATGTTAAACAAGTCAGAAAATAATACATAATGTAAAAAGAACTGCGATTAACTAAGTTAAAAGTTGCTAAACTAGGACTAACTAACTTGCTCTTGTATTTCATTTTAAAATAATAAACGAAATTTCACAGCTCATACTTAAAAAAGCTCATTAACAAAACGGCAGCTTTTAGCAGAAAATTGTAACTCAACACTCCATAATATGGTCATCACCAAAGATTATCTCTACAGAGATGATATCTTGTTCCTAACTAACGCTTTAAAAATTGGCGCGCGGCGATGCGACGGCTGCCCCGCCGCCGTGAGTGCAAACAAGCCCGGAGATAAGCCGCATTCACAGGCGAAATTGTAAAAGCTAGTACAAAGAACCTTATTACCCTGCCACTAACTAATGGACGAAGATAGGGTTACAAAATGACCCGACTCAGAACGACCCTTTGTGATGCTAATCGTAATTTTACCTGCACACAAAGCTTTATTTACTCTTTGACCGCTTTGATAGATGTTCTAATTTTTTATTCGCCGTTTTGAAAGGAGACGCTGACTTTGTAGCGCTTACTTTCTATACAATATGTGTATTATTATGGTTCAGTGGATAATTTTGGGTCTCTATGCTTAAAGGCATTCTATAATTCTGTAATTTATTTACTCACTATGATATAATGTTACATTTTACATTCGCTCGTGCAGACATAGCTTTTACTGACTTTGTATTGACAAATACTTCA
Organism: Petrophora chlorosata; assembly: GCA_951640565.1. NCBI lineage: Eukaryota > Metazoa > Arthropoda > Insecta > Lepidoptera > Geometridae > Petrophora > Petrophora chlorosata. The sequence goes on along the minus strand of OX621201.1, from coordinate 13,163,377 downwards.
ACGAGCTTTTACAGTTTTTAACCGACTTTAAAAAAGCAGGAGGTTCTCAAGTCGATTATATTTTTTTTATAATTTGGATAATTCTTTGCGTTGGGTTCAGTATAGTTTAAAGACGGTCCCATATAAACTTCATTCTTCTTTATCAATATTCAACATTAGACTTCGAAGATACTTACATCAGAAATGAAGACGTTTTTTTTGATATAAAATGAATTATAAGGCGTTGTCCATATTAGATTCCTTGAAGTATACAATTTATTACTATTTTCATTGAATACATTAAAATGTAATCTACCGAGCAACAAAAGGCATCACTACTCGAGCTGTCAAAAGATTTTTTTTTATAAGTTTGCCTGTTTGAGCAGGCTAAAGTCTCTAGGACCATACCGCCTTGTCTTATGTTATGCCTTGTATTATAGTTTTTATTTCATAGTTTGAAAACATTACAGTGCTTTATTTCGTATTGTAGTCAAAATCAATGTCATTCGTAGTGCTACACTTGTGCACTTTTACGGATACATAATGGTTAATTCCACCGATATTACTCATGATCACTCGAAATAACACTCGTTTGGAAAATAAAACAAAATCGAACTGTACCTATCACTTTTCACTTTCCGTCAAAAAGTTCAAAAGATAAATAAATGGTTGGACGGAGTTATAATAAAGTCAAAGTCAAAGTCAAATATAATTTATTAAATAGGCACAAATGTGCACTTTTAAAGGTCATAAAAATATGATACAAATAAAAAATGTTAAAATTGTAACTTATGTTAACATGACTTTAAAAAAAGGGAAGTATGTTTACCCATTTCTTTCCTATACTCAAATTGAAGTCTAAATGTTGAAAAGAAATGCGAAAACTGACTCTACCAGTGCTTCGGAAATACGCCCGCTAGAGAAAATAGCACCAAGAAACTCTGCGGGGATGTCTTTTTTTCAGCACAATTACGTATAAATTAGAATTAACAGAATGTAAAACAAGAAATGCGAGTGAGATGTCCCATAGTCATAGTATCAGTAACAGAAAAGTGTAAATAAAATATAAGTAGGTATGACAGTAGCAGTAGGAGTGACTAGAACAGACCAGTCCCCGCAAGCAGCACCCGTTCACGAGTATGACTTGTGGACCAGCCATCACCCCCCCTCAACCATATTGGAGGGAAGGGAGTGACCCGACACACAGAGCCGCCGCAAGCAAAGACATTTGAGTGAGCATGACTGTAAAACCTAGTCTGTTCCAACTCAAATACACTTTTTATAGCTTTATTTGAATGACTAACTAAAGTAGACATCTCACATAGCATTGTACAATCCAAGAAGAAATGAAATATAAACATCATGCACACACATATGTGTTAATCTTCATCATCATGGGGCTTAGGGCATACAGGCCATGCATTTTTGTCATTAACATATTCATTTATTGAGTAGTATGCTTTTATAATAGAATGGACAAAGCTCACTTCATGAAGTCTTTTCGGCTTCGCACGGTTCGTGCACTCAGCCAGTGTCAAGGAGAGCGTACTTGCGCGCCAGTTCGTCACAGTTTTTCTTTTTGTATTTCAGGGCAGCACCAAACATTTTAAATCAAAAGGCGCACATTAAAGAGATCGAATTCGCGCCTCCAAAGGCCTGTACTCGTTATACCTGTTCTTTGAGTCTTCTTTCCTTTAGTCTGTTAAGTAGTGTGAGCCGTGGCCGGTGACGATGAAAGGAGATGTACACACGATACATGCATAGTTAAGGCGACGCCTTTGCTTGCCAAAGTTAATGGAAGTTGGAAAGGAGCATGAAAGCGGTCTTATCTAGCCGTTAAAGAGTTTGGCGAGGTAGTTTGTACACGACATGCATTATGACCTTTTGTTTTGAGATAAGTGTGTTAGTTTGTAGGCTTGTGGGGGTCGAATGTTTGTAGTTTTTTCTCTGGATCTATGTATATTGTACATAAAATGCAAAAAGTGATTTCTTGACATTGATTAAAAACCCTATTTGGCACCACATAATAGTCATTTAAGCTTAGTTATATCGTTATATTGTTTATATATTTATTTTTTCACTTTGTAATTCTGTTTTCTTTTCTTTGTTTTGTTAGTGTATGACTTTATGGTCGCCAAATAAGTGTTTTTTCTTTCTTTCTTCTATTGTTAATATATTTCATTGCGTACCATAAAGAATTTTTTTTTTTTACACTTAATAGGTCTATGTTTGGCCACTATCTCGCCTGATGTGAAGCGATGATGTGGCCTAAGATAGAGCAAATAGATCTAGAGAGAGACGGCAGTTGAGCGGCTGCTCAGACCCGTCTCCCCGATGGTTCACCGAACATCATCCCGAAACACGACTAGGTCGCTTGACGGCATGGCTTTGTTCGGTGGGTGGTATTACAACCACGGCCAGAGCCTACCACTCCAAAAAACATTAAGAAAGAGAACACAATAACCGATCTTATTGCTATTATTATTATTATTTCTATCCATTTAATTCCCACTGCAGTTTTGAACTTATTTTAAGTATTTATTTGTCTGTAATACGTAACCCTATATTTTAAGTATTTATTTGTCTGTAATACGTAACCTTATACCAGTAATACGTAATTACGTACTAAAGTCGTGATATCCGAATGCACTCGTTTGGCGTACGCGTGGGAGTACACATTGTACTCTACTTGGCTCGGTTCCTGTTTTTTATCTCGAGTATTTATGTTTTCTACTCGATTAATTAGCTCGTTGTCCCCTTTTTTAAATCTCGTTTATCGGAGGTTTTAAAAGTAAATGGAATCCCGAGCGCGCGTAAAACTGATAGCCATTGTAAAGTTTTTTTAGTTATGTATGTGTGGGTGTAGGCACTTGTATGTGTTAGTTGTAACACGTAATGATTAATTAGGACCAATTAAATTGTTTGTTGAAGTTGTTTAAAATTAAATGTTGTATTTAATTAGTCTTGTTACAGCATATTGTGTTTATTTTTGACAATATTATGTTTCTTATGTGCCAGTTGGCTACTTGGCAGAAGCGGAATGTTCCATACATCTTTGTCTTCTATGTAATTACTAACTGTATAGTATGCTTTTTTCATTAGAATATTTTTCACGCGCAATTTGAATCTACTTTCTGTAAGTTCCGTAATACATTCCGGAATTTCGCTAATGCATTCAATATCAAAACAAATACACAGTGCATACAACAATTAGCATTCAATTGTTAGATAATCTTTTTAAAAATCTATTTTTGAGTCGGCGCAGTCATTAACGAAGTTGCCAAACATTTTTCCATTTTAACATACAACACTTAAGTGTAGCCGACATCACTTTATAGGTACTTTCTAACATTATTCATGACAAGCAGTAGTTATTGCGCCCCATAAAAGCGCCCCACGAAACGAATCACAAAATTAACAATTCCATTAGAAACATGACAGTTTTAATTGCGTCATAAACCTGTTTTTTTTTCGATCACATTTAATTACACGTGACGTGCTTCAGTCGCGCGGTTAGAAGTGAAAAGCAAGTCAAGTGTGACGAGAAGTAAAGGTGGGGGGTTCCGTAGACTTTTCTTTCAAGACTTTAATAATTAATGTAATAATCAAATAATTAGGATTTAATAATAATACATTCGTTTATTTCAGGCAATAATACAGTTTTCAAATTAAAAGTACTAGAGGCCCATAAAATAACCGGCCAAGTGCAAGACAGACACGTGCACAAAGAATTCCGTACCATTATCTATAAAAACGGAAAAAAAACATATCTGTTGTATGGGAGCCCCCTTTAATATTTATTTATTATGTTTTTCGTATTTGTTGTTATAGCGGCAACAGAAATACATCATGTGTGAAAATTTCAACTGTCTAACTATCACGGTTCATGAGATAGACGGACAGACAGCGGAGTCTTAGTAATAATTTTCTTTTGTGCACATAGAAAGCTCGACAAACATTTGCAACACATCCACAAAATTGCCGAGCCTCTACAACATGCTCGTCATGGCCAGAAAAGGATGTGAACGCGCTATAAATAAATAAAAACTTGTTGGTAACCTCAGTAGTCATACAAACTTTTTAGGTATGCATATTTAGCCGCAACCGAGGTTTAAACTCGGGACCTTCTCATTCAGTACAGGAAACGCTCTAAACCAACAGAGCTACCACTGCTGGTTAAAATTATAACCAAGCATGCGTATAAGCTTAGCAAAAAAAATTGAGAAGTTATTTCGAATTTAGTATTTTTCGACTTTTTTATCATTCGACGCACCTGGGTTCGAATCCCGACTCGGCCCTGCACCAATGACTTATAGTTAAGTGCAGATTTTGCACGCTCGCTCTAAAACGTTGAAGGAAAACATCGTGATGAAACCCGCTTACGCGCTTTGGAGTGGTAGGCTCTGGCCGTGGTTGTAATACCACCCACCGAACAAAGCCATGCCGTCAAACGACCTAGTCGTGTTTCGGGATGATGTTCGGTGAACCATCGGGGAGACGGGTCTGAGCAGCCGCTCAACTGCCGTTTCTCTCTAAATCTATGTGCTCCATCTTAGGCCACATCATCGCTTCACATCAGGCGAGATAGTGGCCAAACATATATCTATTAAGTGTAAAAAAAAAAACATTAATCAATGCCTAGAACCAACAAATAGTGATTCTCAAACAATAAATACCTACCACAAAAGCACTCCGTAATAGTTTGGCTAAAATTGTTGTTATATTCACACAGAAATTGTGAAATATTTTCACTAACGAATATAAAGTATCAATCTAAAATTGACGTTCAACTTTTGTTCTGCGTTTGACTGCAATATCAGATTGTAATTTGAAATATAGCTCTTGTTCGTGATTGGTCGGAAATGTTTGATACTGGAAATATTGAAGGGGCATATTTTGAAATATTAGTATTATTATATCAACCTATTGTGTCCCACTGCTGGGCAAAGGTCTCCCGCATTTCTCTTCAAATATCTCTGTCCACAGCCACTTCCATCCATCCGGGTCGGTAGGTTTCGAGATCGTCACGCCACCTTTTCCGAGGCCGGCCACGTCGTCTCCGCCCGTCTTAAGGCTCCCATTGAGTGACGATTCTTGCCCACCTCTCCGGATGCATGCGAACCACTTGCCCGCCCTTATTGAAATATTATTATTTATTATTAATTTTTAAAGTCTAAAGTGTCCCACTGCTGAGCAAAGGCCTCCCTTTCATTCTTCCACGTTTCACGACTCTACTCCATTGTCGTCCAGTCCTTTATGTAGGAGTCCAGATCATCCTACTACCTCCGTTGAGGTCTGCCGCGGGCCGTCGGCCGTTGTTAGGGGATTTTGATATATCACTTATCTTATTTTTTTTTTAATATCACAGAACGAACTAAATTCCGAACAATCTAAATTCGTTGGATTATTCCGACATTCGGTTTTCTAACACCCTGTCAATAAATAATCATTACTTACTCCTGAGCGACTCAAGCTATGCCGGTCCGCTCGTTCGTTCACAAGTCTCACGCACACATTTACATCATGTTATGCCGATCGGCCGTCACTTCGGCTTGACATCGGCCTTCCCACACAAACATCAGCCATTGCTATGCTTCAGTTGTTGCGTAGCGAGATTCCGTCTGCCGTTTTTAATTTGTTCAAGTATTTTAAGTATTATAGTTATAAATATTATAATTATAATGTGTCAAATCTCTTGTAATGGCGACTTGGCGACAGATCTTGTTAGTGCCACAAATAATGGCCCTAATTTATCTAATCTGATGCAAAATGAAAAATAAAACAAAACCAAAAATCATAGTTACAGCGACCCCCGACACTCCATACAAATTCGCCGAGCTAACTATCTACTACTACTGGCGCACCGGCCTGTCCGCAAACGCTTTGTGTGTGTGCGTAATTATTGTAGGGATGAGCTAATACGAATCGAGCGCGACAAGGACAACGCCATACGTAAGCAACGTAAATGTTTCTCTTTCACACCTACTGTTGCTTGGCTGGGAGACGCAAAAATCCCAAAAAATCTCCGATTCTTTTTTTTGTAAGTGGTTTCTTTGCATCCATACACAGAACAATAACGAACCATTTTGTTTTAGGTATATTAACATTGTATCAAAGTCAATATATTGAATTTTAATGAAAAAAAGAGAGGCAGACCTCCTTCAGTCAGGTCAGGTCCTGGTCAGCTCCACCACAGACACAAACAAGAACAAAATTTCCAAAAAAAGATACCTACCCTGAAGTTCCCAAAATGCTGCCACACCCTGTACACTAGGGGGCTAATTTTATAGTTAAAATCCTACTTCCTACTAATATTATAAATGCGAATGTTTATGAGGATAGATGGATGGATGGATGTTTGTTACTCAATCATGCAAAAACTACTTAAAAGATTTTGATGAAATTTTGTATGTAGGTACTTTAGGTCCTGGAAAAGGACATAATATATGCTACTTTTATACCTGGCAACCGCGGGTGAAACCACTGGGCGCAGCTAGTACTTGTTCTATACCACTACCTCCTTTTTTCCCAAATAAAAATCTACAAATCGCTCGTCGATACGAATAGAACGGGCCAGTAATGTCCCGGGGTGTTTCAATCACCCGGGATTTTTATTAAGTCGCAGATATCGTTTGACCGTTATTACCACTTGGGGTCGACCGGTCATTTATGCGCCGGTCAATTTTCGGGCCGAATCGAACTTTGGCCGTACCGTACCGTACCGTACCATACTTTGGGTACCCTTTCCGGTACAGATTAGGGGAACTTTGCAGCCCTAAGTTCTTTTTTATGTACCGCTATTGTTCGGCCTTTCACGGGAGTTATGGGATAGGGACGTTTTTTATCATATGTTAAAGTCAAAGTCAAAGTCAAATATCATTTATTAAATAGGCACAAAAGTGCACTTTTAAAGGTCATAAACACATGATACAAATAAAAAATGTTAAAAATTGTAACTTATGTTAACATATATGTTGAGTTAGTACTGTTTGAATATTCTATAACTCTTTTAATATATAGATTATTTTCTGTTATTTATATTATTCTGTGTTAGGAGGCCTTAATGCTATGGGTAGCACTTTATATCAGTTAATAGACAAGAATGCAGCGGTGCAGCTAGATAGATATAGATTTTAATTATTTTTTTTATAATGTCGTGTCACAAAATGACACTTCATTAACATTACAATCTAGCCTAATAAGGCTTATAAGTAATTTGAATTTAACTTAAACTGCTAAGTAGAGTAAAACTAAGAATATGTCCATCAACACTTTTCTTATTGTCTCTATTAAGGCGAAGTCACTATGTTCTTGTGTTCTTTACGGGTAGCACTAACTTTACTACGACACACTGTCACTGCACTAAATTAACTCAAAAGGTTTTGTCCTTTTTAGTCTTCTCACTAGGTCTGTGTTGTCGAGGAGCTGGATAGCCTCGACGTTCACGTGATGGTGAAGTCTACGTTCATGAGCTTCGGCGAACTTTTTAATTACACTATTAACGAGGTCCACTTTCAGGTCCCTATGGAGGTCATCGTTTCTTATGTACCACGGAGCATTTACGATACCCCTAAGCACTTTGTTTTGAAATCTTTGTATAGATTTTAATAAAACACTAAAGTTTTTTTAATCTTTTTTTTATACACTTTATAGATCTATGTTTGGCTACTATCTCGCCTGATGTGAAGCGATGATGTGGCCTAAGATGGAGCACATAGACCTAGAGAGATGCGGCAGTTGAGCGGCTGCTCAGACCCATCTCCCCGATGGTTCACCGAACATCATCCCGAAACACGACTAGGTTGCTTGACGGCATGGCTTTTTTGTTGTTTGTCGGCATGGTTTTTTGTTCCTATTCGTAATATTCTATAGACTCTTGCCGCTTTGTTCTTTAGAACCTTAATAGCACACCTATATATATCTACAAACATATCCGCTATTTCTGAATTGATTATGAACCTTAAAAAGAAAATCATCATATAATCTTAAATTAATTTTATCACTAAATGCATGCTGTGTTCACTACTAACAGACCGTACATCATGTATCTCAAAAGCTTGTTTTTAGTAAGTATGTCAATAGTGCTACTAGTACTACCAGGAATAACATACCATAAATAACAAATAATATTTAATTGGAATTTCAAGTCAAACCAATTTTTATACGTAGGCTTAACATTTAACCTATTAGGCGTTGGTCACTGTCCTTGGCTCTTCATTTAACCCGGCCCTAAGTTTTTATATTCATTTTGATATATTACTGAGGTTTATTGGTATCATAAAGAGCTATAGCTTATTTACAGTCATTCTGTAATATTCAAGCTATCTGAGGGACAGGCACGATAACTTAGTCGTAACTTAGTTATCGCTAGTTTGACCTCTGCAGAAAAGTTTAAAAATTAACCTCGGGGCAAGTTTTTTAAATTGGATGCATACTCTTCTGTTGGACTCTTATATATCTTGAGATCAGCCGTCTGTTTTAAATTAAATGCTGGATCCTATACCCTTATATATATGTACATATTATTTTCTTTTTAGTTACTTTAAGTTATAATTAAATTTAAATTAGTTTAGATTGTTTTGTTTAAAGATTTTTGCTCTTAAATTAACACATTAATAACGTTTCACATGTTTTGTCACTGTTTAACTAACGTTGAAATGTGTCAATCACTTTTGAATGTTTATAAATGATGTTTGTTTTAATTCAAATAAAATTACTTATCTATTTTGGCTTGTTTTAAGCACAAACTTACCAATGAATTTCTGAACGCTTAACATATTTAGGATGCTCCTAGATTTAACCCCTGTAACACTATTTAAGTCCTAAGCACTACATTCCAGGTAGCCTAGACACGGTTCTGGATAATAACTCTCTGTCTCGCGTGAACTCCGTGTAATTATTTATGTGTGTTGTTTACAGCGTTAATTTTACACTGTGCTAGAATTTAGGAGCGTGAAGCTTTTTCTTGGATAACAATAGTTAAAATAGCGGTTTATGCTCTGTTCAGTAAAAGGTTTAGGCTACCATCGGTTTTACCCGCGGTTTTTCAGGACAGCCTATGTCCTTTTCAAGAATCTAAAGAAACTACGTACCAAATTTTATTAAAATCCGTTCTGTAGTTTTTGCGTTATCGAGTTACAAACATCCATCTATCCATCCTCACACTCACTAGTAAAGTAATAATGACAAAAATTAAGAATCAAAATATGTTTATTAGGTTTAAGAGGCCAAAATAAAGTAATAATAGTAATAATAATAAAAAATAGTAGTAATAGGGTTGGATGCAGAAGGCAGTACTCCTTGACATGGCACGTATTGTCAGGAGGTTCCTCACTCTGCAGCCCTAACCACCAATAGTTTGAGCCCTGCCCCGCTGCCGGCGGCACTTTAGGTTTATTAGGTTTTTAATAATATCTTTGTATATAATTTTGTTAACTTAAGCTTCAGATTGTAAATAAATATGTGAATAATTATAAAGTAATAATAATCATGGCATGATGCACTTAGAGACAGTCCCCGATAAGTGTTGCCCATTACATATCTAAACTAAATGCTCTAAGAGGCCTCTATGTGTTGGACACATGTCCCCGCAAGCCTTACAAAGGACCGGGTGTATAACCCGTGAGAAAGAGCGTAATAATAATAATTATTAGGATTGGTAGGAAGTAGGATAGCCTTTATATGTATCTATTTATAATTTCGCTTATGATTTTTTTTATATATATATTATATATGAAATTGTTATTATGCATATATATATATAGGTATATCTTATATATTTTGTATATTATATTATTATGTACCTATGTTTATAATTGGTATATATTATTGTATATTTAATATAGATAATAGTATATGTTATTATAGTTTGTACTCTTTGTACATACATTTGTTTATTATGTCATTTATGTTGACACCCCCGTCTCTTACAGTTTCTTTAAGTCCTCTCCATCCAAAGGTTGTCTGGAAGAGATCGCTTTGAGCGATAAGACCGCTCATTGTAACACTATAGTTTTTAAGTTTGTTTTTGTTCATTTTGTTATTATGTTTTCTGGTGGTGAAACAATAAAGAGTTATATAATCTAATCTAATCTAATCTAGGATAGTAGGATTGATTGGGCGTAACATTGCATTGCACTGCTGCAGCACCAATTGTATTGGGAATATCGCAGTGCGATACGACACAACGTGTAACGTGTCAGCGTTAATAAATGATACGAACACGGCAAGTTAGTAGTCTCCAGGCACCTTTTGCATTTACGTTGTGGATGCTAGGCCTATTCACTCTTCCGTGCCAAAAAGGTCACAAAACAAAACCGCAGATTAAACTCGATCAAATAATAAAACAAGATTTTTGTTGAAAAATATATTTTTTTAGACAAGCTTTTAACAAATTCATAATCGGAACCGCGAGCAGATTTAAATGAGCCCAAACACTAGTAGTTTACGCTTATCCGTCCATTGCACACCTTCCGTCTCCATCATCAGATCAGCTGGCTGTCATCATAATATCCGGCTGAAACTTTTTATAGCTTACAACTCGATGACAATGCATTCTAAATCCATAAAAACGTGGTTTATAGATAAATTTTTAAGTCTATTACGAATTTGATTTTTGCGGATTTATCGGCTACGTCGGCAATGTGAGGAGCTCAGCCCGGTGTTTTGAACGGGATCTGTTAATTTACCTACACACTACACCTAAAATACCAAGATTTTTATCGCCACGAAAGATTGGTTCACACTCTTATATCCCGTACGTACATTCACTACGACTTCAGAATTTCTATAACTCGTTCCTTTCTTATTGTATTCAGCATAGTCAAATAGGACCTTTTCAAAATTGATACATGTATAGAAATAAAAACAAAATATTATAATGGAATCAGGGAAACACGTCGTACTCCGCATTCTTTTTTATCACACACGATCTTTTATACAGCTTCATTATTTTTACGAGGGGGGAAGGGGAGATTAGGGAAATACCGGCACGCGTGACTTCGCCAGGAGGGCATTAATTTTGTATTGGCATTTTCCTAGGCTCGGTAAGAGATTCGCTTTCAAATTAAATTCTTTGAATGAGGAAGTCCCGATTTAAAGATTGATGAGATATTTGATGACGTCGTTGTTTCGGGTGTTTATTTATAGACGGAGAGTCAACATTTTATATGTTTTTTTGTAACAAAACCATGCTTTTGCTCAACTTGTTGAGGGCACTTGGGGGCATCATGCGTTTTCTAATGCCCATGTTATATTGACATTCGACGGCTTTAGTCAAGTTGTGCATTACTATATTTAGAAGCATTTTTAGCAAATCTTTAACGCTTCTTTAACACTGATTTCAATATAGCTACACTTCAAACGGGGTTACTACTTACTCGCACGCTTCGTAAACAAAGAAACGGAAAAGTAAAAACATTCCCCTACTGTTATTGGGAGTTCGGCATAAATTCTCCATCACGATGAATCTATGCAAATGTGATATTTTTACCCCGACCGTTTCGTTGCGCCCGTTTTAGCCCGTTGTCCTTTTTTGTTAAAATATATGCATCTGTAAGTTGAAAGACAGTACTCGATATGAAAATAAAACGAGTTTATAGAAATATGTGAAATTTTCCTAAAAATAATGCTGAGTTGAATATAACGGAAATACTAACTTGCTATAAATAATTACGACCTACGTACATATTAGAATACTTGTCCGATATTTATTTTTTATTTCAAAATCTGTAACGTGACTAAAGTTCAGAATCGTTTACGCACGAGTTCAGTCCTACAAGGTTCAAAACTGTTGACGCAAGCCTGCAGTCTTATAAGTTTCATAATTGTTGAAGCAAGATAATAGACAAGGTTCAAAATTATTAACAAAAGACTACACTACAGTCATAGGTTGAAAATCGATAACATAAAAAACTTTACTTCTATACCAAAGGTTAAAAATCGTTAACGCACGACTTCAGTCCTAGAAGGTCTAAATCGTTGACGCACGAGTTCATGTCTACAAGGTTGAAATTCATTGACACAAGACTACAGTCAGACGTCATTTTTATTGCGTTTTGTTATTTTTACAAGCTTGTATTTAACTTGCAATGTTTATTTATTCGTTTGGGTCAAATCTTGCAAGTTGAAGCAGAACCACTTCCTCTTATCCTGCGGAGTTGAAATTTTGTATATTTGTCAAAGTCTGATGACAATGCAATATTATGGTGACAGCCAGTAGTTGATCTGATGATGGAGACGGGAGGTGGGCAATGGAACTTCTTGACGGATAATCGTAGACTATATCGTGTTTGGGCTCATTTTAATCTACTTGCGGTTCCGATTACAAATTTGTTAAAAGCTTGTCTTGTAAAGATATTTTTCAAAAATAATCTTGTTTATGCCGCACCGCGTAGCTATTTAATTATCTACACGAATAAAACTTTTTATAACCTAATGGTAATATCAAACACTTTTTACAACAGAATTACACTTTTTAATCAGAAAGAAATATATACTTATTACAATTCTCCAAAAAAAAAACACGTCTACACTAGCGCACGCGCCGTTCGTCCGCCAGAAGTGTACCCGCCCGGCCCCGTGGCGCTGTCGTGGCTACGCCCGCTCCCCGCGTCCCGCAGCTCGCAGTAGTCACATTTAACACTATGTAATATATTATAGCTATAGTTATTGTTTTAAATTCTTTAGTTGTAACAATCAAGTAGATACCTAATCTGTCTATACGAATATACATACCGAAAAGTGCGTGAGTTCATGTACTTCCTATTCAAACTCTCCACTGTGCCATCATCCTTTTTGCAAAAAATATCCACATCCGTGTCATTTTATGTTAGTCCCTCTTCAAAGTAGCAGGTGTGCTACCGGCTTTAATTATAAAATAATTATTCGACCGCGTATTTCTGGAACAGAGTCATTCGACCCCGTATTTTGTGACCCGTGCGAGAGTATTTAATATAGACGGCTATTCCTAAAATTTCTGTTTTTGCGATGAAAAAATTATATTTTTTTGTTTAATTTCGAAGGGTCGCCTTTATACCAGTTTTATTAAACATAACATGAACAACAATTATTATACATTATACACCGTAGAAACCTTAAAGTTAAACGAAACAGTACTAGAATTACTGAATCATATGCATCAAATATTTTATGGTAATTAAGTATATTGGTTATAAAAATAAAATATCAAATAAGTAATAAAAGATTCATAAGTCATAAAAACGCCGTCGCACTACAGATTTGTAAATTCTAGTCTCTAGTATCCCGCGCCGGCTTTGCTCGGGTGCTGTTTGCATTAACATATGAATGCATTGACACCTATACCTTCCTTAAGGAATTCATGAAATGTAGCTGAAAACCGAATAAAAATCCATAAGTATTTTAGAAGTACTGAGCAAACAAACAAGCAGACGCGGATAAACGACTTCGTATTTCACTATTTCAGTCATTATGGCTACGTCACACGCCATAACACACACACGCGTACGTCATAAGTCATAACGCAGTCTCCTTTGGGAGTAAACATGATGGATATTAAAACTATTCCACTATATCACAGAATGCCTAATAGTACTAACTGCATATATAGTTATGACTTTTACTCTATTAGACTCTATGGCTCTACTCAACTACATAGTCTACAATAGTAACAGTAAAAGTTGTAAAGCCAGTACTTATTTACAGTACCTAGATTATGGTACAAATCATTTAACAACACATATAAATAAAAATATTAAAATATCTGAAATAGCCCTCGCAAAAATGGTACATTCTCATTAAATATCAAAAACAGTATTTTATGACGTCTGAGTACGTCGTAAAATACACTTTTACAGGTTAAAAATTGCAGTAATCAAACTTCGACTTACAAAAGAATGCAGCTCAAAAATTGCAGTAGTTAAACTGTACTGTATAGGTTAAAAATTACAGTAGGAAAATGTATAGTATAAGCAAAGCACACAGGTAAAACACTAGCAGTAAAACTGTATGGCATAATTAACCTGCATCGATAGCACTGACCGTTACTGGCTGTAAAGGTACTCGTTTAATATTTGTCTACTATATCGAGGCAAAGCATCGGCGTGTGTACATATACTGTGGCCGTGTAGAGTGTATTGATGGTTATTCCCTTTTGTTTGTGCTGCACTGTGTGTTTAGTGAGTATTGTGAATCAATGACATTATTGTGGTAGTGACGCAACGTGAAATAATAATGTAAAATTTTCCACTGATTATATACCCTTTGTACTAATATTTAGAGTTGACAGTAAAATAGATATTATTGATACAGGGATGGCTCACACTGTCTCTGTATAAAGTGTTATGAATTGAATAGAATAGAATAACTCTTTAATATAACACCATGATACAGAAACAATTAAAACTAAAATAACAATTAACTAAATATTAGTGTCACAATGGGCGGTCTTATCGCTCAAAGTGATCTCTTCCAGACAACCCATAAGTGGAAGAGTGTAGACAAAAATATATATGGACGGTGCTATTAACAAAAAAATTAATTTAACATTATAATAAATATAATATACATAAACTATAGTCCTTACACAAATGTTAAATGTTATGCAAAGGTACAATCAATAACTTTCTTTTAAACGGTGAAGGAAAACATCGTGATGAAACCCGCTTACGCGCTTTGGAGTGGTAGGCTCTGCCGTGGTTGTAATACCACCCTCCGAACAAATCCATGCCGTCAAGTGACCTAGTCGTGTTTCGGGATGATGCTCGGTGAACCATCGGGGAGACGGGTCTGAGCAGCCGCTCAACTGCCGTCTCTCTCTAGATCTTAAATACAAGTGCTCCATCTTTGCCACATCATCGCTTCACATCAGGCGAGATAGTGGCCAAACATAGATCTATTAAGCGTAAAAGAAACAGAAGTGTCACGCCTGAACAGAACCGCGCTACCCAACCCTCCTTTAAGTGTGTCCGTAAAATGACGATATACTTGGATTTTGGCATTGGTGCAAGAGACTAGACTCTTAGAATCCCCCTCTTTCTGCCACCTCTCTTCAAAAAGGGTCTTTAACACATCGGAAATGCTTCTGGTGATGATATTTTAAAGGCGACGGAAACCACGCGCCATCAGGTCGGCTTCAGCTCATTTTCAAAAAAATAAATTTACTATGTAGCAGGTTTCTCGTATGCGAGAGGCCGTCTGGGTTAGCACCATCGCTTCGCTAATTACTCTGCCGCCAAGCAGTAGTGCGCAAGAGTTACCGTGTTTCGAATTGAAGGACATCGTAGCCAGTGAAATTACTAGACATTGTGACTTTCGACACACAATTATATTTAAAAAATATATAACAATAATGGTAAGAGAATCTAATTATATTTATTGAATGTAATGGAATCAGGCGTGACGTTACGGAAATTCATCTCAAAACTGAAATGCAATGTAAATGCAATGTAAATATATACATATTAAAAATAAAACAAAGAAGCGGAGGGATTATTTATATATATATATATATATATATTTAATTAAATTCATTTTACATTTGCTATATATAATATATGTGTGGGGGTAGCCCCACACATATATTATTCTAACAACAACCTACATAATATTCAGCGGAATTACACTACACATTTTCATTGCGTTTCAGTTTCTATTTATTGATTATACACAGCGTTGATGTTTCGTTCATATTTATGAATATCTCATTAAAACCGTCAACTTTGTATCTGTCCACAGCTAATAAAAGATAATTAGGTATTCACCGTTCGAATAACAAATCGCTTCGAAGTATCAAATTAATTACTTTTGAGACTTCAAAGAAATTAGAACCGATATCGATCTTCTGTCTGTAGTCCAGATATCAGAATATTAATTTAAATTATTGAAAGAACCAATTAACGGAAGAAGAACAAATGTATATATATAAGCCCGAATGAAAAGATGTACTTGCACAAACAAATGTATACCCATAGCTATGTATAGGTATAAAAAAATTAAACCTTTTCACATTAAATAAATCTTTCCATTGGTGCTAAATACCTACATATAATATTATATATTGTACACCGAGGGGAGAAAACGATTTTCTCGAGTTTCCTTTAAGCCCTCCGCTGCGCGTCAGGCCTAAACATACTCTCGAACAGAAATAGAACTTTCTCCCGAGTGATACATAGTGCTTTATACTACACCTACGAGGAAAATAAACAAAATTTAACGCAACGAAATAAATTGCCGCGCTTTTTTTTTCGTATTGCAGAATAAGGTTGCCATCCTCATTTCATTAAAAATAGAAAACAAAAAAAAAAACCGCCTCTTTTCTCTAATTATTTGATATAAAACCTTTTTGAGATTTGAGGTTTGTATGTTTCCCGCCTCTTTTTTCTAATTATTTCATACAAGACCTTTTTGAGGTTTGACGTTTGTGTTTTTTTTTATGTTCGCTGCTAAAAAACAAAAGAAAGCTAGCCGGGCAGTAATGGATTTTCATACAACATTCCTGCCCTGCTTCGGAGGGCAGTAATGAAATTCCATATAACTTTTCCCGCCGCACATTTTTAAGGGAGAAATTACGAACTTTGTAACCCGTTTATGAACGAGTAATAAGACACTTTCCGAGTGGGTGTGGTATAAATTTATATAATACTAGTTTAGCCCCGCGGTTTCCCGGAATAAAAAGCATGTGTTAATCTAGGGTATAAACTATCTCCATTCCGAAGTTGACTCAAATCCGCTGAGCCGTTATTGTATTATATTGTGTACCATCACTCCGGCCCCCCAACTATCTCTGCCGAAAATCACTTAGAGTCGTTGTTCTGTTTTGACGTGATAGAAAGACAAACAACTTGTTCATTTATATATTTATTAGGACATGAAAGTGACAGATTAAAAAATAATCTGGAAACCATGTTTTTATGCGCCTTTTGAGGTTAGGTGGGTTGCATGGATGCTAATAAATGGATTTAGAATGTATTGTCGTCGAGTTGTGAGCTACCCTGAAAGTTTCGGTCGGATACCTAATCGGAAAGTGATCAAAATTTCAGTTGCAAGATTCCACCCGGAACGACAGATAGACAGACAAACAAGAAAATGACTTAATAAAAACGTGGTAAAATAATAAAGTCGGCGTAGCTTCATTAAAGAGGTCCTTCCGTTGCCACAAGATGATGATGCGTCTAAAGCCCGACTAAGTCTCTGGCAGGAGAGATACCCTACAGCATCACCTATTTCACTATCTGAAAAACTCCTCCCTGGACACAATCTGCCTTGGCCGACATGGAAGTCTAAACAGACTCCGGATCCATGTCAGCCTTAGCAACGAAAACAGGTGCAGGCTACAGCTCAGATAGTGCATGCGAGTGCGGTGTCTCTCCCCAGACTATGGCATACCTTTTGTCTTGCCCTGCGTGTTCCGAGGACCTGCCCCCCCTACCCATATGTCCCTCAAGCGCCAATCGTATATCGTGTTGAGATCGAATTAAGGTATAGCATCACTGCGACTAATGAGATACGGTCTAATTATTGTTGATTCAGGCAAGAAATCGAATTAATCACATTCATTTATACCAAAAGACAATGACTACGAGTTGAGATAAACTTAATGGGACAATATATGCCATCATAAGACATTGTCGCAGTGAATCTGAGATAATACCTTGAAACCTTAATCTGAGCTCAACACGATATACGATTGGCGCTTGAGGGACATATGGGTAGGGGGGCTGTACAATGCCACGGACAATGCTTGTGGGAAGATAATAACATTGACGATGTCAGAGGGTGGTCCCAAAATGTAAGTTCCTTTGACTTGGAAATTAAATTCAAATAGTACTATTAACTTTCTTATTGTGTTTGCGAGCTTATGAACTCACTGGGTTTAATACTTAACTAAGTCATGTGCACAACTGCTATATTTAGCAAAAAATTAAGTTAATAACAGTAATTTCACAAAATCCATACTTTTATGCAAATTATTAGCTTAAATTATTCATTGTTTGGTCATATTTAGAATTGTTTTAATTGGATAAGTGGTTAATTAGGTTTACGTTGCATTTATCCGTAATTATGTATGCGGTGGGATAATAGAGCGCCATTTTATTAATAATAATTATTTAGTCAGCATTTGGGATTAACAAGACCCAGAGGTATAACTAATATTTATTTATCAGATATACTATATACTACCAGGTCTAGCGCACTCCGCTCTGTAGGTACGAAGCTACAAGTACATAGCCGGACACCGACGACGGGTCGCGCGTCGTTACACGTGCCGCGTCAGAAGAGATAAGAGCAATGCGATAGAAAGAGAGGCGCTCTGTAGGTTAATATGACTGGTAGATATGCAACGCTACTCGAGCTGAATTGAAGTTTATTGCGTCATAGCAAGAGTCGCTATTTGTTTAAATTATTTGCGGAGTGATGCTTCTGTCCCTTAGTATTCTGTGATACTACTTCAAACTGTAAACGCTATATATTTTTTTATTATAATGTCGTTTATAATTTTATATTGTTTTATAATTTATCATATTAATATGATCTCACTGCATAAATAATACGTAATTAGATGTCATTTATTTAGTATCTCTCAACGCACTTTTGCTTAAAACGTAGCTGCACACCCAGTATATTTCTTTCACGACCTGGAAGACGGCAGGTCATTCCTTGTACCATTTTTGCGCAAAACTATTAAATAAAGTTTTTGTGTGCATGAGTGTGTTTGATACCAATTAACTTCATAACAGCGGAACGGATTTTGATTAAATTGGGTACGTAGATACTTTAGGTCCTGGAATAGGGCTTAGAATACTTTCATCACTGAAAAATTTACAGTTCTTTTGGCAACTTGTGCCTCTTTTAGTCTAGAGTGAATAGGCATCTCATGGGCAAGCGTGTTACACCTTAGGCCTTCGCTTTCCATCAGGCGACATGTCGTCAAACGTATGCCCATTTACCAATAAAAAAGCAACCATAAACCTAATGCGACTTCGTCACAGATATAGGTTCTTTTTTTTCATTTTGCAAACAATCATAAAAATATCCTACTTCAAAATATACTTCATCATATTATTATAAAAAGATTGTAGGACTTGTAAGTATGTGTTTTTCTTATAAACACATCAAATCATTATGCCGTTATTCTTTCTTTCTTTGTACATAATAAAAAAAATTACGCGTAATCACGTGGTGCCAGTAAATCATCAAACAACCGCGGGCCGTTATCAACGCCCCGCTTGTAATTTTATCGCTCGTAAAGGAATATTGCGCGGCGCCTTAAGCACTTCCGTATGCCTGTGTCGTAATTTTGGGGTACGCGGTTGGCTTTGCAAGATTTGATCCTTATTATTAGTGTTTTGTAATGGGGGGAACCTGGAGGAGTCGAACCTTGATTTACCGTTGACGTTAATGGGGTCCCTTCGCAATCTGCGCGCAGGGATATGTGCCGAGCATTAGTGTTTTGTAATGGGGGGAACCTGGAGGAGTCGATCCTCGATTTACCGTTGACGTTAATGGGGTCCCTTCGCGATCTGCGCGCAGGGATATGTGCCGAGCATTAGTGTTTCGTAATGGGGGGAACCTGGAGGAGTTGAACCTCGATTTACCGTTGACGTTAATCGGGTCCCTTCACGATCTGCGCGCAGGGATAATTATCTGTCGAGCATTAGTGTTTTGTAATGGGGGGAACCTGGAGGAGTCGAACCTCAGTTTTCCATTGACTAATCGGGTCCCTTCGCAATCTGCGCGCAGATATATGTGCCGAGCTAGACTTCAGGCGTTAGAGTTCTTATTGCCGTGTGCTTCGTTAGTTTTTTGTTTAAATAGTGTGGCAAATAAGCAGACGGCCAGCCTGGGTGGTAACGGTCACCGTCGCATATGGACACCTGCAACACTCGAAGCATTACACATACGTTGCCTACCTTCATGAAGCCTTTTAACCCATCTTTTGAACTGGCCCATATTGTAGCCCTGTGGGAATACCTCAAGCGGGTAGCTCATTCCACATCTTGCAGATGTGCGGCAAGAATGACCTGGAGAATCGGGCTGTGTAGGATTTCCACATATAGAAGATAGTGAGGCCCTAGTTGTAGTAGTCTTTTCAAATTCATAATTCAAATACCTCGTCTCTTATATTGCCTACTATATCTAGAGAACCAGGGACTTCGAGGACCATGGTCCCACAACACACATACACGAAACAAATGCATGCGCTTTTTTCTGTGCACAAACATCTGTCCCGTCGCGGGAATAGCACCCGCAACATCAGTGGTGTATGAGATTTGAGCCAACCTGTCCAACCACTACATCACAGAGGCTGACATGCGACAGAGGCTGATATGGTAAATCTGTAATCTATATAAATGGTCTGGGCTGAGCTAAATACGTTGAACTCATATCCGCCAGAACCTATCAACAAGATTAAACTACATCGTATTATTTCAAATACAAAGGTTATTAATAAATATATTTTTTTCTGTACATACTACTTTGCTTCGACAAAGAAAAAGGCGACTCAGTTTGTCGAATTTTACACACTGTATACGGGCACCGGTAGTTAATTACAGAGTAGCGTGTTGTGTACATACCAAATTAAATGTAGTGTAGACACTTGTGTAGCGCGTACAGTGTTTGCTCTCTGTGGTGCCGGTACTCTACGTTATGAGTTATGACGTCATTGAGGTAGGGAACAGATTTTGTAGTACTTTTAATGTTCAAAGAGTACTGGGTTCTATTCAGAGGAGAGAAAGAGAACGGTCTTTTGTTTTTTTTATCTACTACCTACTACGGTCATTGTGTTGAATAACTTTATAACTCTTTTATATGTAATACTAGCTGCGCCCCGCGGTTAAGCCCGCTATTTCCCGGGATAAAATGTTATAAATTATTTATTTATTTATTCTAATTTAGGAAGACTATCGACTACATTACTATATTTACATCTCTATAATACTAAGTCATTAAAAAGTATCTACTGATAGTAATAAGATAATTCCAATAAGCTGGTCTAAAAATATAAATTAAGTTAAATTTAGCGCATCAAATTATATAAATTTGCCTATGTATTAATCCAGGGTATAAGCTTAGCGTAGCATTAAGAAAACACCCGAGGTTTCTTCAAGTAACTTATGAATATTTTTTCATATCTGTTACTTTTGTGTTCAAACCTTTTGTTCTCGTTTATACTTCTACATCCACTGTACATTTATCTAATCGTATTTTATATATGTGAAAACTTTTAATTGACCTTTTACTATATCTTGTATATCTATCTGATAAAATAAAATAAACAATAGGTATAGAATTATATGCTATGTACAACAAAAGCTTAATAAACTTATTGGCGAGAAGTTGAATTGACAATTATTAAGAAATCTTAAAAATGTTTACTTCACATTGGCGGAATACACAAACCGAGCGAAGTTATAAGTAATAAAGAGAAAATAATCTCCATTTCGAATTTCACTCAAATCTATTAAACCGTTACAGCGTGAAGAAGTAACAAACACACATGCAATCTTTCGTATTTATAATATTGGTAGGAATAAGTAAGACGTTTCCGCTAGGAAATAAGTTTATTTGAAAATGAGCACTTTCCTTTTGTTGGTCGTATGTTATTACTTACCAGAATGCGATCCTGATAAGCGACACCACAAAATAGATAGGTACAGAAGTCAATCTCATGTATGTACTTCACTTTCATACCTACGCTGGGCGGTCGCGGTGTCCGTGAGCGGTGTCTATGTGTGCGTTGCTCGAGCGCACTTTGTATGAAGATTGGCTTCGGTACCTATCTCTTTTGTGGCGATACTATCCGCTGATGCAAATAATATAGGGGTGTTATATTTTTTCATTTCATTTTTAACTGACTTCAAAAAAAGAGGAGGTTCTCTGTTCGATTGCATTTTTTTTTGTGTTTGTTACCTCAGAACTCCGTCATTTATGAACCGAGTTGAAAAATTCTTTTTGCGTCGGGTTCAGTATAGCTACGAAGTGGTCCCATATAAATTTCTTCGATATTTGATCTTGGACTTCGAAGATACATTGAAGTCGGTTTTTGTTTTTTTCTAAAAAATAATTATTTCCAGGTAATGTGTTTGATTCCTGGCTAGGAAAATAGGTTTTGAAAAATCCAATGATGCTGTTTTAGTTGTTATTAAAATCGGCCCTGAGACTCCTTTGAGCATTTTTCGCTGTACCTTATATTTTCGGATTTGGTCCTCTACGCCCACTTGAAAAATTCATTGTGTATAGTGCCCATCAACTCAATGCAGGTAAAATGTATTCCCCCAAGGACACCGATTTTCGGGACACCACATAGTGCCAGGGCCTTAGTAGAAGCATTACGTATACCAGAGTGAGGAATTGTTTAATAATTGAAATTTCATTTCGCCAACGGTAATTTGTTCTCCATTTCCTTCGCTCATACATTTCTCCGTAATGTGTGAACGAGCAGTATGAAAGGATTTATCAATGTCTGGTAAATCTATTTTAAAGTGCAGCAAAGCGTTTAAAAATGAAAAGTTCAGCTGTAAAACTTACAAGTTATAAGAAAATACAGCGCTGAGCCGCAGTTCTTAATTCTAGATGACTCTGCTATGGGTTAGGGTTAGTTTGGGGCGTAGCTTTAAGCAAACACCCGAGGTTTCTTCAAGTAACTTATGAATATATTTTCATATCTGTTACTTTTGTGTTCAAACCTTTTGTTCTCGTTTATACTTCTACATCTACTGTACATACATATATCTAATCGTATTTTATATTTGTGAAAACTTTTAATTGACCTTTTACTATATCTTGTATCTATCTGATAAAATAAAATAAACAATAGGTATAGAATTATATGCTATGTACAACAAAAGCTAAATGAACTTATTGGCGAGAAGTTGTCAAAGTCAAAGTCAAAGTCAAATATCATTTATTAAATAGGCACAAAAGTGCACTTTTAAAGGTCATAAACACATGATACAAATAAAAAATGTCAAAAATTGTAACTTATGTTAACATGACTTTGAAAAAAAGGTAAGTATGTTTACCCATTTCTTTCCTATACTCAAATTGAAGTCTGAGTGCTGAAAAGAAATGCGAAAACTGACTCTACCAGTGCTTCGGAAATACGCCCGCTAGAGAAGATAGCACCAAGAAACTCTGCGGGGATGTCTTTTTTCAGCACAATTACGTATAAATTAGAATTAACAGAATGTAAAACAAGAAATGCGAGTGAGATGTCCCATAGTCATAGTATCAGTAACAGAAAAGTGTAAATAAAATATAAGTAGGTATGACAGTAGCAGTAGGAGTGACTAGAACAGACCAGTCCCCGCAAGCAGCACCCGTTCACGAGTATGACTTGTGGACCAGCCATCACCCCCCTCAACCATATTGGAGGGAAGGGAGTGACCCGACACACAGAGCCGCCGCAAGCAAAGACATTTGAGTGAGCATGACTGTAAAACCTAGTCACTTCCAACTCAAATACAATTTTTATAGCTTTATTTGAATGACTAACTACATTAGACATCTCACATAGCATTGTACAATCCAAGAAGAAATGAAATATAAACATCATGCACACACTGATGTGTTAATCTTCATCATCATGGGGCTTAGGGCATACAGGCCATGCATTTTTGTCATTAACATATTCATTTATTGAGTAGTATGCTTTTTTCATAAGGTTTATTTTGATAAATGATTTAAATCTACGCATTGGTAATTTGTCAATGCCCTCAGGTAGTTTATTATAAAAGCGTATACAGTTCCCCATAAACGAACCATTAACTCTCTGCAACCTGAATCTCATACAATTTATTCTTATGTCTCGTGTTAAAATTATGCAAGTCGCTGTTTTTGTTAAAGGTGCTAAGGTGTTTGCGAGCGTGCATTAAATTTTCATAAATGTATTGGCAAGCCACTGTAAGAATGTTGATCTCTTTAAACCGTTCCCTAAGCGAGTCACGAGCTTTCATGTTGTAAATGGAACGAATTGCTCTTTTTTGTAATACAAATATGGATTGAATTTCTGCGGCTTTACCCCATAGTAAAATTCCGTAAGACATGATACTATGGAAGTAACTGAAATATACTAATCTTGCAGTGGCTTCGTCAGTGAACTGTCTGATTTTACGTACTGCATAGGCTGCTGAGCTCAATCTCCCAGCTAGTGATGTTATATGTGGACCCCACTGTAATTTAGAATCTAAGTTAATGCCCAGGAATGTTGTTGAGTCAACAAGGTCTAGAGGGTTATCGTTTACTAAGATATTTGAAGGAGCAGAAACTCCCCTAACGTTGGGCAGAGAAAATTTTATACATTTCGTTTTTTTTGCATTTAATAGTAGATTATTTGTTGTGAACCAATGTAGAACTAGCGAGATGGCTTTGTTCACATCGTCAAGGTTATTATTGGTTCTGTCTATCTTAAATATTAGAGATGTGTCATCTGCGAACAAAACAATATCGCATAAGTCCTTCACAAAAAAGGGTAGGTCGTTAATATAGACTAGGAATAGAAATGGTCCTAGTATTGAGCCCTGAGGGACTCCCATTTTTGTGAGAGCTCCGGATGACCTAGACCCGTTAACATCAACTTTTTGGATCCTATTGCTAAGATACGAGAAGACAAGATCAAGAGCTTTTCCGTGAATTCCATAATATTTTAATTTACAAATTAGTGTGTCATGATTAACGCAGTCAAATGCTTTAGACAGGTCACAGAAAACTGCAATAGCATCCTGTGACCTCTCCCAAGCATCAAAAATGTGCTTTAAAAGTCCTATTCCTGCGTCCGTAGTGGAGCGACCTTTAGTAAAGCCATACTGTTGATCGTGAAATAATCCATTTAGATTGAAATGTGACAACAGTTGGCTTAATATTAATTTTTCAAAAATTTTGCTTAGTGCTGGTAGTATAGAAATAGGTCTATAATTAGTCGGATCACTCTTATCTCCTGACTTAAATAATGGAATCAATTTGCTATACTTCATTATGTCAGGAAAGACTCCTTCATCTATGCACCGGTTGAATATCATAACTAGTAAGGGAGCAATCAATTTTATAATGTTGATTAAAATTTTGGTTGATATTCCCCAAAGATCCTCGGTATTTTTTATATTAAGCAACTTGAATGTCCTCTCGATCATATGGACATTAACGTGCCTGAATGCAAATACTACATCACACTCATTGACGTTATTAGACAATAAAGATGAAGCTTCAGTCGAAGATGAATTTAGGGGCTGTGTGGTTGTGATTGGTATATTAGAGAAGAAATTTTCAAAAGCGTCAGCAACTTGGCTATCGTTAGATATTAATTTATTATTTACATTTAAGATAAAGCTCCGGTCCCGAGGTTTGATCTTGCCGGTTTCGGTGTTAATTATTTTCCAAGTTGCTTTAATCTTGTCATCAGCTTGTTTAATTTTCCTACTCAAGTGGAGCGATTTTGCAATATGACAAACTGTTTTAAACATTTTTGAATATTTTTTTAAATATTCCAAAAAAGTTACATTACTTGCATTAATATTTTTTTGAGAGTATAAATAATATAATTTGCTTCTACTCTTGTAAATACCCGGCGTAGCCCAGTCATCAAACTTCGGCCTGACGCCCCCTCTACATATTTTTTCCTTAAATATATTTTTGTACTCTACCTCTAGCAAATCGAACAAAGTTTGGCAAAGCTCATTGGGATTTTCATTATACGGTAGAAGTGCCAGTTGGTGGTCTACGTTATGTGAAAACTGTTCCAGGCGATTGGTGGTGATAGGCCTGTAGCTGAATTCATGACATATATTACTTCTCTTACAAGGGAAAATAACACTCTGTCCAAGATGATCTGAGCTAAGGTTGTCTATTATTGCCATACCTTGTGATTCACAATTACAGAATATATTATCTAAGCATGTTGCAGATGAGCTTGTGATTCTCGTGGGCTGATTGAAAAAGTTTTTTAAGTCAAAGCACAAAAATAGATTTAGCAATTTGTCGCATAAAGGATTGTGTTCGAGTATATTGACATTAAAGTCACCACAAACCACAAGGTATTTATTACTATTAAAAGTTTTCCTTAATACTTCCTCCATTACAGACTCAAAAACCTTAAAATCACCAGATGGAGGTCTGTATACACAAACAATAATATGCTGTTCAAGCTCCACACATGACAGCTCTATAGAACGTTCAACAGACAAAGACACAATGTCCTTCCTTTCTTTAAATTTGCAATTATTAATAACATATATTAATGAACCACCATGAATAGCTTTTTGCCTGTTGAACGAACTTGCAATTTGATAATTTACAATATGAGGCATTAAAGTATTAAATTTGAACCAATGTTCAGTTATACACATTATGTCTACTTTCATACATCCTAAAAATAACTCTATTTCTAACGCTTTGCTGGAAAGGCCTTGTATATTCTGATGGACAAGATTTAAGTTACAAGGTCTGCCCATTGTCTTAGCCGTCAGTTTAAATTGGCTGATATGCAATTTTTATTGCTGCTCTGATTGCTGATGACTGCAGGAATATTGCAAACTACATTACTACTATCATCACAATGATCCGTTGTACAACATATTTGTTGAATTGACAATTATAAAGAAATCTTAAAATTGTTACTTCACATTGGCGGAATACACAAACCGAGCGAAGTCATAAGTAATAAAGAGAAAATAATTACTTATTTTTTTTTTTTACGCCTTATAGATCTATGTTTGGCCACTATCTCGCCTGATGTGAAGCGATGATGTGGCCTAAGATGGAGCACATAGATGGTGGAGACAGTTGAGCGGCTGCTCAGACCCGTCTCCCCGATGGTTCACCGAACATCATCCCGAAACACGACTAGGACGCTTGACGGCATGGCTTTGTTCGGTGGGTGGTATTACAACCACGGCCAGAGCCTACCACTCCAAAGCGCGTAAGCGGGTTTCATCACGATGTTTTCCTTCACCGTTTTAGAGCGAGCGTGCAAAATCTGCACTTAACTATAAGTCATTGGTGCAGGGCCGAGTCGGGATTCGAACCCAGGTGCGTCAGATCGAAAGGCGCACGAGGTCCCGCTGAGCCACACTCGCTCTAAAAATAATTACATTCGTTTTTTTTTTGTAATCCTAGTAATAGCTCCGTACATTCAACCAGTAACTAAAAATTAAACAATAAACAATTAAAGGTTTTAAATATTGAGTTGGACACTCCGTTCTATTAAAGACATCTTGTGACTTACTTTTATACTCTACACTTCCAGAGACTTCCCCAGTGGTTACTAATGCAGTGCAAAAATAATGCTCTCTCCAGACTAACCTTTTATCAGGCGCTGTATCATTTATCTGTAGCCTAAACTGCTCATAAACTGTAGCTATGCAGTAAACATATCTTGCAGCAGCTGAGCTAGGCTGGCATAGTCGTGCACTAGTAGTAATAGATAACCAGTAGAAGCATCTGTGTGTATTTTGTAGTAAAACTGTAATGTACTACAAGTACAACTCAAAAATCTTACTAATATTATAAATGCGAATTTTTGTGAGGATGGATAGGTGGATGGATGTATATGGATCGAGTGTCCTTTTCCAGGACCTAAATATCAAATTATATCAAATTTCATCAAAATCCGTTCAGTAATTTTTGCGTGATTGAGAAACAAACATCCATCCATCCATCCACCTAAACATCCTCACAAACTTTCGCATTCCTAATATTAGTAAGAGAGCGCCCTTCTACAGAAAATTGATCATCAGTATGCATTTGTACGCACGAATATTGTATTTACATGATGTTTAAATGTGTGTGTAAAGACTAGCAGTACAAATAGCAAAATCAAATGCAAAATCAAATGCAAAATAAATGATATAAGTATCAAAGTTATACCGACCGATTGCTTTCACGCGACCATGCGCAAGCGCGCCGCGTCTTTGGTGCGCAGAGTGCGGGCCAGCTCCAACACCGTCCTAGCAATGATTGCGGACAGGGTAGACTGCCCGTATATTAGACACTGCTGCAACAGGCATGTTACTAGCAGCTCCGGGTAGCAACTAGTGACAGATCTGTGCAGCAGGGTCTACTAATTATGTAATTATTTGTTAGGTTAATTTATAAATTTTGTCCATTATATGAGTCTTGTTACTTGAAATAAAGAAATTTTAATTTAATTTTAATTTTTATACTTATATACTACCCGAAGGCTACTGAAATGGCTCAACGCCGTGCCTTCGGAAGTACTGTAACGCTATGTAATTACCACACAAACGTTCACTGATCCAAGTGATGACCGCCGGGAATGTTGTTTAACCTAGCAGATCTGTTACAAACCTAAGCGAGCTACGAGCGCTGCTACTCTAGTAACTTGTAAATAAAAGCTCAGAATATAAAGCCAAGACTTTTTGTCACTTGAAGCTTGCGTCAAACATTACCACGTCATCGTCTCATTACCACAAAATAACCGTCAAACATAATACACTCCCAAAATATGACACCGCACACTCCTTTTATTTTCAACTCCTCTACCGCAGCGTCTATAAAAAAGCAGTTACCAGACAGACAGTCGTCCATTACCTTATTACACATGCAGGATAACACTTTAGTATTACGATCGGTTGTAAAGCAGAGTAGTAAAACTTCACAACAGGTGAAAATGTCTTGTAGTGGGGGGGATTGGCTGATGGCTGCGGCGAGATGAATTAGTAAGTAGCTGGAAGTCAGTGGAGGAAGACGGTAATTTGTATACACATGTTAAGAGGCTGCGACTTGAACCCTACTCTAGTCAAGCATGACCCGTCGTCGGCCGTGTTAAGTAATTCTAGGTAAACTGGTGGTAGGTTTCTCGTATGCGAGAGGCTGTCTGGGTGGGTACCACCGCTTTGCCAGTTATTCAGCTGCCAAGCACCGGAACTCACGTATCGGATTATTACCCTATACGCTCAGGAATAAGTCAAGGTTCAAATCTTGGGCCATTTCTCTTTGTGCTCCTAATAAATGACCTTCCTGATGTAGTACGCGAGTCGACCGTTCTTATCTTTGCCGATGACGTCAAGCTAGTAAAGGCGTGTGGAACTTCCTCAGACCACGACGCACTTCAGCGCGACATTGACGCAGTCTATGGGTGGAGTAAAGCCAACCGACTGCACTTCAACCCAAACAAATGTGAGATGATGACGTTCACGCGCAGCCGCAGCCCGCGGCAGCGCCAGTACCTGGTCGGGGATGCGCCGGTGGCGCGTGTGCAGCGCGTGCGTGACCTCGGCGTGTGGTTCGACCCCGAGCTGGCATTTCGCGAACACGCGGAGCGTGTCACAGACGCGGCTCACCGCCGGCTGGGTTTCGTGCTCCGGAACGCCGCCCCGCTGTCAGATGCCGCAACGCGTACACTCTACGCTGCCCTAGTTCGAAGTATTCTCGAAACGAATACGGTAGTATGGAGCCCTCATGAGGATAAATATATTCTTATGATGGAGCGAATCCAAAAAAAGTTCCTACGTAACTTATACAAAAAGACCTATGTTTACTATCCATACATGTACCCTACGCTCTTTATCCAGGGACAATTAGGTTATGATACGTTGGAATTAAGGAGATCTCTCGCATTAACCAAATTTGGTCTTGACTTAATTCGAAATAAAATAGACTGCGTAGCTCTTGTTGAAGTATTTCTGAGACTATCTATACCCAATGCACAAACGTGTCGCCTGCGAGCGCGCACGCCAGCGCCGTGTGTCCTGGCGCGCGCGACGGGCCGCACCGTCACACGTCGCCAGAGCCCGGCGGAGCGCGCGCGCGCTCTGCTCGGCACCGTGCTAGCCGCAGCCCCACACTGTGACCTGTTTGCGAGTGGGATCGTCTATCTGATGCACGAATGCAAGAGGATGTACGAAATGAATGCTAGAAAATCTAGTGTGAAAGGGTAGCACTTATATTATGACTACATTGTAATAATGAAAACGACTTATATACAATTATAATATAGGTATAATAATTTTACTATTATTGTTATTATGACTGAGACTGACTATGTAATGATAGTTTTATTTTTTCATACATATATTATTTAATTAATTTGTTAATTTTATAATTTAATGACATACTCCTAAATAATTAAATAATTGTATTCCTTAATTAATTTATTAATTATATTTTATGACTGTGTTTGTAACGCTTTGGTTTTGTGCTGTTATGTTACAAATTTTTAATAAATGAATTATGAATTATGAAAGCAGTAGTGCGTAAGCATTACTGTGTTCCGGTTTGAAGAGCATTGTAGCCAGCGAAATTACTGGGCATTAAGGGACTCAACAGCTAATTGTCTCAGAGTGACCGAGCGCAGTGCAGCGCCGCGCAAAAAATACATAAATGATTAGTAAAAATAACTTACAATGTAAAATTGACGTCTCGCGAATAGCAACATAGACGACATTTTTTAAGATTATAAACTCGTGGTAGGTCTCTTGTATGCGGGAGGCCATCTGAATAGGTCCCACAGCTTTACCAGTTATTCTGCCGCCAAGCAGTAGTGCGCAGCATTACTGTGTTCCGGTTTGAAGGGCATTGTAGCTAGTGAAATTTCTGGACAATCTAGGCATATGAGACAATATCTGATGTCTCGGAGTGACGAGCGCAATGCAGTGTTACGCAGTGCTTTTTATGGTAATTAAAATTCTGGGTGGCGCAACATGGGTTTGCAATAATTTAGGCAACATTTGGGATTTAGATACCGATATTCTAGGATTTTCTATACATATGGGCATAAGTATACCTGCGTACCTATTTATAGTACCTACTTTCATGTTTAGTAGATATATAGAATATTCCTGGACGGTTCTGCTGTCATAACGAAGTTACTATCCGATGCATGTGGTCTCATAAATGATATTATCAGCAAGCGTCTAGACCGTAACGTTATAACGTAGGGCT
Source organism: Petrophora chlorosata (assembly GCA_951640565.1). NCBI lineage: Eukaryota > Metazoa > Arthropoda > Insecta > Lepidoptera > Geometridae > Petrophora > Petrophora chlorosata. Next base: position 13,132,522 of record OX621201.1, on the reverse strand, counting down.
TTAGATATAAGCTTTCATTTATGTAGTTTAAATTCGATTTAACCGGAAATAACTGGCTCGATAAGGTTTGATCGGACACGTAGTATAACTACAATTTTGCGAAATTGTAAAATAAAAAGGAACTTAAAAGCAAAGACATTAAAGAAGATTATTGCTCAGCAAACATGTCAATTCGGTTTATAGGGACATCTTCCAAACAAATGCTTATTTATAGCTTCAATTACGTTTTTTGAATGAGTCCATGCGTAACCCATATATGGTGTTATTTTTGGGCAAAAATTAGTTTTACATAAAGCATATTTCTTTTTGGGAAATGATTGGGCCTTCCTTCTCTCGCTAGACGGTTGGATCAAGGGTCAAATGCAGAAGGCAGTATAATCAGGAGGTTCCTCACTCTGCAGCCCTAACCACCGGTAGTTTGGGCCCGCCGCTGACGGCACTCTAAATTTAGGTTTTTTATAATATTTTTGTATATTTTTTAGAAATATAGTAAAAACCTTAGAAATAACGATAAATAACGTAAATAATAATTAACAAGTTTTATGAGCTTTTTTATAATTGATTATAACAATTATTGTTATTTCTTTTGTCACGCGCCACAGAAGAATATTTTGATCAATTTAAGAAGTAATTATTTTTAATTTCATTTTTGAAAATTTACTTTATTCTAGTCAGTTAACAGCTCGTACCTATATCACGAAAAGCGTAACCTCCACTCTCACACGCCATCCCTATAAGAACACGTCATCCCTACCCCGTAGCGTTTATAAAAAGCTTACAGCACGCAACCTCATTGTTACAAGCTTCAAAGAAACACATGTACTTGAACTTTACTACCTCTATAAGGGACCACTGGCCACTTAAAGGCTAGCAAAAGGGTAAAAAAACAACGTATTTGGTAGAAAACTGCCAGTTACAAAGTTTGCCTTAAGAATTTGTATAAACGTGAATGACGATCAGTGACGTCGAGACATGTCTTAACCAATAATATTGCTAGGAACGATTAGTTCTTATTGGAAGTGATCATTTCGACTCTTGTCGCGTCTTGATGAGCAAAAAATTACTAGCAAAATAAAAATGCATGTCTTCTATATAGATTTCAAATTTCTCTGTCTCGATACTTGCGTCATAGCATATTGCGTTGTTCTGTTTAAAACTTGCCCTTAATAAAGGGATATTTTTAACCGTACACCAAAAATACTAATTGTGCACCAAATTAACCGTTCACCAAAAATACTGATTGTGTACTAAAGTTGGTCTGTTTTTAGCACTTTAATGTATAAGGGGCAGCCCTTGGCCCTTGGGCCACCTCAACGGTATAAGGGGCAGCCCTCGGTAGGTTAGGGTGCGGCGGGGTGGTCCTTGGACCACCTCAGCGTCGCGAACATGTAATATTCATAAAATAGGTGCTCATTATGAAATATTTGAATGAATATATTTTGGTGCACAATCAGTATATTTGGTACACAATCAGTATATTTGGCGGAAAAACGGGAATAAATTGAGGTACAGTTAAATACGATCCTTAATAAAGTCTTATTAATGCTGCGCCATGAACGACTCAAATTAGCGGCACATTACATTCGAGCAGGGCGGCGTCAGCGCGCTGGCTAGGTTCTTTACGAATCGGTGTCCGGTTCGTCCTCTATAGCTTTGAGAAGAAGATTTGTTCTTGCAACTGGGTAATCCCACTCCATATTTTAACGCCAACATTGCTATCGCTCGTTAGCTTTACATCTGAAAAACTTTACTCACTGCGTCCGATTTGATACTCAGATCCGATACAGCACTGCTAGTGCTAGTGCTGGCACTTGCGAAATTTGCAAGCGATGCTTGCCTGTGTACTCCTGCCCCGATGCGCAGGCATTCTGTATCCCTCGTCGATCGATCGTCATTTGTTTCTAGAATATGATTTTTTCAGAATTGGGAGAGTTCGGCAGGAACTTGTCTCGCCAATAATGCTGTTGTAGTGTTAGTTATTCAGCTGTTAAATAGTATTCTCCATTCTTTGGTCATTTGCGTCTTCGAAGCTGTTGTCTCAAGGTAGTGAGATCAATGTTACCACGCAGGACTTCGCAATTCTAAGTTCTTTGTGGCAGTGTATCTGTTTTTTGGTAGTGCACGACGTTGCCATTCATATTCCAACGTTTTGAAACTTACTATGTGCCCGCTCTGAACAGAGTCGAGATGGAATAATTCGTCCTATAGGTCGTCCAATACAGAATGTTAATAAATGAAGCCAATAGACTGTTGCTTCTTTGAATGAGTCGGATGTAGTGGATAAAATCCTGCTGCCATAAAGCAATGCAAGGATCCCGGTTCTCCTTAATGATGCCCTTTTTGCGCATTGCCCCTGTTAGCTCTGTTTGTTCCTTTTTTCGCTTTGACTGCTCTCGACCTATTACTGCTGTAAGAAATAAGATAAGACCCTTGTTGCCTCTACGCCCTTATTTGTTCTTGTATCTTGTCACCCTTGTAAGATAATTTCGGTGCTTGTGTTGGCAAGATTAAGCAGTGTATTGTTTTTTAGGTTGCTTATTAAAATCTTGTTGATCGGGGGTGTCACGTGTGTATCAATGTGTGTGTATATATATATATATATTCATCCTGGTCGGTTTCGGCCTCGGCGAACAGACTTCGTTTCAACGCTAGATTAATAGATAGAGCCGGGATGTTTACTTTTTAAGTGGCTCGCATATCCAATTTTTGCTGTGAAGGTCCGTGCGCAATGAGGGCACGTCAGGGTACCGTTCACAAAATTATATGATATGTTAGAAGGCAGTTTGTTTTTAATGTGATCGCGATGTGTAATTTTTAAATGTGTACACTTCTAGAAGCTTGTAGCTATGAAAATTAATAATTTCAAGCCAAGTTTCCTCAGTTAGTTTAAGTCGTATAAGCCATTTCTTTATTTAGGGATTTTTAGATACGTTGGAATGTAGTAGGTATGCATTTTTTTTTCGATAAAAGTGAAAGTGGTAAATGTGTCGCGCGCTAAAAATGCGAGAGGAAGCCAGTAGATAGATACCTCTGCCCGTTATGACATTATCATCCCGCCCGCAAAACTTTAGTATCTTCGTGATCATGGTACTTCCAACAGTACCGAAATATCAAGAACTCTAAATAAAACATGGTATATTTATTGGAATATGTTGTATGGACAAAAAAACAATGGCAAACTGCGCTTGTACCGAATTGGGATGACCTCGGTAAATATTCCTTTTTTAAATCAAATTCTAGTATTTTACTTTCCGAAACTTGTTCATAATAAACAAGTTGGAATGTAAATAAAATAGCAGAAACAAGTAGTAGTGTAGTATCGGAAAAGGTTCAATATTTTGTTTCAACCAACTAAATCAAATATGTAACGCGGATAATTGAAGTCACTCGTAGAAAATTGTAATAAATTTCCATTCGAAATAATTTACGTTGTTTTGTTTATTTATACCTTAGCACAAAACAGTTTGTGCATGGAGGACTTAATGCTAGATAGCATTTTCTACCAGCCATCCAGGACGTGCAAGAAAAATGGTAGCGGTGCAGTAAATTGGGTAATGTTATTTCATCATATCTGATATTATTAAAATATAATTAGAAACAGAAATACTTATTTCTATAAACAAAGATTTACAAATGTAGAATGTATAGTGTGATAAAAACTAAATTAAAGTACAAAAAAAAAAATTAAAAAAATGTTTATGGATAGAATTGATGTCACAGTCTGCGGGTAAGGTGCCCAAAAAGCTGGCGACGTTACCTCATTAGATATATTTAAACGTAGAATATCCGCCACAAACTTACAATTGACAAAAATAAAATAATCAATATTTTTTTTACATTGGTACTAAATAGTTCTGTCTAGTAGTTTTCTATTTAAAAATTATCAAACAGACACAATTTCTAAAAGCTTTATATTTTAGAGTTCAGTGATGTACAGAAATGCCTCAGTTACAGTTTTTTTTTCAAAAAGAAGAAGGTTCTCTATTCGATTGTATTTTTTTTTGTTTGTTACCTCAAAACTCCGTCATTTATGAACCGATTTGGAAAATTCATTTTGCGTTGGGTTCTGTCTGCTGCTGTAGCTACGAAGTGGTCCCATATAAATTTCATAGATATTTGAAACAAGATATTCAAAGATACATTGAAGTCGGTTTTTTTTTATTAAATGTATACTTGTACAATGAATTTTTATGCAGAATTTTTTGTCGATCTAATAACACTGCCTGATATGACTGACATAATACGAGTATAATTTGCTGTTAATAACGTCTAGTTTCTCTAGATCTATGTGCTTCATCTTAGGCCACATCATCGCTTCACATCAGGCGAGATAGTGGCCAAACAAGGATCTATTAAGCGTAAAAAAGAAAAGTTTGTAAACGCAGATAGCATCAAATAGATTTCTAAAACAGTCTCATAAATTAGAACAAACGATCGGAAAGAGCATTATATCTCATTTTCGAATTTAGCGGAACGGAATAATGTCCAGAAAATTCACAAAACTGCAAAATACTTGTAAATTTTCCAACGCCCAACCCGTAGGCGATGGCACTGAATTTTTTAACCCTAAAACCCCAAACAGTAACGGACCGAGGGAATTATGCTGAGAATTTCAAATAATACCGTCAACGAAATCTGCGTCCAATACGGAGTTATAAGGATTTCAATGGAATTTCGTACATGGCCTTTCGTTTTTTGTGTCAATTTTCCAATGTTTTATAGATAGGGTTTTTGTTCGCTTTCTCCGTATTCAATTGCAGTTTTTCACTCGTAATGTGGCATGAGGAATATTTTGAATATGTTTTAGTGCGTATTTGGACGTTATTGGGTAGGGGAGTTTATTCAATGACACCGTACTTTATTGAATGGTTCTATTACTTTTTGCGGTTACGAATTTGGAGCTAGAATAAAAGTATCAACCCAGTGCCATTTGTCCTGCCGAATTTTTTTAGAACATTCGACCGTGGTCTCACCTAATGGAAAATGATAACGCGGTCGGCGATAGATCATGTCTGTCTAGAAGATTCTGATTTACTAGACTTGCAGATAACCGGTTCACTCTAGACTTCAAGTTGAGATATAAAATAATACTAGCTGACCCGGCAAACGTTGTTTTGCCATATAAATTAAAAAAATTGTTAAGGGTGAACAACCCTTATCACTTAGGGGTATGAAAAATAGATAGTAGCCGATTCTCAGACCTACTGAATATGCATATAAAATTTGGTAAAAATCAGTAAAGCCGTTTCGGAGGAGTAAGGTAACTAACATTGTGACACGAGAATTTTATATATATGATTTGAATCGGGCATCAAAGACGCATTCATACCTATAGTAATAGTTAGTTTATCTTTTTTACTGCGTGAAAAAAAAACTCTGTATTTTTTTTCACGCAGTAAAAAAACTCTGTATTTTTAAAAAAAAAACTCTGTATTTTTTAAAAAAAAACTCTGTATTTTTTTTCACGCAGTAAAAAAGAAGTTGTATTTGCTTGTGTATAAGGTTTCTACACTAGTTAATATATTTTGATGAGGTTTACATTACCATTTGAAGAATTGCTTGATTAGTTAGTTATTGTAAAAATGTTGAAAATTATCGACATCTCTACACAAATCGCCTTATTCGTAAATCACTAGTTTTTTATAGGCTTTTGCGACGAAACGAACAGCAACAAAGAGTAATCGGTAACGAAAGGGTGTCTCAATAAGGTTGCACTATTAAAATTTCGCGCATTTTTTTCTTTCAAATGGCAACTCCAAAATTTGGCAGCCTATGATGACCTATGATTGTTCCGATGATTAAAAATGGAGCGCTACACAAAAGAAAAAGTGTTATCATTGTGAAAACCCATTACAAGGCCGGAATTGCAGTGACTGTGAACGGCATTCGTTACAGGAACATGATAACGGAGTTCTTGTGGCCTCTACTTGACGGCATGGATCTAGGTGACATGTGGTTTTAGCAGGACGGTGCCACCTGCCACACCGCGCATAAAACAATCGGTTTCATGGCAACAACAATTTCACGAAATTATAATGTCAACCGGCCAAAAATTCCTGAGCTCAAGGTAGAGATCCAACGCCTCGTCGGTGAGATACAGCCACATCTTTGTCAAAAGTCATCGAAAATTTTCTGAAAAGTGCAATGGCCTGTTATCAGAGCCGCAGGGGCCATTTGCTGGATAATTTATTCCATACTTAATCGGAACCATGTGAATTTTACAATACAACAAAAAATATCACAACTTGCTCGAATACACATGTTTTTATTTTTAAATGAAATAGTGCACTGTTTTTGAGACACTCTATATATTCTTAAATCATTCGCTTAACCCAAATCCGCAAATGCAGTACCCAGAAGCATGTCACGTGAAATTATTTTGCAACTTTATGAACTGCAACAAATTATAAATGTTTCGTGATATTTTCGCGGAGTTTCGGATTCTTGGCTCGGCTCCAATTCGGTTGTTTTGCGAAATAGCTGGATGTCAACGGGTTAGAGAACTTGTGATCAGAATTCATTGTAATGTTATATTAATAGTGGAGTGGGTTTCGGTGTATTAACATTTCTTGGGCAGATATGAACAAAGGTTTATTGCTTTAGTCATCTGTGTCTGCACTTATAAAGTACGTGTACATGGCTAACTTAACCAATATTCATGAGCTGCGAGTCTGCAGCTGATCTTTCGCAGCCCAGCCTTCTAAAGCCGGACGGGTTGCTAGCAATAGATAAAAAACTAGATATTTTGTAATTATCATCTGAAAAGGCTCAACTTCGCCGTGGCCGACCTAAACGCACACCAACTAAATTGGTATGAGGTGGCGCAGCAGCGAGACAGGTGGAAGGAATTGGGGGAGGCCTTTAAGAACAAAAAGTGTTGATGGACATATTCTTAGTTTTACTCTACTTAGCAGTTTAAATCAAAATTGAATTACTTATTATTCTTATTAGGCTAGATTGTAATTCTAATGGCGGGTCTCTATTTGAGTCGTCATTACATAATATAAAAAACAACATACTTTTGAATAAGATACAGGTACGAGTAAATCCCAAATTATCTATTTAGAGACCGCTCCTTTGTATAGTATCTAATAATTACAAAAAATAATGCAATCTCCCTCGCTTGCTCTGTCTCTTCTCTTTCTTTATTCATGTTAAGCCTATACTCATTTCATTTTTCCGCCTTCAACTTTAAGATTAATCTTAATATCTTCCTTCAGTCTTAAGACAGGTATTTTAATTCCTGGACACGTAGCGACCCTCATTTACGACATCTCTATAGCAACCATTATACCGTGGCTCCTCTTATTAATCACATCCTGTATTTCCCTCCGAGATTTTCCTTTTTCGACCTCACGATAATAATAAATTCTTGTAATTTGCATTATATTTTGGCTTAATTTCTCGGTTGGCCTACGGACAAACCTCTGAGGTTTGCGTGTCGTCGAATGTACGCGTTCTTGGAATCACGTCTTTTGGAAGTATACTAAGTAACATTAAGATCATCAGGCTTCATGCTTGGAAATTTTGATGACATAAAGGCTTTTACTACACAGAGATGTTGAGGGATTCTAGAAGTATTTCGCCCCGGGATAAAATGGCCTATGTCCTTTTCCAGGACCTAAAGTACCTACGTGCCAAATTTCAATAACATCCGTTCCGTAGTTTTTGCGTGATTGAATAACAAACAAACATCCATTCATCCATCCATCCACCTATTCATCCATCCATCCATCCATCCATCCATCCATCCATCCATCCATCCATCCAACGATCTAACCATTCAACCATCCATCAATTCATCCATCCATCAATCCATCCATCCATCCATCCATCCATCCTCACAAACTTTTGCACAGTCGTGTCGTTAAAGTGACTCTTATGTCATAGTTTCAGTGCAACCCAAAATTAAGTCCTGCGCGGCACTGCACTGCGTTAGTTACTGTGAGACATCAGATTTCAAATCATCAGTGTCCCATAAACCTACTAATATAATAAATGCGAAAGTTTGAAAGGATGGATAGATGGATGAATGGATAGATGTTTGTTACTTAATTACTCTAACCCTACCGAACGGATTTTGATACAATTATTTACATTTCATTTTTTTAAACCACAAGAGAAACCGCGGGGCGCAGCTAGTATCGACATAATTATAATGATATTGTTAAGACGAAGGTAGCATTTAAATGCAATATATTATTATGTACACTAGCTGCGCTCCGCGGTTCCACTCGCGGTTTCCCGGGATAAAAAGTAGCCTACGTGCTATTCCAAGTCCTAAAGTCTTCGTCTGATTGTTCGTGATGTCATGGGAAGGGTTCCGACTGAAAATCAGTACTAAGGTACCTACTTAAGATACCTTAGCGTTTGCTGAGTCGGAACCTTTTCCTGACATCGCGCAACATTTCACTGTATTGTTTTTATTGTTTTTTGTTTTGTCTTTATTTTAGTATGTATATATTCAGTGTAATGTTGTGTGATGTCCGGAATAAATGTATTTTCTTTCTTTCTTTCTTTCTAAAGTTATATACCAACCAACAACCAATCTATATACCAAATTTAATGAGTAAAAACATCCATATATCAATACATATAAACTTTCGCGTTTATAATTATTAGTAAGCATTGCACACACTACATAGTACATATGTAGCACTTTTGTGAAAATACCGTAAACAGATTGACAAACTCCCCTAACACGGTTCAGCTTATGATTACGCCGGATTATATTTAATTATTACCTACCTTTTTGCACACAATGTGGGCTGAGCTCCTACGGGGAGTTAATATTGAATTTCCTGCTTAGGGACCTACATCTGTTTACGTACTTTGTAAGGTACATCCAACTATGTCCAATACTGCCAGCATCTTGGGTACGCTGCCAACTGGTAGTGGGTTGGAGCATTTGAGCCTTTAATGGTCTGTGGGTTGTCCAATTGCTTCTCCTTGTAAGTAGTTACTGGTGGCCGGTTTCTCGTATGCGAGAGGCCGTCTGGGTAGGTACCACCGCTTTGCCAGTTATTCAGCCGCCAAGCAGTAGTGCGCAAGCATTGACGAGCGCAGTGCAGCGCCGCGCAGGATTTAGCAAAACAAAGTTCTGGGTGGTGCTATTATTGTTATGGGTATTGCTTACCATCTGGCAAACGACCAGCTCGTCTCGTCGCTCAGTTACATAAAAAAGAGTAGTTTAGTTTTAGTAAGTAGAGTGTAGAGTTGTTTTCAGTAATAAAGGCAATCGCCCGTTGAAAAAAACAAAAAACTATGTCCACCACTTTGTCAGATAGCGGTTACATGAAATACCTGTCTATTAAGAGTACATTATATATGAGTGAGTGTGGCTCAGAGGGAACTCAGGCGCCTTTCGTACCCAACGCACCTGGGTTCGAATCCCGACGCGGCTATGCACCAATTACTTATTGATAAGTGCAGATTTTGCACGCTCGCTCTAAAACGGTGAAAGAAAACATCGTGATGAAACCCGCTTACGCGCTTTGGAGTGGTAGGCTTTGGCCGTGTTTGTAATACCACCCACCGAACTAAGCCATGCCGTCAAGCGACCTAGTCGTGTTTCGGAATGATGTTCGGTGAATCATCGGGGAGACGGGACTGAGCAGCCGCTCAACTGCCGTCTCTCTCTAGATCCATGTGCTCCATCTTAGGCCACATCATCGCTTCACATCAGGCGAGATGGGGGCCAAATATAGATCTAGCGTAAAAAAAACATATTGCGCATACTCCTGAACAACGACAGTTTCTTATTTACTAACCAGAATAAGGGTCACAGACAAATCACAGACAGTCTCTGTGTCGTTGTTGGGCAGGTTGGCTCAAATCTCATGCATCACTGAGGTTGTGGGTTCGATTCCCGCGACGGGACAATGTTTGTACACAGAAAAAAATGCTCAAGCATCTTGTTTCGTGAGTAGCAGGGAATCCTAGTTCGGGGCCAGGATGTCTGTATCGTTGGGCGAAAAAAAAAAATATATTTTATAAATATAGTAAAATCTTAGAGTATACATAACTAGGTATAGAGCGCGCGTATCGTACTTGTCGCCCAATGCGCAGCGTAGTTAGTAAACTATAGCTAGCTATCTTGATAGGTATGTTTGAGTGATGGGTAATAATTGTGCGCCGTGACAAGGACACACGGTACCTATTGTTGTGTATGTATATTATGTCTTGTGTACCTATAAGTGTAATTTTAGTAAGTGAACATTATTTATTTTAATGTATAAATGTATATGCTGCATGTGTAGTACCTATGTAAAATATGTATGGGATATGAAATAAGAAAGTCGGAAATAAAAATTTCAGGAATTATTTTTATATCTATGTAATATATCTCTATTAATTTACATTATCATAAATAAGGCTTTACAATATTATTAAATAAACTGCCGGATCAGTCCAGCCGTTCTCGAGTGATGCGTTCACCAAAGAACAGCATTTAATTTTTATTTATATAGATTACTAGAATTTCAAATCGCAAGCGCAGATAATGTGCCGGTGTCAACTATTGCTCGCCATCCTCATAACAAACATCATTATCGAATAGGCCGAACGCGTCACATCACTATTTGAGTCGCGGGGTTGCGGGGCAGTGCGGGCGGTACGTGTACGCGTCCCACGTATTTTTCACCCCCGCGAAACGAAACGAACTTTGAAAAAAGTAAAAAAAATTGGATTAAAGTATTAAAAATTGGCTTAAAGTATTAAAAATTGGCTTACCGGTGAAATGTGATGTTAGTATTCTGTTTAGTGTATTTCCGAATATCGTTTTTATTGCTCATTTAACCATTTTCTTAAGATAAATAGAGAAATATCTGCTCAGAACTCACAACGGGCGCTCACACTGCTAGTACTGTTGTGGTAGTTGTGTTGCGGTTGTGTGGTAGTACGGTTAGCACAGTTGTAGACAGGACGATGCTATGTTCTCACCCGTGCATACTGTTCCCACTTAGGAACACGCGCTCTACGCCTAGTTATGTATACTCTAAGAGTAAAATAGAACATTCATAGATATACAGCTGTATCTATAGTCTACAGTGTAAATGTATGGAACACACCTACACGTGTCGTGAAGCCCGCACGTAATCCTCCGATAAAACATCGGCGTATTTTTTGCGGGAGCTTTATTAGATCGCGTTACTAAAACGTCTTCGGGTAACGTTACTGCGTACGTGGATTTTCGCGTCCATCAACCGCCGTGGAGAAAATCACAAATCAAACCGGATTATAAACGATGTCCCGCGTGGGTGGTGATAGGAGGTGGCGATATGTCAAAGCGAGCGACGCCAGTTTAGAAAGTGGTCGTAAGCGATCATGGTGCTACGATTTGTACAGCGAGGTGCCTACATCGATGCTAGTATTGCATCGTAGTGTTGCCATATAGCTGTAACCTAAAATCACGCTAATATTATTATAATGCGAAAGTTTGTTGTATGTAAGTGTGTTTTGACAAGCTCAATTTCAATCATTTATTGCGTTTCATTATATTATTACATAGTTGTTGTCAATAAATACAGCTCATTATGGACTATGTCGGGCATAGCAATTAGAAGTTTAGAAGTGAGAAAGAACACTAGTGAAAATAATATAATAATTATTGAATTATTATTATTATTAAATTATTAATTATTATTAGCTTTATATTTAACTTGCAATGTATGTATGTTTACCCGGGTGGAATTTTGCAATTGGAACCACTTCCTCTTATCCTACGGAGTTAAAATTTTGCATAGGAACTTGTCAAAGTCCGATGACAATGCAATATTATGGTGTCAGCCAGCTGATATATTAATGGAAACGGAAAGTGGGCAATGGAACTCCTTGACGGATACTGGTAAATAACTAGTGTTTGGGTTCATTTTAATGTGCTTGCTGTTCCGATTACGAATTTGTACAAAGCTTGTCTTGAAAAAGAGGTTTTCAACAAAAGACTTATTGTGATTGTTCTTTCTTCACACTGTTACGGCTCAACGGATTTGAATGAAATTCGGAATGGAGATAGCTTGTATCCTGGATTAACACATAGGCTTTTTATCCCGGAAAGCGCGGGTGAAACCGCAGGTCGCAGCTAGTAGCAATATAAAATCGTTTAAGTAGGTTGAGATTAATCCTTCGAGACATTGTTTACTTGAGAACGATGGATTTATGAATGAAGGTGCACCCGATGAGCGTCAAAAATTTCAACTGTTACTTAGACCATACAATAGGTATGTACTATTAGGCATTCTGTGGAATAGGTTTGTTGTATTTTATGAATTTACATTTTGAACGCTGCTGACATTCAAAACAACAAAAGTGTGAAAAATATTCTAATAAAAAAGCATACAATACAGAAAAAAGCATACAGTTAGTTACATAGAAGACAAAGAAAAATGAAAGAAATGCATAGAACATTCCGCTTCTGCCAAGTAGCCAAATGGCACATAAGAAACTAAAAAAAATGTCCCTCACTTTCTTGCCGTATCTTCTGAGTAGTGGTTCTTTTTCCGATACGGTGGAAGAGTCATTGTAGTAATAATTGACGTTCATAAGTGCGTCTGTGATGCGAAAACCGAATAAAGAACTTTTGAACTTTGAACTTTGAGTCGTAGTATAAACATCAAAACTGATTTTCGGCAATAGGAAATCCATCAATCATTAACCGTTCAGTATTTAACAAGAAGTGTAATCGTTGTTATGGCTTGCAAGTTAGACTTTTATATCGATACCCTAATTTCTATATCGCTTCGCTTCTGACCTTCCCCGTAGCATAAAGGTCGAATCCGGTTTTCGGCATCGTCCAGTCGATACTCATCAATCATTAGCCCGGGCCCTGATAGATGTGGCCCGGGCCGAGATTGGGCGCCCTTCCTTGACGTATCAATTTATAAGGCGAAGAATGACCTGTCAGTGTTTATCCGTATTAGCGTTAAACATTCATGTGTTTTTTGTTGTGATATTATTCGATGCGTTTTCTTACTAAATTGACATTCTTGAATTTCTGGTCGCCTGGTACTTTTTTGAGTAAAATACATTAGGTATCTTACTTGTATGCCTTAGAAACTTATATGACTTGGAAACTTGTATGACTTGCATCCTTTAACTATAGTTATAGGATGCAAGTCATACAAGTTTCTAAGGTTATCTCCTGTAATTTATTGAACACAACTAATATTTTTTTACCAAGTGCAATTAAAAAATTAATAGCTATAGTTTATTTTGTACCCTTCAACTAGTTATTAATTTTCTTTTTCATTATTTTTTTTTTTAAACTGTACCAAATTGGGATTTGTTGTAACCATGTACAAAAATTTCGATGGACAAATGACGGTTGTACCGAATTGGGACTAACTCATACTCACCTCCTAATATTGCATCCTACTAATATTATAAATGCGAAAGTTTGTGAAGATGGAAAATATATAGATAGAATTAATAATAATAATAAGCATTTATTGTCTTCGCAAAAAAAGTACAAAAATAGGTACCCAAATTGTTAATTAGTAGGTTTTTTTTACGCTTATTAGATCTATGTTTGGCCACTATCTCGCCTGATGTGAAGCGATGATGTGGCCTAAGATGGAGCACATAGATCTAGAGAGAGACGGCAGTTGAGCGGCTGCTCAGACCCGTCTCCCCGATGGTTCACCGAACATCATCCCGAAACACGACTAGGTCGCTTGACGGCATGGCTTTGTTCGGTGGGTGGTATTACAACCACGGCCAGAGCCTATCACTCCAAAGAATAAAAAGGTATACTACACTAAACCTGTTTTGTTTGCCTGGTGCCTGAGGTAGGCATATAATGCCTGTATCACAGGTCACCAGCCCCTCTCCACGGGTCTAATTAATCTAATTTCACTTACTTTAAAATGTATAATTTGTACATCGGCATATATATAAATTATTATATATAATATATAGTACTATAATTTTTTTAGGTACGTGATTGCTACAGATAACGCCATCTAGTAAGAAATGACGGACTACTTTTGTTTTTAAAACTTCTCTTTTGAGATGTTCTAAGCGCATGTGCCGATCTAGGTACAATTCATGAAACGTATACATAGGATTCATTGGGTGTACGGCTATTTAATTTTGGGGTTGCTTTGGGTTTAGAGCTACCCGATTGATTATACGTTGATGAAATATGTATAAACTCAGATAAACAAGTTTTTTTTCTGTGTTGCGTAAATCTTTATTATAACACCACAATAAAAAACAATCAGAACTAAGATTTACAATAAGCTATGAGTGTCACAACGGGTGATCTTATCGCCCAAAGCGATCTCTTCCAGACAACCCAATGTATGTCATATTTTGACGTTAACATTGGTAAACATGCGGCATTCACAGAAGCTTAACTTCACAACTTCACAAGTTCACTTTACAGTTTTTTTTGCAATTGTTCTATAACTCTACCGCGAGTTCTACTTTTAACTGCAAATATAGAAGAGTTTTAACGTAGAATTCGACCAAACGGGCACATTTCTACATTAAACACTTCAACAAAATTGAACGACCCACAGGAGTGGACGTTTTTGACGACCGTTTCAGGCGTCTGGTAGTTCGATGTTTATTCGAATAATATGAGAGGTAAGTACAGAAAAACTTTTGATTTCGGGTTAAAGAATATTTATTTTCTCAACAAGAAATTACATTTCACTTATTTTTCTAACTAGGTACCTGGGGGAGAAGACATGTACCTAGTTTGGACGAACAATATTGACATGGCAGGCAAGAATACAGGTACGCGCCACAGTGCAAGCAACATCTCGGCCTCAATTCACTATGGCAACTTGGCGATTCCTTGCTTCGAGGTCACGTCGATTCCTTCATTAATAAACGACATCTCTATGACGCATTCGTATATTTATATATATGATTGTCTATGACACGTCATAGAGAATACAAATTTCGCAGATGTCGTTTATTAATTGAGGAATCGACGTGATTTCGAGGTTCGTGATTTGCAAGGAATCGCCAAGTTGTCATAGTGGATTGGGGCCCAGATTGATAACTTGTTTATCTTAGTAATATTACGTTGTCGTTCAGTATGTGTTTCTTTTATTTACCTATTTTACAAAATGTTAAAAGAAACAATTCTTCACCTCCTTTTGCAATATGTTACAGATTTGTACTTCCGCAAAACATATGGTTTATCGCTTTTGATTGGGCATTCGCTGTAGGGACACGCATCTCTAGTACATATTACTGTATGTCATCATCATCATCATCATCAGCCTATACGAGTCCACTGTTGGACATAGGCCTCAATGCACGCCACTGAGCCCGATCCTCGGCTCTTCGCATGTAATTACTGCCAGCCACTTTACGCAGATCGTCGTTCCATCTGGCCGGAGGGCATTCTACACTACGTTTGCCTAAACGTGGTCTCCACTCTAGAACTCGTTTACTCCATCGGCTATCGGTTCTTCGACTTATGTGACCGGCCCATTGCCACTTCAGCCTACATATTCGGTGAGCTATGTACTTCACATTATTGAGTTAGTCTCTCTATATTGTAAACGGGCGGTGATATCCTAAGCAAACATCGCTCTAACCACTACCTATTTTGTCATAAAACTCCTAGCTACATACAATACAATACAATTATACTTTATTGCATACCACAAACATAATTACATGACAAAAATATAAACCTACATACATACTACATAGATGCTCGATAAATTCTAAGCAAACATAGCACTGACTGTACTACGTAGACTGGAGATACTCTAAGCGACTATCATAATTATATCCATCGCCCTGACCACCTTACTCTACGCTACATCGACGCAAGAATATTTAATACGAACATCAAACTGACTACTTGCTAGTTTCCCATAAAATACCTGACTGTACTAGGTAGACGGGCGATAATGTAGCGCACATATCACACACATACATACATACACAGCGCACATACCGCACTCCGCACTGTAGGTACGAAGCTACAAGTACATAGCCGGACACCGACGGCGGGTCGCGCGTCGTTACACGTGCCGCGTCAGAAGAGATAAGTCGCTATGCGATAGAAAGAGAGGCGCTCTGTAGGTTAATATGACTGGTAGGTATGCAGCGCTACCCGAGCTGACTTGAATTTTATTGCGTCATAGCAAGAGTCGCTATTTCTTTGCGGGATGATGCTTCTGTCCCTTAGTATTCTGTGGTACTACGTAGACGCGGTTTAGTATTCTGCGAACATCCTCCTGACCACGAGCTAGTTCCTCATAAACTGACTATGTATGTGGTAATATGCTAAACTATATATTATTTTCCTCGACGCTATAAAGTATCATAACTTTTTAAAACTAATAACACCAGAGTCGGACTCGGGAGTGACGGCAGAACTTTCCTAGCTGCACAGTGTGGAACTATGCTGAGGTAGTATTATCGCTCAACGTGTTTATGAGGCGTAGCTTGTTTAGTGTCAAAAGGACGGACTAAGGGATGGGGGAAAAATATTTGCGTCATAAATTATTCATTACATTTGAAGAGCTACATTCTGAGTAAGCTTTTTTAGTAGTACGAAGAAACCGCAGAGACATCATAAGTAGAAATTTGTGCTTGTCTTCGTTTCTGTTCAGTTCTGTTATTGCCTAAAATATAACTTTACAGATTTTCAGACACATTCATTATACGAACACCCAAGGAGTATACTTCCTGTACACTCTCGTTTTGACAGCCTGGTACAGGTTACAGATGGTACAGGTTTCCTGTACTGAAAGGAGATCCCGAGTTCAAACCTCTGCTACGGCAAAATAATTTGCTTATCCATAAAAGATTATTAATTTATTTAAATTTAAATCAGACATTGGTCCATTTTGTTAGTAACACGTATCCTATGTAAGTAAAAAACAAATAATAAAAATAAAATATACAAACACACTGACATTACTGAGACACACACATTGACGACGGCTCGTAAGCCGCCGTCCAGTGTCTCAGAAAGTGCGAATCCACACACTCGGCAAAGACGTTCAGGAAACTGTTGGTACTGCCCCACACGCGGCGCATCAGGGAAGCGCTTCTTTTACGCAGAATGGCGTAGAAGTCGTCTGTGCGTTCTTCAGCGAACATCTGTATGTATACCTGATGCACTGCAAAATCGTGGCAGGCCCAACAGCATCCTAAACCCATTATTATATTGGACTCGCAAGGCATTGCAGGAGTTTTGTGTGTACTTGACCCATAGGCTATTAAGTATTACGGGTTCGCCCCTATTCAATCCTCATTGCGGACCATGTACGTTTCACAACTAAGTTCGCCGATGTGATAGCAGCCGCAGGTACGGCTTACTGGCAACGTATTTAATCGGTTAGAGTTATACCTTCGCCTTCCGCGGTCACGAGGCGAGATAAACGAGGATAGCGAGGCGATGGAAGCCACAAAAGAATACCTACTATTACTTACTTACTTACTTATACTTTAGCTATCCTAGGAACCTGAAATGTAGGTATATGAAAGTATACTTCTGTTTCTAAGTAATGTAAGATATCTTTTCTAATATATATTTGGGGAACTGAATCTTCTTTTATATTAAATTATTAATTAAACGAATATTGATGTTTAACGTTTAAAAGATTTATGTTTTTTTTATATTGAATAGCAAATTTTGTCGTTCACTGTACCAAGGTTTTATTTTTCAATATCTCTTCTCAATTATCACATCACACTAATCACACTATTTTATATTATAAATGTGAAAGCTTGTAAGTGTGTGAGTGTGTTTGTTCCGTCTTCACGCCGCATTGGCTGAACGGTTTCGAGTGAAATTCGGAATGGAGATTGCTTAACCAAATAAAAAATGTAAACCAAGGATGAAACTGCGGGACACAACTATTTTATCAATATGAGTATTCGACGGACCCAGTCGTATTCTTTGCCTAATTATAAAGAGGTAAAGTTGTTTGTTTGTAGGGAGTAATCTCTGAAACTACTGATTTTAAAAAAAATTTCACTGCTAGAAAACTACACTATCACTGAGTAACAAAGGCTATATTTTATCATGTCGACGTAAAGTCGCCGGCGGTGGCTAGCTAATTATATTAAGCCACCCCTACATGGTAGAAGTCCCGCCTATTTGTACGAAGCGACTCATCCTTCTTAATACGTACAGCTAAGGAGTAGTCGCTTCCCATCAAGTCAGATCGTGGTCAAATGTAAGCCTAGTCACATGTAAAAAAAAATATATAAATAAATACGCCCAACGATCACATACATAGATCCTGGCCCCTAACTAGGATTGCCTATGTCTAGGGAACCAGGACCCAGTAGAATCATGAAACAAATGCTTTCGATTTTTCTTCTATGCACAAACTTTTGTCCCATCGTCACGGGAATCGAACCCGCAACTTCGGTGGCATGAGATTTGAGCCAACCTGCCCAACCACTACACCACAGAGGCTGTCAAATATATTCGAATACAAAAATGTCAGGACACATCCCATGACGCAAAAAATGACAAACCAACTAGCTAGACGATTCGTCATAGTGTCAAGTTGGTGTCCCCAAATCTATTTCACTCGTATTTTGTGCTCAGTGGCCGGATGATCTTCCCATGATTGATGCATCACTAGGAGACCGGTGGAAAAAAGTTGTACGTTTGCTGCAGACAGAGACACAAAATTTTCCTTTTATAAGCGCTTGTTAAAGAAAAATTTTGTGTCTCTGTCTGCGTCTATTTAACTTGCATGTGTGTTTGTTTGTACTTGTATGTTTGTTTGTTGGGTCAAATCTTGCAAGTTTAATCAGAATCACTTTCTCTTATCCTACGGAGCTGTACAAACTCTTATTTTTATTTCTATGTAATGACTATCAAGCAATAAACCAAAACTCGAAGACAAGAACCTTTCAATCACGCTTCGGTAAAGAAACAAGAATAATTTGCACTACTAATTTGTATATTTTTTAAAATAAATTTATTTAAAAACAATGTCAAGATATTCCATTTTTCAAGAAATCTGGGCTGGACTGCTGGACACGTCTGCCGCATGTCAAACAAGCTGTCGTCCAAACTCACCACTAAATGGTGAGTTTGGCCGACAGCCACACAACGTCAGACGAAAACGCTGCAGACCCTGACGGAGATGGCGAGATGAGCTAGACTCTTACTGGAAGGATTGGCCGCAAAAGAGATTAAACCGTGAGAAATTAAAGCGTATATATTTTTATCGTATAGTCATTTTTTTTAAAGGTAGAACAAATAAAAATCTCTTAAAATATAACAAAATTCAAACGTAACCATTTCGACTAATAATAATTATTAAGTTTGTGTCTTCTTTTATCAAAATTATTATTGAATAAAGTACAGAATAAAAAGGTTAAGGAAAAATCGAGACATTTGGCGTCTCGATCAAAAGTGAATCGGGACGTGTCACCAGACCCCTAAAAATCGGGACACCTGGTACAACTATTTTCTTACCCCGTCGCTTCGGTCGCTGAGAAGTTAACAGGCTATCTGCATTCAAATACAGACTTAGCTTGTGCACTTTGATCCGTTACATTAACTGTGCATTTGATTCAATGGTGCAAACTGCAAACGTTAAGGTGTGTACAGAACGCAATAATCGATTATCGGCTTATGCAATTCGATAATCGGAATCGCATCGGAATCGATTATGCTACGTGAAGCATAAAAATGATCATTAGTTAATAATGTATAAGCTTAAAAGTTTATGTAATTTGTTGATTTAGATTTATTTAAAAATGAACATTATACCTAAACAAGGTTTTTCTTGAAAGAAAAAATACGACTACCGGCTGGGACTTGAACCCGCATCTCAATATCTTCCCTCAGCGCGGGAAGTATTCTACTAAATGAGATTGCAAAATGTCAAGAAACAAAAATAAAAAGAAAAATTATACAACCAAAAAAGAAACACCAATGAAATTATGTAACCCAGTAGGTAGTACAATAAAGAAAGGTACCATTGCACCTATTCTTTTTTGTAATGCATTTGTTTTTTTCAATAAGACTCTTTTCTGAAAAGTGTTTCAAAACGTTTTTAATCTATTAATAATCAACTGTTATTTTTATTTCCATAAAATAAACCAATAAAAATAGGTGTTTAAATTTTCAATTTATAAATTTCGCTATTTCGCTGGCCTCCATGATTATGCTGTCACACTTCTAGTCAGGGTATTTTTTACATGTTAGCCAATTAATTCTTTAAAAACGTTCAGGAATAACAAGAAAAGTAAAAAGGCTATTCTTTTAAAACAAAATTTCATCCAATCAAAACTCACCGCGAGTTACAAACGTTATTATTCCTCGACGTTATTAAGCCGAGTAGCGAAAATAAAAAGCGGAGACAATACACGGGACAACAAGGGAGGATAATTGTTTTCTTGATTAATTCACAAAGGGAGCGGCTCCCTCCGAGACGGCTGTTTGTACGAGATATATAATTAGAACCATCAATGTTCTGGATAATCGAATTCAAGATCCGTCAGTTTCTAAAATTACTAGGCATTACTAAATTACTAGATTTAAGTGGTGTTTTTTTAGGGTGACCACTGAACAAAGCAGTGCATCGCCGCGTAAGACTTGTCGCGCGCGTTTCAAATGTCAAAAGATAACTATAATTTCTTATTAGAAAGAAAGAAAGAAAATACATTTATTCGGGACATCAAACAAAATTACACTGAACATACTAGAATAAGGACAAAACAAAAACAATAAACACAACCAGTGAAATGTTGCGTGATGTCAAGAAAAGGTTCCTACTCAGCATACGCTAAGGTATTTTTAAATACCTTAGCACTGATTTTCAGTCGGAACCCTGTCCATGACATCACGAACAATCAGACGAAACATTACCGTAAAAAAAACACAAGAAAAACAAATGTATACAAAAAATATATATTATATTATATTCAGCCTATATCGTCCCACTGCAGGGCGAAGGCCTCCCTACTTTCCTTCCAATTAATAAATAGACACAAAAAATGCACTTTTAAACACATAATACAATTAAAATACGTTAAAAATTGTGATTGCTTCCCATTAGGCGAACGATCTGCTCGCGTCGTTCAGTCGTATAAAAAATCTCTGTTGCCAAAGTAAATTTACGTAGTTCTTGGGCCGTACCCAAAACATGGCATCGTTTGGTCCACTATAATGATTTCGCATTTGTATTGGCCGACATTTGAATAGCGGCCGAGCGTAGCCGATTCATAATAACATGACATGGGCGTAGTAAGGGCGGCGTAGGTGGAACCGACTGCAGAATTGATCACGGCGTTTTACTGCCATACTTTTTCGTAGTAAATTTTACTTGGCACTGGAATTGTTATGACCAAGCGTGGCACTTACCATCCGTCGAAAGACTTGCTCGTTACATTCCTCAGATGCTAAAAAAATAATTGCGAAAGTTTAGTTCAGTTTAGTTGTTTTACTTACATTATTTTTAATAAACAAGTCGTAACATAAAACTTTGGCTCGGATGTCTCTGTAAGGTTTTCTTAATGCATACGTTGTGTATATTATGGTGGTTTTGTTAGTCTCCCCCTAGAATCAAATCCTGATTACGTCCCCATATAACACAACATGCTCCCGTTCCGAATGTAGCTACTTATTTCCATAAAATTTTGGCATAGATTGCTCGGTAACGAATCCGTAAGTGGGATTGGGTATTTAGGAGAATTGGGTCGACGAATAAGGTGATCCATCGCGAAAACGTACTTATGGTCGGAATTAATTAAGACTGTTTTTGAATAACATAAATCGGCGGTGGTTTGAAGGGATCTTATTAGATTTTGCGATGTGAAAAACTTGACTAGGAGTCTGGCAAACCACCAACGCATTCACAGTGCTATTGATGCCAAGTGGTCGTGAGCAAGTATAGTGTTTTCGTTTAATTTTCATTTTATACAGTGAAATGATTGAGCATAGGACCACAGTGCACTGCATGATTTAGAATTCAACATTCAGGGATTTAAAATATTTAATAAAACGGCTAGGACTCACGTAGTTTGTCGAATTAGTCGATCTAGGTTTCGAGCATATCCGATGCTCTTCATCAGGGCGAGTTTACACTGTGAGATCCGACCACTGAAAAGACCAGGTGGAGAGCATCTGATATGCTCGAAATCTAGGTCGACTAATTCGACAAACTACGTGAGTCCTAGCCGTTTTATTAAATATTTATTCTGGGACTGTCACATACTTACGTCGTATCGTAATGAAATCGTCGCCTTTTGTCAACACCCGTATTTCGATGTAAAAATCGATTGTTAATAGCCGCATGTAGAGACGGTCATTAGTGTTCTACGGCAGTCTTAGGTCTCTTACCCACACACGTTTTTTTGCCGTCAGAGAAACAATTGATGATTTCTCAGTGACGACGCGCCGTATGTATCTTAAAGAAACCGTGGGTGGACAAGGTGTTCTCTGTTTAAACACCTTTTTTCGCCGTGAAAATCTACGGTTCATAATCCGTAAGTATTTACCGGTCTACGGTTAGACAGTGTGTGATCAAGAGGCCATAGCACGGTTTCTTTACAAAACGGCGCCCAAGTCATTTATTTCTTTGACGGTGAAAAACGTGTGTGGACAACAGGCCTTACGGTTACAATTATTTTTTGTGGTACAAGATAACGGTGTACTTGTCTGGTTACCTATTATAAAGATCGCCATAAGCGGTAAGACCGCCCATTGTAACACTTTAGCTTTAACAAGTATTGTTTTGTAATTTATTTCTTGTTGTGTAACAATAAAGCGTTATCTATATAACTAAAAATATAAATGAAAAGAGGCCCTGACTTCCATCCAATAGCTTTCGAATATTTATCTAACACAAATAAAACTATCTATCTAATAAAAACTCTATTATGTGCCTTAAAAAATGCAAATAGATGTTAAATAAACACTATCCAACTAACAAAACGGAATAAAATTTACTTAAAAGTTAAATTCAATCTGAATAAACGTTGGATGAAAATATTTAAACCGAAACCTGCTTTCAACTTTATTAAAAAGAGTCTAGACTAGCGAATGCCATCGGAAATAAAATTTGTTTGATACAGTGCAGTGTATCAAACAGTATTCCAAAAGTAATACAATGTAATAGCAAATGGTAAAGATATATCAACTTGCATAAAAAACATTCCCTTAGCGCGAGGAGGGTTCTGCCCAATTGATCTACTCCGGTCACCATATTATTTGCAAATTTTTTGGCTTTCTAACTTCTGCTTCTTCTGCCTAGCGTTATTAATCCCGGATTCTGTCGGGACCCACTTATTATCCTATTCATTTCTCTCCACTTCGCGAGGTTTTCTGCATGCTGCATTGTGAGTCTATTCGTTCTCTTGTTTGCATTAACGAGGTTAAGCCATCGAGACCAGCCACGAGATCTTACTCCTGAAACGACAAGGGCTAGGCACTGATTACCGACGTACTCCAAGCAAGCAAGCAGTTGTGCGCAAGCATTACTGTGTTCCGGCTTGAAGGGGCTTTGTAGCCAGCGAAATTACTGGGCATATGAGACTTTATCTGATATCTTGGGGAGACGAGCGCAATGCAGCTATATACGCAGTACTTTTATGGTATTAAAAGTTCTGGATGGCACTGCAATTGTTATTGGCAGGCGTGGCGCTTACTACCAGGCGAACGACTTGCTCGTCTCATTACTCAATTCCATAAAAAAGTACTCCACGTTATACAAGACATGACCCAGCCACCACTAGTCTGCTACATCCCGTATTCCATTTAAACGGCTTTCTAACAACACACAAAAATAGTAGAAATCTGATCCTAATCAAAAATTAAGACTTAATAAAGACATTCTCATAATATGTAGTTTTTACAGTTACGTGTTAGGTACTCGCAAGTTTTGAAAACTATGAGGAGTATCGAAAATCAGCCTTCGTATAAGCCGTTCTATACTTTAGTAAAATGAACCCTCAATCACTCAAGTTCTGTTTACGGCAAACAACACGCGCCGTCCCGGTCGTATCCCGGTTGCGTACAAATGAGGCCCTAATTGTCCCGGTACGGTGTCTATCGAATAGTATCCCGGTAACGTGCTGGGCTATCCCTCATCGGGATTACGGAATACTAATGGAATACAGGGTAAGGGAGGTTCGATCTATTCGAATTTTGACACGATTCCAGAGTTGTACAGCCGGCATCCTACCTTCCTACTAATTGTAAGTACAAGTTTGTGTTGATGCCGGCATAAATGTTTGTTACAAAAATCACTGAAAGAATTTTGATGTTTTTTTTTTGCGCGTTTCTAATTAGGTAAGTACTTCAGTTTAAAACATGTATGGGAATATGTACTGTATTGACAATATCTAAGTCGGATCGGTGGTGCCCGCAGTAGTTATAAAACTGTGTCACAGACACAAACGCCCCCTGCAGTTTGGTACGAAGGTAAGATAGGGAGCTGAATAGCCTCGAAGTTCACGTGATGGTGAAGTCTATGCTCATGATGTTACTTTTTTACAAGAACCAGGCAGGATATCTAAGGCATGTTAATTGAAATATTATTTAATTACTTGACATTGGCTGAATGAACAAACCGTGCTAACCCATAAATAAATGGGAGCAATTGTCAAATACTCTATGGCACTAAAATGTGTACATATTATTGATACAGACTGTACAAGAAAGCTTGAAATGTTCAGCGTTCTGAGACAGTTTCGCGTCTTGTCTTTAATTAACCACATTTATCGGGTGTGCAGCAGAACTTATGCATCTGAAGCGCTCAAGATGGATACGGGTTTACAAGTGCAGAATTCCGAATCTTATTCATATTATCTTATTATCTGTCTGATAACCAACCCTGTGTAAACTCTTGTGGGTTGGCAGGGCTGGTTATCAAACGACGCTGAGCCTACCCCTTTTTGTCAATTTTTTTTTACGCTTGCTGGATTGATAGATACGGCAGTTGGGCGGCTGATCAGACTCGTCTCCCCGATGGTTCAATTTCTAAACTAAGTAAATTTAATTTTAATTTTGTGTTGGTAATAAAACTAATTTCTTTCTTTCTATATCTCCAATGCTAAATAGCCTGCACATTATCATCATTTTCATCGACTTTTAATCATTATGGCATTCATCATAATTCATATCCCCACTGCTGGGACACGGGTTTTCTCTCATAGAGTGAGTACGGGCCATAGTCCGCCGCGTTGGCCCAGTGCGGATGACATGTCCTTGAATTTTATAGCATATAGCATTATAACCTTCTAAAGTGAAAGTGACCGTTTTCTCGAAGCCGTAATTAAGCCCTAATTTTTTTTCTCATTTAAATCTTTTGAGTTGGGTATGTATCGGATAACCTAGTCAATCATATAGGTTTATGTTTATCCAACTACAATATAATTATCCAAATAAAATAATGGTACGACAAAATTCAAATGAAATAATTTGGTTTGTATCACCTTCGATTTCAACGTACGACTATAAAATAATATCATCTTTAGAAGACAAAAAGAAAACGTTAAAAGCTTCCACAGAAATACTATTTCTAGTCATGCTGAGTAAAACAATAGCCGAGTCGTGTCATTCTTATTGCCCCTTTTTCATCCAACCGTTTCATATCAAAGAGACTTACAGTTTTTCTATTCTTGATTCTATTCTCCGAGATAGAGATGTCGCTTGTTAAAAAGTATCGACGTTATAAATTTAATTGATACGGTGATTCGACCTTTTGAACGCGCAATTAATTGAAACAAAGGAAGAATAATTAAACGATTATTGATGGGTCAGTATTGCGAAAGAGAGAATATCGATATGAACTCGATATTTGAAATACAAAGCATTACTAGAATTCAAGCGTGTGCATTTCTTAACTAATAGTTCAAAGTAGTACTTTGGGCGCCATATCATAAAGCCTCCTATCGTTCATTTCTTGGATTGAAACAATACTATTATATCCATATCTTCGAAATTAGATCAAATTTATTAATTACAGCAGTACAGCGCCGTGCAGGATTTTGCAAAACAAAGTACTGTTTGCTGCTGTTATCGTTATGGGCTGGCGAATTGCTTACCATTAGGCAAACGACTGAGCGAGTGTGGCTAAGTGGGAGAACGTGTGACTTTCGTTCCGACGCACCCGAGTTCGAATACCGCTGGCCTCGCACCACTGACTTTTTTAAGTTATGTGCGGATTTAACACTCGCTCTAAAACGGTGAAGGAAAACATCGTAAGGAAACCGGCATGTCTAGAATTTATCACAAAAATTCAAGGACATGTGACATCCACCAACTCGCACTGGGCCAGCGTGGTGGATCATGGCCCATGCTCTCTCTATGAGAGAAGGCCCGTATCCCAGCAGTGGGAACGTGATAGGCTGATGATGATGATGATGAGGCAGTCGACCAGCTCGTCTCGTCATACCGTTACATAAAAAAATAAAAAAATCAATAACAAAAAAAATGGCTCTTTAGATACTTATAGAAAATCATAAACAGGACTACTTAAGGTAAAATGTACCGACAAAAATATCGATATTTCGAAGCATCGATACGTTCAACCCCAAGATATTCTCATAAGGACTGAAATAAATGCGGCACGCGCAAAAAATATTCATAACTTAGAACGTGATTTGAAATTATTATTGGGCCCACAGCTGGAGGTTTAACATATTTATTTTCGGCTGAGGAATGCAGACAATGATAGAGCTTTACGAGGTTTAGAGACGTTAATATTTTCCCTATTTGGATGTTTACCCGCAACGAGACAGTTCAAGCGTTAGGGGTTTGTGTTTGATTGTCAGATAGTGTGTTTCATTGTTAGCTAGTGTGTTTCCTTGATAGTATGATTGGATGTAAGTGTGTTTAATTGTTAGTCAGTATGATTGATTGTTAGGTAGTGGATTGATTGTGGGTTAGTGGTTTTATTGTTAGTGTATGTGATTGTTAGTTGATGTGTGTTTCTTAGTGTTTGATGCCGGTTAGTGTCTTTGATATAGTGTTTAATTTCTATGTTGCTTAATTACCTTGGAAGTTGCTATAACGATTTAAATGCTGCCGTAGTAGTAATCAGTTTAGTAGTAGTAGTAGTTTTAAGACTGACTCTGACAAAGGACATTTATTTATTTATTTGTTCATTACCACGAAACACTTGTACATGGAGCATTTAATTATATTAGACTTAATTGTGTATTTCGTGTGTGAATGTTGAAACAAATTCATAACACTTATGTTCTAGGACCTCGTTAATAAGTTTTTTTAATCATTTATTTAATAAACTCTTAATTGAAACGCAATGAAAATATATAGTGTAATCCCGCTGAATATTATGTAAGTTGTTGTTAGTCATCATCACGATCACGATCATCACGAGGCATCATCAGGTGTCGACTCGCCGAACGCTGGAACGAGAGAGAGAGAGAGGGAGAGAGTTTCTCTCGTTCCAGCGTTCGGCGAGTCGACACCTGATGATGCCTCGTGCAGACGGCGAAACACGTGTCGTACAAAGAGTGTTGTTGTTAGGAACTAACAACAACCTACATAATATTCAGCGGGATTACACTATATATTTTCATTGCGTTTCAGTTTTGAGATGAATTTCCGCAACGTCACGCCTGATTCCATTGCATTCTAAACTCTTAATTGTAAAAGTAACAGACAAATTTCAGTAAACTAAAATGTAAAAAGCCCCTGACACAAAAACCTATAAATATTAAAACACGGCTAAACATATTTTGATAAAACATAGAACCACCGCAAGAAAACCTGCTTTCAAATAAAATATCCGCATATAAATCGGTTTACCGTTTAAGAGCTACGGTGCCACATACAGATTACAGACCCAGACAAACACACATAGTGGTCAAACTTATAAAACCCCTCCTTCTTGCGTCGGGGAATAAAAAAAAGTATACGTTACATGAGATTTATGTCTATCTAGGTCTTAGAACATAAGTGTTGTAATTACACTTATAACAATCACACTTATGTTCTAATCTAATTCTAGTCAAAAAAGTGTTTTTCTGAATTAAATTATATTTTTTTTCTTCTATTTTATGTTTCTTTTTTGTTTTCCTTAATGTTACTGTTAGCCTGTGTCGTCCCAGTTTTGGGCAAAGGCCTCCCCCCATGACTTCCAGGCTTCGCGATCTTGCGCTATTGTAGACCAATAGTCGCTAAAGGCGTCGAGTTCGTCCCGCCATCTCCTGCGCGGTCTGCCGCGACGCCGCGCCGCGCCGTCTTGCTGTATCAGGGCGCCACTTGGTGGTGATTGTTGTTGTCGCTTGTTTTCCTTATCAGTACTTATATAACATTTGTTTTTTTCTGTCATGTCTTCGTCTGATTGTTCGTGATGTCATGGACAGAGTTCTGTCTGAAACTCAGTGCTAAGGTACTTTAAAACACCTTAGCGTATGGTGAGTCGGAACCTTTTCATGACATTGCGCAACATTTCATTGTGCGGTATTTATTGTTTTTGTTTGGCCCTTATTTTGTGTGTTCAGTGTAATGTTGTGTGATGTCTTGAATAAATGTGGTTTATTTTTTTAAATTAGTGTTATAATATTGCTTTGTGCATTTGTGCATTTGGTTTTTAAAATGTCCACTATCCATACATTTTTAACAGCGCCTTTAAACCGAGAGTTCATTAAACTACCCTCTTTTTTACTTTTGTTTATCCACACGTTTCAAAACACTGTTCGTGTATAATTGTTCGCTGTACACGAACGTTTTTGGCTTAGCCTCGTTACCTTTGCTCGTACGGAACCGGCAACAGATGCTTAATAATAGGTAAGTATCGTGGATTGGCTGGTCGTGAAGAGAATTCGTAATGTTTCTCTTTGTTCAATGTTCTGGAGTTTGAAAGGCGAAGGTAGGCCTTTTATTTGTGCTTAATGAAGAGTAGTTTCTATTATATATATTGTAGAAAATTGTAGCGCTTGTAGCGTATTCTGCTTAGGCGTACGGGACCGATCTGCTACGTTAAGCAACGTTCACAGCGTTCACAAGTTGGATGGGTGACCGTTTTTGTGGTATTTACATCTCAGCGCTACCGGCTTCGGAGGGTACGTTAAGCCGTCAGTCGTCAGGCCATGTCGGAGGCCTTCTGGCGGCTTAAAAACTCCGACACCAGGGTTGACCATACTCATACGAGAGAAGAGAAGAAGACTAGGAATTATGACACTTACATCCATTGTTATTATTATTAGTCTGGTTTGTCCCACTGCAGGGCAAAGGCCTCCCTCTGCCGCGAGAAAGAAGGGTTTCTTTCTGGAGAGCAGAGAGGTTGTGCCTCAGCGTCGTTTAACCTTGCGTGAGGTGTACTCTGAAATCCTAATAATATTATAAATACGAAAGTTTGTAAGGATGGATGGATGGATGGATGTTTGTTACTCAATCCTAAATAATGAGGTCCTGGAAAAGGACATAGGACTTTTTATCCGGTACAACCGCGGGTGAATCCGCGGGGCACAGCTAGTATAAAATAAGTTTAAATTAAATAATTTTTTTTATGATTTATTATAATAAAATTAGCAACGTGCATAAAATCTACGACCAAACCAATGTTTGAAACTGTCATTGCGACCAAATCATCCATTTTGTTCGAAAACCTGCAGGCCATTGTGGCTTCGTCCGTTCCGTGTATTGTAGTCACATTTAACGCGAATTACATTCATCTGCTGCATAATGACGTCAGAAGCTGCCTTTGTGAAGTCATTAATCTCGGGAACATTGGGAATATTTCTCGTTTTCGTTTTACAGTAAACTGTAATGACACTATTCTGGAAGGACAGATCATTTATTGGTACGCTTGCGATTGTGAACTGAAAACACATTTAGTTGTCGTCAATTTATTTTACCTATGATGTAAAGTAGATATACTTACTATATACCTATAAAGTCAAGACTATTGGTTTGGCAGATTGCCTCGAATCTGATATACCTACCATATAGGTTGCGGGTTCGATTACAACGACGAGAAAAATGTGAAGACAAACAGTGCATTCGTATTTATTTTGGGTCTGGGTGTTGTGGGACGTTCTGGTATTTCCTGGTTCTTTGAATGGAATCCTAGTTAGAGGACAAGATATATGTTGTTAAAAAACCTACTGAATGTTCTAGGGTTCTCCTCGCATGCTATTATGATTTATAGTGTCACCCAAACCCAAATAAAATTACAAAGCTAGGCTATGCCGTGCTCGTTACCTTGTAAACTTTTAAGATCCACGGTTTTTACTACTACCGATTCTAGTTCCAAAATCTTATCAGAAAGCAATGGACCAAAAGGAGTTACAAGTCCTGACCCAACATTCATGAAGTTATAAAAGCTTGTAAAAAGAAATAAATGCTGACGCCAGCACATACAGCTCAAATCTCAAGCGAATCAAATTAACATATAGTTCGATCCGATTTTTCGGTTCTCATTGCCCTTTACGGTTGGCCATAAAAACGAATGGCAGTCCGGCTTGCTCTGGCCAGTAGGGAAATCGAATGTTCTAGACTTTCTTTTTGTCAGATTCGTAGTTCGAATTGTGTTATGGGCCGGCTAACGATCGATTATAGAGCCGGGCTCGATCGAGTTTCCAGAATAGGGACGTTGTTATTTTTGCAGCTGGGTTTTTGTTTCGTTTATGAGAATAAAATAAGTTCTTTTTGGCGGACAATGAAAAGTATGTTTTTGTGCAACTCAGCAATGTGACGAGCAAATCGAACGGCTGATGATAAACGCCACGCTTACCCACCATATACACACGATTAACAATTGCAGTGCCATCCAGAACTTTAAATACCGAGCAAAGGGCATACGAGACTTATATCTGATGTCTCGGGGTGATGAGCGCAATGCAGTGCTACGCAGTATTTTTATGGTATTAAAAGTTCTGGGTGGCACTGCAATTGCTATGGGCAGGCGTGGCGCTTACCACCAGGCGAACGACTTGTTCGTCTCATCACTCAGTTCCATAAAAAAAATCCTGAATGCGTAACGAATTTACGTTCGGAAATAACACTTAGGTAGGTATTTTTCAAGCCGGAAAAACGAATAGTTCCTAAGGGAATTAGCACGTGCATGAAGTCACCCGCGCAAGTCAGTAAAATATACCTACATTTTTCTGAAAAGTTGTGCAGTATGTTATGTTTGTGAAATGTATAAAGAAATTGATAAATTACTAAGGCAAAAGTCAGGGAAAATTAAACTTTATGGATAATAGAAAACAATTTATTTTAGCACATAGCGGCAGGGATATATTAAGACAAAAGTATTGTGTGCATCCTACCAGTAATGACATACGGAGCCGAGACGTGGACAGTCACAGTGAGACTAATCTACAAGTTGGTCAGCGAAATATGGAGAGGGCCTATGCTCGGAGTTTCTCTGAAATATAAAATCCGCAATGAGGTAAACCGACATAGCCCATAGGATTAGCAAGTTGAAGCGGCAATGGGTTGGACACGTCGACATATCTCGTAGCACGGACAACCGTTGGAGTTTACCCACCGGCTAGATGGAACGACGACCTGCGAAAGGCGGCCGGAAGAAACCGGTTGAGAAGCCCATAAGACCGGGCTCAGTGGCGTTCATTAGGAGAGGCCTCTGTCCAGCAGTGAACGACTACAGGCTGATGATGGTGACGTTGATATTAAGCTTAAATACATGATTGCGCCCACTTAAACATGACAGGTCCAACCGCATTCTCTCGGATTAGTTTGACCTGAAAGAACGTATGCCCATTTACCAATAAAAAAGAGAACTTCCCTTTTTATTTATTCTTACTACAATTAGTAAGAATAAATAAATACAAACCTTCTAAAATATTATCGTCGTAAGCAAACAAAAAACTAAATACTAGCTACGGCAAATACAGCGGCACCATAGCGGCACGCAATACGACATTTATAGAATCAATTTTCTAAAACCACCCTGTTATTAAAGATATTAACTTGTGCCATTGAGTTTAAAGGCATAAAACTTGATGGCAATGGGGAAGTTATGAACTTGTACTTATTGATTTGTAACGTACCTTTTGTTAGTTAAAAGTTTGTTAATTAATTGAATGGTTTTATTTTTAGAAAAGTGCGTTGATTTTAATTTGATATTGATGTTTGAGTGGTTTATTCCTGCTAGAAAAAGATAGGTGCATTAAAAAATAGTCGTTAATATTGATGAGTTGATTGCAATTTGCTTTTGTTGATTTTAATCTCTATTAGTAAATCGTATCTTAATATCACAATATCTAAGTTGACCTACATGCAATATGAATGAGTACGAAAGAGGGTAGACCGTTTTCTTTGCACTTAACGCGGCGTTTGCGCGTAGCGTGCCCGCGGACCGTCTATGATGTTCGCGTTGCATTGCATGTTGCAAATAGTTTGTACGCGGCTTTAGAAAAACCAACCCAGAAATAGGTACTTTAATTCTTCGTTATCATAAGACTTATAATGGTACTGAAATATCGGAAACTCAAACATCAAACATAGTAATTGTATATTTAATTTAATTATTGTTTAGATTCAATACAATACAATACAATACAATAATACTTTATTGATCACGAAAACAGGAAACAGAAGTTTATAGTTACAAATAATAGTGGTAGAACAATGGTACATTATTATTAAAACTAACGTGAGTATTATTCATAAATTGATTTAATAACCGGCTACACTCACGGGTTTTAGTCGAGACACTCGATCGGTGTTTATAATACAATACACAATACTTTATTGTACACCAAACAAAAATAATTAGAGGGTACATGAAAACAACTTAAAAACTAAAGTACAATGGGCGGAGACATCGCAACTTTAAAAGAAGGGTGAAAAGGGTCCTTAAAGGTAGGCAACGCACTATGCCTATGTAATGCCCCGAGTGTTGCAGGTGTCGGTAAGGCAACGGTAAACGCTTACCATCCAGGCGGGCCGTCTGCTTGTTTGTCTACAAGTCATATATAAAAAATAAAAAAAATTAATGTATATTTAGGTATACATTAAAAAGTTCTTCAAAATTCAATACAAATTGAAACAACTAGTCAGTGAGTAGTTATTTAAATATTAACAACTCTGACTCTATTTACAGTTATTTTATTTTTTAAATTAACTTTATTACTATTTCCCTGAAAGTCCAATTTGATGAAAGTAGTAAAACTGAATTCTCGGAAGCGATTAAGAACTGCCTTGGCAAAGCGTGCGGTACAAATACGGGTTAAACCAGGGTTAAATAGTAACGGTTTACGGGTAAAAAGTGAAAAGTACTCTTTTCCGTATAACATTCGCCCGAATGAGTTACAGGTCACAGTAAATTACAGTAAACAAACTACGTCGTTAGTCATGTTTTCAGGGTTCCGTACCCAAAGGGTATAAACGGGGCCCTATTACTAAGACTCCGCTGTCCGCCTGTCTGTCTGCCTGTATCTCTGTCTGTCTGTCACCAGGCTGTATCTCATGAACCGTGATAGTAAGACAGTTAAAATTTTCACAGGTGATGTATTTCTGTTGCCGCTATAACAACAAATACTAAAAAACAGAATAAAATAAACATTTAAGGGGGCTCCCATACAACTGACATGATTTTTTTGCCGTTTTATATAGATAATGGCACGGAACTCTTCGTGCGCGAGTCTGACTCGCAGTTAGCCAGTTTTTTTTTTAATCAACACAAAAATTATATTTTAAACGTCTTAGTAAGTTAAACAGTCGTTTTCGATCAGCGCACTTGCATAGTTCACATAACTATGGAGTCACTGTTTTGGTCACATCTTTAAACCTCTCGACCACAAAGATATTGGCCATATTGTAACAAAAAACACTAGCTAGTCGAAGTTTCGCAATATCACCGAAACCTTTCATTTTCCCCAGGAAAAAGTAGGGTATCTGCTTCAGACAAACATAACAACCAAACATTTTTAAATCGGTTCTTTATATACAAACTTTTTTCTTATTGGCTCGCGTTTGACCGCTATCTCACCAGGGCGGGGCCAAATTCTCTATGACAACTTGGCGATTCCTTCCTTCGAGGAAACGTCGATTCCTTCATTACAAGTAAATTTATTGTAATATCGACTTCGGTTTCCGTTGTATGTATATAAATTAAGCCTTGTTTGTAATTCAATTACAAAGAAAATTAATATTTCTACGGCTTGTCTGTAATATTATCAAGGCAGTAATTAAATTGCTCTAGATCACTGTTATTACTACTGAAGGAAAGAAAAATACATTTGTTTAAATACAAATTAAAAGTTAATGACTGGATTATAATAGGTGTAACTAGCCGATACCCGCGGCTCCGTCTGCGTTGAAATAGGTTTATAATAGTTATGTATAATAGTTACTATTCGAGGATATAATGACTGCGTATTGATTATATTTAATAATATTTTTTATTTAATTATATTAATTTATTGTTGACAAATATTGAAATAGTTAATTATTCAACTTTTTTTATGTATCTGAGTGACGAGACGGGCTGGTCGTTTGCCTGATGGTAAGCAATACATCAGCCCATAACAATAATAGCACCACCCAGAACTTTGTTTTGCAAAATCCTGCGCGGCGCTGCACTGCGCTCGTCACCCTAAGACAATTAGCTGTTGAGTCTCATAATGCCCAGTAATTTCACTGGCTATAATGCCTTTCAAACCGGAACACAGTAATGCTTGCGCACTACTGCTTGGTGGCTGAATAACTGGCAAAGCGGTGGTACCTACCCAGACGGCCTCTCGCATCCGAGAAACCTAACACCAGTAAAATTTCAATATGAATCACTATTTGTCAAATGTACTGTAAGTTGTACGAATTTTAATTAATTGAATGTGACATATAACTAATCTGTTATCAATAAAATGTGATTACTATGACTATGACTAAGCCGCCAGTCCTGGTTGTTGTCTTACGACAACGGTCGATAGGCCAAGTCGGAGGCCTTCGGACGGACTATAAACTCCCTTATCAGAGTTTCGCAGTTTCGCTTAAAATGCCCATATATGATAGTCATTGGAACAGGACCGTCGGGATTCGAACTCCGGTGCGTCGGATCAAAAGTCGTACAAGTTCCCCCTGAGCCACACTCGCTCTCGTAAGGAACCTCCTAATTCGGCAGTATAATGCGATACTAATGCGGACATAACTGACGTTCCTAAGCTTAACCTTTCAAGGGTAATTACAGGACCATTTCTGCGAACGAAACAAAGCGTCTACAACACCGGGTAGCACTTATAAAACCATTTGTTTTTAAAGCCTATAAAAAAGCATAATCGCCAAGGATTAGCGGTCACCATCCTCCTGTCCAATCAATTCGCGTTTGAGAGATATTCTCTACCCTCGGGATCCTCTTTCGAATCCATTAGGCACTTTGTACTGATAGGTACTATTATCTACGCTGTGGTGATACCATCAACTTTATATCCATTTGACTTCCCTTTTTGTTTTTGAAAGATCATCCATTACTGCCTGAAAAGTTTATAGAAGAACCTGTATTAACAGCATGTTGGTTTTGGAAAATGAATGGGTATTTTATACTTTTTTTAGATCAAGTTACTGTTTAAATATTTACGAGAGCTGAAGTAAATTGGGGACGAACTGAAGTTAAGTAGCAATACATTTATTCTTAATGGAAATAATGCTGGAGCAAATGTAGCTGAGATGTTACTTGTGCGACTTTCGCTCCTACTTAACGAAGTTCGAATCCCACCCAGATAACAGGATACATGTAGTGTAGGACGTAGTAGCCAAAAATTATACGACTACTTGAATTGGGGCTCTGTGGGCTTTCAAATCAAAGTATTGCATGACTTTATTACTCGTCAAGTTAAAACACACATAAAAAGGTGCATGTTCCAAAGAAACGAAACTTTCCAAAGGTAAACTTCAAAATTTTGAATATTTTCACTAACCAAGGCATCTTTCAATTAAAGTCTTCCAAGTAAAGACTGCGCTCAGCGACTAAACTTCACCGAGAATGTAGGCGTTATTGAATTAGTTCCAAAGTGGAATGACCTCTTTTCTCAAAGAAAGACATCTGTCAAAATCGTTGGAGAAAAAAGTGAGAAAGTTTTAAGTAAATTCGTCAGCCTTAAGGCGAATTGTTGGCTTGGGCACGTTTACCCTTTCTGTGTTCATGACGTTGTTTGAGGGGAAAAGTTGTTTAATTTAAAACACTATACAAGTTTTACTACCAAGATCATGAGACTAAGTGAAATTTTCTTTATATTTCGAGGCGATATTTTTTGTTATTTTTTCTATTATTTACTCGCGAATCCATCCCACTAAAGGTACGAAGCACTGTCTGAAATAACTGTAACTATTAGAACTGCAAAATAACTTTATCAACAACTTATGTAAACAATTAAAAATCTATTTTAAATAATCAGAAAAAAGAAAAATTAAATTTTTGGCCAGAGTTTGAACCTGTATTTTCGGAATTCCGTCAAGTGGGTGGGCCGCCAAGCTAACTGCTCGAGCAACCAAATATCTTCTATCCTTCCTATATCGTCTTATTGAGACGATTCTTACTGATTATTTAAATCTTAAGATATTCCAAATCTACTGACTATTAAAGGCCTAAATAGATAACCCTAATGCTCCAGCCCACTACCAGTTCGCTGCGTACCCAAGATGCGGGCAGTATTGCCACGTTAGATTACAGTGCAGGTGCCCCTCCTTCTCCTTGCGTCGTTTCCCCAATGCTGGGAGTCGTGACCACGTCATGGTATCACCTTCTCCCTTATGATACTGCGCCACCTGTTCCGGCTTCCAGCGATGTGCACGGCTTCTGATACTTTGATGTTGAGTGTGGCGCGGATTTGGTCCGACCAGCTCATCAGGCTTTTCCCTCTTGTTCTTTTGCCCTCTACTTAGCAATACTGATTCATTGAGCCAAATAAGTCCCAGAAACATTAGGTTTTTTTTTTACGCTTAATAGATCTATGTTTGGCCACTATCTCGCCTGATGTGAAGCGATATGTGTGAGTTATTTCCTAATGTTAGAAATGCTTGCCCCGCAGTCACCCACAAACTCTATTTTCCGCATTAATATATTCATTGTGTCATCACAGACACATCATATAATGTTTGCCCCCGGCAGCAATGTTTGGCCTTACAAAGTAAACCGCATGGACGACCGCGACCGCTGCTCATTAGAGTAATTGCCAAACGCATCCATTAGTCGACACATGCGAAGATTGTTTCATTGGGTCCTGGCGATCAATATCAATCAATCATTTATTTGCAAGACTAATTCATTCATTTATTTGTTTTATACATAAAGTCTAATCGTATCATGATTACTCTATATGCGATTCAACTGGAAATCAGCGCGCTATAATGGCGCTTTTTTTTTTACAATGGGTCTGCGTTTGCGTCTGGGAAGTGACGATGCGGAGTCTGTCGAAGATGTAGCACGCTTACCCAGTAGATACTTGTTCACTTGTTTGATGCTTTGTGCTGAATTGTGTCCTTTTATGTTAATCTAATTCCATGATCCGAAACAAAAGAGCAAATTAAGATACATTAGTAGCTAAGTACTTACCACATTGAAATCAAATTCCTCGACCACATAAACCATTTAAGAGCTGGTCCAACACAAGATATTACACATTTTGCGACAATTTGAACAATTTACGAGCGATTGTAATATTTTATGATAACCGTAAAACCACTATTGAAATATGACAAACGTGTGTTTGTCGCGGCCGGGGTTCGTAATGTTGACTTCATTTTCTCCATTTTTTATATTACTCCGTTTTATAGCCCTCGTACAAGTACGGAAAAGTATTTGTTGGAAATGTTGAACCTGCTCGTGTTTTATTATTTTTTACTAGCTGCTAACCGCGACTTCGCATGACTCTAAGCCAGGGGTATTAATTGCGTGGCATAAAACGAACGAGAAGAAGGAGGAACGAATTCTGTGAGACAAACTCACCACTTAGCGGGTCCCGCCGTCAGACGACAACGCGGCAGGCCCAGAAGGAGATGGCGAGACGAGCTAGACTCTTACTGGAAGGATTGGGCGCAAAAGGTCCTACCCTCCTTCGACTCCACACGGTTTAATTAATAAGGAACTGCTGAAAGATACGTAATTAATAGTCAACCTCTGTAGACGCTCTATTCTTCTTCTGTGATTTGGGTGTGTAGTGAACCCTTGTGTCAGAGTTTTGAGACCGCCCAAAGGGCTTTGACATGCCCTAACGATTATTGTCGTAAGTCTTTCACATCATTTCGTCACCACACTATTTCAATTTCGGAATACGTGTTCGATATTATAAATAAATAAGTTCTATATTTTCTGATTCCTCTGAAAATCTCATGAAAATAGCATGTCTCTCTTATATATTGGTATTAATTTAGAAATCGTTTCCTGAGCACAGTTCTATTTTTTTGTATAGCTAAAGATAGGTAAGGTCTAATTTCGCTTTATTAAAACTCCGCTTCGCTTACATCTCACGCGTACAAAAAATATTAGATCCTATAGAAATTCGTTCGATCATATTCGGTGAACATCTAATATCTCTCACGCGATAAAACGCCGAAATTTGATCTCACGCGTAAAATATACGATATTCTATTATAATACATCCCATTTCCTTTTCGGCGGAACAGTAAGTATTAGGCGTCAAACCGTACAGCCTCCTCAAAAGACAATACAAACCTCTCAGTCAAAGGTAAAGAAAGAAAGCGACGAATCTAATAAACGGGCCCGTATCCATTCCGTTTGTTGTTACACATCCAGTAGACTGAGAGCCTTGTAACGTGCACCGTCCGCCCCTCGTTAGTCCTTATCAATATTACTCGCGGGATGCGCAGGAGATCACGTTAAATTGGTCGTGATGGACGTCCAATTCTCCGAAATGGAAGGGTACACCCATGGGACCGGCTTTCACAATAGACCTTTCCGAATGAGAGCCATTAATTCGCATCTTTGTTTTATAAAGGCACAAAGTGACGCGAATTGACGTTATGTGAACTCATTTAACGATAATTCAGTTCAAAAACACTTTCGGACAAAGAGCTCGGCCCTTCGCCCTCGCTCACAGTTAACGACGTTAAACTGAGAGCATTACGTCCAATTGCCTTGTAATAAAACGTATTGTAATATCCTGAACGGGGTTAGCGCTTAAGCTTTTTTAATAAAAAATAAAATACAAACAATTTCTGTGAACAGCGTCAAATGAGTCCGTCCTTCGCCTACAATTACCCCTACGACCCTTTTCAATATTGATGTACAATAAAGAGGAATATAAAAGCTGGCCTCGCCCGAACTAGACAATATTTTCGTGAAGAACAACTCTCGTTTCTAAAACAAGAGCGAAACAATCGCGCATACGAAATCGCGGAATGAAGACTTTATTGAAATAAATCAGATCGACCGCAAACAGTGGTGTTTGGATTGTATCCTTTTTTTTATTAAAGTATTGAGTGGATGAGAGTATCGGGATTTACGAGTGTTTGCGGGACAACGAATCTGTTCATACAGGGGCGAGCGGCCCGCATGAGGGACATAAAATCTCGCATAGAAAGCGGGTCCAATAATAAAATTTTCCTTTTTATTCGCTAGGGGGACGAATGGCCAGTCTTGGCGATTTATACGACACAGTTGTCGGCCGTAACTGACTGTATATGGAACATTTACCTTAAGAAAGTCTATTTGTCAGTTTAGAACGCTGTTTATTATTTTTATGGGCATTCTCACCGACTTCTAAGAAAAGAGATACTCAGCTCCATCGTTTGTAACTTTTATTACGTTCTTTATGTTTAGTGTTTTGATAATTAATTATTGTTTAGTTCTGACGCATTTTTATTCACAATGGTCTCAGACATTGTTGCACTACAGAAATATTGCGGAAAAGTAAATTTTGTGTTACGTACATCAGTGGGTTTTACGATTTCAAATACATACTTATTTATACTTGCGCGTGTCCCACTTATAACGTGTTAAGGAGACACGAAATGTAGAAGGTACTTTCTTATGAATTAAAGGATGTCTTCCTCGAAACGTGAATTTATAAAGGTGCTTCATGTTTAATAGTTAAATACTGTACCTTCTAATATTTTTTCAGATTTATGTGACGGTGGAGTTTGTGCCTCTACTACTACTTATATATACCTTTAAAATTGTATAGTAATGAAACAATTCAAGAACTGTTTGTTTATATGAAAAACTACATTGTAATACCTTTTTAACGCCGCTTTATTGACAGTAAAGATTTTATGTCAGATATTACGATGTATAACACCTTTAATCACCCGTGCTAAAAGTCGATTCCCCTATAAAACCGAGCCATAAAGAAGCTATTATTATCCAAAAACACCATCTTGCTCTCGAGCGCATAAACGATACCAAACCTCGCTAATCCCTTTATCTCATTAACATCCGAAAAGATTATGAAAAGCCAAAATAAAGTTACAAGTTTAATAAAACAGCCAGATTATGCCGTCGTTCGGACTCTCCTCTCGTCCGTAATGGTCCGAAAAATGAGTCCATAGTATTAAAATAAGCCTCGACCCGGACTCTTGCTAAGTAAGTCCCAACATCGATGGGGACGCGAATCCTGAACATTTAGTACCCAACCGTTATATTTTTATAGGCAGTTCATGAAATAACTTCGCGAATACATTAAAAGAGCGTTTAGCTACGTTTGGTTTAAAGCAATATTTTCAACATTTATAGATGTTTTGCATAAGCCCCGGTAAAATGGTCGGGATACATGGGGATAATATTATTTGATGTCCGTTACAAAAGTTTGAATGACTTCGGGAGTTGCTTAAAAGTTGGTGCAGTCGTAATGTTTTATTTGGTGTGATCTTTACGTCTTCACTGAACACAACAATTGCAGAGTTTCGAGGAATAATCTATATTATATTCTCTCTGATAGAAGGCCGGTGTCCTAGCTGCATTTAATAGGCTGATAACGATGATACACCTTTTCATTAAAATAGTATAAACTAACAACTCACTTCTGTCTATCCTAACTTATATATCCTAAAAGTCTAAATAGCCGAAATATCGGTGTCTACAACATCTATTAATGGTCACAGAAAAATAATATTGATCAATAACTCAAGACAGCACACAGCATTACACTGAACATACTAAAGTAAGGGCAAAACACACAGTGAAATGTTGCGCGATGTCAGGAAAAGGTTCCTCAGCACACGCTAAGGTGTTTCTAAGTACCTTAGCACTGATTTTCAGTTAGGACCCTGTCCATGACTTCACAAGCAATTGACGAAGACATGACAGTAAAAAAACAAAAATGTTATGTATAAATAAAAGCTCGTAAAATAAACACAAAAAAGAAACATAAAACACAAATATTGTTATGTAGGAGTTCAAAATTCTTAGTTTTAAAATTATATATTTCATCGGAGACCTATAATTGGCTGTATTTTTATATATATAAATAAGTTACTATTGTTTTATAAGAAGTGCTGTTAGTCTTCTTAAATAAATAAATATATATTATGTAATTCAAACAATATTTTTTTTTAATCTTTGTATGTTTTCCTTCCATAACCATGTACAGCAAAACAACTTTTAACTCACTGAAACTCTTATTAATCCAAGCTT
This sequence comes from Petrophora chlorosata, assembly GCA_951640565.1. Classification (NCBI taxonomy): domain Eukaryota; kingdom Metazoa; phylum Arthropoda; class Insecta; order Lepidoptera; family Geometridae; genus Petrophora; species Petrophora chlorosata. The sequence goes on along the minus strand of OX621201.1, from coordinate 13,091,042 downwards.
TAAGCCTTTCCAACTTCATGCCTTTCAATAATCACCAATTTTTTCCACGTCCCCGGGATTCCACGTTCCAGGAATCCTCGCCCCGGGATCGGAACGAATGCGGTGTGCGATTCCCGCCGTATTTCACGCCACTCCGGAATTCATAACTCGCATTGATGTAACACCGCCTTAGCTCATTCCCCGTGGAGTATGATCCACACTACTTATGATTCCGCCATAGGTAGGGATGTGGGGGTGTCGATGTTTTTATCGATGTTTTAAATTTTTTTCAACGGGCAAATGACTTTTTTACGGAAATCAATTCTACACTCTACTTACTTACTATTTTATTTGATTTATTGATATTCTATCTTCTAGCTATAATATACTTTAAAAAATTTGTTTGTGTGTAACAGACAAAAAACTGTATGTGCTTTTTAAATAATAACATTAAATTAAGATAAAAACATTAAATATTGATAAAAAAAATGGAAGGTAGTATAGAATGTCTCTCATATAGTTTGTATGTAAAGACTCGTTTGTACTATGTACTCGTAAAGCGATTTAAAGTTCTAGCTAGCACTGTTATGTGAAGGCGTTGCGTCATCATCAAGACGTCATTGTCCGTCTTGTGCCCGATTACGTAAAAATATTTTAAATTTATCGACAAACACACAGCCTTTTTTTCAAATTATCGATAATTTTGCCGTTCACATTCCTAGTCTAAAAACGACTCTCCTATATCCCATGTCACGTCGTAAAGTCATGGCGAAAATGTAGGTTATGGAATTATTTACTGCCGAGATGATGCAGTTATGTTGTTATATTGTTATATCCACGGCTGCAACGTGTTTATTGAGTCCTAACCTGCAAGATCAGCTCTCGTAACGTAGCTCGCCTAACCGTTTGTAACTGATCTGCTGGGTTAAGCAACGTTCGCAGCGGTCACCACTTGGATGGGTGACCGTTTGTGTGATTTTAATATAAGCGCTACCGTGCCTCGGAGGGCACGTCACGCCGTCAATCCCGGTTGTTGTATAAGGATAATTAACCACAAGAAGTCCTTTAGGGGATCTCCCATCCCTTCTCCCATGTTGAGAAAAGGTTGAGACTATCTGCAGTATAGACGTAGCACGGCACGTTCTGTGTTTTTTCTTATGGAACTGAGTGATGAGACGAGTAGGTCGTTCGCCTGATTGGGAGACGGGTCTGAGCAGCCGCTCAACTGCCGTCTCTCTCTAGATCTGTGTGCTTCATCTTAGGCCACATCATCGCTTCACATCAGGCGAGATAGTGGCCAAACATGGATCTATTAAGCGTAAAAAAAAAAGCGCCACGCCTGCCCATAACAATTGCATTGCATTTTACAATAAAATTCCAAAATGTATAACGGAGCTCACAGAAAGTAGATTCAAATTGAGTGTGAAAAATATTCTAATAATAAAGAAAAAGAAAATAAGAAAAAAGCATACTACACAGTTAGTAATTACATAAAAGATGCACGGAACATTCTGCTTCTGCCAAGTAGCCAACTGGCACATAAGAAGAATAATATTGTCAAAAACAAACATAAAATATTGTAACAAAAGTTCTAAAAATGCCCCTCAGTTTCTTGCCGTATCTTCTGAGTAGTGGTTCTTTTTCCGATACGGTGATAGTCATGGAGATAATTGACGTTCATAAGTGCGTCTGTGATGACAAAATTGAAAAAAAGAACTTTTGATTGATTGATTGATTGAGTGCCACCCAGAACTTTTAATACCAAAAAAGTACTGCGTAGCGCTGCCTTGCGCTCATCACCCCGAGACATTAGATATTAAGTCTCATATGCGCAGTCTTTTCGCTGGCTACAATGCCCTTCAAACCGGAACACAGTAATGCTTGCACACTACTGCTTGGCGGCAGAATAGCTGGCACAGCTGTGGTACCTACCCAGATGGCTTCCCGCATACAAGAGACCTACAACGAGTAAAATCGATATGTGTGCGATACGTTACAGAAAAGTAAATTCCTCACATAACTTTTATGAAATTTGTTGCGGCTGAACGGGAATTTGAACTCCGGTGCGTCGAATCTTAAGTCGCATGAGTCTCTTTGATCCACACTCGCTACTTACATACACCAGTATTTTTTTATGCACGCGCTCTATATTCGCTTTCCGCGCACGTCGCCGCCTCACTTATGATGCGATGCGGTCGAGTCCTCTATATTACCTCACGTCGTAAAGTTTATAGAACCTCATGGTGTGCCCAAGCCAAGACTACAGCAGTCCTAGACTGCGCATAATGGACATTCTCACTCACAGAGCATTAGCCTGTTTCAACTAATATATATCTCAACTTTGCTGCACTCAATAGAAAGAAAGAAAACGTTTATTTTGACAAAACTACACACGGTACAACAATGATCACAACACAATAAAACAAAAAAAAAACAATTAATAAATGAAATACTAGGTGCTTGTGTACGAGAATCACTGCCGTGCACAGTGACGTCAAAAAAGGTCTGAACTCAGCATAATGCTGTAATAGCTGTAATAGCTGATATTCTTTATCGGACAATTACAAATGCGGTTTCTTCTCCCCCACCGCGTAGTGGTGAGTCAATTTTCATGGAAAAGTGGACAAATTAACTCTCCATGTATCTACTCCATGGACCAGACACATGTGTGAAGCGTTACCGAGATAATAAAAGTACCTACCACTTTCTGGTGAACCGAATGGAAATCACGCAGCGTACCGGATACCCGGTTAACGCCTATCATGCGTTTTATTTTCAACTTCAACCGGGTTCAGAAATGACGGAGTTCTGAGATAAAAATCATAAAAAACATATAATCATACTCCTCCTTTTTTTAAGTCGATTAAAAATAAATAAAAGCAGGTTATAAATAAATAAATAAATACCGCTCAACGAGCACATACATAGATCTTGGCCCTTAACTAGGATTCTCTGTATCTAGGGAACCAGGAACTATGAGGACCATGGTCCCACAACACCCAGACACGAGACAAATGCTTGCGCTTTTTTATCTGTGCACAAACATTTGTCCCGTCGCGGGAGCTGAACCCGCAACCTCAGTGAACTCATTTGAGCCAACCTGCTCAACCACTACACCACAGATCTGTCTACAATTATAATTGTTATGAAACGGCATTTACAAAGGTCTAAAAATAATGAATAACTTTTTAACTCTTCTCTAGTTGTTACCAGTACTGATAGATTTATTTTTAAATAAAAAAAAATCTGTGACGAACATCCTCTCTAAATTTATTCTGTTTATTTATTTACCGTTGTAAAGAATTTGTTGCGTAAGACTGAAGAAATAGCAGTATATAGAATAAATAGTCGTTTCTATTAGCAGTAGAATAAAAAGATAAAAAGACTGTTTTTATCTCATCGCTACAAAAAATATTGCTAGTATTAAGTAAATTAAAACACATTTTAATACCGTTTTTGCCGTTGTTTTTATGGATTCAACGTGTACATATACGGGCTGCATTGTTTAAATACGGGAGTGGTTTTTTTGTTCCTTTTAGTCCAGGTTTTTATGCTAATATAACGTGCTATTTTCTTAGAGGTAAATAACTTTTAAACCAAGCTTTTCGGAAAGTAAAAATACGGCCACCGGCTGGGACTTGAAACCGCATCTCAATCTTCCCTCAGCAAAAAAAAGCGTTTTGGTGCCACATTCATCTTACGAACAGCCAGGGAGTGGAACGCATTGCCAACGTTTGTGTTTCCTGACAACTCCAACCTGGGAGTCTTCAAATCGAGAGTGAACAGGTATCTTCTAGGTAAGCGTGTTACATCTAGACCACATCATCGCTTACGATCAGGTGAGATAATGGTCAAACGCAAACTTATAACCAGTAAAAAAAAAAACTACTTGCTTCACCGCATCGTCATTTCCCATCAGATGAGATAGTGGTATATACAAGCCATGTTTCAAATAAAAATTGTATTGTTCTTGTTTTATCTTTCTCTCATTGTTCTTGACCGCACGCGTTTGGTTCGGTATATATACGTAAAAACGCGGTCGAAAGCGAATAAAAATCACATATCTCCACTTGAACGTATGAAAATATTCAAAATACCTGTCTGCACCCCAATATTTCAAATTCTCCGTATACCTTGATACAGTGCCAGATATAAATCTGATTTTCGTCGGGCGCGCCGCGAAACTTTCAACTTACGAAGTCTCTTTCATAGTGTCCAATTTTATTCACTTTATACGTATTCGTAATGCTTTATTAAAGAGATTCCATTGTTCTAGATTTACGGGGATAATATCTTGCGGTAATATAAATTAAATACGTGTAAATAAATCATGGAAACAAAGCGTTCCGCTGCGGACGCAATTGCTCATACGATGTCTTTGTGAGACGCCATTTTGGCTAAATACGAGTTGCACTTTTAATGGTAATTTAAATTTAACGCTCCACGAACCCACTTTTTAACTGCGTTTTCTTGTAGCGACTCGGAAATAATGAAACCATGGTTGAAAATTATACACACATGATGCAATTCTCTTTGTAATTTTCCGGAATACCTTAATGGTATGTTGTTATAAATCACTAGCTTCGCCCCGCGGTTCACCCGCAGTTTCTCGGGACATAAAATATGCCTATGTCCTTTTCCAGGACCTAATGTACCTACATACCAAATTTCATCAAAATCCGTTCAGTAGTTTTGGCGTGATAGAGTAACAAACATCCAACCATCCGTCCTTTATCCATCCTCACATTCTGTTGTATTTAGAATACTAGCTGTGGCCCGCGATTTCACCCGCTATTACTAGAGATAAAAAGTCGCCTATGTCCTTTTCCAGGACCCAAAGAACCTACATATCTAATTCCATCAAAATCCGTTCAGTAGTTTTTGCGTGATTGACTAACCAAACATCCGTCCATCCATCCTCACAAACTTTCGCATTTAAAATATTAGTAGGATTAAGTTGGCTTGGCTCTCTGTACTGCCACCTCGCACATGGGTTCTAAAAGAAGTGTGCACACATCAACCGCCGTTCACACTAATCCGTGAAATACACGATCCGAAGTACCTAGTCATAGTACTATTTCAGGTGAGCGGATAAGAAACGGATCCGTGTTCCATCATTCGATTTCCGGAAAATTCAGTGTTTCGACGGTCCGTCTTTTCTCTGACCGGATCGGTGCGCAAGCGCTCCATTGCTACCGAGAGGAATATCAAATCAAATATTTTATTTCCAAAAAACAGAACCTAAATCAATCATATAATTGAATCAATTTACCAATCACGTGTCTCAATTAAAAACTGTCCCAGGTTGCCAATTTTGAAATTCTGCCTCTTAACTTTTGAAAAATTTACAGTATTCTGGCCAGCTAAGTACTTGTTACTCAGCCCTGAAGGCTATTTCCGGTGCTTGCCGATCTGTTTCCTTTTAAAACTTGTTAAGCAACTGAAATTACAGGTAGACAGCTCTCCGGGGGCAATGTTTTATTTGACCCCGCTTGTGCCTCTGCGCTAAATAGGTAAGGCATTTTAAAATGGCTTGTAAATACTTCTTTTAGGGTGACGTTCCTTGAAAAAATAAACGAAACCCTTGTTGAACCATTTTTCTGTATGTCGTCCGTCTGTCAAGACACATTTTGTCAGGCTTTTCAGGTATTTTGTCTATTTAAGATCATCACGGCTCATTACATTCCCACTGTTACACAATCCCCATGAATCCCGATTCTCTCGTCTCAGGTATTACCTGTCCTACACTTTCTCAATGTTTCGAATGCTCTGGTAAAAAACTCAAAAGCGGCCACGGCGTGCTTCAAAGCGATAAACCTTCTTTGAACTACTTCGTCTTAGTAAACAAATTGTAGCTTAATAGTCTAGTCTAGACAACAAGACGTATTGCCTGCTCAAGTAATAGTTTTAATCGTTTTGACCCTTTTGACCTACCTCGATTATTCATTGCTAGTCTACTTCGGGTTTCAGCTAAGCCGACCCTCTCGACCCCGGCCCCTCGAACCTTGCTGCATCGGGATTGAGTATTTTTCCGACATCAACAAGAGATGAAAACTTTCCCGGAGGCTCTCGGAAGTTTTCATCAACTAATCCCGCGGCAGCGCGCTAAATTCGCCATTTACTCTGTAGCAGAGATCGGGATTACGTGGTAGCATATTTTTCAACCGGTTTCAACCGGTTCCGAGCGGATTTGCGGGGTGTTTGTAATCGTTAACTTTCCCCCAACCGTCCCGCAAACAAATCGAAGTCCCTTCTACGTCTTACATCCGGGTAATAAAGTCCTCGGTTTAAAAAAGATACAAGATAGTCCCAAGGTGGAATTTTGGAAGCTTTATTGACAAAGCGTTACCAAAGTTTCTGACCAACGTCCAACTTTGACATCGTTTGCTTCTGTTATTGATACTGGGACCCGGATAGTTTCTGTAGGCGGGTATAGAATAGACATATAGAGCCTACAGATGCCTCACAAAAGGTCCTGATACAGCCTCGTGCCAATAAATAACCCGGAAAATTGTCTCCGTTTACTCACGGCCGATATATCATAGTAGTTTATATTATATGCGGGAGTCATCTTTCTTAGCTTTCACGTAAGTTTGCACCCGGGGAGACGTAATATCACAGAGTAAGGAATAGTAGGGACATTTGGAACAAGTGCTGCGACTTTACTGCCAACTACGTATAGGTAAATCAACATCAGTGTGAATTATTTAACTGCTAAGAAAGGCTGTACCTACAGTGAAAGAAGGAAAAGGAAGAATGTTCGTGTTTTTCATCAGCATTCGAATTGGCATTAGCATAAAGTATTATCATACTAATATTATAAATGCGAAAGTTTGTTTGAAAGAAAGAAAGAAAATACATTTATTCAAGACAGATACTGTGTAAGTGTGTTTGTTACTTCTTCACTTACAACATGAAAGCTCGTGACTCGCTTAGGGAACGGTTTAAAGAGATCAACATTCTTACAGTGGCTTGCCAATACATTTATGAAAATTTAATGCACGCTCGCAAACACCTTAGCACCTTTAACAAAAACAGCGACTTGCATAATTTTAACACGAGACATAAGAATAAATTGTATGTACCTAGATTCAGGTTGCAGAGAGTTAATGGTTCGTTTATGGGGAACTGTATACGCTTTTATAATAAACTACCTGAGGGCATTGACAAATTACCAATGCGTAGATTTAAATCATTTATCAAAATAAACCTTATGAAAAAAGCATACTACTCAATAAATGAATATGTTAATGACAAAAATGCATGGCCTGTATGCCCTAAGCCCCATGATGATGAAGATTAACACATCAGTGTGTGCATGATGTTTATATTTCATTTCTTCTTGGATTGTACAATGCTATGTGAGATATCTAATGTAGTTAGTCATTCAAATAAAGCTATAAAAATTGTATTTGAATTGGAAGTGACTAGGTTTTACAGTCATGCTCACTCAAATGTCTTTGCTTGCGGCGGCTCTGTGTGTCGGGTCACTCCCTTCCCTCCAATATGGTTGAGGGGGGTGATGGCTGGTCCACAAGTCATACTCGTGAACGGGTGCTGCTTGCGGGGACTGGTCTGTTCTAGTCACTCCTACTGCTACTGTCATACCTACTTATATTTTATTTACACTTTTCTGTTACTGATACTATGACTATGGGACATCTCACTCGCATTTCTTGTTTTACATTCTGTTAATTCTAATTTATACGTAATTGTGCTGAAAAAAGACATCCCCGCAGAGTTTCTTGGTGCTATCTTCTCTAGCGGGCGTATTTCCGAAGCACTGGTAGAGTCAGTTTTCGCATTTCTTTTCAGCACTCAGACTTCAATTTGAGTATAGGAAAGAAATGGGTAAACATACTTACCTTTTTTTCAAAGTCATGTTAACATAAGTTACAATTTTTGACATTTTTTATTTGTATCATGTGTTTATGACCTTTAAAAGTGCACTTTTGTGCCTATTTAATAAATGATATTTGACTTTGACTTTGACTTTGACTTCACGTAACGATTCAACGGATTTAAGTGAAATACGGAATGGAGATAGCGTATACCCTGGATTAACACATAGGCTACTTTTTATTCCGAGAAACCGGGTGATACCGTGGGGCGCAGCTAGTAGATTTATATAAGCCAGATTACGGCTACACTTTCACTCAACTACGCAAAGATTTCCCATACCATCGTGCATTCTAAATATTTCTTGAAATTTCATAGTGCCGGATTTCCGTTTTCTACTAAATTACACTTCTAACTTGGCTTGTCTACCGCCCAATACACTGATGCTCTCACGCGTAAAAAGTAAGTTTGTTTTCAGGCCCGCTTTCGTCCTTGCCTTCCTCTACTCCATCCTATCTTACTCTTGCACATGTCGATCTGATTTATGTTCTGAATAAATAACTTGAGATTCTCCCCATTTATCAAAAGCAGATAAATCCTCAACAATAGTATTATTTACTCCGCTGAATTGAGAATTGGGTAAATATTGAGTCGATTCCGCCATTAATGCGAATCGACGAGTAATCGTTAAAATTATTTGCAGATACAGTTAATTGATACCGAGGGAGACGCCTAATAATTTTGGGGGTTTATATCGGCGGTCATTAAATAAATCCACGTAATTAATTTGTTTCGCCTATACGGAGTAGTGTTACGGGATACCTGCCCGAAATTAATTAGTTTTGACTATATGTTGGTATTTTATAAATGGATGAGCTACTATTTTATCTGGTCCGGTGATTTAGTGTTTTCGAACGTAATAACTCTGTTTTCAGGAGATTGTGTGGATTTAATTTAGGCTATTTTTAAATCTACTAGATAATTTTTCGAGTGGTAGGCACTGGCCTTGGTTGAAATACCACCCACCGAAAAAAGCCATACCGTCAAGCGACCTAGTCGTGTTTCGGGATAATGTTCGGTGAACCATCGGGGAGACAGGTCTGAGCAGCCGCTCAACTGCCGTCTCTCTCTAGATCTATGTGCTCCATCTTAGGCCACATCATCCATCACATCAGGCGAGATAGTGGCCAAACATAGATCTATTAAGTGTAAAAAAATAAAAAAGTACGTGGATTTATTATGTCTGGCTGGTGGGTGTTGTGTACTCTAAAATCAATGAAATTTTGTAGTTTTGTAGAGCAGGTGATTTAGGTCAAAACCTCGTATTTTATTTTGGCAAAATAATAGTCAGTGATGGATAGCAAATAACCTTTGGTAAAACAAGAGCGAGTGTGGCTCAGTGGGAGCTCGTGCGACTTTCGATCCGACGCACCCGAGTTCGAATCCCGCTGACCCCGCACCACTGACTTCCTAAGCTATGTGCGGATTTAACACTCGCTCTAAAACAGTGAAGGAAAACATCGTGAGGAAACCGGCATGTCCAAGAATTTTTCACAAAAAGTCAAGGACATGTGACATTCACCAACCCGCACTGGGCCAGCGTGGTGGATTATGGCCTATTCTCTCTTTATGAGAGAAGGCCCGTGTCCCAGCAGTGGGAACGTGATGGGCTGATGATGATGATGAAAACCAAAGAAAACTAAATGTTACTACGTAAAACTACCTAAACCGGCCTTTCCTTGTTAGAGAAAAATAGTTCTAAATGAAATAACCCAATTGCTATGAAACCGGTATAAACAAAAAAACGTTATACACAAGTAAACAGCTACCCTTACTAAATGAACAGAAGTGCACAAAGTTTGTCTGATTAAAACGGCATGTGCTTTTCTAGTAAATAATTCATATCTTGGATTCGTAGACAAGTCGATATCAGCGCAAAGCCGGGACCGTATCTAAATAAATGTTTATTTGCCGACTCTACCCGCTCCAGGGTTGCTATGCAGACGTTTTATATAAACAATTTTATTTTATTTTATGTATATTTCCGCTTTGCCAGTTATTCAGCCGCCAAGCAGTAGTGCGAAAGCATTGCTGTGTTCCGGTTTGAAGGGCATTGTAGCCAGTGAAATTACTGGGCATTATGAGACTCAACAGCTAATTGTCTCAGGGCGACGAGCGCAGTGCAGCGCCGCGCAGGATTTTGCAAAACAAAGTTCTGGGTGGCGCTGTTATTGTTATGGGCTGGCGTATTGCTTACCATCAGGCAAACGACCAGCTAGTCTCGTCAGTCAGTAATATTAAAAAAAAAAAAAATACGAATAAAACACTGTAGTACGTAGTATTATATTTATTGTTACTTAATTAATGTTACTTTATTCATCTGATATATTTTTTTCTAGCCTGCACTGTCCCACTGCTAGGCAAAGGCCTCCCCCAATATTCATTTTAATAAAGAACGTATTTTAATTTATTAATTTGTTTGGAGTAAGTGACAAGACGAGAAAGTCGTTTGCCTGAAGGTAAGCGCCACGCCTACCCAAACAATTGCAATGCCACCTAGAACTTAAAAAAACTGCGTAGCACTGCATTGCGCTCTTCACCCGAGACATTAGATATTAAGTGTCATATGCCCGGTAGTTTCGCTGGCTACAATGCCCTTCAAACTGGAACACAGTAATGCTTGCATGGATATATTTATGGTTCCTAAACTATTGAGCGTCAAAATCTTTTTAATACATAAATTACGCCATGAAGAGTTTTAACCAAACCCAATATCCTGCCGATAAAATAGATACATTATAGTTTGTCGTAAAGTTACGCTATCAGTAGAACCATAGTTTAAACTTCGAAGTTACGGGACTCTGATAAAATATTACATAACCACCGTACATGTTATAAAATGTTATTTCTCTCCATCCACGGTTGTCTGGAAGAGAGCGATGTCTCACTTTTAATTAAACTTTAGAATTTGATATAAAAACGGGATATTTACCATGTGTTTGTTTTTCAGATTAGAAAACTATCGTGAGTCGAAATATTCATAATAAACATAAAACGGCTACACTCACGTTATGATTGTGTCGGATAACTCCGAACAGGTTTCGGACAATTGCGATGTCCTTCTTCCGGGAGTTTACGCTTTAGATTCGCGGCGCAGACTGAGTCTGTCGCATGTCGTCTGTCTTGAGTGTACCCAGCACGTGGCGCTATCATTTACGGTTTTCAGGAAGAGCCGCGATTGTAAAATTCAAATTTCGGTAACCGTCGAATTTAGCAAGTTCTTAGAAGCTCTACCGTCAAACATGAATACCAGAGTACTGACACGTTTCTTAACTCTAAGGGAACCCTACGCGGCTCTAGCTTGAGCAGAGACGCCTGAATTATTTAGTTCACCAGCAAATTGCATTAATGTTGTAATCCCAGGAATTATTCACTAAGCTTTAATGATATTTAACTTGGCCTGTAATTGCGTACACTGAGTTTCCGTACAAAGTCATAGGAGCGGAAACGCCGTGAAATTTGTTCACCTGCGTATTTGTCTTTTCTGTTAGAATTAAAATTGTGGCGGAATAATTGCGTTTGTTTGACGTGCAATGTTTGCAATTTATCGGCCTTTTAATGCATATCAGAGAGTATATAAAGAACAAAAAAAAAATATTTACCTTGTGATTCTTTCTGACTGTCGTTATAAACAAAAGTAAAAACTATAAAATGTAAATCTTTTATTGCCATGTATATATATTGTAAAAATGTGTTTAGTATATTTGTTAGATTAAAAGCTGTGGATTTTGATAATAAAGAAATAAAACAAAACCATTTGACATAGTGTAGTGTCTAATGATAGTGAATTAGTGTAGTAGAAGTGTTACCTAAAAAGAACACAAGAACAAAGTGTCTTTGCTTAATACAGGCAAAAAGTGTAATGGACACGAAAGCGAGTGTGGCTTAGTGGGAGCACGTGCGACTTTCGATCCGACGCACCCGAGTTCGAACCCCACTGGCCCCGCACCACTGACTTTCTTACGTTATGTGCGGATTTAACACTAGCTCTAAAAACTGTGAAGGAAAACATCGTGAGGAAACCGGCATGTCCAAGAATTTGATCACAAAAATTCAACGACATGTGACTTCCACCAACACGCACTGGGCCAGCGTGGTGGGTTATGGCCCATACTCTCTCTACGAGGGAAGGCCAGAGTCCCAGCAGTGGGAACGTAATGGGCTGTTGATGAATGGACACATTCCTAGTATAAAAAAATACATACAGACAAACATAGAGCCATCTCCGTTTTGGAAGTTGGTTAAAAAGATATTATATTACTTTATTTATTTATCAGTTAAAGTTAAATGTAAATTACTTATTAGCCTAATCAACTGGCTAGATTGTAATAAAAATGGGGATCATAATGACTATGAAACCATACGAAGAAAAAAAAACTTATAAGCCTAATTAATTGTAGATATTGTTATTGATTAAAGACGATTTTCAGTTTAAAAAACAATTGTAGATTATAATAAAAATTGGGATCATGTTTATGAACCCATATTAAGAGGAAAAAAGGAAGTCTGTTGCAATATTACAGGACCTTACGGCATCCCATCATCAATTTATAGTTGATTAGATGCGCCTTGCGGTTTTCCCCGCGGTTTCCCGGGATAAAAGGTATCCTTGTCACCTTGAGACAATAGCTCTTATGGCTCATAATGCCCTCTTTGCCCAGTCATTTTTAGCTACAATGCCCTTCAAACCAGAACACAATAATATTTGAGCATTATGCTTAAATAACTGCAAATCGGCAATCGGTCGGTGCAATTGGTCGGTCTACAACCTGAGTCATTTCACTTGTATAGCTAATCTTATTTTTTTTATGTAACTGAATGACGAGACGAGCTGGTCGTTTGCCTGATGATAAGCAACACGCCAGCCCATAACAATAACAGTACCACCCAGAAGTTTGTTTTGCAAAATCCTGCGCGGCGCTACACTGCTCTCGTCACCCTAAGACAATTAGCTGTTGAGTCTCATAATGCCCAGTAATTTCGCTGGCTGCAATGCCCTTCAAATCAGAACACAGTAATGCTTGCACACTACTGCTTGGTGGCTGAATAACTGGTAAAGCGGTGGTACCCACCCAGACGGCCTCTCGCATACGAGAAACCTACCACCAGTGCCATTCATTAATCATTCTCACCGCTAAAGAGAAGATGAACAAATATCAAGAAAGCTCCCAAAAGAAGCGGCACACAAGTGATTGCAGCAAATCGATGGAATTGGAACAAATTGCCTCCAACCGGAGTACTGTGTTAAACTTATTTACCTACCAGTAAAGGGGAGAAAAACGTGGATTTCCACCACAGCGAAACGTATTTATAGCTTGAGAAGCCGTGTGGTTTGCTCTGTTAGCGTATCGAGTTTATTTAAGGAATTGGGTATGTCATCATCATCATCAGCCCATCACGTTCCCACTGCTGAGACACGGGCTTTCTGTCATAGAGATAGTATGGGCCATAATCCACCACGCTGGCCCAGTTCGGGTTAGTGGATGTCACATGTCCTTGAATTTATGTGATAAATTCTTGGATATGCCGGTTTCTTCAGAATGTATTCCTTCACCGTTTTTAGAGCGAGTGTTAAATCCGCACATAACTTAGGAAAGTCAGTGGTGCGGGGCCAGCGGGATTCGAACTCGGATGCGTCGGATCGAAAGTCGCTCATGCTTCCACTGAGCCACACTCGCTCTATTGGGTATGTAATTGATATAAAATGTCGAAAACGTCCGAAACCTGGTCGGAGTCATTTTGACGTTTACCGTGAGTCAAGCCGTTTTATATCAATTATTAATAACACTCACGAAACTTTTTCAAAATCTAATTGGGTACGTCTTTATAAATAATAAGGACTTTTTGATTTTGGAAAAAAATGTGTTATCATTATCTCGGTTACCTAATCCTTTCTTATGCGCGAATAGACCCGATATACTCTAAACTATTAACTCATATCCTGAATTGGACAGGACGTAGCTGGACCGGAGAAAGGTGGCGATGTCAACCCCGGCGTCGGCACTGACACTGAAGTCCGTGAACGAGTTAATGCAAAATGTACCATAACATATATTTTTGTACGGTCATGTCCCGTCCACGTCTAAAATAACTCGTTTCGATTTTCGAGCCTAAAGCCAAACCGTAAGGTTCGAAAAACTAAGACATTTGCGAATATGGTTCAAATTCTTACTAGACATATGCGAATATGGTCTTCACTGTAGGTTGTCTTTTAAGGCCGCGTCGCGCCAATCCGACGGCCGTGCTCGCTGTGTACAGTTCAGTAAATTACAACTAAAAACAAAACGCCAACGCCCCTCTGCGGTCACGTCACGCCCGGTGTGAAGAGGCCTTTATTTTGCGAAACTACTCCGACAAATCCCACTATGTACATAACATAATATTTGGCATTTTTTGTTTTAGTATAAGTACGGAGTACTATTACTTATTCTGTGGTATAAGTGCGTGTGAAGGGATAAGGGATGAGTAAGAATGATACAAACGCGTGTTTCGTTCTAAGTTTTATTGAAGCCTAAATCAACACTATCCGAACCAGTACACCAACAATCGACAATCGAGAGAGCGAGTATGGCTCAGAGAGACGTGCGGCTTTCGATCTGACGCACCTGAGTTCGAATCCCGCTGGCCCCGCACCACTGATTTTCATAAGTTATGTGCGGAATTAGCAGCAGGAAAACATCCTGAGGAAACCGGCATATCCAAGAATTATTTACAAAAATTCAAGAATATGTGATATCCACCAACCCGCACTGGGCCAGCGTGGTGGATTATAAGCCCATACTCTCTATAGAGAAAGCCCGTGTCCCAGCAGTGGGAACGTGATGGGCTGATGATGATGATGACACCAAAAATAAGTACACCATGTCTCACTAACGATTTTAATAACAAGATTAGATTAAATTAGATAACTCTTTATTGTTACACCACCAGAAATCATAACAACAAAAGGAAAAATAACAAACTTTAACTCTAAAGTGTTGCAATGGGCGGTCGTGTCGCTCAAAGCGATCTCTTTAAGGAGACCTTTGGATGGAGAGGACTTAAAGAAACCTTAAGAGATAATTGGATAGAAAGAAATATGTGAAGCTAGTGAATATCACTTGGTTCTAAACTATGCATATTATTGCTTGTGAAGTACTAAGTAAAGTTATTTCCGTATGCTGTTTAGGCATCTCACAATGTGTACTCTACTCTATGTCACTTCCAAACGAGTATCCGTAGGCAAGCGCTCAATATTAAACAAACTACACGGTAAAATAAACCTTATCCTCCAAGGATTAAAGATACAAGTTCGGTTTGAAGTTGTTTATACACGGGCCGTCTAGATTTTGAATTTAGGAAGAATGTGCGGTATTCCAGAGGGATTCGGCGTTCGACGGTTTAAAAGCTTATCCATCATGTGGGAAACGTATTTGATAGTTGATTCGTAAATAATAGACAGGCGCATAAGTGGGTTTGATAGGTACACAGATATATGGATGCCTTGAATATCCTAGGCGAGCTGTAAGCGATCCCAAATTTCTTTTTGTTGCTACTGTAGTGAAGTTTAAGATATTTTTACAAACTTTTATTTATTTTGCAAATGTTTGTCCGCGTGGAATCTTGCAAGCTGAATTAGAACCACTTCCTCTTATCCTACGGAGTTGAAATTTTGCATACTTGTCAAAGTCCGATGACAATGCAATATTATGATGAAAAATATATTTTTAAACAAAAAGTTTTAAAATCAACTGTAATTGACAATTTAGTTATAAAGGACTTAACGTAAATCCACGGTTTTTTAAATGTTTGTTTGATTAATTGGTAGCATAATTTACTACATAGGTTATAAGGTATGTTACATCAAAATCGGTTCAGTGACTACGAAGATACAGCTTGGCCTCTTCGTAGTACGCGCATATACTGGAAAGGTCTTGCTAAAATGGAAATGGTTTTAGAGAGAAAAGGGAGAAACAAATTTATTTATTCTCGCAAAACTGCACACAACAACACACAAATACACGGGTCCTTCAACAAAAAACGATTTATACAATAATTATAATGCGTCCAAATCCATGTACGTTATATATAAATAGCTGCCGAAGAAAAGGACGTCGTTGAAAAAGAAGACGACGACGTTGTTGTCCACAAAGACGAAGTTGCAGGAAAGAGGTAGTAAAAAAAACAAATATTCAAGCTTTGTAAGAACATATTGCATTCAACTTACACGATTCTGGATCGAGTTCAATGCGCACTGAACTTCTGTTTGCGAAGAATACATAAGGATCTTCAGAACTTTTGTTTGAATTTCAATGTATCCCAAGCCACATAAGATATTAAAATTTGCCTAGTCGCGGACGTTAGAAATATGTTCTGGAACGTGAACTGTAAATTTACTAAAATGAATTAAAATTATGGACTTTCGATTCTCGCCTCGAATAATTTTAAGTAACTGTATGACGAGACGAGCAGGTCGTTCGCCTGATGGTAAGCTATACGCCTGCCCATAACAGTAGCAGCACCAAAACTTTGTCATGCAAAATTCTGCACGGCACTGCTCTGCGCTCGTCGCTCTGAAACAATTAGCTCGATCTTAAATCTTCTAATGCCCAGTAATTTCGCTGGCTAAAATACCCTTCAAAACCGAACACAGTTATGCTTTCTGCTTGGCACTTTAATTCCGGAAAATTGTTCACGGACTAAAATCGCTGGGCGCAGCATTTGCAGTTTAAAATGTAAATCTATTCAATAAATATGCTTCACTCTGCAGTGATTACTTTTTTGTGCCGCTTGGTGTCGAAACCATCCATTGGTTCATGGGGTCCGGGCACCAAACAATTATTTAGAAAAAATTGCCCACGTCTTGTCGAAGTTGCAGGTGACAAAAGAGCTGGCTCATTCCTGGCTCAAAGATTAGCGTTAGCCATTCAACGCGGGAATGCAGCCAGCGTTCTTGGCACCTTGCCACATGGTCACCACTTGTATATAAATTTCTAGTTGTACATAGTTTATTATCTAATCATTTTAATCATTTAATCATGCTTACACGCGATGTACCAGACAGGTGTTAGAAATGTCTTACATAATTATTACATGTGCCCTGTGAGGGCGCTGCACGTTTTGAGTGGAGTTAGTCACTTATCCCTAGTCGTTTGATTATTATTTATTGTATACATTTGTCAATTTAAATTAAATAATATTCATAATTCATAATGATATAATTCATAATCTTATTAATAGTTTATTTTTTTGTGACAATTGTATTTTTTTTCCTAATAAATAAACTTCTATAATTATATTTATTTATTAATTGTCATAAGGTCATGCTACTAAATTCTAAAACCGCTTTTGAGAACATAAATTATAACCGCTATTATAACTCTGGGACCGCAACCGCAGTTTTGGTTATATCGCTTGCATGATGTCACTGTGTAACTTGTTAACCCTATTTAATTACAATCATAGGTTACACAAAACACGAATAATTAAATAATAAAATAAACAAATACAGGGTTTTTATTTATTAGTCATATGCTTGCGTTTGACCGCTATCTCACCTGGGCCGTAATTCCAGCCCATTATTAATGAAGGAATCCACGTGACCTCGAAGCAAGGAATCGCCAAGTTGTCATAGTGAATTGGGGCCCTGTTGTTAAGTGACGATGCAGTCGAAGATGTAGCACGCTTGCCTAGAAGAAACCTGTTCACTCTTGTACTAAAGACACCCAGATTACAGCTATCTGGAAACAGATGCCGGCAGAGAGTACCACTCCTTGGCCGTAGAGATATACTACAAATACATATTTGTTTAATAAATGACTAGCGGCGCCCCGCGGTTTAAAATATCGTTTTCCTTTTCCAAGACCTATAAAGAACCTCATCAAAATCCGTCCTTTCTCTTTACTGTCCCGCTCCTGCTTTCGTCCCGCTCCTATCCAGATCACGTCCTTTTCTTATTTTATTTTACTTTTATTATATTTTTTATTTATTTTTAGTTTTTTTCCGTCCCGCTTCTATCCCCATTATATCCCGTGCCTTAGTTTATCCCGGACAGACACAAAAATCCTAAAAAAAAATAGATTTTCAAAAATATCTTCAATATAATGTGTGATTGTCAACAAGTTTAGGGACATACAAACAAAGACGTTGTATTTCGTGAATATAGAGAAACTGTGTTTACCTTTTAATATATTAATATATTTATTAATTAATGTTTTACATAGGTAGTCGTGTAAATACAATGTCGCGTTAACCGTCGCCAAAAACGGAAAGGAACGAGATTTTCCCAAAAAATATTTGACACGAAAATGAATCTCGGATTACCGGGAAAATCGAAATTAAACATCAAATTAATTAACGTCATAATACTCACCCCGGGAAAAACAATCGAAATCCCGCGGTCCGTTCACGGTTTTCGATCAGTTACCGTGGACCGTTGTTAAACTCATATTGGATTACCCAATTAATTCCCGGTAATCGGCGGCCCGCTAATTAATATCCCGTTTTCCCGTCGTGTATAACTGGGATCGAAATTTAATAGTTTATTATGATTATTAAAGCGGGTGCGGCTGGACAGAGTGTGGCTGAGAAGAGTATTTTAGCAAAGACTGTTTTAGCAAGACCTCTCCATTATATGAGTGTCTCTCCAGTATTTTAGCACAGCACAAATGTCAAGTGCCGCTTTGACACTTGACGCTGGTTTTCAGCAAATTTTCATTCAGCTGGTTTTCATCATTATTTGTATTGTATAATCCGACAAATGTACAAGTGTTTTCAGTAGGCTGTAGCCCTGATTTACTAGCCTTATCCTTCTAATCCGTTTCCCGTGAAACACCATTTCACTCGTATGTTATAACCCTAAACTCTAGAATACACAGGTTTATGTTATAACCTATCTGGAATCTTGATACAAATACCCAACGCGCAAATATCTCGTGGTTCAACATCTCAGGTGGTCCTACGAACCCTTTATTAGGGCTATTAGCCTAATTACTAGTTCCAAAACTGCCACAGAGGTTTTGGGACAAGGCCCGGAGGTCTCCAACGGGCCGAGGTCTCGGAACTCGTTAGGGCTCGCAAGCTCCGATACAGGGTCGCTTGGGACCGGAATTTTCAATTGCTTGTTCATGAATGGGACAAATAGATGTGGGGATTTATGGTGTTTGTCTTGGGGCGTTCATAATAGGCTTGTTAAAGTAAATATTTACACTTGGAAATTATTAGAAATAGCTGCAAATATATTTTCAAATTATTTTCTCTAATAAGTTAAAGAGAAGGCGCTCGTTCGCATATAGTTACTTAATACTTTTAAACTACGTGATAGATCGTGTCTGGGTGTTGTGGTGACCATCGTCCTCATAGTTTCTGGTTCCCTAGATACAGGGAATCCTAGTTCAGGATCTATGCATGTGATCGATGGGCGTTATAAAAAAAAAGAAAGATTATGATCACCATCATGGTTTCACCATATTTAACCATAATAAATAGGCCATGTCGGAGGCCTTCGGGCGGTCTGAAAACTCCGACACCAGGGTTGGCCACACACCCACACGAGAGAAGAAGACCATAATATATATAAATTCTTTTATAGATGTACTTACAAAATAAATGGGCGTTGATACTTGGCATTTGAACATTTACCTACTTTCCTAGGGATTTTTTATAATGGAACTGAGCACAAAGACGAGCATGTCGTTCGCCCGATGGTAAGCGCTACGCTTGCCGTTAACAATTGCAGTGCAATTGCAGTGAAAGCTACAGCGTAGCATTGGATTGCGCACAAGGCCCCGAGTTATGAAATATATTCTCATATGCTCAGTAATTTCGCTGGCTACAATGCCCTTCAAACCGGAACACCGTAATGTTTGCACACTACTGCTTGGCGGCAGAACAACTGGTAAAATCGTGGTACCTACGCAGAACCACTTAGTAGATATAGATATAGGGTAGACTAGCTGTTGCCTGCGACTTCGTACGCATAGTGAAGTAATCTAACCTGTACCCGCTCCAATCCCGTTAACGTCCGCTCGTCCCTCTCGTATCCCGTAACCGTCGCGTTCCTGCCTCGATCCCGTCCTATCTTGTTTGTTGTAGCCTAGGACTAAACAAAACATTTTTTAGAAAACGGCATGTCAACTCATCCTTTAGTTTTCAAGATAAGCAAAGAACTAGTTTAAGCTGAGCCTTGTGCACTTAGGGTCTGGTATGTTCTGGTGTTCAACTTGTAGTGGACCTATATTATATTTTGATGAAACAAAGCCTATATATAGCGCTAGACTTCACAGAACATGTTTCAAAAAACTGCATTTAAATTAGTACCTTAGTTTCCAGTTTAATCCCGGACAGACAGACATTTTAAAAACTGTATTATTGGGTTCTATTGCTACCACACAATCCAAAAAAAAAAATTAAAAAAAAATATGTTTTTTTGTACAGTAACCACCTTGTTACAGTTTTATTATAAGTACCTATAGACATAGATAGAGGGATATTTAAACTTTAAACATATTGTGTTATTGTTAACAGTCGGTCTGGAAACCAGGCAGCGGTACACTCAGAGCGGTAAAGTGTCTATTTTACGGCTGAACTTGGTTGAAATTTAATATAATTGCTACCGGCTCAACATATGTTGTAACATTATGTTGGTACGTTCTGTAAGCTGCGGTGGGGATTATTCGCAAAATTAATTGTAAAATCAATGTTTATATCCGCGGTTGCTAATAGAATTAGTCGGGTAGTTTGTATTTATAGCCGGAATAGCGAAATAGATACTAATATTAAACACATGGAATTAAAGTTCGATTTAACGTCGTTTCATACCAATTCACACACAATATCTACAACAAATATTAATTTTATTTCGAGTCCTCTCACTCGGCTGCCCGATGGTCCACCATTATTTTCTTTTCTTCAAAATGCTTTATTGACCACCAAACAAAAATCAGTAGGAACATGAAAACAACTTACAAACTAGTGCAATGGGTGGACTTATCGCTAAAAGCGATCTCTTCCATATCTCTCATTTCATATCTTTTCTTAGTACATGCTCATACATATATTATTACAGACAGGTGTTAAAATAGTGTCACAAAGTATGCTATAAGTATGTACCCTGTAAGGGTGTTGCATAATGAGTGCAGTTCACACAATTCAATATTCGGATTCTAATTTTTTATCATCATCAGCCCACACGAGTCCACTGCTGGACATAGGCCTCTCCCAATGCACGCCACTGAGCCCGATCCTCGGCTCTTCGCATGTAATTGCTGCCAGCCACTTTACGCAGGTCGTTGCTCCATCTGGCCGGAGGGCGCCCTACACTACGTTTGCCTAAACGTGGTCTCCACTCTAGAACTCGTTTACTCCATCGGTTATCGGTTCTTCGACATATGTGACCGGCCCATTGCCACTTCAGCTTACTTATTCGGAGAGCTATGTCGGTTACTTTGGTTCTCTGTAATTTTTTATAAGTATCTACATTATTTTAATCGGGCGAATGCCTTTATTACTGAAAACAAACTACACTCTACTTACTAAAACTAAACTAACTACTTACAGGGACAAGCAATTGGACAACCCATAGACCTAAAGGCCTATAGAAATGAATGTAACTTGTATTTCTACATTATTAATTTAATTTAATGTCATAAGTAGTATGTGATTAAAAATCAGAATGTTATTCATATAAATAACATTCTGATTTTTCATTATTTATTAACTACGTAGTTAATTGATAAAATAATTTATTAAATGCTACTAAGTCAATTTATTATTATTTATTATTATATAATTATTTATTTTAGTCAAATTGGGATTTATGTCATATTTTACACAAATAATATAAACATTCACCCAATAAAATTCACTCAACCAACCACCAATTTAAAGCCACGGCTTTCGTCCTCTCACTCACTAAATAAAGAAGGTAAAGTACACAGTGTACCAACCCAACCAAATCGGTAACACATAATTGGTAGCCCAAAAGGGAACGTCCCGAGACGAAGGCAGTTGTACCTTCGGCCGGCTCGTAACGTTTATTTATTATTCTCTCAGCTTTGACGCCAGGTAAAAGGTTTTTTAGATTAACCGTTGCACCCTAATGAAGATAAAGGGGTGGGTAATGGACTCTATGGGTCGGTAAAAGAAAACTGTAAACTTTAACGCCTGGTCGGCTAATTGGACCGCGATTTCACCTCGGCTGATTTATGACGTGATTACTCACTGTTATGTGTTGTGGCGAAAACTGACGTGTTTACCCCAGAGTTTTAAAGTAAAGTGTGCGGTACAGACAATTTTTGGGTATTTTAACTATTAGCTAACATCGTAGTTTTCGTTTGTTCCCACTAGATCGATTCATTTGTTCGATCGCCGAAATAGTTGACCGGACTAATGAGAAAAAAAATCTAACTAATTCGACGATCGAACAAATGAATTGAACTAGTGGTAACAAATCGTAGATTTATTTTGTTTTTAACTTGTATTTCTTCAATTATAATGTGTTTACATTTAACTATCCCTTGACAAAAATAGGTTGGTGGTTAAGTCTACACCATTGCTGAATGAACAGTCGATAAATTCAACAAACTACGTGATTTGAAGCCGTTTTAACAATTTATAACTAGCTGCGCCCTGTGGTTTCACCCGCGGTTTCCCGGGATAAAGAGTAGCCTATGTGTTAATCCAGGGTATAAACTGTCGCCGTACAAAATTTCATCCCAATCCGTTTACCCGTTGCAGCGTGAAAGAGTAACAAACATCCAAACATCCATACATGCATACATATAAACTTTGGCGTTTATAATATTAGTAAGGATAAGGATACGGATGAATAAAAAAAATGAATCATACACTTTTGTGGTAAATTATTTACATGCAGTAATATTTATCGTACCTGCATTATATATACTATTGTGAGAAATTAGTGAAATTAAATAAATACAATTGAAGCGTATATAATAACAAATGCAATGATAATTATGATAAGCACAATACCACAGAATAAATAATAATACCAATACCCAGAAACGGGGTTCTCGTATATTTGATTTGATTGCTTGAAAATTCACAATACAAAATGTATGAACAGTACTGATTCTTTTGTAAACAAGCAGACTGATCCTCGCATATCTCATGATAGAGCCGGATATTCTGCAAACAAGCATTTTTTGAACATTTTTTGAAATACCTTCCAAGTTCCAGATTGCTTATTTCGAATTGCTTCATAGTTTATATACCTACCTACGGAATGGCGCTTAGTCCACGGGTGTATTTTTACTATAGCTCAGTTGGCTTATTTGGTAGTGCGCGAAGCGGGACGGAAGACTAAAGGCTATAAAACCCACCTAAAGTTTTAAGATTTTGAACCTTATATAGTCATCTCGCGTCACAGTATCACAACCCTCCCGCATCATGAGAACGCGGGCGCATGAAAAAGAAAGAAGATAAAATAGTCAGTCATAGCTCAGAATACTAAGGGACAGAAGCATCACTCCGCAAAGAAATTTAAACAAATAGCTGCTCTTGCTATAACGCAATAAAATTCAAATCAGCTCGCGTAGCGCTGCATACCTACCAGTCATATTAACCTATAGAGCGCCTCTCTTTCTATCGCATAGCTCTTATCTCTTCTGACGCGGCACGTGTAACGACGCGTGACCCGTCGACGGTGTCCGGCTATGTTCTTGTAGCTTCGTACCTACAGTACGGAGTGCGCTAGGCCTGGTTATAGTCATAAGATATTTATTAAATATGCACAAAAATGCACTTTTAAACGTCGAATACACATAATACAATTCAATAAAAATACTTCAAAACTGTAATTTAAGATATCTTGACTTTGAAAAAAAAAGCTATGCATGTCCATTTCTTTCCCATACTCAGATTAAAGTCCGGGCTCAGAAAAAAATGCGAGAACTGACTCTACCAGTGCTTCGGAAATACGCCCGCTAGATAAAATTGTTATATATATATATATATATATATATATATATATATATATAAATATATTGTTGAAAAGATTGAAAATGCTTCCGTCGTTCATTTTGAAACACTTGCAAGTTATTTTATATGGCTTCACACAGTTTGTTCATGCAGCCAGTTCAAATAAAAAAAAAGTTTATTGTAGACGAACGATCGCAGTGCAAGTTTCTTGTCGGTTGCATACCATAATGGTATGCAAATAATTGACTTGCACCGTCTAAATGGCATGTTTCATACCATAGCGGTTTTTTGTGTATTACGGCCTGGACACAAGTGTTTTTAGCCATCCATATTTAACATTTGCTTTCTTTTGATGAGGAAAATCGGCCGGAAAATCCATCTGAAGTCTTTACCACCTCCCGAATACCGTTTTAGCGACATTCACACTGGGCTTAATACGCGGATCGTTGCCAATCGGATTAAACTCAAGAATAAAAACTGGGATTACGCAAATGGGTACATCTTACCTCTTCGTATCCCATTTGAATTCGCTCGTCTTAAGACGTGCTCCGTAATTGAAATGAAATTCCGACTTGTCTGCGACGACCGGTAAATGTGCGATCGCCCTTACGCGTGGAATTTTCCAGAGATTTTTTGAATCGGTCTTTACATTTTTTCATAAACGGGAGGATTTCTTAAAGCTTATTTTGCATATTTTAGCAGAATTCTGAGACGCGGGGATTTTCTTTGTATAAAATCGCGCCTTAGGTTATGTTCAGGTATGCACAATCAACTCAATATGAAAAGGTTAATTTAATTCTTTATTGTAACCATATTTCAGGTACTTTTATTTATTCTGTCTGTGTTCTCAATGTTTTTGGTGTTGAAAGTAATTTCTTTGAGATTCGCTGAAAATTTTACACTAATGCATTTCAAAAGGCATTGCAAACCCGCATATAATATGAGTACCCACATTGCTGCAGAAGTAGCAGAACTGATAACAAATCTGCTATACCGCGCAGACAATTCGTTTTACTTTTGTAAATTCAGTATGGGCGCTAACGTACAAATATAAAGAGTTAGGTAGCTTTAGTCTAGGAGTCTCAAGACGAGAAATGACAAGTTTTTTTTTAGCAAACATGTTTCGACACAGCGAAAGGAGTCTACTCCATATTGATATCAAATAAGTTTAATATGAAGGGAAAAGAAAGCCTTTCCTATAAAGCCGCCCAGCTAAAATGGTACTGGGCTGGACACGCACTCATGGAAAGAGGAAATTGAGGCCTTTGCCCAGCAGTGGGACGAAACAGGCTCATAATAAAAAAAATGGTAAGAGAGTCCGAGCAGCCTCATCCGTGAGGACTCACCATTCTCGCTGATAATCCTTCCACAACGATCGCTCAGGACAGTCCTGTCCTGAGAGATCGTTGTGGAAGCCCCTTGTGAAGGCCTTTCAATCAGTCATTTTCTGGATCAGAACCATCCTTCCATAATGTCGTCTTCAGAACCAGGTAGACAATTAATTTGCCCTAAGTTATTTATTATTCAGAGAAAGAAAAATATATAATAGAAAGTGCTTGGGCAGAATCAAGTATATTGAACCTCAATGTTTACATTGATAATAGAAGAAGTACAATCGTCCCGGTAAGATGACACAAGAAAGTTAGAAGAAACTTGGTTGCTCAAGCAGACAGCTCGGTGAAGTCAAGGCATTGGGACGGTATTCCAAAGATACAGCTTAAATCCAGCATTCTGAGAGTTGTAGCAAATAATTTTAACTCCCATTTCATTAGGCACTGGGTAAAAATTCATAGGCCCATAGCCCATCTAGTCACACAATAAATATAGATAAGACTTAAATTATTAATTTACATTGACTTTCATTTAAAATTATTTGTTGACATTGATTATTGTATTGATTTTATTGACAATATGGATAATTATGTCTGAATGATTAATAAATGAATGAATTAAATTGAAAATCCGAGCAATGTCATTATTTCTGAATATTTTAAGTTTTAGGATTTGCGCTAATGCATTCAACATCGAAACTGACTTATCAACCCAAAAAAATATGACACGCTCTAAGAACGGATTAAATATCAAGACACCACCCATACTGTTAGTAAACAAACTGTGGCAGAACTTAGAACTGAAACACGTTCAAAGCCATATATCACATAGATAAGCTACACCTATTAGTCGGTCTACCAGTTTTATTGAGTTAAATAACTGCTGTAAAAATAACAGATTACTTTGACTTCTATTTCCAAGCAGCTGAAGAAATTAACTTAACAGCTAGCTTTTATATGTAACTGTATGACGAGACGAGCTGGTCGTTTGCCTGATGGTATGCAATACGCCAGCCCATTACAATAACAGCACCACTCAGAACTTTGTTTTGCAAAATCGTGAGCGGCGCTGCACTGCACTCGTCACCCTCAGACAATTAGCTGTTGAGTCTCATAATGCCCAGTAATATCACTGGCTGCAATGCCCTTCAAACCGGAACACAGTAATGCTTGCGCACTACTGCTATACTACTTTTTTAATGGAACCAAGTGATGAGACGAGCAAGTCGTTCACCTGATGGTAAGCGCCAATCAATCAATCAAAAGTTTTTTATTCAATTTTGGCATCACAGGCTCACTTATGAACGTCAATTATTACAATGACTCTACCACCGTATCGGAAAGAGAACCACTACTCAGAAGATACGGCAAGAAAGTGAGGGGCATTTTTTTACGATATTTTATGTCTGCTTTTGACTATGCCACGCCTGCCCATAACAGTTGGAATGCCATTCAGAACTTTTAATACCATAAAAAGCATTGCGTAGCACTGCATTGCGTTCCACACCCCGAGGCATCAGATATTAAGTCTCTTATGCTCAGTAATTTCGCTGGCTACAACGCCCTAAAAATCGGAACACAGTAATGCTTGCGCACTACTGCTTGGCGGCCGAATAACTGGCAAAGCTGTCGTACCTACCCAGACGGCCTCTCGCGATAAGAGAGACCTACCACAAGTAAAAACTACTGATGTAGAGCAAGTTTAGCCAAGTGGAAACTTGTTACTTTAAATTTGACGCACCGGGGCTTAATTTCCAGTTCAGTACGGATTTTTTATGCTTACTCTAAACACTATAAATATATCGTGGTAACTTCACATCCACGCCAAACTCCTCAGAAAGAGGGGAAAAAAAAAACTTCACCTCTATGTAACTATAAGAATCACCCTTATATAGTAGACATTCCGCCAATTCGTACAGTGCGATTTGTTTCCACGTTTATAGTTACTGCTAAGGAATTGAACTCTTTCTGGTAATAATATATAATTAGAGCGTCTTCAAGGCCAGAGTGAATAGGTAACTTCTAGATTTACGTGCTCCATCTTCGGCCACATCCTTGCTCAACATCAGTTGATATGGAGGTCAAATGTAAAATATTTGTGGATTATTCCACACATATTTTTTCATAAATATGTGTGAGTGAGCATTGAAGCATAATCCTACTATCCTACTAATGCTATAAACGCGAAAGTTTGTAAGAATGTATGTTTGTATGTTTGTTACTCTTTCACACAAAAACTACCGAACCGATTTTGATGAAATTTGGTATGTCTTAGGACTTGGAATAACATAAAGGCTACTTTTTATCCCAGGAAACCGCGGGTGGAACCGCGGGGCGCAGCTAGTAGGTTGATAAAAATGATGATGTAACATTTCAGCTCCTTACATATGATGGTATACTATAGGATGTAATGTAATTCTCTCATATTTCGGCTCCCAATAAGTACTCATTCGGGCACTCGTATTATTTCTTAGCGCCGAAATCCATTTACGTACAAGCTCTTCATTTGAACCCAAACATAAACTTGCTAAGAAATGTAGACACTGTTCCCTCCCAAAAAATCCTGGAAACATGATTACATCCACCAGTATGGAAGTAGTTATACATTTCAGCTTTGGAATACGGTTTTACCCCAGAATACTAAGGGACAGAAGCATCACTCTGCAAAGAAATTTAAACAAATAGCGACTCTTGCTATGACGCAATAAAATTCAATTGAGCTTGCGTAGCGCTGCATACCTACTAGTCATATTAACCTGCAGAGCGCCTCTTTTTCTATCGCATAGCTCTTATCTCTTCTGATGCGGCACGTGTAACGACGCGCGACCCGCTGTCGGTGTCCGGCTATGTACTTGTACTCGTAGCTTCGTACCCACAGTGCGGAGTGCGCTAGGCCTGGTTCTACCCAAATTAGAAGTACCGTTCTTTCTGCTTGTTCTTGTCTCTCTCGCACTATAACCTAAATACTGCAAATATACTAGAAACTACAATTTACTGATGGTAGGTTTCTCGTATGCGAGAGGCCGTCTGGTTAGGTACCACCGCTTTGCCAGTTATTCTGCCGCTAAGCAGTAGTGCGCAAGCATTAACACCCAGCCGGTGATTGTATTTTTTCTTTAACCTTGTTTAGGAGAATTGAGGCCAAAGTCATTTCCCATCAAGCGACATGCCCTGCCCACAACACTGGCAGCACCACTCAGAACTATGTTTTGCCCTGATACAATGGCTCTGATATGGCTCTGATGTCTCACTAGCTACGTCCTACGGTTTCACCCGCGGTTTCTCGGGTTAAAAAGTCTGTGTTAATCCAGGGCATAAGCTTTTTACTTAATTCACAAACACACACACACAAGTTTCACTTAAATCCGTTGAGCCATTACAGCGTGAAGAAGTAACAAAAACAGTAACTCAGTAACATACAAACTTTCACATATAAATATAGCGTGTAACACAGTAACATAAAATTTAGCGTGATTGTATTTGCAATAAAATGATTGATTGATTGGTTGATAGTGTCCAATAACTTTTGATACTGGAACACAATAGTAATAAAAAAATGTTTGTACAACTTTGAATACCTGGCAAATGTGTGGTATTTCTCAAAGCGAATTCATAAATAAGAGGCTTACTTCTACAAGTAATAAAATAAATAGTAAAAAAACATCTTCATTTGGTCTATTATTATATAAAAGCATTCTTCCCCATGTCTTTTTTTTCTTCCCATGGGAGTGTCGAAAATAAGATGAATATGAATATGAAATGGAATGAGATTGCTGAGTCAGCCGCATTTCGAACAAGTGCTTATGGCAAAAATAAACAAATACTTTTGATGTTGACTGTACCAGGTTATTGTTGTAATTAATTGACGAAACGATCAGGTTGCTAAGCAATACGTCTGCCAATAAAACTCCAGCGCCACCCAGAAGCTCGTTTCGGAAATTTCTGCGCAGCACAGCACTGTGCTCGTCACCCTGAGACTCTAACAATGAGTCTTATAATGCATAATGCCCAATAATTCGCTAGAAAACCTTTTAAACCGGAACACAGTAATACCAGGCCTAGCGCAATCCGCACTGTAGTTACGAAGCTACAAGTACATAGCCGGACACCGACGGCGGGTCGCGCGTCGTTACGCGTGCCGCGTCAGAAGAGATAAGAGCTATGCGATAGAAAGAGAGGCGCTCTGTAGGTTAATATGACTGGTATGCAGCGCTACGCGAGCTGAATTGAATTGTATTGCGTCATAGCAAGAGTCGCTATTTGTTTAAATTTCTTCGCGGAGTGATGCGTCCCTTAGTATTCTGTGGTAATACCGTCATAGTCGTAGTCAAATAACTTACAACGTCGTTAGCTATTCCGACATAATTGTCAAACATCTACTACGTAGTTAAACTATTCCTCACAACGTTTAAAAACGTAACTATTTGCAAACACTCAATAACAACGAGGTATTTATAATGCGCGTCTGCTATGCTAAGTCCACACAATTAAGCCACCATGCAAACTATTTCGGAGAAACCCTCGCTTAAAAATAGAAGACTCCAGCCAAAAAAAAGGAACCCACCTCGAATGGGATTATTCCGAGCGCGAGTCTTTCATTTTTAAAGGGAATCTTCCTGTTTTACAGGAAGTCTTCCTTTTTCAGGGCTATCGCTCGATGCTTTTATTCCCCCATCATCGTGGGCACACAGCTCTCCTAAATTAAAGGTAAACTAATTCTGGAAATGGAACCGTGGGCGTAGGACTTGACGTTTAATTAATAAACTGTCACCTTGTCTTGGTTCTGTCGAGCTTTTTTATCATAATCTTATCCACTTATATTATACGAATAAATGCAAAAGTTTAAGAGTGAGTGAGTGTGTGAGTAAGTAAGTACGTTTGTTACTTCTTCCCGCTGAAACGGCCCTACGAATTTGAATGAAATTTGGAATGGAGATAGCTTATACCCTGAATTAACACATCATATTTTTATATGTGACTGTATGACGAGACGAGCTGGTCGTTTGTCTGATGGTAAGCAATACGCCAGCCCATAACAATCATAGCACCGCCCAGAACTTTGTTTTGCAAAATCCTGCGCGACGCTGCACTGCGCTGACATAGGCTTTTTTTCCCGGGGAAGCCGCAAGTAAAACCGTGGAGCGCAGCTAGTGCTCAGATAATGAGTAAAGTGATCTCAGTTAATCTTAACATTGGGTTAAAACACCACTACTTGTGCTGCCTTAAATTATTTCATTGCAACCTGAAAAGCAACAAATTTTAAACGTACCCATAAACACAGAAGGTTTTAGTATGAAAGTTTTCGTGAGTTTGATTCATTATAAATATTTAATAAAACGGCTAGGACTCACGTAGTTTGTCGAATTAGTCGACCTAGGTTTCGAGCATGTCCGATGCTCTTCATCAGGGGCGAGTTTACGCTGCGAGATCGCGGCGACCACTGGCGGTGTCGAGGCGAGATGCGCGGGCGGCCGCCCGCTCCGCACGACGCGAGGGGGGAGGCGGCGTCGGCGGCGCCTGCGGGGAGCGCCACGCGCCTCTCGCGCGCTGTCGTGTTGCCGACGACGACCGCACTAATGTCGGCACGAGTTCTTCATCATCGCTGACAACGTCGTCGCCGAAAGTTCCGTCACACACTGTGCTGACTGTGTCACACTCTAGACTACCTACCACATTCTGTGTCGAGGTAGCATTAAGAAGTGGTTTCCACGCTGCAGACAACAACCATCCACGGTCCCGGTTGAAGTTAGGACATCGAGAGATCTCTATAGCCTCACGCACTTTTCGAGGTACGAAGAACTTCTCTCTGGACAGTACGGAGGCTTTGTCAAACCTGATGTAATGTTTGACGTCCGCGAGATGTGCATGCTCTGCCAGAGCCGATTTTGTTGTGTCCACATTCTTAATGCTCCTTATGTGTTCGGTAAGTCTAGTTGCAATATTGCGTCGCGTTTCGCCTATGTAACACTTGCCACAGTCGCACGGTATACTGTAGACTCCTGGCACGTTCAATGGATCACTATCCTTCGGTGAGCGTAGCAGCTGTCTTAGTTGACCCGGAGGACGGAAGAACGCCTTAATGTTGTACTTACGTCGCAAGAGATATCCAACTTTGTCCGTTACTCCTCTTACAAACGGCAAATAAACCGGAGACCGTTCCACCCTGGGTGGCCGCTTTAGCTCACTTGGATTCAACCACCGAGAACACTGACGCCAATTGTAACCATTACTCTCCAATACACCTCTTACGTGCTCAAGCTCGCTTTCTACGTATTGAGGGTCACACAACTTAAGCGCTCGATTGATCAGCGATCTTGGCACCGAAGATAAATGCGCAGGATGGTGATGTGAGTCCGCTTGTAGGTATCGGTCTGTGTGAGTCGGCTTACGGTGGACAGTATGGGTCAGGCTGCCATCAAGTCCACGAATCACCCGGACATCTAAGAATGGCAATACCCCTCCACTCTCTTCCTCCACAGTGAAGCTGATATTGCCATGCAGTGAGTTCAGGTGCTCAGTGAACTGAGACAGATCTTTCTCGGCGATTATCGTGAAGACATCGTCTACGTATCGCCACCAGTATCGCGGTTTCACCGCCAGTGGTCGCCGCGATCTCGCAGCGTAAACTCGCCCCTGATGAAGAGCATCGGACATGCTCGAAACCTAGGTCGACTAATTCGACAAACTACGTGAGTCCTAGCCGTTTTATTAAATATTTATAACACAGAAGGTATTCCGAGGCAGTCGGAATTTGCGGTGCTCCACTGGGGTCTGAAATTGCTCCCTCTTATTACCTTGATTCAGAAGATTCTTAGTAGAAATATTTCATTGTTTTAACTAACTTTGTGAAATAAAGAAATGTTAATCATGTTAAAAATATTTAACATATAAATTACCTTATTAATAAATATGAAAGCTTTATGTAGTAGTCAATATCAAAACAAAGAATATCACAAAGTTCATTCATATAGGGGATGCGGAGACCTTTTTGTTCCAAAGAGGGATCGAATAGGTTAAAAAAAATTAAACACTCGAAGTTTTAAATTTTACTAAAGAGCACAAAAATTAACAAAATCCCCAATAAGAGGCTAAAGTATGACGACCAACTACTTGCGATGTAACTAGTAGAATTCTCAAGAGTAGGTACTTAAAACAATTGCTTTAAAGTTTGCGTACTCGTATAAACGGTAATTGCGGTACTTAGGTGCCAACAATTTAAGTTTTTGACTTCAATTACGGTACTTTCTAGAAAGGCTGGAACTCGCTGTAGGTAGATATATTACCGGTATAAAGTATACCTACTTTTTTAATTTATTATGGGCAGTTAATTATAACAATGGGAGAACGGTGTCACTATATGGTCGGGTATGACGGGTTAATCTTTGTCACATGTTAGTACTGTAACACAACAAATGATAAAATGCAAGAATAAACTTCATTCAATCGGCCCGAGTCAAGATTAGTGCACCTATTTGAAACTAGATGGCGTTGGCGATCGTTAAAACGCGCAAACGTTTAGTTCGCGGAAATCAAGTGACCGCCAGATTTAAATTTGTAATGTGGAATGGAATCTACTGGATTCGGATCTCACTAGCTTTAGCGCTTTGCCTTAGCACTTCATCCAGCTCTCAAGCCTTTGCGACTGGAAGTTGTCTACTGCATTGCCTATTGTCCGGTAGATTAACGAATTTCCACCCCCCCCCCCCCGCTCTGTAATTTGTATAAATTTGAATACAAGCCTGTACGTTTACACCCCCGTATTATTTACTTTCCCCTGCGACCTCGGCCTGCCTAAAGGACACCGATAGAACCCCTCCTATAGTACTGTAAAGCAAAGATCTTCCTTATTTATTTATATTGTACTGAGTGATGTGACGAGCTAGTCGTTCGCCTATTCTATTATTTTAAACAAGAAGCAAAACTGTTCGCAATCAATCAATCTTATATATCTTATATATTATACATAAGAGAATGCGCTGGAGTTCATTACATACTAAAAGAATAAGTTCTGATCAATAATTATCATCAGCCATATATGGGTACAGGTCTCTTCTCGTATCTCATGAGATTGAAGCTAAAACATCTTACACACCCAGGCTTTGCAATAGTGACATTTATTAATTAATACAAAGACATTTAACCTTGCCTTAGCAATTTATTTAAATGATGGTGGGAGCCGTAAAGAAAACCGCTGTATTAGTTACTAAGCGAGGAGAGGGAGAGAAAGAAATAGTGAGATAATTTTCAGGTTATTCAGTCCTTACTTTCGTTATAATCGTTGATGAATGCTTGAGTGCCCAAGTGGCTGACATTTTAAAAGCATAAATAAAAGCCGTTATTCTTTGTTTCAATTAAAATTGAATTATTTTGAAGGTGGTTTATTTGGCTGAGTGCTTTGTACATTATTAAGGCGATGTCTAATTAACTAAAGATTGTTAGCGTAGTTGATATTTTCAAAAACCCATTACTGTATTAAAATACGTACAAATGGCTTGATGTGGTAGATAAGGAGGATTCTTGATAGAACACAGTAGACTAATAGTGGAAAGTGACATACTTATAGCACAGAATAAATAAGAGTACTACGTTGCTTGTAAGATACTTATTGTTTCGAGAAAACGTACAGCTTCTTAAGCCTTAAGAAATTTCTTTAAATCTAATTCTATGTGGAAGAAGTTTCGGGTATCGGCAGGCCTAGCGCACTCCGCACTGCAGGTACGAAGCTACAAGTACATAGCTGGACACCGACGGCACCGGCGGGTCGCGCGTCGTTACACGTGCCGCGTCAGAAGAGATAAGAGCTATGCGATAGAAAAAGAGGCGCTCTGTAGGTTAATATGACTGGTAGGTATGCATCGCTACGCGAGCTTAAGAGGATATGGCACAGCCGCGGCCAGCGAGCACTAGGTATTTGAATAATTGTTTAATATCTCGCAGAAAATGCGTAAATTAAAATCAATAAATTAACTAAATGATAATAATAACAATAATTTAACTAAATTCGTATCAACTTCAGATTTTTGTTAAAATTAGCGTTTCGGGAGAAAACGTTTCTACCACACTAAATCTCAACCAAATTTGGTAATTTTGTTCTCAATTTCTTAAATGGTGAATAAACTAGGTTTGTAGGTTTTCTTTTTTCTAAGTTTGTCTATTTTGAAAGTTAACAGTTTCCAAACTTCAAAAAAATATTTCGCGTAAATATCGAGTTTTTGGGTCCATTTATTCAAATTCTATAGGAATTATCGAAAAAATAAAAATCTACAAACCTCAATAATGATAACATCTCTTACATGTCCAAATTTCATCGAATTTGGTTATTGTTTAGGGGTAAGAAAAACGTTTTCTCTTTTTGTATGAAAATTTCAGCGTGCCGTTCCCTTTTAATTGAATTATATTGAATTTTATTTTAAAGTTTAAATTTCTTTTTAGGAGTGATGCTTCTGTCCCTTAGTATTCTGTGCTATCGAATAGATGCTTGTCATGCTCAGTTGAAAATTGAAACAGTTTTGTCTACAATTAGGGATTAATTAATTAAATGTTAGGTACAATGTACCTGTGCGGTGTACTGGAACCATATTCATATATATTACTAAGCCCTATTCTATTTTATATCGAATTGTATTCACTTTAAAAATAGTTTTAATCCAATATTGACTCTAGAATGTTTTCGACTTTATCCGAAATGGGATCGTTACGCAAAAAATACAATTTAACAAGCATTTCATTTGTTTGAAGGTTATTGTAATATTGAATAGTGCCATCCTTTTTTATAAGGTTAGGTTAGAAAGAGATAGGCACTATATTTTTTCTAGCTTTCAAAGTAGCAGCTCGTTGCGTGTCAGTACAAATATATAACGTAACGGCATTTAAATATGGTTCATAACACGTTCTTTCTCTGGAAGTAGTAATGTTTCTACAAAAATCAAGATTTTTGTTCTCTTCCATCGAGAGAATAACTCGACTTAACATGACTTCTAATTAATTCGCAAAGTAATTCCAAAGTAATTATTTGAATAATAGGTGTGTATTTAAGAACATTGCCAACTTAATATAAAATTCAGTAGAAATGACGCTCGGGGCGGGTTCTGAATATTAATGACCTCTGTAAGGTTTTTATTGGACCAAATATAATAATAATAATTAACTTTGAATACAATATATATCTATCTAGGTATTATTAACGTATAACATATTTACCATGTTTATTATTTGTTTCTATTTTTCGATATTTCGGTGTTAGTGATTAGTGTTAGTGACCATGATAGTTTAAAAACTTATATTTACATATTTATGAATTAAATATATTAATTAATAATATTAAGAAACAAAAACTACGTATTAACACAGAATACTAAGGGACAGAAGCATCACTCCGTAGAGAAATTTAAACAAATAGCGACTCTTGCTATGACGCAATAAAATTCAATTCAGCTCGCGTAGCGCTGCGTATACCTACCAGTCATATTAACCTACAGAGCGCCTCTCTTTCTATCGCATAGCTCTTATCTCTTCTGACGTGGCACGTGTAACGACGCGCGACCCGCCGTCGGTGTCCGGCTATGTACTTGTAGCTTCGTACCTACAGTGCGGAGTACGCTAGGCCTGGTATGTATTAACTTAACAGGTAAATACACTGTGAACCTACACGCGTCAAGCAAAAAACCAAAAGCAATTACGTTGTAAAATAATTAATTTCAGTTGACTATTCCTTAGTTAGAAGGCTTATGTCCCAGTAGAGGGATCACCGGCTGATGATGATGATAATGATGATGCTTCATCAAATACAATTTTATAAGAATCCAATTTTAATTATGATTATTCTGACGAATAAACCTTACCCTGATCCATCGCTTCCATTTCACTAATGGTTGCCTTCACGAAGAGGTCAGAAACAATAATGGACGCCGAACTGATTTGTTTTCAACCGCAGTTTTCGTTTGTT
The DNA here is from genome assembly GCA_951640565.1 of Petrophora chlorosata. Taxonomy (NCBI): domain Eukaryota; kingdom Metazoa; phylum Arthropoda; class Insecta; order Lepidoptera; family Geometridae; genus Petrophora; species Petrophora chlorosata. The sequence goes on along the minus strand of OX621201.1, from coordinate 13,054,970 downwards.
TGCGACTATTGAACGTATGATTTAGATTAGGAGACTTGAAACGCGATATAGTAGTAGGTGATATAATTTCAAATAATTAATGATAGGACAAGGATTAGGGGATGAACTTCTGAAGGTTTGGTTATATTTTATTTTATTTGTAATTTTTAAAGGTCTCAGTTCGATTGCATTTTTTTTTATGTTGTTATCTGAGAACTCCGTCATTGATAAACCGATTTGGAAAACTCTTTATGTGTTGGATTCAGTATAGGTTTTTTGGAGTGGTAGGCTCTGGCCGTGGTTGTAATACCACCCACCGAACAAAGCCATGCCGTCAAGCGACCTAGTCGTGTTTCGGGATGATGTTCGGTGAACCATCGGGGAGACGGGTCTGAGCAGCCGCTCAACTGCCGTCTCTCTCTAGATCTATGTGCTCCATCTTAGGCCACATCATCGCTTCACATCAGGCGAGATAGTGGCCAAACATAGATCTATTAAGTGTTAAAAAAAAAAGGTTCAAGTGGTCCCACTTTCATCGATATTCGACCTTGAACTCCGAAGATATATCCGAATTTGAGTCGGCTTTTTTTCTTAAAAAATGTAAAGGTAGGTACTTGTTATTATTTGTATCCTTTTTCTTATCCTATATCTATATGTCTTTATATCTATCTTGCTTCAGAAATCACAGCTTCGAATCCGTTTTTTTTATGTCATTTAGTTTTTTGACGTAGATTAGTAAACTTTACATAATGACGTCATAGAAAATACTAAAGTAATACAAGATAAGACTGAGATAACATTATTTCGGTATAGTTTGGTTAACCCCTTAACTTATTCACAACAATTTCTCTATAAATGTCAATAAGCTCTAGAGTAATACGTTCCATCATAGGAATTTCCCTGAAGACTCGACAACCAATTGTCAACATTTACTTCCGAAGTTTACGTTCAACTTAGAAATAAAACTTGTACCGGAAACTTTGACTGTAATTAATTCGCGTTTATTCGAGAATTTTTAATCAACGGCCGAATCTTGATTGTTAGACGGAAGAAGTGGAATATTCCATATAGAGAAAATGGCTTTTTAAACGGCTTGTGAAATTGGATGCAAGAGCGGAAAAGGACTGAAAAACGCTTTATAAATGAGGCACTGACAGTCCTCTGTGGTTAGGCTGTCTTTTATGGACTACGAGATAGGTAGAGTATGTGCAAATTTAAATGTAGTGGTCAGTAACTAACCTACTAATTGATGGTTTTGCATGTTTTGCACATTCAGCCATGCAATTGTGGCGATCAAAAACGAATTATATTGTCTGTGGCGACATTTTCCACATTCAAATGACACAGTAGCCATAAAAAAGAAAATAGAAACGAATCTTTTTAGGGTTCCGTACCCAAAAGGTAAAACGGGACCCTATTACTAAGACTCCGCTGTCCGTCCGTCTGTCTGTCTGTCCGTCTGTCACCAGGCTGTATCTTGTGACAAAGTGTTTGTGGTAGTTAGACAGTTGAAATTTTCAGAGATGATGTATTTCTGTTGCCGCTATAACAATAAATACTAAAAAACAGAATAAAATAAATATTTAAGGGGGCTCCCATTCAACAGACATGATTTTTTGGCCATGTTTATAGATAATGGTACGGAACCCTTCGTGCGCGAGTCCGACTCGCACTTGGCCGCTTTTTTTTAATCGTGGCTTCTTACGGTTCGTGCATTCAGCCAATGTTTAGAAAAAAAAACCTGCACAACTCGTTAGTTGTACAGGTTTTTTTTTCTATTAATGTTTAAAAAATACAGCAACTGGCTAGAAGAAAAGAAAAAAGAAAACCCACTCATTCGTTAGTTTGGAACACTCAACATTACATATCATATTATAATAACAAAAAAAAACATTACCACACATAAAACAATACAATGTACTTAATAACAATAATTAATGAGGTAATAAATACCTTTGTTTCGCCAACAGAATTCTGTTGCCAAGAATTGTGTCAGAAGAAAAGTGTAAATAAACATCTGTGTAATTGTAATGTTTCTGAAGATATTTTTCTAGTGTAAACGTTAAGCAGTCTAGCGTTACTGGTGGTAGGTTTCTCGTATGCGAGAGGCCGTCTGGGTGGGTAACACCGCTTTGCCAGTTATTCAGCCGCCAAGCAGTAGTGCGTGAGCATTACTGTGTTCCGGTTTGAAGGGCATTGTAGCCAGCGAAATTACTGGGCATTATGAGACTCAACAGCTATTTGTCTCAGGGTGACGAGTGCAGTGCAGTGCCGCGCAGGATTTTGCAAAACAAAGTTCTGGGTGGTGGTGCTATTGTTATGGGCTGGCGTATTGCTTACCGTCAGGCAAACGACCAGCCCGTCTCGTCATTCGGTATGATAAAGTCTAGCGTTAGTAGGTATCTTTGTAATACAGAAAGGCAGGTAGGCAAAAATAGGTTTCTAATGAGATTGGTAACTTAACAAGTGTACATTTTATCAAAATTAATTTATAGAAAAAAACGAGAACCGACTTCAAGACTAAACTTATATTTATTGTTCTTTTTCGAAATGTGCTGAATATATATCGATAAAATTTATATGGGATCACCTCTGAAGTATGACCTACCAAACAAAAAGAATCATCAAAATCAGATCATAATTGGCGGATTAATCGCGCAACAAACATAAAAAAAACATACAATCAAAGAGAGAACCTCCTCCTTTTTTTAAGGCGGTTAAAAGTAGATAAAATAACAACAACAATAATAATTACATATATTATGCAGAGTCTGACCCTACTTGATTCCATTTATCCATCTAACCAACACATTCAGTTTTCCGAGTCCTCAACCATACTACGGATATTACAAAAAAAAGCTGAAAGTAGGTACGTCAGAAAATTGTTTCAATTCCCCATTCATCCTCCTTTTTGTCAAAAATCGCTGACTTCTTAAATGAACGGCCTTAGTCTTGAAATGAACGAACTTTCTGGTCTTAAATGAACGGCTGGACTTAAAGAAACGGTCTATTTTCAGCTGACAATCCCTTGGCGTGTTTTATGCCCTAATTTAAATTACTTTTATCTTGAACACGACCATTGCGGACGGCCAAAATGGTGGCGGTATTCGCATTTTTCACTTTCTAAGACTGGAAATTAGTGTTGGTTTCTCTAATTGTCTGTGAAGGATTATGTCGGAGCTTTTGTCCAACTCCGGTTTGTTTTGATAAGGATACGGTTCTCTATCTTCAGTAAGACCGGTTTGGAATAGAATTCAAATCATTTAATTGTAGCGAATTCATTAATTCCGAAAAAAATGTCTTTACATGTGTATACCTTACGCGATTCTGCATTTTTCCACTACAAATTGAATCTAACAAAAAAAAAACGGCACGCTGAAATTTTCTACCCCTAAACATTAACCAAATTCGATGGAATTTGGACATGTAAGAGATGTTATCATTATTGAGGTTTCTAGGTTTTTATTTTTTTGATAATTCCTATAGAATTTGAATAAATGGACCCAAAAAGCTCGATATTTACTCAAATTTTTTTTTGAAGTTTGGAAGCTGTTAACTTTCAAAATAGACATAAAGTTAGAAAAAGGAGACCTAGTTTATTCTCCATTTAAGAAATTGAGACCAAAATTACCAAATTTGGTTGAGATTTAGTGTGGTAGAAACGTTTTCTCCCGAAACGCTAATTTTATCAAAAATCTGAAGTTGATACGAATTTAGTTAAATTATTATTATTATTTAGTTAATTTATTTAATTTAATTTACGCATTTTCTACGAGACCTTAAACCATTATTCAAATACCTGGTGCTCGCTGGCCGCGGCTCCTCTTAAACAATGAGCATTTTTCTTTGTAGATAAAACTGGAATAATCACAGTACTCTATATCTATGTATATTAATTCCTATAATACATGTGGTTTGCTCTTTAATAATCAATTATCTTACTTCCATGTATAAGTTACGATGACATCGCAACATCGATTCTAAACGTATATTTTGTCCCTAATTTTTGCCATAATTCTAAATGTGTCTCGATAAACACCTCGGTATCCTCTTGTCGCTTAGTTTATTTATCCAAGTTTTTCTTTATTCCCTCACACAAAAGGCTGTCAAAGTTTGCCGGGAACTTTTAATGCGTATAGAGGATCTTCATTCCATTGTTCGATGGGTGCTTTTAAATATGGCTTAGAGAGGTCCCATTTTAAGTGTTTTTATTGTTTGACTTGTTTGAGAAGCGCTGGACGTTTGCTTGCTGGTGTATGCTTTGACTTTTTGTGTCATTGTGATGATCCTATTGTCAAAACATTTATGTAGAAAAGCGTGGATAATTGCACACACGTAAACGAAACATCTGCCGCAAAGCAGTAGTGCCCAAGCGTTACTGTGTTCCGGTTTGAAGGGCTTTGTAGCCAATGAAATTACTGGGCATATGAGACTTAATATCTAATGTCTCTGGTGATGAGCGCAATGCAGTGCTACGCAGTGCTTTTTATGGTATTAAAAGTTGCCTGATGGTAAGCAATACGCCAGCCCATAACAATAACAGCACCACCCAGAACTTTGTTTTGCAAAATCCTGCGCGGCGCTGCACTGCGCTCGTCACCCTGAGACAAATAGCTGTTGAGTCTCATCATGCCTAGTTGTTGCTTTTAAACCGTTTGAGTGTATAGACTTCGTTTAATCTCAAACTATGAGTAATTAATAGTCAAGATACATTACAATTTACCATGTCGGCAATGGTACATCGTACACAGAAAATTAATTTGCATTCACCCGTAGGTGTATCTCCAGAAAAACCTCATACTAAAAAAGGAGGCCATAAAGAACGAACAAAGGTAAACACAGAATAAAACGCCAAATAAATCCTGCATCACTTTAGCCATCGCATTTTTATGATTATTAAATAGACAAAAGAAATATACGAGTTCATATAAAATCCCCCGTGGGTTTTCCTGCTCCAGTATCCATCTTTCACGCCACCCCCACCTCAGAAAGACCATTCATAAACAATACCATGCTACGCAGAATCGTAGTAGACACTTCTATTTTAATAAATTTAATGTTACTTAAAAATATCACTACTACTCGTGGTAGGTCTTACGTATGCGGGAGGTTCTACCGTCAAGCATTAGTAAAGCATTACTGGGTTCCGGTTTGAAGGGCATTGCAGCCAGCAAAATTACTGGGCATATGGGACTTAATATATCTTATTATTTATATGTCTCGGGGGTGATGCAGTTATGGCATGCAGTGCTTCTTATGGTATTGAAAGGTCTGGGTGGCACCGCAATTGTTATGAGCAGGCTTAAAACTTACCCATTTATAATATTAGTATGTGATGATACTTACTGAAATATAGTGAAACCTCAAACAAGGTTTTTCGGGAAGAAAAAATTCGACCACCGGCTGGGACTCGAACCCACAACCCAATATTCCCTCAGCGCGGGACGCTCTACCAATTGAGCTACGGTGGGCACCAACTCGAGTGTCGAATTTCTTCTTCCGTTATTTTACCGTCTTAAGGGTGACGTGTACGCCATCTATTGAGAGTGGAGTGAACCTTTTTCTCAACGAGCAAGATCAATGTTGCAATTGAATACTTGCTCTGTGATGACGCGAACCCGTATTAATTCTTATAATATATTTTTTCAAAGCATTATTTATTTATTTTTTTTAGTTATTTTATTAGTTTGAGTTTTTCGCTTGGCATTCGTTAATGCTTAAAAAAATATTATAAGAATGAATAGTGAAACCTTTTTTTTATGTAACTGAATGACGAGACGAGCTGGTCGTTTGCCTGATGGTAAGCGATACGCTAGCCCATAACAATAACAGCACCACCCAGAAGTTTGTTTTGAAAAATCCTGCGCGGCGCTGTACTGCTCTCGTCAACCTGAGACAATTAGCTGTTGAGTCTGATAATGCCCAGTAATTTCGCTGGTATCTATTAATAAATGTAAATGGTGCACGTAAATGCGCCGTATATAACTCTGTATGCAAACGAAAAGCGGTATGCGGCCCCACACGGTAATGAAGTAGGCATCCGTGCTCACGGTTCGACGGTTTCTTTTACATCCGCCTCAGAGCTGCGGTTCCTTACAATACTGACAATTTTAATAGAAAACATTTGCAACAGAGATACTTTGTTTTGATTTACTCCCCTTTTGTTTGGCGAGATATTGCGCTGAATTGAAGCGAGAGAATTTGCGGAGTTCTCTCTAGAGATACTTGGTGGTACGGTTGGTTTATTGTTATTCCTAATACCATATTCATCATCAGGCACTGATTTTTATCTATCGTGACTGCTATTCTATTATGAAAATTAACGTGGCTTGGACACATTGTTAATAATGAAAATTTACGCGATGCGTTCCGCCCTCGCCTTGAAAAAGATCACCGGATGTGGTTGAAAATATAGTTGTACTACTCCAACTTCAATGTCAGTGTCACCCGTAAATTATTATTAATATTGACAGCTGTTCTCTTTTTGAAAATATACACCACCGAGTTAATCCATTTTTTCTGAAAGGAATCGGCGTCGGCGCCTGTCTTCAGGAATCCATTGTGTAACTACTTTGGCCCAGCATAGATTGGCCCAATACAGATTAGCCCAACATAAATTGGTTAAACATAGATCTTAAAAATACATAGCGGTTATCATTTCAAGGTGAAAGCTTCAGTTGCAATTTTGCCCATGTTCATCAATATACTTGTCCCGCTACAAATTCAGGGCACCAGGTGCGACGTACAAAGGAGTGCCGTAAAACCAAACGGTGCCAATACGGAGGTGGCATGCGAAACCGTTTACGGCAGAATATAAACATACTTTCTTTTACAGGCGGGGAGATACTGCCATCGATAGGGAGAAAATATTAAGTTAGGGTAACCTTGTTGGGGGAATTTCGTATTGGGGATAATTTAACTCTTGATTTGAATAATGAAATAGAGAACCATTTTATAAATGATAGGTTTGCGTCTACTTAACGCAAAAAATAAGGTGATTTTGTAAATTAGAAACTGAATCATAACAGCAATAATTCGCCTCATAAAATAATATAAGTTATACCACAAATTACAGTTTCAAAAGGAGAGGGTCAATATATTTACCGAAAATTATACTAAGGCAAACCCCAAATACCTGTCTTCACACATTTTTATAGATCATTTGCCCTCAAGTCGTTACATGTCTACTTTAAAGCTTCTCCTACAAGCAATTTCGCTGGCAACACAGTAATTTTTCCAAATGTTAGCCGCTTTAATATCAGGGTTGCTAGCTTTGATATACGGCCGTACCATTGTCGGGTAAAACCGGCGGAATTAAAACCCTGAGATAATTTACTTGTTGAATTTATGCCGTAGTTACATTAGGCCATCTGGCCGGCAGTATTTTGTACTGATTGCGAGTGATATAGCCTCATTAGGGCAACTTTTTGCCGAGATTGTGGGGATGTTTTTATGGATGAGTTTGTGAGAGGAATTGCGGTTTTTTGCCATTTTGGGCGTGAGTGACGGAAGTGACGAGTAACAGACTGGTGAATTTAGTTAAAAAATCTACAAGCGTTCTTAATGAACATGACTGAAGTCGTACTACATATTATTTATCTAACTAATGCGTATATATATATACATATATAATAAATAAATCGAAGTCAATTGATGTACCTTTTTATGTGTAGTAGGTATTTAGGAATAATAAATGCATGAAGCATATTTATAACGATGATTAATATGTATAGCTAAAACCAAAGTTATTAAAGTAATGTAATTTTTAAATTAATTACGTGGCACACCAATGAAATCCAAAAGTTTACATCGCTGATTTGCAACACAAATAATACATCAATTTAACCGTCAAAAATGTTGTCATTTTAATAAGCTACCAAATTGCTCCATCAATTCCACGTCGAACTATAAAGTTGAAATGTGGACTCATTACGTGAATTTCGATGCAGCGCGGAGCCATTTTGACGCCTTCTGTCATTTTGTGATCCGACGCCATTTTGACTGTGATGACGTCATTATCCCATGTACAACAATATAATATATATATATATATATATATATATATATATATATATATATATATATATATATATATATATATTTATATATCATATTTTAATCATTTAAGTTTAAAATCATTTCAGTCGTCCTACTTATTATCTACTGCACACTATCCTCTTTAAAATGTTGTTTTCCTTACCCTTTTTTTCCCTATTGTTTTCCTATGGTTGTCAGGAAGAGATCGCTGCTTAGCGATAAGACCGCCTATTGTACTTATTAATTATGTATTACCAACTGTAATTCTGTTTTCTTTTTTATCTATCTAACAGCATTGACGTTTTGATACAAAATACGATGACGTTTATGATTGATTTCGCATAATTATAGCTACAAATACCTATTCTATTTGGATTTGTCTATCACACGTTTTGAAGGGCCATATTACTGTTGAATTGCCGGTAAACAGCCTCTGAGTATTGTGAGATGTTGAGCAGGTCAGATAAAATCTCATATAGAGCGAAAGTTTGATTCACGGACAAATGTTTGTGTAGAAGAAAACTGCATATGTTTTGTGTCTGGGTGTTGTGAGACCATAAATCTTGGTTCTCTAGATAAATGGAATCCTAGTTATGTACATAGACCTACAGTAAAGACAATTACAAAAAAAATCAGAGTCATTCAAACTGTAAAAAACGTAGCTTTTAACTTAGGGTTTTCATTTTTTCTTTCATTTATTTTTTCTTTTCATATCTTGAGAGTAAAATCTACTATACCTAATTGAGTTCTTCTTTTAGAAATGAAAGACTGATGAATAATCATAAATAATTATAATTGAATTATATTCATAAATATTTCTTAAACATTTTTAACGTTTAAATTTAAATTTTATCTATAGTTAATTGTATTATAACAATGCAAAACACTACCTAACCTCATAGGGACCATTAGCGTAGACACACTACGCTAAAACATTGCTGTCATGTTATATAAAATGTATATAAACAATAAATACTTCCCACTTATACCTAATACTCTTGAAAACGTAATAAAGCCGAACAAACAACAAGGTATAAGTAGCCCGATATCTAAAAAAACTCGATAAATATTGCCCCTAACTTCCCGCTTTTTCCCGATATCATTTTACAAATTCAATCCCTAATTTTCGATCATCCCTCCTTGGCTCGGTCTCGATTCTCCCCTAAATTGATCTGCTAGCTATTATTTTCACACTTATTACCCCGACTTCGAAAAGATTGAACGGAAAAAGGTGGAATTCGTTGTCTTTCCGATTACAATAAGAGAAGGTTCGCGATTTATATCGTTGCGAGACATTTTAATATCGCCGGACGATATTTTCGCAGAGAATATAATCGAACCAAGACACCCTTCTGTTAAGGAGATAAATAAAAAAACGGACGCATAAATAACTCGGGAGGCCCTATTCGCGACGTCTAATGAGTTTGAAAGTAACAGTAGCTCAAGTTCCACCATTTTGAAATATTTTTAACCGACTTTAAAAAAGGAGGAGGGTCTCTGTTCGATTGTTTTTTTTTATGTTTGTTACCTCAGAACTCCGTCATTTATGAACCGATTTAGTAAATTATTTTTGCGTTGGGTTCAGTATAGCTACGAAGTGGTCCCATATAAATTTCATCGATATGTGATCTTGGACTTCGAAGATACATTGAAGTCAGTTTTTGTTTTTTTCTAAAAATTAATTATTCGTTACCTACTTTTATGTAATGGGAGAGACTTATGTAGCTACTTATAGGTGTGACATCGATATGCAGAAATGTTTATGCAACTAATTAGTTGCATTATGTTTGTCAACAAGGTCTCGCATCACATCCGTTTGTGAAATGTTGTGATACACATTTAAATCTTGTTAAAAGGTGTAAGTTTGAAGTAGACGTACTCTTTTACTTGTTTTCTTAAGAGAAGGGCTCAGAATCGGAGCATTTTGCTACAATAAACCATTTGTATTCAAACTGGCGAACGGCCGGCCGCATTTTAATTTACTTACGCGAATTAAAACCGCGCGTGATTCGAATTCGATCCTTTTACAGCGTTACTTTATTTTTATCGTTGATTGAAGACGTTTCCTTGTTATTATTAAGGGCTACGTTCCTAGCCACTCAGAATTCAATTGATTCGAGTATTTCAAGCGAACGGCGAGTGAATTTGTGAAGGTGGGCCGAGTACGCCTGCGGGTATATTTCCTAAATTGACTATAAGTTCTGTGACGGGTCGATTGTCTCCGTTTATTCTTTCAATTTGCTTATTGGAGGACTTTGTTGAAACTGAGAGGCTCTGAGTGCCACTGAAGTCCAATAAGCGCCCTCGATGGATGAGCGTTTCCATATAGAAATTAATTCTGTATTCACTTAAATCTCTTCGAGTTTGTCATTAGCATCCGCTTCATTCGCATTCAGAGTATAAGGAATAAAATTGTTTGTATCATTTTCTGAAAATATTTACGCAGTCTCGTTTGTTGCTCTGTTTGACCGTAAATTTCCATAGCAATAGTGTCTAATATGTTGCTTAGTTCACTATGTACTCTACTTTATAACAATGAATTAATGGATTGGATATATGCCTAAAAGAAACATAACCCCAAGAGCTGTCATTAAACGAAATGACTGACTGTCTACCTAATGACCTAAAGACACTTTGTATATTTGAGGCGTCAATCAGGTGCGCGTAATTCCCCAATCGGCAATCAAAAACGTCACAAAAATGCTTTACAACCGCCAGTCAAAGAGTAAAACAGTAAACCGTGAACAACGACGCAATTTAAATTCTTCCCGACTTGCGTTCCGCCGTTATCGTCAGATTCGATGTTTATATTTGCACAACAATCCCTTGCACCGAACTGGGCGCTTTGTTGTGGTAATTTCATTAGAGGAGGTCGCCATTCGCTGAATATTAATAGGAGTTCGCGCCGCACTTTTGCTTCGGACCGTATCGGCTACGATCGGCAGAGCTTAGACTTGAGATTTGTGGAGTTTATTCAAAAGTTTATTTTCTAATCTAATTGGGCGTTGAAAAACGTTATTTAAAAGTAAAAATTAGTTAATAGCTAAGTTATTTGAGTGCCTAACCTACGTTTTTATTCGGTAAGGATGGTGATTTTCACAAGAGCACAGTAGTCCCTAACGCACCTTGTTGTCAATAGTCACAGTATCTTTACTTATAGCATCTATGTTGAAATATTTTTTTACGCATAATAGATCTATGTTTGGCTACTATCTCGCCTGATGTGAAGCGATGATGTGACCTAAGATGGAGCACATAGATCTATAGAGAGACGGCAGTTGAGCGGCTGCTCAGACTCGCTCTTATACATATTTTTATAACAAAATAACGAAGGAACCTATAACCAACAGTGGGTATAAAGATGACGTAGTGGTGGATCTTGTATCAGAGTTGTTCAAAGCTTGATCACTGGCAGCTTTTTCTGCGTACCGTACCCTTGTTTTATTGTAGACGGTAATTGCGTTCGATAAAACCTTTTTAACAACGGTACAGTACATAATGTGTTTGCATTTGTTGCTTTCGGTTTTCAGCGCATTCATTTCGGGAGGCTGTAATTCGGCTTGTAAAGTTAAGCGCACACTAAGTCGGCTAAAGTGAAGCGAGACGGGCCGCATCGCAGCGCAAAGTTCATACTTTTACTACAATGTGGCGGACCGCAGGATACATTTCCCAAAGTCGTCGGCGTACTCTTTCAAACGTGTGCAACACGTACATTCAAGTCCTTCTGGTCTCACTGTATCCGACTGCAGCGGAGACACAAATAGTGATATCTGATCTAACCCGATCTGCCACGGCCTAGTATTTGATAGTTTGTCCCGTCCCGTTGCCATCCCATGCACTGTACACTTACCTTTAGCGAGGTGTGATGGAAACGTGAGAGCTTTATGATGAAACAGAATTTTAAACCTTCATCGAAACTACGTAAGTGCTCTTACACAATGTGTACAAGAAGGTATATTGACGGTTTCGGAATATAATTACACTAATTAAGTTACGATTCATCACACAACCCATCATAGCGGCCATCCCAAGGCGCCTACATAATGATAATGGGTCCAATGACTTGTGCCAGTTGGCTCATACATTATTAGGGCATGGAAATTGGGTCTATATATATGCTTTGAAATGTATATAATGAATATCGAATATAATTGAACTGCATTCTATAGATGAATACCTCGTGCTTGGATTCAATGGAGTCAATAGTATCGATGTGCTTGGGAGGAGTTGGCGCATTTGAAAGGCTTTTGTAGTGGAGACTTCCTTGCCTGAATTTGATCTTTGGCGACTGCACTATGGGCTAGGAAGCGTAGAGTTGACCGTAATCTTCCAGCGATGTCTATTGTAAAACTATATTTCCGCCAGTGGCTTTAATATTCCGTTTTTTTTGTAGCAAATCATTTGTTTCCTGAATAAAAATCTTATTAATGTTATTTTTAACTCCCGACACAAAAAGAAGGGGTATTGAAGTTTGACCACTATGTGTGTCTGTCTGTGGCACCGTAGCTCTTAAACGGATGACCGTTTTTTTATTTGAAAGCAGAATTTCTAGCGGTGGTTCTTAGACATGTGACAGTGGTTCAGCCGTTTTACTTTTTATAGGTTATTTTGTGTCGGGGGTTTTTTAAATTTTAGTTAACTGAAATTCTTTGTTTTCTTTGATAAATTGTCGCTTATATATTTTCACAAATGTATCTGTATCGTATCGACCAAAATGCGTATAGATGCATACCTAGTATAATATCATGTAGTATAGTATCCCTAGTAGCTGTGCTAGTAGTCAACCCAATTCTCTCAAGAGAGTGCACTGTCTAAAAGTTTAGTATAGGTAAGCATAACACAGCATAGAATGCCGTTTGCATAGTTATTTCATACTCGCTACATGTTCGCCGCAGCGCCACCTGATGCCGCAAGGTGTTTACCCGACAATCTAATTATGGCGGAAAAACGTGTGGGGACCATAAATCATCCTTCATCATTTTCAAGATGGAGACGCTATTTTTCTTTCCGCGGAGGAAATTAACTGGAAATAAGGATTGAGGACTTGGGGGGTTTGGACTCGTTATCTTTAATGATTGTTTCAATGGCAAGTGTATGTATATTTAAACCTACATTATTCATTGTTCTTATAGTAAACTTTACGTAATGAAGGTTTGTTACCCTTTTTTATGTCACTGAATTACGAAACGAGCTGGTCGTTTGCCTGATGGTAAGCAATACGCCAGCCCGTAACAATAACAGCAACACCCAGAACATTGTTTTGCAAAATCCTGCGCGGTGCTGCACTGCGCTGATCTCCCTTAGACAATTAGCTGTTGAGTCTCATAATTCCCAGTAATTTCGCACTTCTTTGCACTTCGCAGCCTGCTGTAACTGTTCATTTAAGCTCTTAACTGTTTGATACGTAAAATTGTGGTTTTCACTACCTATCGATTGTGCTTATTGACCAGATAAACAAAGAAAGAAAGAAACAAAGTAAAATTAATCCTAAGGCCTCTCCTTTGATTGATAGTTTGTTAAAAGGTGGTGAAACAACCCTCAAGTCTCAACTTCGATACATTAGTAGAGTCTAGATGCACAGTCAGCGACATAAGTACCTTAACTTTTACGATCTTTCAATTGTCAATAACATCGAAAATATACAAATTACATGCAATGTTTTGCAATTTGCTTATTCGCACGCAGGATATTAACATACTTTTTAAATGCAACATTCAAAGAAATAAGACAAATATTGAAGGTGTAGTCAATCAAAGAATCACAGATGTTCAGCTACTTTTGTCGCTGACTGTACCACAACATTATTGTCAATATAGAGAGGCTTAATTATCCAAAGCTACACACATATGAGCAGAAGTAGATACCTAACATTACAGATACAGTTGCAATGATGAGTAAACGGCATATAATTTATATCATATAACCTAACCGACTGGAAATTGATAAAGGATTCATTGAACAGTTAGGTATTCCGTACTGTCAAATAACAAACATTTAGCGTTATATTCTAACAATAATACGCTAAAATTATACAGTATTAATAATAATTTGTGAATTAAAGCTTTGAAAATTGTTAGGATTAACAATTTTTTTCCTTTTTCTTTGGTAATGAATTTTGATCATAAACTTTTACGATAAAAGAGCTATAGATATTCTATAGCCGCAAACATAAAAGGAAGTCTTTAACCGACTTCAGGTTCTCTGTTCAATTGTATATACATATAATTTTTTTAATGTTTGTTACCTTGGAGCTCCTTCATTTATGGACCGACTTGGATTTTTTTTTTTGCGTTGGGTTCAATAAACCTACGAAGTGGTCCCATATACATTTCATTGATATTTGACCTTGGACTTCGAAGATACATTGTAGTCGGTTTTCGTTTTTTCTAAAAATTATTACTTATGTAATATGATAAAATGAAGTAATACGTGAATGAAGTCGCTTACCATTAGTTGAACGTTTTGAATTTGACAATTTATTTGAAATGAATCCCCAGCCTGTCCACAACTTTACCTGCAGCACCTAGCACCTGCACATCTCCTTTATACAGTTTTAAATCTGTTCAAGTCTGCGACTCTCAGCCGCTGGTTTTATTCCGGTTTCGTCGTCTGCAAATCTGATTCTAGTCGTGACATGTGTATACTTTTTGTTGCACTATTCAGATAGTTGAAATATTCAGTACTATGAGGTACAAAAGCGAGACTGTCTCTTCGATACGACAATATTGAATTCTTATTTGCCTCTTCCGCTTACAAAACAGTTTTGGGTGACGCTACCCACAAGAGAAAGAAAGAAGCGGGGCCAAAGGCCAGAATCCTACCATCAAATAGCATCACGCTTGCATTTGGCGTGGTTCGGTTTGAATAGCACAGGCCAGGGACATAACTAGACATTTTGAGTCTGAGCTGATGTCTCAAGGCACAGTACAAGTAAGAGGAATTCAACTTACTTACAATGTGCTCAGAGTTACAAGCGCAGTGCAGTGCCTCGCAAGCAGGGCTTTGTAAAGTACTGAGTTTGAGGTTACGCATCTCGATAGCTCATTAAAGAAAATAATACTGCAGTAATATGGCGGTGAAGGAGAACATCGTGAGAAAACCGGCATGTCCTTATTACAAAAATTCAAGGACATGTGATATCCACCGGTCCACCATCTATCTACCGGTCCGGGTTTTGCTTGGTGTGTGCATACAGTAAATATTAATGTCTTATAGACTAACCCTATTCTCATTTTTCCGTGAGTTAAAACATTATTTTTCTTAAGTGAAAACGAATACAGATATGATTATAAAATTGTACTTTTCTCCGCTTCTCTTTTAATATTGTTTATGCTAAGCAGAGAAGCTTGTCGCGCCGGTGTTTCGCCGTATACGGCAGGCCGCATAAGTGTATTCATAGACACAGGATTGTGGGGGCGGATACAAACGTATATTCTTTACCGCAACTTGCAACACTATGGAACGGTGTGGAAAATTTTTGAAAATACTTTTGAAGAGTTTCTAGTCGCGTATACGGGACTGTAATATAGAAACATACATACAAATCACACTAATATTATAAATGCGAATGTTTGTATGTTAGTTTTTTATCAACTAAAATACCTATGAGGCTATTTACAGTAGACACATTTATTACATTGCGTATTTGCTGCCAAACTAGGCTCATCGCTAGTGTTTCAGCGCATAGTGTATCCCCTTGGATTCTATAATGTATGTAGCCTGTTCAAAAGTTCTTTATTCAGATTTGACATCACAGACGCATTTATGAACGTCAATTATTACAATGACTCTACCACCGTATCGGAAAAAGAATCGCTACTCAGAAGATACGGCAAGAAACTGCGGGGCATTTTTTAATCCTAGTGGATCCTAGTGGATTAAAAAATGCCCGCATTCAACTCAGGCAGTAGATTCTAATAAACGAACCTACATATGTACAAGAAATTAAACCATTATTTAGTAAACACGGCCGTGTCTCATTCGGGTATTCATAGACACGCGGTACGTTATTCTTTACATAAATGTTTTATTGCAACCATACGTCTTTATACCTGAAGGTGTCACTTGAATAACTGAGCGGTTTATTTTATGATTTATTTATTCGTGAAAATAAAATATCGCATAATATTTTTATTTATAGCTTTTGCGTTTTACCGTTACTTATTTACAGCCAGGTCTTTGGCTGTTACTTTTTGGAAGCAGCAGTTTTTTTTAATTAATAAAACTAGTTATTATAAATGTCGTTACTTCGTTGTTCTTAGTTTAAGTGTAATTTAAGTATTAAAGTAGTGTTTTATACTCTGTAAAAGTGCAATAGGTTGTTTTTCATTAACAGCTAATTTTAAGATAAAAGGCATATTCGTTACAATAATTTGAATTTGGAATGAAACAGCGACAATTATTGTTTCATTCAAATTGAACTACCGCCAAAACACAACAGCTATATACACAATGGTATTCTGTCTGTATAACTTTATTGTAGTCGTCTTTTCCTTAAACATTTCAAGGAAACTTACGCTCATCAGCAGTTTAAAGTACAGCGTTCATGAGCCAATAAAAACTACCGTTTTTGAACTAAGTTCCATTGCTGTCACCGCTGGGTTATGAGGTATAAACACGGGCGACCTAACGATGACGCGATGCGACGTCGCGTGAGTGCAAAGTCGCGTGGGCACTTGCAGGGTTAATGCAGCTATGACGTCATACGGTGGAGTAAAGCAAAGATGCTTGCAATAATGTTGGCGATGTATTGACTTAAATTCTGACTTAAAAGTGGCAAATAAAGCAATTATAATACATTTTACAATTTATAAATATTATTCAAATTGACATATTATTATATAATTGTTATTATAGTAAATTTTATTATTAATATTACAATGTATAATTTAATGTCAATTATGTTTTTATATTATTATTTTATTTTTCACTGATGACTTGTATTTAAAAATATAAATAAATGACGATTATGATTATGATTGTGGAACATATAAGTAATTGATAATATGTAGGTATATACTTCTTAGCCGGGCACTCTTATCAGTGGTCGTGGTGTAATAGATGGTGTATGCGGTGGGTGTTCAGCGCCGTGGTTCTCCTTAGCGAGGGTTACTGCTATCGCAATGCTTCTCCAATTCTGGCGGTAGCAGCATTACGAGTATAGACTTTTTTTTTACGCCTAATAGATCTATGTTTGGCTACTATCTCGCCTGATGTGAAGCGATGATGTGGCCTAAGATAGAGCACATAGATCTAGAGAGAAACGGCAGTCGAGCAGCTGCTCAGACCCGTCTCCCCGATGGTTCACCGAACACGAGCTATGGTGGATTGTATAGAATATACAGTGCTCTATAAAGGGCAGGTACTTGAACTGATCGCATTTCATGAATGAGATTTTAGAGGCAATGTCGGGTTGGTTGTCGGTTTCATTTACTGCATTTCTTAGGTACATCTTTTGGTCGTAAAATTTACTCTTGGTCTTTGATTTAAATATTCATAGACTTAATAATATACACTAAAATGGGGTTTAAACTGGCGTCTACAGAATATCAACTTGTCCATCCAACACTACTGCTCGGAATAACCAAATTTATTGGATTCTGTAGACCTCGAAAACACCTAGCCAAAATTCAGAAAATAATGGCGTAAGGGCCTCCCCTTAGGCAAGCCATTCTGGCCACTACAGGCCAGTGGCTGTTATAGCTGCCAATGACGATGGTGTTAATTAAAGAGCTCATTAATTTATATATATTTTCTGATCGTTTTTCATTTTTGATTTTCTTATTCTTCAACCATTCCTACTAACATTATTCATTTAATTTTATTAAACCGGAAGCCGGACCCAATTAATAACACCAAATAAAATTGTACGAAAAACGGTATTTAATTTAATTCAGTTGCAAAAATTAACGACGTTTTAAATTTTAAATCGGAAGTTGATTAAACCGACCGATGATAATAACAGCGTAATCCGTAGATTATCGGCTACTTTCATATTAATGTAATCCTATTATTAAATATAATCCTATGTTAAATGTAATCCTGTTATTAAATGTAATGCGTTTTGTTTTTATCTGTTGAGCTTACAAATGTGTGAACTTAAAACATAAAACTGAGAACAGACTTTTATTTGAGCAATGATTTTGCAATGCGCTTATTCGTGTTTATTCTTTCTATACAGTTAGTTTTATTGCTGTACAATCAATAATAAATAAATAAGCCCAACGAAGATCCATACATAGATCCTGGCCCCTGACTAGGATTGCCTGTATCTAGGGAACCAAGAACAACGAGGGCCATGGTCTCACAACACCCAGATACGAAACAAATGCTTTCGCAATTTTTTCTTTGCACAAACATTTGTCCATTCGTGGGAATAAAACCCGCAACCTCAGTGGTTTATGAGATTTGAGCTAACCTACTACACACTAAACTACTACACCACAGAGACTGATACTTATAGCAAGTCTAAATATTGTTAGACATTGTCTGATATGACAAAAGAGTGTTATTTAAGACAACATCACAAATCTTAGAGCAATCAAAAATAGTCCTTCAGTAATTAACATAACGCACTAATTCGATCTACGTATATAATCTCACTGAAAACTTGTTGAAAGTTAAATGAGACTAAATCGATAAAAAGTGTGACAAATTTTGCATCCACAGTTTTCTTCACAATGCACAAAACGTACCAACTTTTTTCTCCACACCCTTGATTAATCGTTACATGCTAAAGCCTAGTTTGCATTATGCTAGTATTTTAGTCTAGTAGCGAGTAATTTAGTAGCTAAACGTGTCTGAACACCAAAAATTTAGTCGCGTAGTTAGGAAGGAATTAAGTCGAGCCGATCCATTTTATTCTATTTTTATCGGGCGAGTAGCACCTCCCACCACGCGTCCGTGCTCACTGGCGCACCGGCTAAACAAGTCCGAACCTGTTGAATTAGTCGAGTTCATTATTAAACGCAAAAATGTCGTTTCGCTGGAGTGAAGAAACAACTTTAAAATTTGTTTCAAAACTAAAATTAAAAAGTAAAATTAGTAGCTCCTAGTTTATCCCTTCTATTGATCCATTTTCGTATCCATAGCTTCTTTTTATTAATCAC
Source organism: Petrophora chlorosata (assembly GCA_951640565.1). Lineage (NCBI taxonomy): Eukaryota > Metazoa > Arthropoda > Insecta > Lepidoptera > Geometridae > Petrophora > Petrophora chlorosata. Next base: position 13,035,846 of record OX621201.1, on the reverse strand, counting down.
ACAGATTTCCTCATCTACCTCTTCTTAAATCGCCGTTAAGATTAACTTAATCAGTTTATTTACTTTATTGCGCTGTAGGCTGTTCATCTTACAAAACACCATTCACTTGTAAACTGTACTCGAACGAAGTGCGAACGATTTTGGTGCAGAAGCGAGTATTTTAGCTACTAAATTACTCGCTACTAGACTAAATACTAGCATAATGCGAACTAGGCTTAAGGCTGCGATCACAGCGGCGCGCGACGCCAGAAGAGCACGCGAGAGCGATTATTCATCCTCTCGCAACCGGCTTGCGGTAGGGTTGCCCAGATTTTCCACAAAAAATAAATCATAAGAATTTTCCAAACCGGTTTATAAATGTAAGAGTTCTGAGGTAACAAACATAAACAAAAATATACAATCGAATTGAGATCCTCCTCCTTTTTTTAAGTCGGTTGAAATACGCTGATATTAGTTTCCTTATTTTCAAGGTCGTAAAACTGGTAATTAAAGTCAAATTTAAATAATCAAAAATTGAAGTACTTCATTCGTATATTTTTCTTAACAGGTTTGTAGTACGCTGGTCTATAAAATATAGCATAATATCATATTCATAGTAAGTTTTGGCATCCCTAGCAGCCCGATACTTGAATAAATCGGTTTTCTATCGCTCGGGGAAATTTATCGAGCGTGCCGCGGTTAATAGCACACATTAATATGAATCGCTCCCGCTATCGCTAGCGTAATGTGTTCTGTTGTCTATTTGTATGGAGAGTTGCATTGGATATCTTTTTATTGAAAGAGCTTCGTACTTATCTAGTACTTCTGCGCACAGAAATTGTACGTAATGTGTAGACATTTTACGAGTTGCGAGTTAATCATATCACACTATAAATGCGAAAGTTTGTATGCAAGTGTCTACTTTTGATCCCTGGAGACCGCGGGTGAAACCGCGGGGTGCAGCTAGTCTCTAATAATTCGTGGTCTCTACGGTTATATTTTGGTGATTATTATCGTTTTTGAGCCCCTGAGATCAAGAGCGCAGTGCAGTGCCGTGGAGGTTTATGCAAAACAAAGTTTCAGATGGTGCTGCAACTGTTATAGGCAGGTGTGTTGCTCACCATCAGGTGAACTACCTGCCCTTTATCGTCATCATCATCATCATCAGCCTGTAGTCGTCCACTGCTGGACATAGGTCTCTCTTTTAATGAACGCCACTGAGCCCGGTCTTCTTATCCGGTTTCTTCGGTTCCGGCCGCTTTTCGCAAGTCGTCGCTCCATCTAGCCGGTGGGTGTCCTACGCTACGCTTGCTCCACTCAAGGACATGTCTACTCCAACGGTTGAGAGAAGTGACCAGCCCATTGCCACTTCAGCTTGCTAATCATATGAGCTATGTTGGTTACTTTGGTTCTCTGTCGGTTACCTCATTGCAGATCTTATCTTTCAGAAAAACTCCGAGCATAGCCCTCTCCATAGATCGCTGAGAGACTTGTAGATTAGTCTTACTGTGAGTGTCCACGTGTCGTCTCCGTAAGTCATTACTGGTAGGACTTACGGATTAAAGGCTCGTCTTAAGGTGTGGTATGGACGACGTGAAAACTTAACGTCGCGAGTAAGTGCGAGGCGTGACGCGTTCGCGAGCGTACCGCACTGACCTTGAAAAAGACCACCGGATGTGTTTGAAACTATATTGTGTATATATATGTTGGATTACTCCAATTTAACTGTGAGTGTCACCAGTAAATTATTATTAATAATGTCTCAGATAAAATATTTGGCTGTCTACTTGAAGCTTGACGTAGTTTACCGAACGCTGCCCAGCTTAGCTACCCGTGTACTCAATTACATTAAACCATGATTAGTTTGTTTTCAATATGGAGCCTACACATATTAAGCATATTTCTATAAAATTGTATGAAGTACCAACCTCAGGGCTCAAACTTATTCAGATTACTTATAATATTTAAGATATTATTGATATTATGTTGTATTAGTGTACCTACTAACACTATTGCTTTAATGATAACACGGTGGAGACTTTCCTCCACACTAATTATTATCTATACTATCTCAGTCATATAGCGGTGTAGTGGTTGAACATGTTGGCTCAACTCTTATACACCACTGAGGTTGAGGGTTCGATTCCCGCAACGGGACAAATGTTTGTGCACAGAAAAAAAGCGCAAGCATTTGTTTCGTGTCTGGGTGTTGTTGACGCGGACAAAGTCGTGAGCGATTCCTAGTAGTTCTTATTAAAGTTTATTTTCCAGTTCAAAACCTTTATAACCCATAAACATTGAAAAGTATTCATTTCTCGTTCACCTCAGCTACTATAAAACTGTTTACATAGTAAACCCAACGTATTTCCTCTCTCAGTAGGGTTACTACGTGTCCAGTTTTATGTAGATTGTCCCAATTTTAGAAATAGGCATGCCAATCTAGATATGCGTAAGTAAACATATCACATTTTCCAACATTATAACATTATGTATATGCTGTTTGACATAAAATAGAGCAGCAAGCAAAAGTTTAAAACAACCTCTCATTCGATCCCAAACACAATATATTTTTATACCACACCCATTCGGAAAGTGTCTTATTACTCGTTCATAAACGGGTTACAAAGTTCGTAATTTCTCCCTTAAAAATGTGCGGCGGGAAAAGTTATATGGAATTTCATTACTGCCCTCCGAAGCAGGGCAGGAATATTGTATGAAAATCCATTACTGCCCGGCTAGCTTTCTTTTGTTTTTTAGCAGCGAACATAAAAAAAAAACACTAACGTCAAACCTCAAAAAGGTCTTGTATGAAATAATTAGAAAAAAGAGGCGGGAAACATACAAACCTCAAATCTCAAAAAGGTTTTATATCAAATAATTAGAGAAAAGAGGTGGTTTTTTTTTTGTTTTCTATTTTTAATGAAATGAGGATGGCAACCTTATTCTGCAATACGAAAAAAGAAAGCGCGGCAATTTATTTCGTTGCGTTAAATTTTGTTTATTTTCCTCGTAGGTGTAGTATAAAGCACTATGTATCACTCGGGAAAAAGTTCTATTTCTGTAGTATGTTTAAGCCCTCCACTGCGCGTCGGGCTTAAACATACTCTCGAACAGAAATAGATCGTTTTCTCCCCTCGGTGTACAATGTACTAATCATACATTAGCATTCCACTCGATACGATACCAAAAAAATTGCCTATGTTACTCGGACCATAATAATGAATCGATTAAAATTTCATTCTAGAAAATCGGATGAGTTGTTCAGGTGGAACATACGTACATACAAACATACATATTATATAGACTGCTAAACATAAAACATAACCCTTCACTTTGGTTTTGCCTTAGTCGGGTTAAAACCGTAAACCTACTTGCTACCCGAAAAAAAAGGATTGGTCTTATTATTTTTTTTCAGGTAAAATATTCCGTTCTTCATTTCGAATCATGATATTTAGTCTCCTTTTCGATTATCTAATATCCCGATTTTTTAAGCTCAAATTTGGTAGCCCTATACCCGTGTTATTTCATACGAGAGATTGGGCCATAAATCTAGCGTATAGCAGGAACTAATAGAGTCTTCCTTTGGGGCCATTAAACACGCTTCATATTCGACTCAATATCCTGTAATGATACATTGTAAGATATATCATTTTTATTGCCTTATATTTCTGCGTTGTCATTGCGTTTTAGTTTTGCTAGTTCGATGAGAGTATCTTTTAACAGGAAGCAGTATTTCTTTAATATTTTCACTCTAATCTAATAATATTTTAAATAAGTTACGTTTTGTGAGACAGAGTGGAGTTGTTAATCAAATTCTGGAACTATTTCAACTATTTCTTATGTCTGCACACTATAGTCTATAAATATTGTCTCTTTATAGCATACGGTTGTCTGGCAGAGATCGCTGATTAGCGATAAGACCGCCTATTGTACTTATCATAATAAAGTATGTTTAAAATTTAATTCCTTCTTAAGTGCAATTAGGTTTTACTGGTGGTAGGTTTCTCGTATGCGAGAGGCCGTATGGGTGGGTACCACCGCTTTGCCAGTTTTTCAGCCGTCAAGTAGTAGTGCGCGAGCATTACTGTGTTCCGGTTCGAAGGGCATTGCAGCCAGCGAAATTACTGGGCATTATGAGACTCAACAACTAATTGTCTCAGGGTGACGAGCGCAGTGCAGCGCAACGCAGGATTTTGCAAAACTAAGTTCTTTGTGGTGCTGTCATTGTTATGGGCTGGCGTATTGCTTACCATCAGGCAAACGACCAGCTCGTCTCTTCATTCAGTTACATAAAAAAATAAAATAAGGGGACACGACCTTCAGCAATGAAGAATACGACTAAGAAGAAGAAAAAGTGCAATAAAGTGTTTTCTACTCTATTCTATTTATTCGATTTTGAAACTTACACTGATAGAAAGCTATACTATCCTGAATTCTACGCGAACGATGTCGCGGAGATCGACTAGTAGTCACAGTATCACATCACACTCACACTGATATTATAAATGCGGAAGTTTGTATGTTTTCCTTCTTTACGCCGCCGCCGCGCCGCCGCAACAGCTGAACGGTTTGACTGTTTGGAATGAAGATAGCTTATACGCTTATATTTTTTGTTGAGGCGTGGAAAATGCCGCTGCATTGCCTTTCTACCACGGGGGTGGCAGAAGGGGGTGTGTGGGGCTCGAACCCAAACCCCCCGTGACCAGTCCTCTGCCGTGGTGGGGCGAAATGGTGAATCTGTATAATCGGCAGTAGGCCCGGGTGTTATCCGGGCCACTACGCCTGTGGAGGGGTAGCCCTGCTCTCCAAGGCCACCCCCCCAGACGAGTGGTAGCTTATACCCTGGATTAACACATGGACTACTTTTTATCCTGGAAAACCGCGGGGCGAAGTTAGTATGTCATAAACTTAGACGTAAATTACGAACTTTATAGATTATTTTTGATGTATTTAGTTCTAATTAATTGATATTTTAAAGGCTTTAATTCTGCCACTTGTTTTTAATTTTCCACCATTGCACTTAAGCTGTAGCCTCCACAATTAAATGCGGTAATTTGTCATTTGACACCACAAAGAGCTTATAAGTACCACTTACAATTTCACCGTCTTTAATGAATGGCGCAATGGCGGCATGGACAAAAAGGTTAAAAATACAATGAACAATAGCCGCAAAACAAAGGGAGACTTCAAAGGCAACGCGACGGTGTTAAAAAAGGCGGACAAATGCGAGTCCCCGCGCTCTCAGAGTTCCGTACACCATTTTTGAGAGGCAAAACAGTGTTGGTAGGATTTTCTTGATTTTACTTAAACTTAATATTGGAACAAAGATTTTTTGTACAATAAACACATTTTAGATAGATTTCTAGTATTCTTTTTAATATAAATGTTTCTCTCGTATCGTTCTTTAGGTGTCTGAAAAAAAAAAGAAAGAAAGAAAAAACATTTATTTGTCGACCACAATCATAACAAAATAAAGAAACACAGGAAAACATAATTATAAAAAAAAAATATATAAACAGTATGAAGAGATAATTATGCCTAAAATTACGTATGTGGTGCCAAAAGGGGCTTTCACTCAGCACAAATGTCAGGTGTTAGTTATTTGACACCCGACGCTGGTTTTCAGCTAAACCCCATGGCGTGCGGATACTTGGCTTCAAATTTAAAATAGATAAATGCACTATTATAAATAAATATAAATATACATATATTCTGTCTGTTATTTTTTAAACATCAATAACGCTTAAATCCCAGAAAATGATAAAATACTTTGAATGACACAAGATGTTGACAGCAACTATGATATTATAGATCCACAGTTTCAATTAACAAATAGGTACGTTTTATCAAACAAAAAAACCGACTTCAATGTATCTTCGAAGTCCAAGGTCAAATATCGATGAAATTTATATGGGACCATACGTAGCTATACTGAACCCAACGCAAAAAGAATTTTCCAAACCGGTTCATGAATGACGGAGTTCTGAGGTAACAAACATAAAACAATACAATCGAATAGAGAACCTTCTCTTTTTTAAAATCGGTTAAAAAGAAACGAACGAATAATGTTCAAAGGCTTTTAGTTGTAAATTACGAAACTCTAAAACGAGGGTAAAAGTTAAAATGTTATGCGAAATGAAACGAGCCCTCGCGCCTTTTTATAGTAAGAATGTTGAATGCATATATTAATGAAAAGATTATTACCTCTGATAATAACAAAGTTAACTGGAGAAGTAAATTTGGCATTGCTGTAAATAAACTAAAATTGCTGACATTTTCAGATTGATGTTGGCGATTACTTAAAAGTTGTCGGGATGTCTCGGGGTGATGGGCGCAATGCAGTGCTACGCAGTACTTTTTATGGTATTAAAAGTTCTTGGTGATACTGCAATTGTTATGGGCAGGCGTGGCGCTTACTATCAAGGGGACGAATTGCTTGTCTCTATACTCAAATATATAAAAATATTCTCCTCACGTCTATTCACGGTGTTTAAAATTAAGATAAAAAAGCCTTTTATTTCTTGCATCATAGTAGCATATTTTGACTCACACTTGACTTTGCTTATATATTCATTTATAAATTTATCATTTTCACATTATACTTTCATACTTTGTATTAATTAAACACAAAACTAATTTCCTTTTTACTAGCTGCGCCTCGAGGTTCCATCCGCGATTTCCCGGGTAAAAAGTAGCTTTTGTGGGTTTCCAAGTCCTAAAGTACCTACATACCAAATTTCATAAAAATCGGTTCGGTAGTTTTTGCGTGAAAGAGTAACAAACATACATCCATATTACATCCATACATTCTTACAAACTTTCGTGTTTATAATATTAGTAGGATAGGTTTAGTAAGATTAGTCATAAACACATAATACAAATCAAATACATACAAACGTACAGAAGCACGCGCGAGTCAAACCTTAAGAGGGAACGGCTCGCTGAAATTTTCATACAAACAGAGAAAACGTTTTTCCACCCCTAAACATTAACCAAACTCGATGAAATTTGGACATGTAAGAGATGTTATCATTATTGAGGTTTGTAGCTTATTATTTTTTCGATAATTCCTAGAGAATTTGAATAAATGGACCCAAAAAGCTCGATATTTACTCGAATTTTTTTTTTGAAGTTTGGAAGCTGTTCTTTTTAAAAATAGACATATACTTAGAAAAAGGAAAACTCACAAACCTAGATTATTCTCCATTTAAGAAATTGAGACCAAAATTACCAAATTTGGTTGAGATTTAGTGTGGTAGAAACGTTTTCTCCCGCATGAAGACTCAATCATTCATTTATCATTCTGAAGCATGATACGAATTTAGTTAAATTATTATATAGTTAATTTATTTTATTTAATTTACGCATTTTCTGCAAGACCGTTAACCATTATTCAAATACGTAGTGCTCGCTGGCCGCGGCTGTGCCAAAAAGGAGTCCACCGTGATCAACCCCGTTGCTAAAAGTACTCATCAAATCGGCGGCATTTCCCCGCTGGATCGCTAGCGAGATGCGTTGGGCTAAATGATGCTAATAATAATAATAAAGGCTACATTTTTAATTAATATTTGTTTACTTTAATATTATGTAAGAATTTTTATTATTTATTATTCAATTTGCAAGAGCCTCCTTCATTTGTCTCTTTTTTGGGCTACTTGTAGCCAGTGTGGTCCAGCCGTCTTTTTAACCGACTTCAAAAATGGAGAAGGTTCTCTATTCGAATGTATTTTTTTTATATCTGTTACTTCAGAACTCTATCTTTGGAAAATTATTTTTGCGTTGGGTTCAGTATAGCTACGAAGTGGTCCCATGTAAATTTCATCGATATTTGACCTTGGACTTCGAAGATACATTGAAGTCGGTTTTTTGTTTGATAAAACGTATTTGATATTTACGGCCCTTTATAGCCAAAACTAACACAATTACCAACCATCAAATACTAATTCTCAAGAAAGCTGTATCACTCTCAGTTATCAATTATCTGTTCCTTTTACCTGTTATTTTAAATCTTTGAAAACTGCCTTTCAAGCCTTTAAACTCGCAATACATTGGAAGTTCGCTTGACCTTTGCTCTCTATTGAAAAAATTCCACGAATCTCTTGAAATATTCCCAGAAAGATAAATTGGCATATTATAACGGAAATATACAGTAAGGAAATATATCCTTTGAATTACTTATGACGAATTATATTTTGGTAAAAGCTTTTGATATTTTTACAATATCAATAATGTATTGAAAGTCTGGATAATCGAAGCTGATGGTTTTATTTCATACCGCAACTGTCTTAAAACTAGACCTATCATTGTACAATGCCTATCATCATACGTGGTTGAGTAGGTCGGCATTTTCTAGGGATGTTGCCGGTTCGATTTTCGCTTCGAGACAACGAGCACTTTGGAACTTCTCTTCTTCGGGTGCCTCTCCACTACTGAAGGTCATCCTACTAAACTTCTCCTAGTTTAGAGCCAATGTAAACAGATCTTCCAACCTCTTTATTGCAGTCCATTACCGGATGTTGCGAAGCCAGGACAATTTCCTTCTACCTACACTTCTTTTGCCCGCAACTTTCCCACTTTGGAACACTTATGTGTAAAAGATATTTCTGATTATTTACATAAAAGGACCGATAATCCTTGTTAAGGATCTCCATAGGACAAAACCATCTGTTACCATCGTCTAAGGTTGACCGGCAGAAATCGCTACTAGCAAAAAGTCCACACAGTTCGATATTTTCCTGAGCAATTTACTGTCCCTCTATTATAAAGGTGTGGCATATCCTTATCGATACATCTCGAGTACTTCCCACCATTGTGTTCCAACCACACAAAGGTGAAACATCTCAACTTCGGAAACAGTCTAGTTACGTAACTATAAATCTTCTATTGTTATTATCGAGAAAAAAGCTCGCGGCCGATATCGAGATACCGGCATCGATACCATAAATAAACATCGCAACATTGATAGAGATTCGGACATACCGAAGCGATCAGCGCGTTTTTAGCCGACTTCAAAAAAGAAGAAGGGTCTCTATTCGAATGTTTTTTTTCTGTTACCTCAGAACTCCGTCTTTCATGAACCGATTTGGGAAGTCTTTTTGCGTTGGGTTTAGTATAGCTACGAAGTGGTAACATATAAATTTCATCGATATTTGACCTTGGACTTCGAAGATACCATTGTATCTTCTGAAGTCGGTTTTTTGTTTGATAAAACGTATACTTGTTTTTTTTATATTGTAATGATGTCTAATGATCTCTAATAATCGGTGAAGGAAAACATCGTGAGGAAACCGGCATGTCCAATAAATTATCAAAAAAATTCAAAGATATGTGATCCACCAACCCGCACTGGGCCAGCGTTGTGGATTATGGCTCATACTCTCTCTATGAGAGCAGGCCCGTGCGCCAGCAGTGGGAACGTAATGGGCTGATGATGATGATGAAAGAAAGAAAGAAAGAAAAACCATTTATTTGGCACACAAACAAGAAATTATAAATAAAACTTAAATAATAAATATACGTGCGGAATGGGCTCAGCTCAGCATAAAATGCCCAGAGTTATACTACTCGGCGCTGATTTTCAGCTGATACCCGATTTGCTATAGGATCAGTAGGGGTAGATAGCAAATGTAAAATGAAATAAAATTAAACAATATATAGTATATAAATAAAAATCCCTCCGCCATTTAAAAATAAATAAATATATCATAAATAAAGAAAGTTTGTGGGGAAAAACGTATCGTACAGAAGGGATTAGGGTTAGGTCGTTGCATTTTTTTGAGCGCAATTAAGTGTTATAGAATTGCAATAATTCTTACTTTTACGTTCAAATGTGATGTGATGGTCGCTTAAGTATGTCCGGAGCTTCGCAACATCGATTATTGAAAGATTTATACCTCGGCACTGGCTGACGTGTACATATAGTGCGGCCATTATTCAAAGCTTTTGTGAGCCGCGATAAAAATGGTTTAATGGTACACGCTTTATGTTTGCATAGGGTTTCTTCGAGTGTATTGTAAGTTGTAAGTAAGGCGGTGGAGAGCTGTTTGAGTCTCAGATAAATTGTTGTTTTTCTGTTGTTTTTAAACAGACAAATTGTGATAATCCCCTTCCATTCTTTACGTGTTTGATAGGTGGTTTTACAGTGTTGATTTTGGTGACATGGTATATATGTACTATTTATAATAACGAATATGCCTTTTGTATATATAAGTCCATCATTAACTATAAGTTTTAACCTAGATTAAGGTAGTTATAGATTCTTAAGTAACTTCCAAATTAAATACGAAAATACGACAACCGCTCGCATATCCAAAACAAAATCCTTCTGTGACAGACGAAGACTTGGAAGATATAGAAGAAACCGAGCCGAGTACTACAATAGCTACGGATTACATGCCCCCGTACGTGCCACCCGAACTAGAAATACCACGAGAAGATCTTCCAATAGAAGAAACACACCCAATAGACAAATCACCGACAGTGATCGAACCACCGAAAGTAAACGGAACACCAGATGATACAGGCGAAGATGATGAAAACGATCCGTACGAGCTAGATAGAGAACCTCACGTGTACGGTGGTAGACAACACGAAACAGATCGAACTCCACATATATACGGGCAAAGACAACACGAAACAGATCGTACGCCACACGTGTACGGTCAGAGACAGCCCGAAACAGACGCCACTCCACACGTCTACGGACGGCAATACGAAACGGATCGCACTCCACACGTGTACGGAAGGCAGCACGAAACAGATCGATCGCACGGCCACGGAACGCCGCACGTGATTGACGCGCCACCGCACGTCATTGACGGAATACCGCACTACGTCGACGGAATCCCGCACGCAGTTGACAACGTACCGCACGTTATAGACGGAACACCGCCTACTCCCGACGGTAAACCGCATATTTACGGAGTACCTCCAATCGGTGGCTATCCAATAGACGGGTCTCACTTTAAATTTCCGCCCGTTATAGAGAAGAAAACACCGGATACCGATATAAGACCGCCTGTTGTAGGAGTTTACGCGCCTGTTGTTCCGCCGATACCGCCGGCTATACCCACAGTCAACGATTCTGGGAATATTTACATACGATATTTGACACGTAAGTTCGACTAATGGGTTCTTCTGTTTCAGGTTAATGGAGGGAGTAAGTTTCACTGGCTTCAGTTCTAGTTGAACTAGTTTGGTTTTAGGAATTGAAAGTTCCTAGATGATTGTATGGATCATTGGATAATAGCTTGGTAATTCAACGTTGGCATCCAACGACGATAAGCACGAGTATAAATAATATATTATGTTATGCAGACTGAGTGAGGGTAAAGTTAATATCCGCCCCATGCAAATGTAAGCATACCACATTCAAATTGTAAGGATTAGTCCCGGCATATTTCCTGTTATTAACAATCCAAATTAATTGCCCGCACAGCAAAATAATAAATTTGATACTGTTTAAACTACAATACACTTCTATTTACCCGTAAAGCCGGTTATGGGCGGATACGTCCAGATTATTGTCATAAATTGCTATACGGTATAAAAAGCCGTATGCACATTTCGATTAACTGTATTGGACGACGTAATGAAATGTGCCCTGAACAATAAAATTAAATCCGACGAGCGTAACTCGATTATTCGATGTAATAATTCCGTATAAAAAGTGGATCCGGTTACGGCGACTTCGAATGGTCCATCGTGTTGGAACGAAGAACACTACTATTATCTTCTGGGTCCCATAGAAGGTCTTCTATTAATCTTTGTGCAGGTTCTTGCCAAGCTTCAGATCAACCATCTGCGCAGGTTTTTATATTCTGATTCTGTATTTACTTTTAGGTCCAAGTCTCTTGATTTTTGCGAGCATGTGCCGAAAAAGTCTGCTTAATAATGAGGGAGCTTTTAATTTATAATTCATTTATTTTGTACATTCGTTGTTCATTTAAGTTAAATGAAAGCAGAGGTCTTAAAATATGCTATTATTGTAGGTATATACATTTTGTGAAGGTGTTTGCAATTGAGAGGGCGATTATATATTTACCTATTTTTCAAAAAAATATCTTATATTCATATTCCCAAGTAATATTGCATCCGCTTGAATCTAAAAATGGAACTATAAACGCCTTCAGTTACTATTTACCGAAAATATTTTCTGGTACAATTACAGTATTGAAATTCCGATAACTAACAATTCACCTTTGTCGATATTTTTGTTAACAAGCAAAATGTCAATGCTACCTCGCACTATCTCTCTTTCAACTGATACAATAGTGCTGAAGTAGTTTCTGTTTTAGTCGGATCGCCACCGCCGGTCAAATAATTCAACATCAATAGACGAGAATAATAAACGAGCCAGTATCACTGGCTGACGTAAAACAAAAGGTGGACTCGAAATGGGAATTCTTCTAAATGGATTATCACCAATATTAGTTGTCAAATCACGCCCTTAAAAACCTTATGCCTAATTATTTTGTCTATTAATTGGCTCTTGGCTCTCAATGTCTGGGATGTGACAACATTATTACATAATTATAATCATTTATTTATTGCAAATATGGGTAGGTACACTTAGTTACGGTGTGAAAATATTTGGTACAGTGCTCCATATCTAGCCTTTTACGGCATGTATAAGAAAAAAAAAGATCAGTTGTACTTAGTAATACATAGGCAAAATGTACACCCATCTCCTCGAAATTTACCATTATCACATTTTACCCAATGCATTTTTGCGTAGGAAAACCCATTACTCAATTGATTTCACTATAGTATCGATTAAATAACATTAATTACTTGTACCTACCTGAGTGGATATTCAAAAGTGACCGGATAATAGCCGGGAATCTGTTCCATCTCTTATCGATAGCGAACCGATCCCGCATCGCTGAGTAATGAATACTCGACGTTAATTGAACGAAATATTGGCCTTTGTTGCGTTGTTTTTGCGTATTAAGCTTTACACTTGCAGAATGCTGCTTTTGCTTTTGTGAAAAATAGCGCCGTGAAATAATCACCAGCGAAAAATAGCGCCGTGAAATGTCGCTATCGTTATGTCGAACTTAATTCCTCTTTTGCTATTCTTCTTTTCATTTGACCGAATTCATAATTTGTTCTCTGACGGCCATTGAGTATCTATCACAAACTGCCACTGTCACTTAAATCTCGAATAAATAATAAAAAACCATTGAGGTCTTATTGTCATTCCTCAATGTAAAAAACAAAAACACGTTTGAAGGGTGCAAAAGCCAAAAGATTAGTTAAATTAATTCCTGGGTTTTTAATTTTTTCAAAACAATTAATACCATGCCAACGAAGTTCTCGGGACCCACCAAAAACGACGCGGACACAGGCTTTGTAGTAAGTATAGTCAGCAACAATAATAAGGTATACCTATTAGCACCATGTCTCACTAACATTTTCAATAAGAAGTTATTTTAAAGAAGCAAATTTAAATCTAGAGAATGTGACATGGCTCCAAAAGGTATACTTATATTTCTCACTGACCGAACCTAAGCCGGAAATCCTATCACAGAACCGACCGCAAAAATGAAACGAGATTTTAAAAATCCCCGAATAAAATTGAATGCGAAACAATGTAAAAATAACTAACAGCTTTTTACAGTGTTGTGCAAATAGCGTTAAACCGGAATGAAAATATAAAACAAATGTTGGTCTTGTTAATACGCAGGTATAATAAAGGACTATGTTATAGCCAGAAGCATAAAAACGAAATAAATGCTCTAAAACAATGAAGCTAGATACAGCGATCGGTGGTTTTCGTTTCAAAATAAAACGGCTAATGAAATATAACGAAAAATATCTCTGAATGAAATACAAAACAATAAACTTTTGAACCAAAACAGTTTTTTGTTAAGTTTAAATTCTTAATGGTTTTTAGAGTTGACGACAGTCAGGCGATAAAATCACACGGTAAGCAAAGCATGATAGTTTTATAACAATTACTTTATCGAACCTTCGCTGTGCGCGTAAAGTAGAACGTCATGGAATCGCGTGAAAAATTAAAGAATGCTACAATTTATCATTTTTATTCATGCACAGTCTAGACTCGTCGTAATTCGATCCAGGATGGCGTGAATGACGCCGCCTCCGCTTGGGAAAAGCGTCCACTTTTTATTTGAATGCGTCAAATAAAAAATCCGCCAGCACGTCCCGAGACCCGCTCCAATCCGCGCACATATAAAACGTGACCATTCACCTCGTCGGCGAGGAACAAACATGTCCAACATACGTACAACATATCCGTCACTTCCCCCTCTCGATCCCCCAATGATTCAAAAGCAAATATTTGAATCCCGACAATTCGCGCAGTTAGCGATCGCTATCATCCCGATGTAATTGGACGGCCAGCGCGGTCATTATGTCCTCCGATATCGGAATTTAGATGCCGTTTTTATGTATCGCGAGCCACGCCAATCCGTTTCCACGTGTCGCCTGGGAGTTCCGCTACGGATTGTTCGCGGCTGCCAGGCTTATATCAAACTCGATATACCTTTTTTCAGATATCTCTAATCTGGCCGCGACCTCGACGGCGTCCGTTCCATGAATATTTTAGCTCCTGTGTGACATCCTCGAAAAATACGATACTCGAATCCGTTTATTAATGTGACATCGATCGACGGATCGCCACCCGGGGGACGAGACCTCCCCCGCACAGAGCTAAATGGGATTTCATTTTCTAGTTCAGGAATCAAACGCTCCCGCGGCGTGGGTCCAATGTTCAAACTCCAATGTTCTCTCCGAGATGGCTCCCTTTAGATATTTTCGTTCCGGTTCGTTTGGTCGCTCGGCTAGAAAGTTCAGAATTCACGTTTCGTACACATAATTGTTTCGTTGCTGAACGCGCATTTTTCCACAAGATAATGCCATTAATCTCGCTCGGAGTAATGAAAATGTACCGCTCCAGTCAGCGTCCTCTGGCTGTGTAATTTGGTGGAAAACAATTCTGGGAGTTCTGTTCGTATGTCACGGGGAGTTAGAACTTCGGGTTAACTTTCTCGGGAGCAGTTTTGGGGTTAAGAAGTTAAATTCACGTGAGTGGTTAAGGTTGCGTAACGGCGCGGACTCTTTGAGACGTCCTTAATTTATTCATCGTCGAAAATTGGATCGGAATAGAGCTCTGGTAACAAGTGGCCTGGACCTCGTAAAAGTGGACCGATGGCGGTCTCTGCACATACATAATTCATATTAGCAACTCTGTCCAGCTGGTCGGATTAGTTACAACCGCCCCCGGCTAAGGGACACCCAGCATTTGCATTTTGGATGAAGGGATAAGTTTTTTATTAGATTACTTACCTATCATGGAGTATGCAAATCTCGGGGCCGATTGCTATTCATCGGGACATTTGGAAGTTTTCCTCTTACAAGCGTTTGGGATCTCGTTAAATTACCTTACTATTAGCCAATGACTTCCTCAGAAACCCTTTCCTTTCATGTGCGATCTAAAATACGGCAATAGGCAATCTAATATTTTTATCTCGACTGAACCACCAGTCACAAGTCTGAAACGCCTTTACTTCTGCCAGCCGAATTTCACCTTTAAGCTCTACATGTTACTGACTAGATTACTTTGTTTGTGTGTCCAGATCCACCCGAGATCACCATCCGGCCAAGGAACCTGCAGGTGCGAGCCAACGGAATTGCTGCATTCTTCTGCGCGGCCCGAGGCGACCCCATACCGAATATACAGTGGAGGAAGAACGGCAAACGAGTTTCTAGTAAGTACCTTCTCTCATAATTATAGAACCACTAATGCATTAATTAAGCATGTTCTAATTTGTGCCTTCCAACGCAAACGGTTGCAAGACTCTTGTCAAATAAACGAGATGATAAATTTCACAAAAAGCTGCAATTCATGCGAATGTAAAATCTTTACCGAATACGAACGAGCTGATTTTGAAACATAAATTTCGCTATTTTTATTCGTGATTGAAAAGTCAAGCTCTCGGTTTTTGCGCATAAATAACCCGGTGGGTAATAATGACCTACATGAGGCGGGCAGTGGGTCGAAAAACGAAACGCGAATTCACCCTAGCGATAGTGATGCCAGGGACAAAAATATGAAAAAATGAAGGCAAAAATATCACGATGTCAATTCGCAAAGTTGAATCAAACAAATTACTTCCAGAATTGAATATTAATATTCTTTCATGAATTTGCAATAGGATTAAAAGGAAAAAGCCGTTGCTTATTGTTGTTGAAAACATTGAACACTGTATTTTATAGAATATTTATTTTTATAGGTTCATAATAATGGCTATCGTAAAAAGAGATGAATATATTATGTAACTATAGTTAGATAATCGATTTGTCCGGTGTCTCTGTCGTATTTAGTTTTTATATATATTTTATATTCTTGATTCCGACACCGAGAGAGAGAGGGATAGGTAACATAACATACCTTTCTCTATCTTGTATTGCTGTGTGGGCATTGGCCAACTCTTGTGTCGGAACTATACGAGTAGACCGCCCGAAGGCCTCCGACATGGCCTAACGACTGCTGTCATTACAAACCAACCGAGCCGACAGCTTCACGTGCCCTTGAAACGCGGTAGTGCTCTAGTCTTAATACCACACAAACGGTCACCCATCCAAGTGCTGACCGCAGCGAACGTTGTTTAGCCTAGCATACCTGTGACAAACGGCTATAGGCGTAACGTAGCTCGTTACGAGCTACATACATCAAACACATCGACTCACATTTACAGTACCTATATCTGTCTGATTAATTCGCTCAGTTCTAAATTTCGAGATGAATTTGATGCAGGTCCAGACAAGTATCAATTCTTTAATCATAAAACTTAACCTATTATGTACTTTTCTCTAAGCTATCATATAAAACTTACTTACTTTAAATATTCTAGTTTTAGATTATTTATTTGTGGCAAGAAATACAATTCAACCACCATGAAAAAGAGAAACCGTAACTAGGGCAACACCATTGGCGGTTTAATTGCATGAAGTAATCTCTCACAGACAACCTTTAGAAATATAATATTTATTTGCATTTGGCTTGTAAACAAATTATAAATTGCTCCATCTGAGCTTCACTGCCCTATCCTCTATAGTTCTTAGCTAGTTAGTAAAAACTATATCTCTGAAGTGCTCCTCATCCATCCTCGCAACATTTAGATAATATCTCGTGATGTGAGATAATGTCATAGATAATATCTAAAATGTAAAGGCAAGTCGCTCCACTCGCACCGATGTGGGCGGGTAGATGGTTTCTAAAAATAAACCAACACACCACCTCTCAGTAAACAGTATCATCGCCCCATGAAAAATGTAACAGTCAATTCGAAGCTATCTACCATGCAAGAGTAACAGTGGCGATCTCATTCCATATTCTGTACGATTATCTCGCACACTATTTGTTATGGGCTGCCATCTGTCAATTGATAAGACAGGACAGGAAAAGAAATGTGTTTTATAGGGATATGTTTGAGAATCAAAACATTATAAATATTCAGTCGTGGTAGGTATGGTATCTCGTACGCGGGTACCACAGCTTCTCTGCCGCCAAGCAGACCGTTGTGTTCCGGTTTGAAGGGCATTGTATTCAGTGAAATAACTAGGCATATGAGACTTAATATGTAATGTCCCGGGGTGATGAGCGCAATGCAGTTGTACGCAGTGCTTTTTATGGTATTAAAAGTTCTGGGTGGTACTTCAATTGTTATGGGCAGGCGTGGCGCTTACCATTAGAACTACTTGCCCGTATCATCACTCAGTACCATAAAAAAAACGCCCAATGATTACATATTAGATCTTGGCCCCCAACTGGGATTCCCTGTATCTAGGGAACCAGGAATTATGAGGAACATCAGAACAAGGTCTGACAAAAACCAGACACGGAACAAATACTTGAGCTATTATTTTCAGGCCACAAAGAAACAAATAAAAAGAAAGAAAATAAGATGTTCGAATTTTGAACTTAGAGTAGAAAATGGTACAAGCTAGGAATATAACTACCTACAAATACACTTTCAAAATTGTAGAAAAAGCTTAGAACAAAACACTTCTCCACAACGTATAAAGGTACAACATGCCCATAAAACTATCCCTACACCGTACAGAAGCGTAGGGTTGGCGGTAATCCATACGTACACTTCTACTTGATATAAAACTGTCCCTCGTAGGGTCGGCAGTAATCCATCATGGCAGGGCGCGTTGACGCGATCCGTGATTGTCAATCTAGCGTGCGACACGACGCGACTTCTGACGGTACGACATTACACACTTTGCCGTCGCGTCGGTGAGAAATCGTCCCGCTCGCTCGCACGTTTGAACGATGCGAAAATTGTACCCTAGCTTTTGAGTGATGTGAATACTGTCCCGCTAGCGTTTGAGTGATGCTAAAGTTGTCGCGCTCGTAGCTTTGGTGATAGGTAAATTGTTTTCTGTCGGCTTATAATCTAGAGATTGATGTCTTTCGTGGGTGAAGACTTCTTGTTCTTTTTTGGATACTGCAAAGTATTCTGAATAATTCAGTTTTCTCTTTTTTTGTATTGTTAATTCAGCGTCTTTTTATAGACATAAAACGTACTGTTTAGTTTCGGCAAAAAAATGTTAGAAAAGTACCGCTGCGGGTTCTTATTTTGCGTATCGAGGTATATAATTTTAGAAATTTTCAAGCCAGCTTTAACTATAGGTAACTTTGTGTTTTCAGACTCAATGATAGGCAAGTAACTAGTGTAACAAATTCTTATAATTCATTTTAATTCATTGAGTCGCGGTTACTCCTCCTCCTCAGTCGTTCCCTGATTGTTGAGGATCGTGACTCCCTCCATGCAGGGTACGTATTGCTCCTCTCCACCTACTTCAATCTTAGGCTTCGTGGCATGCCTTGTTGACTGGCATTTCTAGCTGCTGCGACACCTGGTCGGACCAACGTTAATTTAATGCTAACGTAGTGCGGTGTCATTTTTTGATGACTTGATTACAAAACATTTAATTTATTTCTATACAAAAACTTAATTTGAATGTATTGTACATATTAACCTTCCGTAAAAACATATCTAAATGACAGTGAGAACCGTATCAAAATCCGTTGCGCGGTTTAAAAGTAAACGGAGAAAGAGAAATGAGGACGCGGAGAGCGACTTTGTTATATTGATATTTTTAGAAATGACTGTTTTAGATCAGCTCTCATAAAATACATATTGTTGACGCGGCAGCTAAGTAATATAGCCGAGCACGTCTTCAAATGGCGGGGTAAGGATAGCTGGTAAAGAGAATGGTGACGACTAACCTGGTACTCCCAACTGGCGCTGAACTAGGCAAACTACTGTCACCTGGATTAGGTCTTCTAGTAGCTCGCTCTCCAGATAGGAGCGTCCAGCCTTGTAGCGCTTCTTCACGGCTTCTTCAGGTAGTTGTATCACCAGGCGGCCTTCGATATTTGGTGTGAAAAGTGGACTGTATGCGCGGCGCGGTTGGTGAAACTGTTAGTACGCAGCTTCAGATATTTGGCTAAAAGCCTTTACGTAGCGGAGTTTGTTTATATTTGCGCGTCGAATTCTCACGAAGAATTATTCCAAGAGGAGGAACAATTCCTGAACTTTCGGATTCGAGCGAGTAGCGGCAGCCGCGAAGGTCGAGGGACGGTCGCAGACTGCTTGATGTGACAAGCAGTTCTCTCATCCAGCGCGGTAATGAGCGACAGAGATAGTCGTCAGAAATATAAGGAATTAGGAAGGTAGGGAAAATAAAAAGTGCCAATATATGTGGCGCTAACATTGCCCCCGGCCTAAAAACCATTGGTTTTTACAAAGAAGTTGCGGGAAATTAAAATTAAATTACGAGAAAATATTATTTAGCGGATAGAGGGTTGCATAATATGCATGGCGGGTGTATAATTAGCGGGATGCCGGGGAGCAAAAGGGTTTGTTATTGGGTAGGTAAAATACATAAACGGACGACGGGTCTCTTGTAGACGCCAGTCGCCGTCCTCACTGACGCTACTCGGCAAATGCCATCGTCACCAGCATAAGTGGCTATAACGACACCGAGAGGCCAGGATAGCGGGGGAGTATTATCAGTTATGATAAGAACAATAGAACCTATCGTAATAGGATTTGAAGGTGTATTCCATTTTCCCCTAGACTGAAGCAAGTGTAAATATTCTAACTTCCATCGTTTGCAAAATGATTGAACCATCTGGTCCAATAAAGCAAAGCGTTTTATCAAGTGTGCGGGTTCATCAGTGACCGCGCACGCGGGTAAATGTGCAAGCGGTGCAGTCATTAAAAAGTGCGCGGGAGTTAATGCAGTGGGCTCAGAAGGATCCTCACTCAATAACGTAAGCGGACGAGAGTTTATAACACTTTCGATTTGCGTAAGTACGGTTAACATTTCCTCATAGGTGAGTAACTGTGAACCGATCGATTTATAAAGATGAGTTTTGAACGCCTTGACAAATATTTCGAAATTTCCTCCGAAGTGAGGACTTCGCGGTGGATTGAATTTCCAAAGTATGCGATTCGCTGACAAATGATCTGAGAACGACTTATTAAATTCATCTGAATTTAAAAGTGTATAAATATCTGATAACGAGTTCCTTGCGCCCAAAAATGTCTTCGCGTTGTCTGAATACATAACGGAAACGGAACCTCGACGCGCAAGAAATCGTTTGAAAGCGGAAAGAAACGACGGAGTAGTCAGATCTGTCGTAAGCTCAACGTGCACTGCGCGCACAACCATACAAACAAATATGCATAGATACGCCTTGATAGTGCGAACTCCACGCTTCCTATACGGGATAATCGAGATAGGGCCGGCGTAGTCCACAGATGTGTGGGTGAACGCTTTCGCTTCATTTACGCGGCAAGCGGGTAAATCTCCCATTAACGGGAAGGTAGGTTTAGGTTTAGCTTTGAAACAGAAGTTGCACTTGTGTATAACCGAGCGGACAATGTTACGGCAGGATATGATCCAGTACCTTTGTCTAAGTATGGACATTAAAGCAAGCGGGCCGGTGTGACAGTTCAGACGATGATAATAAGAAATTATCAACTCAACTGTGTGGTCTTTGCGGGGTAATAAAATGGGATGCTGCTGATTATAAGTCAGATCCGCATTTCGTAGTCGGCCTCCGACTCGTATGAGTCCGTCAGCGTCTAGAAACGGCACGAGCCGTTGTATAGCACGTGAACAGCGGTCATTAGAATTCAGATTTTTGATAATGTCAGGAAAATAATGTTTTTGTAAGGCTTTCATTATTTGCAGTTCTGCGAAATTAATATCGTCAGCGGTAAAACAATTAGAACGCGGTAGTTTCTTTATGAAACGATAAATTAAAACTACTGTGCGGAGCAGCAGTAGCCAAGACGAAACGCGGGCGGAAAGGTCTAACAGCGGGTTAGAAACCTCATCATTTGTATTATGAGTCGCGGGGAGAGAAATAATTTTCTTTGACTCAGGTAAATCAGAGTCCACTTTAGCAGGAGCTACTGAAATAACTGGCCATTCACTCGGGTCTAGGCATAACCACGCGGGACCAGTGAACCACAGCGGGTGATTCACCAGTTGAGCGGGTGACAGTCCGCGTGATAAGCAGTCGCTGGGATTCTGGGACCCAGGAACATGCAGAAAACTGTCAGCGGGAATTGCGGAAACAATTTTAGTAATGCGAGTAGCAATAAAAGTTTTGAACCTATGCGGAGAAGCGGTTATCCATTGTAAGGCTACCATGGAGTCGGTGAAGCAATAAGTTTGACTGATGGAATGACGTTTTCCATAAGTATCGATAACGCGGCGTGCAAGCTTTGCCATGAGCAAGCATGCGCAGAGCTCTAGCCTGGCAATAGAAATAGTTTTTAGCGGAGCCACTTTTGACTTAGCGCAAACTAAGCGTGTAACAGGAGAAGCATCTGAGTTTTGAGTACGAATGTATACCACTGAACCATATCCACTTTCGCTGGCATCGGCAAAGGCCACAATAGAAACCTTTGAGTTTGTCTCAACGTTTAGATGGCGTTGAAAGCGCAGTTGCTGGACACTTGGTAGTTCGCGGGTATAGTTTTGCCAAATATTTGTGATATCTGACGGCGGTTGCTCATCCCAGTCGAGCTTCAACACGTGAAGTTTTTGTAATATTAATTTAGCGTACAAGATTACCGGAGCGATGAGTCCGAGAACATCATACTGACGCGCGATTAACGATAATATATTGCGTTTCGTTACAGGACGATCGTCAATGTTCACGGTGAACATGAATGCGTCACTACTGGGTGACCACTGCAGGCCTAAAACCTTTAAATTCGCGTCTGGCTCTTTGAAATTAATGTTAGCGGTGTGGCGGTCGGACATAGGAAGAGATTCAATGAGCTCGGGTACGTTACTAGCCCACTTGACGAGCTCGAAGCCCCCGGCCTTGAGCATCTCGCGGAGGTCATCTCGGAGCTGTAAACAATCTGACAACGACGGCATGGAGTAGCAGACGTCATCCATGTACGTGTTGTGTTCGATTACAGCCGCAGCGAGCGGAAAGCGGGCGCGCTCATCAGCGCATAGCTCTCGTAGTATACGAATCGCTATAAATGGGCTACTACGGAGACCGAAGCATAAGCGGTTAAATTGATAAGTATCAAGAGGTAAAGCGGGATCGAATCGATATAGGAACTTTTGATACTTGCGGTCATCATCGTTGACTGAAATTTGTAAGTACATCTGCTTGATGTCGGATGTAAAAGCGGTTGCGTATAGGCGGAAATCCAACAGAATTATGAAAAGATCATTTTGTAGATTGTCACCGGTATATAAAATATCGTTAAGTGACAGATTTGAATCGCACTTAGCGCTTGCGTCCATCACCATGCGCCATTTAGTAGTAGTTTTATCTAATCTGGCAACAGCATGGTGCGGAATATAATATCCCGTAAAATAGTCAGCGTCATTAATTAGTGAAATGTACCCCTTCTGAATGTACTCTTTAATAATAGCATCGTACTCCACTCGCAGAGGAGATGAAGCGACGAGCTTGCGTTCGAGGTACATGAAACGTTTTTTAGCGGTAGCATAAGAATTGCCAAGAGCGGTGGCGGGATCGCGGGAGAAAGGCAACGCTACAGAGTAGCGTCCCGTAGAATCGCGGGAGACATTATCTTTGAAAATGCGTTCATTCTCAAGAGCGGACGGGCTCGAAGAGGGTGTGCACTGCACCTCCTCGAGTTGCCAGAATTTTTGGACAATATTTTCCAAGCGCGGTCCTTCCGTAAAGGTACAGAGGGAAATCTGAGAGCGGGAGTTATCGACAATCGATGTGTCATCGATAGAAGCGGGTTCAATATGAGCGGGTGTAGTGGGAGCGGTCCCGATTACAATATAACCAAAAATGGTTTCAAATGCGGTAGGTGTACCAGGCGGGCCAGCGGCGCGTCCTGATAGCAAGATCTCAGCAAAGAGCGGGGCTCCAATGAGAATGTCGATCTCAGAGGGCGCGGAGAAACTTTCGTCTGCCAGAGGCAAGCAGTTTAGGTAGGATAAACATGATACGTCAACCCTTACCGACGGCAAGTTGTCCGTGATGCGGTCAATAACAAAAGCGTCAATCGAAATAAAATTATCACTCAGTCGTGAGGATAAAGTCGTTAAAATAGCCCCCTTAATTGGGTTAGACGCGGAACCTATTCCCTTAACAACAGTGTTAGAAACTTTGTTGCATTTTAAATTCAGTTTCGTACAACACTTTGTAGTGATAAAGTTGCTTTGGGAAGCGGAGTCGATCAATGCGCGAACTACATGTCGACGACCATTTAAATCAGTAGCATAAACTTGTACGGTTCCTAATAAACAAGTAGTATCATTAGGTTGATAAACCGGGCGTATATTGCAAAGCGATACGTTCTGTTGTGAAGAGTGATAAGCGGTAGGTAGCTCCGTCAGCTGACCGAAGGCGCCAGCAGTTCGCGGGACGGATTGCGGCGATGCCGGAGGCGGCACATAAGCAGCTGATGCTACGCGGGCGGTGGCGGCGTTGCCAGCTTGCGCGCGCGGAGACAGCGCGGCCCGCGGCTGCGCGGGAGCCTGCGACGCGGTGGCGGCGGTGGCGCAAGGGCGCGAGCGGGGATCTTCGCGAGGGGAAGACACTTTACGACATAGCATTGAATGATGTTTACATCCACAATGACGGCAATTAAACTTAGAATTGCATGCGGTACTAATATGAGTAACACTTAGACAATTAGTGCAACCTTTATTTTGTTTTATAAAAGAAAACCTGTTATCAATCGAAAGTTTGATAAATGCAGGGCACCTATACAAATTTGCATGATCAGTTTGTTTACAAAGCGAGCATTGAATAACACAAGATGCGGCGAGAGAATGCGTAGATTTTGCGGTAGCTGATTTATTATCATAGCTACGACCTTGCGTAGCAGGCGTAGTGCGTTCCAATATCTTACTTTGCTCACGAATGAATTGTATGAGTTCCTCATACTTAGGTATAGATTTACCTCGCATATGCATTTCAAACGAGCGTGCGGTACTTGGATCTATCTTCTTCAAAGCGAGTTGTAATAGAATAAAATCGGACAAGTTATCAAGCTTGAGCGAATTCAAACTCGACACTGCCGTGCAAAATTTATCAAGAAATAATTCTAAGTTTTTATTCGTCGCGGTATTAAAAGATTTGAAATCAAGCATTTGATCCAAATATGCTGAAGCCAAATTACGGTTGTCGTCAAATTTGTCAATGAGCGTCTGCCATATAAGGGAATAACTGTTACCGTTTGGTACGAATCCAGAACAAACTGCAAGCGCGCGGCCTGACAATTTGTTTATCAAGTACTGGACGCGGTCGTGATCAGTGAGATCAGGATTTTCGTGTATTGTCCGTTTAAACGACTCATAAAATATTCTCCAAGTCATTGGATCGCCATTATATACCATCAGTTCGAGCTCAGGAATTCTGATAGATTTACGTTGCGGTGCAACATGAGAATTAGCGGTTTCTACTTTTATCGCGGGTGGGTTAAGTTTATTATAAACAAACTTACAGCGGCAATACATATCTTCGAATGCGGTTATAGATTGGTAATTGACTTTGTACTTAGGATTGATGGACAACTCCGTGACATTTAGGTTATTTATAATTTCATTGAATTCAGAATGTAAGCGATCTAATGAAATCATTCCACAAAGAAATAAGTCCTTCTCAGTTTCATCAGTTAAAGCGTTTAGCGAGCGGTCATAAACTTCTTGTAAGCGGGAAAATATGGCATCGCGTTTGCCAATCAAAGTCAAGCGGTCGACTTGTAAAGCATCGAGAGATTTTGCATCCAAACCCATTTTTATAAAAGATATATTTAATGAACTAGACAAAATGTGAAATGCCTAATTTAATGCCTGCAACATGCACAAGGCATGGTTCGCAACAATGGCGGAGCGGTAATATACGTGAACACGGCTCACAAGAATATGTAAGAATACCTTCACTTGCAATAAAAAAATTACGAATTTGAGTAAAATCGTATTTTATGCTATTTAGGAAAGTGGAATACAGAAATAAAGATATTATAGCGTTGTAGGTAGCACAGGGGCACCTAATAAGCGGTATATAACGGGCGGGAACACGATAATTTATGAGAATATATCGTGGGTATGACAACGTCCAGCGGACCACAATGAAAATGATCCGGTGCTGGAGGACCAAAAGGAATGTTGACGCGGCAGCTAAGTAATATAGCCGAGCACGTCTTCAAATGGCGGGGTAAGGATAGCTGGTAAAGAGAATGGTGACGACTAACCTGGTACTCCCAACTGGCGCTGAACTAGGCAAACTACTGTCACCTGGATTAGGTCTTCTAGTAGCTCGCTCTCCAGATAGGAGCGTCCAGCCTTGTAGCGCTTCTTCACGGCTTCTTCAGGTAGTTGTATCACCAGGCGGCCTTCGATATTTGGTGTGAAAAGTGGACTGTATGCGCGGCGCGGTTGGTGAAACTGTTAGTACGCAGCTTCAGATATTTGGCTAAAAGCCTTTACGTAGCGGAGTTTGTTTATATTTGCGCGTCGAATTCTCACGAAGAATTATTCCAAGAGGAGGAACAATTCCTGAACTTTCGGATTCGAGCGAGTAGCGGCAGCCGCGAAGGTCGAGGGACGGTCGCAGACTGCTTGATGTGACAAGCAGTTCTCTCATCCAGCGCGGTAATGAGCGACAGAGATAGTCGTCAGAAATATAAGGAATTAGGAAGGTAGGGAAAATAAAAAGTGCCAATATATGTGGCGCTAACACATATTTATAACGCATATTTCAAAAGAAAAATCGTAAGAAAGGGAAATAAATACTATTATTATTTAGAATCTATACGTTTAATAAATATCCAATAAATTTTCTTTCCAACATAAAAAGAAATAAGTTACCGACATGAAACTTTATTTGGAAACTGTCAAATACTATATAAGGTCACGCACAGATGTGTCAAACTATCGAAGAGACAATAACAATAATTCACTGAAGGAATAAATAATGTATCGATCTACCCGCTTTTATTTCGACAGCCTCTTTGGTGTTTGTGGTTTGACAGGTTCATGGTACTTGGAGAGTTAAACTTTGCCTGTTTTCCCTTGAAACGCGACTCCACAATACGGGCCGGGGGCAGAGGGAGAAAGAGCGCTTGTAATTGGCCGTTAAGGAGGATAAACTGCTCTCACAGTAGCGCTGCACTGTTTTAGCGTATGTTAAATACTGGCTTCGTAGTACTGGGTAGAACCAGTAAATTTCCGAAGCACTGGTAGAGTCAATGTTCGCATTTCTTTTCTGGACCTGGACTTCAATTTGAGTATGGTAAACAAACGGGTTGACATGCTTACCTTTTTTTAGTCATCAAATTTTAAGTTAAAATTTTTAAAATATTTTAATTGATTTGTATGATGTGTATGAAGTGTAAAAGTGCCTTTTTTGTGCCTATTTAATAAATATCTTTTGACTTTTGATACAGAATACTACTTTTAACCGCTAATGTTCCGCGAGTGCCCCGTTATGCGTATTGCGCAATCTAGTTGTTTTGTAGTCGTTGTCACATCGAGTCTATATATTTTTTTGATAGATAGAAAATTCTTTATTGCACAAACAAATTTGTAGGTACATAGGCGAACGTAATGCTAGTGAGCATTATCTTCCAGTTAACCTCAGTGTACTGTGAAGATTTTATAAGGTATAGGTTTATTGCTTGCAATTTTAACGAAAGGACCTTAATTCTTTTTTTTTACTTTACCAAATTGTAGTATTTAGTTTCTAAGCTATAACGCATGCTTGGCTATAGTTTAGATATGCAAAAGATTTCGCCGCAGCCGAGGTTTGAACTCGGGACTTTCTCCTTCAGTACAGAAACGCTCTTAACCAAATAAGCTACCACGGCAGGTACCTCGGTGGTCGAAATACTTGCACACCTTATCTTTAATGTCTTAAGGTGACGGGCGCGACATCAATTAAAATATTTAACATGTTTATCACATATTTACCTCACTTCTAAGTATTCTTCAATAGCAGAAAATAAGATTCATCTCAAATTTAACATTTCAGATTTAAACTCCTTGGTATTCTCGCAGCTAACAATTCACATAAGTGCTATTCAAATATGGTGTTCATGGTAAAATACCTTTTAAATATTTAATGTCCTTCATGGTGTTCGTAGAATTTCTTTTGTAGGGACAACGTTTTCGTGATGTGCGCCAATAGAGCAAAGTTAGAAATAGAACTTCCTGGAAAGTTTCATAAATGTAATAGATCATTCATGGCTGACCAGTTCAATAGCTTTTCGGAAGAGGGCGATATAATACCAATGTCGATTGCGGCGAAACTAAATCCATACAATGATTTCAATGTGTATCGCTTATTGATTTATATCTAAGGGTCGGGAATAGGGCATAGGGCTTAAGCATAAGGATAATCTTAGATAGATCTTGAGAAAACGCGCAGTTCCCCAGGGAAAAATCCTACCAATATTATAAACGCGAAAGTTTGTAAGAATGTATGGATGTATGTTTGTTACTCTTTCACGCAAAAAATACTGAACCAATTTAGATAAAATTTGGTATGTAGGTACTTTAGGACTAGGAATAGCACATAGGCTACTTTTTATCCCGGGAAACTGCGGGTGAAAACGCGGGGCGCAGCTAGTTCATTCAACAGCCTCTGTGGTGCAGTGGTTGGGCAGGTTGGCTCAAATCTCATACACCACTGAGGTTGCGGGTTTGATTCCCGCGACGGGGCAAATGATTGTGCACAGAAAAAAAAGACGCAGGTATTTGTTTCGTGTCTAGGTGTTGTCGGACCATGGTCCTCATAGATTCCTGGTTCCCTAGAAACAGGGAATCCTAGTTAGGGGTCAGGATCTATGTATGTGGTCGTTAGGCGTTACTTGTTTAAATTATTATTTAAAAAGTTATATTAAACCGAATTCTGCGCGGAATTCATATTTGGAAAATGGATAAATAAGCTCCATTTTAAAAACGAAGGAAAACGGTAAAAGGCGATGCTTCAGGGTGAAAAGCGAGATTTATAAATTAAAACCTGGTGATGGTCAACAGATTTTCACTTACTACTATCAAGCGTCTAACTCGCCATCACATAATACATTCCGACCACGTGTCTCTGATATTGCTTCATGACACTCATATTTTTTACAACCGAAATTCCTTTTCTTTACTTTTCACTAAAATTTCACGCGATAATAACCTTTATTTCGACGTGTTAAAGTCTGTTATAGGGGTTGAAGATGCACAGATTTTTACGATATATTTTTATGGCTATTCATTTATATGCTCGCTCTGAAAAAAATATTTCAGCGTACGTATTGTGTCAAGCTTTTCGCCTATTCCAGCTGTGAATTCAGGACTGGTAACACCCCAGGTGTAGATAAAAAAAGTTATGTCTATTTATATCTATCTGGTTGAGCCCCGCGGTTTCACCCGCGGTTTCCCGGGATAAAAAGTAGCTTATGTCATTTTCAAAGTCCTAGTACCTACATACCAAATTTCATCGAAATCTGTTCAGTAGTTTTTGCGTGATTGAGTAACTAACATCCCGCCATTCATCCATCCATCCATCCATTCATTCTCACAAATTTAATCATTTATAATATTATCAAATATTTTTGTACTACTTAATAATTTTACCTACATAATATTTTGTAACTAGCACATTCTTTTGGGAGAAGCCACTGGCTCTCGAAACACAGTTTAAACTAGTTCGAGAGCCTATGGATTCAATACTACTCTGTAGAATTATCTATTATGTCACAATAAATTATTATTATTATTAGTAGTAGGATAGAATAGTAGGATAGTAGGACTAGCTGCGCCCCATGGTTTCACCCGCGGCTTCCCAGGATAAAAAGTAGCCTATGTTCTTTTTCCACGACCTAAAGTATCTATATCACCAGATTTCATCAAAATGTATTCAGAGTTAAGGCATGTTTCACACTTGTTTAATGCATCTTATTTTTTTACATAATAATGTGTGATTTTGCTGTATATATTTCGAGTATTTTTAGAAGTTTGTCAAAAAACAGATATTAATTAGAGTTATCATCGACTACGACCGCATTATCACATTCCATCTGACCGACTGACTTCATCGGGCTTACTTTTATCACTATGATAAAAGTCAGAAATCAGAATAAATAAAAAACATTAATAAATCTAGCGCTTCTACCGTAACTCGCCTAGCCGTCCTTAACAGATCTGGCTAGGTTAAGAAACCCTCGCTGTGGTCGCGACTTGGATGGGTGGTGTGATATTCACATCTGCGCTACCGTGATTCGAAGGACACATTGGAGTATCGGTCCTGGTTGTTGTCATAGACTATGTCGGAAGCCTGGCCGTTTTGTAACTCCAGGCACCAGGGTTGGCCACACACGAGAAAAACACAAAAAGAAAGAACAAAAAGTTATGAGTGGCATCTAAAAACTTGTCATTTTAAAGTAAAAATTTGTTACAGTTACAGAATAAATAATTGGCGCACTCTGGACTTGAACTCAGGGAACATTTCAAGCCAACATCCCTCGAGAAAACCAGCAACTAGAGCCGAGTCTGCAACGCAAAACGCAAAAATAATAGCAAACGTCCACACTCTACGTCTCATATATACACAAACAATGTTCTTGCATATATAGGCATAGGTATAAAGCTGTATATCGCAACCACTACCTCCACAACCGCACAATCACAGAAAAACCCATTACGACTTAAAAACTGCTCTCAGAGAGACAGCGATTATTCTCACTTGTTGTGAAATACATTTTCTTGGCACTTACCAACAGCGGCGATTTAGCTATGTCGCACCACTACCGACCCATATTCTAACAACTTCACCACCACTTTGAAAATACACCTCGAACAATGCAATTTGGTCTCTACTCCCTTGACACAAGAGTTGTTGGACGGCTCCCTGGGTATGTTTTTCTGGTACAATTCGCGGCAAAAATGCAAAGTGCAAGGATATACCGCAAGAGCTGGCATTAATAACGATGTTCCTCAGTTTCCGCTGGAAGCGGTTTTTGTAGAAAAACTGAACTACGCTGAGAAGTCTTTGTTGCTGAAATAATTAATCGATGCTTTTATGAATATTTTTGAATAATGTGTCTTACTTTTAGAATTGTAATTGTTTTTAAACATAATAACAATAATTGAGGAAATATACTAACTAAGTATATGTGCGTAAGAAATGTAAGAGACGAAACGAATCAGATTTTCGTGGTCCGCATTTTTGAACAGCATAGCAGCTCGCATAATATAATTAGTCAGCTTGTTTCGGACTTGTTTCGAATTTTAGAATGGTTTCATTGCATGCTTATGACTGCATTCTGTATTTTCCGATTGCTCGTCAATTGCTCGCCAATTGCTTTTCGATTGCGACTTGTTCAATAAGGTATTTAGTCTGTAAGGTATTTATAATTATAATGCGTTTACTTCTGAGTACTATAACAAAATACTAAGGGACAGAAGCATCACTCCGCAAAGAAATTTAAACAAATAGCGATTCTTGTTATGACGCAATAAAATCCAATTCATGTCGCGTTGCGCTGCATACCTACCAGTCATATTAACCTACAGAGCGCCTCTCTTTCTATCGCATAGCTCTTATCTCTTCTGACGCGGCACGTGTAACGACGCGTGACCAGCCGCCGTTGTCCGGCTATGTACTTGTAGCTTCGTACCTACAGTGCGAAGTGCGCTAGGCCTGGTACTATGTAGTAAATAAATAAAAAACGCACGATATCTTCAGCAATTGAAGCTCTTCCCTAGAATATACATTTTTTATGAAGATAAATAAGTAAGTACACACAATAATCACATACATAGATCCTGGCCCCTAACTAGGATTTCCTGTATCTAGGGAACCAGGAACTACGAGGGTCATGGTCCCACAACACCTAGACACGAAATAAAAGCTTACGTTTTTTTTTTCTGTGCACAAACACTTGTCTAGTCGCGGGAATCGAACCCGCAGCCTCGGTGGTGTATGAGATTTGAGCCAATCTGCCCAACCAATACACCACAGAGGCTCACAAAAGATGTGAAGATACATTGTTCTCTTAAGTGACATCAGTATTGATCATTGCGTAGTCTGTGACAAAAAGAATAAATTCCACACCTTGCAGATCCCAATTCCCCCTGCAAGCAAAACAATCAAAGCGCATTCACACGCGGCAACCCTACATTACATTCCAGGGTTGGCACAGCGTCCTAAATCGTCGCACTGGCACGGAGACCGTACGTGACCTCGCGATGCCGAATAACTTTTACACGGAGTTACTATGGGGAATACAGATGCTGACTCTGCAGGAATTCTTAAGGGAATATGGATAAATGATGATTTCACTCACAGTTTTAATGGAATATCAGTTTTAATGTTTGTCAGCCTCTTTGGTGTAGTGGTTGGGCAGGTTGGAACCAATTTCATACTCTTCTGAGGTTGCGGGTTCGATTCCCGCAACGGAACAAATGTACATAATCGTACAGAAAAAAAAGCGCTAGCATTTGTATCGTGTCCGGGTGTTGTACGACCATGGTCCTCATAGTTCTTGGCTTCCTAGATACAGGGAATCTTAGTTAGGGACCAGGATCTATGCGATGTATGCGATCGTTTATTTTTTTACTTCTGTTTATTATTCTGAAATTTCCAGTCACGTTCTTGGTTACTCAGCATTTATTAAAACTACAGCTACAATATAGCAAGATAATACATAAAATTCGACGATTAAATCGAATAAGTGTCAAGAATTACGATGACCATAGTCACACTACAACCATACATGGAACCCTGTTGCAGGTTACCAGTAAGAAACATAATATTGTAAAAAAAACAAATATAACATATTGGAACAAAAATCCTAAAAAAATGCCCCTCAGTTCGTGGTTATTTTTCCGATACTGTGGTAGAGTCATTGTAATAATTGAAGTTCATAAGTGCGTCTGTGATGCGAAAACTGAATAAAGAACTTTGAACTTTGAACCAGATAATTCACGTTTCGTCTTTTTAATCCCCAAGATAAAGTGGAACGAGCTAAAGACGAACTAGTAATAAGTGCCATAACCCATATTATTCTTCTTCCACAGGCGTGCAGTCCAGATACCAAGTGTCAGGCATGGAGGCGACGGCCGGTCCGGGCGCCAACGGAGCCGTCCTGCGTATCGAACCGGTCCGGGCACAGCGAGACGATGCGACTTACGAGTGTGTGGCAGAGAACGGAGTGGGCGACGCCGTGTCAGCTGTGGCTACACTTACTGTGTTTGAAGGTAAGTGATGTTGTAACGACACAATAATAGATTTATAAGCGCACGCTTTGACACTAGAAAATGTTTAATTATGTCAAACTCAAAATATGCAGAACCCTTTTTGGCTGTCAGTTACATTATACTAAGTTATAATTAAGATTTTTTAAGAGCTGTGGGTTTTGTTGTAAATAAATTAATTAATAAATTAATTCTTAACTCTGCTAATTAATATACAAAAATATAAATAAAATTCTATTATTTAAATTGATTGAGAATCGATTACTGCTACC
Source organism: Petrophora chlorosata (assembly GCA_951640565.1). Classification (NCBI taxonomy): domain Eukaryota; kingdom Metazoa; phylum Arthropoda; class Insecta; order Lepidoptera; family Geometridae; genus Petrophora; species Petrophora chlorosata. The sequence continues at coordinate 13,002,838 of OX621201.1, read as the reverse complement.
ATACACAAATCAGACATAGACAATAAATAAAATAATAAAAAATAAACGAAGACCGTTTACGTTTATAGTATTACAAAAAAGAAAAAAAATAAATATAAAGACAGTAAAAACAATGCAATACATCTTTTATTTAAGAGTAGATTTCTACCGAAGAAAGTTATTCCAACAAGAACAATTTCAATATAAATTCATAAAACTTCCGACACAATAAAACATGTCTAAGAACCTCCGCTAGAAAACCTGCTTTCAAATAAAAAACCGCATTCAAATCTGTTCACTCGTTTAAAAGCTACGGTGCCACAGACCAACATAGGGGTTAAACTAATAACTGCGTCGGGGATTAAAAAGTCTACCAACAAAAGTAACAAGAATTAAGTATGTAGTCAGTTTTCAGTACCTAGTCTTTAACAAACGTTTATCTAGCTCCCTTGACTTTCATTTGGTTCAAAATACCAAATCTAAGCCATCAACCGAACCAAAAGGAAAAAAATACGATCGATCGGAGAAAGAGATCGGACTACGAGGCCACAAGGAAATAACCTCACATCAATAAACAAGACGCAACGGCGTCACTGATCCAGGTGGGAAATAACTGGAACGACAGCACCTTTCAATAAATTTACATTAATATCTGGGCGAAAGACACTCCCGTAACATGGAGGTGAGATAACATCTGATATAGTGAAAGGAGGTGCTACAAGGAAACCAAGGAGTTTTTAAATGTTTTTTTTTAATTTGCCCGTTAGGGCAGGCTAAAGTCTCTAGGACCATACCGCCATATCTTACGTAGTTTTTATTTGATAGTTTAATATTCCATTTTATTATACTTTTGTTGAGAATGAGGGTCAACAGCAACAAGCCGGACCCTCTCCTAGTGCTTCAATAAAGTGGTGGAACTTTATTCAAGCTTTCCATGGGCTTTTTGTGAGAACATAAAAAGCAATGTTTTCCCTATTTTGTTTCATTTGCCTACACTCGTGCACGTTAACGAACACATAATGGTTAATATTACACATGATCACTCGAAATAACACTTGTTTGTAAAATAAAACAAAATCGAACTGTATCACTTTTCACTTCCCGCCAAAAAGTCGTTTTTAAATGATATTTTCTTTCATCATTGATTGAAACCAACTTACCCACGCACCCAAGGAGTTTATATATTTTTCGTTCGTCTTGACTTAGACTTTTTAGCGAGAAGTAAAAAGTAGTGGACTTGACTAAGATTTGTTTTACTAAATTGTGTTTTCTCGTTTATGGAGGAGTATTTGACGCATATTTGTAAGTGTGAAAAACAAGTAAACGTTTTATCAAACAAAAAAACCGACTTCAATGTATCTTCGAAGTCCAAGGTCAAATATTGATGTAATGTATATGAGACCACTTCATAGCTATACTGAACCCAACGCAAAAATAATTTTCCTAATCGGTTCATAAATGACGGAGTTCTGAGGTAAAAAACATAAAAAATATACAATCGAATAGGGAACCTTCTCCTTTTTTGAAGTCGGTTAATAACAGGCCCTCATATTTTAAATACAAACCCCCGGAACAATATCAACTTAAACACACATTTTAATCTCTCCTTATAAAAAATTTCCAAGAGAATGTTCAACTTGTCGGAGTATCTAAAAAAGTAATTCACGGCCATTTACCAGGGAGGAATCAGGGAAAAGCATCTTGGTCACAATACAATATTCAGTCTCAATGACAATATTCACTGTAATTTTTAAACAACTGTAACTTTACATAGATTTTCATTCTATAATTTTCTCTCTCTAACAATCGTATTTCTTCTTTCTACGTTTCAAGTGCCTTAACTTTCATTAGGTCCAAATAACCTCAGACCAATAAACAAGACGTAGCGGCGACACCCTGATCCTGGTAGAAAATACTCCAAAGACAGTGCTTTCAATAAATAAGCATTAAAACGGTGGTCGGGCTCCGATAAACGTGTCACGGCAGATTTATACTAGGACTTCTTGGTGGGACTTAGGAGGGTGAGGTTGAGATCATTTTCAAATGTTTTTAGCAGAGAATAGTCGCAAACTTTGCAAACTCTTTTGGTCAACCTATTTAATTGACTGTTTTGAGTACAATTTATGAACTAGTGTCCCAAAACGAAAGAAATTATTGTACTTTTACAAACTATCAATAAAAAACTACGTAAGACAAGGCGGTATGGTCCTAGAGACTTTAACCTGTCCCAACGGGCGAACTAAAAAAATAAAAAAAAAGACGTGTGGCACTCGGAGACTGCCGCGGTAAAGCTATTGCATAGCATTTTTTATCAGCTTATGCAATTATAATTATTTATTTATTTTATTTATGCAGAATTTGTTTTCCTTTGTTTTTTTTTCTTTGATATTAATTCAAGTTTCACTTTTTGAGCGTGGTGACCGATAAGAAAACAATTTTTTATATTTTATTAAATAAATGAGAAGTTAATTATACGAGTGCAGATATTCACTGTTGTACATAGATGATAAATACCTATTCACCTATATACTTTCTCACAAACAGCTGGTTACGTATTCGTCCGATTTCGGAGCAGCTCGTCTCGATTCGTGCGAGCTTCGTAGAGTCGTACCATGAAGTAAATACAAAGAAGAGGTGCCCTAACGCCGAAACTCTAAGCAGGCATGAGTCACCAGCACGGAATAGAGAAATCAAGTGGAAATGGTATACTTGTTAGTTTGTATTGGAACCGATGTCGCCAAACTCACACAAATACGGCGTTAATCGTATTGTCACTACAAACAAATCCTTATTTTTATTGGTTTTTTATTATTGAGACAATATAAGCATATAAGCCACCGTCGTTTACTGGGGAGTATACATTAATGTCCATGAGATAAGCTTCATTTTATTATACGTACCAATTATATGTGACATTTTCATACCAAACTTAAACGACATCCGTTTCCGCAATTCTCGAGCGGAGGGAGGAAAGAGCTAGGTCCGCTACTCAACGCTAGATGTCCACCAATTTATTATGGAAGACGTGCACTCGCAGAGTTCTTTATTTCTTGGAGTGAAAGATGACATTTAAGTAACATGGGTTAAAGTTTATATAAAATTTGCCATATGAAAGACAGTGGCGCTTGCCAAGCTGTAGTGGTGTAACGATTGCAATCTACAAATCTTATCGATATCGATAACTTTTGTGATTATTTAGTGCCGAGCTGAGCACGATGTTCACTTGATGGTGAAGCAACGCACCGTCCATCACCGCCTATCTCTTTCAGATTAAAAGCGTAAGACCGGAATTTTAATTTCGGTCAAGCGCCATCGCCACTACTGTAAATGTGCTGCGGACAGCGGTATAGCGAAGTTCTCAATACAAGCATGTCTCTGTACTTTATTGTACTTAGAAAAGTACAATTAAATAAAACAAAATTTAATTTAATATTTCTTTATTTATTCTATTCCTATTTATTCATGATATTATCTATCTTTATAAAATGCAAGATGTATTGTAATGCAAACTTACTTGCAAAAACGTTAAAATATTTAGTGTAGGAACTGCACTTGTTTTTAGATATCTGTATCCCTTTTATGTTATAAGAATATCATTATCCGAAAAATGCATCGAACAGATTGTGCTTAATTTTGATGGCATCCAATTAACTCTCCTTGTTGCATTTATCTACGTTTCCTTAACTGTGCAATCTTTAGGAAATCTGGAAAAAATTAATAATAAGCATTTTAAACACAACACAAAGTGAGTTATACAAGAAATTTACATTATTATCGATATCAATTAATCAATAAAAAGTTCTTTATTCAGCTTTGGCATCACAGACGCACTTATAAACGTCAATTATTATAATGAGTCTACCACTGTTTCGGAAAAAGAACCACTCAGAAGATACGGCAAGAAACTGAGGGGCATTGTTTTTAGAACTTTTGTTACAATCTTTTATGTTTGTTTTTAACAATATTATATTTCTTATGTGCCAGCTGGGTACTTGGCAGAAGCGGAATCGATACAATTCGTAGATTGTAATCGTTACACCACTAAAAGAACTTTCTAGTTAAATATAACCGAGTAGCTCGGGTATTGACAGTGCAAAGAAAAACTTTATTACATTGCAAAGTAAGTTGTATTTTGACTGTAGAACTACAAAATAAAAAATTCAGTATCACGAAATTCATTTTTATTTAAAAAATAATAAAATAACACTTACCTGTGGTACGAAATACCTCCTTTCGAAATATTTTGATTTTCATTCCTATTTTTGCATTCTAATACTGCACAATATGGCATATTAGTATGATTTTCAAGGATATATTAATAAACGACGGTACGTGCGATCTGTAGCGGAGCCAGAACTCAACTGGCGTTGGTTATACACAGTTGTACATAACTGTGGCACAGGGACTACGCCTACATCGCATTTCTACTTGTCTTTTCTGTGGTCACCAGATTGCGGGGCGAAGAGGGGGATTACGCATGCGCAGTAACGCCGATACAACCAATGCCACCTAGAGGCGAGTTGCTGAACCAAAGAGACAAGCGTTATATTTTAAAAAGTCATTAAAAGTCTGCTATTCATCGATAGATAGCAAAACTAAAAAGTATCACCGCTGTGCCGGTCGGAGTGGGGGGTGTTAGGTTATTTTCGTTACGGAATTTCTGGATTCGGTCTCCACGCCAAGGCCCGCGATAGAAGCTATGCAATAGCTTAAAAACTAGTGTCAGTAAAATTAAATTAGTAATACGATGTTTTAACTGGTGATAGGAAATCAGTAATACGATTTTTGACCGTATTCTATTAATTGTGATGCGGCTTTTTATATTTCCGCTGCGGGAGGCGGTATTCGCCCTAAGGCTTATGGCGTCAATTAAATATATAATTATTTTAGTGGACTGTATTTGAAAATCGTTAGGTACACTAGTTACCTACATGGTATTTCGGCAGATCTGCTTAGGTATAGAAATTGGACACCACTCATCTTCTTTCTCTTGTGTCGCTCCTGTGGGACGTCTCGTTGATTCTGAAGTCCTGAATCTTGCCTTCAGGCAGAAATCGCGGTAGACTCTCACGTTAGCACTCGCGGCAGTGCAGATGGCTCACTTGCACTTCACGGTTGTGGTAATCAAAGTAATTGCACTTTGGAAGATTTGTCTAACTTCCCAGATTTATGACTGGTCGCGGATAAGATATTTTTGCTACTACTGCGGTGACAAGATACGTGGCGGGAAATGGATAGGTGAGGGACAAGGAAAGCAAATCACCTAATTACCATGTAAGAAAGGCAAAGCCTATCATATTGAAGTTGCATCGAATGCAAATATGGCGGTAACATTGCAAGTCAATTCAAATTTGAAATCATTGATGACAATTTTGACACTGAACATTCTTAACCCGATACAATACAATAATGCTTTATTAAATACCAAACACAGGAAAAACAATAGTTAACAAAGTTAATAAACAGTGGGTACAATGGGCGGCCTTATCGATATACCTAAATAAACAAAATTGTAAAAAACAAATTAGTTTTTTAAGCTATTGCATAGCTTCTATCGCGGGCCTTGAGCGTGGAGACCGAATTCAGAAATTCCGTAACGAAAATAACCTAACACCCCCCCCACTCCGAATGCTATGCAATAGCTTTATCGCGGCTGTCTCCGAGTGCCACACGTCTTTTTTTTTAATTTAATGTTTATCGGTGAAATTAAAATTGCCAGACCTGGTCTTAAATAGCCTTGTTGTATAGGTACCAGTAAATGTTAGTTTTCAGTTCTTTATCATTTCTACATTACTCGGAATAAATGAAAATGAATGAGCGAACAAATGGCACATTTTAGAACTTGTGGATATTTGGCACTAATTAATTTTGAGTTTCACTTATAATACACGCATAATACCAAAACTAGGAAATACTCTTATAAACTAGGAACAATGGGCGGACTTATCGCTAAAAGCGATCAATTACTTTAAACGTTCTAACACAAAAAATCGTATTAATGATTTAAACACATCGGGGAGACGGGTCTGAGCAGCCGCTCAACTGCCGTCTCTCTCTAGATCTATGTGCTCCATCTTAGGCTACATCATCGCTTCACATCAGGCGAGATAGTGGCCAAACATAGATCTATTAAGCGTAAAAAAAAAAAAACACTATCATAACTCTAAACCTCGGATTCAGATTGTTTATTGCTTCCACAAGTAGTACAAGCTGTAATTAGGTAAACGTACAAAGTCTCATATGGATCCCGTCGGGCACAGCAACATTAGAAGAGAGGAGGACGCAATTATTAGCATTTTAAAGTCAATAGTTCCTTATTAGTCATTTTTTTTCTTATTTCCCTATTGTTAGTAATATTTTCGTATTAAGCAGTGTATAATGTTTGTGTATAATATTTGTGTATTTATTATTATTGAACCTTAAATTTATCCAAATTTGTTCAGATGAACCCAACAACAAACTTTAAAAACGTAAAGAAAATTTCGAGACCTGTCCCCTACAGTTATACATTCTTTAACCAGTGTAAAGCGAAAATTTAATAACATTCCCTTAAGTTCACGGGAAAGTTAAACATTGAACGTGCAACTTCATTGTGGGCTAGACTATTCATAAAACTTTTCTCTGGAGTTAAAAACTATCAAGTTAACTGGCGGCTTGCCAAAAAGTTGTTGTATCAAATTAGCGTTTCGTATTTTGCATTACACGCACGTCTTATTTGAAATTATAATGTTATTAAAAAATATTCATGTAATTTTATTTGAGAAAATTTTAATATACAGTGTGTAGTAGTAAAAAATATTTTTGCACGTTTTTAATAAGTCACTTTCTTGTTGGTCTGTCTGTCTATCGTTTCGGGTGGAATCTTGCAACTCAAATTTCGAGAACTTAGCGTAGCTCACAAATCGATGACAATGCATTCTAAATCCATAAAAACGTGGTTCTGAGATATTTTTTTAATTAATTAGGGATACTTTATTATTTTAAAGTGCTCTTAAATTTTATTGGTAGGTTGGTTGGTTCAAAAGTTAATTGGTAGGTTGGTGCAATAGGTCCTTAATAATGCTGGTATTTAACTCTATTTAGGGCTATGTCAGGCTAAGACATCGAAGAAGAATTGGTCGGCCAGAATAGCAGATATACTCACAGTCCGGAGAACGTCGGGTTTTAGAGAGATCAGCAAACAGTAAACGGCGCTCGGGACGCTCGCGTACCTACGCTTAAAGTTCAATGACCAAGTTAACTTCACCTATTAAATAAATGATCTAAAATCGACCTTTTTTAACCGACTTCAAAAAGGAGGAGGTTTACAATTCGACGGTGTTTTTTTTTTTTTTTTTTTTTTTTATTTTTTTTTTGTGTGTTTGTTACGCGATTTCTCCGCCAATTATGCATTGATTTCGATGATTCTTTTTTTGATTGGTAGGTAATACTTCAAAGGTGGTCCCATATAAATTTTATCGAAATTCATTCAGTAGTTTTTGAAAAAAATAGCAAAAACAAAAAATATAAGTTTAATCTTCAAGTCGGTTCTTGTTTTTTTCGTAACCAACTTTCTAAAGGTGGAGGTTTGTATTCGACTGCTTCACCTGCTTCACCCAGGATTGACTTCCGGTGAGGGAACTCCTCAACGGTGAATAGTACAGACACAACATTTCGTAAATGGATTTAACCATAATAGCCTGTTCTAAATTCCATCATGACATGGCAGATACACCCAGGATTGACTTCCGGCGAGGGAACTCTTCAACAGAGATATAGGACAGACATGAAATTTTTTTGTACATGCATTTAATTGTGATAGCCCGTTTTAAACTTCGTCATGATGTGGCTTCTAGATCATAAAAGCTTGTCTTTAAAAACTTTTTGAATTAATTTAATTAAAACTTGTTTTTCACTAAAAAGGGTAAAATAAATTATTTTTCAAAAAAAACTAAACCGACTTCAAAACCACAAATGGCACTCAAAAGTAAAAAATAAATTAATATAATTATCATAAGCGCTACCCACTCATATATTTGAAGTCGGTGCCAGCCAAGTCTAAAATGTAGTAGATAGATACTACCTACAAGTAGCACTTACTGTATACATAGTATTTATAGTATTTATTTTGTTTGTAATTATATTTATATATTATATTTATTTCAAAACGTAGCTGCACACCCACTATATTTATTTCACGACCTGGAAGACTGGTAGATAATGCTAAATAGCATTGAGTCATTCCTTGTACCATTGAATTTTAAATAAATATTTGTATATCAATGTGGCTTTGACTAAATATAGGGGTATAATTTGCTTTATTGACTCAACCGACTCGAATTATCACCACGCTAATGGACAAAAGCAATTCACCATAGTTATGTGTTGTATGTGTACAAATATATTATTAATTAACCTATAATTATTCCATTAACACACAAGGGAACATTAGGTTAGTTATGGTTAGCAGTAATTCTCTGAGATTGTATAAATTAAGTAAGTCATGCAGTATAAGGAGAGTCTATTTTTCTTTTAAACACATTCATTAGTCCATTAAGTTCCCATTATGTTTTAACCCCGATGCAAACACGTATACAATTTATCAAAAAAAACTTCAATGCATCTTCGAAGTCCAATGTCAAATATTGATGAAATTTATATGGGACCACTTCGTAGCTATACTGAACCCAACACAAAACTTAATTTTCCTCATCAGTTCATAAATGACGGAGTTCTGAGGTAACAAACATAAAAAAACATACAATCGAATAGAGAAACTCCTTCTTTTGAAGTCGGTTAAATAGGTCGGTTATAACTTTGACTACTATGTGTGTCTATCTGTGGCACCGTAGCTTTTAAACGGGTGAACCGATTTGGATGCGGTTTTTTTTATTTATAAGCAGATTTTCTACCGGTGGTTCTTAGACATGTTTTATCAAAATCGATTCAGCGGTTTTCTACTTACTGGGTTTTTTGTGTCTGGGGATTTTCGAATTTTAGTTGATTATTTTTGCTTGTTCCTCACGATACTGAAGATGATGCGAGTGAAGGCATACTAATATTATAAATGCGAAAATGTGAGGATGGACAGCTGGATGGATGTTTGTTAGTCAATCACGCTACTGAACTGACTGAACTACAAAAACTATTGAACATATATGATGAAATTTAATACGTAGCTTCTGTAGGTTCTGGAAAAGGATATAGACTACTTTTATCCCAGAAATTCGCGGGCGAAACCGCAGGGCGCAGCTAGTCCGCACATAACTTAGGTCAGGCATTGGTGTGGGGCCTTATAACTACTTGTACTTCTATGCCTAGACAGGCATAGAGGTCATCAATAGACATTGATGACCGATTTCTACGAAATTCGTCAGAGGCCGAGTGTAACTATTTATTAATCTGTGGTCGAGCTTCAAAGAGTATTTTTCTTTTTTAAATTTACCATTCCCGCGGGAAAATTAAAAAACGAACCGCGTGTGCCTCGTATCGCCATAAAGAAGTTCATTATTTTTCTAATTCCAAACCATGGCCAGTCTATTTCGTCAACAATCCCTTTATTCATAAACTCTGCAACACCTATAATAAATAAAATAAAAATAAAATAAAAATAAAAAAAAATAAAAAGCCTTTATTGCTGTTCTTAGTTTTACAAACTATATCAAATTACTTAAACATGCCAAAACTTAAATACTAAGTTCCTTATGGAATTAAATTAAATATCGGCAAACGGTGGTTGTGGTATCGCAGCTTGTCCTTCGACAAAGGCCTCCTCTAAAGATTTCCACTGTGTCCTGTCCTTTGCTGTTCGCGTCCATGTAGTACCAGCTATTTTTATGATGTCGAAAATGACCAAGCAACACCTAAATCATCCTAAAAACCAATCACATAAATTAAAAAAGAAAAAAAAAACAAAGTATTGCATCCCTAAAAATTACCTTTTAACTTGTGTTTTATTTAACAGGCCGCGCTGGCCGCGGCTAGGGCTGTCCCTACGCAATTTTACGGCCCGTCCCTTAGGACAGGGCCTGTGATCCGGCAATCTGACAGGTAGGGTTAGATAAGTAATAATACGCACATGTGTGGCCCGCGACGAATTTGGAATGATAATTTTGGGCTAAACCCTTTTGAAGGACTTTTTGTTGCAGCCATATGGGGTCCTAGGTTTTTGGGCGGGCGGAAACGTTTATTTTTGTTATTTTATCCATTCAATAATGCTGCCTAATAATCATACTACACCTGTACCCCAAACTAGTAGGTATATAGGTAGTGAATTATGAGTACGTATGACACTACAACGCGAGACAAAAAACTTTAGCATTAACCGAAAGTAACCGAAATAGCTTAGCCTAGTGAGAAGACTCAGAAGGACAAACACTTTTTAGTTAGTTCATTGAAGTGACAGTGTATCGTAGTAACTATACATACTTAAGTGATACCTGTAAAGAACACAAAAACAAAGTCTCTTCGCCTTAATAGAGACAAAAAAAGAAAAGTGTTAATGGACACATTTTTAGTTATACTCTATTAGCAATTTAAGTCATACTAAAATGACTTATTAGTCTTATTAGGCTAGATTGTAATACAAATGGGATGTCTTTTTAAGACAGGCCATAACATTAAAAAAATCTAGCATAAAGACTTGTATAATAGAAAGAATAGAAGGACTAAGATCGACCAAGAATGGAATAGAAGGACTAAGATCGCTGTTAAAGAAAATAGTCGTGGTCGATGAGATTTTTCTCTTCGAGCTACATCAGCTTACTTCAACGCTTTTTGGATAACAACCTTTGCACCATTATATTATATTAACGAATACTTTTTCAATATTATCCGTGTAGGAGTTTCAAACTTAATAAACATAAACAGGATAGAAACTAAGCATCGTCCCTGCTCGCCTCGTTTACCTTTTTGTTTGAGGAGCACTTGGTTGGTTTACTTACACGTAGGGTAAACATTTAGGAAAAAGTTCTCACTTTAGAAACGTCTGTCTCGTTCACAATAGTATTTTTGGTACGCTCCACCGTCGTCTGTATTTCCACATAAATGCAATCCGGGTGCGTTCAAATAAAGAGTGAACAATTTTTAGGTATTTACTATGCAAGCGCTACATATTCATCCTAATTTACTTTCATTAGGTGAGGTTGTGGTCAATTGCTGATCCATTTAGTTGTTAAAAACATATTATACAACAGGTTCCAATACTTTCGTATTTAATGAATTCTAAAGAAAAAGCTCGTTATATGATAAGGCTTAATCAGTACTTGATACTTATAAAAAGTAAAAATAAGCAGGAGTAATTCTGGTTTCAGCCCGACAAAAGAGATAATTAAATAGTGTTAACACATGCCAATATAAAACTATCTTTCAGAAAAATAATCCTTTTGTCACTTTTGTTACTCAGTAAACATAATCATCATCACCATCAGCCCATCACGTTCCCACTGCTGGGACACGGGCCTTCTCTCATAGAGAGAGTATGGGCCATAATCCATCACGCTGGCCCGGTGCGGGTTGGTGGATGTCACATGTCCTTGAATGCAGTAAACATAATTTCATTTAAGTAATTATTATATTATATTCAGCCCATATCGTCCCACAGCAGGGCAAAGGCCTCCATACTTTCCTTCCATTTCTCGCGGTCTTGAGATAGAATGGGCCAATCTAATAGGAATATATCCAGCTCGTCTCGCCATCTCCGTCTTGGTCTGCCGCGTTGTCTGCGTCCATTGTTGGGAACCTATTCGGTTGTTCTTTTGGCCCAATGTTCGGCAGACATGCGGCTGACGTGCCCGGCCCAATCCCATTTAAGTAATAGTGCTATTAATTGTACTTACGTGCTACTAAAGTATTTTGTTTAAGAATCTTTGTATCTACATACCAGCATCATCCATTCACTATTTAAAACGAAGCTCTTCCTTTGGGTCATGTTTCATTGACACAGATCATAAAAGTAGGGAAATTTCATTCGTAAGGAAATCCAACCCGGGCTCCTATACTTGTAAACGTAAACATGGAAAGTATCGGATAACTCAAGAGTTTGGCTGCAGGTAGGCTTCGAGCCTTGGATACGAACAGAGAAAAATCAATTACGTATTGTACACCTTCTGCATATGACTGTGCTTGCTGAGTTAGTTAACAAAAAATGGTACATAGATCGCCTCATAGAATCGTTTAATTTAACTTTTGGCCCAATAAATCCTATTTTATACTTCATCTGTAAAAATTGTTTATAATTTTGATGAAGGTTTTTAAAAAGGCACTATAAAGTTTCCCAGTTCTTGATATAATATAGGTAACAATAGAGTATTTGACAAGTATATAATGGACACCATGTATTATATCTCTCAACCGACAAAATCGATATTATTATTCAGGTACACAATACACTCTGTTTTTTTATTTACGATGCCGTCGTTATTTTGTCACTCAATCAAAACATATTTTCGCATAACCATGCCGAGTCACAATCAAACTGCGCCTTTGTAAAAACGATATCAACGTTCTATAAAAATATCTACATGAATAAACGAACGTGCGAAAAGCACATACAAAAGGTACAATATTGAAACAAATAAAGAACGACAAAAAATATCAAAAAGACTCGACACTCCGTGTCGAATTCCGAAGCCGCGTGTAAATTAATGAACTTGAAAAATAATTCATAGGTATGAAAAATTATACGGTAACAGTGATAGACCACCACCAAACGATGTATTTTCGGCGGAAAATGGGTATCTTCGATTAAGATATAGCAAACTATTATTATTGGCTTTTTTAACGGGCGAGTTAACAATTCTTCACATTATTTACTTAAACTAACACAGTTAAGTTTGTAAGTGTTGTGTTTGTAAAATTACAAGCTTTAATTTTACTTGCAATGTATGTATGTTTGTCCGGGTGGAATCTTGCAAGCTAAATTAGAACCACTTCCTCTTATCCTACGAAGTTGAAATTTTACACACTTGTCAAAGTCCGATGACAATGAAATATTATGGTGACAGCAAGCTGATCTAATGATGGAGACGGAAGGTGGGCAATGGAGAGTTCCAGAGGCATTGACGGATAATCGTAAACTACTAGTATTTGGGCTCATCTTAAACTGCTTGCGGTTCCGATTACGCATTTGTTAAAAGCTTGTCTTGAAAAAAATATTTTTTAACAAAAAACTTATTAACATAATTACTTTCAAAATGAAACAAACTGGACAACCTATTATTGTTGTGTTCCTCCGTCTATATGATTATTTTAAAACATTCAAAAGTCAAAATCTTTATATTTAGTTTTGGCATCACAGACGCACTTAAGAACGTAAAATTATTACCATGACTACCGTATGGGAAGAACCACTACTCAGAAGATACGGCAAGAAACTGAGGGAAATTGTTTTAGAGATTTTGTTACAACTTTTTGGTTTTCTACAATGTTATGTTTCTTATGTACCAGTTGGCTACTTTGCAGAAGTGGAATGTTCCAAGTATCTTTGTCTTCTATATAATTACGACTAGTATGGTATGCTTTTCTCATTAGTGCATTTACGCGTAAAAATAAAAGTCATTCTTGTAAATCTTATTTACAACATACATATTTGTGGTAACTTATAAATTAGCTTTCTGTACCTATTATTATAAACTCTGTTATTTAAGATCCCAGCTGCTAGTTACCCTTTGAGAAAAAACTGTTTTGTATCAACAGCTGTTAGCCCCCAAACAAAAAAAAATAATTCCTCTTAATCAGTCCGCTTTTATTTGCGCAATTACCAATAAATTTTTAACACTTTAAAGTGTTTTTGGAACAGTGTGACCGTTTTTGATTCCCCTGAGTAGGACTGCTTTGCGTGACAGGTTGAGCCGGAAAAAACCGCTTTGTTATAAACATTAAATTAAAAGATATAGTAATTTTTTTAGCCTGGTCTGTAGCATTGTTTCGTGTATATGTTACTCGTTTAAAAGATGATATCATCAATCCAGCTGACGTCAACATCACGGTGAAATTGCGGACGCTGCGCGGATTATCGTAATTTATTCGTTGTTACTGCATTGCAACTGTGATGCAGTGAAAAAGCTTTTACTGGTATACCACACCAGTGTAAACCTAAATAACGAGCTTAGGCTATCTTACTATACTTTACTAGGTCTGGATTAGTGCCGCTTTGACACTTATTCTGCTGCCAAGCAGTAAAGCGCATGCATTAATGTATTCCTTAATATCGATTACATTTCAGACATATGAATCGATTATTAGAGGGAGAAAATTTAAATAGAATATTGTTATTATTGTTGTATTGTATTGTTTTGTGTTATGATTTCAATTAGAATTTTAATTTAATCTATATAATTTAATTTCATTTCATTTCATTTGAATTTTAATTATTAACTAACATAGTGAGTAAGCTGCATGTACATACTAAAAAATACTATGGACCAGGTTGTCTAAAATAAATGAAATTTATTTTATTTTTATTTTTTATTTATTCCGGTTTGAAAAGCATTATAAATTACTTGGCATATAAGACTTCTGTTAAGTCTATTGTGTCATGTGACGAGCGCAGTGCAGTGCTACGCAGTAATTTACGTTATTGGCAAGGGTGGCGCTTACCGTCACACTTCCACGTCTTATTGCTCAAAAATCCTACTAATAATATAAATGCGAAAGTGTTTGGGGATGGATGGACAGATGGATGGGGATGTTTATTGCTCAATCACACAAAAACTACTGATCGGACTTTGATGAAAAACCGCAAAAATATATCTATCGTAAAGAAGAAGATATGCAAAAGTTAGTCGCATCACACACAAGAAAATACAAACTTACGACTATTCATCCCACACATTTTTTTTTTTCATCTGACTGGGTCAGTATTTGACCAAGATCTCACCTGATGGGAAGCGACGATGTGGTCGAAGATGTAGCACGCTTACCCAGTAAGTACTTGTTCACTCTTGATTTGAACACACCCAGATTGTATTTATGTAGAAACACAGACGACGGCAAGGCGTTCCACTCCTTCGACGTTCGCACCAAAAAGGAAGATTTGAAATACTAATATTATGCCCTCCTACATTTTTTTTTTACCCTTAATAGATGTTTGGCCACTATCTCGCCTGATGTGAAGCGATGATGTGGCCTAAGATGAAGAACATAGACCTAGAGAGAGATGGCAGTTGAGCGGCTGCTCAGACCCGTCTCCCCGATACATTGCAACCAATCAGGCTATTATAAATGATATGTCAGTAAAATAGACGCACCAATCAGGGAGCTTTCTCGAGTGGCTTTCTTTCGTTCTTGCGGACTAAAAGAGACACTTTTATGCCTGTTGCATAGCGCTGTCCCATTTATCCGAGAGAAAACCAAAGCAACCGACATAGCTCACCGAATAAGTAAGCTGAAGTGGCAATGGGCCGGTCACATATGTCGAAGAACCGATAACCGATGAAGTAAACGGGTTCTTGAGTGGAGACCACGTTTAGGCAAACGTAGTGTAGGACGCCCTCCAGACAGATGGAGCGACGACCTGCGTAAAGTGGCTGGCAGTAATTACATGCGAAGAGCCGAGGATCGGGCTCAGTGGCGTTCATTGGGAGAGGCCTATGTCCAGCAGTGGACTGGTATAGGCTGATGATGATGATGATGATTATGATTCATCCGAGGGAAAAGAAAAGTTCCGGACTCAAGAAAAGTTTTTTAGAAAAAAAAAATTTCGACCACCGGCTTCGATTTGAACCCGCGCCTCAGCCTCAATCTTCCCTCAGCGTGGGAAGTGCTCTGCCCAATTGAAAATTATTTCCGAAAAACCTGGTTTAAGTGTTTCGCTTGGCATTCGTTAATACTGCACATATAATAGGAACGAGGATTTTTAATTACAAATTAGAGTAAGGCCCCCGTACACGCGTGTTGTGGTTTGTATGAAATTTAATCACTGTGCTGGCTTACACCGTGCACCGTGTAAATCAGCATCAGTTGACGCGACACCATAATGTTAACATCGTGTGGAAGTTAACAGATTGCTTTTGGGAACGACTGGGAATTATGATATTCGAATAGGCCTTTAAGATATATATTTTATTAACTAGCTGCGCCCCGCGGTTTCACCCGCGGGTTTTCGGGATAAAAAGTAGCCTATGTCTTTTTCCAGGATTTTTTGTATGATTTGATTGAAATTTCATCGAAATCCGTTTAGTAGGTAGTTTTAGCATGATAGAAGATATTGCAAGATATAATTTTCTTCGTTATATTTTCAAAATCCAAGTCAAATATCATTTATAAAATAGGCACAAAAGTGCACTTTTTAAAGGTCATAAACACATGATACAAATGAAATTAAAAATGTCTTCATAACTAAGTTAGACCTATCCTTCCTGCATAAGCATCAATCTTGGTGTACACCAACCCGTCACGTAGCGTCTCGACGCCGCAAGTTTTGATTAGGTGCGATCGAGTCGAGTCCTAATCCGATTATAGGCCAAGTTATAATGACAATCGCTCTTCGGTACCTGGTAATAGGTCGGAGGTCCAACCCTGATCAACCTGTAGTGTTATTTTGAGGTATGCGTCCCTAAGTCCGAAGTAAATTGATTGTAGTACAAATACTGCAGTTTGGTTCCGATATTAATCTTGTATATTTATAATATATTCGTAGTAGTAAGTCTCATATTCGGGATTCACCAAAGCCTTTTCGAGCGGTGCTTTCAAACATCTTAGCTCCTTTCTCGCTAAAGGCTTCAGGCCGTAAAGCCAAAAGGGGATGTGGGAAGGGTTTTTGTCCAGAAAAATATTGTGGAGATTGACACCGAGTCATTGTAAAGGTCTTAAGACAGCACACCAAAATAATGTCAGCAACGGCGCGCCAGTTGTACATAAGAAACAATATGAACCAGGACCAGGGAACACAAACCAAAACCGTGAACGTCGCACTGGCTGCTCTTCAACCCGCGCTGTTCTGACATGTTTTTGGTGTGAACCTTAAAGACCTCTGCAACGATCTGGATGACGATACTTTTCAGGACAAAAATACTTCTTACATCCTCTTTTGGCTTTACCGTAGTCAGGTAAAAGCAAAAATAGATCAAAGCAGAACGTGTGACAAAATATGTTAAGACTTCAAGTTTAAAACAAAGTTGCTCTCTCGAGTGGAATCGATAACTTTGTTCAACTCAAAGTGTTGCGTTACAACTACAAAGGTTTTAAAGTGTTCATTCCCTAGACTGTCTTGTCCCCTAGACTATATTTTACCTATTCTACTTTGTTTTTGTTTCACATTCATGGTTCGCTTTAACGCGATATATATTTTTGCGATACACTGCAAGCATAATAATGCGCATGTTAGAGCTTGAATGGAATTGTAATAAGAATAAGTAATAGATTAAAAAATATATCTAAAAACCACGTTTTTATGGATGCATTGTCATCGAGTTGTGAGCTACCGTGAAAGTTTCAGCCGGATAGCTAATCGGAAAGTGCTCGAAATTTGAGTTTTAGGATTCCACTCGGAACGACAGACAGACAGACAGACAACCAGACAGACAAACAAGAAAGTGACTTATTAAATACGTGGTAAAACGTGGTAATAAATGTTAGGACATTTCTGGACAAGAAATATGGTAAGCTGAGGGGATCTCTAGGCGCTAAGGTTAAATTTTAATAATATAGTAATCAAATGAATTGAATTATTAAAATTAACCCCACTCATCATCATTGTCAGCCTATGTCAATCCTCAACTGGATATAGGTTTCTACTAAAGCAATTAATTAATTAACTAAACAATTTTCTAAGCATTTTTGCCAAGTGTGGACTCGCACTTTCTGAGTCACTAGACGGCGCGGCGGCTCACAAGCCGATGTCGATGATTGTGTCTCAGAAATGTCGGTGTTTGAATTTATTTTTTGTATATTACTAACATATGATAAGTTTTACTAACAAAATGGACCGGTATCTATACTTATAATAAAATTGTTACTGTACATTAAAGATATTTTTTTTTTTTTTAGGAACATATAATAGCAACAGAACACAAAAATACAGTTATTAACTTTTTTGTCTGTCTGCCTGTCTGTCGGAACAGAAGCTGGACCGGAGCGGTACGGTAATAGGATAGGAGGGGGCGGTAATGTTATAGGAGAAGGACATGATAGGGACCGGGGCGTGGCGGTTACGGAATACAACCAGGACGATAACAGGACAGGAGTGGGAAGGTAATGGGATAGAAGCTGCACGGTAACGAGAAAGGAATAGGACGGGAGCTGGAACGGGAGTAGGGTGGGATGGAAAATAGTCGGAAGCAGGACGAATTACTACACTACACGTAAGTCGCGGGCAACAGCTAGTAAATGAATAATTTAGCACGCTACTGAGCCCGATCTTCGGCTTTCCTTCGCCAGTCAGTACCAGCAGCTAGAAGAACCCTGCGTCAATATAAATAATTCTGAATCAATAATAACTCTTCACTCTTTTCCAATTAAAAATTGACAAAGAGAATTTCACACGCTTTTTTAACTTCCCATTTCCAACTACATAACAGCTCTATTTATCCAAACACGCAACACTGATCCCTATTTTAATGTAGCTAAGGTTCACAAAGCTTACAAGGGTAGTAACTATCAGCACTATCAAAAGCCTTTCAGATGCGACACGTTTCGCCGAATTTAGTACCATTACCCACAAAAGCTGCCGGAAAAAATATGGCACCGTTTGAGCGCATTACAAGGGCTCAGCGAGATATTGTGGGTCCGAGTTACAAACTTCCAGCGGCTTTTTAACATTTGTGGCTAAAACTGCAACAATTTAAACGTTAGCGCTTTGTTCTGATTTTAAAAAGCTCTCTTTATACATCTGAATTGGTTTGACGAGAGAGGGGATGGAAATATAATGACACGACTTGAAAAATCTCACGTAATGGGCACATTTTAGAGTCTTAACTGCTATACTATGTTACCAGTTGTCAAAACAGTGTAATATCCTTCGATTCAAAATATTTCTTCCAAACTCTTTTGTCTTGCACCAAACCTCAAGGCTTTGTTTCAAGTGGCCGCATTTATTCTCCCCATGTCCGAGTCTACTTTAATTATGGATAATTTATATTCAGATTAAAGCCGGCAGGTGGACGGGCGCGGCTGGTGCCCCGGTGCCCCCAGTGCCCCAGTGCCCTAAGTGCCCGGTGCCCCACGCGTGACTTTACCCATCGATATTAGCGTGAGTTATTAACGAGGGGCCATAGTTATGCGTTTGATGTCGTTCTTTGATTTTTGGTGAAGTATTTCTTTTTGATTTTGTTAATTGAGTCACTTGATAATGATTTCAGGTTGTTTACGATCGAAATTCTGTTGACTGAATATTTTTAATTAATGCGATTGGTTTAATTGGTGTTCTACCATATTTTACTTTGTATACCTAACGTAATGTGAGTGAAGCTACACGCAAAAGCTTCAATATAATTTTTATACTTACAAAGATACATAAATCAATATCACCTCAATCATATCAATATCGTCAATAATAATAATATGATCAATATCGTCTCGTCACTCAAATACATAAAAAAAAAATCACCTCGTACACGAGAACAACAGATAAACACATTTTTTGATATGAAGATAAAAAGCTAGTAGGTACTAAGAATCCTACGTCTGTAATTTGTTTCTAGAGCTTAGTGTTGTGTTTCTCTTTCTATAACTTTCACGTCAGTTAGGTAGGTTTCTCGTATGCGAGAAGCCGGCTGGGTGGGTACCACTGCTTTGCCATTTATTCTGCCGCAAAGCAGTAGTACGCAAGCATTACTGTGTTCTGGTTTGGAGGGTATTTTGTCAGTGAAATTACTGGGCGTTATGAGACTTCAGAGCTATTGTATTATGCTGACGAGCGCAGTGCGACAGCGCAGGATTTTGCAAAACAAGTCTGGTTGGTGCTGCAACTTTTAAGCCTTGTTTATATGAACCCATCGCTGGTTGCCAGTATCACTGGCAGCTAGCACTGGCTTGGTATTGGCCTTGTATAAACAGTTTTTCATGCCAAGCCAGTGCTGGCAAAAATAGACCGCCCGTCTGTTTTTCAAGCCAGTGACTTCCGCCCGCTATCCCTCAACCCCCGCGCCGCGCCAATTTATTACTTTTTGACGTCAAACATGTGCACACTAGAAGAAAGATGCAGGCTGACTGGCTTCATCTAAACGACACGAGCCAAGCCAGCGGTGGCTTGTCTGTAGAACTGGCGCCAGCGCATTGGCTTTGTATAAACCATACTTTATGGGCTGGCGTCTCGCTTACCGTCAGGTGAAAGCTCGTCACGTCATCCAATAACATAAGAAAAAAATCCAATCCAAATAAATATGAAATGTAAGAACACAAAAGAGCAAGTGTTGACAAAACGTAAATAGGGGAAAGTTTAGTTCTGCTTAGCCTTAATCCCGACTTTGCCACGGTCCGACTAATCCATTGTACTTCGCACAATCTTTCCGTCCCCGCGGTAAGTCCATTGGCTCCGATAACATCTATCAAAGCGTTTTAACTGCTAACAAAGTAGGGATTTAGGGGCTTAGTTTGTAGGTAACATAAAATCGTGTTTTAGTAAAACACGCTTTCAGCGACTTTGGTAAGTTTTTAAAAATAAAATGTGAGAACATCGGTCAGTCTTCAGACGTTTTTTAGGCGTACGTAGTATCGATATAAGTAATTTGCGAAAATTTATCTTACCATGATGATCTTATGGTCCGCTTTGCCAGTTATTCTGCCGCCAAGCAGTAGTCGTCACCGATAGAAACCGGTCACCCATCCAACTTGTGACCGCTGCGAACTTTGCTTAACCTAGAAGATCTGATACGAACGTCTAGGCAAGCTACGTTACGAGCCCTACTGCTATTTTTACTATAGCCCCTAGAGAGAAAATGAAATTAGTTTGTAAGGTCTTTCTTAAAGGCTCAAATGCTAAAACGGTTGCAACAAAGTCATTCGAGCAAAAATTATGTAGAATACCAATTAATCATTATAAATGCAAAAGTTTGTGAGTGAGTTTTGTTACTACTTCACACTGTCATTGGTGGATATTTATCCAATCGTTTACTTGATGCACTTGTAGCGGTCTACTTCCTATTCCCTACTCCTTTCCGCATGCACGTATTCACTTACAGCCGTCCTTCTCTTGACGGCCAACTATGTCCGAACTGCACCGAAGTGCATTCGGCTCCGCCCGCACGAACGACAAAATCTAAGATGGAGAACGTTTGCAAAAACTACAACGCGCGCATGCGGCCAAATTAACTTTATTATTTTTGGTGAACTTTTACGTGTTTTCAACTGTGTTATTCGCTACACACTGTGCTGTGTTTCTCGGTGTTACTCGCTACAGATATCCAGGATATCCAGGATTACCAGGTACGTGCATGCTTCCTTTCCTTAGCTGCTGTATTGTACCTACTCATCCACCTGCAGCAGTGTGGTCTCCTTATCCTTAGGACGCTACAAGTGCTACCAATTAGGCTACCTATTATTTAATAATATTATACAGTCCACTCCCTTAAAAATAACCCGCTCAAAACCCCATTGTGGTGAGAGACTAGTGTCGAACCAACTTGAAGTAATTCTCACCATAAGTTCCTTCGAACCGGATATTTCCGGATATTTCCGTTTATTTTGCTAAAATTCAGTCAATTTCCACCAAATATTTGAGCTAAATCTCGTCCGTAAATTACCCTAATATAGGTAGGTATATTCCCGCTATTTATTTATCAAAACCGCATACCGCTATCACACGTTATATTATTATTTTCTACCGCACCGCTATTCTGTGTTTGTTAATTACCATACGAGTCAAATTATCGAAGTATTCGCTAACTACCCGCTTATTTTCTTATTTGAACGTTCGTTGTTCGCCCGCTCGCTCAGCTCGTTGGTATTATTACATCGCCACCGGTTGTCGCTAAGCCGCCGCGCCGCGCCACCCAGCCGCATGCCCTGGGGTACACAGAATACGTTGTAGTTTGTATTCAAACGCAAAACTCACGACTACTCTATATTAATCTGTGTCAAGCTAGTCGAGTCGTCACGTCAGCTGTTAGTTTCTACTTGTTTACTGTAACTACCTATTTTGCGCCCGCTATATTATCATGACAAATAAAAAGGGTAAAAAGGAAAGTTCTCCGGAGCCTGAGGAATGTTATGATGAAGACAAATGTCAACAAGTTGTGCTCGAATCTAAACGAGAAATGTTGTTTGCGCGTATGCAAGGCATTTACGATATCGCTAGGAAAGTTGAAAGCGAGCCCGCCAGTATAAAGACTTTGCTACATAGCGCGTTTAATATCGACCACTTGCATAAAGACTTCGAAAAGGTATTAGATTCTTATAACGCTATTTCGCTTAAAATTGACCCTAAGCATGTTATCAAGTACCAAGTATGGACGAATTTTGATATTATGTACTGCCTGGTTAAGCAAGTTATAGAAACTTATTCGTCATCTAATAACCAACACAAGGCGCTCCCGCATATAGAAAAATCTAAACCTAAACTGCCTCGGATTGAATTAATGTCATTTAACGGTGATGTTCGTTCATGGCCACTGTTTTATCAGCAGTTTAAAAGCACTATTCATGAAAATACATCTCTGTCAAATAGTGACAAGGTATACTATTTGGTTGGTAAACTGTCTGGTCCCGCGGCGTCAGTTTGCGCCCGCTTACCCGCGACCGCTGAAAATTATCCTATTATTTGGGAAGCCCTAGTCCAAAAATATGACGACCCTAGGTTACTTGCTAGCTCATATCTCAATCAGCTGTTGAGTTTTAAATCGCTATCCGCTAATAACGCTACTGGTCTCGAATCATTTTTAAATACTTTCGACACGTCTGTAGAAGCCCTTAGGCAGTTAAGTCTTGGCGATTTGTCGGACTTTATTTTGTTACACCTCGCACTCCAGAGGCTAGACTCGGAGACTGTCAAGTTATTTGAGATTACATACCGCAAGGATAAAATTCCTAAATATTCAAACCTTATTGAATTCGTAAAGGAACAAAGTAAGGTGTTATCGCGATCAGCTGGCCCTACCTCGCTACCGCAAGCGCAGCACAAAGCTCGCAATACGCACATCCCTACACCTAGCAATAGACAAGGTCAGACTAAATCTTTTGTAAACACTGACCGGGTGAGTAGTGTAAGCGACGAAAACAAATGCGTTTTGTGTCATCGCGATCAACATGATCATTTATATCGCTGTGCTTCTTTTATGAAAATGTTACCATTTGATAGATATAAATTCATAAAAGGTAACTCATTTTGCAATAACTGTCTAAGTGTAAAACATAAAACAATAGATTGTATTTCTAAGAAAACCTGTTCCCATTGTTCGGCCAGACACCATTCGCTACTCCATTTTAATTCACCCGCTAACAACAACAAAAATGTTGAAATAAAATCCGCTCTTAAATATTCCCCCGCTAACTCGCGCGCTCCCGCTCTTGACCAACGCCATACTGCGTCTAGCCCTGCAGCTTCTTCCGAGTCTTATACTCGCGTTCCCGCCAATGACCTTGCGCCCCATGCGCATAAGGTCGAATCTTATATGCCCTCTTCCGCTAATGATCCGAACAGTAACACATCGGTGTGTACTGTATCTTATGATCACGATTCGCACACAATAACCACTGCGTTATTGGCGACCGCTAAAATAAAAGTTTATGATAACTTGAACCGCCCTCACTTTCTGAGATGCCTAATCGATCCCGGCTCTCAAAGTGAGTATATTTCCGCTGCATGTAGTAAGCGCCTATCGCTTCCTATTTCCACACAAAGCCGCTACTCTAAAGTCCAAGGAATAGGAGGGGCTACTCAGAAAATTCTGGGAGTGACCTCACTCAAATTTACTTCTCGCTTTGAGGACGGACATGAGTACTTTATCCAGCCCATGGTAGTGGATAGTATTACGTCGCAACTACCTAACTCGCGCGTCGACGTCAGCTCTCTTACCCACATACGTAACCTACCTATGGCTGACGATGACTTTTCAGAGCCCGGTCCTATTGATCTCCTACTAGGAGTGAATATGTACTGCCAAATTCTTCTGTTTAATAAAATTAGTGGTGATACTAATTTACCCGCTGCCTTGGAAACCACTTTAGGTTACATTGTTATGGGAAACGCACCGGTTATTTCCCCGCGCTCCTCCTCGCATACCTATTGTGCATTCACCAGAGACCCGCTACACCGACTTGTGGAAAAGTTTTGGTCCACTGAGGAACCACCTTCCCAGTTGTTTTTAAGCCCCGACGATCAACGGTGTGAGGAAATTTATGCTTCCACTACTACGCGAAATAAAGATGGCAGTTATGTAGTACAGCTTCCATTCAAGGATGATCCGCAAACGCTAGGTAACTCCTACATAACCGCGAAGAAAAGGTTTTTATCACTCGAAAAGAAGTTTTTACGATCACCTGACTTACATAGAAAATATAATGAAATTATTTCTGATTATCTCGATAAAGGTATTTTATCGCGCGCTTCTTGTGACGAGTGTACTTCGCCCGGTTATTACCTACCGCACCACCCTGTGATTCGCGACGACAAATCCACGACTAAAGTTCGCATCGTTTTGGACGGCAGCGCGTCGACTGATTCAGGGTTGTCACTAAATGATATATTGTACAAGGGCTGCAACTTACAAGCTGACATATTTAACATTTTATTAAATGTACGCATACATCGTATCGCCTTTTTTGCCGATGTTAAAATGATGAATCTATGCATACATATGCACCCTTCGCATCGCTGTTATCAACGAATCTTATATCGATTCAACCCAACCGATCCACTAGAAACCTTTCAGTTTAAGCGTGTTTCTTTTGGGCTCCGGTCGTCGCCAATGTTAGCTCTTCGTACTTTACGCCAACTGGCACAAGACGAAAGACAAAGGTGGCCCATTGCTGCCGACGTCATCGAAAGGGACGTCTATATGGATGACCTTGCATCTTGTGCTCCTTCTGTAGATCAAGCAGTCACGACTGCGCAGGAGTTGATCCAGATGTTTAAAGCTGGTGGGTTTGATTTAGTCAAGTGGACTAGCAACTCGCCTGAGCTACTGGAACACATACCTGTGTCACATAGACAGTCGGAATCGATTTCATTCGATGACGATGACACGTTTAAAATATTAGGACTACGCTGGCTCCCCGCATCAGACAATTTTATATTTTTGACTGAGGTCCCACCATCCGCTGCTATTACTAAACGCACTATTTTATCTGTGACTGCTCGTCTGTACGATGTTTTAGGACTTGTCGGCCCCGTTATTCTGTACGCAAAACTGATAATCAGGGAACTGTGGCTTTTGCACATCAATTGGGATGAAAGGCCACCCTGTGATATCATCAATGTATGGCACAGATATCTATCTGAGCTACCGCTAATCTCGCATCTCAAGTTTCCTCGCCATGTGGGAATTGAGGAAACTGATTCAGTCATCTCGCTCGTCGCATTCTCGGATGCAAGCGAAAAGGCTTACGGCTGTGTTATATACCTTCATGTGTCCAATGGTGACCAGCCACCTCATATCTCGCTTTTGTGCTCCAAGTCTCGCGTCGCATCATCGAAACCAACAATTACGTTGGCTCGTCTGGAGCTAAACGGCCTAGTACTTCTCGCTAAGGTACTACGCATCGTTTATGATTTGCTATCCGCGCGTTGTCACATTGATAACGTTTTTATATTGTCTGATTCTACAGTCGCCCTCTGCTGGGTTACTTCCTCTCCGCATAAGTTTCATACTTACGTCGCAAACCGCATATCAGACTTCCAGTCTACTTCGCCATCGCAGGTCGTATATCACGTCGCAGGGGTTGATAACCCTGCCGACATGGTTTCCCGCGGGCTGTTACCTTCGCAGATTTTAAATAATGACTTGTGGTTCCACAGACCTCCTTGGATGTCCACCTCGCTGACAGATTGGCCAGTTAGGATTTTCTCTCCCACTCAGAATCAAATGCCTGAAGAGAAAACGGTTTCTCATGTCACTGTGGCAAAGGAGGAGAATATTCTATTGACTTTAGGCTCCAAGTTTTCGTCTTGGCTAAAGTTCCGAAGGTCCACAGTCTTCGTACTTCGCTTTCTGAAGGTACTTCCTCGCAATGACGTAATCACCGCCGAAGATCTAGAAACAGCTGAAAATAAAATTATTCAGGCAGTTCAGCAAAGTAATTTCGCGAGTGATATAAGTAGTATTCAAAAGAACCAGTCTTGTTCTACCGCTCTACGAAAGTTATCTCCATTCATTTCTAATGAGATTGTACGAGTCGGAGGGCGACTCTCATATTCAAGTCTGGACTATAACCATAAACACCCTGCTCTAATGCCTAAAAATGGGCACATCTCCGAACTAATAGTAGACTGGTACCACCGCGAACAGAGGCACGCTGGCCCGCAATTACTTATGTCAATACTGCGACAAAAATATTGGTTTTTATCCGCCAGGCGCTTAGTGCGCAGCCGCATTCATAAATGCATTCGTTGTTTTAGGCTAAATCCTAAGCCTACGTTTCCCGTTATGTCAGATTTGCCCAGTTGTCGCGTAGAACCTTGCAAGGCTTTTACGCACACAGGCGTGGATTACGCTGGACCACTGTACATCACGACGACTAGAAAACGCGGCTATCGAAGCCAGAAGGCTTATCTGTGCGTCTTTGTGTGCCTCGTTACAAAAGCTGTGCACATCGAACTAGCATCAGACCTTAGTTCCGCTACCTTCTTAGATGCGTTCAAGCGTTTCCTGTCTAGACGTGGCCCATGCAATTTTTTATACAGTGACAACGGCACTAATTTCATTTCTTCACAATCTTTTTTGAAGGAATTGTTTGAGTTTTTAAAATCTGACGAATATTATATCACTTTTAACAACGAACTCGCCAAACATAATATAATCTGGAAGAGATCGCCGCCTCTGGGAAGCCATTTCGGTGGAATTTGGGAAGCAAATATAAAAAGCATCAAGTCACTTCTCTTCCGCGTGATTGGAAAGCAGATCCTCACCTACGAGGAAATGCTTACGGTTCTTAATCAGGTCGAAGCTGTTCTGAACAGCCGACCTTTGTACGTACTGAGTTCTGATCCGTCAGAGCCAACCGCCCTGACACCGTCACATTTTCTGTCTACTCAACCGCTAGCCTTTTTACCCGCAGCTGATGTGAGCGGAGAACGAACAAATCTTTTGTCTCGTCATGCTTTGATGGACTCTCTAGTCCAGACATTTTGGAAGCGGTTCAAGAATGAATACCTCCATAATTTGCAAATGCGCGAAAAGTGGAACACCGCCAGTAATCCACTCACAGTAGGCACTATCGTTCTTTTAAACAACGAAAACGCACCTCCATTGTCTTGGAAAATCGGAAGAATTTCCGAGGTTTTCCCTGGTAAAGACGGTAGAGTGCGTTGTGCGCGAGTAGTAACGTGTGATAGCTCGTATGTCAGGCCGACAACAAAGTTGTCTCCTCTCCCTATTCAGTAGGGTGACCATACCATTATTTATTTTCTAGGATATTTATCCGACCCCGCTATATTTTATTGTACTATATTTGTTTATGTTTATATAATTCACTGTCCGCTTTCATTTTATTATTACCCGCAACGCTATTGTATATTCCTTTTGTTTTGAAGGAATCCTTCAAGGAGGGGGAGATGGTGGATATTTATCCAATCGTTTACTTGATGCACTTGTAGCGGTCTACTTCCTATTCCCTACTCCTTTCCGCATGCACGTATTCACTTACAGCCGTCCTTCTCTTGACGGCCAACTATGTCCGAACTGCACCGAAGTGCATTCGGCTCCGCCCGCACGAACGACAAAATCTAAGATGGAGAACGTTTGCAAAAACTACAACGCGCGCATGCGGCCAAATTAACTTTATTATTTTTGGTGAACTTTTACGTGTTTTCAACTGTGTTATTCGCTACACACTGTGCTGTGTTTCTCGGTGTTACTCGCTACAGATATCCAGGATATCCAGGATTACCAGGTACGTGCATGCTTCCTTTCCTTAGCTGCTGTATTGTACCTACTCATCCACCTGCAGCAGTGTGGTCTCCTTATCCTTAGGACGCTACAAGTGCTACCAATTAGGCTACCTATTATTTAATAATATTATACAGTCCACTCCCTTAAAAATAACCCGCTCAAAACCCCATTGTGGTGAGAGACTAGTGTCGAACCAACTTGAAGTAATTCTCACCAGTCATCTTAACGAATTCGAGTGAAATTTAGAATAGAGATAGCTTATACCTGAGATAGCTACCATATGAATTAACATATAGGCTCCTTTTTGTTCTGGAAACCGCGGGTAAAGTCACGGAGCGCAGCTAGTTGTACCATAACAGACACTGGGGTGGTATTTTTCCTGCTAAGACCTCTACCATTACCAAAACACTGTCTAAATCATTCCCAAACTTTTCTCCTAAACCAGTTCAAACCGGATATCAATAACAGAGTCCACAGCCGCGATTATACCGATCTTGATTTACAGAATAATTACCATAGGCTCGGTTGCCGATCCTAATGGAGTGTCGCAGCTCCACCAATAAACTAGTTAGTTCGTGAAATTCACTGAAGTTGGCCAGATTTGGAGTTTAGTGAACTTAACCGGTTAATGTCGTGAGATATGACGGCCGCTTCCGATTGATAGGCTGATTGGAAGGTGTGGATCGGGGATAAGGTTAAGCTGTGTGGTGAATCAGTAAGATACGATAGCAGCGCTATAAGGGTCTGCATTAATGTTGGATTAATTAGCATTCGCAGCATTAATAAGCTGCTATATTTATATTAGCATTAACCAAATTAATCGTAGTTGCGCATCATCATCATGCTCAGCCCATCACGTTCCCACTGCCGGGACACGGGCCTATTCTCATAGAGAGAGTATGGGGTATAAACCACCACGCTGGCCCAGTGCGGGTTGGCGGATGTCACATGTCCTTGCATTTTTGTGATAAATTCTTGGACATGCCGGTTTCCTCACGATGTTTTCTTTCACCGTTTTATCGCCGTTAAATCCGCACATAACGTAGTTGCGAATAGCAATACTTTGTTTCAATAATTTCATAATACACGTTATGTGATAATGAAATTTCGCACGAAGTTGTGAATTCTCAACTGCGAAATTAATATTAGCAATTAGCATCGCAATGAACGTGACAGTGAAAACCGAATCAAAATCCGTTGAATGGTTTAGAAGAAGAAAGCGGACAAACAGAAAGGACGGACAGAAGGAGTTGTACTCGTATATAGTCCACACGTCGCGTCGTATAGACTCCACAGTCTTGAACATCGACGCAGAGTTGCCAGTCTATCGGTTTTTTATCGGATACCTTTCGGAGAGTGTGCGTCGGAATTCCACCAACTAATTCCCCCATCCCCGTTTCATCATCGGACTACAAGACGTAAGGCAACACGCCACCGTTTTATGGTGGGCATCCCTCCTGCTCGCACTAAGCGCTTCACTTCCACTTTTATTATGTGCACTGCTAACGAGTGGAACTCCCTGCCAGAGTCAGTCTTTCCCGATAGCTACAATCTAGGAATCTTCAAATCTCGAGTGAACAGGTACTATCTTGGTAAGCGTGCTAGATCGTCGATCGCATCGTCGCTTACCATCAGGTGACATAGTGGTCAAAAGCAAGCCAATTCAATAAAAAAAAATAAAAAATTAGGCCTATTTTTAAAGCCTTCAAAACATGACACAATGTCGTACGGGACTTTTTGGCGGGAAGTGAAAAGTGATACAGTTCGATTTTGTTTTATTTTCCTATGTGTAATATTGGTGGAATATTAACCATTGTGTGTTCGTAAACGTGCACGAGTGTAGGCAAATGAAACAAAATAGGGAAAACATTGCTTTTTATGTTCTCCCAAAAAGTCCATGGAAAGCTTGAATAAAGTTCCACCACTTTATTAAAGCACTAGGAGAGGGTCCGGCTTGTTGCTGTTGACCCTCATTCTCAACAAAAGTATAATAAATGGAATATGAAACTTTGAAATAAAAACTACGCAAGACATGGCGGTATGGTCCTAGAGACTTTAGCCTGCCCTAACGGGCAAACTTAAAAAAAAAACAAATATAAAAATGACACAATGTCGTACCTATGGTACGTACGTATAGGTTTAATTAGGTGACATAATTAATTAAGTGTATTCCAATTTCCACCAAAAACTCATTGCGATGCACATTTAAACCTGCTCATTGGATTAGGCAATAGAGGTTCGTTCATTCTAAACAGTTATTCGATTATTTGGTCGTTTCAGGAATTTTGTGACTATGCCGAAACTAAATTAATTTAAGTAGTCAAATATCAGAGCGAGTGTGGCTCAGTAGGAGCATGTGCGATTTTAGATCCAACGCACCCGAGTTCGAATCCCGCTGGCCCTGCACTATTGACTTTCGTAAGTTAGGTGCGGATTTAATACTCGAACCAATTCAAAACCAAGAATTTATCACAATTCAAAGACATACATTCTTTGAATTGTGAAAAATGGTCGCAGGCCCAGTGCGGGTTGGTGGATGTCACATGTCACATCCACCAACCCGCACTGGGCCTGCGACCATTTTTCACAATTCAAAGAATGTATGTCTTTGAATTGTGATAAATTCTTGGTTTTGAATTGGTTCGAGTATTAAATCCGCACCTAACTTACGAAAGTCAATAGTGCAGGGCCAGCGGGATTCGAACTCGGGTGCGTTGGATCTAAAATCGCACATGCTCCTACTGAGCCACACTCGCTCTGATATTTGACTACTTAAATTAATTTAGTTTCGGCATAGTCACAAAATTCCTGAAACGACCAAATAATCGAATAACTGTTTAGAATGAACGAACCTCTATTGCCTAATCCAATGAGCAGGTTTAAATGTGCATCGCAATGAGTTTTTGGTGGAAATTGGAATACACTTAATTAATTATGTCACCTAATTAAACCTATACGTACGTACCATAGGTACGACATTGTGTCATTTTTATATTTGTTTTTTTTTTTAAGTTTGCCCGTTAGGGCAGGCTAAAGTCTCTAGGACCATACCGCCATGTCTTGCGTAGTTTTTATTTCAAAGTTTCATATTCCATTTATTATACTTTTGTTGAGAATGAGGGTCAACAGCAACAAGCCGGACCCTCTCCTAGTGCTTTAATAAAGTGGTGGAACTTTATTCAAGCTTTCCATGGACTTTTTGGGAGAACATAAAAAGCAATGTTTTCCCTATTTTGTTTCATTTGCCTACACTCGTGCACGTTTACGAACACACAATGGTTAATATTCCACCAATATTACACATAGGAAAATAAAACAAAATCGAACTGTATCACTTTTCACTTCCCGCCAAAAAGTCCCGTACGACATTGTGTCATGTTTTGAAGGCTTTAAAAATAGGCCTAATTTTTTATTTTTTTTTATTGAATTGGCTTGCTTTTGACCACTATGTCACCTGATGGTAAGCGACGATGCGATCGACGATCTAGCACGCTTACCAAGATAGTACCTGTTCACTCGAGATTTGAAGATTCCTAGATTGTAGCTATCGGGAAAGACTGACTCTGGCAGGGAGTTCCACTCGTTAGCAGTGCACATAATAAAAGTGGAAGTGAAGCGCTTAGTGCGAGCAGGAGGGATGCCCACCATAAAACGGTGGCGTGTTGCCTTACGTCTTGTAGTCCGATGATGAAACGGGGATGGGGGAATTAGTTGGTGGAATTCCGACGCACACTCTCCGAAAGGTATCCGATAAAAAACCGATAGACTGGCAACTCTGCGTCGATGTTCAAGACTGTGGAGTCTATACGACGCGACGTGTGGACTATATACGAGTACAACTCCTTCTGTCCGTCCTTTCTGTTTGTCCGCTTTCTTCTTCTAAACCATTCAACGGATTTTGATTCGGTTTTCACTGTCACGTTCATTGCGATGCTAATTGCTAATATTAATTTCGCAGTTGAGAATTCACAACTTCGTGCGAAATTTCATTATCACATAACGTGTATTATGAAATTATTGAAACAAAGTATTGCTATTCGCAACTACGTTATGTGCGGATTTAACGGCGATAAAACGGTGAAAGAAAACATCGTGAGGAAACCGGCATGTCCAAGAATTTATCACAAAAATGCAAGGACATGTGACATCCGCCAACCCGCACTGGGCCAGCGTGGTGGTTTATACCCCATACTCTCTCTATGAGAATAGGCCCGTGTCCCGGCAGTGGGAACGTGATGGGCTGAGCATGATGATGATGCGCAACTACGATTAATTTGGTTAATGCTAATATAAATATAGCAGCTTATTAATGCTGCGAATGCTAATTAATCCAACATTAATGCAGACCCTTATAGCGCTGCTATCGTATCTTACTGATTCACCACACAGCTTAACCTTATCCCCGATCCACACCTTCCAATCAGCCTATCAATCGGAAGCGGCCGTCATATCTCACGACATTAACCGGTTAAGTTCACTAAACTCCAAATCTGGCCAACTTCAGTGAATTTCACGAACTAACTAGTTTATTGGTGGAGCTGCGACACTCCATTAGGATCGGCAACCGAGCCTATGGTAATTATTCTGTAAATCAAGATCGGTATAATCGCGGCTGTGGACTCTGTTATTGATATCCGGTTTGAACTGGTTTAGGAGAAAAGTTTGGGAATGATTTAGACAGTGTTTTGGTAATGGTAGAGGTCTTAGCAGGAAAAATACCACCCCAGTGTCTGTTATGGTACAACTAGCTGCGCTCCGTGACTTTACCCGCGGTTTCCAGAACAAAAAGGAGCCTATATGTTAATTCATATGGTAGCTATCTCAGGTATAAGCTATCTCTATTCTAAATTTCACTCGAATTCGTTAAGATGACAGTGTGAAGTAGTAACAAAACTCACTCACAAACTTTTGCATTTATAATGATTAATTGGTATTCTACATAATTTTTGCTCGAATGACTTTGTTGCAACCGTTTTAGCATTTGAGCCTTTAAGAAAGACCTTACAAACTAATTTCATTTTCTCTCTAGGGGCTTTAGGCACATTTAAACCTGCTCATTGGATTAGGCAATAGAGGTTCGTTCATTCTAAACAGTTATTCGATTATTTGGTCGTTTCAGGAATTTTGTGACTATGCCGAAACTAAATTAATTTAAGTAGTCAAATATCAGAGCGAGTGTGGCTCAGTAGGAGCATGTGCGATTTTAGATCCAACGCACCCGAGTTCGAATCCCGCTGGCCCTGCACTATTGACTTTCGTAAGTTAGGTGCGGATTTAATACTCGAACCAATTCAAAACCAAGAATTTATCACAATTCAAAGACATACATTCTTTGAATTGTGAAAAATGGTCGCAGGCCCAGTGCGGGTTGGTGGATGTCACATGTCACATCCACCAACCCGCACTGGGCCAGCGTGATGGATTACTACAGAGAAGTCTCGTGTTCCAGCAGTCGGAACGCAGTGAGCTGATGATGATTATGATGATGATGATGATGCATCAAAATTAGTTGGCACTGAGCATTGCCTTTTCTATGGCACGTCACGGAACCCAATCTTTTTTTGTTAGGTAAGCATTTGACTGCGGTCTCACCTGGGCCCTAATTCACTATGACAACTTGGCGATTCCTTGCTTCAAAGAAACGTCGATTCCTTCATTAATAAACGACATCTGCGAAATTTGTATTCTCTATGACGCGTCATATATATGAATATATGAATGCGTCATAGGGATGTCGTTTATTAATGAAGGGATCGACGTATTTCGAAGCAAGGAATCGACGTGATTTCGTCAAGTTGTCATAGTGAATTGGGGCCCTGATGGAAAGTGATGACGCGGTTGACGATGGATCATTCTTGCCTAGATGCTTTTTTCTTCTCGTGTCAACCTCTGGTAGCCAATTTTTAATTAAGTAGAACAATTTTCCAAGATAAAAGTATTCTATGTCTTATTCCAGCATATAGAGTACTTACCTACAAAACCGCATCGAAATCAGTTTAATCGTTTTGCGTGTTTTTATTTAATCGCTTATAGATAGACCTATGTGTGTTTGGCTACTATTTGATGAAGAACATAAAGAAAGACGGCAGTTGAGTGACTGCTCACACCCGTCTCGCTGATGGTTTACCGAACATCGTCCTGAAACATGACTAGGTCGCTTGACGTTGACGGCAAGAGTTCGGTGGTGATTGAGTAACAAAAATACATTCTCACAAAGTGTTGTATTTATAATCATAGGTGGTATACACCACTATATAGAACGAAAATACTCGTCAAACGCTATGCGCTATAGAGAAAGAAAATACTCGTCAAACTATCTCGCGTAAGTGCATTTCAAAATATAACATACAATGAAGTGAATCGTCGACATATTGAATGAAGTCGCGTGCGCTCGTACAAATCGAATTTACATGTATGTGCACATAAACATGTACTGTAGCAATGCCTTTTCATGAAATAACATTCTGCATAAATAGTATTCGAGCGGTATTTGGTACCTACGATACTCGGTACTTAGTATTTTTCAGGTATCGATACTTACCGAGTCGATACGGAACGAGCTTAGTCAAATATACAAATACCATTTTACGCAACGGTTGCAGCTGCTGTTAAGTACGTCAGCCACGACGTTCGGTTCGTAAATTGAGGAAGTAGGTTCGATTTCCCATTTCTTCTACGGGACAATATAAAGGTGTACAGAAAAATAACGCGTTGGATTTTGTTTCGTACTAGTCGTTGATACTTTTTTGAAATAGTTCATAGTTTCCGATTTCCTAGATAAGTAATCTATCTATTTAAGTATGTAATTACTAATCATGATACATCTCGATACTTGCTAATTTAATATCAAATAAGTACTTGATACTTTGAGATTCATAGAATCTCGGTATTTGTATCAAACAAATTTCTCAGTATCGATACTCGTAACCAATACTACGTACCCGAATCCTGAAATGCATTAAACCGTTTATATTCAATATACTTTATAAAATGCGGACGCGAAATGATGTCAATACAAAGTCAATTTAGTGCTGCGGTACTTGCGGCAATGCATTTCGTTTATGGATAAAGAGTGTGCCCTTTAAGTTCCCGCCTCGATGTTGACGTTTTATGTGATACAATTTGGTGTAGAAATACTTTGCAGAGACTTTACGACAAAGTGTTAAAGTGACTTTTGGCGGGAAGTAATGTTGCCGAATATCCTTTTATTTTTCAGGTTCTGGTAATAATGGTGGGTTAACCGTTGAGTTGAAAGAGAGAAACTTAATTGCGTATCATAAGATTTCAATTTTTTTTATTCGTGAGACGTTTGAGTATAGTAGAGTGTTGGTTGGTTGTATTATGTCTTCAACCAACCCCAACGTACCGTTGTAGCATAAAAACAAAAAAATAAATATTTTACCTGATACTGGTAAGCACAAACTGACTACATAGAACCATTTTTTTTCACTTATTGACACTCGACGGGCCTACTTTAATTCATGTAAATCTATGCGTGCGATGGATTAATGTTCCTTACTTCTCTATGTCTTCTCTTATTCATTGATTTGCTCTTCCACCGACCCTGTGGGGTTCCTGTGGGGTAGGGTTAGGCTTTGGCGTGGTTCCAACTGCCCAGGCGGAAACGCACGGGGACATCACCCGAGGAAATGGCAGGCCACTGGTGGCTGCTTCGATAGCCGGGATGCCTCTCAGCAACTATGTATTGGTTGGGGTCTCCTCTAGGGTATTGAAGGTTGCCCTCGTCCTGTTCCTCTTCATCTTGCTGTGACAGAACGTCGCGGGGCAGGGCACGCTTCTGGGGAGGCGTCGGGGGGGTCATGTTTTATGGGGGTGTCTTGTCTAATATGTCCATGTATAGTTCTTCTTTTTTTATTACTATAATAAATGAAAGTAGCTCTTCCGCTTCTATCTCTGTATTCCTTTAGTTTATAAGCTATTAATTGATTTCTTAAGGCAGGTTCATGTGTATAATCAGTGAAGCCGGGGCGGATCGATAGTTTCGTATAAGCCTGTACCTCACACTATTTTTGCTTCGTCTACCAATTTTGTTAATACAAAAGCCTTTTATAAATAGCCTAGCGCTTTACTTTCACATGTAACACTGTATCTGAAACTTTCTTATGCCTAATTAGATACCTTCGAAAAATTTGAAGAACACTAATTAGCATTCGCCGAGGCGTACGAAAGGCGTCTCGGATACGCCTCAAGCGTATCGACTCGCAAAGTTAGGTAACCACGTATGTACAAGCCTTGTTAAACGGAATCTTTATTACAAATACGGCGATATCAAAGAAGAATAAAATATATTTTTTACAATGTTCTAATTTTAGGTTAAAGCGAGGAAAAAGGAAAGAAGTTATTGGTATTACACACCTCTAAGTAGAAATTGATATGGGAAAAGAAATGGGGAAACAAAATACCTAAACAAAATCTGATTAAGTATTACAAGCTTTTATTTAATTGGCAATGTTTGGGTCAAATCTTGCAAGGTGATTCAGAACCACTACCTTTTATCCCACGGAGTTGCAATTTTGCATACTTGTCAAAGTCCGATGACAATGCAATATTATGGTGACAATGGAGTCGGAAGGTGGGCAATGGAACTCTTTGACGGATAATCGTAAACTACTAGTGTTTGGGCTCATTTTAATCTGCTCGCTGTTCCGATTACGAATTTATTAAAATCTTGTCTTGAAAAAATATTTTTATACAATTTTTTTTTTCTTGTCTCGTTTCAACATTCGTCGTACAATCAGCCAGCACACACCCACCCAGTGTGGCTGATTGTGTGACGACTGATGTCCTTAGACAGTAACCGGGACCGGCTTAACGTACCCTCCGAATCACAGTAGCGCTCAGATGTAAAACCACACAAACGGTAAACCATTGTGACCGCTGGGAACATTGCTTAAGATGTGTTAAGAATTTTTATTATTGAAATAAGGTCCAAGTGACTATTAAATCAACGCTGATTTTATATTTTAAAACGCATCACAAAAAAGCGAAATCGTTTGATTTGGCCACGGCACGCAACATTCCGTCAAGTCTTATTTTTCCTACTTTCTATATAAGTACTAGCTGACCCGGCAAACGTTGTTTTGCCATATAAATTAAAAAAAATGTTAAGGGTGAACAGCCCTTATCACTTAGGGGTATGAATAATAGATAGTAGCCGATTCTCAGACCTACTGAATATGCATATAAAATTTGGTAAAAATCAGTAAAGCCGTTTCGGAGGAGTAAGGTAACTAACATTGTGGCACGAGAATTGTATATATATGATTTACTGGGTAAGCGTACATCTTCGACCACATCGTTACCTCCCATCCGGTGAGATTGTGGTCAAACGCAGACCCAGTGTTGTAAAAAAAAATACTAATATCTTACTATATATATAATAATAAATGTGTACGTTTTTGATGATGAATGGATGTTGGTTACTCAATCATGCAAAAACTACTGAACGAATTTTAATGAAATTTGGTATGTAGCTACTTTAGTCTTGGAAAAGGACTAGGCTACTTTTTAACCGACTTCAAAAAGGAGGAGGTTTACAATTCGACGGTATGTTTTTTTTTTTTTTTTTTTTTTTTTTTTTTGTGTGTTTGTTACGCGATTACTCCGCCAATTATGCATTGATTTCGATGATTCTTTTTTTGATTGGTAGGTAATACTTCAAAGGTGGTCCCATATAAATTTTATCGAAATTCATTCAGTAGTTTTTGAAAAAAATAGCAAAAACAAAAAATATAAGTTTAATCTTCAAGTCGGTTCTTGTTTTTTTCGTAACCAAACTTTCTTAAGGTGGAGGTTTTGTATTCGACTGCTTCACCTGCTTCACCCAGGGTTGACTTCCGGTGAGGGAACTCCTCAACGGTGAATAGTACAGACACAACATTTCGTAAATGGATTAAACCATAATAGCCTGTTCTACATTCCATCATGATATGGCAGATACACCCAGGATTGACTTCTGGCGAGGGAACTCCTCAACAGAGAATAGGACAGACATGAAATTTTTTTTGTACATGCATTTAATTGTGATAGCCCATTTTAAACTTTGTCATGATGTGGCTTCTAGATCATAAAAGCTTGTCTTTAAAAACTTTTTGAATTAATTTAATTAAAACTTGTTT
Source organism: Petrophora chlorosata (assembly GCA_951640565.1). NCBI lineage: Eukaryota > Metazoa > Arthropoda > Insecta > Lepidoptera > Geometridae > Petrophora > Petrophora chlorosata. The sequence continues at coordinate 12,964,758 of OX621201.1, read as the reverse complement.
TTCACTAAATAGGGTAAAATAAATTATTTTTCAAAAAAAACTAAACCGACTTCAAAACCACAAATGGCACTCAAAAGTAAAAAATAAATTAATATAATTATCATAAGCGCTACCCACTCATATATTTGAAGTCGGTGCCAGCCAAGTCTAAAAGGTAGTAGATAGATACTACCTACAAGTAGTACTTACTATATACATAGTATTTAATAATATAAGGTAGTAGATAGATACTACCTACAAGTAGTACTTACTATATACATAGTATTTATCTGCTACCTATTACACTTGGCTGGCACCGACTTCAAATATATGAGTGGGTAGCGCTTATGATAATTATATTAATTTATTTTTTACTTTTGAGTGCCATTTGTGGTTTTGAAGTCGGTTTAGTTTTTTTTGAAAAATAATTTATTATCCCAAGAAACCGCGAGTGAAACCGCGGCGCGCGGCTAGTTTAATCATGTTTAAGCCCACATCATATTTCGCTCGCCAAACCTAATTAATTGTAAATTACTTGAGTCTCAGCCGTTTTAATATTATTTTTATTGGCCTCAAAACGAATATAAAAGAAAATTAATTTTCTCTAGAATAAAGTTTTATTTTTCGGGAGTATCGACACGCAAAGTTTGGCGTTACAGTAAACACCGCTTGTAAAGTTACAATCTGTATTTTCACTTTAGAGATCGCGCCCTTTGCTTAATAGCTACTTAACGGGCTAAGGCGTAAGCGATAGCCAAAACAATGGACAGTCTCATCAGACATTAACTTTTTTTCTATATTACGTGGGATCTAGAGTTAAATTAAATTCAATACCTTATCTCTGTCAGATCTTCTGTAATACTGTTGGTTATTAAATAAATAACGCCCAACGATATATATAGATCCTAGCAGATAACTAGGATTCCCTATGTCTAGAGAACCAGGAATTACGAAGCTCATAGACGACCATGTCAACAGAACTAGGTTTTAAGACATTACTATCCATACACGTTCATTGAAATGTTTGTTTTGATAAATAAATAAATAATACCCAGATACGAAACGAAATGCTTGTTTAATCTTCAATGCACAAACATTTCCGAAGCGGGAATCGAACCCGCAATCACCGGTATATGAGAAATGAGAATGACTGACCTGCCCAATCACTACACCATTGGCTGTGTGATTTTGATTGATTCGATTTGTATCAAAAAACCAATGTGAAATAGTGCGTAGCTTGTGCAACTCGTTGCATAAAACCGCTCTCGCTTATCCCTCGTCCACCTCTTACAATATTGCGAATCGCAATCTTCTTCGCTTTGAAATTGTTTGTGATTACAGCAGTTTGCGTTGAGAGGGCGAGGTGTAATTTCGCTTTCTATCAGTGGGCACTTACCCCCGTCGCCCCGCTACATCAGTGCGCGCTTACCCCGACATAACTGTTTCTTATTAAAAAACAAAGCTGTAATTTGTTAACATTGCTGATTTCATTTTGCTCAAGTAAACGATGGAGGTAAACGATGGAGGTAAACTCTTTCGAGGCCATATCTGGCTTCCTCAAGTCACAGAACATCTAATACTAATTATTTATAAAGGTACACAAAACAGATTACAGTCAGTTTAAAAATTGCGTTAATAAATGTTTAGAACAAGACACAGTCGAGCGACCTAGTCGTGTTTCAGAATGATGTTCGGTGAACCATCGCGGAGACGAGTCTGAGCAGCCGCTCAACTGCCGTCTCTCTCTAGATCTATGTGCTCCATCTTAGGCCACATCATCGCTTCACATCAGGCGAGATAGTGGCCAAACATAAATCTAATAAGCGTAAAAAAAAAGTTGTTTTAGAACAAGTAACAGTTCAAAACAAGTGTACACATCATGGTTATATTTAACAGTAATAGATTATAAAATTTACATAATAGTTTTAGACAGAAAAGAACGAAATAAACAACAAACAAAAAACATAATAAAAATGGTTGAATCTTGAATGCACTAAATATTTTTTTAAAGAATAGCTAGAACATCTCTTTTATATTTCGGTAGTCTTTGGTCAAAAATGTCGTGTGATCTGCCTGACTAAATATTAGCAGTATGCTCAGGTGTAAACTGTTAGTATTTTTTAAAGGTATAATAATCTTAATAGTTTGGTTGCTGTTCATAATCGTGCCTCTTATGGTAAACGCTACGCGTACTATAATGCAATCGATAAATGAAATAATATATGCAATGCCATCTAAAAAAAAATTAAAAATTCATAGGCGGTATATGAGTACGCTTGTCCCTCTAAGGTCAGCTTGCAAGCCTCAACTGGTAGTCATTTTGGAGCTGCTGTGTTAGTTCAATGTACAGAAACGAACACACAGAATTAAACTTTAATGAAAACAGCAGAATTAATGCATTTGTTGACAGCCTCTGAGGTGTAGTGGTTGGGCAGGGTGACTCAAATGTCATACACCACTGAGGTGGCGGGTTCGATTACCGCAAAGGGACAAATGTTTGAGCACAGAAAAAAAGCGCAAGAATTTGTTTCGTCTCTGGGGGTTGTAGGACCATGTTTCTCATAGTTCCTGGTTCCCTAGATAGAGGGAATTCTAATTAGAGGCCAGGATATATGTAAGTGATCTTTGGGAGTATTTATTATTGTTATTATTTACTCGAAATGTTGTTTTTTGTAGATCTATTTAGTGTTTCTTTAACAATAGATGAAACCGTCAAATTTATACTATGCCAAAAGTCAGTTTACACCCAATTATTAAGTAATAATTATTAAAACAAAATATTATATACCGTTTTTATAAAATAAGAACGAGAAATACGCCCACATGACTACTAATTAAAGGATCAAAAACTCGGTTTATTATACCAAGTGGCGCGACACTGCACACTAGTGTCCAACATCTTGTAGACGCTCTCGAGAGCTCTCTAGACATCAACGGTGAGCTTTTTTAACGAACATAAGTTTGCGGAATATTCAACTTGGTTTTATAATAGGCAAACTAGCGAAAACTAAAATGGTGATTTTAAATAAGACAAAACAAATATTTCTGGAATTTCAAATAAACGTCATTTTAAACACACTTATATTATATATGCAAACGTTTGTATGTGTGCTAGTGTGTTTGTCAACTATTTACGCCGCAACGGTATTTGGTATCCCCATTTCCATGCGGGTATTTGTCAAATCACTAGATGTTGTTTAGGAACATGATAAAATCGTGTTGTTATTTTAACATCCTCCGTGATTTGGTCAAATCACTTAGGGAATTGACCAAATCTCTGTTTTTATCATATCCCTGCGACATATATACTCCATAGCCCTACCCTTCAGTATCCAATACACATTAACCGTCCCTACGGCAACGTGATCTATACAGCAATCGGTCCCGTCCCTCGGGAGGCGTTTGTCAATCCGCGTCCGTCGCTTCACGTGTCACATTCACGGGATAATTGGTAGTTCTTGAATAATTGGTGTCATTTTGACAGTTTTAAAAGATCGGCAGCTATCGGCACTATCTCTCCAATAGTAACAAAAAAATACATTTATTCCAGACGGACACACAACATTACGTCATTCTCATTACAATACAACGTCAACATGATTATTATAATAATAAAGCATTAATAAAATATGTTGATCAATGCCAGGAAAAGGTTCCGACTTGGTAAACTAGGGTCTTATAGGCCGACCGTTTAACTCGCGTATCGCCTGCGCGGTAAGAAGGGTGCGAGGGGTGATGTTAGCGGGTGGGAGAAAGAGGTGCGCGGAGCAGAGAGCTTACGTCTTTCTTACGTCCGTTGGAAACCGGCTAGTTAAGACTGTTATTTCCATTAACTAGCCGTTAATAATAAAACAAATGAAAGATAATACAATAAGTCTTTTCATTTCCTTTCAACTGTCTCAATACAAAGCAAGAAAACAAACTACCCCATACTTCATCAACAAAGCGACTTTTCATTTAAACTTCGAATGGAACTAAAAATTAACACAACATTTTAAATTAATTCCCTGTCCGAGTACAGTCGAGTAAAAATGGAGTTTATCCTTTTTAAGTCGCACTTCTTTGTCGGTAGTTAGCACTATCTCACTGGTACAGTCGAGGAGAGCGGTGGGAGACTCGTTGGTGTTAATGAATTTGGTATAGAAAACTTGGGATATTTACTTTCAATTCTTTTGTTCTATTCTAATCCCATATCTCAAATTCTTAATCTCGTTCACAGAAACAACGTGCCGCAAGGAAAATTCAATACCCCCGATCATGACAAACAAATATGGTCAAAATAAATGACCAAAATAATTGCCGAAACTTTTATATACCTACGTTTATATAAACTGGATTATGCAATACAATACAATAATACTTTATTGATCACCAAAACAGGAAACAGAAGTTTACAGTTACAAATAATAGTGGTAGAACAATGGGCGGGCCTTATCGCTATGTGCAATTTCTTACAGGCGACCATTGGATGGACAGGAATCAAATGGTAAAAAATTGCGGTCAGTTGGTGTATGAAGTAATTACCTAATATAAAAGATATAATTGGATATGGATTACTAGTAAAATTAAATATTCATACGTGTTGTAAACTACTAAAATTCATGCAAATTATGACATCATATCGTGTGAGCCAACAAACGATCTGTAGCTTACCAAATAAACTGAAACTAAGTTTCACTGATGCATAAATTTAACTTGTACTCGCTCGTAGCGTGTTTACGTTACGTTTACGTTTGGTTTCCCCACGTGGAATAGGTAGTTATTCCTTTTGAGTTCTCACTGAGAAGCACGCAGTGAAGGCCCGAAATAGACATACACACATACAAACATTTTAACGAGCATATAATGGAGTTTACCTAATAACAGACTCGTTAAGTTTGCTGCTAAGCTAGTGTTTGCTTGCTGTGCGCAAGCATTAGGTACTGTATTCGAGACTTAAGGGCATTACAGCGCAATATTGCTGGGCATATGAGACTTAATATCTAATGTCTCGGGGTCACGAGGACAATGCAGTGCTACAGTACTTTGCATGGTATTAAAAGGTTTTTGGCACTGCAATTGCTATGAGCAAGTATAGCTCAGATGTACGAGTATTAAAAACTTAAAATGTTGTCGACTTAGTCGCAAAATAAAAATGACACAAATGAAATCAAACGTTACGTAAACTAATTTAAAGAGAAATGTGTAATTCCTACAAATTTTCTTAATCCGAAAGTGTGTGTGTGCGTAATAACAGTTGCTTAAGGAATAAATTACATATTATTTATTCCTAAATAATTTATTTATTTATTTCATTTGAATATAGATATACATTATAGATACACACTTAATCTATGTTACAATAATTTGATCATTATAAATAATTAGAAGTGACAGTTAAACAATTTTATATTAAGGCTAATATGCAACATGCAAATTGGAGAAATGCACGGATTGTTGGATCTGTGTAACCCTAGCTCTCGCGATAGAATTCCCTGTGTTTGTGAGAGCTAGTTCCCTTCCTAATGTTCTTCTTTAAATATAAACCGAATTCTACGCGGACTGAGTCGCGGATATCGGCTAGTACATAGATAAATATAACACCAATGAGAAACCAATTTCAGTTAACCAATTGAAAAACAACCAATGCGACTGCAATTTCAATGAAAACTTGTCAACGTTACCTCGAACTGACCAATTTACTACCCAAAATGGTATTTCCAGCCACCATTCGATCTAAAATTAATCAAGCGGCAGTGAACCAGTATCTAGTATAACTCCGCGTTGGCTATTGGATAGAGATTCGCCAAACAAAGTGCCGCTTTCAAAACACCGTAAGGATCTTTTCATAAACACTTGCGCCCCTGATTGTACCCATCCTAGTAGACTGTTCCAAGCTGTCTCTCGGGTAATGAAAAGAAGTGTCCTCTAACAGAAAGCTCGTATTACCTACCTCCTTTTTAGTTTACAGAAAAAGAAAAAAAAATACGTTTGGGAAATCTTGCCAGTCTCAAAATTGTCGAATTGGCGCGAATCGGGATTCTGTTTGCTGGATTTTAAAATGGTTTCGAGAAAGCTTTTTCGAATGAAATTCTCTGGAATGCTCTAAGCAGATAAGCTAAGCATGATTACTTTTTTAAATGTAGATAGATGGTTTAGAGCTAACCACCAACGAATTCCCTTAAAAATTGAACATTTATAAAATCACGCTCTTACCCCCATGTCTATCTTTTTTTATGTAACCGAATGACGAGACGAGCTGGATATTTGCCTGATGGTAGGCAATACGCCAGCCCATAACAATAACAGCACCACCCAGAACTTTGTTCTGCAAAATCCTGCGCGGCACTGCACTACGCTCGTCACCCTGAGACAATTAGCTGTTGAGTCTCATAATGCCCAGTAATTTATCTGTGTGTCACAGCTTCTGTACTAAAAAACAGATGGTATTAACTAAGAATTAAACTAAATTCAAGACCCCATCGAGCGAGATGCTTTATTAGGCAAGTGACTTGTATAAAATAATCATTAACTATATTTTTTATAAATTTTGCATAGGAATATAATGTTTATAAATGTTTTTCCCTTCAACAGTGGAATAAACTATTGGTGATCAGTGAAGAGTTTTTTATTATAAAAAAAAACTAGGAAATCAAAACAAAATTGGAGAAAACATTTTCATAACATTACCAAACTACCTTTAATTTGTTTTAAAACGACGGCCTGGTTTCGAATGCTGCTTTCATTTTCTTTGTGAAATGTATTAACGAATTCCATATTCTTCCGAGAAAATTGAATTTACATTCGCTGACGCAGCCACTGAACCAATGAGGCGTCTACATCAGATAACATAAGGCATACATTTTCTGGCAAATCTACTTACTTTATATTTCACACGCGGTTGGTTTGTATTTTTCTCTCATTTTCCGCTACTACAGACAAAATTAGAGTTATGTTCCGTGGTGTGGTTAAGCAGTATGGTCATAACAAGCAAAATTCATCATCATCATCAGCCCATCACGTTCCCAATGCTGGGCCACGGGCCTTCTCTCATAGAGAGAGTATGGGTTATTATCTACCACGCTAGTGCGGGTTGGTGGATGTCACATGTCTTTGAATTTATGTGATTAATTTTTGGACATGCCGGTTTCCTCACGATGTTTTCCTTCGCCGTTTTTAGAGCGAGTGTTAAATCCGCACATAACTCAAGGAAGTCAGTGGTGCAAGGCCTGCGGGATTCGAATTCGGGTACGTCGGATCGAAAGTCGCACATATTCCCACTGAGCCACACTCGCTCTTTCCAAGCAAAATTATTGGGCATTAAAAAACTTAAGAAACTTGTATGAGGGTCGAACGCAGTGCAGTGCTGCAATTGGGTGGTGCTACAACTGTTATAGGCAAGCGTGATGCTTACCATCAAGTGCACGACCTTCTCGTCTCGTCACTCAGTTGTTTAAAGAAAACTTAACACGTGACAAGCCAATAGGGAATATGCATGTGTTGTCAAAAAATCTGGAAATTACTTTTTATGATAAATTACTCACGTAAACATTTAGTAGTAATATAATAATTAATAATAAAGTCATGCCGTCAAGCGACCTAGTCGTGTTTCGGGATGATGTTCGGTGAACCATCGGGGAGACGGGTCTGAGCAGCCGCTCAACTGCCGTCTCTCTCTAGATCTATGTGCTCCATCTTAGGCCACATTATCGCTTCACATCAGGCGAGATAGTGGTCAAACATAGATCTATTAAGTGTAAAAAAAAAACTTTTTTTGTATTACAATGTTTCTTTTTTGTTTTTATGGAAAAACGGAACGTCATCGCAACATACAACTATATGTTGATGTCACGCAGCTCTCTGCTTATTAGTCAATTTTTGACATAGAGCCCGACCTGTTGGTCAATTATTGACACACGCACACATGTAGCATAGACAGACCAATGAGGAGGACCTACATAGGTTCCTACATTTTGACGTCACACGCAAATGGCGCGTTCATGTTGATTTAAATTGATTCAAATTTTCATTTAATGAGTTTATTGACAAATGAAGCCCTAATTTTTTTTTTATTAATCGTATTTAAAAATTAATCGATTCATGCATTAAAAAAAATACATGCATATTCCTTATTAGAACATACCACGTCCACGTATTGGTCCTACGGCTGGGTGTTCTAAGACCATGGTTTTCAAAATTCCTGGTTAGACAGATACTGAGCACTTTAATAAGGGACTGTGTATGTATAGTTTGGACTTTATGGTTTGGATTTCATCGTTTGGCTTTGGTTTTCATGGTGGTGGTACGATATGTCAGTTCCGAAATTGGTAGCACTCACCTACTCACTGTTCAGGTTACGCTAGATGTTTTAATCCTTAATGATGAAGGAAACTTATTTATTCAATTGAAGTATCACAAACGCATTTATAAACGACAAATAATGACAATGACTTTTAATTTAACATCGTTTTGGGAAACCCACTACCTGAATAATAAATTTTTAGAAAAAAACCAGAACCGACTTCAAGACTAAACTTATATTTCTTGCTTTTGTTATTTTTTCAAAAAGTACTAAATCAATTTCGATAAACCACCTCTGAAGTATGACCTACCTAACAAAAAAATAATCATCAAAATCAATTCATAATTGGCGGAGTAACCGCGTAACAAACATACAAAAAAAAACACCGTCGAATTGAGAACCTCCTCCTTTTTAAGGTCGGTTAAAAATACGGAAAGTAACTGACGGGCATTTTATAAAAAATGTTTGTACTTTGTACACACAGGTTGGTAGAAATGTTGAATAAAAATAAATGCCTATTTTTTTCAAATACGAAAAAAGTGGTCGTTATTTTTAGCCTATTTTATTCCCCAATTCTTTATACTCATTACACAAAACTCAAAGTGAAACAGACTGAGCCAATGACGCAAAAGCAAAAAATCTCCCAAAAATGTTTCCGATGTTTATATTTGATAACCCGATAAGAGCTCTACCGCCTCCGCCGTACTCTATCGCCTCAACGGGAGCTGAGAGCGTACGTCTACCGACAAACAGGCTTAGCTCTACCTGCTTTGGAGCTGGAAAGAAAGATATGTAGAGACTTAGAGAGATATTTAGAATATTAAATAAATAAAGTCCAATGAAAGCTGGGCACATGATAAATCAGCATACAGCCCATTTAAATATAAACAATATGTGTATCCCCAAGATACAGGTGAACCTAGTTTGGGGTTACCAATAGACTATGTTTTTGTAACCATTGTTTTTTTAAATAAACGTTATTATCAACTAGCTGACCCGGCGAACTTCGTACCGCCTTATTAAAAAAAAAATCTGTTCATTTTTGTTCAATTTTCTTTTACAAACCTTGTCCTGACAATAACGAATACAAAAAAAAAGAATTATTCAGTTTGGTATTATATATATTTCGGCGATTAATTTTTATTTATATAGATAAACGTTATTATTTATATTCTCTTTGACGGAAGACTGGGCTTCATGGCTGAGAATCAAAGCAAGTGGCCCGTGGGCCAGTAGGACGAGCTTACCACTTTCAAAAACATCAAAAATTTAAAACGAAACTAGTGTGGATCTCATACTTCAAATAACACAATCCACCACATTCAATTCCAACTCATGATTCTATTTATTCTTATATATTCGTGCTTATAGCTATAAAAGCGAGCGAGGGAGGGATGTTGCGTTTCATAAATATGTAAGGAATAGACAACACATGTTTTTATTCTATCGACAGGCATCGTATATCCCCGCTGCACGTTATTTACTCTTTCCACATCACTGAACACTTCCCGTGTGTCTATGAAAGCAGAAACAAAGCCAAACAAACAAAACAAAATCAAAACAGCACGCGCGCGGTTACGCTGAAATTGAACTTACGCAAACCCACAACATATTGGTTCACGTTACGTTAAGGTTAGAGTAAAGACACAATCAAAACAGATCGCGTTTAAAATTTAGCTAACGAAAACTAACAACGTAATGGTTATCGGTTAAATTGCTTAGCAGCATAACTTGTTCGTCGAACTGTGAGCGAGTTTGATGAACAACTGAAAATCAGTTTGATGAGGTTAACTAGATTTGTTAGGTAATTGAGCGCTTGCAAAGCTGAAATATTTTAATTTAGGAACCTACATGTTTTTATGAGCGATTATATAATAAATATAAATCTAATAGTAGTCGGTGGTCGATCTCCTTGTTTGCCACTACATAACATAAAAAAAAACAATAAAATCATAGAGTAGAATTCACAAAACGGACAATTTTAACTAAAGCGAGACAGCACTTCGTATAACGAAAATTTCGACTCTGTAACAAAAAAATTATGACAGAGTATAGATTAAACTCTACATACAAAATGGAAAACTGTAACTAAAAAAATGGCTTCTTGTCACGAAAAGTCTAACTTTTACATTTAAAAACAGTACAGCATAGAATAGAAACTACAACATGCAAAATATAACTACCTATATAGAGAGGCATAGCATTACTTTGAAAGCTGTAACTAGAGCAGAACACTTCTTGTCAAAAAGTCATAAAAAAGTATAGATTAGAAACATCAAAATGTAAAATCATTCCATGATCATTCTTTTGTCTTGCTAACGACTGTTTTGTATAACAGTTTTAGCACAGAATACTAAGGGACAGAAGCATCACTCTGCAAAGAAATTTAAACAAATAGCGACTCTGTTATGACGCAATAAAATTCAATTCAGCTCGCGTAGCGCTGCATACCTACCAGTCATATTAACCTACAGAGCGCCTCTCTTTCTATCGCATAGCTTTTATCTCTTCTGACGCGACTCGCCGTCGGTGTCCGGCTATGTACTTGTAGCTTCGTACCTACAGTGCGGAGTGCGCTAGGCCTGGTTTTAGTCGTTGTCGGTTTTTATTCGTCATTTTATTGCACACAGACAGACCGAGACAGGCCGAGGACGAGATGTACCTGGAAAGTCTCGGTGCGTTTCGTCGCTTCTCACCCGACTAAACTTCTCGTCCGAGATCACTAGGGCGAGGCATGGCGAGAGCACTCGGGCGAGGGTTTACAGACAGCATAAGGTTTAATACGAGATCAGAACACACTCACTGGGGCTCCTTTCGGGTACTGGCTTAGAGTGGTAGGCTTTAGCCACGTTTGTGGGTCTTTAACATTCATATTCAATGTAAACCGCACTTGTGTGAAACCTAGGTGTGTCCGCTGATAAATAATATCTTAACCGTAACAAAAGCAAGCAAGATCAAAAGCAAGCCGAAACGTGAGGGAAGACATCTAACATCCTAACAAACACTGCTTTGACATCCAACATACCGAACACAAATAATACATACGACATAAAAACCTAACATATTGCTTACTTTTCCATCACACGTAAACATATTTGCGACAAAACATCCGTACATCATCCAATTTGGCCGTAAGAACTGTACAAAGAAGTCAATGGGGCAAACCATTGATGGCGTCAACAAATTGAGTTATACCTGTCTGAAGAAAAACATTGGGAAAAGACAGCCTAAGTGTATTTCCTCAGTATAGCAGACGAAAGTGAATGTGTTTGTCAATCTGCCGCATGCCAGAGAAAACGTAGTTAGGATTGTCGTGAGGGGTTTCTAGACATGTTCCGATAACATTATTTTTCGTAGCTTCTCTTGCGTGACTTTGTAACATTTTATTTTTGCTACTATTGTCAAGCAACAAGCATTTCGTTTACCTGATGGTAACCGCCAAGCTTACTTATAAAGTTGCAGCACCAACCAGAATTTATTTTGCACTATCCTGCGCGTTATTGCATTGCGCTCGTCTGCACCCTGAGACAATATGCCCAACAATATGCCCAGTAATTTCACTGGCTACAATGCCCTTCAAACTAAAACACAAAAATGCTTAAGCACTACTGCTTGGCGGTAGAATAACTAGCAGAGCAGTACCAAACCAGACGGCTTATCGCATACAAGAAATCTACCACCTAGTAATATTTGAGAACCTACTGGGTGTTTGCGCGTGTGAAAGGCTTAGTGACGCTTTGTATACGATGCGCCCTGTTACACCACAGAGTCTACCATGAGACAAGGTTACGCAATGTTCATAACATTTAAACTTGTAAACAGCGTCATCAAAGCTTAATATTCTCCAGTGTCAAAGTCATCCAAAAATGTTAATATTCGTTAATTATATTCACGGTTGTAACGGCACCTTAAGACACGCACATTTAAGACGCAGTCTCACTTTAAATTTATAAATTCAGATCTAAATACGTAAGACGCAATCTCCGGAATACGCCGGATGAAAACCCGGCTTAATTCACGCACACCAAACGCATAATTAACTTTGTATTAACATACAGTGTCTGTATGAGAAGACAAGGCGCCTTTCAAGATTAGATGGGATCTTCCAATGGTTTCCAAGTTACGTCTCGCAAACATAACATTTCGGCAAAGATTTCGTGTAAGATACTCCGACAAGTTGAACATTCTCTTGGAAATTTTCATAAGGTGAGATTAAAATGTGTTTAAGTTGATATTGTTCCGGGGCTTTGTATTTAAAATATCACGAGGGCCTGTTTTTACGAGACCGCAGCCGCACCGCAACCGCCCCGCAGCCGCGGTAAGAGCTTGCAGTGCGGCAATTCAATCAGAGCTTTATTATGAATCCATAAAGTTTATTAAGTTTTATGTTTCTTACATTAGCCGTAAGATAATTGCGACGCGGTTGCAGTGCGGCTGCGTCGCGGCTGTGGTTCACGAGTTCTTAGTTCGTAGGTATGTACTTACGTAGGAAGCTCTGACAGGTTTTAGAGTGTTTCGAAAGTGAAATTTCGTCAGTGACGGAAACTTTAGGTGTTAAGAGTATTCACATCTTTATAATATAACTAAACAACACATTCACGAGCCGAGAGATAAGCTCCCATGTTTAAGCTTGACAATATATCTCAACAGATCTTCGTACAGCAAGTGTAGATGGTGATGGTGAGTAGGTATTTACAAACTTAAAGCTAGTGCATGTGCAGTGTGCAAGCATAAGTTGACAAGCAGAGATACAGTTATTAAAATACCGAAATTATTATTAATGTTATTTAATATTTTCAATGATTATTATTAATAAGCATACGTGTACTTAGAAACGATTTGTTCCACATTCGCCCCACGAGGTTTTACCACTAAGCTATAACGTCAAACGACCAGCAGTGTTCCGGGATGCTGATTGGTGAACCATCAGAGAGACGGGTCTGGTCAGTCGCTGCATGGCCATCTACCTCTAGATCTATGTGCTCCATATTCCGCCAATTCGTCGTTTAAAATCGGTGAGATAGTAACCAAACATAAAACTATAGGCATTAAAAAAACACTTCAATTCTGATGTATCTTCAGTCTACGTTCGAATATCGATGAAACTTATATGGGATCAACTTAAAAATTATACTGAACCCAACGCAAAAAGAACTTTTCAAATCGGTTTATAAATGACGGAGATATCGCGTAACAAACATACAAAAAACATGCAGTCGCATTGAGAACCTCCTCCTTTTTGAAGTTGGTAATGGAACACACTTCTAGTCACAAAAAAGTTGTTATTTCTAAGACCTGTAAGTACCTGTACGTGAATTTCGAAAATCTCAGAAATCCTTCACATAATATGCTCAAAAGCTCTTGTTCTTAGAAAATATAATAATTCTTAGTAACTTCGCCAACCTATTTAGGTATATATATTTCACCTAACCCTATAACCAGAGGGCGTGGTCTACCGAAGCTTTAGGGAAGCGAAGCCGCCGAAAAATCTCTGGTATTTATTATTATTTGTAGTGTTTTTATAATTCGTGTCTATGTAAGTCTGTAAGGTATATATTTTATGGGCCTAGATACGTTTACTCATGTACTGTGTTATTGCCTAATATAAAATATGACTTTTTATGTTATTATTCAGATATTTATTTTTCTTCTTAAGTATAGGTTTTTTACAATATTTCTATAACAATTTATATACTCATATCAAAAATGCTATGAAAAACCTAAACCTAGAGTGCCGCCAGCAGTGGGGGAGGGCAAACTGGAAGGGAAACTACCGGTGGCTAGGGCTGCAGAGTGAGGAACCTCCTGATTAGAAGGTGCCGCGTCAAGGAGTACTTACTGCCTTCTGCATCTGACCCTTGATCCAACCGTCTAGCGAGAGCCTCTTCTCTCTCTTCTGTATATTTATATATATATATATATATAGCGTGAAATTTATTATATTTGCGTGAACAATGCAAATACCTTTTGTAATACTCCTTCAAGCGCTTTTTTTATATAGAAACTCGACCTTTAGTAGAAAGAATAAAGTTTTGTTAACAATACGTGTTAGAGCACAATGCCCTACAAGGTCATCTTTGGAAACAATGGTGAATCTGTATTGTTAGATTATTACTTTATTAGTGTCTGGGACAATCTCTAAAGTCTCGACCAGTTGTAAAAAAAAAAATTGTTACGTGTTTACAGTTTCTTGTATACAATGCGTTCCATATTTGGAAACGCTGGTAAATATATTGTTAAAATTATTTTATCGTTAATTTAGGTGTATGTCTAGAAAAGTATATTGAATATAAGGGCAGCGATTACCAGGCTGCGGTCTTCTTTGAGTAAAACGACGAACTCTTCAGTTATTCGAAAAAGCTAGCATCAAACAGATTGCATGGAGGACTCACAAAAATTATATCATAATGCTAAATTTTGCGAAGATGGATGGATGTTTGTTACTCAATTACGCAAAAACTATATCTATATACCAAATTTCATCAAATTTCGTTCAGTGAAGTTCTGGAAAAGGCTATAAGATACTTTGAATCTCGGAAAACCACGGCTGAAACCGCGAGGAGCAACTAGTAGTTAGGTATCTACATTTCTGTAACTTTAATTGTCTACGTTGTTATAAGAAGTTCTTCTTTATACGACGCTTAGAAAGTATTTTGTAAAATGTATTAAAGTCTATTTAGTCTATTTAAGTCGACAGAAACAGTCCCAGTATTTCGCAGGAGAGTTGGATAAAGTTTTTACAACGTAAGTTTTTAGACATCTCTAAGTAGAGTGGCACTCATACTTGACTTCCTGTAGAAAAGTTTTAAACGTACTTATCAGTAATGTTTTCTCGACAGTTGGAGAAACTTTTTTTTTTAACGTAACTGAATGACGAGACGAGCTGGTCGTTTGCCTGATGGTAAGCAATACGCCAGCCCATGACAACAGCACCACCCAGAACTTTGTTTTGCAAAATCCTGAGCGGCGCTGCACTGTGCTCGTCACGCTGAGCTGTTGAGTCTCATAATAGTAATTTCGCTGGCTACAATGCCCTTCACACCGGAAGACAGTACAGCACTACTGCTTGGCGGCCTTGAGGACGTTCTTGATTTGAAATAGGCATTTAAAAAAATTGTTCGTCCTATTTAATACATGATTAGATGACGATGTGGCAAAAAAGTTGCTTTTTTTGCGGAAATGTAAAGTGATCCAATGATCACTCGTACCAACTATTATACATACACAAAAATTGATAGAGTTCGGTTTTTTTCTTAAAGTTCAAAGTTCAAAAGTTCTTTATACATGTTTGGCATCACAGACGCACTTATGAAAGTACTTGGGTTCGGTTTCTTCGAGTGATAATGAGTAATATTGGTTAAATATTAACCATTACAGCCTTATCACGGTGACAATTTGCGAGCGTTTTCACGTGGCGAAGTTTACAATACAGAACAAAAATGCTTTATTGTACATAACAAAAAATATATCAAGGTATATAAATTGACTTACAAACTACAGTACCACCAGGGGACTTACCGCTAAAAGCGATTTCTAAAAGTTTAGTATGCGACAAGTTCGTTACGTGAGCGCGGCGAGTTCGCTGCATTTCTTCATTATTGTGCACTCACACTCAAACGCCGCTAGCGAAGGCTGAGTCTCCGTTTTCATTCCTTATAATTCTAGCGACTGTCCAAAAGACGCCGCGATAACGCGGCGTATTCGCGACGTGTTCGCCGCGAGTGCGCGGTGAGTTCGCCGTAAACACGCGTAATGCAAAAAGGCTCTTATGTCCACGAGGGCAGGCAAATAAAACAAAATAGTATAACATTGCTCCATGATCTCCCAAGAAGTCTATAACAAGCTTTCATGGAAAGTTCACTAGTAATTTTCCAACACTTTACTGCTGTGGCAGGGTCGGGACCTTTACCACTACTTGAAGCATATTTGAAACTCGTTATTTTTAATCACTAAGCACTGGCAAAATGCCCAAACCGTGCAATGCTTCATAATAATAATAAAAAAAAACTTGTTAAAAAGTCTTTTTGGCGGAAGTGAAAAGTGATTTCCGACTAGTCTTCGCCAATGTTCACAAGTTAAAAAAGGACATCCAAACCAGCAAGCCGAATCCGCGCAGAAAATATCGCTAAAGAAATCATATTAAACACAAAACCCTCACTTGGTGGTATCTTACCAACAAAAGAGGCGTGCGAATGTAACGGTGGGGCCATTAGTGGCTCGGTAAAAAGTTGCCCGACATGTGTACACGGACAATCCGGCCGTTTGCGACTTCTCACGGCGAGCCGCGTTCGAATTGGGCAGTTGGCTATCGAGTGTTCCTGTTCAAGTCTAAAAGTAACACAGCTTTCGATTTGTATTTTTTTCTGCATTTTCTGAAATTAAGTTTACAGTGTTAAGGTTGGTAAAGAATTCTCTTTCACTAAAAAGTTCTTACTCATTTACAGACTATAACTAAATGGCTAGCTAAACAACTTTTACAGAATAAGTTTTACTGTATCATAGTCACTAACGTCACAATAGCACTATAAAAGCATTATACTAGAATGTCTACTTCTCACAATAAAATAAAAAAAAAAACACTTGTTGTATACATTTGATTGGCGAGACGTACAGGTTTTTCACTTATGGTTAGCAACACGCCTGCCCATAGCAGTTGTACCAACACACAGATCATTGTTATACAAAATTTGTAGGTAGCATTAGGCATTAGGTATTAGTCGTAACAATACATAAAAACATAAAATTCTTCGCGGCACTGACTGCGCTAATCACCCTGAGACAATAACTCTGAAGTCTCATAATGCCAAGATGTTACCAAATGGTCAAGTAGTTACATATTACTGTCAACGTGTAAACCGAGCACAACCCGCACAATACTAAGTGGAGAGGTCATAACATACAATGGTGTTATACCTGGCTCGAAATCCCGACAATGACACCGCGACGTGAAGAGCAATTTTTATCAACTGAAGGCTTCCCTTCAACTTAAGGTTACACGGGAACAATTCCAGAGGGTTCTAGTCAACTTATGGTTGTGAAAGACCAATTTTTGAGGCTTTCCGTAGACTTAAGGCAGACATAAGTCGAGTTGAGAACTTTTAAGGTTATGTGAGATCATTTTGAAGGAAGCTTAGGCGTGAGACAAATTTTAAGGTTCAAGTCTTTTTGGGGCAATTTCATGAAATGAAAATGTACGTTTAAGTTATTTTAAGGCTTCTATATAATATATAAAAATAAAATAAATAAAATAAAATAAGCCTTTATTGCTGTTTGACATATACTATATAGGGCCAACAAAATCATTGTTTTTTTTTTATGGAATTGAGTCGTGTGACGAGCAAGTCGCCTGATGGTAAGTGCCACACCTGCCCATAACAATTGCAGTGCCACCCAGAAATGTTAATACCATAAACAGCACTGCATAGGACTCTTTTGCGCTCATCACCCCGAGACATCGGATATTAAGTCTCATATGCCCAGTAATTTCGCTGGCTACAATGCCCTTCAAACCGGAACACAGTAATGCTTGCGCACTACTGCTTGGCGGCAGAATAACTGGCAAAGCTGTAGCGTGGTGTTTTTATATCAATTTAATCAAAGCACTTGAATTCTTTGAACTTTACTCTAACAGACGTTTTCAAGAATTTCAAAAATTTCAAAAATTTAAAGATTCGATATAAATAATTTAAATTTCAAGAATTTACTCGACTTCGAAGTCTTTATTTGAACCATCTCTTCTTTTTTATTATTTCATTATACAGGGAATAACATTAATGTGTAGTAATACTGAAAGGTGTGTATGGGTATCTAGTCATGAATCATCGGGCAGAATATACAACCAAAAAAACACTATTATATTTTCCATACAAAGTTTAAAAATTATTAATTTGAATTATTTTGGACAATCCTAACAAACTGTGGCCTAGTCGAGGTAGTACGGGTCACTGACCGAGCTACTTTGTGCCTAGGCACAAAACAGATAAGTACAGAAATCAATCTACATACAAAGTGCGCTCGAGCAACGCACACATAGACACCGCTCACGGACACGATATCTGGGCACAGTTGGGATGCGAGCGCGAGTGCCATCCGCTTGAGACACGCGTCTGTGAACATTTTTGTGCAAAAATGGAGCAACGAAAAAAGGTTATTATAACTGTTCGGTGGACGGTTGTTTAAATTCAACATTAAACGGTGAATTGTCGTTTTTTAAGCTACCAGTTGTTTCAGAGAGGTAAGTAGGTATTTGCTTGTATTTCGATGGTTAATTTTCACGTAACACAAAATAGTTAGGTAGGTAGGTAAGCGCCCCGGCCCCCGGCCCTGCGCCGAACAAGCGAACATGACTTTGTGGCCTTGTCATATTTTTACAATTTAAAATTTGATATTTATTGTAGTATAAGCTGTGTTAGCCTTGTGTTCAATAATCTTAATGAGAAAGATGTTAATGTAAACTAATCGCATTTGTTTTGTCTTCAAAAAAACTTTATTCAGTTATAATAGTAACTGCGAAAAAATTATGTCGATATCTTGTACACTTATTTTTTTTAAATCAATCAATTTTCCTCCCAAAAACTTCCATCGCCGTCCGGTATGAAAGGTATGAAAAGTACATACATGAGATTAACTTCTGTATTTATCTGTTTTGTAGCCTAGGCGCTCTGTCTTTGAAAACGCCGAACATTTTACAAGGGCTTGATTTCGAGTCTCAAATACCGGAATTTCATACTGAACGGATCTTTGGACTCGGTCGGTTCCGTTCCCGAACCCACTCGTAAAAAAAAGGTATTTCCACATTTTTACACGACTGCCCAAAAAGGAGTATTTCAGGGTTTACGTATGTATGTATGTATTTATTTATTCCACCATTACTTCTTATTGCCTGGACAGATTTGAATGCATTAAAACCATAATAAAAACATAGGTTTAAGTTTTTTTACCAGTTTTTTTTGCATGTTCGGGAACCGGTATACAAAAAAATCTCCGCGAACGGTACTTTTAATCTATGCCTTAACGTACCCGACTTGGCCTTGCCTTGATCAGTTTCAACTTTTTATCCAACTTGACGTCTTAGAATTCATATTCAGAAATAACCTAACGAAATTTCCGAAACGAAAACGGTCCTTTTCAGTGGAGTTTTATGGGGCGGCGTTAGAAGGTAACTTTGTTTGTGCCGCTCGACCAATGAGGAGCAGCGGCTATTATTTATTAGGATTACATCTTTATGATTGGTGCAATACGAAACAAGGCTAGCGAATCATGAAGCGGCGGCGAATGTTTGATAGCTTTAGTGTTTGCCGCGTTTTGTCAAAGATTAAACAGGTTTATTTCTGAAAACTGACTAAGTAAAGACGCGTTATTGATTACTGACTGACGAACACTCTTTTACTATGCAATGAAAATGTTGGAAATGTCTTAACCATCATTATCAGCCTATTACATTCCTACTGTTGAAATTCATGCATGATGTTTTTTACATCCTATTCCTACGGTGGTTGGTGACCTCACGTATTTTTTAAGAACATCAGCCATGCTCGCTCTTATTAGACGTTCATACTGATTAGATCCTTATTCCTAAATGTTAATTGGAGCGATGATGCTTAATGCTGTAATTGACAAGTAAGCATTAAGAAAAATAAAAAAAATACCCTGCCAAAAACATTATATGATAATTTATATTATTATTTATTTATTTATAACTTGCCTATGTCACTTGGGATGATTTAAGGATTCCGAGGATACCCCATACATCCAAATCTGTTGAGGCATTTATTGTGTAATAAAAAAACGCACATACATTAACCCCGAAAACATTACATTCCTTTTTTGGGGAGTCGCGTAAAAAGCAGTTTGCTTGAAAGTTAGTTGTAAAGTAAGGTTGATAGGACAGCTGGCTTTGCTAACTGAAGATAAAATTTGTTTGTCAGATCTGTACACGCGGCGCACTAATATTCTTTGTCACAAGTTCATTGCTCTTTATCAGCTGATTGTTAGGGTTGAAATGAACTTGATTACCAGAAATGTTTAAATTATCATATCTTGTGATTTTAAAAATTTTCTGGTAATTTGCACTTGGACTTGAATTATTAATAAGCTTCTATATGCGTGGTTTAATTATTACTACACATTTATGTTACACGCTGTATATTTGTATATAACAAATGTACGCTTATATAATGGTAATTTGTAAAGGTTTAGTCAACTTAACATTGACCGAGTACTCTAATAAGTTATTATATATTATGCAACGGAATTTTTCGGGGATTTTTTTCGATTTAACATGGGTAGTAAACGTAAACCCAAGATTACTGTCGCGACAGTGTAATGTATCCCAGTGCTTACGGAGTCGGGTTGCGTCGTAGCGGAGATACTTTATATTGTAGGACATTTTTCATTTTTGTCGTGTCAGCGGTAACTTGAGTGTAACTGGCTGGTTTTGGAAGAGGAATTATGAGTTAGAATAGTACCGTAGGTATACAGTCAGCATCCTACACATACATATATATACATGAGGACGCACTCGCACTTCTTGTTTGACATTCTGTTGTAATTTTAATTTATACCCTTAGTTCATTGTTATATTTCGAGACATTTTAAAATAGTTGAAAAAAATAGACATCCCCGCAGAGGATTTTGGTGCTATCTTCTCTAGCGGGCGTATTTCCGAAGCACTGGTAGAGTCAGTTTTCGCATTTCTTTTCTGCACCAGGACTTCAATTTAAGTATAGTAAAGAAATGGGAATACTTACCTTTTCTTTCAAAGTCATGTTGACATAAGTTAAAATTTTTTGTATCATGTGTTTATGACCTTTAAAAGTGCACTTTTGTGCCTATTTAATACATTATTTATATATTATTATTTAATAAGTTAATCAGTCACGCAAAACCTACAAAATAAGTAAGTATTTTCCTGGCATACAATAAAATACGATAACTCCAAAAATACTCCAAAAAATAGCTGAAAAAAGGTACAATGGGTGTAATGGCTACAAGCAATCTCTTCCAGACATCCTTGGGTTGGACAGATATCATTAATTTATGCATGAACGTTGACATATGACAAAAGGATAATTTATATCTATCCTGGATTTTTTTCTACGCGGGTGAAACCGCGGGACGCAACTACACTCGCGTGCAAATCAAATCACCCCTCAGATAAAAGACTCACCCCTACAAATATACATAAAGTATTTTTTTCAAAAATGACTAAAAAAATATGTAAAATCATATATTTATAAGATTTAAAATGATGTCATTATTTTTAAAATCTATCCAGTAGTTTTTAAAATATTGTGATATGTATGGAGGTATCGAAAATGCACTCTGTGCGCTATACACCAGTTGCCCGTTTCAACCCTCAATAAAAATCGTTGCATGCTGAGCACCCTTATCAGTCGTTAATTTTTGTAGTTAATATTTCACAAGAATCTAGTCCGTATTCCCTCATTTGTCCGTGTTCTCTCAGCTACGCTACGCTTTTTTCTTCTCGTATTTGTCAACTCCGAGATATATATAAAGTGTACATATGTATATCTAAGTAGTAGATATATCTAGTCGCACCTGCGAACTATAACAATAGGGTTATCAACTTGTAATTACCGCGACCTCGTTGCCTTGTGCCTTCCATTCCGCGAAACAATCCGCTTCGCACATATTAATTCAGTTCCTCATGTTCATATTTGATGAGAACCTTTGTACACATATGAATGCCTTTCAACCCGCGGTGCGATAGTTTGTAGAGTATAAAGAGGTAGGGTTGCCATGTAGAGGCGGAGGTAGCCTCATTTTGGTGGTGATGATGGTGCTCCTCAGTGAAAGGCCGGTTCTTGATAGACGTCTTTATTGGTAGGAGGCTACATTATGACTACTTAATACTACGAGTCTATAAACTATCAGAGCGCCTGGTCGATGCGACGCGTCACCAAAATGCTGGGACTTGTTTGGCTCAACGTATCAATCAGTATTGCTATCCAATGAGGAGACACGATATGTTTTTCATTCCGCGACGACCCTTAAACTTCACAAAAACGCATAAATCACTTTGCAAGTTTGCTGCGTAGAGCTTGAAGTTTCGTTTGCTTTCATTTGACGTCATACGTTCTGAGGTGACCTTATGCACGGCAATATTTTAAACATAATTTTAGGTACTTATGAGACTTTATTTAATTGAAATAATATTTTAATGGCTATATATACCTACATTATGGTCAATTGTAAACACTTTCTGAAAAGTTATCCGAACCCTTATTGTTCATTAATTTCATGTTAGAAGTTTTTTTTTCCTTTAGTATGGTTTCATAAACATTAAGGTCTCCATTTAATGTTTATGAAAAGTTGTCTTGTAAGAAGTGAAAAAAAACATTCAGTCGAATTGAAAACCTTCTGCATTTTGAAGTCGGTTTAAAATGCGCCGTTACTTACTCTACTGCCACTTACTCCACTGTGCCCTCTCTATGAAAAGGAGTCAAGTTGCCTACTGCGGGGCTCGTCAGGGGTACAGTTACTCGGTGCACACGACACCAACGTGCTTATTGACGTAACCCGAACGAGGATTAGGGTGTAAGTTGGGACATAAATGCTGAGCTGCTGTTTATGTATTCATCTTACGTCTAGTCTTATTTGCAAATCCTATCCTACTCATTCCTGCTTATTATAAACTAGCTGCGCCCTGCGGTTCCACCCGCGGTTTCCCGGGATAAAAAGTAGGCTATGTGTTAATCGAGGGTATATGCTATCTCCATACTAAATTTCATCCCAATCCGTTTAGCCGTTGCAGCGTGAAAGAGTAACAAACACACATCTGTACATTCCTACAAACTTTCGCGTTTATAATATTAGTAAGATGCGAAAGTGTTTGTGTCTGTTACCACTTATCTCCATAACGACTGAACGTACTTAAACTTAAACTTTAGGTACTGGAATAGGACATGGAATACTTTTTATTATGAAAAAAGTAACCAATCGGAAAGGAGCAACTATAAATATAATTCTACGAGGACGGGTTCGCGGGCATCGGCTAGTTATAGGTAAATATTGCAAAAGTAAATTGATTTTTTAACCGTCTTCAAAAAAGGAGAAGGTTCTCTTATCGATTGTTTTTTTTAATGTTTGTTTTTCAGAACTCGACGGAGGTCTGAGTTGAATGACGATTCATGAACAGATTTGGAAAATTCTTTTTGCGTTGGGTTCAGTATAGCTACGTATGGTCCCATATAAATTTCATCGATATTTGACCTTGGACTTCGAAGACACATTTAAGTCGGTTTTATTTGTTTGATAAAACGTACCTTTTTTCCTAGCGTCTCCAAGGAACTCTCACTACTGCCACAGAATACTGGTACGAGTACTACTGCTGCAGATTAAATAAATAATAAATCACGCCCGACGACCTTACACAGATCCTAGGCCCTTAACTAAGATTTACTGTATCTAGGGAACCAGGAACTAAAAGGACCTGACCCCACAACACCCAGAAACAAATTTGTGCGCTTTTTTCTGTGCACAAACATTTTTACGTAATGGGAATGGAATCGGCAACCACCGTGGTTTATGAGATATGTGCTGATATGCTCAGCACGACACCGCTGCCTGTCATAATACTAAAGTAATCTGGTCCTCCACAGTGACAAGACAGCTTTTTTAAGCTATTGCATAGCTTCTATCGCGGGCCTTGAGCGTGGAGACCGAATCCAGAAATTCCGTAACGAAAATAACCTAACACCCCCCACTCCGAATGCTATGCAATAGCTTTACCGCGGCAGTCTCCGACTGCCACACGTCTTTTTTAATTGTTTGACACTAACTTTACCAGTTATTCTGCCGCCAAGCAGTAAGAGACTTAACAGCTAATTGTCTCGGGGTGACGAGCGCAGTGCAGCACCGCGCAGGATTTTGCAAAATAAATATTCTGGGTGTGTTTGTTACTGTTATGGGCAGGCGTATTGCTTACCATCAGGCAAACGGCCAGCTCGTCTCGTTACTCAGTTACCTAAAAAATATTTATATTATAAACGCGAATGTTTGTATGCTAGTGTGTGTGTTTGTTACCTCTTCTCTTTACGCTGTAACAGATCTGGGTGAAATTCGGAATGGAGATAGCTTATACCCTGCATTAAGACATGCTATTTTTATCCCGGAAAACGCGGGGCGCAGTAAGAGTAATACAATAACTTTTTGAATTAAATATGCTGCAATAAATTATATATGTTAAGTGCCACTTTATAAAAACCAAAAACCGCGTTCAAAAATTGGTTTTCAATTAAGCCCGGTCCCGTCAAACCGCGCAATCCGATCAATAAAAAAACTTAATGGAAGATCCGAACGACGTCCGGCATCAAACCAAACATTTCGTTCTATTAAAACGACTTAATTAAGCGATGAAATTCAAAGCAATTTTTGCCCATAAATAAATGATAACCCCTGTATTGTGAACATGAACATTGGTAGCGAAGAGCTTTTGAAATTTTAATTAAAGATATACGCACTCCTTTTATAGGTGGAAACGCAATTAAAGCTTTCGTGTAAAATATATGAAAGCTTCATTCGAACTTGTATTTTGCCTTCACCGTGCGTTTTGTTAGAAACTAAATCGAAGTCGATTATAATTCGAACAGGCGGCGTGGCCTTGTGGTTAAATTGTATTAGGAGAGTTCTTTGTAAAAACTTGCCTTGATGAAAAAAACACTTCAGTGATTCCTTTGCCGTCGTGTGGGCGAATTCCTTATATGGCGTTATGGTGCTAAATTTAATGGATTAATCTGTCACATCATCATCATCAGCCCATTACGTTCCTACTGCTGGGACACGGGCTTTCACAACGCTAACTCAACGTGTTATATAACAAAGCCCTGGCTCAAGCTTTAAACGATAAATTTAAAGTCAAAATCAAAGTCAAAAACATTTATTAAATAAGCACAAAAATGATCTTTCACTTAAACGTCATAAACACAATACAAATCAAATTAAAAATTGTAACTTTATTTACCATGACTTTGAAAAAAGGTAAGCATGTCAAGCCATTTCTTCCCCATACTCAAAAGTCGGGGCCCAGAAAAGAAATGCGAAAACTGACTACCAGTGGGCACCCGCTAGAGGAGATTCAATCAATAAAATTAGATGGTGTTTACCTGGCAGTCCACATAAACTTCAACTATCATCATCATCATCATCATCAGCCCATCACGTTCCCACTGCTGGGACACGGGCCTTCTCTCATAGAGAGAGTATGGGCCATAATCCACCACGCTGGCCCAGTGCGGGTTGGTGGATGTCACATGTCCTTGAATTTTTGTGATAAATTCTTGGACATGGCGGTTTCCTCACGATGTTTTCCTTCACCGTTTTTAGAGCGAGTGTTAAATCCGCACATAACTTTAGAAAGTCAGTGGTGCGGGGCCAGCGAGATTCGAACTCGGGTGCGTTGGATCGAAAGTCGCACGTTCTCCCACTGAGCCACACTCGCTCTACTTCAACTATGCTTCAACGTTAAACTTTGCCGGCTTTCAAAATTATGCAGTTAAACGTGTTCGCTTCAGTCTAGATTCATTTCATGTTACTCTGGTGTGATAGTTGCGACTAGCTTTGTTTTATCCGACATACCAAATAACATTTTTTTCATTTTATTTTCTTCCTGCGATCAGTCTAGCCACAAACAGAAGTATGGATCAGATGGGTGTCAGTCCAGTGACTTCATCTTCTCTGCTATTTGTTTGGTAGATCTGAGATATGGTGTCTCTTCAACCTTTTCTTTTTACCTTTTGTCACTTCTGTCAATATACCCAATAATCGTTAATTATTAACTAGTGTTGAAAAGTCTCTACCGCTAAGCTACACACTGGGTTTTGCAACGAATGGGTACCTAAATTTAGACTTTGTAAACTCATATAGGTACGAATACATTTCGATACCTAATGCTCAAGTTAGGCACATTAACGCAACGAAACATACTTCGGGCCCGAACAAATGTAATTGTCTACGAAAAGGCCAACAGTAACTTTACCAAACACGATTTGGCACAAATGGACATCTGTATCGGGCAATTCGGGCGGGAATCGGGATAACTTCATTTTTCGCGGTGGCTATCGACGACAGTAAATATCATATGTGTTAGTAGATTTAGTGTAAAAAAACTCTTTTTCTTCTTTCGTGTGGGTATTTGGCCAAACCTGGCGTCGACGTTTTTAGACCACCTAAAGGCCTTAAATTAAAATAAATAACATCCCAAGAAGTTCTCGCGAAACGGTAGGATCAAGATTCGGATGGAGAAGGCAATACTCCTTTACACGGCACGTATTCAGGAGCTTCCTTACTCTGCCGCCCTGACCACCGACAGATTGCGTCGCGGCGGCACCCTTGGTTTAGGTTTTTCATAATATTATTTTTGTATTTTTTTCATAGACATATTGTAAAAACTTAGACGTAAGAATGAAAGTAAATAATGTACATAATAATAAATAAATAAGTGTTGCCCATTACATATCTAAACTAAATACTCTAAGAGGCCTCTACGTGTTGGACTCCTGTCCCCGCGCAAGCCTTCCAAAGGACTGAGTGTATAACCCGTGAGAAAGAGCGACATAATAATAAATAAATTTATAAATTGCTTAAATAGTCAAACTTCAAATATTGGACTCAAATACTACCAGAAAAAATGTAAAGAAACAGAACCGCAAAGGTTTTCATCACAAAGCAGAACACTGAACAGTGGCGAAACGTTACATCAGCCGTTACAATATATTACAATTTGCGGGTAGTCTGGAACCGGGCGGCGTAATTAATATCAAGTTTGCTGAATTTATTACCACCAAAACCTCAACCAACCAATATTACACCTTGTAACCTTAGTTATATTGGCCATTTTTGCTTAAAAAGATGCCATTGCTTTTCGGAAATGCAACGCTGAAAGGATTTTTTAATGTTATCGCATCTTCCATTCCATTCTGACTGTTTGATGCTGTTTTACTTCGTTTTTTAACTGGAATATTTGATTTAACTTCAAAGCATTTCGAACGAATACGTTATTTCTTGACATAATTAAGCAACACAGTACCATAACAGTTGCGCCATTCAGAAGATTAATTTCGCAGCATAGAATATAAACACCTGTACGTTATTATAATGTGATAATCTCTAGAGTAACATTTGCTGCTGTCAAATACTTTATTATTAATATAATTATTGTGACATGGTACTAAAATGTATCATCATCATCATCATCATCATCAGCCCGTCACGTTCCCACTGCTGGGACACGGGCCTTCTCTCATAGAGAGAGTATAGACCATAATCCACCACGCTAGCCCAGTACGGGTTGGTGAATGTCACAATACTACTAAAATGTATAGGTACTTATTATTTTATTGGCTTTTTATTCCTGGGTAGGTGGATTAAAAATATTCACCAACATTAATACTTATTACTTACTTTATAACTTATAAATATTAATTATTCATAAGTTTTTAGATAAAAGCTACCACTTGATTGTCCTTACAAGAAGTGTTCGCTCACGATCAAATGTGTTCAAGTATCAAGGGAATTGTCACACAACCACAACAGAACTTTGTTTTCTCAACACCTAGAAAAACGTGGTCGCCATGCCAATAGCCAAAAAGTACGTTTTGTTACATAAGCTTCTATATAACTCCGATTGTCAGTAGCTAGGAGAGTTGTTACGTGATTTTGTCTTCATCAGCAACATAATATAGTAGCGCTCGTAGCGTAGCGCGCCTAGCCTATCGTAACAGATATTCTTGGTTAAGCAACGTTTAATTGCGACCGTTTACTTAAACTATTTGCACAATGACACTAGCAGGGTTGATCTATATTTTATACCTAAGAATTAAAAGCATCTCTTATATATGTTACGGCTAAAAGCCGAAGTGCGGCTACACCTAGTTTTAGCCGGCTACAACTAGGTGCAGGCGGCCACATGCGATGTTTGTTATCGCACCTTCGGTGCTACAAAGTCACAACAGCTCAGTTTTGAATTTTACAGGAGAGGACTTTAAAGATTTTTTTCGCATTTATTGCCTTATTACTGGATATCTAATTGTAGTAGGTTTAAAATCTTTATAAAATTGATGCTCTATTGTGTTTTCTATAGTTTCATGTCAAAAGTTTAATTCAAATTACTAAAATTATTCTAATAAAACGCAAAACAAAAAAAGTGTCCTGAATTGTGACTTTGCTGCACCAGGAATTATTTAGTTAAATGAGTTATGCCTTATTATTTAGGCATTTCAGTCAGGCTTTTTGCACTCGTCTACATCATTTGTGTCGCTTTAGCTCCAACGCACGTCATAATCTCGCAGGCGCGGGGGCACAACTGTCTAATCAAACTTTGTTGGCCCAAAACGAATGGAAAAATGCACCAATAACCACAAAGGCACTCGCGCCATTTAGTAGATTTTTGCGATACTTTCGCGAGTGTTTTTGTTGCCCCGATATAGGCATGGCTCTAAGACAATTTGGCATACTTAACTCAATTTTGCAGTTTTGGCTATTTGTGACTTTGTTGCACCGAAGGTGCGATATATAATACTAGCAACCGCTCGCGACTTCGTTCGCGTCGACATAAAATTTAGCCTATGTTACTCAGGGATAATGTAGCATTCTAATGGTGAAAAATTTTTTTAATCGGTCTCGTAATTTTTGTTATTATTCGTAACAAACATACAAAAATACAAATATTTCCTTTTTATAATAGTAGTGTAGATTAGTAGCACAAAATACAAAGGGACAGAAGCATCACTTCGCAAAGAAGTTTAAACAAATAGCGACTCTTGCTATAACGCAATAAAATTCAATTCAGCTCGCGTAGCGTTGCATACCTACCAGTCATATTAACCTAAAGAGCGCTTCTCTTTCTATCGCATAGCTCTTATCTCTTCTGACGCGGCACGTGTGAACACGCGCGGCACGTGTGAACACGCGCGACCCGCCGTCGGTGTTCGGCTATGTACTTGTAGCTTCGTACCTACAGTGCGGTGCGCTAGGCCTGTTAGTAGGAAGGATTGTTTATTTTTTATATAGATCGCGGAAAGCTGCTCTTGATAATCTCTTTATACATTTTATACATTTTCAGTTAGAAGGAAATTATTAAATTTATTAAATTATTTGCTCAACCGGAGTTTGGAATCAAATAATTCAAGTCAAAATAATACTCACGTTAGTTTAATAATAATATACCCAAATAATTTATCTCTGTGAATATTTTCTATTATTTCTATTATATATACAATCTTCAGATCTTCGCATTCTGTCAAACTGTATTCTCTAGGTAATTCCATGAGACTTAAGGATCTACGTTATCGATCTACCTTGATTCTCACGTTACCCGTAACGTATTCCTAAGTCCTACACGTACCGTAATTATTATTAACGTGTACGGTAGAAATCGCATGGGAGTGGTACAACGTAAACTGCAAGTTGTGGGTAAGGCGTTCTAAATCATAGAACGGGACCCTTTACCCGCTTACTGCGAATTTACGAGACTTAGATATTAGGAGCTACATACCTACATGTATACACTAGTAAAAAAGTATTTATAAATGCGTGCTTGCGAACAGTAGTGCTTCAGAAACAAACTTGTTTATAATTAACTCAATAGGCGATCGGACATAATCGAAAAATAATAATTCTGACATTTTTTAACTGTTGCGAAAAACCAACAGTGCATGACGTCATTTCAAAGTAAATACCGTGTACGAAGCTTGTGTTTATTTATATTTTTGCTTTTCATCTAAATCAAAACGATATGTTTTTCATGCCATGACGACCCTAAAGTTCCTAAACTTCACAAAAACGTATAAATCACTTTGCAAGTTTACTTTCGTAGAGCTTTTCGTTTCGTTTGCCTGCGTGTGACGTCATACGTTCTGAGGTGACATTTTGTGCGGAAATATTTTAAGCATGACATTTAAACATAGTTCTAGGTAATTTTAGGACTTTATTAAATTAAAATATTATTTATCATGTTATTTTAGATTATATTGTATAACTAGCGACCCGCCCCGGCTTCGCACGGTTATTATACATATGAACCTTCCTCTTCAATCACTCTCTCTATTAAAAAAAAACGCATCAAAATCCGTTACGTAGTTTTAAAGATTTAAGCATACATAGGGATATAGGAACAGAGAAAGCGACGTTGTTTGACTATGTAGCGATAGTGATAATACATTAAATATTTTTTCTTGGTACAGTCTTTTAAAGAAGTCATCCCAAACATACTCATGAAGTCTATCAAATCCAGTTCCCTCAAACAGCAGACTCATCCCATTGACGTATTTTAAAGAGTTAAGCATTTGCATTTAATTTGTATGCAAAATCGTCTCTTCACATACGGAGCGGGCGAAGTTAGTACGACTCAGCTTACACTCGACAGTATGCGTAAAAATATGAGAGAGTTTTAAAATGTTAATTAAAATGATTATTAAAGTAATAACTTGTGGTAATACTCGCTAAATGACACGTGGTTATGTATTAGCTTTTGCTGAGTCATATCATTTTTAGGGTTCCGTACATCAAAAGGAAAAAGGGATCCCTTATAAGATCACTCCGTTGTCCATCTGTCTGTTCTGTGTCAAGGCCCTTTTTTAACCGACTTCAAAAAGGAGAAGGTTTTCTATTCGATTGTATTTTTTTATTATGTTTGTTACCTGTAATCCGTCATTTATGAACCGATTTGGAAAATTATTTTTGCGCTGGGTTCAGTATAGCTACGAAGTGGGTAATTTCATCGATATTTGACCTTGGACTTCGAAGATACACTGAAGTCGGTTTTTTTATAAAATGTATACTTGTCTCAGCAACGCGTGGAGGTATACTCAGGTCTGCAATCCCTTGGAGCTGTGATAAAATCAAAATTTTAAGTCATGCAATCAAAAGATACGGCTGCTTATGCCGCATACTTTGACACTCGCAAAGGAATCAAAACCTATAGGGTACTTCCCGTTGACCTAGACCTAGAATCATGAAATTTGGTAAAAAGCACCGTCTCATAGCACAAGTAAAGGGAAAAATCCGAGAATTGACCGTGACCCTAGCATTACTATGCTGGGTCATATGTCTATGATTGTTCTCCTTTACCGATTTAGAGCTGAATCTGCATATAACAGAAGTTTATAACCAAGCTGGAATTCGAATGGCAATGCGTCGGATCGAAAGCCTTACGACGTACCTCTCGGCTGATTTGCTCTTCGTTCCATGTAACAAAACGTCAGATTTACAAAAACTTTTACAAAAGGACTCGGGAAGCAAATTCTTGTCCGTCTCTCAGGTGAAGTTACAAAGCAAGTTCCCTTTGGTAAGCCGATCCTGATCCGCTACCCCCCCCCCCCTTCTTGCCCTTAACCGCCCCCCTGCGGAAATCTCCGTAAAATTTCAAATAGTAAAATGTTAATTTGCCAAATTAAATTCCAGCCTCACGGCCGAATGAATGAAATTTGATTAAGTTACAAAGCTGTCATTATTTCTTGAGAATTCCAAGTTGCACGAATTAGCGAACGCGGGCGTAT
The DNA here is from genome assembly GCA_951640565.1 of Petrophora chlorosata. Taxonomy (NCBI): domain Eukaryota; kingdom Metazoa; phylum Arthropoda; class Insecta; order Lepidoptera; family Geometridae; genus Petrophora; species Petrophora chlorosata. Next base: position 12,932,982 of record OX621201.1, on the reverse strand, counting down.
CTAAGGTCAGACAAGGGTCTACACCCACACCCCTAAAACTCAATTCCATGGAAGATTTTTTTGAGCGTTTAACCGGTGTCATGTACAGGAACTATAGGTAATCCTACTAATATGAATGGATGGATGGGTGGATGTTTGTTACTCAATCACGCAAAAACTACTAAACCGATTTTTATAATATTAGGTATGTAGGTTCTTTAGGTCCTAGAAAAGGACATAGGATACTTTTTATCCCGGGGAACCGCGGTTGAAACCGAGGGACGCAGCTAGTTTAAGTATATTTACGGACCATCTGCTATCGGCTACAAGCCAAACGCTAGAAGATCGCTTTTACTTGATTAAAGTGTTTCAGTGACAAAACTTCACATGTTTTTTCAGAAATTAAAATTCAGTGTTAATTAATAATTTTTATGATAGAAATAGGAATAGAAAAAACTCTTTATTGTATAGCAATTTAAAGAAATAGACAATAACACAGTCCTTAACTATGATAGTTATTGTTTTTCGTTTAAGGAGTGCTATTATAACCCCCCCCCCCCCCTTGTTCCGCCCTAGTAAGCGAGAGACAGATAGCGATGTAGGTTCAAAAGATGAGATTGCTTTTGTGAACTTTCAGATGCGAATGAAATTCATTGTCTGGTAAAACTCGATTCGATTAATTGGATAAACAGAAGGCGCCGGTTGGTTAGGAAATTACGCAATTTTCCGGCAGAAGTTAGATAGATACATAAACACCGTTGTAAACGAAGTTCAATATTTTACTAGAGGCTAAAGCATTCCCAATTCTTATTATACTATTGATTCTTCGTCATCGACGTTGATACAGATTCTTGTAGTAGTATAAAGCCATGCCGTCAAGCGACCTAGTCGTGTTTCGGGATGATGTTCGGTGAACCATCGGGGAGACAGGTCTCCCCGATCGGTCGGGTCGGGTGGGTTGGGGTTCTAGATCTATGTGCTCCATCTTAGGCCACATCATCGCTTCACATCAGGCGAGATAGCGGCCAAACATAGATCTATTAAGCGTAAAAAAAAAAGTATGTTATCCATGTTTGTTTAAACATGTATATAGCACATCGAGCTCTTTTTTGATAATGATATATATTCTCTATTCAAAAGTAGAGAAGGAAATGCTTCGGGTAAGAATAAAATTGTTATACTTGTATTTAATGAATAGGAATTTTAATGATAATATTATAGTATTATCAAAGTATGTACAAATCAGTACGCAAAAATAGTCTTCTTCTCTCTCTTAATTGCTGCGCCCCACAGGGTCTATAATGAACTGTATATTCCCTATATTCTATATATATATTGTATATTGTACTGTATTGTATTCTATATATTGTATATTCCCTGTATATTCTGTATTTACCTGGTAGGTAAATGAATATACAGTTCATTATAGACCTAATTACATTATAGAATGCAATAAAGAATTGAATTGAATTGAGTATGAGAAACAATACTGTCTACGTAAAAAACAACACATCAGATGTCTTGCCAATACAACTTTTCATGAACGACGCTACTGAAGAGCTAAGAACTTACGAATGTCCACTATGAAATGTGTACCTAACTAACCTCCCCCTTTCTTTCCAGCTGACAAAGTGCCCCCCGGTTTCCCGACCATCGCCCCTCCACCTTCGACCATCGTAGTGGAAGTCGGCCACACGGCCACGCTGCCATGCCAGGCTAGCGGGAGCCCCACGCCGAAAATCCGGTGGCTTTGGAACTCTCTGCCCTTGGACGTGGCTTCAAACCCGAGATACGCGCTGCTGAATGACAAAATGCATGGTGAGTGGCAGTTTGGTTTTACTACACGATGTTTGTCTCGGAGGCTCGAAATCAAAATGTACAAGAATTATAAAACTAATATTTAAAGAAATTTGCCTACTAACTAAAAAACTATACTAGGGCAAGAACGCCGTGTAGATCGCCACTGATTACGGTAGGGTTCCCAAAACAATGGCGGCGCAGCGTAAATTTTTGGGCAAAGTACGTACCAGCTCTGACATTCCCCGAATCTAAACGACTCACCCGTTTTCAGGAACTTGTAAACTTGTCTAAGTAAGGCACAACAACCAATCAGAAATCCTAAATAAATGCATGCAAATATGGATTTCCGATTGGTTGAAAATGTGCATTTCAAAGTATTTACCTACGTCACTAATTGAATTGTTCGGCGAACCAGACGGGTCTGAGTAGCCGCTCAACTGCCGTCTCTCTCTAGATCAATGTGCTTCATCTCAGGCCACATCATCGCTTCACATCAGGCGAGAAAGTGGCCAAACATGGATATAAAGCGTAAAAAAAAAATTCTTTACCACATAACAATATAATCTTTGATACAAGTACTTCATTGCCGTATAGGTATAATTCATGTCTGAATAAAAATAAGTATATATTTTGACGGCGAAAGGTCCAAAGTTTACCAAGCAACGTCTCATATGACATACATACAATGAAATTAATAATAGATCGAGATGTTAAGCACCCAGTCGTAAGTATAGTAAAAGAATTAAACTAAAACTTAACTATACCTTTTAATATACTAAGTATTCAACATACTAATTTAGATGAATTAGCAAATATTACTTCTTGTGATTTTGACTGTGAATTGATGATAGTATAAATAGATTGATAAATTGAAGTGTATTTTATTTTTGAGAGCGAGTGTGGTTTAGCGGGAACTCGTGCGCCTTTCAATCCGACGCACCTGGGTTCGATTCCCGAGTCGGCCCTGCACCAATGATTTATAGTTAAGTGCAGATTTTGTACGCTCGATCTAAAGCGGTGAAGGAAAACATCGTGATGAAACCCGCTTACGCGCTTTGGAGTGGTAGGCTCTGGCCGTGGTTGTAATACCACCCACCGAACAAAGCCATGCCATCAAGCGACCTAGTCGTGTTTCGGGATGATGTTCGGTGAACCATCGGGGAGACGGGTCTGAGCAGCCGCTCAACTGCCGTCTCTCTCTATATCTATGTGATCCATCTTAGGCCACATCATCGCTTCACATCAGGCGAGATAGTGGCCAAACATAGATCTATAAAGTGTAAAAAAAAAAATATTTTGTTTGGGGGGCTAACAGCTGTTGTTACAAAACAAAACAAATTAATATAAGAAATGCCAATTAAAGCCTCCGCAAATAACAATTATATAGAAATGAAGAATTTTTACAATTAAATGAACAAAGAAATAAGAAGTGCGAGATGGCACCATGCAATGCCATTTACAAATTAGAGCGGTTAGGTAGTGATGACGTATTACACAGTCAAGTTCTGTTGTTATTTAAAGAAGTCTGCTTAGGAACCACCTCGCAGAGTTCATCATCATCATCAGCCTGTAGTCGTCCACTGCTGGACATAGGCCTCTCCCAACGAACGCCACTGAGCCCGGTCTTCGGCTCTTCTCATCCAGTTTCTTCCGGGCGCCTTTCGCAGGTTGCCGCTCCACCTGGCCGGTGGGTGTCCTACACTACGCTTGCCGATTCGCGGAGTTCACACTTGTACTAATAGATCTAATGATTTCATCTCTTTGCATAAGTTGTTAAAGTTATTGTTGTATTGTATTCTTCAAGCACGAAGCATTGTTTGAAGATGATTTTTCCTGTGAATTACATCGTCTAATTTAGTGAAACGTGTTACCCGGGATTACATGATCTTGTTTCTTCAAATTACTTTAAAACATTCACGTTTGCTTACAAGAAAATCTTATCTTGGAAAGCAGAATTAAACGAAACTTTGAACGTGTGTATCTATTTACTTTTTAGCTGTTATGCCCTGCGGCTACACTCGGGTTTTGCCCGTGAAACTTTACATTTTCTCGGAAATATTCTATCTCGGAGATTTCTCGGTATATAATACGAAAACAATTTGTGTAGTACACCAAACAATAGTAAGACAAATTTGGGCGGCGCGTGTCTTATATAAATAAGTTATTTTTTAATTAAATTGAACTTTAATTGACTTTATTTGGTCTCCAAGTGACCACATTATGATTTAAGTTTATTATTGACATTGTTTATGTTTATGTTAATATTGTAGACCTTACATCCCCGTCTTTAAGATAATTCCTCTCCATCCAAAGGTTGCCTGGAAGAGATCGCTTTTAGCGATAAGGCCGCCCATTGTAACACTTTCTTTAATTGTTTTTATGTTATGTCTGTAATTTAATGTTTGCAATAAAGCGTTCATCTATCTATCTATCTATCACACTTATGAATGAAGAGAATAATAATGAAATGTATTCAAAACCTTATATAACCTTAGTTTCTGCGTGGGTGATATCTATATCACCCACGTACATAAGTACTTAATCAGCAAATTGGAATGAATAACAAATCGAAGCTTCTAGTACAATAAGTCAGAAAATTGAATGTTAACAACAAATATATCGCTTTCTTACAGGTCAGCGAAATTTAATATCAAGAATAACATGTTGACAATGATTGGTAGATTAATAAGTAGGAAATAAAACGACTTTTAGACATGACCATTGACACTTCAGAGTACGTACCAGGGCCCCAGTTCACTACGACAACTCGTCGATTCCTTGCTTCGAAATCACGTTGATTCCTTCATTAATAAACGAGATCTCTATGACGCATTCATATATTCATATATATGATTATACAATACAAATTTCGCAGATGTCGTTTATTAATGAAGAAATCGACGTTTCCTCGAAGCAAGGAATCGCCAAGTTGTCATAGTGAATTAAGGCCAGGGCTTGTGGTAGATATAACTTGTAATACATTACATTGTAGACAAAAGAGAAATGTGGCCACATGCTTAGGATATAACATTTTGGTAGGTACTTCTAGAGATTACCATTACAACAAACACAAACTTACAAACTTTACTGCGATCAAAAATATTAGTGATAGTACGAAAACTGGTAACTTAATGTCAAATACTACCAGACACCAATCGCGCATTAGGGTTAAGGGAGAATATATTGAAAAGGAAAAATAGTATTGGGTTCAATTTCATCTTCTATCCTTGTCGTTCTGCGAACTTTGATCCTCCTTCGTACATTAATATCAAGAAAAAGCTCCAATTTCGTTTCCTCAAATCGAAGAAGGTGCTTGATGGTTACTTACAAAAACAAAGAAAAAACGACGTCTCCGTGACCCACTTGACTCGGTATTGCATGATGTTCAATCTATTGCTATCAATAATGGAATCTTCACATCCATCAATCGCCTACCGTGTCAAATTCTAATGAAGTTTCTATTGAGTTTGTTTCTGAACGACCTTTTGATAAGGCGTACTGTTGACCTTGCTTTTATTTTCGCTTTGGTTAGATTACATCCATCACACAATAATATAGAAAACCAACAAACTGTAACCAAACCTGTAAAAAATTAGGTTCTTTTTCCGGTGCGTCTGAGATGCGAAAACCGAACAAAGAGCTGTAGTGTTGAATTCTGAGATTTGTTATAGTCACAAATGGAGATATTAAGAAAAAGGCTATTTTATTTAAGAATGTAGAATCTGAAAATACGAGTAGTGATTCTGTTTCTTCAAATCTTCACAAACAGTTGAATGGCTTTATTGATGATTTTGAATCGCAGACCAGTTTACTACTAACTAGGAGAAACTTGCCCACGAAAAAAAATCATTTGAACCCATATACAATCATAATGGTGGCATTGGGGTGGTGGTTCAGAGAGAGAGAGGGGGGTAGGGGTAGTTTTTTTATGTAACTAATTGACGAGACGAGTTGGTCGTTTGCCTGAGGTTAAGCAATACGCCAGCCCGTAACAATAACAGCACCACCCAGAACTTGCAAAATCCTGCGCAGCGCTGCACTGCGCTCGTCACCCTGAGACAATTAGCTGTTGAGTCTCATAGTGCCCAGTAATTTCGCTGAAATGAAATGATATTTATTTGTAGAAAACACGGTCATAATAAAGTTTACAATTTTTTTAGAATTCTGCGTGTCTCACCATTTCTGGCATATACATTTTCATCATATTACAATATTTAAATTAATTGAAATAAAATGTTCCATGCATATAATTAGCACAGAAAATGTCAAAGATTAATAAAAGAAAAAAATACAATACCCTTCAAACCGGAACACAGTAATGCTCGCGCACTACTGCTTGGCGGCTGAATAACTGGCATAGCGGTGGTATAGAGAGATAGAGGGATAGATAGAATACAACCAGCGTTTAGATCAGTTGTAAACTGGGCGACGGAGCTATTTCGGTTCTAGCCCTTTTCTCCCTTAACCATAATTACAAATATTGCAAGAATTGCAATAATAGCGTATAACCTTATTGGGGATGACATATCCCCAATAAGATTATATTATTTTCCGAGAACGGAAAATACACACAAATTCTTGCCAATTCCTATAAACCATACCTTAGTACACAACACCACCCCAAACCAGGATAAGGAAGGATACGCATTTAATAAAGTTTGCGCGTAATTCTCGTAATGCCTTCAAATCCTGCCTCTTTATTAACTTCCTTGCCGGCCATATAACGGGAATTACAGGAACCGTTCGTATACAACGGTTATTAATTCTATCTACTTCTTGCGGGGTTTTCTAAGTGTACAAACTTTTGCGCTGGAGTAATACACAAGTAATAAAAGTAATTTTGGGAATAGATAGTGCGTTTCTATATCAAATAGCACAAGTCTCTTGGCTTGAAGTGTCACAGGTGTCTCCTGATTAATTTTTGAACTTTAGGAGCATAAAACGTACCTTAAACACTGCGTTTCTTTCTCACTTAAAAATGAAAAAGCAAGAAAATGTTAATTAAAAAATAAAACTAAAACCCCTGTTTTTAAAGATATGGTTTTTTGACGTTAGGTCGGCATTGCAGGCTAGTAAATGAATTTACAATGCATTGTCATTGAGTTGTGAGTTCCCTAAAAGCCGTTCCCTAAAAGAGTTGCACTATTCTACCCAGAACGACAGACAGACAGAAAAATAAGAAAGTGACTTAATAAAAAAAACGTATACCAAAAGTATTTTATTCAATTTGCGTATATCAGATGCATTTATAAACATCAATTATTACCAACCGACACACTGTTGGACCGTTGGATATTATGACTACCAACGTTTCGGAAAGAGTACTACTACCCAAAAGATACGGCAAGAAAAGGGGGGTAAATTTTTAAGAACTATTTTTTTACTAAATTGTGTTTTTTGTACAATATATTGTTTCTAACCCTTCTATAATTATGATTTACCCACTGAAGCTGATGCTAAGAAAATGCTGCATTCATATTTTATTTCGATAATTTTATGGTAAAGTGACACAATTTAGGATTGGCGTTAGATGAGATTTGATACGTTATCCGTGAGTTGCTTGACAACGCCTTAAGCTGCATTAAAAAAAACTACGATATTTATACGTTACATCGACCTCCCCATATGTTACACCTACTTTTAGCTGGCATCAGTAGTTACAGTTCCAAGACCGATAAACTCGATAAACAATATTATTGTTACACAAACTTGTCTGCGTGTACGTGCTGTCTGTGTGTGCGTGCTAGGGATGAGATGGGGAAACGAGACCGGTAACAAGTGGGATGTTGGGATTAAAAATAATCAAAAAATATGGTTAATTTTTTGTAGTGATAGGTTTTGCCTTGTGAAGTACCTTTGCCAGGTATTCAATCGCCAAGTAGTAGTAACTAACTAACTAGGGTGACGCAGTGACCCAAAGTGAGTCTTGGCTTCCGACAATAGAATACGCCGCTTTAGTCTGTCTTGCGCCAACTCCCGCCATTCTTCGACCTGGAGCTCACGCAAGTTCTTTTCCACTTCGTCTTTCCAGCGATACTTGGAACGGCTGACTGGTCGTCGGCCACTCGGCCGTCGCAAGTAGTAGTGTTCAAACATTACTGTGTTCTAGTTTGAAAGGCACTATTTTAAGCCAAATTACAGGGTATAAGATTGACTCAGGGTGACGAGCGCATACTGCAGTAACGGCTTTACTCGGCCTTGTTACACAAAGTTCTGGGTGTTGTTGTAACTGTTATGGGCAGGAGCGTTGCTTACCATGAGGTGGATGACCTGCTCGTCTCAATTATAAAAAAATACTAGTTAATATTTATTAACATTTTAAAATTCGTTTTCACTTTTTCTTTTCTCATTTTCATAATTTTTTCTTAACCTAAAAATCCTGATACCACTTTTTTGAACTTGAAAAGAGTTATAGTGGTAAAAGATTCGTCGTAAAAATGTCTTGTTGTTGTACTCAGTCTGGAAACGTTTAGTACTCACTGACCTGGAACGAACATTTTGAAGCAAAACTCCGCTTGAGCAGGCCCCTTTCGTTTCCAATGACGGAGTAAATTATATTAAATCTGCAATAGATGAAAAAGAATTCCACTAAGTCGGGACGTTACAGGAACATGGCAACACTAGTAGACATGAAAGTGCCCGTAATGTTGCCAGTAATAAATATTGAGGTTATCAGATATAATGAAACTTTCACGGAAATTGGGTATTAGTGGGTGAGTTATGTTGAAGGTAAATAAATGAATAGTAGTAATATGTCATACGTATTTTATTATGAGTTTTACTAGCAATTTCAAATAAAGCCATGCATACGTGTTCATTTCCGAAGCACTGGTAGTCAGTTTTCGCATTTCTTTTCTGGGCCCGGACTTCAATTTGAGTATGGGAAAGAAATGGGTAGACATGCTTACCTTTTTTTCAAAGTCATGATATCTTAAGTTTTAACGTATTTTAAATATATAATATATATTTACGTCAATTTAACGTCATATTATGACGTTTAAGTCCATTTTTGTGCCTATTTAATAAATATCTTTTGACTTGTTTGATGTCGAGGACATACACATTGACAGCCTCTATGTTATAGTGGCTAGGCAGGTTGACTCAAATCTCATACACCGCCAAGGTTGCGTGTTCGATTTCCGCGACTAATGATTTTTTTTGCCCAGAAAAAAAGCGCAGGTATTTGTATCGTGTCTGAGTGTTATTGGGTCATAGTCCTCTTAGTTCCTGGTTTCCTAGATACAATGTATGTGATCTTTGGGGGTTATATCATGGGTATACTAGCTGACCCGGCAAACGTTGTTTTGCCATATAAATTTAAAAAATGTTAAGGGTGAACAACCCTTATCACTTAGGGGTATGAAAAATAGATAGTAGCCGATTCTCAGACCTACTGAATATGCATATAAAATTTGGTAAAAATCAGTAAAGCCGTTTCGGAGGAGTAAGGTAACTAATATTGTGACACGAAAATATTATATATATGATGATGATTATTACTCATTTTAGTATAAATAAAGGAGATTTAATCGATTTATTCACTGAATATACCAATGAACGCGTCTCAATAGTCCCAGTGGGGCCACACCTCTATTCGAACTCAATACGATAGGCTTTTTGTGTGACCTATGGGTAGGCCGGTAGCATTAACTAACTTTACCAGCAATATTTATTATGTATTATGCTAAAACTAGACTCTCATTATATAAAGGTGTTTCACTTAGTTATTCAGTAAGTTCCATTAAAATTTGCAAATTAAATTCGTCGCCGCGGGGAGTTTTAATTATGCTCATCTTTTTATAATTAAACTTAATTGTTAGCGACTTTAATTGATGCAGTGGGATTTGGGGAAGAGGTCTGGGTATATTAAGTGCTATAAGTGTCTTTTAAAGGTGACATAAGACACCTTCAACGAGAACCTTTTAGAAACGGTACTTGTGGTATAATTTCACTAGGAGAAGATGGTGATGTTAGATAGATATTGATACACCAATCCTGCACCAATGTCTTATAGTTAAGTGATGATTTTGCACGCTCGCTCTAAAACGGTGAAGGAAAACATCGTGATGAAACCCGCTTACGCGCTTTGGAGTGGTAGGCTCTGGCCGTGGTTGTAATACCACCCACTGAACAAAGCCATGCCGTCAAGCGACCTAGTCGTGTTTCGGGATGATGTTCGGTGAACCATCGGGGAGACGGGTCTGAGCAGCCGCTCAACTGCCGTCTCTCTCTAGATCTATGTGCTTCATCTTAGGCCACATCATCGCTTCACATCAGGCGAGATAGTGGCCAAACATGGAACTATTAAATTTTAAGCGTAAAAAAAGATAGAAGATAGAAAACACTTAATTGCACTTAAGAAAGAATTACATTATGAACATACTTTCTTATGATAAGTACAATAAGTGGTCTTATCGCTAGTGATCTCTTCCAGACAACCGTAAGTTTGTAGTTTTTTATTTTTATTTATTCATTATAGGCTTGCGTTTGACCGCTATCTCACCTGTTGTTAAGTGACGATGCGGTCGAAGATGTAGCACGCTCGCCTAGAAGAAACCTGTTCACTCTTGTCTTAAAGACACCCAGATTATAGCTATCCGGAAACACAGATTCCGGCTGAGAGTTCTACTCCTTGGCCGTTTGCATTATAAAGGTTGAAGCAAAGCGCTCGCTAGTTCGAAAATGAGTACGACTGTAGGCAATTGAAACAAAGATGTGAGGTATCTTATTGCAGACGTCTCACTACGGCCAAAAAGCGAACTGGCACATGAAAATGAATAATATATTCCTTTTTTTTTTATGGAACTGAGTGATGAGGCAAGCAAGTCGTTCGCCTGATGGTAAGCGCCATGCCTGCCCATAACAATTGCAGTGCCACCCAGAACTTTTAATACCAAAAAAGCAATGCGTAGCACTGCATTACGCTCATCACCCTGAGATGTCAGATATCAATGCGTGCGCACTACTGCTTGGCGGCAGAATAACTGGCAAATTCCTTACGCTAAGGAACATCATTACATGACACTGCATATTTTTGTTTCAATCTAGCCAAATAATTAGACTACTTAGAAATTGAACTTAAACTTCACTGATATATATATACATTATAATACTAAGAATGTTAATGTAAATTAACACTTTTCTTATTGTCTCTATAATAGGCAAGACACTTTGTTCAGGTGTTCTGTAAGGATATAATAAAATATCATTGTTAAAAAATATTGTTGCTAAAAATCGAAAAATTCTAACAAACATTCTTAAAAATATTCCCCTAGTTTCTGGTCGTATCTTCTAGGAAGCGGTTCTTTTTCCGATCCGGTGGTATGTGGTGGTGGTGGTAGATCGTGATAGTTTGATGTTGAATGCACAAACGAAAGCACAAACCCAATCTATTTATGAAATGGTTAAAAATAGAATGATTTTAATTTTGACAAACTGCGGATCTGTTGGCTTTTGATTCCAATTATTCTCCTAAAAGACGTAATTATTATCCAGAAAGCTTTGTACAAGATAATTTATCCGAAACAACAGACTGCCTTGATAAACAAACTCTTAGAAATAAAACGGTTCCAAGAGTGACTTATCTATTGTCATAGACAATATTGCCCTCGTGCCTGGTTTTTCGGTGTTTCGGCACCAAAAATATCGGAAAGTTCACGAAGGAGAATTAATCTGCACGAATAAATTAAAATAAATGAGATTAAAACAGCCGACGGTAAGCTTTAACTGAATTTAAATGAGTTCTCACCTCTTGAAGTGCATGATGGCATTAAAATTGAAAATTATTAACATTTCGCGGAGAAACGGATTTCATTGTTGGCGGAATAAAATAAACTTCTTAGGTTAATTAATTTAGTCCCTCTTTTCTTAAGCGAGATAATATTTGTACATTAATTAGTAGTTATTTGGACGGACCATTTTATTTAACTTTTATTAAGTCGAAAGCTTATACGTTGATTTTCTACGAGTTGATTTTCTAAGCCGACTTTGGGCTTGGTTGTTTAGAAATTGTTTTTGAAAATTATCTAAGTTATGAATAATGTAAATAAATACGACTAAATAAAACTGTTTTGCATTCCTCTGTAATTTAATGTAATGTTACTTTTAAAAGTTTTTTCGAGTAAAGCAATTTTTTTGCAACGCCCTGCCAGTAGGGTTATATTATGTATTAACTTTAGTGTTACTACTTTAACGTTTGCAATTATAATTATTATTATTATTATAGAGAATGTGAGCAAGTGTGGCTCAGTGGGAGCTCGTGCGACTTTCGATCCGACGCACCCGAGTTCGAATCCCGCTGGCCCCGCACCACTGACTTTCTTAAGCTATGTGCGGATTTAACACTCGCTCTAGAAACGGTGAAGGAAAACATCGTGAGGAAACCGGCATGTCCAAGAATTTTTCACAACAAGTCAAGGACATGTGACATTCACCAACCCGCACTGGGCCAGCGTGGTGGATTATGGCCCATTCTCTCTCTATGAGAGAAGGCCCGTGTCCCAGCAGTGGGAACGTGATGGGCTGATGATGATGATGATGATTATTATTATTATACGGAGCCTGACTCGTCCCACTGCATGGCAAAGGCCTCCCTTCCATTTTTCCACATTTCTCAATTGATTGCCATTGTAGTCCAGTCTTCTTTATACGAGTCCAAGTCGTCCCGCCATCTCCGTCGAGGTCTGCCGCGGGGCCGTCGGCCCTTGTTAGGATGCCACTCAGTTGTTAATTTTGCCCAAAGTTTGTTCGTTAACGTTTGCAATAAATAAATAAAATAAAAAACAATATTAGACCCTCTTTTCTGAATACATATATAACGTAATGTTATACATGATGTGTGTAGACCAACAATATTTTCTTTCTTTTTAGTACAGTCAGCGACAAAAGTAGCTGAACATTTTTGAATCTTTGATTGACTACACCTTCAATATTTGGCATATTTCTCTGAATGTTGCACTTAAAAAGTCTGTTTATATTCTGTGCCAATAAGGCAATTGCAAAAAATTGCATGTAATTTGTATATTTTCAGTGTTATTGTAAATTGAAAGATTGTAAAGGTTCAGCTACTTTTGTCGCTGACTGTACCTATTCAATCCACAAAGTCTAGGAGTAAGTTGTTCCGAATTTCGAAGCCAAGAAACCGCGGGTTACCTCGGCGTCGTACCATAAAGTACCAGTAGCATCTAAGAACGTTTTTTACTTGAATTCCGAAGAAACGTACGGCTTTATATAGCCTGCCTATAAACGTGAGGAATTTTAATGCTGTATTTATTAGTTCTTGACTTCGAAGTTCAGGTTTTATTGGAGTAAAATTCTACGAAATTTACATTCGATGCGATTCGTGCAATCCTAGTAAGTACCTACATACATCTTGCATAGCGTTTTGTTTTTTTATCAAGTTTTTTTTTAATTCAGTCTAGAGCATATCCTCTTATCATCATCATCATCATCATCATCAGCCCATCATGTTCCCGCTGCCGGATCACGGGTCTTCTCTCATAAAGGATGTATAGGCCATTAATCCACCAAGCTAGCCCAGTGTGGGTTGACGGATGTCACATGTCCTTTAAAATTTTGTAATTAATACTTGGACATGTCGTTATTCTTCACGATGTTTTCCTTCACTATTTTTAGAGATAGCGACTTTAGGAAGTCAGTCGTGCAAGGCCAGCGAGATTCAAACTCGGGTGCGTCAGATCGAAAGGCGCAGGTGCTCCCACTCTCTCTTAGTGGTTGTTAAATTGTTTATCTCTCAACATAAGTAGATTGAAAACCCGTATGACATTGAAAATGTAATGGTTGGACAGAAGTCTAGCTACCGTCTGTCTATGTCTAGATTTACTTCTTCTTCCTTTGTAAGCATTAAGTTACTTTTGACCTTTATTTTGTAATTGTGCAATAAAAAATAAATAAGCTTTAGTTTTTACTGTCAAAGAAAAATTTTAGTTCATTACTTTTTTATGGAACTCAGTGATTAGACGAGCAGGTGGTTCGCCTGTTGGTAAACGCCACGCTTGCCCATAACAATTGCAGTGCCGCCCAGAAAATTTAACACCAATGCTCTGCGTAGCACTGCATTGCGCTCATCACCCATCATCCCGAGACACATAAGTCTCATATGTCCAGTAATTTCGCTGGCTACAATGCAGTTGAACACAGTAATGCTTGCGCACTACTGCTTGGTGACAGAATAACTGGCAAAGCTGTGGTACCTACCCAGATGGCCTGTGGCATACGAGAGACCTACCACAATTACTTGTAAGAAACCAAGTGTACACAGCCAAACTAATATTGTCAACCAAAACTAAGTTACTTAATATTACCCTCGTACAAAAAGAGTAATAAAAATAATAAAGAAGAAAGTATTATGTTAAGCATTATTTTATTATTATTACGCCCCTAGGGGTGCAAGAGAGGAGCACCTTTGCGATCATCGACACGGACGTTTTAGCACTACAACTTGACCAAAAACAGTTTATATTTACAATGAAATACAGTCTCTAGAAACGATTATTTTTTACCGTCGGAGATATTTTTTGTTCAAATAAAAATAAGATTATACATAATACTTGTAAAAAATAATACATAACAACAGTAAGTTTGTTAGTCGTTATTTATATGTATTTTTATCTTATTATTTATATGTATTTTCGAATATATAAATATATATATATATATATATAATTATATTATATCTTTATACCTATATTGTCATGAACTTTATTTATGTATACAACAAACTCAAATACAGGAAAATATCTACATCTAAACTAAAATTGCTTAAATGACTTAAATATAAATACATAATATACATACATTGACACATACCTATACAAAATATGAAAAAATATTCTAAAAGGCCTATGGTGGAGGGGAAAGTGCCCAGAACGCTGGCCGCATTGCCACGCTAAATGGCAAATTAAGATTTAAATGGCATTTTTTGACCCAAATATGAAATCGAAATATATATATGTATATATATATATATATATATATATATATATATATATATATATATATAGGGACTTCGCAAAACATCTGGTGGAGGCAACAAGTGACCAGGATATATATATATATATATATATTTATTTCGATATATATATATATATATATATATATATCGAAATAAATATTTCATATATATATATATATATATATATATCCTGGTTACTTGTTGCCTCCACCAGATGTTTTGCGAAGTCCCTATAGATTTTATGGGCGCTCGGCCTACATGTTCCTTTTTTTTTACGCTTGGTAAATCTATGTTTGGCCTATAATTGTCCTAATGTTTCTACCCCAAACGGCACAAACATGTAACCTCGGTCGAGATTTGTATAGATCTTATATATTGGTATTGATACGTGTGTATATCAGTATATCTTGTTTTTAAGTATTTTCTCTTTTTGAGTTCTTACCTATAAAGTAAGGTCATACAATATAAAATATAGAAATTGTTGACAAGAAATGAATATTTCCATATTTTAGCGTTAAATAGCGTATTTCAAGAGATAATATCAAAATAGTGATTATACTGCTAACCGTATGTACCTACCACTAGAATACCGTGAAAATGGCTGCGCTCCTAAATGCGAAAATTATAATAATGCTCCAAATATGGAAATGTACCGTATACTATGAAAATACGTATTAAACTGCTGAAATATCTCGTAATATGCTTCATAAAATTCAATGTAGTAATATTAAAGCTTTTATAGGTAAAATAATGATCATTGAAGGATTAAATAATGTACTTTTAATGTTACCAGTTATTCAAATCTTTTGTATTTTAATATTCTTTTTACCAAAAAAAAAACAGAATCTGATAATGTATCACGATTATTATTATTCGTGTTATAATAAAATTAATGACATGAAATTATGAATCTTAAAATTATACACGTGAGAAATTTGTGTACAAAATTATAATAAAATTAAAGTCAGTTTTAGTTAAAACTAAGTGCCACTGGTTTTTATAATAAATACATTACCTTCATAAACATAATTAAATAAAAATAAATGTCTTGAGTATCGAAACTTCCGATCTTCATCTTTCTTAATGTGCCATCATTTTCCTTAAAGTACCACAATATTTATATAGATTACGGCATTCCTTAAAATCAAATATTACAACAACTATAAACAAATTCCAAACACACGACGTAAGTAAATTTCCAAAATATTTATACTGTTCTCTTTTATATTTCAATCGGCGACCGAGTTGAAGTTGGCTGTATACCCATATCTGCACAAGCCGTAAAAACAAATAAAAGAAATAGATGACACGTTAACACTTCCAGCATGTTCTGCCTCCGTGTAAACCCCGGGGAGCGAGATACACGCCTTGATTGCGCCTCACCGAGCCAGATTACGACTCATTTACATACAAATACCGGGACCTTCCAACTTTGAATGGGATGGTATGGTTCACTGTTGTTCTAGCAAAAAGCGAGCCTTAATTCGAACAACAATAACTTGGGAGGCGAGGGGCGCCACTTGCCTTGATTAAGGTTATGTCGCGACGCCCCACCTACTTGTCACTTCCAGCTGATGTTATTTTTCTGCCTTTTTTTAGAATGACTTATAGAATTCAAGATGGCGACTATCAGACGCCATATTGCGTGATAGAAAAAAAAAATAGATGACGATTTCTATTCCCACATGGCAAGGTAGAATTCGATTTTAAAGAACTTTTGATGTAATTATACTCCTCAAAGCGTCTTATACACATATAAGAAATCATATTAATTTCTGGTAATATTTTCAACGTCGAGATGACGTGAGACCTTTAATTCGTTAATAGTTACGACCATACGAAATAGTTTCGACATCGTCGTCATCTCCATTTTCCAATTTTGACTGTGTTCATACAATTTATTTTATGCATCCAATGAGATGAGTAAGCCTTTCGCCTTGATCTTGAGCACCACGCTTGACTATACTTGTTGCAATGCCTAGAACTTTTAATACTATGCAACGTACTGTACTGGGTAAACACTGCATTACGCACCCCGAGACATAGAAAAATAATACTCTGTCCCGAAACATCAGATAATACTTCTGGTTCTTTGTGTCATTCTGTCATTTATTACTCTTTATTGTAAGGCTTTTTACCTTGTTTGAATAACTAAATTAATAATCTCTTTCTTTGACAAATAAAGACAAAGTAAAATTAATAATAAGCGTCACAATGGGTGGTCTTATCACCAATAATAATCTCTTCCAGCCAAACTTGGATCATTATCATCATCATCAAGTTCCTACTGCTGGGATACGGGCCTTCTCTCATAGAGAGAGTATGGGCCATAATCCACCACGCTGGTCCACTGCGGGTTGGTGGATGTCACATGTCCTTGAATTTTTGTGATAAATTCTTGGACATGCCAGTTTCCTCACGATGTTTTCCTTTACCGTTTTTAATGCGAATGTTAAATCCGCACATAACTTAAGAATGTCAGTGGGGCCAGCGGGATTCGAACTTGGATGCGTCGGGTCGAAAGTCGCACGTGCTCCCACTGGGCCACACTCGCTTGCAAACGTGGATGGAGAAGAATAAAATAAAAAACACCTCTTTTATCCAAACCTTTTTACTTTTCAACGTGAGTCGCTAAATTGTGGGGCGCAGAGGAGCACCACTTGCGTAGATTAAGTAATGTCATCACACAGTGACAGCCTCTGTGGTGTAACGACGGGACAAATGTTTGTGCATAAAAAAAAAGCGAAAGCATTTGTTTAGTGTCTGGGTGTTGTGGGACCATGGTCCTCATAGTTCCTGGTTCCCTAGATACAGGGAATCCTAGTTAGGGGTCAGGATCTATGCATGTCATCGTTGGGCGTTAAATTTGGGCGTTAATGTTAAGTAATGCCGTGGAAGACTCCGCCCCTTGTCACTTCCAGTGGCCGTAATCTACTTATGTCTTTGTGTAGAAAGTAATTTTGTAAGAAATTATACACAGTGTCCCGTGTGTTAATGACTCTTGATTATACTCTTTAGTACTGTCCTTTTATGTTATGAAAAAGTGTTAGTGGTTTCCAAGGAGTTTATAGGTATATTTTTCGAAATTGTCTATTGGTTAGCTTTTTATATCTTTATTTTAATACCGACAATGGCCTAACGAGGCCAAATTTACTAGCCATGTCGGAGGCCTTCGTGCGATCAACAATTCCGTCACCAACTTACGAGAAGAAGAAGGACCTAGAATTATTATTTTAAACTAAAACGAAAACGATACAACATTAATTTTTAGAAAAAAAAACAAAAACCGACTTCAATGTATCTTCCAAGTCAAAGGTCAAATATCGATGAAATGTATATGGGACCACTTCGTAGCTATACTGAACCCAACGCAAAAAGAATTTTCCAAATCGGTTCATAAATGACGGAGTCCTCCTTGAAGTCGGTTAACAATAACACTTTATTGTTAACCAAATAAAGACATAATGCAGATAAAATTACAAAACACATCAATGTAAGGTACAATTGCCTGCCTTATCACTTAGAGGGATTTCTTCCAGACAACCTTTTGATAGATAGAACGGGTATGAGAAATAATGCGATTTGGTAGTATACAATGTACATAATAGCAATAATATACATAGAATAATAGTTGTATTAAAAATTTAAATAACCTTTGGCACAATAAAACACGTCTACGAACCACCGCTAGAAAATCTGCTTTCAAATAAAAAAAACCGCATCCAAATTGGTTCACCAGTTTAAGATCTACGGTGCCACAGATAGATACACATAGTGGTCAAACTTATAACAAAGCAAACAGGGGGTTAAAAATTTAAAATGTCCTTCTATGCAAAATGCTTCACTTTTACCCCTTCAGTAAGTAAATATTAAATAAATAATTAAATTTCATTTGACGAAACAAAAAGAAGCGGACCTAAGAAGATGCAAGCATTAGTCTCATAAAAAAAAACAAATACATAGCAAAAGGTTTCACTATACTCTCCCCTCTCCTTTCCCCAGACTAACACCTCTACCACCGCCCATCTAATCCCCCAGCGCACCTAATAACGCAAGATAAACCACAATCATTATGAGACGTTCATTAAGACCAAGCCATAAGTGTCCCGCGAAAGTAAATAAAAAGGATACGGTAATAAGTGTCCCCGCAAAATATGATCACTTAATATCGCTTAATCAATCTCTGCGGGGCGTAAAGCAAACCTGTCCTCTAGGAGCTAGATTAAATGTAGCTGCAATAGAGCGTTTGCCAACCACGTTATCGTGACCTTTGTTTAGTCTCAGCCTAAAGGTTAAAGAGAGGTCAAAGAGGGCTGGTTGTTGTACAATGTGGGAACGACCGAGCTATTTCGTGAGACGTTTATGAATAGGGCTTATTTTTCTTTTAATTACGCTCGGCCTGTGTCTGTTAACGTTCGGTTGGAGTTCTCAGAACTCGAACCTTTTCTTTGTCGTAGTATTTTTAGGATATTAAACGATATCGATATAATTAACCGGCTTCAGAAAAGGAGAAGGTTCTCTATTCGATTGTTTTTTTTTTCTTACCTCAGAACTCCGTCATTCGTGAACCGATTTGGAAAATTATTTTTGCGTTGTAGTAGAGCTACGAAGTGGTCCCATATAAATTTCATCGATATTTGACCTTGGACTTCGAAGAGACATTGAAGTCGGTTCTTTTGTTAGAGAAAACGTATATTTGTTATTAGTTAGGTTGTGCCTAGAGGAACCTTGATGTCTATTAGAAGCACCCCTAAATATTCAAGGGACAGCGGCAAGTTGGCCACCCTTAAGGTTGGTATCTACTCGCGACGCTACGTGACGAAAATATTGTCTATAGGTTAGGCGCCATAAGTTAATAAAATATAACCAGCGTTTGGTAGACCAATAAACCCTGATCATATGATATTCATCAAATGGGTATTACTATTCATATGCAATAAAATAACCTCTATTAATATACATAGGTATACCATTACTTAGGGCGCTTCTCCAGTTTCCAGTTTCTGTACGCTCAATCAATATTCATCATCAACGATCAGTTATTAGAGCGAGTGTGGCTGGGAGTCACAAAAAAATTAAAGAAGGTCCGTGTCTCAGCAGTGGTAACGTGACTCCGGCGGCGCGGGCGGTTGTATTACCATCCACCAAACAAATCTATGTCGTCAAGCGGCCTAGTCTTAAGCATTCGCTTAACTACCGTCGTCCTTTAGATCCGTGTATTCCATCTTTGGCCCCGTCATCGCTTATCATGCGAGAGAGTGGCCAAACATGATTATGTAAGGACCAAACATGATTATGTAAGAGAAAAAACAGTAGATGCGCAACTTATTTATTTATTTATTTTATTTTGGGGGCTAACAGCTGTTGTTACAAAGAAATTTGACAAATTAATATAAAAAAGCCAATTAAAAACCTCCACAAATATCAGTTAAATAGAAAATTAAGGTTTTTAACAAATAAATGAATAATGAAATAAGAAATGCGATATGGCACCATGCAATGCCATTTGCAAATTACAATGACTAGATAGTGAAGACGTTAGGGCTGTATTCATTGCAGCCAGACTGCTTGTGAATAGATCGATATTGAAATGCTCAGACTTCGAAAGCTTATTAAATGCTACAGAAGAACGTAAGACATGAGAGTTCCTCCTTTAAGTGGTGCGGGCGAAGGGTACATGCAATACGTTTTTAGATCTGGATTGTCAAGGTTTCGAGGTGGTGTAATTTTATACTAGCTCCGCCCCGCGGTTTCACCCGCAGTTTTCCGGGATAAAAAGTAGCCTATGTCCTTTTCCCGGACCTAAAGTACTTTACATATCAAATTTTATCAAAATCCGTTCTATAGTTTTGGCGTGACTGAGTAACAAACACCCATTCATTCCATCTATCCTCACAAACTTTCGCATTTATAATATTATCAGGATTAGTAGAATAGGATTCGCAAACTGTCATAGATAAAAATAAGTTGACCTGAATCAAATCACAGCATTATCATTTGGACATAATATGTAATCTGTTTGACTGTCTAGGTTGCCCTTCATTCCTGTGGCAAACAATTTTTACTCCAACAAAGAACTTACCACGTTTGTTAACCATATAAATGTTCCGACAACCACACCTGCTACACCCACTATTTCTAGATATTTGGCATTTTCACATTCCTGGGCTTTGATGAACTAAAAGGGAAGACACATAAAAGTTCAATCGAAAAAAAAAATTGCTTTAAAATCAATAGTAACTCAAAATGTAATAATAACAGCGGATCAGCACTCAAGGCTTATTAAATTAAGAAAAACATTTATTTGACAAGCACACAACTATAAAACAAACAAAAAAAACAAGCAAAAAAAAATTGTTTGCGGATAAATAAATTATTATTATACCTGCAATTAAAATTTTCTTCTTCCTTAATATTTAAAATTATTATTAGACCATTATTATTATCGTGTAGGAAATAGTGAGTCCAATGGACCCAATTAGCTGAGTCACAATCATTCGAATGACTTTTTGTGTAGTGTTATAAATGAATTTTGTTTTTTGTGATTTCTGACATTACAGTGATACTTCCAGTTGCACGTGTTCTTGCAATACAGTTCGCATTCAAGAGTAAAGAAACGACAATAACGTATCTTCACTTGTTAACTAAACTTTCTAGGTGCGAAAACAGAGCGAAACCGCATTTTACGTACGCCAGTCACGTAAGTTCTCCATAAACGGAATGCCTAGGCATTAGGCAAACCCTAGAACCTAGCCATTCGAAGTCTAGACTGGTGCTAACTATTATTTCAAATCGACCTATAAGTTGGGTGGGAGCTTGTACTCACTATGTCGAATTCAAGACAGATTAATACGTACGACTGACATGGCGCGGCGTCTCAATTGGAAATTGAAAATACGACTAGTTTTTAACCGACTTTATAAAAGTAGAAGGTTCTCAATTCGATTGTATGTTTTTTTATCTTTGTTACGCGATTACTCCGCCAATTAGGAATGATTTTGATGATAATTTTTTTTGGTAGGTCATATTTCAGAAGTTTGTATATGAAGGTATAGCCTGAAGTCGGATTTTGTTTATGTTTCTAAAAATTAATTATTGGGTATAGCGGAAAAGATTAAATCAGAGCATCATACGGGCAAATTGAACTCATCGACATTTGATAACATTTTATCGGACACTAAGAACAGAAGTCTTACGGATTTCTATTTCTAGGATGGATGGATGTTTGTTACTAAATCACGCAAAAACTACTGAACGGGCTTCAATGGAAATTCGGTACATTGGGTCCTGGGCCCCAATTCGCTATGACAACATGGCGATTCCTTGCTTCGAAATCACGTCAACATCGCTATGACGTGTCATAGAGAATACAAATTTCGCAGATGTCGTTTATTAATGAAGGAATCGACGTGACCTCGAAGCAAGGAATCGCCAAGTTGTCATAGTGAAGTAGGGCCCTGGAAAACGATATAGGCTACTATTCCGGGAAACCGCGGGGCGCAGCTAGTATACAATAAAATCTGCGACGTACTGTGAACAAGCTTTTGAGAACGATTGTCGGAGTTCTATAGAATTCCAAGCGCTGCTAATCCTACTGATTTATACGTCGAGTTCACCTTATTTATGCACGAAATACGCAAGATGAAGAAGGGCGATCAAAAGATTACTTTTACAGAGATGATGCTTCATATACCAAACCCTTTGGTTGTAAACTGAGACAGTTAATTGACGGAGGTCTTTTGACAGGGATAGGGTCGGTATGACGTACATTAAATTATTCCTGGTTCGCGTTTGTGATTAATTTAATGTCATAGTTCAAGTAATAATAGTTTTTAACTGTCCCACTGCTGGGGAAAGGTCTCCTCCATAATAATAAATACTAATGAAATATACTTTGACTGATTTAAGACTTCGGTAGATTTTAACCGACTTATAAAAAGGAGGAGGTTCTCAATTTGATTGTTTTTTTTATAATAAATAATAATGAAATATAGTTTGACTGCTTTTAGACTTGGATAGATTTTTAACCGACTTCAAAAAAGGAGAAGGTTCTGTATTCTATTGTATTTTTTTATTATTTTTTATGTTTGTTATCTCAGAACTCCGTCGTTCGTGAACCGATTTGGAAAATTCTTTTTGCGTTGGTTTCATTATAGCTACGAACTGGTCCCATAGAAATTTTGCACACTTGTCCGAATGTCCAAGTCCGATGACAATGCAATATTATGTTGACAGCCAGCTGATCTGATGATGGAGAGAAGGTGGGCAATGATCTCTTGACAGATAATTGTAAACTACTAGTGTTTGGGCTCATTTTAATCTGTTTACGGTTCAAATTACAAATTTGTTAAAAAAATATATATTTCAACAAAAAACTTATTATAATATAAAATGACTCCAACTAAATATCTGAGCTAAATTATTCCGTGAAACTATATTATTCAAATAGAATCAAGTTGGTGTAACCGATACTGTATACAGTGGAATAGCGGCATCGAGTTTGAAATTCAAGAAGCCGAAAACCGATCTGACTCGAGGGCTGTGGCAACACTGCCTTGATAAGCGGCGATAATTATTACTGAATTTGGCCTCGTTATAATAAATACTGGGAATATGAAGAAATACTATGAATTTTCTGATGTTACGCCCCATGTGATGATGGTTTGATAATTTACATTCTAGACGAGTGTGGTTTAACAAGAACTCGTGGAACTTTCGATCCAACGCACCCGAGATCCATGTATACCTTGAAAATTTTATTTAATCATCATATCACGAAGTCCTACATATATATTAAACAAGCGGCAAGGCAGCAATTATTGCGTAATGAAAATTTCAATGATTCCACACAGCATGTATACTACGAAAAGGTGACCAGCAATTTTGACGTCAGAATGGACGGTCACTCTAAATGTTTCGTTTATTATAAAAGTAGATAGGCAGCAACTGTCTCATGGTCGACAGCAAATAGAAACAATTTTTTTTTTTTACGCTTAATAGATCTATGTTTGGCCACTATCTCGCCTGATGTGAAGCGATGATGTGGCCTAAGATGGAGCACATAGATCTAGAGAGAGACGGCAGTTGAGCGCCTGCGCAGACCCGTCTCCCTGATGGTTCACCGATTTAATTTGTTTTAATTAGGCAGCAATTATTGGCCACCATTTCAACGTTAACTAAGACCGGCCATTCTGACAGACACCGAATTTTAGTGAACTAAAATTTAAAAAACCTCTGACACAAACAACCTATCAAAAATAAAAAACGGCTTAATCGATTTCGATAAAACATAAGTCTACGAACCACCGCTAGAAAACGTGCTTTCAAATAAAAAAAACCGCATCCAAATCGGTTCCCTCGTTTAAGAGCTACGGTGCTACAGACAGACACACATAGTGGTTCAACTTATAACACCTCCTTTTTTCGTCAGGGGTTAATTAAAATGTAGGTCCAGTTCGAAGCCCTATGAATATCGAATGTGTAAATATTAACATATATTTTATGGCCTTCTTAACCCTAAAATGTAAGACCTAAGAAGGTCTTAGGATTTAGGATCCGTACCTTAAGATTTAAGCTAAGAGTGTCTTATAAGATCCCTAAAGGTCAGATTTATAAGCTATTGTTTGCTAGTCGCAAGATAAGATC
This sequence comes from Petrophora chlorosata, assembly GCA_951640565.1. Taxonomy (NCBI): domain Eukaryota; kingdom Metazoa; phylum Arthropoda; class Insecta; order Lepidoptera; family Geometridae; genus Petrophora; species Petrophora chlorosata. The sequence continues at coordinate 12,908,585 of OX621201.1, read as the reverse complement.
TAAATCTTGCGAGAAAATTCTATAAACTGCGCAAGTATGTTGTAGGTACTACAGCAATATGTTTTTGTATTTATGAGTATAACTCATGCTTAGAGAAAAACTTAAATGTAATTACAATTTCTTTTCAAGAACGTAAGTACTTCAGCAACTAGGAGTTAGAAAAGGATCCTAAAAGCTTATGAAAGTCGGAATAGTGTTAAAATAATAAACTACCTTTTATAATGCTAATGCTTTTGTTATGGGCAGGCGTGGTGCTTACCATCAAGCGAACGACACACTAACAAAAAAAATAGTAATAAAAAGGCCTCATCATCGTTGAGAACTTTAGGTAAGGCTGTAAACACAAAACTAAATAGCGTTCAAAGCCACTAAGAATAATCTCTAAGGAATTTTAAGTTTACTAACTCGAAAATTATCCCGGAAAGTCGGGTATCCTCGGCATACATAAAGATTTATGGCCTAATAACCTAGGAGTCGGGGTTGGGGGTTGTAGGCCACTGGGCAAGTGGGCAAGAGGGAAACAGGGGTCGCCGCGGGGGGCGGTTATAGTGCCCCTATAGAATATTACGTTATTAAGTCAAATTCCGACGGCGCATCTGCCAAGGCTGTTATAACTTAACAGGTGTTCGGATTCTCAAACCGAAATGGCTGTTAATTATACACCGACTAAAGTTGTTTGGAATATGGTCTATTAACTGTAACTACCTAGGTTTTTCAATTGTGTTACATTCTTTTACTATCTCTCAGTTTGACATGATATATATTTTTCAGTCAGCCTCTGTGGTGTAGTGGTTGGGCAGGTTGGCTCAAATCTCATACACCACTTGCATGTTCGATTCCCGTGACGGGAAAAATGTTTGTGCACAGAAAAAAATAGCACAAACATTTGTTTCGTATATGGGTGGTGTGGAACCATGGTCCTCGTAGTTCCTGGTTCCCTAGATACAGGGAATTCTAGTTAGGGGCCATTCTATGTAGTAATCGTTGGGCGTATAGAATAAATATTTTACGCAAAGGTTATTGCACTGATTAGATACTGGTAATAAACAAGAGGCTACTTTCAAAAAGACTTAACACAAATAAAATATTTAATACAAAATAGTGTAAATCACATACATATCTATCGTAATAACGACTCAACAGAACATGTTATTACTTATTGCAAAAATTCTTTGTTCTTAATACATTTTTATTATTAATAAAACTCTCATTAAATCTCGAATGATTATTACTTTGTTTTGCAACTTCCCTCAAGCTTACAATATTTTCCAATATATACCTACATTTTACATTTACCGCAAACTAACTACCTGCTAATGAAGCGAGGTAATTAGCAGCTGTACAGTGTAGCTATAGCTGTATACCTACATCTGTAAAAATATAGTCATGAAATTAGCTCTTAGGATCTGCGAGAACAGAGTAATTATAATTCTAAAGAGAAAACACCGCATAATGGAATACTTGGGAGGAACTGTTCTAGCAACCAGGGGAGAAGAAACTTTTGCTCGGCAGTGGAACAGAACACGTTTATAAACTCAATAAGGTGTGGAAAAGTAACTATACTATTCCTAGGTTACTAAATCTAATTAGTATCGCTTTAAGTTATTACAAACAACTGAAATTACTGGGCATTATGAGACTAAAAAGCTAATTGTGTCAGGGTGACGAGCGCTGTGCAGTGTGCATGATTTTGCAAGATAAAATTCTGACTAGTAGCGGGAGTGTTGCTTACCATCAGGTGAACGACATGCTCGTCTCGTCACTCAATAACCTATTCGAACAGATTATGTCAAAAGCTTACAAAAGTTATATCTTTCAAAAGTCTGTCAGAGCGCCCGGTCGATGCGACGCGTGACCAAAATGCTGGGACTTATTTGGCTCAACGTATCAGTATTGCAATCCAACGGGGCAATACTGCCAGCATCTTGGGTACGCTGCCAACTGGTAGTGGGTTTGAGGATTTGAGCTATCTATAGGCCTTTAATGGTCTATGGGTTGTCCAATTGCTTCTCCTTGTAAGTAGTTAATTTAGTTTTAGTACGTAGAGTGTAGAGTTGTTTTCAGAAATAAAGGCACTCGCCCGTTTAAAAAAAAAATTGCTATCCGTAAGCAATTTGATTCGTTATTTGAATGTAGAAACCAGGCTAACAAAATCATGAGTCGAATGCGACTGGTATCATCTACCAAAATAAACACTTTACCAAGAAATATCATAAGTCCACATAACATCTCCAGTTTACGCGCCAAAATTCAATACAACGAATTTTCGTGTGCTCAGAATAAAAATGGCCGTTGCTACGTGACGTGGTCAGGGGATTTCCTACGCCGACAATTGGTCTGCGTCTCTGACAACGGTCCTCCTTACTTGATTTTATGTAAGACAATAGAATACTCGTATCTGCGCTGTAACAATTTGGGAGGAATTTATTTTGTAGTTTGTGGCAGGTAAATTGGGTTTAGTCTAATTTGATCTGTTGAGATTGAAAATTAAGGGTGGGATCGTAAAATTAATTGCCTTGTACTTTCAATAGTAAAATTTTACCTGATAATAATATGACAAATTATATATATATATAGTTTATTTATTGTTTATATATATAGTTTATTTATTGTTTATATATATAGTTTATTTATTGTTTATATATATAGTTTATTTATTGTTTATATATATAGTTTATTTATTGTATATATAGTTTATTTATTGTTGAAATACTTTTACAAGTTTAGTTTGTTCGCTATAACGCCTTCGGCAGAGTTTCTTAGCTATTTGTTTGCCCCACTTTGGGCGCCAAAATTGCTATTGCTGTTTAAACTTACCGTCGCTACCTGATTAGGTCAAAGTATTTTCTACGCCAACAAATTGGTCTACGATTCAAAGAAATGTTCTACTATTCTTCTTCTTGTTCTTCTACTATTATAATAATCTACTTTGATTGAATATATCTAAAGTATGCCAATATTTAACTAAACTTTGATTGTTTCAGGTACCCTACAAATAGTGAAGAGCGAAGAGGACGACCACGGAAAGTTTGAGTGTGTTGCCGAGAACTCTATAGGAACGGAATTCTCTAAACACACACTTCTCTATGTCAAAGGTACGTATCATTTTATAGTGTGCCTCCGCACTTGTAATGTGAGCGTGGAAAGGGCCGGTATTCTATTCATTTTACTTAAAACATATTTCGGGTTGGATACTGACCCAAAATGTTAGTATCGTTTTCTAAACATAGTAACACGATATGTTAAGTTTAACCTTAATCAAATTTGGATTTGATAGAACTATGCGGTCAATGGTACAGAGTCCTTTAAACAAATCTTAAGAATCGGACCCAAATTCCTCTGCCGTACCTCCGATGGCTTCGATTGAGCTATGAACATTTGATAAACCGAACTTTAATACCTCATAAAACGGTGAAAGGTGTTTTCATTTTTCGGTTAGAACAAGATCTGTTGAATAACTTTTACCTTTAGCTATCGCATTCTAAATAACTACATATACTAAATTAATACGCCCAACGATTACATACGTAGATCCTGGCCCCTTACTAGGATTCCCTGTATATAGGAAAAAAAAACTACAAGGACCATGGTCCCACAACATCGTGAACACAACGTGATGAAACCCGAATTTGGGCAAGGGCTAGTTGAGATTACCTATTCGCATTTACAAATATGTAGCAAAATACTGGCGGTTCTGATGGCAATCATTCAAAGCTGAACCTTCACATCAAAAGGTTAGCACATACCACGCGGTAAAATTACTTAATGATCTACCATTCGTTCCCAACACGCAACCCCGATTACTTTGGAAAGAGAGGGGTAGTTTTTCATACGCCGAACGTACGAGAATGAAAGAGACGTAAAACCCTAAAAGAAGGCACGTCCAGTAACGTCTAGTTTACATAGTGCGAGCTTCTGACCAGCCAGTTGTCAGTGACTCGCTTTGAAAACTCGCATGAAATAAATAGACAGTTCCTGTACTTGGATCCACTGCCTACGCGTGAAGAGATGACTAAGCGAACGTTTGGATGACATAAGATATTAAATTGATTGCATTAAAAAACTTAAAACAGAAACACTGCTGTGCTGTATAATAAAATGTCTGACTTGCGAGTAATTAACCTCTGACTCAGGCAGATAGGCATATTGAGTTGAAGAGTAAAAAATAATTCTTGCACTCCAATGACCAACGGCATATTGAGTTGACGAGTAAAAATAAATTCTTGCACTCCAGTGACTAACGGCATATTGAGTTGACGAGTAAAATGAATTCTTGCAATCCAGTGACTAACGGCTTATTGAGTGGATGAGTAAAAATGAATTCTTGCACTCCAGTGACTGACTGAATCACATTTAAACGTGGTCATTGCAGCATTTTATGTTGACTGTATGAAAACGTTTCTACTGCGTTACGTTCTGAATTTAAGAATTTATCTAACCAATTTCAACTTGCACACCAGCTTGCCCTGTGTGAACCAACAGAATGAGGACTCTCATTATGGTGAAGTACCCTGGTTTGATGTGGTAGTAATCAGTAGTTTATACCTACTTTATTCGGCGGCCGATGCTTGGCTCTTCAAGTAGGATTGTTAACAAGATTGCCAGTGCTGGTTACGAATGCGAAGAGGGTAGTTTGAAAAACTATTAAGTACCTACCTTCAATCGGTATACCTTCATCGTTTTTTAGCCGGGGATTTCATCGAAGATTTTTTTAAATGCAACTGAGCAATGGTACGAGCAAGGCGTTCGCCTGATGGCAAGCGCCACGCTGGTCTGTAATAATCACAGTGTTACTGTATACCATGCATTTGCGCTCTCAATCTTTAACTGTGTTTTTTGGTAAATAGGATAGAATTCTTTATTGGCCATATAACTAAGTCCGTTATACAGGGCAAGTTATAATAATAATAATAAGGTTACAGTTAAATCAAATTTCATTACATATTATTAATTAATTAATAGATAAGTCCTATATTATAAGTAATTTATAAAACAAACTTAACGGAACTTCGACGGACTGCAGGTAGGTACCTATGTGTAACGAAACAGTGTATACGTAGATACGTACGCATTATCGAAGATCGTAATAATTGGCAAATAAGTATAAAAAAGATATAATATAGTAAGATAAAATATTAACAAAGTCGTCTTCCATAAAAGATTCTCATATCAGAAAACTCGTCTTCCATAAAATATTCACTTATCAGGATAAAGAGGCATAAAGGAATCAAATTACCAAATGTCCTTGCAAAGAGCAAACGGCCAAATGTTTCCGTTCCGTGTCTTCGCACGATCACATCAGCTTCCCATATTTTCCCGCACATAAATAATTTAGTTCTAAATAGAGCACATTACATAGAAAGTAGGCTGCAGAGACGGACGTTAGTAATATTCACAATATATCTCGGCGATAACGTCGTCCGGCGTGGCGTAGCGTGGCGTCGCGTGGCGAATCGCTAACTTTCATATGCATTTAGATAGAATGGCACTGATTGTTGTACCCAATGGCGTTCTTTCAGGTGAGATTTTTATAGCACTATTGGTTATAAAAGTATAATATAAAAGTGGTGAAGGGAAATACATAGTGCGACTCGACGGGACTCTTTAAAATTTACAATACTTTGACCGTTTTACAGCGAGTGTTATCCGCAGGTCCCTTATGTAGGGCCAAATGTAGCACAAGAACTGCCTGTATAGGATTCTAGGGAATCAAGAACTACGTGGACCACGAACAATAATTTGGCTTTTCTTTGCACAAACATTTATACCGTAGTGGAAATCGAACCCGCAAACACCGTATTACGAGCAGGTCTGGCCGACCTCTACACCACAGAAGTTGTCATGTCACTTTTACTCTACAATGTACTTGTAATTTTACTATGTTGATTTCCTAGCAACTACCTCTCGTTAATTTATCGAAAACAGGTTCAAACATAGTTATTTAATACAATACAATACAATAAACCATTATTTATTGTACACCAAACAAGAAATTACCAAGGTACAGGAAAGACTTCATCTTCACATAATCTTTACGTGGGTGGAAAAGTTGCAAACATAAAGGTTGAAGCTAAAAAGAAAAAGACAATTTGACATTTGTTTAAAAGCTCTTTGAAAAGTTCATCTCTAACAAATTACGGCAGCGCCATACATTCAAGAGTGAGCGCGAGCTGGTGACCGACTCTTATTGAATTAGTTTTCAACTTCTCCAAAATACTCTTAAAGCGCTTTTCATCTACTCTAGAAAGTTCTTTCGCTCACTGTTTATGTTTTAGTCGAATAGCTGTGTAAGTTTCTTGTTTTTCTTTCGCGGCGTATTTTATTGCGAAATTAATAAAACCCAATTTCATTTACGTAACGTAACGATTTCATGCATATAACAAACGCTATGTTTTATTCTTCCGCGATGTTTAAACTTTTTCATGTGGGCAATAACTTTTTCATTGGATTTTTAATAAATAAAATTTAATTATAAAAGTGGCTGAATGCATGTTGCTAGTTTTAAAAACTTAATTCAATTTTAGCCATGTGGCTTTAAAAAGGTTAAAAGTGATACTTTATTTTATATGTATATTATTATTATAATGTATGTAATAAATATGTATATAAAAAGGATATGTGTATATGTGTATTATATATTTACTATTTATATATATTAATTTTATGTGTTATTTGTTTTGTATATATTTTATATAACAACTTTAGTTTTGGTATATTGTTAGTATCGTCTATAAAATATTGTCTCTCTAGCATACAGTCGTCTGGAAGAGATCGCTGTTTAGCGTTAAGACCGCCTATTGTACTTATCATAAGAAAGTATGTTCAAAATGTAATTCCTTCTTAAGTGCAATACAGTGTTTTCTATACTATTCTATTCTTTAGTCCGCCTGTAGGCATATGAGCATGAGAAGTGAAAAAACTTTCAGTTTCAAAGTGCAAAATATGTTTGCGATCGATTTTATTACAACTTTATTTCATTGTACCATCAAGCCCACAATCATTCAAGCTGGACTACAAGTATAACATCAATAAACTGTAGCTATCACAGGTATTACCCGAATCTGTATGTATTAGCACAGAATACTAAGGGACAGAAGCATCACTCCGCAAAGAAATTTAAACAAATAGCGACTCTTGCTATGACGCAATAAAATTCAATTCAGCTCGCGTAGCGCTGCATACCTACCAGTCATATTAACCTACAGAGCGCCTCTCTTTCTATCGCATAGCTCGTATCTCTTCTGACGCGGCACCTGCTACGACGCGCGACCCGCCGTCGGGTTCCGGCTATGTACTTGTAGCTTCGTACCTACAGTGCGGCGTGCGCTAGGCCTGGTATTAGCTATAATCTAGCCAGGTGGGTACCTTTAACCGCCTGTTTTGTTTGTCTTTGCCTTCTCTATTGTTATTTGAGAGGCATGATTAAGGCATGGACTGTAGCGAGTAGTCAAATAATAGTATAATTAATCAAACTCTGATAGCATAATCATAATCATAATAATCATAATAATTTATTGGTAATTACATTGTTACACGTCAACTATAAAAATATCATAAAATTCAAATAATATAAATTAATAAATGTCATACACTAGTAAAAGACAACACACAAACATTAATAATTACCACCCACCGAACAAAGCCATGCCGTCAAGCGACCTAGTCGTGTTTCGGGATGATGTTAAACCTGGTATCTTTGGGTATGCAGACGACAGCACCGTCGTAGAGAGATACATACCTGAGACACGAGCCAGCGGAGTACAAATACAGTCTCACAGAGTGGCTATGGTCGAGCGCATGAATTTTGCTTTGCAAGCAGTCTCCGAATGGGGCGATGCTAATCTAGTGAAATTCAATGCCTCAAAAACCCAGGCGTGTCTTTTCACCGCAAAACGGAGTCCCTTCAACCTGACTCCAACTTTCCACGATGTGTCCATACCGGTGGCAGACCACCTTGAGCTGTTGGGTGTCACTCTGACATCCAACCTCAATTTTGGCTCGTATATTGAGTCCAAGGCTTCATTAGCTGCAAAGAAGTTGGGAGTCCTGGGGAAGGTCAGGCGGTATTTCACGCCGGGACAGCTTCTTAACCTTTACCAAGCACAAGTCTGGTCTTGCATGGAATACTGCAGTCATCTCTGGGACGGCTCGGCTAAGTATCAACTAGAAGCCTTGGACTCCATAGAAAGGCGGGCGAAAAAACTTATTGGTAACGATACAAACGCTATCGCTTGTTAACTTAAACCTTATTTGACCCATCAATTACAAACTGTTAAGGCATCAATTTTAAGTTAGGTAAACTAAAGACTTTGTTTATTGTCAGAGAAGTGTACCATTTAACTTCTAATTTGTACTGTTGTGGCGTCGTCATCCACATAATGAATACTTACCAATCCTTGAAGTCCTGAACCTGAAACATAAAATAACAATTAGTAAAACATACACAAGAAACATAAATAATAAAACAGAAAGCATAATATAAAATACTTAATTACACAAGCATAAATAGAAAATAATACTGACCGTAATCCGTCAAAATATATTACGACGATGCAACGGATACAAACCTGCCGAGCGGAGAACAATAGAAGGCACAGCGACCGTCCGTCGCCCGCGCCGCAGCCGCAACGCACCGCGCCCGCCAATCTGCAAGATCAATTGACGCGAGACGCATGACAGTCGATTCGGCGCCGCTAAATAATAATCCGCGCGAGTTAGTGCTTACCATATCGTTCGATATTATCTAGACTTTCGTCTTGTTCTATTCTCTGACTCTTGTGTGCTGTGCTTCTTTCTCACTGTGACTATCTTCATATTAACTGTACTTGTGTTTACCTCAAAAATAAATTATAAAACTTTATGTACTGTGTTGACAATTATTCTACATCAACCCACACTGTAATTGATATAATTATTTGTGTATTTAATTCCACAATTGCCTTGTTCTAAATAACAATAAATATTTGTATCGCTCGTAACATAGCTTGTGGCGTAGCTCGCCTAGTCGTTCATAACTGTTAGTTTGCAACGTTCGCTGCGGTCTCCATTTGGATGGGTGAAAGTTTGTTTGGTATTTACATCTGAGCGAGACAGGTGTTTATATGCGGACTGATTGATTTTGCAAATCTTATACATAAATAAGTTTTTTTGTTGAAATATATATTTTTCAAGACAAGCTTTTAGAGGAAACAAATTCGTAATCGGAACCGCGAGCAGATTAAAATGAGCCCAAACACTAGTAGTTTATGATTATCCCTCAAGGAGTTCCATTGCCCACCTTCCGTCTCCATCATCAGATCTGGATGTCACCATAATATTGCATTGTCATCGGACTTTGACAAGTATGCAAAATTTCAACTTCGTAGGACAACAGGAAGTGGTTCTGATTCAGCTTGCAAGATTCCACCCAATCAAACATAGTTACATGTATACATACATTCATACATTTATTTATTTATTTAAATTCAGGTGCCCGTTACCCTTACAGTACTATAACCAAAGCGTGTAGCGGGCCAATTACATGGTAAAGAATTACATACATATATACATACATACATACATGCATACATACATACATACATACATACATACATACATACATACATACATACATACATACATACATACATACATACATACATACATACATACATACATACATATATTGCAAGTTAAATAAAAACTTGTATATATTTTGCTAGTCAGTAACAGATAAGTTTAATGAGTTGTAACTAATGTTGTCGTTGTACTAAGTTACACTAAGTATCTTTGTCATTTAATTTAATTAGTTCCTTAGTTTCCTACGACCACTTAACATTTGCATAACCTTATGGTTATGCATCATCATCAGCACATTGTGATGATCATCAGCACGTTCCCACTGCTGGGGAACCTTCTTTCACAGAGAGAGTAATTTGAGAGAGGAACCATTGGGGAGACGGGTCTGAGCAGCCGCTTAACTGTCGTCTATCTCTAGATCTATGTGCTCCATCTTAGGCCACATCATCGCTTCACATCAGGCAAGACAGTGGCCAAACATAGATCTATTAAGCGTAAAAAAAAGTCATGACTTAATAAGTTATCGTTATATGAACGTATCCGTTTCTAAAATGATCGAATCGTACATTTCCGATACATTATCGAATAATCTCTCAAACTAGTTAGTGTAATCGGTAACCCGACCTAAACTTCGTAACTTGATTGCCGATACGTGAACTTCTCTAATTAACTATTTCCCGAATTAAATTATACAAACAAAATTAAGCATGATCGATGTTCTCGAGTTATTAGGTACAAGTGGGTACTACTTACCATACGTTCTACTAGCACTATTATTTATTCTGTGGTACTATGTTGAAGAAGGTCTTTTTGCTTTTTTTAATTATTATTACAATCCAACGGTTAAAATTAAATTCAATTAAAATTCAATTCAATTCAAGTCAAGTTTATATATTATTATTATGATTAGGCAATTACTGTAAATTTAAAAAGTAGATAATCATCTGAATAAAAAGCTTTTTGTGGAAGTAGACGAAAAAATAGTGAATTAGAGAGGTTTCTTCGTGTAGGTACTGATGCATCTTTTTTAATAAATGCATTATCAGAACTTCAGGTGTAGATGGATGATGGAACGACACCAAGCGGGCGCCGAACTGCAGTTTCGAGTCTAATCCAGTTAATCTCTGTAAAAAATGTTTAGGTTTTATTAAATTAAAACTGAAAAAGGAATTTCTCGTTAAGGTGATTAAGAAAATTAGAATACAATTAAAATTCGTTCATGTTAAACTACTTCAATTAAAAGAAAAAACAGAGGACTTATTCCTGGAACTAATTTTAATTAATCGTGAAAACAAAGTGGGGAGCGCGTAGCGGAAGCGTTTTGAATAAAAGAATAATAATTCCCCGTGCAGCTAAGAGGTTGTACGGTCTATGAAACAGGCGACGGCGAAGTTCTTATTATCATGTGTAATAAAATAAAACTAATAACTTTAACGTCACTATCCAGTGGGGCAACACCGCTAGTATTTTGGGCACGTCGCCGAACAACCGGGTATTCATCATCATCATCAGCCTATACGAGTCCACTGCTGGACAAAGGCCTCTCCCAATGCATGCCACTGAGCCCGATCCTCGGCTCTTCCCATGTAATTACTGCCACCTACACAGTCGTCGCTCCATCTGGCCGGAGGGCGTCCTACACTGCGATTGCCTAAACGTGGTCTCCACTCTAGAACTCGTTTACTCCATCGGTTATCGGTTCTTTGACATATGTGACCGGCCCATTGCCACTTCAGCTTACTTATTCGGTGAGCTATGTCGGCTACTTTGGTTCTCTGTCGGATCACCTCGTTGCGGATTCGATCCTTCAGAGAAACCCCGAGCATAGCTCGTTTCATGGCTCGCTGAGCGATTTTAAACTTATGAACCAGTCTCACAGTCAGTGTCCACGTTTCAGCTCCGTATGTCAACCGGGTATTACGGGTTGAATTATCTGAACGCCTTTTAGATAGATCTAGGCTCAGCAGATAGATAGATGGCTCGGCAGATATACCCGTTGTTCCGTGTCGTGAAGGTGCATACTTATCTTTTGTTTTTAATGTTATAGCATGCAGCGATTGCATTTGATAAAAAGTTTTTGTTTTTGAAAGCTACTTAGGATTTTGTCGTTTTTGCTGACAAAAACGGTATACATTGAACATACTGTTTTTCGTGTAAAGAGCTAACGAGATGAACTAAATCAAGCACCCGATGGTAATCTCCATTCCTATTATTTCTGTAGTAACTTGCGAGTAATTTTAAAATATAGCTTTATACTTATTGACCGAGCTTCCTACCTTATTGAAATTTGGAGGAAATAAGGTTCAAATTGTGAAAATTATGAGGTCTCAGTTCAAAGGGATCTACTATTAGTTATTTTCGTGTCAAAAATTCAACTTCTATATTTGTTCCTGAAAATGACCTATACGATGATAGGCAGAGCCAAAAGATAAGTCAGTGGGAAAGTCAAGGGAAGTATCCTTTCGTAGGCATATTTACGGAGACTTGTAAGTTTTGTAACTCGCTACTAAGTCGTGTCCAACACCACACAACATCTGTGTCAGTGAGGAATGGCCACCGCACTTCTTACAAACCTCTCCGGAAACAGGACGTACTGTCTTCCACCTTAATTAAAAGAGGGTAGCATCCACCTCGGAAGGCAGCCCTTAATAATGTCCGGTGTTTAGGATTATATCCGCAGATGAAATGGAAACGGTATTATTACACAAGCAAAACTTAGTCTGTGGTTGAAAGATTGTGGCGGTCGGCGGTTACGAGTTCTGTTCTCGTTACGAAATATTATTGGGAGAAAATATAATGACCATCAAAATAATCTTTGAGATCCCATACACTTCTATCCAAAAATTGTATCGGCAGATCAAATTTCGTAAATGACCACTAAATCGAATTGAACCTTACTCTACCGTGGTCCAACTCGCTCTTACCCCTAGAGTGTATATAAAAAGCGCGGAGCCAGAAGCTCGCGAAGGAGGTCCTGAATGAAGCGAGCAAAGCGAGCCGGCGACTTCCGCAGCGGAGCGAGTGAGGTGTTGTAGGACTACGTTCTTTAATCTTCGTAGTTTAAATTGTTAGAATTCTTAATAACCCACAAGCTTTCTTTGCCTCAGCTGGAGCCAAAATGATTTGCTCAGGTACTCAAAAAGCTTATTACTGTAATTATTATTATGTAATCTTTATTTCGGGCATCATTAGATAAGTTACAGATGTACGAGTAACTTATTCTACGGCCCATATAAATAAATACATTAGAACTAACATACGTACAATTTATATTAAAATATTTATGTGACACGTTTTATCGGCGACGTGTGACGCAACTGCGCCACAACTGCGCGGTGTCAGGTTGCGGTGTCAGCAGTGACGCTTGCAGCCGTCCTCTGAACCGCCGAAACACGACACCCTTTGACCAGAATTCCTCATTATAGTAGGTTGACAGATGTTCCGTGGGAACTCGCACCACAAAAGAATTAAAATTCACGTTGTGGCGCGACTCCAACCGCACGACCCTCAGAGGAGCATTGGTCTTCTTCACGACGTACTCGGTAACATCTTCAGCCTTTATGGAGAAGTGTAGGCGGGACACTCTGTGTAATACTAACACTGGTTGTTATTTATTACAAATGATTTTTGACCAAAGCTACTTCTGAATTCACTGCGTTGAAAAAGCCTATTAAATATACGATTGACACGTCCGGAGCACCTTTTCAACCTCAAACTGTGTTACCAGGTTTCTCCAACAAAATGTAATTAAAAACTGAATGGCCGGCTTCATTAGGGGAGTGTACACCGACCCACGCTCTAGTGTAGCCCAGCGTAGAGGACAAAGAGGGTAGGTACGGGTATAGTGTTCATTCGTAGTGCAGGTTGGCGTCATTAGGGTTATGTATTAGTGAGATGTGATCTCCAGCCAAAATACTAGGCAGTTAAGGCCTAGTGTAAGGATTTACTCGTGGTAGGTCTCGCGTATGCGGGAGGCCGTCTGGGTAGGTATCATCGCTTTTGCCAGTTATTCTGCCACCAGGCTAATACGCAAGCGTTATTGTGTTCCAGTTTGAAGGGTATTGTACCTCTGTAGTTCTTTTTGCGATTAAATGTTCTGGGTCGCACTGCAATTATTGTTATGGGCAGGCGTGGCGCTTACTATCAGGCAAACGACTTGCTCGTCTCATTACTCAAAAGGTTGTGTAGCGCAATTCTAGGTTGCACTGTAACTGTAATGGATGGACGTGGCGTTCAACAACAGGCGAACGACCTCATCTCGTTACCTTATAACAATTTTTCTGGCGGTCGAGCTTGCGTCTAATTAGGATGTGGAAATACGTGAATCAAAGTAAAGCCTGAATACGAATAGGTACGAGTGAGTACTTAGTCTAGACTATATTTAAGTTATATCACGACTAACCCAAGATCATATTCAAATACTTACTTAGCCACTAAGTCCCGTAACCACGCAGTCTAAGCACATAGACTATGGAGGTAAATAACTAGAGGTTACTTATGTAACATCTAGGTAGGTACATTTATATGTCCGTCTGGGTGGGTACCACCGCTTTGTCTACTTGTGGTAGGTTTCTCGTTTGCGAGAGGCCGTCTGGGTGGGTACCACCACTTTACCAGTTATTCAGCCGCCAAGCAGTAGTGCGCAAGCATTACTGTGTTTCGATTTGAAGCGCATTGTAGCCAGCGAAACTACTGGGCATTATGAGACTCAACAGCTAATTGTCTCAGGGTGACGAACGCAGTACAGCGCCGCGCAGGATTTTGCGAAAGCTCTTGGTGGTGCTGTTATGGTTATGAGCTGGCGTATTGCTTACCATCAGGCAAACGACCAGCTCGTCTCGTCATTCATTTACATAAAAAGTATCTTTATGTTATATTACTGCATAGCATAATGAAGTTGTTTAGATATAATCATTTCTTAGTATACTGGCCGTTGCTCTAATCTCAAGTGCAACTTTGAGATAAACATCTTTTGATTCTGATATTTACATGAAATGCTCATAAAAGTTTGAATACGAGTAGAGACGGGTTATTACCATATATTTGTTTTGAGTTCCCGATATTTCGGCACTGTTGCAAGCACTATGATCGCCATAGATGACATTTACATAGCTTATTTAATGTAATGTGTGGCATTTCAAGAAGTGCAGATTTACGTCACTTAAAAATATGTGCCGAAGATTTTTCCAGTTTATTAACATTTTAATTTTGTCCACAGTGAGGAGAGTGGCCCCCCAGTTCTCGATACCGCCCCCGGCGCGATCTGAGGTCATGCTCGGAGGTAACCTGACCCTAAAGTGCGTCGCCTTCGGATCGCCCATGCCAACTGTCAAGTGGAAAAAAGGTAAGGATCGTTTCATTTTGGCGTGTCACTGAATTGAACTCGTTAGATTATTAAATATCCTAATTTTTATGAAGTAAAATGAAACTTTGTTTTTATATTTGTTGTAATGGGAGCTTTAAAAATGGGTACACTTATGTGCTATATTTTATAGTAGGTAGGTAGTCATTATACATTTTTGGTCATTTACGAAGACGACGGGCGATGTGGTCACAAACTATTGTTTGTTATTTATTTATTTAATATGAACACTTTATGGTATGCCTATGGCATCCTGTCGGATATTTTGTTTTTCTTTCAAGTTGCCCATTCTCTGGTTCAATCAATTAATCAAATCAATAGTTCTTTATTCATTATTGGCATCACAGACGCACTTATGAACGTCAATTATTACAATGACTCTACCACCGTATCAGAAAAAGAACCACCACTCAAATGATACGGCAAGAAACTAAAGGGCATTTTTTTTTAGAACTCTTGTTACAATATTTTAGCGGGGGGGGGGGGTAATTCGTTAATCTACCGGACAATAGGCAATGCAGTAGTCAACTTCCAGTCGTAAAGGCTTGAGAGCTGTATGAAGTGCTAAGGCAAAGCGCTAAAGTTAGTGAGATCCGAATCCAGTAGATTCCATTCCTAAATACAATTTCAAATCTGGCGGTCATGTCACTTGATTTCCGCGAACGAAACGTTTGCGTGTTTTAACGATCGCCAACGCCATCTAGTTTCAAATAGGTGCACTAATCTTGACTCGGGTCGATAGAATGCATTTTATTATTTGTTGTGTTACAAATCTACTTTCTGTGAGTCATTTTATTATTTCTGTGGGTTCAACGTAAATTATGATCTCAATGAGGATTTAACATTAACCTTGTGTTTTTTTGTTTTTATATTATTATATTGAGCGGCAACAGGCCAATTACGCTTATTATAAGTAACATGTCAAATAATATAACTAATTAATTTAAGTATAAGTGATTACAAATAAAGTCAATTTCAATAAGTGTAAATAATCTAAAAAACAATGTCAAAAATAATAATATTCATAATAATTTTACCAGTCCACTCTAGTAAAATCTCATATCTCCGCAGGTCTAACAAAATGGCTGACTCCTGAGGACAACCCTCCTCTCGGCCTGAACACCCTAAAGCTGGAAGACATCAGGGAATCCGCCAACTACACCTGCGAGGCCGCCAGCGTGCTGGGAGTCATCGAGACCACTGCTGAAGTCAAAGTGCAATGTATGTAGGCCTGAACGGCATTTCGGCCGGAGACAATCTGATCCGAATGCCAGTTTTATTTTGATCAAAGGCTCTAGAATGTTTTATTTATGAAACTGTGTGATGAGACCGAGGCAGGTCGTTCGCCTGATGATAAGCGCCACGCCCGCCCATAACAATTGCAGTGCTACCCAGAACTTTTATTACCATAAAAAGCACTGCTCAGCGCTGCATTGTGCTCATTACCCCGAGACATCAGATATTAAGTCTCATATGCCCAGTAATTTCGCTGGCTACAAAGCTCTACAAACCGGAGCAAAGTAATGCTTGCGCACTACTGCTTGGCGATATTAATGATTAATTAACGCGTGATGTTCATGTTTTATTAGTCCAGCTATAGTTTTAACCATATCTGGTGGTCTTTTTCGAGCCGAGTGCGATACGCTCACGGCCACAAGTGGTTTGGTCACATATTATGTGAAGGTTTTCAAAATAAAAAGCTCTGGTATGTTAGACTAGTTGCGCCCGCGGTTTTATCCGCGGTTTCTCGGGATAAAAAGTAGCCTGTGTTAATCCAGGGTAAAATCCGTTCAACTGTTGCGTCGTGACGAGGTAACAAACACATTAACATACAAACTTTCGCATTTAAAATATCAAATCATTATGAGACATCATTATAGACATTATGAGACTCAACAGCTAATTGTCTCAGGGTGACGAATGCAGTGCAGCGCCGCGCAGGATTTTGCAAAACAAACTTCTGGGTGGTGCTGTTATTGCTATGGGCTGGCGTATTGCTTACCATCAGGCAAACGACCAGCTCGTCTCGTCATTTAGTTACATAAAAAAAACTATTCATTTTTGGCATCACAGACCCATATATTAACTTCAAATTATCACCATGACTCTACCACCGCATCGGGAAAAGAACCACTACTCGTAACACTAACCATGACATTTTTTCCAAATATAGATTAGATTAGATTAGATAACTCTTTATTGTTACACCACCAGAAATTATTACAACAAAAGAAAAACTACATACTTAAAAACTAAAGTGTTACAATGGGCGGTCTAATATAAATACGCTCAACGATCACATACATAGATCCTGGCCTCTAACTAGGATTCCACGTATCTAGGGAACCAGGAATTATGAGGACCATGGTCCCACAACACAGGCACAATACAAATGTTCGCACTTTTTGGTGAACAAATATTTGTCCTCGCGGGAATCGAACCGCAACCTCAGAAATGTAAAAACATTATTTAAATAGGTTATTTCAATATACCCATGTTCTTAGAAAGAAAACCTCACAAACACAATTACTGTAAAATGTTTTCACAGAATTTCAGCCACTAAAACAACTATAATAATCTAATCAGAAGATGATGTCGTAAAAAGAAATACCACAACAATAATAAAAACCTAGCTGCGCCCCACGGTTTCACTCGTGGTTTCCCGGGATAGAAAGAAGCCTCTGTTAATTCAGGGTGTAAGCTATCTACATTCCGAACTTCACTCAAATCTATTCAGCCGTTGCAGCGTGAAAAGGGAACAAGCACACTTACACACACCCTCACTTACACACTAACACACTTACACACTAACACTCTAAAACACTTACACATACTCATTAACATAAAAACTTTCGCATTTATAACCGCGATACTGTGATATTTTTTATTTTTATATAGTTATCTGTCTCAGAAAGACATCCCATTAAAATTACAATCTAGCCTACTAAGACTAATAAGTAATTTTACTTTGCCTTAAATTGCTAAGCATAGTATAACCAGGCCTAGCCCACTCCGCACTGAAGGTACAAAGCTACAAGTACATAGCCGGACACCGACGGCGGGTCGCGCGTCGTTACACGTGCCGCGTCAGAAGAGATAAGAGCTATGCGATAGAAAAAGAGGCGCTCTGTAGGTTAATATGACTGGTAGGTATGCAGCGCTACGCGAGCTGAATTGAATTTTATTGCGTCATAGTAAGAGTCGCTATTTGTTAAAATTTCTTCGCGGAGTGATGCTTCTGTCCCTTAGTATTCTGTGGTATAACTAAGAATGTGTCCATTAACACTTTTCTTAATATCTCTATTAAAGCGAAGATACATTGTTTTGTTTTCTTTATGAGTAGCACTAAAGTATGCGTAGGTACTACGATTAACTGTGATAGTGATGTGATGGTGTGATGTGATGTTAGAAACGGAACACCAAAAGTATTTTCAAAAGAAAATTCATCAACTAACAATATTAAAAAAGTTTCTTTGTTTCTGACAGAGTTCATGGCTATGGATTTCAATTCTGACACGATTACCTGCCAAAGAAATTCCTATTATCACGATAACATTGACAAAAATATCGTAATCCGATCCCAAAATCAATTTGGGCCAAACTGCCCGAGTCAGTCGACATCAAATCCTGGCCACTTCAGCACACTCGACCAGCCCTCGGAGAACCTATATTTGACCAGCTCATTACTAACACTCATTTTTCAAAGGAGCAACCTTCTCTAGTAGTTGGGGTTACCAGTTGATAAATTTGGCCTGAAAATTTAGTCAAATATTTTTTTTTCTTATTACAACAACTCATTTGTAGCATTAGGCAAATTTGCGGCAACTTAAAAAAAAAATCTGTAAGAGATTTTGTGTGAGTGATTTTGTTACTTTAAAAATATACAACTTTTCTTACAGGAAAAAATAAGTTTTATAAAATAGGTCTATATAGGTATATTAAGATCGCGAGTCCATTGATTTGTTGTACACAGTGGAACAGCACCTTTAGATTGTTTTTTTTTTTAAAACAATCCACTGAATTTGGACTGTAATTGAATAAACAATTATTTTTGAGTAATATGTGCCTTAGTGCCAAAGAATTCGCAGAATAAAATAAAGATAAAAGTTTCTATAATGAACAGCCCGGGTCTGTACATTTAGCTTTAAGATCGAGGGCGAGTACTCCAACAAAATCCTAGTTATCAAACTTTAGACTGTATTCCTCAATTAATTTTACAATATCGAAGTTGATCAAGGAGGTATAAATTCGTTGTTCGCGAAACCCCCAGCCAATACTTCTGGTTACAATATCTATTCCACTCGCAAGCATTTACAAGACTTTACAGACTTCCAATCTAATTGATTTCAAGAAATTGTTAAGTCGACTTTATCGCCAACGTGTTCCTTGCAAACGAATTTTGATCCTATCTATACTAATTTTAATATTAGAAAGATGTTAGAAAGAGATAATCTCTGCAACTACTAAACCGATTTTGAAAATTCTTTGAAATAGCTACACTATCCCTGACACAACATAAGCTATATTTTATTATGTCGACGCGAACGAAGTCGCGGGCGGTTGGTTGGATAAACTGACCAAGGTCAGTAAACATATGTTATGTAGAAACAATATAGAAACGTATCTTGTTAAGATACGTGTATCTAAAACTTTTACTTTATTTTTTGAAGAAATATCAAACTACAGCTCCTAACAAGGCCGCGTGGCCTGCTGATAACTCCTCTTAACTCCGTGGGGGTTCAGCATTGTCTTATTAATCCGAACAATTTCTCTGCAGATTCACCGCCTCGACTGAATCAAATCACACTCATAATTTCTTGGGGTAACTGTTGCAAATTTATGGTAATAACTTCGCCGAGGTGGGAAGAAGGATTTACGAAAATCAATTTGATAAATTGCGCCAAGTCGTGAGACATCCATTATGAATTAGTGTTATAATTCATAATCGAAAGGGTTCCGAAGTTCCGCGGGTCTCCGGAGACAAACGAATGTCAGGCTGATTAATGATTAATTTGTTATTACAGCCTTTCTCAATTTAATTGGGATTAAAGTATCTATGTTCCTAACGAAGTTTAGAGCTTGGTTATCGCTCCTTTCATTTCGATCGTTATATTTCTGATGAGTTTTGCTAATGCTTTCTTTGGGAGCCATTTGTTAAGATCGTGCTTAGAGATCCTTTATCAAGTTTGACAGGTCCTCTGTGCCATATTAAAATTATATTTTAGCCTATTTTTTAAATGATAACGTAAACTGAGGTCATATAAATAAAGATTGCAAGAGCCAATAAAGAAGAAAATTCTTAGCTAAACTTTTTCAAAAGAGACTAAAACATACTAACAATTAAAACAAAATCTATCTTGGAAAAAAATTACGTTGACGAGATTTCAACCCTAACCCAACACTGCATGGCAAGTGCTTTAAACACTCAGTAACCACAAAGTATTAGATTTTACAAAACGGTTATCATAACCTAGTATTGTTTCACAGCGTTACCCGGACCACCTACCGAAGTCCGACCATCAGAGATAACGGCCACCACTGTCCGACTAGCGTGGACTTACAGCGGCCCAGAGGAACCCCAGTACTACGTTATCCAGTATAAGCCTAAATACGCTAATCAGGTAAGACATGAAGAATAATTTGGTATAAGAATAATGTGGTCAAATGCTAGCCTATCAGGTAATAATCATAAAAAAAAAAACACATTTTTCAAAGAATTTTATATAATTCCGGAAGGAATTCCATCACTGCAAATAAATCTAAAAATTTTGTGCTCATATTTCGACACCCATTATTTCCTATTGAATTCTGCGCCATACGAACACTGACGATGCCTATAGGAGCGTGATATATTTGCATTCAAAAATAAGGTTCCCTTATTCCTCAGCCAGAATTTAAAGTCATTAATTCAAGCCCTTTCCGTTACCGAATATGCTCCAATGTCTTGTCAAATAACAAGGCTTTTCTTCTTTCTGAAAATACAAAAACTTACATTTTCACCAAGCAATAATAAAGCATTCAATATCTTTATAACCGCGTTATTCCACAGGCCTTCAGCGAAATCTCCGGCGTGATAACCCAGTACTACTCAGTGACGAACCTCTCTCCGTATACCGAGTACGAAATGTATGTCATCGCGGTCAACAACATTGGAAGAGGACCGCCGTCTGCGCCCGCTGTCATCACTACTGGAGAAACTGGTACGTCGGACCTTCTAAAAGGAAAAAAATATAATATATATTTCCTTTATAGACATAAGTGTGCTTCTACACTTTCTTCCAAAACAAAACGACGATGATGTGGATTGCGGGTTTTGTTGCAATAGTTTTGCAAAACAAAAGAAGACACCCCGCATTTTGGTCTTATTATAATCATTGTGTACTAGACTTGCCTTGTATAACGGACTCAGTTATATGGCCAATAAAGATTTCTATTTTATTCTATTCAATGCACAATGTTCACCATGTTCGGGGAAATGTGTGGAGCAGGCTATATGGGGAAGAAGAAATAAAACACAAATAAATTAATTGTGTTTTTAGAAATTATACGACACTTGAGAACTGTAATATTAGTTCCCTTTATCTGGACGTAGATAATTATTATTGGTTATAAATACCGTGCACAACTTTTTGACACTATAAGTCAAAGAAGATTCTATTTTAAAGCGGACCTTTTAATATTTTATTAAATGCTGTGAACTAACCTGACTATATATCTTCGGTTAGAAAAACAAAAGAAAGCGTAGCATTCGTTTATTTTACTATTTGCCATAGTTGTTTAAATATAAAAATATTTTAGCAGATTACTTTGGTAATCTTAATTTATGCAATGCCTTTAAAATTAAAAAAGAACCTTCATTATACGTAAAATAGAGCTAGCTCAATATAAAACGTAGTTATCCGAGAAAACAAAAGTAGATACCAAAACGCCAAAGAAAATCGTCTAGAAAATCTTAACGCTACCTTTTATACCTTAATATCCCTTATTACTTTTTATAGTGAAACAACTTCTCGCTTTAAACAAAAGTAAAAAGTTCTCTCCTGATGACACTCTTCATTTAAAATAATATCATTTTCCGCATTTATCCATACGCTTGTTTCAATTTCATTTTCTTACCTTTCTTTTCGTAATACCATGGAATTAATTTTGGAGTTTCCTTGCTTTTGGATTTCGGTAAATAGATTTTTGTTTCCGCCAAACTCTCAGTTTTTAAGGTATTTCCTTTGATCGTTTTTACATGCCTACGCGTATACTATGACGCACTGGCTGTCGTCGCTTTCATGTAAGTTCGCTTCTTTTCTAACATTATTTTTAATTTATTTTGCACCGTTTATTTAATTTTTTGTAGAACTTAGACGTAGTGCGTGTTTCTTATCGTTTATTTCATGCACCATTTCGTTTTTATCAGTGTTAGGATTAATTATGTTCCACACGTATTGAGAAGTTCTTCTGATGCACTTTTAGTGTGATCTGTATGTGATGTTTGATTCGTTTGTGCCATTACTAATGTTCTATTTGTTTTTGCGTCCGTCTGCAGTGGATCCACTATATGGAGGCGCAAGTAAGTACATTTGAAAATAAGAATTTAATGTTGTGGGTTGGATTGGATAACAATTTGGTGTCTAAAACCTGCATGCGCATAGTCGCTAATAATTTTTATCAATAATTGTATGGTGTAATGACGGGGTCGTTGTATTATTTAAAGCGAAAGGAGTAAATGAAAACGGCAGTGAAATTAGATTTAATCGACGAACAGAGACTTTTATTGGCAGCTGAAGTGACAAGCTTTTGTTAAACGACTTTTTAAACAAACTTATTAAAAACTTTATAAAATTTATTAAAGGCTTGATATATTTTAGGAACCGAGGTCAAAGGACGAATTTACTCGTAGAGTAATGAGCGGCGCGTTCTGCGTGTACTCAATTCCATAGTCCGCTATGTGCCACATAACTAAGAAATAGATACTAAATAGATACGTAGTAGTACGTCGAAAAAGAAACAACAAGCGCTTAACTTATGTTGAGTGTTACAATGGTTGTTAGATACGCACGATTTGATTGATATTGTACGGCATGAACACAGCCAAAAAGAAACGAGTAATATCATTGGATGGATTGTTTCCAGCCATATCATTGGTTAAGGCAATTAAGTCGCGATGTCACAGCGCCGATGGAAGGCGCCATCATTGAACTTGTAGTGGTAGAGCTGTTTTGTAAGAGTCCGCCTTGCAAAAGATAAGGGAAGAACCAAATTTTTGCCAAACATTCAACCGCCAAGCGCCAATTAGTGTACAAATATTTCTGTGTCACGGTTTTAAGGGGACTATATCAAGTGAAATTATTG
The DNA here is from genome assembly GCA_951640565.1 of Petrophora chlorosata. Classification (NCBI taxonomy): domain Eukaryota; kingdom Metazoa; phylum Arthropoda; class Insecta; order Lepidoptera; family Geometridae; genus Petrophora; species Petrophora chlorosata. The sequence goes on along the minus strand of OX621201.1, from coordinate 12,885,322 downwards.
GGCATCATGAGAGTTAAGAGCTATTGTCTCAAGGTGACGAGCGCAGTGCACTGTGAGGATTTTGTAAAACTGCTTGGGTGATGCTACACTTGTTTTGGGGCAGGCGTGTTGAGTATCAGGTTTACGACCTGATCATCTCGTTAATAACATTAAAAGGAGAAGCGCGGTGCAGCGCCGCGCAGGATTTTGCAAAACAAAGTTCTGGGTTGTGCTGTTATTGTTATGGGCTGGCGTATTGCTTACCATCAGGCAAACGACCAGCTCGTCTCGTAATACAGTCACATAAAAAAAAACTCACCCATGTTCATGCAGATTCTTGTAGCATTAAACTTACCTTTATCATGGTTAACAATGATAAGTCAAAGGCTTGTACGCTTATCACTTCACGTTCGACATCTACAACAATGTTTGCCCTTATCACTAATTAATGCCCTCAAAATCAACAAGCTGTAGAATTATACAAATAGATTCAACAACCATTAATTAATTTACTAAGCCATGATGACATATGCCGGCGTGTCTGCCGTTTATTAATTTACGTATCAACTCGTCTTACCCCAGCCCTCCGAATTATAATTAGATATTATACCATGAACGAGTTCGTCTCATGTCGGAATTTCATTCGCTACTGATCTTAAATTCCCCCAAGACAAAGATCCATCATGTTTAATTTGCACGGCAATGTATTATGTTATTAAATTTCGGTATCATTTCGGCAAATTACCAATGTCACATGGCAGCGAGAATAAAACTGCGATGACGCCGTAATGAAAACGTTTTTGTATAAAATTGCCAACAGGTTTTTTACGTCTTCCTTTACGTTTCTAATAAAGGGAAAGTTGGGGTCGGCTCCCGGATTTTTGAACCCCAAACGGGATTATAGCGCTTTAATATAGCAACGTCTGAAAAACTTTTATTGTTTCTCCCTTTCCGAGTATTATGAACAGAAGAGAGATTCTTCATTGAGTGACGCCCTTACGCCCCTTTTGCCTTTAGAAGCTGCGATTACAAATCCTATTAAGATGGCCATTGTCCCCATCTAACATTGTCCCCATTATTTTTATTTTCATTTTGTTGGTAATTGAGAAGCGTCTACTCTTTTATTTCGTGTTGCCATGTTTCCGCGTTATTACTTTTATGATAATAGGTGCGTATTTAAAGGATTTGAAGGAAGAATTTCAGAGGCTTATAAGCTTTTTATTTCGCTAACTTATGCAAAGTATTGTTTGGATTGAGGGATTTGGCGTAACAAGATGTTTATCGGTTTGAGATGCTTGGATTTTTTGGTATTAACCAAAATGTGAACACTTCTGCTTATATTGTAAGGATCAATTCATTTGATAGCTTCTGTAGCGTAGTGGTTTAGTGTTTGGCTCATAGCTAATAACAGTAACAGGTAGATTCCGGATTCGATTTCCATTACAGGCAAATATTTGTGCGCTAAGTGCAATTGTTCAATTTCAAGGTGTTGTGTGAGCATGGTCCATGCAGCTCCTGATTCTCTGAATACACCGAATTCTTTTTAGGGACCATAATGATCACTGGGCGAATTCCCTTGGTATATTATATAGTATGTATATAATAAACTCATACTTATATACTCTCTCTATGAGACAATCCGTGTCCCAGCAGGAGGAAGGGTTGATGATGATGATATTATGTAAATCCATAAAAACTTAAGTTTTTCACTGACATATGACGTATATTTCCAATGGATTACTAGGTTTTATCTCCTCTTCTCAAACTGAAAAAAGAAGCGTAATTTCCTCTCTTCCAATTTGAACTACCCCTGTGCCATTATCACTTAAGATACCAATCTAATGGCCTGAGACATTAATCGAATCAGCTATTTATAGTACAAAGTAAGGTACTTAACTTAGCTTTATAAACCTTGGACCTTTTGTCTCTTCTTAAAGTACTCTCATATATAAAGAGCGTTGTACAAATATACTGTAATATATATTAGGGCGCTTTTGTGCCTAGTTTTTGGGACGTTACTATAATATTTATGGGTTTTGTTTCGTATCAGACGTTAGTTTATTAATGTTGTTTTTTGTACGGGAAAAGTGCTTTTGGGATGTATTTGGAACGGTATTTTATAGTAGGTAGTTTGAGGCTAGAAAAGTTTTGTATTGTCAATTAATTTAATATTTCAAATTCGTAATTACTAATTACTTGATGTTAATAATATTAGCTTGTTTAAATTTATCTTAGTTCTGATTATTATTATTATTCTAATTTATCTTGTTTTTAGTAATAAAAGGCATTAGGGATATTATTTTTTTATTATTGATTGGCGTGCGTTTGACCGCTATCTCGCCTATTGGTAAGTGACGCGGTCCACGTTGTACCACGCTTGCCAAGATTTTGCCTGTTCACTCTTGACTTGAATACTTTAAGATTGTAACTATCAGCTAAGACTGACGTCAGTTCAACTCGTTTGCAGTTCGTATGATAATTATACGAAAACGAAACATAAGTTTTACAATAAACTAGCCTTCTATAGTAAAAAATCATTATACCTTCATGGTTACTTTATATTGTAGTTCTTATAGTAACTAAGGGCAACACCGCAGGTAGTTGGAATTTTAAATGAGCAAATGTTTAATGCTATTAACGTAATAGTTTTTTGAAATATTGAAAAAGCTTTTACTTCTATAATAAAAGAATTTGATTTTCACGAAATAGAGGTGACAAGCTCATTAAAATTTTTTGTACCTAAATTTCTTTTTTCTTTTAACATTGTTGACCGTGTTTGTTTCTAAAAATAGGACTAAAAATTAATGTTGTAATAACTATGTGGAACTATGGAATCACTAATGAGAGGGTATAGGACTTCCATTTATCAATATAAATTAATATACTTGTACATAACATGTTACGTGTACAGTTTTTCAGAGATCTTTGTGTAAGAAAATTTAAATGAATCATTTGTTCATGTGGTTCATTTATACAGTCAAGTAATAAAAAGCATACAATAAAAATATCGTCTTGGGGTTTCGCAATTGTAATAAATAACAATGAAGCAACTATATTTAGAATATTTCCTTTTTACCTTAAAAAAAGATTGTTTTGACAAATCATAAAGTTCAAAATAGTAACGAAGCACACGCTAAAAGAATATAACGCACCCATTTTGTTATTTACTCCAAATCACTTTTTACCAAATGTTCCAATTTACTTGCAGAACCCGGGTCAGCACCACGGAACGTGCAAGTTCGTCCTCTGAGCTCCAGCACCATGGTCATACAGTGGGATGAGCCTGAAACGCCCAATGGTCAAGTCACTGTAAGTAAAACAATATCTTTATTAGGTCTACACAGATCCTACTCAAAGTCTACATTAAGTCTACGCAAAGTCTACGCAGAGCCTACGCAAAGTTTACTCAAAGTTTACTCAAAGTCTACGCAAAGTCTACGCAGTCTACGCAAGTCTACGCATACTCTAGACAGAGCCTACACAAAATCTACACAAAGTCTACTCAAAGGCTACTTAAAGTCTACTCAAAGTCTACACAAAGCCTACTCATAATCTACTCAAAGTCTACTCATAATCTACTCAAAGTCTACTCAAAGTCTACTCAAAGTCTACTCAAAATCTACTCAAAGTCTACTCATAATCTACTCAAAGTCTACTCAAAGTCTACTCAAAGTCTACTCAAAATCTACTCAAAGTCTACTCAAAGTCTACTCAAAGTTTTCTCAAAGTTTACCTTTAAACTGGATTGCACTGTCTTCGACACAAAAATTATCATATACATGCTACCATATAAATAACTGTACTATATGAATATAATTTTTATTCCGACTTATCTTTTATAATACAAGTACATAATCCTCTCATGAACACGAAGACACTTTTCGAAGTAGATAGAACTTGAAAAGAAGTGTCTAGAAGCAATATTTGACATTTCTTCAGAACAAAACACGGCCCCTTACCCTTAAAGTTTTGAACAATTGATCATTGTTCGTAGAAATTTGTTTCGGCGGAGGGTAGTTCTTCATTATTATTTTGATTATTTCTTTACAGGGCTACAAAATCTACTACACTACGGACCCTTCTCAGTCTTTACAATCATGGCTCTCCCAAATGGTAAGTTTTATTACTTGCGTCTCTCAATTCTTTTTACAAAGGCAGGGTTTTTTCCCTTATTATTTATTTTGTGAGAGTAGTCTTAGCACTATTGTACATTATATGTAATCTACCACAAAGTCTCGACCTGTTCGTCTCGTCACCCATTTATATTATAAAATGCCATCTACAAAATCTATGCTAACCCTACGCAAATATTTTAGATGGACAACAGCCATCTTACAACCATCAGTGAGCTGACTCCTCACACGGTGTACACCATACGGGTGCAAGCCTTCACGTCGGTCGGCCCCGGGCCTATATCCGCGCCGGTACAGGTCAAAACTCAACAAGGTATGTAGATATAAACTGGTTATTATAAAAATGTATGGAAAATATTAGTTGACAAACTAATTTTGATGTTACTGAAGAACACATTTTAGGAAAACAAAGCAACATGTTGCAATATTTTTCTCAAATAAGATGAGATAGTAATTTATTGCCACATCAAAACAATAAGCATCACTTTTACACACATTTACTTAAAAAAATATTAATAAAAAGTATCATATATAGCAACACACAACACAACAGTAATAAACAATGAACTAAGTAATAGTTCATCCAAAAAAATTTTTATTTTTTAAGTCTTACTTGAGTAGTTATTGGAATTTACCACTTTCCATTACTTCGGTGCAATTGCCAGTGCTTACACCTTTGTTGCCTACTATTCTAAATAACTTCTTCTTGCGGTGCCTCTCCACTACTGGAGGTTGGCCGTCAGCTTCGCATATTCCTGTCTGTTCCTCGCCAGTTGAAATAGCCCTTCTATGCTGGCGATTCCAGTCCACATTCTGACATTCCTGAGCCACGACTTTCTTCTCCCGACGTGGCGTTTCCCATCTATCTTTCCCATCATAATATTTTAGTGGAGGTGGTAGTGATTGAAAATTCTAAATAACACCTTAACTAAATTCAAGCCTTGCTTGAACGATGCTGAGTTCAAGCAAGGCAGAAAGGTGTCTGTTACAAACGAGCACTAACAAGATGCGACTATTCTTTGAAGCCCGATATTAAAGGCACTTTATGTTCTAGGTGTCCCCTCACAACCGTCCAACCTAGTAGCGGTGGAAGCCGGCGAGACGTCTGTCACGTTGTCTTGGAGAAGACCAGCGCACGCTGGCGACAACATTGTGTCTTACGAGTTATACTGGAATGATACTTACGCCAAACAGCATCATAGGAAGTAAGTCTGTACTTTGGGAACTGGTTATAAAACTGGTTAAGATATTTGTAAGTACGGCATCGACAACCCAGAGAACCAGAAACCCATGAGAAGTGTCCGTTTGAGGTTCAGTCATCACTTTCAAAAGAACACTTTTTAAGATCTCGAGAGCAAGAAAACTCTAATAAACTGTCATAATTGATTGTCAAGCAACAAAAATTCAAGCCATGCATTCCTAACTAAGGTGGCCTTAAGATAGAGTTGAAAAGTTTTCGTGCTTGACAGCTATACTTGCCCATTTAAGCCTTATCCAATTGAATTCCACGCTATACGCACGTTAACGTAAGGAATTCACACTTGCGATGCCGAAGGGTTAAGACTTGTTTCACTGATATATTCCCTACAGGCGGATACCCATCACCGAAACGTACACCCTCAACGGGCTGTACCCCAACACGCTGTATTACATCTGGCTGGCGGCGAGATCACAGAGGGGAGAAGGGGCCACCACGCCCCCCATCGCAGTCAGAACGAAACAATACGGTATGTGGTCACAGGAGGCCGAGTGAGTGAGTGTAGGTAGATCGGCTGGGGAGGAGGTTTTGGTGGTCAATGAGGATGAAGTATATAGTCTGTGATAATGTTGATAATGATAATCAGTTTGGTATTTTTTGTGGTCAGGTTGACTATATCTTGTAGTTGTAAAAAAATATTTCATACTCTTATAATAACTTTTTTAACTGAAAGACAAAACAGTCATAAAAAGTTTAAATTATTGCTAAAACAATCACATAAATAATAAGTTTATAAAACTTTTAAAAAGCAAGCTTTTTTAAATCTACTAAAACGGATAAAATATAATAAAGTCACATACAAGAGGCTTATCGCAAGACCTCTTTAATGTCATGTTTATTCATAAACACTGCACATCTACCCGCTTTATAGTAGTCATTTGGTTCGAAAATTAGTGGTTACGTGGAAAGTTTTCCGGGAGTTTTGAAAAATGGTAATTTTATAGATTTTGATGTGCTCTTTCCGAATTTCAACTATGCCACCTCGTATTTTTGCCGCTCGCGCCGCCATTTTAGATAAATGGCGCCCAAAAGCAGTTTTTTGACCATACCTCCTTTCCAACTTATTTTACGATAAAAAGTTATATACAAAATGAAACTAGAGACAATTGGCTACAATTTATGTATGTACCTTTTTTTCATAAAGTCAATAGTTTTGGCGTAAGAGTGCCGCAAAGTGTTGGAGTACACTTTGCGGCGCTCGTACGCCAAAACTATTGACCTTATGAAAAAAAGGTAGGAACATAAACATCGAAACAAGCCCAAACTCGATAAATTTACTGTAATTGTGGAGTGCAAATGGCCACCTTCCGTATTCATCATCAGATCAGCTCAGTGGTACTTTCACATTGCATCGTCATGGGAATTACACATGTATGCAAAATTTCAGCACGATCGGATAACGGGAAGTGGTTTAAAATCTAACAGCAAGATTTTACCAAACATACTAACCAACTAACCTTTAAACTTTAAAGTTATTATAAAAGCTTATAAAAATGTGTCCAGATACTTAGGTAGTATCCTAATAAGGATCGGTATTAATTAATTTTATTTATTTATTTTTTCAGGTTAAGTTTTAATATTATTTATTTAAATGTATGTTTATGTTTTCTTTATGTACCTATGTAGACCACACTTATTTATTTTTATGCTTTTCATTTTATTTATTTTTGATGCACGATATTATTTTTTTGTACTTGATTTTGTAATAGTGCACTAAAATAGAGTTATTAAAATAAATAAATATGTACTTAGTTTCATAAATAGAAAAGAAAATCTGTCTATACCTTTCTCTAACGATTCAATCAATTCAATCAATCAATCAATCATAAGTTCTTTATTCAATTTTGTCGTCACAGACGCACTTACTGTGGCATTATTAATTACTGCTGGCAGTTGGAATTATTATTACTTTGTATTTATGTATATTGCTAATACCTGTTTTTTAAGTTTTATAGTGTATTATGAATTATGATAAAGACATTTATTTATACGTATATTTCAGTAGAAAACTGTAGGCGTATTTATTTACTTAACTATATTTAAATATATAAATACGCCTAACGACCACCTACACAGGCCCTGATCTAACTAGGATTTCTGTATCTAGAGAACGAGGAGCAACTAGGACCATGGTTCTGAGGACAAACATATATTGGTTAGGAGTTTTTTTGAAATAATAATAATTTTTTTTAATAAACTTTATTAAAAATGTATTATATTTTGGTGTGCCAAAGAATTTCGTATTGTATTGTAAGTACCTACTAGAAATTCGATCAAAACCGTTTTTACAAGGCTAAAAGTATAACGGTTTTGTGCTTTTACATAGTGTAGGTAAGTTCTAAAGTTTGACTAAAGATTAAAAACAAAAAACTGATGATTGATTTCATAAAACAATCTTCTTTTCTTTTACCAGCTCACAAAAATCACTCCAAAAATATAATATCGACTCTTTTGCCTTTTTTAACTATGCGAGAAATCGTTCCCAAAGCCGAAAAGTTGAAAGACCCTCCTAAAGAAAAAGAAAGTTCCACAAATTGTTTAGCACTGATATCTCAGAATTTAACAGTTATAGAGATGTTTCAGGGAGATGCTTTAGAAATACACCGAGTCATCGGTAACTCAGTTAAATTGTGCTGCGGCCCACAGCTCAGATGGTTCAGCCACAAACCAGCGTGCAATTCAAATAGTCGTAGTTTAAAAATATATATAGATTGTTGCTCGAAATAGAACGCGGTGCCGTTTGACTGGTGCACGTTATAGGTGCTCTATTTGAACTACATTCTATTACAGAAAATTAATTCAACATAGTTTGAGTTAGTCTAAAAGGATTCAGACTAACTCCAACTATGTTGAATTAATTTTTTCAGTTTTAATGTAGGAACATTATAACTGAAATAATTAAAATTTAACAAGATAGGCATTTAAAAACAGAACACAACCGAGAGCCTGCATGGTTTCCATTGAGTTGCATAATTGCATAACTCATAAAATAGTACATTATGGTACTAGTGTGTAATGTTGGTGATTACCGCTGAGGTGCCATTGAGACCCCAGGCGTTAGGTGAGGGTCTTAAGAGAGCCGAGGACGGTAATCATTAATACACACGTGTATCATACGACGTTTTTCAACACACTTGTGAATAAAATAACAATAAAAACTCATTTTCAACAGTGAAAACGAGTTGTGAAAAATGATTCGCTATGGCGGGAAAAAATTATCAGTTTTCCTATGCGCGCGCATTGCGATCAGCCACCGACTAAAGGGATGAGGTTTTTTTTTGGCGCATAGGGTTTGCGCCTATTCTGTCACGTACAAAATGGGGAATTTAAAGTTTTCTTTTATTACAGAGAAAACAAAATTTATATTTGAGTGAAAGTTTTATTTATTAAACACGTACGAGTTAAAATTATCTATTTAAATAAGAAGTTGCATGAAATGAACAAGCAATAGAGAACATTAATTTGTTTGTTCTATTAAACACGAAATTTTTTTGAAAAAAACTTTTTTATGAACAAAGCACCTCAACCAATAAAATTTTAAAAAAATCTATAACTCACTAGTGAGTTTTAGCAATGAAAAAGTCACAGTTTGTTTATGGGTGTCATTCTGTGCCTAATTGCGGTGACCATAGAGCCACTTTATGAGCAAGTGTGTTGGAAAATATATAATATGCCGGAAGCTCAATGGCTCTTGTGAGCTGCATATTTTAACCCTGACCTGAGTTAGGTACTCATCACTATTAGAAAATGTCCGTAAACAGTTTAACGTCTGAGGTATAAAGCAGGGTGATTCGGTTCCGTTGTGACACTTTTTGTTGGATACTAAACGGTGCAGGATAATTAGAATTACGCCACCACTTGAGTCGAAAGATAAACTTTTATTGACTAAATAAAAAAACAGAGCGTCTTTAAAGTTTGACACAAAATGTAGAAGCTTTAAAACTCTCTCGCCAGTTTTTCTTTTAACTTTTTAAACTTCTCTGTCATAAGATTATATTTACTATAGCTGGCCCCGGCTCCGCCCGTGTGCGATTTACATAAAATGTGAAAATACCTGAATCTCTTCAAGAAAGTCAAAATTATGGTAGGAAAGAATAAAAATGCATCAAGTAGCTGAAGTATGTACTAAGTGAATATACAGACAGACGCAGACGAGCGGCTTTATTTTTTATCATATAAAGATCTATGAGTAGGTAGTAAGTAGGTTTATCACAGGCTTATTACAACGTAACGCTAGATTTTAATGAATTTCTCATTTACAATAATTATGTAATACAAAGCTCCTCCCCAGCCGATGTTTGTGAACATGTGTGAGTGTACCTGTGTGGGTTACCAAGGTAAAGATCCCTATAATATTTCACATAAAAGCACCTGCCCGGCACGCCGCCAGTATTCCAGCACAAAGCACCAAGTTTTTATATCACAATATGTGTTTTGTAATCGTAATATGTCGAAACGGTAAAGTGTACGCACGTTCTAGAAAGAAACAAATGAAAGCGTACACAGTACCCTAGTAGTAGCTTTATGTTGTTCGTAGGACAGGGGTTTAAACCTCGAGTGATATTTTTTTTATTGCTAGCGATATGATTAACATTGCTTATTATCTCATCTCTAGTTGACTAAGTTCGGTCGTTTGCGGTTTCAAAAGCTAGTGTTGTGACATGTTATTCATGTCGCTAGCGATGACATAATCACATTTTTTTTCCAACAGGAAAAAGAGTGACGGATGAGAATAAGAGATGTATGGGCGAGCGGATCTTACACAATTGCATGCTTACACTTTTTATTTCTGGGCACATTTATCGCATTCAGTGATTGCATCGGGTAGGGTAACGAGAATTTGAGTTGCAGGGCTTAAAATTGGCGAGAATTTTTGCATAATATTGAGATTGTGTAGTTCCCGGAGCGCCTCCAATGAATGTGACCGCGGTTGCTGTGTCGCCTACTGCTATTCGCGTGTCGTGGCAACCGCCGCCGGCGGAGCGGGCGAACGGCCGCATTGCTTACTACAAGCTGCTTTGCGTGGAGTCTGGTCGCGGGGACTCGGAGGCTACGGTCGTCAAGTTGAACCAGACTTCGTTCCTGCTGGACGAGCTGCGTCGCTGGACCGAGTACCGCGTATGGGTGCTCGCGGGGACGAGCGTGGGCGACGGCCCGGCCTCCTACCCCATCACTGTGCGAACGCACGAAGACGGTACGTTTCAAAACGAAAAGATACTGCCCACTTGTAATTCTGTTTTCGTCGCTCGATTTTGTGATTCAATCCCTAGTGGATAGAATCAAAAGTTAGCTCACATAAAGAATACATTTTTAATTAAAAAAAATATCGAATTCATCATTCAAAACGAATATCCTACTTAATATCAAAAATGTCATAAAGCCTTCGTTTTTGAGATGGATTAAAATAATTATTTTAGAAATATGACCGTTTGTTTACTTGAAAAAGAAAACGTATTTTATTTGAAAAATCATAAAATCGAGGGATGCTGAGCCAAAGATATACTTTCAATACAAATGATCAATAATTATTTTTTATCTTCAAAAAAACGACTATCTTTGGCTATGTAATATCAAAGGAAATCTTATAACGTTCGTTATTAGTTCAGTTACTATAACTTTTTAATACTTAGTTTTACTATCTACCCATCTATTTTTATTATGAATTGTATAATAAATATTTTACTGCACTATATATTACCGGCCTTTGATATTACATATGTATATGTAGGTATTGTAGGTACCTAATAATCAAATGATTTCAATAAATGAAAGTGCAACTAACAATTTAACAATATTTTCAATAAGAATCATGGATTGCAATGGTGGTATCGGTAATATTAAATTTAAACTAAAATTATCCATACATTACGTTGTTTTCCATTAACAAAATTTAATTTCGCCGACAAAAATGGATCATTTTACTTTTGGTGGATGCAGTTGGAATGGAACCATAATTTAATAATACGAAATACAATATTTACTATCATTATCCTGTAAATTATATAATATATCATCATTTATTGTAAGTACAAACTGACCAAATTGATAAAACATATAAGTTTGTTTCCATTTTGACTGTAATTGGATTTGGAATATTTTGTGCAATTCATGAATTTAATGGTGATGGGATAAAAATAATCATTGTGTTGTTTATCATAACGGTAAAGGGCCATTAATCATAATGATAATTTCCTAAATGCGCATATTATTACCAAGATACTAACCATTTTTTTCTTTTATTCCTTTTTTGTGAGCATATAGCAGGATTCTAAACAAGGAGGTTAATTCTCGTAACGAAATTTTACTATGCTTGCCGAATATTATGTATCATCATGTCACAAGTTTTGGTTTCACTGTATTTTGACCGCTTTTCCAAGCGGCATAGAATTGATAATTCCACTCACTGTCACATGTAATGATTCCATTATGATGACGCGTCCCATCGACTCGTCATCGACAACTCGCTAAGATGGCACTCACTGAACTGCAAACCTTATAATTGCACCTGGTATAGTGTCAAAAGCACCGTTATTATTGATTTTGGCGCACAGTTGTTGAGTATTTAGCGATGGACACAATTTTGCATGCTTTCTTTACCGACACAGCACCGTTTTTCGTTCAGTTAATTGTCACTGAGCACCGGATAGGATAGCGCTTGCAGCGCGCGATCGTGCTTCGATCGCGTTAAGCAAGCGCTGCACTTTTAAGCGCACTCAGCACAAATAGCGACGACACGAGGTGAGAGAGCGAGTGCGTGACACATCAAGGGCCGGCCGCCTGCGTCACTCATTACCAGAGCTGCTCAGTAAAGCCGCTCGCGCGGTGTTTTCTTGAATGGCTCTCGGCTGTGAGCGCGCTCTCGGCGCGACCGCGACACGCACAGGCCCGAGCGCCGCATTTGAATACCAATACCGTTTCCACACGACACGCGCGCATGCTATACTACTCACGACTACTTCTACTCACTGTACTCTCTACTACTGTATACTATTAGCGGGAACGTCCGGGCCGAAGCGATTCCGAGGATCCGCTAAATTCCTTCGTAAACCCATTGGCCTCACGGGATCCGAGGGATTTGAACCGCGACTATCTTCGCCTGTGCTCCCCGAATGCTCGATACTAGACTACGCGCTACCTCTATCTTTCTCTATCTCTCTGTCTATCTCACTTGCTCTCGCTACAACTTCTTGGCTGTAGGAGTTTCTCGCCTCTCTTCTTTCTTCCGTAATATCTATCAGACTATCTATCGTCGTGCATGCACACTAGATATTGTGACATACAGAAAACTATTATGCCTAACGTTCGCTATTGCCGTTAACAACCTACGAGCGAGGAAAGAACGCTACGGATCACTTCGGCATCACTGTTAAGTACAACGAATCATCTACTTACATTACAAAGTTCTAGAAGAGCACAACCAACGGACACTGACACACACTGACCACATCACAGAGGATAACTCGAGGTACGAGCCACCACACACACAGAAGCAACGACGGGCGCACATTGACAACCAGACACAGAAGCACACACACATAGACTGGCGCCGTCGCGTTAATCAATACATGTGCGTGTGAGTGACTTCTCTACGACGTGGGACGAAGAATACGTGCGGCTACCGCCTTTTTCTGATGTAATCTAGACGCGATCGTTACAAGTGCTTGTGTGAGCTGTTTTCGCTCGTAAAAGATTCCTCGCGAGAGCGTTCCACACAAGCGTTTTCAATCCATTCAGGATATATAATCCGTATTTGTTCGCCGGGAACAGAAAAAGGCGATGCACACGAACCTAGACCAACGCTGGCGTCCCCGAGCGGCTTAAACCGAATGCGCCTTCTAAAGAGCTCAAAATACACGAGGAAGTGAAATAAGAAGGCCTCCCATATTGCCGACAAGCGTTCAACTCGTAATCTCTCACTTAGTAGTTCCGTTCGCCCTGCAATGTTCGCACAATTTGTCTTAAATGTATTTGAATGCGTTTTTCTCTTTTTTCTCTCGTCACTGACTTTGTATGGGCCGCTGGTAACCCGTACAGCCATAAGGAGTGAGTATAAATTACTATAGTGCTTGTATCGGTGTGCATTTGTGCTTGTGCCTAAGCTTTATGTAGTATCTTCCTAGCACTACTCAAACTATTCTCGAACAAACTGCAAGTGGTAACTTGAAGGCGTGTCTTCGTAGACGTACTTACGAATTCAGCGAAGACTTGGCGTGTTTTCTTAATTGATTCCAACCCCCCAAGTCTAACGTCCCGAAGCATGATCCCTTGCAGTGTGTGAATTAATGATGTTTCTAGATTTAGACATGCAGCTTTGGATAACCTATAGTGACTTACTAAATGTTTGACTCTCTGTAAAAGCTTGACGATTTTAGTTGTTCTAAACGATGTGGATTGAAAGGTAATAGTTTTAATTGGTTTATGGTGATGTGAAAGGGCGTAAATGATTATGTCTCAGTGTGTGTTGGTATTCAAATGCCCGATCGAGATGCTGACAGCGGGTGTACTCACTCGCCGCTGACTAAAATACTCTATCAGCATTACCGACGGGATTACCGACCGCACAAAACTGGCTTTTCCAAACTTTTTGCAGAAGCTTCATTCCAATTTAGACTTAATGAATTCGCTTTAAGGTAGTATTTATCTAGTGCTCCCGTAGATGCTGATAGGGCATTTTAGGTCTAAAGGAGAACAGTTACGGCTCAGATTTCTAACATAATGTTTGTGTGCTCACAGTGCCTGGCGAGCCCCAAGATGTGAAGATCACCGCCATCAACTCTACCTCAATCCACGTGACGTGGAAAGCGCCTCAAGAGAAAGAGAAAAATGGCATCATTCGCGGCTATCATGTCCACGTACAAGAACTTCGAGAAGAGGTAACATTAGTTCCCTAAAATCTTGCAATAATTCCAAAACAAATGTCAATGAAATTATTAATTTGACATATTTCCTTTAGGGAAAGGGCCTTCTTAACGAGCCGATGCGCTTCAACGTCATGGATGAAACGACGCTGGAGTTGAACGTCACAGGTCTTCAGCCGGACACGAGATACAACGTCCAAGTGGCAGCCTTGACGAGGAAGGGAGATGGCGACCGAAGTGCACCAGTCACCGTGAAGACCCCTGGCGGTGTGCCAAATAGACCTATCGTCACATTAAAGTAAGGGTTTTTTTCTACTTTCTTTATGACATTTTTGTATGTATTTTTGCAACAGCTATACATTATCTGGTTTGTTACAGGGTGTTAGAGCGAGAACCAGTAGTTTCAATAGAATTAGAATGGCTGAAACCTACGCAAACCTACGGAGACTTACTTGGATACCGACTAAGATTCGGAAACAAAGATCAGCTTCCCCTGGAAGAACTTCTCTTTCCTATTAAAACTTCATCGTACAAACTGCAAGATTTGGAGAAAGGCGTCCAGTATGAGTTTAGGATAGCGGGTAAAAATCATATAGGTTTCGGTCAAGAGACGATCAAGTATTGGCGCACACCGGAGGGTGCGCCGAAAGGTCCACCGACGAATGTTACATATCACTTCCAAACACCTGACATTATTAGTGTCACGTGGGAACCACCAGTGAGGGCAGACCGAAGTGGACAAATTAAGAAATACGACATCCAATTCTACAAAAGAGGCGATCAATCATCGATGGTGGAAAAGACTACTGAAACAACAAAGGCTGTGTTTACTGGTTTAGAGGAGGATGCGCACTATCTCTTCAAAGTTCGAGCGTATACTGACCAAGGAGCGGGACCTTACAGCAAAGATGTTACGGCTCACACTGAAAGGGACATTGGCAGAGCACCCATGGCGGTCAAAGCCGTGGCGACTTCAGAATCAGGTGTCGAAGTGTGGTGGGAAACGTTCCGATCGAGGAAGAAGATTATAGGCTACGTCATATTTTACACCATGACCCCCGTCGAAGACTTGGACGAATGGCAACAGAAGAGTGTTCATGTAACGCATTCTGCCGATTTGGAGAACTTAGAGAAATTTGCAGAATACGCTATCGCAGTTGCTGCAAAAACGGCTGACGGACTAGGTCGATTATCAGAAAAGGTTACTGTGAAAGTGAAGCCGGAAGAAGTGCCTTTACACCTGAGGGCTCAAGATGTGTCCACGCATTCCATGACTCTGTCGTGGTCACCCCCGTTAAGATTAAACCCCGTTAGCTATAAGATTTCGTACAATGCCATTAAGGAGTTTGTTGATTCTCTCGGTATGACGCAAACTCAAGAAATTCCGAGGAGAGAAATCATTGTGAAGCATGACAGGACGTCGTTCTCCATAAATGATCTCTCGCCGTTCACAACGTACAATGTTAACGTAAGTGCCATTCCCAATGGAGACTCGTACAGACCACCGACGAAAATTACCGTCACTACTCAAATGGCAGCTCCCAAACCAATGGTAAAGCCTGATTTCTACGGCGTCGTCGAAAATGAAATACTCGTAATTCTACCTCAAGCTTCGGAAGAATACGGACCCATATCGCATTATTATTTAGTTGTAGTGCCTGACGATAAGGCTCATAATCATAAGAACCCCGATCAGTTCCTAACCGACGATTTAATAAAAAATAACGCTAGAACAGACGACGAAAACGCGCCTTATATCGCTGCCAAATTCTTACAAAGAAATATTCTGTACACGTTCCATTTGGGTAACGATGAGATGTATGAAGGTTTCTTGAATAGAAAACTGAATCCGAGCAAAAAGTATCGAGTGTTCGTGAGAGCGGTGGTGGACACTCCGCAGAAACACTTGTACACTTCAAGTCCGTTCTCAGAATATTTATCGTTAGATATGCGCGAAGCTCCTCCCGGTGAGGAACCGAGCAGACCGGACCCTAAAGATATCAACGGAGACCCAGAAATCAGGATAGAGGAGAACAGAAAAGAGGCTGGCATGATCTGGGTTATAGGGCCTATAATCGCGGCGTTGATGCTTTCGTTATTGTTGGTGCTCTTGTTTATAGTAAAGAGACGAAGGCAGCCTTGTAAGACGCCTGACCAAGCAGCTGTGACCAGGCCGTTGATGTCAGCTGACGTTGGTTTCGGCGCACCTTCCGATCCTGTAGAAATGAGACGATTGAACTTCCAAACCCCAGCTATGATTTCCCACCCACCCATTCCTATCTCAGAATTAGCCGAACACATCGATAGGTTAAAAGCAAACGACAACCTCAAGTTTTCTCAGGAATACGAGAGCATCGAGCCTGGACAACAATTCACGTGGGACCATTCCAATATGGATGTAAACAAACCTAAGAACCGTTATGCTAATGTTATTGCTTACGACCACAGTCGTGTAATCCTACAGCCCATCGACGGGATACTCGGAAGCGACTATATCAATGCCAATTACTGCGACGGTTACCGTAAACACAACGCTTACGTGGCCACCCAAGGGCCCTTACAGGAAACGTTTGCTGACTTCTGGCGGATGTGTTGGGAATTGCGGACATCTACTATTGTAATGATGACTAAACTGGAAGAGAGGACAAGGATTAAATGCGATCAATACTGGCCTAGTCGCGGAAGCGAAAGTTATGGTAATATGTCCGTAACTATCGCAGAAGTTCAAGAATTGGCTACATACTGTATCCGAACGTTTCAAGTGACGCGAAAGGAGAGCGCTGAGAGACGTGAAGTCAAGCAATTGCAGTTTACTGCCTGGCCAGATCATGGAGTACCGGATCATCCCGCACCTTTCTTGCAATTCTTGCGACGCGTTCGTGCTCTGAACCCACCTGATGCTGGACCATTGGTCGTGCACTGTTCTGCTGGCGTCGGCCGCACTGGCTGCTTCATTGTTATCGATTCAATGCTCGAGAGGGCCCGTCATGAGCGCACTGTTGACATCTACGGCCACGTCACTTGCTTACGAGCTCAACGCAACTACATGGTGCAAACTGAGGACCAGTACATCTTTATACACGACGCGTTGCTCGAAGCTGTCGTCTGCGGGGACACGGAGGTTCCGGCGCGTAACTTACACGCACACATTCAGAAGTTGATGCGTATTGACACGATCGAGAATATCACCGGCATGGAATTGGAATTCAAGAAGCTGGCTAACATGAAGGCTGATTCAAGCCGCTTTGTGTCGGCTAGCCTGCCTTGCAACAAGCATAAGAACAGGCTGGTTCACATCTTGCCGTATGAATCTACCCGTGTATGCCTGACTCCTCGTGATGGCTCCGACTACATCAACGCGTCGTTTGTCGACGGCTACAGATACAGGGCCGCTTACATCGCCACTCAGGGTCCCTTGCCTGATACAACTGATGATTTCTGGCGCATGCTGTGGGAGCATAACTCTACTATCATTGTGATGCTTACCAAATTGAAGGAAATGGGCCGGGTAAGTAATCCAATTACTCGTTACTCAAATGTTTTTCAAATTACGAATTGTTCTTATCTATTCTTAACGGTTGTTGTTTTGTTTGTAGGAGAAATGCCACCAATACTGGCCTTCGGATCGTTCTGTTCGGTACCAATGCTTCGTGGTTGACCCCATCGCGGAGTATAACATGCCCATGTATATCTTGAGGGAATTCAAGGTGAGCAACTTACAGATGTGAAGAGTACTAGATATTTTGATGTAAGTACTAATTGGGTTATGCAATTCTATTTTTCACATGTCCAGGTGACGGATGCCCGTGACGGAGCGTCCAGAACTGTCCGTCAGTTCCAGTTCACTGATTGGCCGGAGCAAGGTGTACCGAAAAGTGGGGATGGTTTCATCGACTTCCTGGGACAAGTGCACAAGACGAAGGAGCAGTTCGGGCAGGATGGGCCTATCACTGTGCATTGCAGGTGAGTTGATGCTTTTAAAGCACAGTGACTAGTTGCTGTGTGAACGGAGCGGTAACTCTCTTTAGCCCCTGGAGTTTAATTATGCACTTTAGTCATAGTAGCATAAATATTACAATTATTGCTATTATTATAATTATCACAAAAATTCAAGGACAAGTGACATCCACCAAGCCGCACTGGGCCAGCGCGTAGTGGATTATAGCCCATACTCTCTCTATGAGAGAAGGCCCGTGTCCCAGCAGTGGGAACGTGATGGGCTGATGATGATGATGATGATGATGATGATGATGATGATGATGATGATGATGATGATGATGAGCATATATATGAAGAAGGAATTAAATGAAAAATATATTAATTGAAAAGTAGTCCTTTTCCTGGACCTAAAGTACCTACCTACTTATCAAATTTCATCTATTCAATAGTTTTTGCATGATTGATTAACAACGATCTATCCATCCATCCATCCATCCTGACAAACTTTCGCATTTATAATATTAGTAGGATCATAATCATTATGTTTAGAATACTATAACACATTCGTGAGAACTATTGTTCTTGTCGACTGCGTCTTTATGAGAATAAATTTCTATTATTTTATTCTTATTTATTTTATTTTATTTATTTATTTATTGCAGTAATGTACATTCATTCATAATATTAGTATACCTAGTCATAGGTTTTAAGACTGTAGTGGGTCGGTAGGTACATAAGCCCTGTAAGGGCGTTGCAGCTTATTGCGAGCTAATTACAAATAATCATTTCTAGTTATCGCGTTACAGTCATAACATACAATATTAATTAATTGATTATTATCACAAGAGAATAAATTATTTTATGTCTTTATTTAGGTATCATTATTAGAATTAAACTAATTACAAATAATCATTTCTAGTTATCGCATTACAGTCATAACATACAATATTAATTAATTGATTATTATCACAAGAGAATAAATTATTTTATGTCTTTATTTAGGTATCATTATTAGAATTAAACTAATTACAAATAATCATTTCTAGTTATCGCATTACAGTCATAACATACAATATTAATTAATTGATTATTATCACAAGAGAATAAATTATTTTATGTCTTTATTTAGGTATCATTATTAGAATTAAACTAATAGTTATCATAACACAGGTACATTAATGTCAATTTAAATATTAAGATTACAATATAGTCAATAATAAAATTAATTTCTAGCCATTTCCATTTCACATTTTCAATCATTTTTTATGTCAAGACACAGAAAGACAAATATTAAATGTATTACTGTATGGACAGGTCAATATTAAAAAGATGTTATGAGACATAAACAATACACAACAATTAGACGCTTTTATCTTCAATGAACCTTTAAACCTAATGTAATGTGTTTTTTACGAGTATGAGAAGTGTAAACATGTCTATATGTACAGTGCGGGCGTCGGTCGCACCGGCGTCTTCATAACTCTGTCGACGGTGCTGGAGCGTATGCAGTACGAAGGTGTGGTTGACGTCTTCCAGACTGTTCGCACGCTGCGCACTCAGCGCCCCGCCATGGTTCAGACTGAGGTAAGAAAGAAAGAAATAAAAAAGAAAATGAGTTGTATTGCCAACACAAAAACAATTCATACAATATTTACTTAGACGATGAACGTAAAACTTGATTTATTGTTAAACCTTTAGGCATATTTAGTTTTCTTTGCTAAGGCCCACTAGCGCCACACTGAAATCGACGTTAACCCGTGTTACTTGCGTGTTGTTACCCCTGTTTTGTGACTTGCGTTAACCAGGTAAAATATACCACCAAATATATATAACCAGGTATAATGGTAAATAATAACTCTGTACCTATTGATAGATGTCAATACTTAAAAGTGATCGGTTTATTCCAGACTTACGAAGTAATACAACAACACAAGTGGGCCGAAAGGAATCAAATTAGAATTTATTTATATTACGTGGAAACATTTAAATGCTGTCTAGACCAGGGATCGGCAACCTGCGGCTCGCGAGCCACTCTTTGGATGTGAAGCTGCGGCTCTAGTTCCATACGCAAATATTAATTATTTTATAAAAAAAAACATTTAAAAGTCGTAGTGAATCAATTAACGAGGATTAGGCACCATTTCTACCTCTCAGCCACTTGTACTCGCTTTTTACCGCACCCCTCCCCCCTGAATATCTTCGGATCGACATACTCGTGCGAGCAAGCGTTCTCTTGCATGAATATAATTAAAAGTAAAGTAAGAAGCCAACTAACAAATGAAAATTTAGAGTCGTGTTTAAAACTTAAAACAACAAGTTATGAGCCAAATTTATCCAAACTTTCTAAAACCATGCAAAGACAAAGCTCTTATTGAATTTGTTTGCTCTAATGTATGATATTGCTTTTTTATTTTTAAGTAAAAGTTACTTTGTTTAGTAAAGTTTAAATTTTCTACTTGAATAACCATGCAAAGCTATCGCCTCCCAATGAGTTTGATCAATTGTTTGTTATTGAAGTACAAGTTAGTGTTGTAAATAATGTTATTTTTTACTTTAATAATAAGTGATTATCTAATAATACAATATACATATTATCTAATTTGTTGTGAAAAAACACTACTTATATATGAATAAATAGATATTTTTCTTATAAATAAATAGATTAGTTTTGTTTATCAAAAAACTTTATTTATGCAAATACTATTTATTGTTGGCAAGAAAAAAATATATGTATTTTCCCGAATAAAATAAAATAAATAATAAAAAAATGAATTAATTTAATGCATTTCAATTCTACAGGATCAGTACGAGTTCTGCTACCGGGCTGCACTTGAATACCTCGGCTCGTTCGACCACTACACCAACTGTCGCTGAGACCGGCTCGTGTAAGGCGCGCGCGGGGCCCTGTCTGTCACTATACGTACTTAATCTATGCGGAATCGGGCAGAATAGGGACGCCCTTTGCAATAGGAATTCATGGAACAGTTTAAAAAAACTCATTTTTATTTATGGTCGTACCACGGATAATTAACTGTAATGCGTTAGTGTTTCAAAGTGCTAGTTCTATTTTGACTGAATTGAATAATTATGTAAAATCAGTTTTAGATAAGTACTTCTAAGTACGGCTGCTGTACGGGTTAGTTAAAATACGAAACAAGTACTTAGCTAAATCTTTTAAACTAATTAAACCCTTCTAGAATGATTTTCATAAAACGTTAAGATTAAAACCTACAGATAACCAAATCTTAATGTTTACTTTTTTAGAACACGATTATGGCTTGCAAAACACAAGGTTATTTCAGACAAATTATTTGAATAGTTAAAATCATTTCGTGGTACAAATTAACTTGAGTTCAAAAACATACCGCCATGCCAGATGACAATAAAATTAGTGTTGTAAAATCATCGATACCTTTCATCAATCTTTTGTCACATCACAATTCCTATAATTGCAAAATGTAAAAATATCAACAACGTTAAATAATTTTATTGAAAACAAAATGTTTTGTTTATGTCGGGTGAGTACTCGGTCCAGTAACTAGCCTGAATAGACTGAGAAAAGTTGACATTTCTTCTCACTTTAGTCACGTTGCTGTTGCAGTGCAGTACTTTACTGGATTAAACAAGATATAACTCTAATTTAATCGTTATCTCGATTTAAACGTAGCCTTCTCCTCGATTCCGTGACAATTTAACTTAGACTGACCTAGACAGAGCCCCCATCGCTCGCCAAGTGATGTACCCGCTACATCGACTGACTACGTACGATAAACTCACATTTATTCGATGTTCTCTATGAGGCTAGACATACGAGTGCCTACGAACGCTACTTATGATATATTTAACAATGGTGACCATTCAATACATGATTGTGAGTCGAAAAGGGTAAATATTATATCCTATAAAAAACTTATGATAGACCTAACGCAGCTGTTCACGCTATTTTTGTCTCTTAAATCGAACAGTGTCATGTTAAAGTCCATATAAACGGTTGATACTTAGATGCATTTATGAAAATTTCGATATTATAACGGTCAGTGTATAATTACGCCGCAAATATATAATTTGCTATCGATATTAAAGTAATTTAGTGAAAACAGTGCGCTTAGACTAAAACTTATGCGATATAATTAATCGATTCAAATCGTAACATATACAGACATAATTATTGTAAAATGTATAAATAGTTATTACAGCTGTAATTAGAAGTTTATTTTTCATATCGAGTGTTAATATGTTTAAGTAGTGTAAAGTGGTAAACGACTTCTATAATGCAATATTATCGGACTATTTAGACGAATCGGCTGTGTCGTGTGAATTCTTGTGTCAGTCCTAAATATGTGTGCGTAGGTACATAATTTTGTGTAAATACTTACGTTGTATTTACGTATTTTTCCACTTTTTGTTTTGTTATGCATTTTATTTTCTCTTGCCCAGTTTGTTTCTCAGCGCATACAAAAAATTTCAATTCGAAGATGTAAATCAAGGCTTAGCCAAAGCTTGTAAAATACTCAGTAACACATTCGAGACAGTGAAATAAGCCCTGTACTTGCCTTGTGTGAATGAATACTTCGCCAAGTACTCGCTCTTCCACTGCCTTGGTCGAGTACGATCAAGCAAACGAGGCTTTATAATATTTTTTTGCAATTGAATCTGTACTCTGTAGTTATAAGTCACTTTTGTATGTTTATTTTGTAAGTATGTTTACATAGTAATAAAGTTTTTTTATAATCACTGCTTGCTTTTAGAGTATGATCGTGATCGATGACATATCTATTTAGGTAGAAAAAAATGTTTGCGTCTGTGTGGTAAGGTAAATCTATGGAAATGTAGGAAAACAACGATTCGGTATTCGAGTCGTGTTTCGCGGCAAAAATGTATGATGTGGTTGAGATATGTGGGAGACTGTGAGTGAAGGTCGGATCCTGGGAAAAGTAATTTAAATTATCACTGCAGTCGAAGTTATATGAATAAAATCTGAATAATTAATGGGTCAAAATAAACAGTTTCTTTTTATAGTACAGAGCAAATGCCTGTAGAAAATAGATACCAACATTTCATTGAAATGTTAAATTAATTCAAAATCTCTGGATTTGGATCCGCCCTAAGAATGAATTAAAATTATTTTCATTGTTGATAAGTTTTTTTATAATTATTTTTCTTTTAAAAGATTTTAGGAACGACGTTATCCGACTGCCACATCACTGTCACACTACTTTAAGCTATCTTTAAGTGTAGTTCGTTATATTTTACAATCCCCTTCGCCTAGTAAAAACTAAGGTTTTTTTAGGTTTTTCACTCGTTTTATACAACTATACCTACTATTATATCGATCTAATAACGTATAAGTTAATGAGCTTGTATGTAACTTAGTATGTAAAGTCGCGGTCTTCATAAAGTTACTCCTAGATATTGCGAACAATTATTATAAAGTAACTTGTCTAAAAATACATTTATTATGGTCAACCACAGCTCAAGTAGTATGATCTGTCAAATTTATACGACTTGAAAAAACTTTATCAAAATGGAATGTGTCATTTTATTTTGACAGATAATGTAAGTTGAGCTGTGTCGTTATATTCGATCGGAATCGTTCGTAACTGCCAATCGTTTCATTTAGATATTAAAAACAATAAAATACGAAACATACGTAGAGTTTAATGAGAATAATTGTTAAATTGAGGTTATAGTGAAAATTTAATACTCGTTGATGAATCATATTTAGCGGGGTCGTAGCATTTACCTACACGCTAGTGAATGTACAGCTTTTTCGAGCTGAATGGCAGCTTTAATAAGAAACGAGAGTATCCACTGTTTTTGTTTCACTCATCATTCCTTTATTTTGTTTTTTATTTATGTATTGGTATGCTTTTTCATTTCATCGTAACTTGCGCGTTCCATTTTCGTATCCAAACGCACATTAACGATCTCTTGAACAGTTTTTAATAGTCGCATAGGCTTAGACGTTATCTATTCTGCCAATAGCTATTCTATTTTAACTTTTCTTATAGCCAATACATTAATTGCAATAAATGTTACAAATACACACGTAATTTTATGCCATATTGAGGTGCTCTTGATTCCATTGTTAAGTACAAATGGTTATATTTATGTTTTCACCGATCATGTCATGTTTAAGTTTAAACAATACCATAGACAAGCCATCAGTTGAATGTTTGTTATAAGACTGATTTACCCCGCGGATAATGTACTAATTTGATGTGTTGGTATTTGTTCCAAATTGATTTTGTGTAATTCGCAATAATGTATTGAAATTTGTTTTGTAATTTTGTTGAAATGTGACCCCAATGAAATGTAATTTTAGTGTAATATGTTTTAAATTGTAAGTGGAATAACTGGCCCGTGCCAGCTCAGGATCTAGCTGAGGAATTATTGAACAATATTTAGGCAATATTAAATTATACAATCTGTCTATTATAGGTAATTTTATCGTGGTACTATTTGATCTAGACAAATATTAAATTGTTAGTTTTGTCAATAATTCCTTGGCTTAAACATAAACCTATGACAGATACAAATCTTGCTTTGACTAAGTAAGTACAAAAGATGTAATGTGAATAAATCAACTCGCCATTTAGCGTAGCGATTTTATTTGCGTGATTTTAAACAACAATTGGCAATTATTCGCCGTAGCTTTAAATTATAATTAATTTAGTGCAATTAAAATGGCGGACGCAGTTTTGGCGGGAAAGTGTGAATGTAACTAGGTGTTTGTAGACGAATACTATAATTAATTTTGTAATTACCCGCCCTGCGTCTCGGGCACAGTGGATTCGCAAAATTATACATATGTATATGAAGAAATAAATTTATGTGAGACCATTCTTCCAAGTTTTTGTTTACAACTTACCCAGAAAACATAACTGAAATTTATATTCTTGCAGTAACAGTAACACTATGGTTTAATTTATTTTAAAAAACGGCATACGCGTCTATCATCATACTGCCACAAGATACGAAACACTTAACAGAACTATCGAAAAACCATACAACTCTTAAGCACACATATTATTTCTAGCACTTTTACTATCTAATTGAGTAATAAGAAGACGCTATAACTAAAACTAACAATATTATCATCTATTTCTTATTCAGGCAATGTCTTCCCTCTAATTTTACCAGAGTAATCCTGTTATCCAAATATTGTGTCGGACCTAAATTGGCACAATGAATACGTATTGCCGGGCGTTAATTATAGTATCTGAGGACGTGCCCCGTGAGATTGGCCGACTATTGTGGACCGACTATGAGCTTTGCAACGAGGATATTGAGTTAGGAGATGTGGCATCTATCCATCGTTTGTTCTGACTAGTTCGATTCATTTGTTCGATCGTCGAACTAGTGAGATATTTTTTCTCATTAGTTCGACCCTATCATTAAAATTTATTATTACCCAATTTAGTTTCATTTGGTACAGGTAGTTCAATAGTTATTTTTTATGGTGTTGCAAGTCGTTCGCCTGATGGTAAACGCCACGTCTGTCAATAACAATTGCAGTGCAACCTCAACCGCAACCTCAACCACACCTTAAATACCAAAAAAAAAAAACTGCGCAGCACGGCATTGCGCTCATCACCCCGAGACATCAGATAAGTCTAATATGCCCAGTAATTTCACTGGCTACAATGCCCTTCAAACAGGAACACAGAAATGCTTGCGCTCTACTGCTTGGAGGCAGAATAACGAGCAAAGCTGTGGTCCCAGACGACCTTCCGCATACGAGAGACCTACTATACCACGAGTATAACTATACACAAAATATATAAGTAGAGAGAGTTGTGCGAGACTTCGTAAACTCTTCCAGTTGATCTAATTCTTTGTCACACCATTGTTAGAGATAGGTATTGGGATCGAGACATGCCGAGCCTTTGAGTCCTGTGGCTTCTACGTCAATATACAACTCTCAACTTGATAGCTGTCGCTATTCGGAATATGAATAGCTCTCGAGATGTTATGTTCAGTCAATGGACGGAGTTATTAGATTGAGTCACGAGTGTCACTCGAATGATCCAGTTATGACGGCTGGAACGATCTTAATGCGACTGCTCTGTTGAATTTCGATTCGCAACTCAACTGAGTGAAACAGTTGAACAATGATTGTTGAATTCCAGCAGACTGTTCAAAATGTAATTCCAAATATAGTGTCCTTTGTGTTTAATAATATCTAAAGAGGTATTTACTTATTTAAAAACTAAGATAAATATAAGTTTAGAAAATGGTAATCGTCGCTAGCAGACAATTATGAGATCATAGATGAAGTAGGTAATCACTGGATGAAACTTCAATAGCAAAAGTAACAAAAAGAAATTGCAATGCAATAAATCTTTAATGGTATTTAATTGTCAATATAGGTATCTTGATTATAAACATGATTAATCGGGTTTGCGTTTTAGCGCATGTATTTAAATCATCAGCTAATCCGTTAGCGGCCGCCGTATTGGCCACGGCCCGTTCCCGCCGGGTAATCCTGCCATAAATTACTGACGGACATTTGTCTATGGTTTCGAAAAAATCACTGAGATTCTTTACAAAAAGAATTTAACAACGCGAAATTGTAAAGGGATTTTCAATAAGGGCGGGTAGATCTTGAAATGACATAAAACAAGCTGTGTGTGAGGTATTAACAAAATTCTTTTTTTATTTGAAAGGCCCATATGTGCCATTATGTCTCAAATATGGCATCGTTCAAATGCCCACCTCGTCTTCTTACGGTGGCACGGATCAGAGTGGTCCAATTTTCAATGACTTTTCCACATAGATCCGGCTGAATTTAAGCTATGGCCTGTTTTATATTCACCTTTAGGGCATCGGTCGATTGTGGTTTATTTGCATAGACCTGCGACTTCAAGAAACCCCATAAGAAAAAGTCTGGTGGAGTCAAATCGCATGACCTTGGTGGCCAATTCATATCACCTCTGCGAGAGACAACCTTATCCTCAAATCGTTCATGCAGAATGTCAATCGTGGCGTCTGCTGTGTGGCACGTGAAGCCCAGTCAGCGAACAAACAGCGTTGTCTATGGTCATGAACTTTGAGCTCCTGGGTTTCGCCAAGTCGAGGTTTGTGAAAGGCCGAGTTCTTGGGCACGGCGAGGAATCGACTGCCTCGGGTTCTGCTCCACACTTTCACGGACCGCGGCGATGTTCTCGGCCGATCTTGCGTTCCTCGAACGTACGGGTGTTGTCCGATTGTTGACCGAACCGGTCGTCTCAAATTTGGCCACCAAACGTTGAAGAGTAGACTGTGAAGGGCTACCACGTCTACCGAAAAATGGGCGCAATGCACGCAACGTTTGCACAAACGAACACTCATTTTAATAATAAAATTTTATCATTTGAACGTGCTGTTCAATAGTGTAGTAACTTGCCATGGTGATTTGTCATAATTAACTAAATAATAAATAAAATATTTGACAGATGTCAACAAAACAAAATGGCCACCACGAGCCGCCAAAATCTACCCGCGCCAATTGGAAAACCCTTTAGTATTTTTAATACTGTTTTTTATATAACGGGTCCGACTCAGACAGACAATGAAGTTAGAGTTGTGATTTTCTGTAAATGTAAATTGTTCATCGGCAGATGTTTAATTATGTAATGTTATAATTAGAAACAATTATGTACAAATATGTACAATGATAAAAAAACTAAACTTAACTACAACCAAAATCAAAAAATCAAAATAAAAATCTCTTTAATCATTTTGGCATCACAGACGCACTTATGAACGTCAAATTACCACAATGACTCTACCACCGTATCGGAAAAAGAACCACTACTCAGAAGATACGGCAAGAAACTGAGGGGCATTTTTTTTAGAGATTTTGTTACAATTTTATATTTAACCAAATTTAATTTGGTTAAGAAATGAAATTAAACAGATATTTAATATTTATAAAGTGCCTTACAAAAAATTAACAAATAAACTAAATTATATTATTATTATTTATTAATTTCAGATAATTATAATCCATTTTGTTAGTATCAGCTTACAGACTATGTTAGTGACTCTCTTTGTAATTATAGTGCGACAAGATTTTTTTTTTCCTATAATAGTTAGTACTGAATTTTAATAATTATCTTGATTAGGTATCTACATCTTTAATTAGCTAAGGCCGTCTAATTATTTAACAATAAAATAAATAAATCTAAAGTAGTATCAAAAACGGTCAACCTTATGTCCCTACATATAAACCAGCGTTTAAAAGTAACGCTGATAATTTCTGTCACTTTATCAACCGCACTTATTTATTGTTTAACCCTCTGACAGTGATCTTTATTAAGCGAAACAATTCATTACACGGACGAATGTAGACAGATTAATGGGCCCCTTAAAAATAAATAATAATTATTATCAAAGAGGACGGCAAGGTGGAAAATTAACTCCTTTCTAAGGCGGTAACAGATACCTTTACATTAAATATGCACATAAATAATAACTGTCACAAGCAAGAAAATGTATAATTTAAATTTTATTTTGAGCGATGGGAAGACGTGACAAGCTTAATTAGAATGTTCTGGAGACTAATTAATGGTATGAAGCATGGAATATTAAAATAATCCGAGAGGCAAGGACCACCTGAAACCTGGAAAGATTCACAGGAAAGAGTACCTATACATAGTACACATATCAAAAGCATCTAGCCTTTAGCATTTCATACCTAGCTTGTTTTTTAATACGTTTGGAATGATAAAGTAGGGATGTGACAAACGTCTTTTTTTTAATTCTGGTTATCTAATAGCAAATTATATATATATATATATATATATATATATATATATATATACATATATATATATATATATATATATATATAGGTAAGTAGGTATACTTAGGTACATAGGTAATTTATGAGCTGCTTGAATTTGGCAGCTTTAGCTTTACCAGTGGTTATGTAACTTCATAACAGTTAAGAGTTTCCCAGTGTTAACTTTTAACCGTCCTGCTTATAAATTCAAATTTCTGAATAATTTAAAATTTAAATAGCGTTCTTTCTAACAAGCATCTTTTTAAACGAGCCTTAATAGTTAATGAGAAAAGAGACAACAAGACAGCAACCGGGACCGACTGCTTAACGTGCCCTAGCGAAGCACGGTAGCGCTCAAATGTAAATAACACACAAACCGTCACCCATCCAAATTGTGACCGCTGCCAACGTTGCTTAACATAGCAGATCCGAACGGCTAGGCGAGCTACGCTACGAGCGCTACATATGTACATATGTCTCAAAGCCGTGCCCTCGATCTGCAGACACCTACTACTAATCACATGACTTAAACTAAAGTGCCAGTTCTATTCTCAATTCGCGCCAAAAACATGGCGCTGCCATTATATTTCAGAAATGAGAGTAAAAATTACCGTTGCCCTCGACCGTCTACACTTATTACCAGAATTTTTATTTTACATTTTACGAAATAGAAGGTGACAGCAAAAGTACTTTTTATACATAGAGATAAGTCGAAGAGAACTTTGGCCGGATCGCCGGATACGAATACTTTGACTTTTTACTTTCCGTCAAATGGTAATCTCCTGACTCTCTTTCTCTGCGTGAGTCCTTTGTGTGTGATGTGATTATGCATCGGCGTTACTTTAGGCGTAGTCGGCGCCAGTACCGGTCGTATCAACGCGATGACGTCAAATTTTTTTTAATCAAGTATGCATTAGGTACAAATGCACTTTTACAGGTCAAACACAAAAAGAAATGTAAATAATAGTAATCATGTCACAAATCAATTAATACTTAACAGGACTCACTCTGAATCACTTACTTTATATTTACCACGAATAAATCTTATTATAAATGCTTTCTATATTATAGATTCAAAGGTCCATTCGCCGTCAGCCGGAAAACATGCCGGATAAAAGTCGGATACCCAATACATCCATATAGCAATATCCATTAGGTGCTTTGGCCAAATTAAGTCTTACTTTGCGTGACATCGTTTGCCTTTCTTGTTTAAAAATTAGGTAGACACCTATTTAAGGAAAGAGCTCTGGGAGTAGATAAATGCATTGTTTCGTGATAAGGGAAAGGTTATTATTAGGTTTTTTTAGTGTCATTTGAAACCATTTTAATTTGTGCAACCATTTTTAAACGCACAACAACTCAAAAAAAGGTGGAGGTCCCCAATTTCATTGTATTTTAGTAACTCCAATATTATAAAAAGACGCTCGGAAACGGGCTAGTTTTTTGGCATTTATGTAGTAGTGTGCAACCAACGAGTTGCCATCTATACAGAACTAGAATGAGAGTTCTATGAATCGTGCATGCAACTCAGGCAGTGCAGTAGGTAGTTGTTAACCCGGCAATACCTCTAAATAGTATAAAACAAAGTCGCTATCCCCTCATTTCTGTTTCTCCGCTTACTTCTAAACCACGCAACGGATTTTAATACGGTATTCACTATCAATACGTTTTTTTTACGGAAGGTTATAAGTACATACAATACATTTTTATTAAGTTTTTGTATAGTAGAAAAAGTTCAATGTTGTAATGAAGTTGTCAAAAAATGACAACACTTTAGCACAGAATACTAATAGCATCCGTGTGAAGCCGGGGTGGGTCGCTAGTTCCATATAGATAAATAGATAAACACTTTATTATTCACCTTAAAAATAGAGATAAAGTAAAAGTCAAATGTTTACAATGGTGTCACAATGGGCGGTCTTATCGCTTAAAGCGATCTCTTCCATATAGTTTGATGTAAACTCACGCATCCAACGTTTAACCGGCTTGAATGGAAGTTGCAAGTGGTGATTGCAAGGTAACCCACAAGACTCCTAAAGCGACTACTCCGTTTCATCATGTTTGTTTTTTTTAATTATTTATAGGCTTTCATTTGACCACTATCTCACCTGTTGTTAAGTGACAATGCGGTCGAAGATGTAGCACGCTCGCCTAGAAGAAACCTGTGTGTGGCCTTGTGTCAGGTAAATATTGAGATCGGCAACATTATAACTACATAATAATGAGTACATTAAAACATTGATAGGTACATACCTAGGTAATCATACGGTATAGTTTTCTCCCTTGGATTTTAAGGGAAAATCAAGACGAACCCAACATTAGCGACATCTTCAAAAGGGTCACGCTCACATGTTTCAGGACGTTCCCTTTCTCCACTTCAAAAGACAGTAATATACATATCAATAAACCCAAAAACAATCTTGGGAGACGAGCTCTATACCTGAATAAATCTGATTACGTCACAGACATCACATCTCCAAGGCATTCGCAGTCAATATGCTTTAAAAGTAACATGGGCCCGAGTGCAAAATTAATTTATCCAGCTCCCTTACGTCATATGTAAATGAAATTGAACGGAGCCTATTGAGGAGGATATTCGCCATTTTGTTTGAACTTCCAATACGAAGCCGTATGTAGATTCGGAAATGCGAAAATACGGAAATCAAGTCTTTTTCCGTAGGTAAGTGTGGGGTGCGCTGAAGTTTTTGATTAGTTTTATTTTCGTAGAATTGAAGGTATCGTTGTTACAAATTGTTATTTTAGTTTTATGTAACTTACGAAGACGACTCCCGGCCTAGAATAAGTCCTCGGCATTGTAACCTACCCATAAAATAAATTATATTTTAATTTAGGTTAGTTCATATCTTGAACAAATAAAAAAAAACAGCCAAGTGCGAGTCGGGCTTGCGCACGAAGAGTCCCGTACCATTATCTATAAAAATGGCAAAATAAATGTCTGTTGTATGGGAGCCCCCTTAAATATTCATTTCACTCTGTTTTTTAGAATTTGTTGTTATAGCGGCAACAGAAATACATCATCTGTGAAAATGTCAACTGTCTAACTGTCACGGTTCATGAGATACAGCCTGGTGACAGACGGACAGACAGACAGACGGACAGCGGAGTCTTAGTAATAGGGTCCCGTTTTACCCTTTCGGTACGAAACCTTAAAAAGAGGACGCCTTGTCGCCAAATTCAAAAGTGAAGGATTCAAGCTATGCCGGTCCGCTCGTTCGTACACAAGCTTCACGCACACATTTCCGCTAAACCGTGCATTTACATGATTTACATTTGTTATGCCGATCGCCCGCTCATAGGCATGACATCTGCCCTCCGTCCACTCCAACAAACATAACACCACCGCCATTGCAAATATATGTTGTATGCTTCAGTTGTTGCTTAGCGAGATTCCGTCCGCCTTTTTTTGTTGGTTCAAAATTCATACATACCTACAAAAATAACGCCATATAAAAAAAAAAAATAATAATTAAGAACCTTATGGACATTACATAGCGATATATGTATCTAGAGCGAGTGTGGCTCAGTGGGAGCACGTGCGACTTTCAATCCGACGCACCCGAGTCGAATCCCATTGGCCCCGCACCACTGACTTTCTTAAGTTATGTGCGGATTTAACACTCGCTCTAAAAACAGTGAAGGAAAATATCGTGAGGAAACCGGCATGTCCAAGAATTTATCACAAAAAGTCAAGGACATGTGACATCCACCAACCCGCACTGGGCCAGCGTGGTGGATTATGGCCCCATTCTCTCTCTATGAGAGAAGGCCCATGTTCCAGCAGTGGGAACGAGATGGGCTGATGATGATGATAATGATATGTATCTAAGGAGCAACACCACTTAAGTTTAAATTTTTTTAATCAGTTGCAAAATCTATTATTAAAAACAATCTAAATAAACCTATTAATAAATAACACCGAAATAGAAAAAAAGGACAGGGTTTTTTGAGTTGTAGGTACCTAAATAACTATTATTATAAAATTTCGCACAATAATAAGTTTAACCGCCCATTCATCAAATTATTAACGACACGACGCGCGGCTGCTGGTATCGAAGAATTTCTGTAATAAGTCATTCAACTTTCAACCGATTATGATTTATGGTTAACTTCTGAACTTTTTCTCGAGTAACGTAAAATTCTATCATAAATCGTACTTTAATTATGATTTTAATGGTCATTGTTATGTATCGAGAAAGATTCGAGAGCGAGTGTTGCTCAGTGAAAAAACGTGGACTGTTAACCCGAGTTCGAATCCCGTCGGCACCACTGACTTCTTCAAGTTAGATATGTCATAGGTTATGTTCGGATCTAACACTCGCTCTAAAAAACGGTAAAGGAAAACATCGTGAGGAACCCGGCATGTCCAAGAATTAATTACAAAAATTCAAGGACATATGTCATCTACCTACCCGCACTGGGCCAGCGTGGTGGATTATGGCCCATACTCTCTCTATGAGAGCAGGCCTGTGTCCCAGCAGTGGGAACATGATGATGATGATGATGATGATGATGATGATGATGATGATGATGATGATAGAATGCAATAAAGAATTGAATTGGATTAAAAGCATCGAATCAAGTCCCACAGAATTGTATTCAAAATAATATACCAACGTCGCGTCGGTCAAAGCACTGAAAACAGCCGTGGTTTTATCCAACACTGTGTACAAACAACGAACTGTTTTTTCAGGACAGCTCAATTTACTGTAGGTACCTACCATTTCGTTTATATACTATGCGAGATTTTCCATATAGCAAAAAAGGCGAGCATCGAACAAATTCGAGATGGGACTAGCGAATTGTAGAAATAAACGGCAAAATGTAGTCCTTATGTTTAGGTGCTAAGGTCTAGTTTACAACGTTTTTTATTGGTGTTAGAATCAGAGGTAAACCCATAAAATATTTTTCGATGTCTATTGGCGTGGGAAAACAGAATCCAGATAAAACACTGGTGGTATCAAAATAGGCAAAGCTATATGTATCCTACCAACCTTAAACCTGTAGATATATACATACTGTGACTATTAACATAGTGGGTGGGCAGGTTGGCTCAAATCTCATACACCACTGAGGTTTCTTAAACGTCAAAATGGAGGTACCAAGTCTTAGATTTCCAACCTACAAGCACAAAAGTTGAATACCATTAATCTACTATTTCCTACCTATGTAATAATTGTAGCTACCTCAATATATACTTAATGATTTAATAAAATCCTTGGTCCCTTCATCTTGACGTCAAGATTGTGTGGATCGTCTGCTTTCAGGAATATCGTATTATAATAACATAATTCTACCTTAAAAATATTGAATTTGATTGTCCCTAAAATAAATCGCTTGAGAAATATCGACCACATAAACGATGGTCCCTCCAAATTGACGATTCAATGGTATTAAACTTTTATGCCTGTAGCTTGGAAATCCAAGATTTGTTCCCTCCATTTTGACGTTCACGAGGTTTCGGGTTCGATTCCCGCGACGAGGCGATTGTAAGTGCACAAAAAAGTGCAAGCATTTGTTTCGTGTCTGTTAGTTGTGCGACCGTGCTCGTCGTAGTTCCTGGTTCCCTAGATACAGTAGGGAATCCTGGTTATAGGCCAGGATCTATGGAAGTGATCGTGGTACTATACGACTAAACGTATGAAAATTGAGTAGGATACGGCTTTGCTTCTATAAAAAAAATACTTTATTTATTATACAATAACTACAATTCAAGTGCTTACTTTAAATAGGTACATTAGTGGGGTAAGGTGCATATATTATCAAGTGTTATTCCTTTTGTGCGCGGCGCACAAAAGGTTAAAATTCCTTTTACACGATTTCAATATCGTTTTTAATTACGCGGTAATAGTATACTCATTTATATCAAATTAACAAGCCCTAGACAATGAAACGTTCATTCAATAGGTTACATACCGATTTAATTTGGAAAGGGGTGACTTTCGACGGTAAAACATAAGTATTTTGAACGCAGGGCTGAAAACAGCATAATAACGGTATTTAATCGGTACAGAAGCAACCGGGAGCGTCTGCTCAGCATGAACTCGTGCGTGGAGTTCGAATTCTGTTTGGCCTTGCACCCAATGACTTATCTTATGCGCGGATTCAACGCTCGCTCTAAACGGTAAAGGAGAATATCGTAAGGAAACTGGCATGTCTAAGAATCACAAAATTCAAAGACAAGTGGAATCCACCAACCCGTACTAGGCCTGCGTGGTGAATTGTGGCCTATACTCTCTCTGAAGAAAGCCCGTGTTCGAGCATTGATGGGAATGTAATAAGTCTGATGATTAACCGGTACAATATCGGTATAAAATCTTTAACTCAACAAAGGATGTTTTATTTTTCCGTGAACTATTTTGTAGAGATCAAATGGCTTTCCCTTCGTGTTGTATCAAATTGAAAACCCGATACAACAAAGTTATGGGTCGTCAATATCACTCCTGTAGGAAGGTACTAGGTATACCTCGCGCTAAACTTTATGGCCACTGTCCGGTACACCACGTGACCTGCATAGTTGCAATATTCAATACAGAATCATATCTGCACAGGTCACGTGGTCCGCCGGAAATAAACTTAGGTACGGAACTAGAACCAGTACCGCTAATAACCGTATTCGGTCCTTTTAAACTTAAGTATTTATGCTGCATACATAAATACACGCCTTTAAGCCTGTTATGGGCCGTTCAATTTTCATTACTACTATATTTTGCTGTTCTTTGGATGGTTTCTCTTACTGTTTTAATTAAGCTATGAGCTTATAACCTATAAATAAGTGAATGCGTATTGCTTAGGTATCCAAAAGTCTGTTTAGAAAGAGTAGAAATTTTGAATTATTAATATTTTTACAGGTAACTGCGCTCGTCACTCTAAGACGGTAAAGAAGAGGCGTGCAAGTATTTCAACCACCGAGGTACCTCAGTTGGTTTACAGCGTTTCCTGCACTGAAGGAGAAAGTCCCGAGTTCAAACCTCGGCTGCGGCGAAATATTAGGTGTACATATAAAGATTGTTAAAATATAGGGTGAAACCGCGAGGCGCAGTCTTCATGGTGCACCTTTCGAACCGACGCACCTGGGTTCGAACCCCGTCTCAGCCCTGCACCAATGACTTATAGTTAAGTGCAGATTTTGCACGCGCTTTGGAGTAAGAGGCTCTGGCCGTCAAGCGACTTAGTCGTGTTTCGGGATGATGTTCGGTGAACCATCGAGGAAGACGGGTCTGAGCAGCCGCTCAACTGCCGTCTCTCTCTAGATCTATGTGCTCCATCTTAGGCCATAGGTCCATCATAGCTTCACATCAGGCGAGATAGTGGCCAAAAATAGATCTATTAGGCGTAAAAATAAAAAAGGCACACAACTATATCAACCACGAATGAAGAAAATACCCTTTTTTAACCCCTGACGCAAAAATGAGGGGTGTTATAAGTTTGACCACTATGTGTATCTGTCTGTGGCACCGTAGCTCTTAAACGGGTGAACCGATGCGGTTTTTTATTCGAAAGCAGGATTTCTACCGGGGGCTCTTAGGCATGTTTTATCAAAATCGGTTCAGCCGTTTCTTACTTTTTATAGGTTTTTTGTGTCAGGGGTTTTTTAAATTTTAGTTTACTGAAGTTCGCTTGTTGACAATAACTAATTTAATGTCTATAAGATAATGATTTATGTCTACGTAAGGTATGTATTTGTATTTTCATTTACAGTACTTATTCTTCAATGTATCTTTGAAGACCAAGGTCAAATATCGATGAAATTTATATGGGACCATTTCGTAGCTATACTGAACCCAACGCAAAAAGAATGTTCCAAATCGGTTCATTATTGACGGAGTTATGAGGTAACAAACATAAAAAAAAACAATCGAACAGAGAACCTCCTCCTTTTTTAAGTCGGTTAAAAATTACCAGCGCGACTACAATAGGAGCATTGGCATAATATATGGTTTTGCTGAGTCCATCAATTAACGCACTCAGAAAGCTGTTGGGAATGTGTGAGTCATATGCTGTCTCTCACGGGCTCACATATAATGTAAAAAAAAGTGAGCTCCTAGTTTTTAAGGCGAAAGGCATATCAATAGATAATGTCCCTCCCGTGACCTTGAATGGAACTCCCCTTCAAATGGTTTCGGAGTTAAATATCTGGGACACCTGGTCACGGAGGACTTATCTGATGATAACGACGTCCAGAGAGAGCGAAGGGCGTTGGCAGTTCGTTGCAATATGCTAGCTCGCAGGTTCGCACGGTGTACAAAGAACGTGAAAGTCACGCTCTTTAAGGCGTACTGCCAAAGCTTTTACACCTGCAGCCTGTGGGTGAGGTATACGCAGCGGGCTTACAACGCTCTTCGCGTACAGTATAATAATGCTTTCAGGGTGCTGATAGGGCTTCCACGATACTGTAGCGCATCACAAATGTTTGCGGAGGCTCATGTTGATGATTTCATCGCCATCATCAGAAAAAGAGCCGCATCAATGATGAGCAGGTTGCGTGGAAGCCCCAACAGTATTCTGAGAGTATTATCAGGAAAAATGGATAATCCATTTGTTGAGCACTGGGTACGCTTACATCTATCGACCCAGTGCTCAAAACCGCCGGGCTCGCGTACTAATATTCCCCAAAATTTATTTTAAGGACTAACATAGCTTTTAAGAATAATTACTAACACTATGAGCAAATGTTCGCAATAAAGTTTTAATAATAAATAAATAAATCAATTATAGAATCATTATTTTTAATCACATCAACATAATTACAATCAACAATGAAATGACTTGTCGCAGACAAATCGTCACCTAATTAAATTAAAATAAATGCAATCTTTAAACGCTCAAAAATATGTAGGTACTTAGTTATCTCTTTTCTCGTTATCTGCGGATCATCTTTTCAATACTGGTCTGCAACAAAAACTAGAATAAGGGTCTTGTTCACCAACCTATCAATAACTTTTCATTAGCGTAATGGCCATTGGCCACCTATCTATAGTGTTATTTGACAGAATGACCAAACATCTATATCTAAGCGACCTAGTCGTGTTTCGGGATGATGTTCGGTGAACCATCGGGGAGACGGGTCTGAGCAGCCGCTCAACTG
Source organism: Petrophora chlorosata (assembly GCA_951640565.1). Taxonomy (NCBI): domain Eukaryota; kingdom Metazoa; phylum Arthropoda; class Insecta; order Lepidoptera; family Geometridae; genus Petrophora; species Petrophora chlorosata. Next base: position 12,847,281 of record OX621201.1, on the reverse strand, counting down.
CCGTCTCTCTCTAGATCTATGTGCTCCATCTTAGGCTACATCATCGCTTCACATCAGGCGAGATAGTGGCCAAACAGAGACCTATTAACCGTAAAAAAAAAAAAATCTGTTACAGCTAATAGCCGAAGTGCGGCTACACCTAGTTTTAGCCGGCAACAACTAGGTGCAGTATTTTATACCATAAACAAGTACACGTTTTATAAAAAAAAATCGACTTCAATGTATCTTCGAAGTCCAAGGTCAAATATCGATGAAATGTATATGGGACCACTTCGTAGCTACTGAAGCCAACGCAAATAATTTTCCAAATCGTTTCATGAATGACGGAAGCGAAAAACATTAAAAAAAAATACAATCGAACAGAGAACCTTCTCCTTTTTTGAAGTCGGTTAATAAAATACTACGTAGCACTGCATTGCGCTCATCACCTCAAGACATCAGATATTAAACCTCATACGAGTAATTTTTAACCGACTTCAAAAAAGGAGGAGGTTCTCTGTTCGACTGTATTTTTTTAAAAAAAACTTTATTTTCATTTTTTTTTTATGTTTGTTACCTCTTAACTCCGTCATTTATGAACCGATTTGAAAAATTCTTTTTGCGTCGGGTTCAGTATAGCTACGAAGTGGTCCCATATAAATTTCATCGATATGTGTCCTTGGACTTCGAAGATACATTGAAGTCGGTTTTTGTTTTTTTCTAAAAATTAATTATACAGTTTCCCTTCAAAATGGAACAAGATGCGCACTACTGCTAGGCGGCAGAATAACTGGTGGATACTTACTTTTTCTGAAAGCCGAATTTGCTTAGCAACGTTGGCTGGTTGCTTGGTACAGAGGCAGTTTTCTTCAACCCCGGGACTCTGCAGTTTGACTTTTTTAGTCCGGTACTTCTGAACTGACTCTGCAGCGGCTGGCTGCTGAAGACAGGCTTTGGAGGCGACCGGCCGAACGAGCCCTGGGAATAAAGATATATTTTATTTTGTTTGGGGGCTAACAACTGTTGTAACAAAATAATTTGACAAATTAATATAACAAAAGTCAATTAATAGCTTCCGCAAATAACAATTAAATAGAAAATAAAGGATGTTTACAATTAAATGAACAAAAAAATAAGAAACGCGAGATGGCACCATGCAATGCCATTTACAAATTCCAATGACTAGATAGTGATGACGTTAAGGCTGTATTCATTGCAGCCAGACTGCTTGTGAATAGATCGATATTGGAATGCTCAAACTTCGAAATCTTATTAAATGCTACAGAAGAACGTAAAACAAGAGTTCCTCCGGTAGGTGGTGCGGGCGAAGGGCACATGCAAGAAGTTTTTAAGTCTATAAATAAATTGTACACCAAACAATTAATTTTATAACAAAAACCGACTCCTAGAGTTTTCTGATGTTTCTTCGAAGTAAAACGAAAATCGATGAAATTTATATGAGACCACCTTGAAGCTGTACTGAACCAAACGCTAAGAATTTTCCAAATCAGTTGGGGTTAGGGCGTAAAAAAAACCGGCCAAGTAGGAGTCGGACTCGCGCACGAATGGTTCCGTGTCATTATATATAAAAACGGCATAAAAAATTATGTCTGTTATATGGGAGCCCCCTTAAATATTTATTTTATTCTGTTTTCTAGAATTTGTTGTTTATAGCTGCAACAGAAGTACATAATCTGTGAAAATTTTAACAGCCTAACTATCATGGTTCACGAGATACAGCCTGGTGACAGACATACAGACAGACAAACGGACGGACAGCGGAGTCTTAGTAATAGGGTCTCATTTTACGTTTTGAATACGGAACCCTAAAAAACAGTCGAACCTCCTTTAATTGAGAACCTCCTTTTTTGAAGTCGATTAAAAGTAATAGACAGCGTACCTGAGAATCCACTGGGGTGACCAATGTTTCCATTGGATAAGTATTCTCAATCACAGAATCTTCGCTTAGACTCTTGTCCAACATTGGATCCAGTCTTTTAAAAGGATTCCTTGTTCTAGGACTTGGCTCCAATATTGGACTACTTGGTTTCTTCACTGGACTATTGTATGGAGAATTCTCTTTCTGAGAACCTTCTAGCTCCGTAGTTTCTGTGCATTGCTCTAGCACTTCGTTTTGACAGTCAGAACTATTTTTCGATATATTTACACAATTCTCTGTCTCATTCGATACTTTGAAAGGATTTCTACTGCATTTCTCTGGTGATTCTTCAACCGTGATACTGTCCTTAGATGCGTTGATCAGATTTTCTTCACTTACGCTAGTTGAGGTAGAAAAGAACTTACTTTGGACCACATTACCATCTATTATTGTTCTAGGGAATCGACTCAGACTTTTCAAGATACTGTTTTTGATACCATTTTTGAGTTGGCCTTTTTTAAATGATCGTTCTTTGTTTTCTAGTATAGGAGACTTGTTTTTGTGGGTGATTTTGATCACGATATCGTCGTCGGTTAAAGTGTTGTGGTTAGTTTGCGAGCATTGGTTTTCCGGATTGATTTTATGGCGTTTCGTCGACGGTTCCACGCAATACATGTTGCTGAGTGATTGTATTGATAGGCTGTGGACAATAAATACTTATAAATATACAAACGATACTACATATACATATTTATAAAAAAAGCGGAGCGTTTATATATATATATATTAATTTAAATTCATTTTACATTTTCTAGCTATGCTATCCCCCATACATATTATATTATTCTAACAACAACCTACATAATATTCAGAGAAATTACATGAAAATATGTAATTTTCATTTCGTTTCAGTTTTGAGATGAATTTCCGCAACGTCACGCCTGATTCCATTACATTACTTATAAATACGTCGGAGGCAAGACCGTGAAGTCATCACGGACGCTCCAGCTTCGGCTTCCCGAGCGAGACAGAACATCGGTCGTGCGACTTCGTGTTTATAGAACGTGCACCGAGTGCGGCGGCTTTTCACTTCCCCACCACTTTGCTATAAAAGCGGACGTTCGGTTCCCCACAGCCTCATTCTGATACGGACTCGGTGCACGGACTGTAGTCTCGCTCGGTCTTTGCTCGTCATTCAGTGAAATTAAAAAAAAATGTATATTTTACCACGTTTTCTATTAAGTCACTTTCTTGTTTGTCCGTTTGTCTGTCTGTCTGTCGTTCCGGGTTGAATCATGCAACTTGCAACAACTTTCAGGGTAGCTTACTACTCGATGAAAATGCATTCTAAATCCATAAAACGTTTTAACATTATTTTTTAATCTATTAAGAATTTTGTTTAATTGTCATTACCTTTCATCTTGATCCTGCGTTTCCGGCACATATTTGCTGACTAGATTTACAACCTTCTTCCGTGGCCTTACGGTCGGTTGTGCTATGCTCGACAGCTTCTTTACTTTCTTCTGCCACGGACACGGCTCTTGTAAGTGTTGTTTGAAGTCCGCACTCCATATGGACGGATGGTTGGCGACTGCTATATCTTTCCAACTATTGGTTTTGACGTGGCCGTTCTGGAAACAATGTTATTTTTTTTTTTTTTTTATGTAACTGAATGACGAGACGAGTTGGTCGTTTGCCTGATGGTAAGCAATACGCCAGCCCATAACAATAGCAGCACCACCAAGAACTTTGTTTCGCAAAATCCTTTGCGGCACTACACTGCGCTCGTCACCCTGAGACAATTAGCTATTGAGTCTCATAATGCCCAGTAATTTCGCTGGCTACAATGCCCTTCAAACCGGAACACAGTAATGGTATTTATTAAAAAATCGATTGTTAAATCAAATCAATCATTTATTTCATCATCAACCCATCTCGTTCCCACTGCTGGGACACGGGCCTTCTCTAATATAGAGAGTATGAGCCATAATCCAACACGCTGGCCCAGTGCGGGTGGATGTCACATATCCTTGAATTTTTGTGATTAATTTTTGGAAATGCCGGTTTCCTCACGATGTTTTCATTCACCGTTTTTAGAGCGAGTGTAAAATCCTCATATAATTTAAGAAAGTCAGTGCTGCGAGGCCAGCGGGATTCGAACTCGGGTGCGTCGGATCGAAAGTCGCACGTTTTCCCACTCAGCCACACTCGCTCTCACAATAATTCATCTTTGATTTGCTAGAATACAATTATATATAACTAGCGATTCGCCCCGGCTTCGCACAGATGCAATTTACTAATGTTGTAATTTTTTGATGACTTGTTTACAAAACATTGAATTTTCTCTATAATAAAAACTTAATTTGTGTTGTTCACTTTAATCTTCCGTAAAAAAATCTCTAGATGACAATGAAAACCGTATCAAAATCTGATGCGTGGTTTAGAAGTAGTAAGCGTAGAAACAGATTTTTTTTGTTGAAAAATATTTTTTTCAAGACAAGCTATCAACAAATTCGTAATCAGAACCGCAAGCAGATTGAAATGAGCCCAAACACTAGTAGTTTACGATTATCCGTTAAAGGGTTCCATTGTCTCCATCATCAGATCAGCTCATCGTCACCATAATATTGCATTGTCATCGGACTCTGACAAGTATGCAAAATTTCAACTCCGTAGGATAAGAGGAAGTGGTTCTAATTCAGCTTGCAAGATTCCACCCGGACAAACATACATACATTGCAAGTTAAATAAAAGCTTGTACATAGACTTTGACGTATTCGGCCTACAAGCAAGTGTGCAAATATTATTGTAATTTTTTTTTTCATTAAATTATAAATATACAATATCCATGACTTCTACAACTATTAGACTTCAGGCCTAGCGCACTCCGCACTGTAGGTACGAAGCTACAAGTACATAGCCGGACACCGACGGCGGGTCGCGCGTCGTTACACGTGCCGCGTCAGAAGAGATAAGAGCGGCGCGATAGAAAGAGAGGCGCTCTGTAGGTTAATATGACTGGTAGGTATGCAGCGCTACGCGAGCTGAATTGAATTTTATTGCGTCATAGCAAGAGTCGCTATTTGTTTAAATTTCTTTGCGGAGTGAAGCTTCTGTCCCTTAGTATTATGTGCTTCTAGTTAGTGAATACTTTAATAAATTTTCTTTTGGAAGCTTTTTGTATTAAAACAATGTTACTAGGAACTTTAAGATTACCTGTCTGTGAATACTATGAAGATCTGGATGCCAATCGTCCATCTTTTTCAAAGTAAACGGGTCTAAATTCCCAAGAGCCAGCTGAAAAGCTGTCTTGGAGTCCAGTAACTCACCAGCATTGACACATAATGCTTGTTCAATTTCTGAAATAAATAAAGATAAAATCTTTTATTTTGATATTACTCCTTTAGGTTCGCCTTAATCGGGCACAGACTCAAAATAGAACAAATAATAATACTATTTGAACCAGCTGCGCCCCGCGGTTTCACTCGTGTTTTCCCGGGATAAAAAAAAGCCTATGTCCTCTTCCAGAACCTAAACTACACCAAATTTCATCAAACACCGTTCAGTAATTTTGGCGTGATTGAGTAATAAACATCCATCGATCCATCCATCCGTACATAAATGACAGTAATAATCATATCAAAATCCGTTGCGTGGTTTAGAAGTAAGCGGAGAAACAGAAATGAGGACGCGCATAGCGACTTTGTTTAATAATATTTAGAGATGAGTAGGTATACATTTTGTTAATGTGTACGGAACGAAGCCCAACGACGGGCATTGTTGCCTAATAGTGTTGATGTGGGGAGTTGTAACAGCATCTTGGCTTCACCAAGCTCCAATGAGGCCAAGATGCTGTTAAAACTTTATTTGATAAGCATGAAACCTGTTCAGTAGTTTATTTATTTGTGTTGTAATTACGGGAGTGACATTGTCAACAATGACAAAACTCCCTACAAAATAAAGAAAAAAAAAATATATTTTTTTACGCTTAATATGTTTGGCCACTATCTCGCCTGATGTGAAGCGATGATGTGGCCCTTAGGCCATCATCATTTTGGGTTAATGCCGTCTCTCTCTAGATCTATGTGCTTCATCTTAATGAAGCACATAGATCTAGAGAGAGACGGCAGTTGAGCGGCTGCTCAGACCCGTCTCCCGGATGGTTCACCGAACATCATCCCGAAACACGACTAGGTCGCTTGACGGCATGGCTTTGTTCGGTGGGTGGTATTACAACCACAGCCAGAGCCTACCACTCCAAAGCGCGTAAGCGAGTTTCATCACGACGTTTTCCTTCACCGTTTTAGAGCGAGCGTGCAAAATCTGCACTTAACTATAAGTCATTGGCAGGGCCGAGTCGAGATTCGAACCCAGGTGCGTCGGATCGAAAGGCGCACGAGTTCCCGCTGACCCACACTCGCTCTCACAATAATTCATCTTTGATTTGCTAGAATACAATTATATATAACTAGCGATTCGCCCCGGCTTCGCACAGATGCAATTTACTAATGTTGTAATTTTTTGATGACTTGTTTACATAACATTGAATTTTCTCTATAATAAAAACTTAATTTGTGTTGTTCACTTTAATCTTCCGTAAAAAAATCTGTAGATGACAATGAAACACACTCGCTCTAAATGATGAATTTAATGTTGAAATGCGCTTACGTTTGACAACAACTCACCTGATGGTAAGCGTAGTTGCGGTCTAAGGTAAAGCACGATTGCCCATGAGGTGCCTATTCACTCTTGTCTATTTATAGGGTGTTTTAATTCTTAATTTATCTCTCCTCTCTGTCTTACCTTCATCATCAGGCTCAGTCAACCGCACCATGGTCCTTTCCAACGGATCGTATACATATTGGTGTTTGAATGTCGCTTCAGCCTTTAGGAAGTTTTCTCTGTACTCATCTGTCACTGTGAGTGAGGCTCGGTTGAAGAAACTCGGCAGCTTTTTTAGTGCCTATAAACAAGGATTAGACAAGTTTTTTGGGTATGGGAAAGAAATGGGTAGACATGCCTACCTTTTTTTTTCAAAGTCAGTTACAATTATTATTTATTTTAACTTTTAACGAATAATTTAAATGAATAATTTTTAATTGATTTGTATGTGTCGCAGCCAACTAGCCTAATTCGCCGTTCAATCAACAGCCTAGCCGCTTTACTAAACAGCGCCGTTCAACTAGAAAAAATTCGGCGCGGCTTGGTGATCACAGATCACCAAGCCTTTGTTAATGCTTAAATACAGGACGAATTTTCGAAGTGCGCGTAGAGGGCCCAATCCGAAACTATAAAATAGCGAGAAATGCTCGGAGCCGATTTTGATAATAACTAGAACTGCATAATTGTATATTTGAAAACCTTCTTTTCTTGTTTGTGCACCACGGCAAGCCACGGCATTTTTTGGCAAGCATGCGTTATTGCTCAGAAAGAAATACAATATACACATAATTATGTATTTTCAATGCACTCACATTAGCAAAATTGGAGTCCTGCGTAGCTGTAACGAACTGCCTCGCCTTCGCGAGTCCGATCCCAGGAAGCGACGCCAAGTAGTCACAGCCAGACATGATGCACATTTGACGGAACTTGTCAAACGTGTAACTCTCTATTGGACACTTCATTGCTAGCGGAAGCTTGATTGTTTCGACTAGAGTACCGGTGCCTTCAAGGTCCATTTTGAAGAGGACCTTAAATAATAATAATAAATAATATATACTGAAGAGGCGCGCCTTCGGGATTGAACAATAATATCAAACCCCGATGCAAAGATGGGGTTTAAAAAGCGTTTATTCCGGAAAAGGCGTTTTGCTTGGTTTTCTAACGCGATTGTGACTTAGGTATAAAACGGTGCCTAAAGAATGTTTGACATCTATGTGTGTGTGTCTGTCTGTGGCTTCGTAGCTCTCCAATGGATGAATAGATTTCAATGCGTTTTTTTTTTTTATGTAAGTTTAATTGAGATGGTCGGTTTGATGAAATTCTGTCCAGCCGCTTTAAAGTTATAAGCTAACATATTTACCAGGGCTTTTTTTCATTTATAATTGTTTATACTCAACCATTTATAGATCTAGTAAATAAAACAAGGTTTATCGGAAAGTAAAAATAGGACCACCAGCTGGGACTGGAACCCGCATCTCAATCTTCACTCAGCGCGGGAAGTGGCTTCTGATATTGCTACGCGGTTTGACGAAAGGCCATAGAAAGAAACACCCAACAGAAGTCACGCGTGAATCATTTTGAGTCTTTTAGTCATCTCACGCCAAACAAGAGCTAATTTCATGATAACATCATTCTATTATCCTTTTTTTGCTGGTAATTTTTTATTATTAATTATTTATATATTATTGGTATTTTTTTATTATTGGTAATTTTTACCATCAGATGAACGACTTGCTCGTCTCTTCGCTCATTTGAATATTTTTTTTATCACTTTCTTGTTTGTCTGTCTGTCGTTCCGGGTGGAATCTTGCAACTCAAATTGCGAGCACTTTTAGATTACTAATCTGGCTGAAACTTTCAGGTTTTTAAACGCACTCCAAGATGTCAGTGTTAACTATCAAACTTTGTGTCATTCGATTGCAACACTTCTTGCTCTCGCACATTTACAGTAATTGTATGTGTTCCTAAATCTAATAAATCTTTGTTAGTCTCGGCTGGTTCTTTGCCTTTTTGCCCATAATCTATCAGCTCACAACTCGATGCCAATGCATTCTAAATCCATAAAAACGTGGTTTTTAGATTGATTTGTTACCTTTGTGCATCCAAACAAAATGAGATCGGAATCCTCTGTAACGACCACATGCGCTATATTCTTTATATTTAGATAGGCCAGTTGTGCATCAGCTTCGTACGGTGCCACGATGCAGTCCACGTTACGTTTCCTACACTCTTTGATGAGGCTGAGAGCCATCTCATGGGTGATATCAACACTGCGACGCATGTAGGAGCGGGCTTCTTCTATCTGGAAGAATAGAGATCAATATGGGACTGACATAGTCGTTTGATGACTCAAAGTCCCTAAATCAAAACAGATTTTTAAAAAAGCAGGAAGCTTGCCAAAATTGGAGGCTATCATACCCTTTCACTGAAAAGCTCTTCAGAACACTTATATAAATTATTTATTTATAGATAAATGAGTATGATTTTAAGTGTTGTAAAATGATGATTTATAAATTAATCCATACATCTAAACATTACCTTTCCAAGACTTAATAATTCAGCTGCCCTTTTCTTAGCTGTGTGTCTAGACCTGAAAATTTATGTTAATTGAAAATGTCAGTTTTCAGTCAGCTGTAACTGTTATGGACAAGTGTGTAGCTTACCATCCGGTAAACAACCTGTGCATCTCATCACCGTTACATCAAATAAAATATTATAGTTTAAGCTCAAATTGTAGTAAGTAGTGCAAGTACAAAATACTTACTCTCTCCTTTTGCTCTCAGTCATTGCTTTGGCAGGGAGGTGTCTTCCGTCAAACACTAGAATAGGCTTGATGTTCTTTGATAGCAGCATCGTTACATACTTCAAACAGTACTTTATATGTCTGAAATTAATGATGAAAATTGATGAAACGATTAAAATGAAAGTTAAAGTTACATTTTTAAACTAAATTACAGTAATCAGAGAAACTACGAAATACATACGCTGCTGCAGTCATAACCAGGAAGGTTAAGCTTGGCCGTAGTCGGATAACAAGAACTAAGTGGTACAAAATAAGAAAAACATGTTTTCTTTCATAGGGTTATGTTGACTCGATAATATATTAATGAAAACTTACACATCTGTCTCTTCACCGCGCACCAGCCTATCTGCACATGCAAATGCACCTTTGTGGAGCCAGCAGTAAGAATCTATAGCGACAGTACACCCATTAAACTCACTAACATTAGTTCGCCTTGAGGACTTCTCTATAAAAGGTAATAAACCAGTAATACCCATGATTGTTGAGTTAAATGCTGGTCAAAATTATTTCTGACTGCGCAATTTCAGTTATTATATAAAAAAATTACATAATTATTCATTATTTGTCGACAATAAAAGCAAACAATATAATTATCCCAGAATTTAGGAAATCAACAAAAAAAGCTGTCAAGTGTCAGATTACAATAAATAGAATTGTCAATGTCAAATTTCGCGCCTTAATGTGTTACGTTTCTTTTTACGTTTTGGATAGTACAGAAAAATAAATTATGAATGACGAAGGAAAAAATATATATTTATTACAAAATAATTGCATAACATATCAATAAATAAAATAATGTGATAAATACCTAGTTCCTGAAAAAAATTTAGTTTTGCGCACAGGTATATTTTCAAAATGTGGGTAATTTAACTTATTATAAAATAATATCAGTGTCTATTTATAACAATTATTATGATTCTAATTATTTCTGATTTCAATCAGATAAAAAGATCAAAAAAAATGCCTTATATTCAATAAATATATAAAATAGGATTTTAGTAAACAAACATAAAATTTGTAAGAAAATCGAGGGTAGTCCACCAATTTTTTTATGCTTCGTGATGGTGGCGCCCGAGTCGACCTCTTGATTTTATTTTAATTCCTCAGATCTAATAACACAGGATTGGTCCTCAAACGTGACGATAGCATCACATTTATGTTCGAAATCACCTAAAATGCGAATAAATCCGCGTGTAGTGTCATCAGCAGCAGCGATAGCGTTAACTTGTGCTGTAACCGCGGCGGCGTATTTTTACAGAAGTCGGAGCGCCGAGATGAATGAGGTGATGGTGTTTTGCAAATTGCAGTTCAATGCATACAGTTGTTTCGATAAGTTGATTAGCTATGTAGAAGCAGCGAGGAAGAGTGTTAGCGTGTGCATGCCCGGAATTCAAAACCCCGCGATCCAGGGACGGCTAGTAAGGCTGATGAAGGAAAGGAAAGTCAAAGTTCGCATTATTATTGACCGCTCTGGTTATAATGACTCGACCGATTTCTTTTTGAAAGAGCTCATTGATGCTGGTAAGTACCTATTTAACAGTTTAAATAATATTTTTAGTTTAGAAAAGGTATGGTATTTTCTCAAGGCAAGTTGACTAGTTATTCTGCCGCCAAGCATTACTTAACTACTGAGTTTGAAGGGCATTGTAGCCAGCAAAATTGCTGGGCATAATGAAAATTAATATCTCATGACTCGGGATGACGAGCGCAATGCAGCGCTAAAGCTAAATATATAGCATACTAGCTACCAGTTCCACCTGCGGGTGTCGTTTCCCGGGATAAAAAGTAGCCTATGTGCTATTCCAAGCCCTAAAGTACCAACACACCAAATTTCGTAGGTAGTTTTTGCGTGAAAGAGTACCATCCATTAATACATACAAACTTTCGCGTTTATAATATTAAAGTAAGGATTTGCATGGTTAATATCAAGCATAAAAGTTCTAGGTGGCACTGCAATTATTTTATAGACATACAAGGCGCTTACCACCAGGTAAGGAAGGTACAATAGTCATATTACTCATTGTTGCATAAAACAAGTTTTTATTAGACAGCCTCTGAGCTGTAGTGGTTGGACATGTCAGCTCTTAAACACGTAGGATGCGACTTCAATTCCCGCTACGAAAAAATTATATGTGGTGAAAAAAACAAGCAATTAAAAACAAATTACAGCTTTGCTATCCTCTAGCTGTCAATGGGGAATAGAATTCTAAATAGCTGTACTATAGATTATAAAATTCTGTGTAGGTAGATCTTCATTTCAAACTATTTTATGTTTTAGGTGCAGAAATACGATGCAATGTTGATCCGCTGTACCACATGCAACACAAGTTCTGCTTAGTTGACGATAAGGTTCTAATGACGGGCACTCTGAACTGGGGCAACGATCATTCTTCAGACCATTGGAACTACGTCTATATAACTAGTAAGAGTCAGCTGGTAGACCCTGTGAAGAAGGAATTCTATGATATGTGGAATGAGTTCACAACTAATATAGGGCAAGAAAGTACTCGTACACAAGAATTAAATGAAAGTGATGCAGAAACAGATGCTCTCAATCCCATTACAGACATATCAGAATGCATTCAAGAACAACCAACTTTCAGAGAGACTGTTACGACTCCCGAAGTATACATAATGTAGATTTAAGCATTTTAATCATGATAATTTACAAATGTTTTACATATCATAAACATGCCCTGAATAATTTCAATTTTAACATATTTATAATTTTTAATAATAGACTTGTTTTTAATGATGAATTTATTTATCAAGGTTGGCTTGTATTGCCTGTCTTTCCAATGTTTTAATTCTAATTTATTTTCTAATTTTACTGGATCTTTATTTCAAGATAGTATTGTTTCAAAACTACTTTTTTAAAGGAAAGTGTTTTATAGTTCTCTATTTTCAATGTTTCATTTGTATGTTTCTCACAATATTCTATAATGTATTCTCTATTTCACTTATTCTGAATGTTTTTATTTTTATTAATTCGGTCACCTTTGGATAATTTATTAATATTTTGTAAGCTAATTAAATAAAATCAAAATTCACTTAACTGGTTTTATTGGCTACTAAGTTAACAATGTCCAAAATCTTCAAAACATCTTGAAATCAATGTTATACTAATTTTATTGCAAGATGATTAGACAACATATTGTTAGGTCATGAAATAATATATAAAATTATTAAATATGTATTGTGTAGAATTTACAAACAAGATGAATTTCCAAAAAAATATGGATTATCTGGAACAATCTTAATTCTAAAAAAAGCTTCCAAAACAATACCTAAACATACATAATCATAAATAGGTAGATTTTCTTATAACTATACATAAACTAATTTATTCACCACCCCTTATAGCCTTGTACTTAGATATCTCAGTAGGGAAAGTCTTGGACAGCTCAGCAAGTAAGTGAGTCTTGAAACGCTTGTATGAGTCGATTTTTCCTTTCACTTCTTCATTCTTGGCTAGAGCTTTGTCGATACAGTCTTTTGTGTACAGCTGTGGATTGCGGCCTTGGTCGATGTAACTGGAAATTTGATAATACCTACATTAGTAAATAAGAATGACAAAATAATTATCATTTAACAATCCCGCACAGTAGACCCCTAACTAGGACTGTCTAGGTAATCAAAACAAGTACTATTTATATTATTATGTTATAATGGAAACAGCAAGGTGCGCCAGATATAAAGGGGTACACATCATAATCAATACATATATATCAATAAAGCATTCACATATTATTGTTACAAATATTATTTATTTTCTTAAAACACCGTATGGTATTTAGTCACTGTCGATTATATATATATTTAATTTGAAGCCAAAAATAATGTACATTATGTAAATTAATAATTTAGATAGTATACATTATTGCAAGAACAGGTGTAAATGTTGAGGCAGTCGCAGCTAAAGTTAATTGTAACAGCTTGGTACATTAATAACAATACTTACTCAAACACCTCTGTAGGGACATGAATATCATGAACTTGAGACTTCAGCTTATCTACTTCTTGCAGGCCAGTGACCAAAGATTGTCTGTAAAAATAAATAATGCGATAGTATTCCAAATACAGATGCACAATAGCTACTTTTACCTAGGAAATCAACGGAAAAACAGGGGGCAGAGCAGCTAGTTTACAAATGACCAATGTGAAAGTAAAACTTACATCTTTTGATTGAGTACGCTTTGGCCCTGCGGTTGGAAATCGCTGACGATGATACGTATTTGCCTCACGTTTTCTATAAACATTTCAAGCTGTGTTTCAAGATTCTCAAGAGGTTGAGACGAAGACATGGTTCCTGGTTGAATTTTGAGATATTTGTTTTTATTAAAATATAACACAACTAAAGCTAGGCTGGACGCTAGAGAGTATAATATTATGTTCAATTGTGTTAAGTTCCTTTCCTAGCGTTAGAGCAATAGAGCAAGCAAAATAAAATTAAAAATTCCTTTTCGTTTTGGTGACAGTGACATCTGTGAGTTTTGTGACACTGTCAGTGACAGCCCTGACATAAAATTCCTTCATGGAGTGCGTTCCAAAGCGTGCATGGATGACTTTCACACCAAGTGCGTACTTACTGAACGTAGGTACCCATGGAATTAGTAATATCGGAACGCACTCACGAATGACATTGTCAATGTCAAAAAATTCAGCTCGGCTCAGCTGATCGTATTTTGTATTTTTTGAAATATTTACAGGCCTAAATAAATAGTGAAAAGTGGATTTCTTGAATAAATAACATTATCACAAATTATCTGTAAGCAGTAGGTATATATCATGGTTCTTATGGTTCAGAATGTTGAGTCGAAAACTACAATGTCTCAAGCAGCTTTCGCCGGCGCGGCCTCGGGCGCGATCACAAGAGGTGTAGCGCAGCCCCTGGACGTCCTCAAGATACGGTTTCAACTGCAACTGGAGCCTATAGATCGTGGATCAAAATACAGCTCCATCATGCAAGCAGTAAGATCCATTGTCAAAGAAGAAGGAATATCTACCTTATGGAGTGGTCACATCCCAGCTCAACTTCTCTCGATATCATATGGATTAATACAGTTTTCGACGTTTGAAAAATTAACACAAGTATGCCAAAGATCTGATTATGAATTTTACATCACAAACAAGCACTGGATAAATTTTTCCAATGGAGCTGTTGCGGCAACTCTAGCTACAATTGCATCATTTCCCTTCGACACGGTGAGGACGAGACTGATTGCCGAACAAAAGACTCAAAAAGCCTACACTGGGTTCATCAATGCATTTTCTTGTATGGTTAAAAGAGAAGGTCCTGCAGCACTTTTCAAAGGCTTAGTACCAACCTTAGGTCAAATAGCACCTCATTCAGGCATCCAGTTTGCAACTTACAAACTGTTTACAGAGAACATTTTCAGCAGAATAGACTTCTTTCAAAGGCCAATCAGTCTGACGGCCACAGTTGAGGCGACAATGATGGCCAACTTATTGGCAGGGTCTATAGCTGGATTTGTGGCCAAGACGGCAATCTATCCTTTCGATTTAGTGAAGAAGAGACTCCAGATACAAGGTTTCCAACAGCACAGGAAGAGTTTTGGAAGACAAATGTACTGTAAAGGCCTTATGGCCTGCATAAATATGGTAATTGTGGAAGAAGGATTCCTAGGATTATACAAAGGCTATTGGCCAAGTGTGATGAAAGCGGTCTTGGTGTCAGCCTTGCATTTTGCCATATATGATGAAATTAAGCATTTATTTTCACGCTTTCAAAATTGATGTAGGTAAAATTGCATGTCTAGACAATCACTGGACTAGAATAATTCATGGACTAGAGTTGAAGCCATGGCAATGGTTTTCTTCTTAATTTATGGCTTTTAAGCCTTTTTTTCTGCCTGAAATGGTTTTGTTGAGTCATTTTCATCAGTCATTATAATTACCATCAACATTTTTGAAAGACTGATAGTCTGTAAAAGAGAGTGACTTCAAAAAAAAATTGGTAGTGTACTTCCAGCCACCAAATTGTAATTGTATTGTGAGCGAATTGTCTTGGTGATGAGTGAAGTGCAGATTTGCAAAACAATGTTCTGGGTGGTGCACTAGTATGGACAGGCGTATTGCTTACCATCAGGCGAATGACCTGCTCGCTTTGTCATTTATATGCATAAAAACCAAGGCGCAATGTTTTTAGCACATTTTCTTCTGGAGTCTGCCAAGCTGTACTTCATGGTTTAATATCATTTTTTTGTTTATTTATTTGTAAATCTTCTGTTAATTAACTCCTGCAACTTTCTTCAAGATCTATGGTATTATTTTAGTAATTTAGTAATACAATTTACCTTAAATATTCCCATATCACTGTGATATTAGTAGATACTTTGTGTTTATAGTTCCTAAGAATATCAATTTGGTATATTTATTTATTTGTTTGCTAAAATATTTATTAAAATTATCACTTTTAAATAGGTATTTATTTCATTCAAATCATGACTAAGTTTATTCATTTTATAAAGAAATCGTATAAGATTATGAATAGGTATAAACAATCACACCTCTTAGACCCATAACTGGTTAAAACAATAATAATATATTGTATAATCTTATAAGAAACATGTAATAACTATTTAGTTTAGCCATAAGATATCACATAGCCCATATTCCTCATTAGAGTGTCCTTTATAGCTGGCTGCAATTCCTTCTTCATATAAGTCGTCAAAAGAGTTCTTATACCCTTTGTGAATATATCCTCCATTTCCCTAGAGATGTCCTCAACATCGTCTAAGTCATCATCAGGCCTGAAGAGCTTGCTTCTCTCGTAATTGGTTCTAGATCGCGGCTCATATATTATATCCCAGTTGCTATCAGCAGTCCTGCCGTCGAACCTATCAGGATAAGATTTCTCCAGATCGGGCTCAAAAGAAAACTCGTCAGATCTTCGCCTTCGCCTTAAAGGCAGATTGTCCTTGTTCTTGATTGACTTCCTATTTATATACTTCTCGCAACCGTAAGCGTAAACGCTGATGAAGCCTGGCTCAACGAATTCGGAATCAGTTTTGACGTTGAACTTCCCTGGATGTTGATTTAAAGGTCTGGTGTGGAATCCGATCCCAGCTTTTCGCAGTCTGAGGATCATATTGCAGCCGTTTCCGCGGTATCTAGAATCTGGATATGAGTTGTCAAACGATCGAGAATCCGCGTAATGTCTGCGCAATCTTCGACTTGGAGGGATTGTTCTGTCTAGATCGTTGGCATTGTACAAGTCGACGTTACCGCTGATAGTTAGGTCGTGGAACAGTAGCATAGTGTCTAGGGACACGTTTCTCGGGTCGAAGTAGCATTTCTCCACTCGCACCCAGTTGCTGTTCTGCGGGAGTCGCACTCTCATCCGTGTGACGTACATGTCCACAGGAGCTGTCCGCATTTGCTGGTACATGCTGTATCCGTCGAGCTCAATGCTTTGACTCTGTGAAAGAAAATAAATGTTATTAAATTGTACTGCCACAAGAGAAATATCGTCTTATTTTCAAAGATCTCTCTAGAAGTCTAAACTTCTAGATTGCTTATAAGCGTTTAATCCATCGCATCATCGTGATACAATAAAGTCCACGAGTCATCCACACTTGCTGTTACAATGGATATAGTAGGCTACTTCTAAATCAGATGTTGCCTCCACCTAGCTGCAGGACTTTACAAAGCTTGACAATTCTCAAGAACACAGTTTACCTGAGGCGTTTCGAGGTTCTTAGGCTGCGTTCTCTTCCGCCTCTTCAACTGGTCCAAGGCAGACTCCAGTCGAGCTGAACATCGTTCGCCGCCGATGGGCACGCTCGTCAGCGGAGGCAGCCCTCCGGACCCGAGACCAATCGGTCTTCCGTCGAATCGCTTCTCTTCGAACAGGGGTAGGTAACGAGATTCTGAAAATAATTGTAGAAAATAATTAGTTATCTTAGTGGTTTTGTAATCATTGGTCTCGTCCACACATTTCAAAGAGGTGGAAAATGTACATATGCATGGATCCGCCTGTTAAATAGAAGCAGCCCCCGTACCCATATGTCCGTCAAGCGCCAATCGTATATCGTGTTGAGCTCAGTTTAGGGTATAGATTCACTGCGACAATATTTTAGGATGCCATTTATTGTTAAGTAAGTTAAAGTTTAAGTTTATCTCAACTTGTAGTTAACATATTAAAAAATGAATAAAAATATAAATAAAAACATCATTCATTCATTTCATCATTCATTTTTATAAATGAATGAAATTAATTCGATTTCTTGCCTGAATCGACAATAATTAGTCGGTACCTCATTCGACGCAGTGAAGCTATACCTCAATTTGAGCTCAACACGATATACGATTGGCGTTTGAGGGACATATGCGTACGGGGGCTGATTATAAGGACATAGTCAACGACGGCCCATATTATTATTATACTATTATATCGGAAATAGTTATCCGCTTATTTAAACTAGTAACTAAAGTCTCAAATTGTGCTACATTCGCCGGAAATGAGAATTTTGTACCTTATAGAGCCCCTGAATGGATCGTTAAACTTCTTTGGAACAATAGATATTGTCACAGCTCTGTCTAGGCATGTCTAGGTCTCACAAGCGAATTGCTTAGCTAGGAGTTAAACGTAGAGTATTCTTAATTTTAAATGAGCTGTGTCAAGTTTATTTGATTCTACGTTTTTCTATTTTATCCTATCAGCGTCCATACGAATTATATTCTATCTATTTTGCTATAGTTTTTAGATCTAAGATCTTTAATCTAATCTTACAATCTCGGATACAGGGGTATCCGAGATAGATAGGGATCTAGGTTTACATTAAGGTTTACCTATATCTTGATCTAGGGTTACCTACATCTTGATCTAGGTAGAGTATACTCTATCTAGTACCCACCTACGAACACAACATTCCTTTGCATGCAAATACTTTACCCCTCGTGAATTGGGGAGCATTATAGAATTACTTATAGCCTTTTGTCCTGTTTGTTTGCCTTTTTTTTCTAAGTCAATGTGCTTCTTGGCCAAGGCCTAGGCCTCCTCTACCAATTTCCAATGTTTCCTTTCTCAGGAAATTCTTCACTAGTTTGGTACTCCAGTGGTGTAACATTATAAGAGAGATAGATTTGGATTAAAAATATACCTATCCACTGTCTATCTTCTTTCGAGAGCATTTAAGGCTGAGGCCAAAATCTAAATTGTATTATTTTTAAACTCTGGTTTTATCATGGCAATTATCATGCCCAAGGTTCTTAAGGCCGTTATCCCATACCTATAACAGTTTATATTTTAGCCTCAGAAGCTCTCCAAAATACCTCAGCCTGGTTACGTGAGGTTTTTTCGTCTACCTTATTTAAACTCTTAGTTCCGTTACGCCACAGACGATGACATAAATGTGTAGGTTGAATGTCCTCACATTAAAATCTGCTCAAAAAATATTTTCTGGAAAAATGTGAACGTTGCTAGTAATTAAAATCAAAACTGAAAGTTAACTTGTAATTATGTTCTAGAATGTGCAGTTTTCACTTCTATTGTTCGACGCTGAGGACCGTAAAATCTTCGTGAGTTTACTCGTGTCTGATGATATACCTACTAGGTACCTCTATATTTGTGTGTATGGGTACCTGCTACTTATTGTCAATTGTGGTACCTGCCTAATTATTTAAACAATCAACATTTTATGCAGGGAAAGCGTGTGAATCACCTTTTATTCGGGTTTGTGACGGATTGGCTATTTTAATGGCATTGTAATAAAGCTTTTTATATTTATTCAGTTACCTAACAGTGATCGCCCGCGACTTCGTCCATTCAGAATAAGATCTTTTTACATAATGATCCCAAAAAAAATTGCGTAGGTTTGCGAAAAAGCTCGTTTTTTGGAATGAGTGTGAGTCTTTCTAGATTTTAGAATACGAGTATAATAATATCATTATTTGTACGAATTTCAACTAGGATCGCTCACCACCTGCGCCCTGGCCGTGATGGTGGATGGGTAAACACTGTAGTTGCCGCGGTTTCTGCTACTCGATGACTCATAGTTTTGTTATACATACGTAAAATGCATATAGTCCAGTAAATTTTGATATGTTATATATATCGAGTCGGAACACAGGGGATGAAAAATATACCAATGTTTAGGGGAAATCCCCCGATTATCATACATAATATTTAAGCTGCACGTAAATCGGAAAAAATATAATCGGGGGGTTTTCCCCTACACATTGGTATGAACCAATGACAAGTGAAAAATCCCCTGATTTTCATCCCCTGCTGCGGTCCAACTTCATATACCTAGGTAACACATATAAATAAAATCTAGATTGACTGGACTAGTAACGCGGTACCGTTTCTATATTATTGTAAAACTGCCTGCACAAATACCTGGCAAATGTAAGTACAAAACAAAATACAAAATTACCTCGATCTCTAACATTTACAGAATTTTGAAACCTTTTCTATATACAAACATTCTAAAAACAGTGCGGTACATTTGCTTAGATATCGTGAAAATAGTGTTATAGGTAGGTATTACATTATCCCACTTATACGTATTAGTTTTCCAACTGCAGACCATTATATGTATTTATATGCTTAATTGCCTAAATTGTAAATAAGTAGATCTAAGGAGGTATCATATATATAATTTAATAGGTACCTACCAACTACGACTTATGTAGGTACCCAAGTCATTATTAATTAATACCTAATATTATAACTGCTTACATAGTCAAAGTAAATCGGTGCGTCTGCGCTACCGGCCGGCATAGGTAGGAGTAGTAGATATATCTACCCTATGCCTATACTTAATACATGTTGAGTTGATGGCACTTATATGGGTATGTAATATGTAACACAAATGTATACTCTTTTTATAAATTGTCATATTTCTATATTATCGAATTTAATTTTGATAAAAAATTAGGCTAGGAAATAATGAAGGCTAAGGAATGTTTCAATCTTTCAATCAGAAAAAATATACGTTTACCTACACTGCAAAACCTATTTCGAATAAAATACATAAGGTACGTATACATACCTACTGCATACGCTTACCTTTGCTACACCTATGTAAGTGTAAGGTTCTAAATAAATACAGAAAGAACAAAAATCAAATTGATCGGGCAAGATGCGAACCTTCGTCTTCAGAATACTGGCCTGGGCTACCGAGCCATCTGCATTAGTAACCAACAACACTAAAAGTTATAAATAAATAATTAACACAAAACCCACCTTTTTCAGCCTCTGCACTTGGTAATTCGTTATCACTAGCCGATGCCGTCTTCGCAAATAGTAAAAACATCCACCAAAACTTCACCATTTCGATCACAGCATAAAAACATTAAAAACCACCGGCTGAATAAAAGTAATTTGCACTGCAAGCGTTCAGCAAAAAAAAAATAACGCGAAAATGCAGAATGGCTTCCTTTCACGCCGAGACCAAGTCGTCGAATAAAGTAAGGTAGGTAAGACAATAAGAAGTGCAGTCTTTGGAAAATAATCCCCGCTTGAATCATAGAAGGTACCTGCCTAAACTACTACAGAGACTAGACGGTTTCACGACTTTGCGACAGGTACTTGAGAAAAGTTAGGTAGTAAGTAGGTACTTACTAAGTATCAGCTATAGATAAGTAGGCAGTGCGAAGGTGGAGAAAATTCAGTTATTAGAGCGAAAATTTAATTCCAATAGATAGATAGTAGGAGAGTTTGTGCTTGATTTAAAAAGATATTACTTCTGTTCACTTGTTGATGTTACTGCTTTCGTTGTTCTAGTCTAGATTTAGATACGTACCTACCTAAGTATCTAGTTATGTGGTATACCATTACCTAGCCTAGAAACCTAGCACCCTAACCGTAAAAATTAAATTAAGGGTCTCATGGTGTAAATTGAGTTGAGGAGAATTTCCTTCCGCAAATGTATTGTACCTACTTTCAGTAAAGTAAACAAAACATTCCGCAGTAAGCCTAACGAATCTTGACTCGCGATGATTATGCTATGAAGCCATAAGCCTGCGATAACGCAGATCTGGGTCACTCCAGATAACAAGCTGAAGCAAACCCAGCCACATCCACGGACCGCAGGGTCATTACACTTCGTCTGTCGTCGCCTACCATTTAAACGGCGCGACCTAATTTCTTTTTATAATAACGTCATAGTCTACTAACGTCCTATCGGCTAATGTCGCATCAGATAAAACTAATAGATAGGTACCTGCGGTGGTTTTGTCATCGTCACATTCACATCCGTCTTTGTTTGCAGATTATTATTTTCATTACTCTTGAGGGAGTTACTTGTCTCCGACCCTTCCTCTTGCAGCCCTTGCTTTACCTAGGTTACGCCATATTCTGGTTACTGAAACCGGTCGTTGGCAGGATTCAAACCACAGTTTGTGTGATTCAATCTGATCTTTTCGACCGATTGGCGACACTAATAGGTATACAGCCATATAAGATGGGAAACCAGTGCCAGTTTCGTATTATCTAGTATTTATTTTTAATATTGGCTATACTTACCTACTGATCCAAAACATTCATATAAAACATCATACATAAAATTATCATCGACTCAGTTTTGTTATAATAATTCTGTTTGCTTTTATTTTGGAAGTTGCCAGACCAGACAGACGTCCAACATTTGTTACGCCCATTGTTTAACATCACAATTACTTTATGTTAAAATATATTTTGTGTAATCTTAGTTGATACCCATTGTTACTTGAGTCATATTTTTCTTAAGAAATTTCCGCGAAATATAACGTTTGATGCAAGCAATGCAAGCAGCACAAAGTGTTACACGGATTGCATGATATTTTGAAGAGACGAATATATCTAGCTCGTACAGTTTTGATACCACTTTGGTATCGCCCAATAGTTACCTAATTGTAGACGAGTAGACTGAGAAAACTAGAAAAGATAGAAAGTAGGTATATAGGATCTCTAGATTCTAGGTAGAGTCTATGTATGCGGGTGCACACTCTTGGGTCAAAGTCTATACTCACTAAAGCCTCTAGCTCTTCAAAATCAGTTTTTTCCCGTGCAGATTCTTAAAAAGACTATTGACCCAAATACGTGTTTTCCATTGTTCAATGGTTTGTATTGTGTTTGGAAGGCCGGCCGGCATGGCGCCCGTGAGTGTAGGTAGCGCAGTAGAAACAAAAACAGTTATCTGTATCGATCCTAGACAATCCCGCCCGAGGGTCATACGAACAATGTCATTGTGTTAGATTGTGCAAGACAGCCCCCCTACCCATATGTCCCTCAAGCGCCAATCGTATATCGTGTTGAGTTCAGTTTAGGGTATAGATTCACTGCTACAATATTTTATGACGCCATTTACTGTCCCATTAAGTTTATCTCAACTTTTAGTTATCATATTTTGGTATAAATTAATGAGATTAATTCAATTTCTTGCCTGAATCGATAATAATTAGTCGGTATCTCATTAGTCGCAGTGAAGCTGTACCTTAATTTGAGCTCAACACGATATACGATTGGCGCTTGAGGGACATATGGGTACGGGGGCTGATCCATCGTATTGAACGTGCAGTGTAAAGCTCCCAAGAGTTTGAACTTACAAACACTGACACATCGTTTGCGCATTGGGGCGTGCTAGCTGTTCATAAATTATTTTTAGTTTGCGTGAGTCCGGTAAAGCCACAATTTCACGTGTTGCATAAACTGCTCAGAGGAATTGCAACTGAGCCCTATATTCCCATGTACCTAATTTCAACAAAAAATGTGTTGCTGTCATCGACAACGAAGACTTTCGCGTATAATGGTTAATGTTTATTTGGCATGAGGCGCATGAAACATGATGCATCATATAAAAGCGCCCTACATAAGTATTTCAAGAAACTCACATCAAGCTGCTGTATGCTATAGGTACCCTACTACTACGTATATATCAGTAACTGCGGTGTTTCTAGTACTGTTTCCATTTTATTGTGTTCTTGAATGGTGCAAGCTGGGCGCATTGTGGCCTAACAATAGGGAAAGCCGCGTCCACTATTCCGCTTGTGGTGCGGTTGGGGCCGTAGATACGGCGGAGTGGTTAGAGAACTACATCTTTGTTGAGAACTAGCTTATCTACTTATAGAATCTAGACCATAAAGTGGGAGATAGCTTAAGGTAGCCATATATAATATATATGATAGGTATACATATATTTTTTCTAGTATACATATTTTTTAGAGTTCTAGATAAATCGAATAGGTAATAATGGTAGGTACTGTTAGAGATTTTTACAATAGAACTACAAACTTTTAATCTTACGCGGCAAAAACTCCATCCAGTTGCGTTCCGAAGTTGCCTCCCGCGCATGCGCGAACCCGAGAGCGCATGCGCCATCCGTCAACGCTAGAGATGTGAACCAATAATCGAATATCGGTCATCAGTACATACTACTTCTATTTTCTGAATGTGTTTGAAGTGGTTTGCGTGTCTTACGGTCCAACCCCACACTATTAAACCTATTGGCATAAACTACAAATGTGTTTTAATATATTTTATTTTGTATCTCGATTAAAATACGTTCGTCAGTCGAACAAATGCGAAAAAAAATCTCACTAGTTCGATGATCGAACAAATGAATGGAACAAACAAACGGGTCTATCTTGTTGTACATTTATTTTTTAACATTTGTAAAGCACAAAGCCACCAGGTACTTATTTATTTTTACTTTAGCACAAAACAGTTTGTACATGGAGGACTTAATGCTAGATAGCATTTTCTACCAGTCATCCAGGACGTGCAAGAAAAAATGGTTCCGGTGCAGTAAAGTGTGTGTAAACCTATATACCTACTCACTTCAACTTTAATTAGTTCCCTATACCTATCATTATCCATTCTTTTGTATAGTTAATGGTTATGCAGTTCATTTCTGCCTTCATCATCACAACGAACGACGAACAATAATTAAGTTGGTTACAAATCTCATGTTTAATGACTCTACATCTAACAATATTTCTACGAATTAGGTCCATGCAATTGTAATCAAGTAAAAAACTGCATCCGCGTATGTAAACGTGAAACTGTTATTATTTTTATAACAATACTTTTGTGTTATTTAATATTTTTTTAGTTCATTAGGATCATCCTAAATGGTAGCTACAACCTAACGGAATCGATACCTGTATATACCTAATACTAAATTAAATATAAACTACATTCTACATCTAATATTTTTCTGAGCACAAATATTAATCTCAACGGAAATCGAACCCGGCTTCCGTGGTGCAATAGTTAAGTCGACCAACTTACCAACGCGGGGCTCGGTTCGTAATGTCTATTTTAAATTGAGCGTGACAAACACTATGTTTGTAATGCGCGTTCGTTGATGTCTTTTTACCGTGATTTTAAATCTCATACAAAAGAGTTCAACGCAAGCCTATTTCATTCTTTTAAAATAAATACGGGTAATTATCATATTTACTTCGATCTGTGTGAGCTATCAATACGCAAGCTATAAATAACTTCTAAAACTATGCACAACTAGGCATTTATCTTTACCTAATTACCTGTTAATTACTCACTGAATTGAGATTAAACAAACAATAAATTAATGCATAATGTTCTATTGAACCAATGTATGAAATTATTGTTCTAAATTGGCTATAGTTTGTTATTCTACAAAACCAATTGCACGTATCGACCTAGTTACTTATTTACCTCGTAGATACCTACTTGATTTGCGAGACGAACATACTTCTAATCTTTGTAAAGTAAGTATTTGAAGTGGGAAAAATCGATAATTTCTCCATTCTGTAACAAGCATTTCTTTTTTTGCCGTATGAAGACCACAAGCATTGCTATGAATAATATTGAATAACAGAACGACTACATTTTATGTACCTATGAGTCAGATCATTTATAGCTAAATCATACAAAGGTTAACTCATTAGAGTATGCAATGCATCTCCACTGCGCGCGCAGTCTCCGTTTACGGTGTCTATAAATAATCTAATGCGTGATTGGTCGAAGAACAAAATAACTAGGTATTTCTGATAAAGAACTACTCAACTTCCACGGCCCCGCCCGCCCCAAGCGGGGAGTATGCATCGGTTACATGTTACATAGCTAAGGCATAGATAGAGATTTGGTTTGCGGTATTTTACGTGCTAGTTCCAACGAAGATCCAGAGATGGCGTTAAGAACTAGCAACTTCCATTGTATTTTACGGCATTGGGAAGTGTTTGAATTATAAATTGATATTATATTTATGCAGCAGTAGCAATTCTATGTTAGCTGTAGTTAGGAAATAGCAAAAAAGTTGTAAGAGCGAAAAAATCTCAGAGTCACTTCCTCAGAGGGAAAAATATATACATGTTGCACATTATTTTGCTTAGATGGCGCTAGAGGCGCTACTATATTTTGACAGATCGAATAGAGTTTTTTTATTACATCTCCCTCCCTCATTCATTCTTGAACATTGTTCATGAAATCACTCGAAATAAAGTAAATATTTTTTCGTTACATTTATAAGGTTTTTTGAGGATCAGTGGTCATAAATATTGTTTTTGAAACTGTGCTAAAGCTAAATATGCCGTTCAAAGGGTCACATAATGTGTTCGTGTTAAAATAAAGTGATTTATTGTAATGTTCAATGTTGCGGCAAGGTAATAACAGAAGATGTTCCATAAATGAAACAAAAGGCTCGTCCTTCACACATTAGTAGAGCATCGTTGTGCAAACAAGCCTGTTATCTGCACGCCGCGTACATTTAGAGGTGATTATGGCAATGCTAATGATGTACACACACTGCATGTAAGTACAAGAAGGTATTACGTTGAAAGTTTCCTCTATCAGCGCAGCGATTTACTAACTTATCTGGTGGTGGGTCACTATCGCTTGTTATATAGCAATTTCCAACAAGAAGCGGTACTCATGCAGCTTACTAATACAACGTAAATAGAACTGCGTCATGGCTAACGCGAAGAGTAGAGTAAAAGCACCCAAAAGTGCGACTACTAAAAAAGGACGTGGTAATTCAAAACAATCCTTGACAGGTGCGAAGCATGTTGCAGAGCCTCTTGCAAGCAGTGCAAAGGGGAGTAGTGTAGTCATGGGAAGACCTAGCAACTTGAAGCCACAGTTTTTATTTCAAAATGGACCTATAAAGGAGGTGACAAAGGAGAAATTCGCTGTCAAACCACCTCCAAGGAGCTTGAGGCAATGCAAAAGAAATACACCAAAAAAATCTCCACTGAACAAAAACAAGCTTACAAAAAGATCCCAACTTGTGTCAAAGAGTGGCAAAATAAGAAAGAAAAGTAAACATAAATTGAAACTGATTGATAATATTTTAAAAAGTGAGTTGATGATCGACAGAAAGAAAACTTTAAAAAACAATGTAGCGAAGTCTTCAGGGCAACCGGTTAATAACAATAATGAAATAGGAATCAGTGATCAGAACAGTGCATGTAAAAGTCCATCTAATTCAATCAAGGCTCATCACAAAAAGCAGTCAGAATGCAAAGCGAAGAATACTTCTCTTAATGTAAATAATACTGATAATAAACAAGTATCTGTTAGCAAGAAAGGTAAACAGAAAACGGTCCGTAAGAAAAATAAAGTAAGCGATAAGAACATTTCAAAAACTAAACAAGTTACTCTAAGCAATGGTTTAGTGCTTACTTTGACTCTATTTCAGTGTGATCATTGTAAAAAAATGTTTAGCAACAAATCGTCCATGCGTAGACACATCTACGGTCACATAAATTTAAAGCCTCATGCTTGTAAAAAGTGCACAAAAAAGTTCCGCACCAAGAAACTTTTACAAAATCATATAGGCAGATTTCACACTGAAGTGATAGAACCTTTTCTATGCCATATCTGCGATAAAACTTTTAAGCTTGAAGAAAACCTTAGTCTACATTTAGCCAGTCATGTAAAAAACGAAAATTCATATAAATGCATATATTGTGATAAGAAGTTTTCATATCACTTGTTATTAATTCAACATGAAAAACAACATCTGGTCACTGGCCGGTATCAATGCACAATATGTAACATGAGTTATGACTGCCGCAACCGTTTGTCTCTACATGTGAAGAGCCATTTAAAAATTAAAGATTACATCTGCCAGTACTGTGGGAAGGAATTTTTGAGGATGAATTCAATGAGACGGCATGTCCAGATTTGTCATGGAGGACATCGGATTCAATGTCCTATTTGTATGAAGAAATTGAAGGGGCATTTGACTGAGCATATGAGGACTCACAAGCAGGCTCGTCCACACGAGTGTGAGCATTGCGGTCAACGTTTCACTCAGTCTACCCAGCTGACTGTTCATCGGCGCTCCCATACCGGCGCCAGACCTTACAACTGCAGGATTTGTGACCGACCATTCACGCATTCTAATGCTCTGATGCTCCATATTCGTCGACATACTGGAGAGAAGCCGTTTCCGTGTGCGATGTGCCCTATGTCCTTCTCTCAACTTCCTCACATGAAAGCCCATATGCGAAACATCCACGGCAAAGAGAACCCTTACAAATGTCCCAAGGCGGCCTGCGAGCAGTTTTTCAGGCTGAAGAGCCAAGTTGAGATGCATGCGCGAACGTGCACGGTTGGCGACCGGGAGCTGACCTTCGAAGAGAAGATCCAAGCCTCTGTGCAATACGAGGAGGTGGAAGTCGAGTCCATCATAACCCTCTCACGTATGAGGTTCCTGCTCGCTCTCCTACTGACTATGATCGCTAACAAAGAGAAGCTCAAATTCCTAGGTAACTATATCCCTCAGTACATTACACTACACTCATAAATAGCACCGTTTTCGTGTGGAAAACATCGCTTCCTTTGTGTGCGCCAATAACGGGAGTCCATTCTGAAACCCCCTACACGGTTCATAGTCATTCCTGAAACAAGCAACGTTTTAAACGAGTGATACTTCTAATATTCGTTTGCTCCGTACATTAGACATCAACGGGCTTCCATACAATACGTCGTACTCGACATAATCAGGGGTCATTGATTTAATGGGTGTAACAAGGTTGAATAATAACAAATAACGCGCTGTGTCATTGAAAATGCAAGTGCGATGATACTAAAAATATACGATACTGAGCACTGATTATTACGACTTTTCACTGGGTTGTGAAATATTTGTGTGCTGCATACAGTGTGTGCTTATGTGACGACAGCGAGAGTTTTTGTTGGCACGTTTTCCATTGCATAGCTTTGATCATCATGGTTTTTATTTTAGCGAATATACTAGTCATTGTATAAGGCGCAGGCGATCCGGCGATACTCTGGTAATATTTTACGAGTGAGTTCATTTCTCATTGTGTTGTTAATTTTGGTGTCGGGCGGTGACGGTACGAATCTAAAAGGAGAGGGTTAGGGAATAATGGTTCTTATTATAAAGGGGAATAGGTTGGAGATGGAGTTATCTTTTCTATTTGAAAAGTAATGCCGGTGGCGGAATGATAGATTATCTTTTATGAGGTACAATAAGGAGCTTTGCCCTGTAAATATCCTTAAAGCTTTTCTGTCTTCAATCATGTAACAATGCGAGGTATTAATGCGTTTTTTTTCTGTTAGGGTTCAACAAGCGTCTTGTAGACGACCTTTTGATGGAGTGCCTTGAAGCGATGGGCCAGCCGCCTTGTAGAGACGAATGCCTGACTCCATTCAATCGTCTCAAAACCAACATCCAGTTGCTGATGAATGTAACTGTCCCCAAAGACCAAATGGAGAAATTCCAGAAGGAAAACAAGTCCACCATAGACATTTTGGAGCTCTTGACTGGTGAGAAGAAGAAAGAGGATTAGGTAAATAAGTAAATAATATATTTATTAATTATGTATTATTATTAATAATAATATGTATTTATTAATAATAATATGTATTTATTAATAATAATATGTATTTATTAATAATAATATAATTATTACGCGTAGCCTCTCGAATGCGATGAAGGATATCAATACTGAGATAGGTAACAATAGCTAATTTAAACAACTATATTTCTATTCACAAATAACTGAGTATGTATTATTGTATACTATGTTTATATGTAACTCTATTGTACAATTAACCGCAGATGGATTCCTACTTTAAATCATTGTCGCGTAATGTAGCTGATTATATTTTTTGTCGTCTTATATCTTATTCTTAATTACTGACGGAAATCTTGCTTTTAAATTCTTTCTTGTAATGAACAAGCTGCTAATCTGATCTTTAACCTTTTGACTGCCAACGTCGTCTAAACACGACATACGACATTTACTCGTGGTAGGTCTCTCGTATGCGGAAGGCTGTCTGGGTAAGTACCACAGCTTTGCCTGTTATTCTGCCGCCAAGCAGTAGTGCGCAAGCATTACTGTGTTCCGGTTTCAAGGGCCAAGCCAGCGAAATTACTGTGCATATGAGACAATATCTGATGTCTCGGCCGCAATTCAGCGCTACGATGTACTTTTTATGGTATTAAAAGTTATGGGTGGCACTGCAACTGTTATGGGCAGGCGTGGCGCTTACCATCAGGCGAACGACCTGCTCGTCTCATCACTCGGTTCCATAAAAAAAACGTAAAAGTGCCCTCTACGCCGAGGTCGGCTTGAGCCGACTAAATCGTAAGAAAATTGCGTAGTTCGTCGGGGACACGGCTTTGCTTATGTTATGCAATAGAAGGCACTGTATTCCGGTCCGTTATTATTATTTTTTTATTTTGTATATTGATTACGCGATTACTCCGCCAATTGATGTTGATGATTCTTTTGATTTCGTAGGTCATACATCAGAGGTGGTCCCATATAAATTTTATCGAAATTGATTCAGCACTTTTAGAAAACATCAAAAATAACAAAAAATATAAGATAGATAGATAAACACTTTATTATTCACCTTAAAATAAAGATAGAGTACAAGTCAAAGGTTTGCAATGGTGTAACAATGGGCGGTCTTAAGGACTTATAAGTTCAGTCTTGAAGCCGGTTCTTGTTTTTTTCTAAAAATTATATTTATTGACACTTATAAAGTTATACGTCATTATCTCGCCTGATAATAAGCGACGATGTGGCCAGAGGCGGAGCACATAGATCTAGAGAAAGATGGCAGTTGAGTGACTGCTCAGAACCGTCTCCGTGATTTACCGAACATCATCCCGAAACGCGAGAAGGTCGTTTGACGGCATGGTATTGTTCGGTGGCATTACAACGGCCAGAGACAACCACTTCAAAAAAATAATTAAATTCATTTATTTCAGGCAATTAAAAAACGCATTAAAATCAATAAAAAAACAGAGTCAGTCAAATTACAATGTCGGGTACGGAGCGAGTTTGCGGTGAATTTAATAGAAAACTGTTGATATGTTTATAACTAATTTATTGTTCTATTTCAAATGTTCTTAAAATACTAAAATGTTTATGAAATGTTAATTTTTGAATGCACCCGGTTGACGCGCTAGCCGATGATGCACTGACGATGGCTGACGATGCACTGATGACTGTCAATTGATAGTTAGGTTAACGCGTCACGCGAATATTGCAACATAAATTGTTCGGTGACAAAAGTCCGAACACAATATGTCAGCTAGCTAAAATAAAATAAAATCAATTAAATAAATAATAAAACAAATAGTCAAATAAAATTACAATAATCTATTGTCAAAGCGTGAGCGGGTTTCTTTACGATGTTTTGTTTGCTGTTTTAGAGGGAGCGTGCGAAACTCGCACCTAACTAGTCACTAAGTTAGTTACTTAGTTTGACTTACTACAGGTGAACGACCTCCTATTCTTGTCACTCGATTACATTAAAAAAATATATATTAATATCATTTATTGCATCATACATGTTACAAGGATCTTAAATATTGTAATACAGAGTCATATATGTACCCAATTTAGGGCATAGCAATATGAGTAGAAGCGGACCGATATATTATTACTTTTTTCGTCAAAATGTATCCTTAAAAATTCGTCTAAACCATAACTTATAACTACTTATAACTTACTTACTTATAACTTTAAGTAAGTAGTAGCGTTTTAAGTTTAATTTTAAATATTAAATGTTTGAAAAATTCAAACTAGATAATACCAGGCCTACAAGTACGTGTGCGCTACACTCCGCACTGTAGGTACGAAGCTATAAGTTGCCGGACACCGACGGCGGGTCGCGCATCGTTACACGAGCCGCGTCAGAAGAGATAAGAGCTATGCGATAGAAAGAGAGGCGCTCTGTAGGTTAATATGACTGATAATTGATATAAAGCGGCTAAGACTCACTGTAGACGTTTACAGTGAGTCTTAGCCGTTTTATATCAATTATGAATAATCACGAACTTTTCAAAATTTAATAAGACTGGTAAGTATGCAGCGCTACGCGAGCTGAATTGAATTTTATTGCGTCATAGCAAGAGTCGCTATTTGTTTAAATTTCTTTGCGGAGTGATGCTTCTGTCCCTTAGTATTCTGTGAAAATACCTACCATTCACCTCAAATTAAATGTAATTCGGTAGCGAACAACTGTTGATGATTGGTCCGAGTTGACAGTAATTGTGCACCTAGCAGGAAAATGATCAAATAATTTATAACGGGCGCTACAAAATTTCCGGTTAGATATTCTATTATGTTTTTTATGGAACTGAGTAATGGGACGAGCACGTCGTTCGCCTGATGGTAAGCGCCACGCCTGCCCGTAGCAATTGCAGTGTCACAGAACCTTTAATCCCATAAAAAGCACTGCGTAGCATTGCATTGCATTGCGCTAATCGCCCCGAGATATCAGATATATTAAGTAAATTCCCAGTAATTTCGCTGGTTACAATGCCCTTCCAACGGACACACAATAATAATCATTATTATTATTTATTATACTAACATATATACAATTTATAATAAAAATTTATGTGACACGTTTTGTCGGCGACGTGTCACGCAACTGCGCGGGTGTAATGCTTGCGCACTACTGCTTCCAGACGGCCTCCCGCATACGAGAGACCTACCATGAGTATGTACAATGTACATACCTATTTTCCTAGCCCGAACGGAAAAGAAACATAGATAGATAGAAAATTCTTTATTACACAAACAAATTTGTAGGTACATAGGCGAACTTAATGCTAGTAAACATCGCAATGGAGTCGCATTCAAAATTATATCGGCGACAATACGCGACATTTGTCATATTGCCAGATTATTATTAAAACAGATTATCTTAAACATGTTTTAGTGTCACATATTATGACGTATAAATGTAATAGAAATTTTAATGTAGATTGTGCATGTTTAATAGATATTTTAGAATTAGGTATATCAAATAGTATCAATGTAATGTAATCGAATACTATATCCTAAAATCGTGTTTTGAAATCTCGGACTCATATCAATATCTAGTAATTGAACAGAGATACTGAATTATAAAGATAACATCACTAAATTATCTGATAAACATTGACATACTTTTAGAGTAGTTCTCATGGTAATTGTCTAAACATGGGGAGGTATTTTAACTTCTAGCAATAAAATTATGTGAAAAGTGTTCTAGATAAAAAAAAAACAAAGGTAATTTCCTAACTTTTGATGCTTGCCATTTAAACAAAGTGATTAGTCCAAAGATAAAATATATTTTACTGCATTTTGTTCTTTATTTATGTTAGCTAATTAAAAAAAAATGTTATTCTTTTTTTATAGCATTCCGTAGTAGAATGATTGTGCCATGCTTTGTTGAATGTTGAGTTATGATTAAATATTATCAATCATTATTTTGTGTAAATTTAATTGTTATTATTATAGATATTATTTTAGAGGATGTTTATTCTTGTAAATATTTTAATCATTTAAGTTTTTAAGTTATAGTAATCAATCTTTATTTTTTAAAGTTATTTTATGAAGGACTGGTTTAGTTGATAAAACTGTAAGGCACTTTTGTTCTAGGTAAATAATAATAATTAAAATGTGCACTTCATATCGTATATCAAGAGGGAAGCTTATATACTTACGTCGTCTTTGTTTGATTGGAGCATTTTGTCGTTACTGGTGTATTCTGTACTTGTGTACTTGAGTATTCAGCTATATATTTGCCAACACGTCAACTGTAAAGAATAAAGATAAATTGAGGAGCTTCTTTTCAGAACTTAACTATTCCACTTTCGATAAAATTGTTTTTTTTTGTTTGGTAGCATTCTAATTTGCACTCCGCGAAAATAAAATTGGGTCAAAACTTAATTACACCAGAAAAAAGATTAAAAGGCATCATTTCAACAAAAATAGATTATTCTAATTATCATCATCATCATCAGCCCACATCAGTCCACTGCTGGACATAGGTCTCTCCCATAGCACGCCACTGAGCCCGATTTTCGGCTTTCCTTCTCCAGTCGCTACCAGCGACCCTACGTATATCGTCGCTCCATGCCATGATTATTCTAATACAATGCTGCTTACCTAAAAAGCTATTTTCTCAGATTGTGAAAAAACACAAGAAGTGGAGTAGTCAAGTTTTGAAAAGAACGTCCTCAATTATTGATGGTGTATCTTGGACTTATAATAAAGGTACGAGTTTGGTAACCGACTGCAGACAGCAGCAGCTGCAGCAGCAGACGACTTGTCGCTGCGACACTACTGGTTTCTATGTATTTCTATGAAATACCACCTTCCGCTGCTAACGACACGTCGCACCATCGCAGACGACGTGTCACCGCAAATGTAATGCCACCGACCAGGGAAATCTGACTGTTAACTGGAATACGGCGCTGCCTGCCGTCTGCTGCAGCCATCTGCAGTTTGGGTGCATCATGACTGCAGCGACATGTCGCAGCGACACGTCGTCTGCAGTCGGGTATCAAGTCGTACCTTTGGCCACAAACGACCATGTGTGTGCACTCATTTAAAAAAGTTTACGATACGAGATCTTTAAAAAAAACTTACGAACTTACGATACGACGAACTGTGTGTGTATCAATGTAAGTAATAAAAATTTTCAAATAGTGTAAAAAGCTTGTGTCGTATGTAATTCTAATTACCTAGAATAAAACATATTATTATTTCTACAGCCATTGTAAAACCAGTGCCATTACTAATTAATTTATTCACATATTTAATGTAAAATTAGTGTTTTCTGATAACATGAAGCTGAGAGAGAAAATGTGTAAGAATGTTCACACATTGGTGATTTCGTGTCAAGTATTGTCGAAGACGCCCAAAATGTGGAAGTAATTTTTAATTATCTGATAAAACATGGGAATATATATATATATACGTCTCTAATAATTCGGCGTATTTAAATACTTGGTCCGATATGTCCGAATACGCGCCGTGTGTGCTCCATTACTGTAACATTTTGTGATATTGTATGAGGCAATCTCCTTAACTGTAACAAATTATTTATATCGTTAATGCTTCATGCCTACGACTGATGTATGTAGATGATTACAGCAGTAGTGTGCATACATGATTTTTTTTATTTAAAAGGTTGCTGTCCAATTAAGTTGTGCGGACGGAAGAGAAGAAAATTCAAGCATTACCAGAATAGATTCACTTTTTTTATTTAATGAGTTTAGATGCTTTATTAGTTATATTAAAAATATCTTTGCCTTGGTCCACATACTCGTAAGTATACACTGCACAACTTTCAGGGCCATGAACCCTACAGTCACTGTACGAGCGAAATTGATTGCCATAATTTGATATTAAAAACTAATGTTTCAGGGTGACGAGCGCAGTGCAGTGTCTGATT
The DNA here is from genome assembly GCA_951640565.1 of Petrophora chlorosata. Taxonomy (NCBI): domain Eukaryota; kingdom Metazoa; phylum Arthropoda; class Insecta; order Lepidoptera; family Geometridae; genus Petrophora; species Petrophora chlorosata. The sequence goes on along the minus strand of OX621201.1, from coordinate 12,812,307 downwards.
TATTGATTGAGTAAATCGTAGGGATTGGCATAGTACATTTACACATTACTGCGTATAGTCAATCTATGATCGTAGGCCAGATTAGAGAAATGAGCGATAGGTTAGGATGATACTGAGCAATATAAATGTAGTCCAAACTCTGGTTTGACAGGTGCTTTTATCATTATTATTCGTCTATATTTTATATTATGGAACATTTCGTATCTTTCCTATTTATAATTTGTTATTAAGTTTTATTAAAACATATTGGCAGCATATTTTTATAATTTTATAAGTATGTCCAAAAATTATGCTAATTACCAAATTCAAAAATAGAATGCAAGTATTTTGTGGGTAGCCAAAGATTGTTGTGAACCCGCCTTTTTTCAGTAGTAAACTAATAATTATGAATCTTGTAACTTATGGTCAGTATTCGATCTTTCTTTCTGTGACTGGAAAATTGAAATAAAACGACTACTGGCCAAGAGTACCAAAGAATATTAAGTAATTCATGTGAAATAAAGTATTTTATCAAATATGTAACTGTTTCTTTGCGATACCTGTGCTTTTAGTCCGAGATGGAGTTTTTGGGATAGAAAGTAGCCTATGTATTTCTTTTTCTAGTACCCAAAGAACCTACACATTGCGTGATTGAGTAACAACAAATAACAAAAGAACATTAACAAATTATACAAACCTATCGTTAGTCGGTGTAGTTTTAGGTGCTTAAGGTAATAAATAAATAGCTAAGTATGTAAGTAACTTATGTGCTAACTAATTATTATTATAGTTAACTTATATTATGCTAGAACAGAGATCAATTATATTAATAAATCGTCAAAATATAAAATGAAATAACAGAGTAACTTTAACCATTCACGGATTGCTACATGCTGCAAATACCCATCCATGGCCATTCGAAGAAATACGCAAACAAAAACATTAATTTTACGTATGGCAACATTTTTATACGTCAACGTCAAGCGGTCTGACTGACAATACTGACATTGACATTTATGAAAAAAGCAGTAAAAACTTCAAAATAATAGAGTGATGTGTTGTGTGGCGGTGTGTTTATCTGGAATAAATTATTGTATTTGGGGGGGCGTTTGAAATATTAAAATAATATACACAGTAGAAATAAACATGGGGACTACAGGCCAGTCTATTACATTGGCTAACAGCATAATAGGTGTGGGCATTTTGGCTATGCCCTTCTGTTTTCAGCAAGTGAGTAAAATATTGTTTAACTTAATACATAAATAAGCCCAATTTAATGTGTTTAGAAGAAATTTGACTGGTTTATTAAATTTAGTAGTGAAAATTTAAATAATAGTTGCTTGTCATAATAATAAATTCCTATATAGTTAACTATCTATGTAATTTTTTGTTTCTTTCAGTGTGGTGTTTTGTTGGCCACTTTAATCCTTTTGACCATGGGTTTGATATCAAGGCTGTGCTGCTATTTCCTTTTGAAAGCAGCACTCTTGGCTAGGAGACGAAATTTTGAATTTTTGGGTAAGCTCGTAAAAATTCTTATAACATTAAAACTACATATTAAATAGCCTATTTAACATTAAAATAATTCCAATTACAGCATTCCATGTGTTTGGTTCTGCGGGCAAAATGGCCGTAGAAATAGGAATAATTGGCTTCCTTATGGGCACATGTATTGCATACTTCGTGGTGGTTGGAGATCTAGGACCACAAATTATTTCCAAGATGTTTAATATCAACCAAAGTGATATTTTGAGGTAAGTTTCTCTTTCCTTCGTTTTGCCTACCTCAAACACACCTAAAAATAATTTAATACATAAAATAAAATAAATACCCCCAACAATCACATACATAAATTCTGTCCCCTAACTAGGATTCCCTGTATCTAGGAAACCAAGAAGTACGAGCATCATGGTCCTACGACACCCAGACACGAAACAAATGCTTGCAGTTTTTTTTTTATATAGAATTGATATAGAACCATGAAAATATTATTCTATATGAGTGTAATATAATTTAATTGATTAGTAACTAGCTAACTTATTTTGAATTGATCCATTTGAAAAGATACCATTTTGTTATTGATAACTTAGGTAGGGTAGGTATTTCATAGTATCATATGTATCATAACCATAACTCAAAATGTGGTATCTTATTTATTTCTTTATAATATAATTATATCTTATCAAGACTAATACCAAATATTGCTTTCAACATGTTTGATACAGTCTTCTTTAAATGATTAAATTAAATATTGATAGCCTTAGTGGTGTAGTTGCTGGGCAGGTTGGCTCAAATCTCATTCAACACTGAGGTTGCGGGTTCGATTCCCATGATTTGAAATGTTTGTGCCAAGATAAAATAAGCGCAACCATTTGTTTCGTGTCTGGGTGTTGTAGGACCATGGCCTTCATAGTACCTGGTTCCTTAGACACATGGAATCCTAGTTAAGCCAGGATCTATGTATGTGATCGTTGGGCGTAATTAAAAAATATATATTTATTATTTATGGCATACCTATTATGTTGTTCAGATTAGAAAACTTCTCAACAAATAATTTTGTACTATAAGTTTATTATACGAAGAACTATAAAATCAATGTCTATACCTACCCCTTTTCAATTACCATTATATTGTCTGCTATTTTAAATATGTCCACATATAAATACTATAAGTAAACAAATAAATCCATATCTGGCATCAACACAACAAGACTTAATATGTATGTTTGCTATATTCTTATAGGTGACCAAAATATTCAAAACCTTTTACAGTATTTCATAGCAACTTAATAATTATTTTTATTTTTTATTTTATCTATTTATTTTATTCAATGTCATTACAATTTCATTATAGAATTATATACTAAGCGAAATTGTTGACCATTAATTGACCATTGATGAGTTTTTGGGTACATTATGTACTTATACAGGCTGAGGGAGTCCTATGGCAACTGCCCTAATCATATATCGGAGATAGAATCATTTGTTGTTTGAAATTCCTCTAGAGAGTTCTCAAACCAGAAAAAAACTGCATTGGATTAAAAACAAATATCTTTCTGAAAATCTAAAGTAACAAAGTTTTGACAAAGCATGTAGTAGTTACCAGTTATCAGCATTAATGCCACATAAAATGATTTGTGCCTTGCGGATTTATTACATCATTACACTAGCTGCGCCCCGCGGTTCCACCCGCGGTTTCCCAGATTAAAAAGTAGCCTATGTGCTATTCCAATTTTCCATACATACAAACTTTCCCGTTTATAATATTAGTAAGGATAAGGATTCAATTTAAAGGTATACCGAAAAACTATTTAAAAGCAGGCCCACTACGATTCGTAATTACGATTTTCTTTCCGTCGGATGAAAAGGACAGCGCTATGCAACATGCATAAGAGTATCTGGGAGTAGGCCCCCAGTTTCCGAAGATACCTTAATTTTTTAATAGGGCTTTTGTACTTTTTCCAGGACTTCTATAATGGTGATTGTTTCGTTAGTCTGTGTGCTTCCACTCGGATTGCTCAGAAATGTAGACAGTCTGAGCAATGTCAGCGCAGCCACTATTGGTTTCTACTTCTGTCTAGTTATAAAGGTATGTAAAGGTTGACAGCCGCTGTGGTGTACCCTACAACGTTTAATTTTTTTTTATGGACTGGGGCGAGCAAGTCGTTCGCCTGATGGTAAGCGAACTTTTAATACGACAACCACCACTACCACGAGTAAAATTTTAGCGCTATTTAGCCCTGTTTTATTACCTATCATGAACTATGTGATCGGAGTCACTAAACTACCGCCTTGCTCTAGATCTGTGTTCTATTTCGGTCATATCGACGCTTTAAGATCAGGTGAGATTATAGATGTTAAAAATGAAGACTGTTATCATCATCATCATCATCATCATCAGCCCATCACGTTCCCACAGCTGGGACACGGGCCTTCTCTCATAGAGTGAGTATGGGCCATAATCCGCCACGCTGGCCCAGTGCGGGTTGGTGGATGTCACATGTCCTTAAATGTTTGTAATTAATTCTTGAACATGCCGATTTCCTCACGATGTTTTCACCGTTTTTAGAGCAAGTGTTAAAATCTGCACATAACTTAAGAAAGTCAGTGGTGGTTAGCGGGATTCGAACTCGGGTGCGTCGGATCGAAAGTCGCACGTGCTCCCACTAAGCCACACTCACTCTTGTACCTTATCAACCACATGTTACCAAGTCTGAATTAAATGTTTTTTGTTTGTTCTTAATTATTATAGATGTAAAAATTAAGACTCCTATTTTTATGCTATATTTAGGTGATAACAGAAGCCGCGTCTCAGCTTCCCTCCGGCGACTGGCAGACACGAATGGAGCTGTGGAAGCCCTCGGGGGTGCTGCAGTGCGTCCCTATATTCTCCATGGCGCTCTTCTGTCAAACGTAAGTCATTACCATCATCAGCCTATTACGGAGTGGAGTTACTATCTCAATTTTGTGATTCTTGGATATGCCAGTGTCCTCACGATGTTTTTAACCTCTGATGCAAAAAGGTGGGGTTCAGAGGGATCTTATAAGTTTGACCACTGTGTCTGTCTGTGGCACCGCAGCTCTTAAATGGGTGAACCGATTTGGATGCGGTTTTTTTTATTTGAAAGCAGTGTTTCTGGGGATAGTTCTTACTGTTACTGTTAGCCTGTGTCGTCCCTGTTTGAGGCAAAGGCCTTCCCCTATGACTTCCAGGCTTCGCGATCTTGTGGTCTTGTAGACCAATAGCCGCTAATGGCGTCGAGTTCGTCCCGCCATCTCCTGGCGTGGTGGTTCTTAGACATGTTTTATTGGGTCGGGGGTTTTAGACATTTTTAATTTGAGAAGGGTGAAAAGGGTCCTTAAAGGTAGGCAGCACACCAGTAATGCCCCGAGTGTTGCAGGTGTCCATAGGCGACGGTAACCGCTTACCATCCAAGAGGGCCGTCTGCTTGTTTGTCTATATATCATTTAAAAAAAATATATAGTTATTGTTCACCGTTTTTAAAGCGAGTGTCAAACCCGTACATAAATTAAGAAAGTCATTGGTGCGAGGCCAGCGGGATTCGAACTCTAGTGCGTTCGGATCAAAGTACACGAGTTCCCGATAAGCCACACTCGCTCCCACGGAAACTGCAGCTTTTTGAGACGCAGCGTAAGCTACGACAAAATAGAAACAGCATAAATTGCGGTAGCCAACAACTGGTCGCCCCAGGTTGTTACGGGCGGTGTGCAAGGCAATAGCTCTGGTGGCTCAGTTGGTTAGAGCACTTCCTGTACTGAAGAAAGAGCCCAAGTTCAAACCTTGTCTGGAGAGAATAAAAATATATTGCATTCCAAAATAATTAGTTAGTGGGATTTTTTTTTATGGAGACTGGTATAAAGTCAAAGTCAAAATCTCTAATCATTTTGTCGTCACAGACGCACTTATGAACGTCAAATTATTACAATGACTACCACCGTATCGGAAAAAGAACCACTATTCAGAAGATACAGCAAGAAACTAAGAGGCGTTTTTTTAGAGATTTTGTTATAGTACCGATCCGCCATGTTATTATAAGTTATTATCTTGTTATTTATTTATTTAAATTTATTTCTGTGCCTATTTAATAAATATCTTTTGACTTTGAGTCTTGTTGCAGCCAACTGTTCGAGATATTTGAGTCACTACCCTCCCTCTCCCTCGAGAAGATGAATGTGGTGACAAAAAACGCCATCAACATTTGCACGAGCGTTTATTTCACGCTGGGCGTGTTTGGATACATCGCGTTCTGCTCGCAAGAGATATCTGGTGAGTTTTGTCACTTAATCCACACTAATATATAAAAATAATAAATAAATACTACTACCTACTGGTGGTAGGCTTCTCGTATGCGAGAGGCCGTCTGGGTGAGTACCACCGCTTTGCCAGTTATTCAGCCGACAAGCGGTAGTGCACAAGCATTACTGTGTTCCGGCTTGAAGGGCATTGTAGCCAGCGACATTACTGGGCATTATGAGACTCAACAGCTAATTGTCTCAGGGTGACGAGCGCAGTACAGCGACGCGCAGGATTTTGCAAAACAAAGTTCTGTGTAGTGCTGTTATTGTTATGGGCTGGCGTATTGCTTACCATCAGGCAAACGACCAGCTCGTCTTGTCATTCAGTAATATAAAAAAAAAAAATAACATGTATACATTTTATTAAAAAAATCAATGTATCTTCGAAGTCCAAGGTCAAATATCGATGAAATTTATATGGGACCACTTCGTAGCTATAATGAACCCGACAAAAAAATAATTTTGCAAATCGGTTCATAAATGACGGAGTTCTGAGGTAACAAACATTAAAAAAAACACAATCGAACAGAGAACCTCCTTCTTTTGTAAAGTCGGTTAAAAATAAAATAAAAACATAAATCCACACTAATATATCCCACTAAATCTTTCTTTCTTTCTAAAACTACTGAACGGATTTCGATGAAATTTGGTATGCAGGTTGTACTGGAAAAGGACAAAGGATACTTTTTATGCAATTAGTTATAAATGCGAAAGCAACTGTTTGTTACCTTTTCACTACTAAACGGCTGAACCGATCTAGATGAAATTTGGCAGAGATAGCCTGTAGCTCGGAGAAAGCGAAAGCCAGCGAAATTGCTGGGCATATGAGACTTAATGTCTGATGTCTCGGGGTTATGAGCGCAATGCAGTGCTACGCAGTGCTTTTTATGGTATTAAATGTTCCGAGTGGCACTCCAAGTGCTATGGGCAGGCGTGGCGCTTACCATCAGGCGAACGACGTTAACAATCAGATCCATAAAAAATCGACAGTAAAAATAAGGCCATTACATCTTAAGATCTATGCCAATTTCTTTTACGTACTATTTACTCTACGGTTATTTGTTCCAGGCAACATCCTAATGAGCTTAAGCCCGACCATGGCGAGTGACGTCATCAAACTAGGTTTCGTAATGTCGCTGGCGTTTAGCTTTCCTCTCATTATATTTCCATGTCGGGCTAGCTTGTACTCCTTCTTGTACAAAAAGGTAAGCCAAGTATATTACTCAAATCAACATTAAAAAGGTTTAATATGCCAGTTGGCACAAAAAAAGCACATACAACTCAAAAAACATAAAAAAGAACCGGCCAAGTGCGAGTCGGACTCGCGCACAAAGGGTACTATTATCTATAAAAACGGAAAAAAATCACGTTTGTTGTATGGGAGCCCCCTTAAATATTTATTTTATTGTTTTTTAGTATTTGTTGTTATAGCGGCAACATAAATACATCATCTGTAAAAACTTCAACTGTCTTACTATCACGGTTCATGAGATACAGCCTGGTGACAGACGGAGAGACAGACAGACGGACGGACAGCGGAGTCTTAGTAATAGGGTCCCGTTTTACCCTATGGGTACGGTACCCTAAAACATTATTAGTAAATAACCACCCGTAAATAGTTCAACACGCATAAATTAAGGCTTTTCACTATTCAGTGAAAAAAGAAGGCATTTTGTATGAAAATCGTACCGTAACCACGGGCGTACCCAGCATTTTCTAAGGGATGGGGCAGAAGTAAATAAACTAAGTAGTAGGTAATAAAAAATGATTTTTATTTACTGACTGTGTGACGAAACGACCCTGCCGAAACTGTCCGTGACGTCACTCTAGGTCGGAGGACGTATAAAATTGAGAACTCCGCCGTTAATTGTTATTGAGCGTGGTTCAGTTGTCTAGGTTCCCAGATAACAAGTACATACAGCACCTTACCTTAGCAATCCAGCCTCCAAACGTGCCTCCAGAGCTTCAGAGAAGTCTTACTTCTCGATGATGTAGGGTAGGTACCGCGCGGACGCTCCGCCCGCGGAGTTGATTCACTTGAAATTTCGGTAAGTACTATTGCGTATTGCACCGCACTTCACTCAAACAATAGTTTTCACGATACAGTGTTCAATAATCCGTATTAGTAGTGAAAATAGATGGATTTTACAGCTTGACGTCGATTCGAATGTAGGAGACGCTTGACTCCATGCAACGCTCACGCACTGAGACCGGAGCCAATCAGACACGAGTAAGGTGCGCATGCTCTGTTTACAGAGCCTTGTTATTGGTTGACAACTGAACACAAACAAGCGCGCGCGTTTGAATTTAAAGATTAAACGATTAGAATGAATAGTGAACAGACTGATACGTTTTATATACTGCACAACACCCTTTTTCAATAATAACCTGCGAGGGTTCTGGCTAAATCTAGCTAAAATTTCGTTTTTTTTTTTTTTTGTGCTTCCAGAACCGTCTTTCTATGCTCACTCATCATACAGAGGTCAACAAGACGGTTTTCTGTCATTATTACCTTACCTTAACCAAGTTTTTATTCTTTGTAAAGTACTAAATGACCTTTATATTGACCTATAGTGCATGTTGTGCAGGGCTGTGCAAGTGCCTTATGCCCATGACCGTAACGTACCACCTTAAGATCTTTACACATGTGGTTAGCGGTTGACCTTCTCACTTCAAGTGAGTTAAACCCGATGATGATGCTCTTGTCTCCAGGTCCACTCGTCCCACCATGACCACATAATCAACCACTCGATCCCGGAGACGAGTTTCCGTTGCATCACCGTCGGCATCATCGCCGTCGCACTGTTCGTCAGCCTCCTCATCCCCAACATCGAGCTGGTGTTGGGGCTGGTGGGCTCCACCATCGGCGTGTTGGTTTGTGTCGTGTTCCCCGCTGCCTGCTTCGTCAATGTCACGTTTAAGAATACCAATGAGAGGATTTTGGCTAAGGTATGTATAGGCTTAAAAAATTCAATGATATATGACTTCCACCAACCCGCAATGGGCCAGCGTGGTGGATTATGGTCCATACTCTCTTTACGAGGGAAGGTCTGAGTCCCAGCAGTGGGAACGTAATGGGCTGATGATGAATGATGATGTATAGGCTTTATGCAGATTAGAATACTACATAATTCATTTTATAACAAAAACCAACTTCGATTCTGATATCTTCGAAGTCTAAGGTCGAATATCGATGAAATTTTTGGAGCTATACTGAACCCAACGCAAAAAGGTATATAGGTGTTAGTTCTAAGGTATATATTTATAAGGGCCGTAGAATAAGTAAATAACATCTGTAATATAATTAGTGATACAGAACGGTTGTAGGTACATATATGATGCGCGCACCGGCGGTGACGTGGTTAGACTAAACTCTCCAACGGCCGAGGGGCCCGGAGGGAAACGAGCGAGAGACGGCGCGGGAGCGCGGGCGGCGGTGCATGCGTATATACCTACCTAGTGCAGCTACATCTATATGCGCGCGTTACATACTCCCCCTCTAGTTCGAACATGGCGACCTCGCGTTCGGACTAGGACGTACATATTTGCGCGGCCGACCGCGACGCCTTTTCTCCTTCACAGGCAATGTAACAGGACCGACATAAGGGGTGATATGCGAGACGTGGTACTTTCCTACGCACTTACCGGTGGCTGGATTATCCAGCTCGAACGAGGTGGGGCCCACGATCTTCATCACTCTGTAAGGACCGTCTCTGCGCGGGATAAACTTCGCGGTCTGTCCTTTTTTTTTTTTTTTTTTTTTTTTTTTTTTTCGTGGGGAAATCCTCATGGATACCTCTCCGCTGCGGGGGGCAGCAGAGAGGTTATGTCGGACTCTTACCGACTAAAACCCCACGGTGAGCAGTCTTCTGCCATGGTGGGGCGAGATGGGGTCGCGCTAGCATTCACCATCTCGCCCCGGCAGCAGGCCCGGTAAACCGGGCCACTACGCCTATGGAGGGGTGACCCTGCTCAACAAGGCCACCCCCCAGACGAGTGGGGCCGTGCAAGCCGGCAGAGAGTCCCCCGACTCTCTACCAGTGACCCCACTACGGAGGGTGGAGGAGGCGGTCGAACCGCCTCCTCCTCGCCCCCCTTCGTCTGCGTCGGAGCGGGTCAGACAGGACGTCGTCCTCCCTGGCCCGCTCCGCTGTCTCCTTCTGCGCCATCACCGCCTCGCAGAAGGAGACCACCGCCTGCCACGATCTCTCGCTGCCGAGCATGGCGTTCACCACGCTCGGCAGCGAGAGATCCCTCCCTATCACCGCTGAAAGTGCGTGCCGCTGGGGGCCCCATGCGGCACACACCTCCAGCGTGTGGGGCGCCGTATCCTCCGGCGCCCCACATTCGTGGCAGGCTGGGGTCGCCTCCCTTCTTGCGATCTGGTGCAGATACTTTCCGAAACATCCGTGTCCGGAAAGCATCTGCACCAGTCTGAAGGTCAGCGACCCATGTCGCCGCCTCACCCACCTCCGGAGGACCGGGCGGATGGCCTCCACCGTCCACTGCCCAGGGACCGGTGGAGCCAGGTCCTCCGTCCACCGCCGCAACAGAGCGGCCCGCGCCTGCCACCGCATGCGTGTGACCTCCTCCCACGCTGGGGGCTCTCCACGGGATCTCCTCGCCGCCACGAAGTGGTACACTTCGGCGAGGATCTCCGCTTGGAGCTCCCAGGGGGGATCTCCGGCCAACACGCACGCTGCCGTCCAGGACACCGTCCGGTACCCGCGTATCGCCCTCGTCGCAATGACCCGCTGCGGACGTCGCAGCAGGGCCTTGTTGTTGCGACCGAGGGCGTCCACCCAGACAGGTGCCCCGTACAGGGCCATACTCCGGATCACTCCGGAGTACAGCCGACGGCAGATGGCGCTCGGGCCGCCCACGTTGGGCAGCAGCCTCCCCAAGGCGGCCGCGGCTCCCACGACTCTTGGGGCCAACTGGGCAAAGTGGGCCCCAAAGCCCCACCTCCCGTCCAGGATGAGACCCAGATATTTCATCTGGGTCCCAACCCGGACCGGGACCCCGTCCAGGTGCACCCGCGTTCCTGGAGGAGGTCCCCCCCGAGGCCCATGAAACAACAGGGCCTCGGTCTTGGAGACGGCAACCTCCAGCCCCAGGGCACGTATGCGGTCGACCACGATGGTTGTGCCCACCGTGGCCAACCGCAACGTCTCCCGGAGGTCCGTCCCCCTGGCTACGACTAGGGTGTCGTCCGCGTAGCACGCTACCCGCATATTTGCGGGAAGCGTGCCGCGGAGCACCCAGTCGTAGCCTATGTTCCACAGGAGCGGTCCCAGTACCGACCCCTGTGGAACCCCGCAGGAGACGCGACGGTGCCTCAAGCCGTCGCGCCCTACCACCAGGACCTCGCGGTCCTGGAGGTAGTCAGCCAACAGCCTCCGCAGATACAAGGGCACCCCGTGGTAACGGAGTGCCTCTTGTATCGTATTATGCGGAAGGCTGTTGAAGGCATTGGCTATATCGAGCGATACAGCCAACGCCTTTTCCCCCCCGCTGACCGCGTCCTGCGTCCATCCCTTGAGCCAGAGCAGGGCGTCTATTGTAGACCGCCCCGCCCTGAACCCATACTGGGCCTCGGACAGCCCAGGCCCAGTCCCCTCTAGGTGCCGGATGATACGGGAGGCCACTACTCTCTCCAGTAGCTTTCCCGTATCATCCAGCAACACTATTGGCCTGTATCCGGAAGGGGAGTCGACGGCTCGACCCTCCTTCCGGAGCAGGCACAGTCGGCCGTCCTTCCACAGCTTCGGGAACCGTCCGGACGTGAGGCACGCGTCGAACAGCTCCCGAAGCCGGTCGCCCATCTCCCTTAGGGCGATCCCAAGGACCCGTCCCGGGACCCCGTCTGGACCCGGTGCAGTCCGCTTGCCGCGTAGGCGGCCGACTGCAACTTCCATCTCCACCTCCGACACAGGTGGGATGGAAGCCGGGTCCGCGTCCTCGGCGAAGGACGCCGCCATCACCGGAGGGGTGTGGTGCGGGTCCCTGTCGGGAAAGAGCCCTTCCAGCACCCTCCCCAGGATCTCCGGCTCTAGGGACTCCGCGATTGGGGACGTCTGGCCCCGGAACTTTTTCCGGGCGGCCTTATATGGACGCCCCCATGGGTCCCTGTCGAGGCCGGCCAGGGCCTCGCCCCAGGCCTGGGACTTGGCCCGGCCGATGGCCAGCTGCAGCTCCCGCTTGGCGTCGCGGTAGAAGCTGTACAGCTGGCCCTCGACCGCCAGCTCCTCGACCGACAGCTGCTCGTCGGTCCGGCCGCTACGCCGCCTCCTGCAGCGGCCGTAGACCCGCCGCGCCTCCGAGCAGCCGTCTCGGAGCCCCGCGATCTCCGACGACCACCAATACACCTCTCGGCGGTCGTGGCGATGTCGGGACCTCGGCATGGCGGTGTCGCACACCGCCGTGACCCCCTCGCGGAAGTGGCCCGCCGCAACGTCCACTTCCGGGTGCATGGGAGCGGCAAACCACGACTGGACGATCGCCGCCTCTTCCGCCAGTGCGGGATCGAGGCGACTAATCGTCCAGCGTGGGAAATCCGCTCGCATGCACCGAGACCCTCCCTGGATGTGGGAGGTGGAGATCTCGAACCTAATATACTTATGGTCCGAGAGAGTCTCCACCTCCGACATCACCCTCCAGGCCCGGACACGTGCTGCGACCGCCGGGGTGGCGAACGACAAGTCCACCACGGACCCCCCGTTGTGTCGCACGCACGTGTGGGCTGACCCTCTGTTCAGGAGGGTCAGTCCTGTGGCAACCGCCCACTCCCTGACGATCTCGCCGCGAGCGTCAGTGGAGGGGTTGCCCCAATCCCGGGCCTTGGCGTTCAGGTCCCCCAGAAGGAGGACCTGCCGTGGCGCCTGCCTTCTTACCGCCGCGGCCAGGAGGTCTACGAAGACCTCCAGCTCCGCAGCGGTCTTATTGGGGGAGAAGTACGCGCCAACGACGACGTATTCTCCCCACTTGGCCACCACGTATCCCGAGCCCCTCTCTTCGACAGAGAGGGGGGGACCGCTGCCCGACGCGGTCTGTCCTCGGTTAACATCATTCAACCCTTGTGTCCTCAGAAGAACGTAGTCACCTACGTTGTAGTCTGGGGCTGGACGTCGGCCTTCATCGGCGTACTGTTTTGAACGGGCTTGCGTTTTCTCGTGTATATCACGTGCTTCGAGAAGCCTCGTCGAAAGCGTTCTCAAATATGGGGTCAGAGCGGTTGGTACTGTCTCGCTGTCCATTATAGCTTTCATGTCAGGCCAAAAGTATCGTGTGCTCAGACGCTGATAGGTCCGGTCTATTCCCAGATGACCTGCAGTGGGAGCGTTGTGAAAATCCGACAGCACTTGCTGGCGTTCATGCTGGGGAACAACTAGGCAGGCTGTGTCATCTTCGCCAGATTCAGGTCCATAGCGGTACAGCACTCCATCAGATAGAATGTAGCCTCGGTTCGACCAGCCTCTCCCCCTAAAGTCAACGTCATCTGCCATCGATTATCTTCCGAAGCTCAGGATCTTTTCGCTGGTTGTCTCGGGTATCGACGGCGTCTCTGTGCGGTATGTCCACTATGACCTCGCACACTTCGCACGTAGTGGAATCTTCGTCACATTCCTCAATGACGTCCGCTTGCAGCAGCTTCTGTAGCTCCAGGTCTAAGATCTCCTTTCTCTTCTGCGACAGCCGGTACGGCGGCGAGGCGATGGGTTCTTGCGCATCATCGACTCGGATCCGGTGAGTGGCATAGGTTGTAGGAGGTCCCTCTGGGGCGAAGCGATCTGCTCTACTTACGATCAGCTCGTTCAGCTTGGTCCTTTGCGTAGGAGTCAGCGTATAACCTTCATCTTCCCTCAGCTTCAGGCTCTCAACGTCGATGTGCATAAGCTCAGCATCGCCCGCGGGTGGTAACGCTGGTGGATGAAGTTCATACGATTTGACGAACGAATACTTAACATTGCGTGCATCGGCAAAGCACCAAGTGCCCTGCGGAAGGTCCAGCATGACGTCAGCGCACACAATGAAGTCGCGTCCAAGGAGTGTCCGGTTATCAGCTCCTGGTAAGACTAAAAATGTAGTAGGTATGATGCGTTCCTGTAAATTGACCGTAGTCTCACAGATTAAAACCTTCCTCACTTGTTGAGTTCCGTCAGCGAGTCCTACTGTGCGGCGCGTCTCCGTAAACGTCACGCCGTTAGCGAGAAGTATGGCATAGAGGCCAGGACTGGCGATGCTATGAGTCGCGCCGGTATCTAGCACAGCAACACCCTCACGGCCAGTCGCCTTAATACGCACGATCGGTCGTGACCGGTCGGAACACTCTATCTCGACATTCTGGAACTCAGCCTTGCTAGTGGGGTCTTTACTTCTGGAATTAGAACTACACGTCTCGCACTTTGAACGCACTGTACCGGGTTTACCACACCCGTAACAGTACAAAGAATGGCCTCTCTCGGAAGTAGAAGAAGAGTCGGCGTGATCGGTATTTTTATTCGGTCCGGTTTTAGAAGTGGACCTACAGTCTTCCGCAACATGCCCGAAACGGCGGCATGATGGGCAACGCGGTCGGGTACGTTTTTTCGTAATACTCGACGAAGGGTCGCTAACAATATGTGGGTCGGTAACACTACGCAAGTTCGAACTCGAGGGGCTAACAGTACGCACGTCGGCACTCGACGGGTTAACAGTACGCACGTCGGCACTCGAGGGGTTAAGTTGTTTACAATTATTATTATTGTTACTAGCATAACTACTTGCATGCATCGCTACCGCGGTCGCGTTGTATAGATTGGTGTGTTTTACCTCGCTCAGTGTTTCCTCCACGTACCTCGCTCGCTCGAGAAGTCGGTCCGGGTCCGTAACAGAATCTCGCGGCAACCTTTTGCGGATTTTACGATTCAAAAGTCCGTATAATATATCCGTTTGCATTATCACTGGCACTTTGTAGGGTAACTGGGCGAACTTGGCGCGTATTCGCGAAATAAATGACTCGGCGCGGTCTTCTACACTTTGTTCCTGCGCGAAAATGTCTCTGAAGACTTCGTGAGCGGGGCGCGGGGTACCATACATCGCGCGAAGTCGGCGAATGGCATCTTCCCACGACGTTACCGAAGACTTGACGCCACGCCAAAACACGGCGGCCTGGTCGGTGAGGAGTAGTGCTAAACCACGTAGGGCGTGCTCGTCGCTTATCATGGTGCACTCCTTGTACACGGTTATGGCATCAATGAAGGCTTCAAACTCGTCGGCGGAACGGGATGCTCCATCGAAGCGCGCAGTGCAGCGGGAAAAGTTCCCGGTCGGTGCTGGCGGGAACGTATTGCAGAACGACGGTGTCGGCGTCGACCCGTTGTTATCACAGTTTAGCGGGGGCGTAGCGGTCGCGGCGTTCCTCATCACGTTGGAGATGAGCCTGGCGAGCTGGTCCTCAGTGATGGCAATGACGTCGTCTCGACGCGCCTCCGTGACCGGTGCGGGGGGCAGCGACGTTGGTGCGAGAATCGAGCGCGCGGCCGCGGGGTCAACGACCTCTTCGCGTCCGTGCTCGTCGTCGCTACTGTCGGTGTTTTGGTCGTCTTTCTTCTTGTTTCTGGTCTGCGGCGCCATGTTGTGTGTGGGCACGTTGCTGCTGTCGAAAGAAGTTCCGACGCGCGACGGGAAAACACAAAATCACAACAACACGCGTTCGTTCCGTTCCGACGCGTGACGCGCGGCGGGAAACCAACAAGATACAACGACACACGTTAGTTCCGTATTATATCTAGTGTGAGTTCACTCGAGTTAGGGTTAGGACTTCTAACTCGGCCACTAGTTGGGCGCAATTGTAATATAATTAGTGATACAGAACGGTTGTAGGTACATATATGATGCGCGCACCGGCGGTGACGTGGTTAGACTAAACTCTCCAACGGCCGAGGGGCCCGGAGGGAAACGAGCGAGAGACGGCGCGGGAGCGCGGGCGGCGGTGCATGCGTATATACCTACCTAGTGCAGCTACATCTATATGCGCGCGTTACACATCTGTAACTTATTTTCATTTTCATAATTTTTTTTTCAATAAAATTCCAATATGTTTAACGGAGCTCACAGAAAGTATATTCAAATTGCGTGTGAAAAATATTCTAATGAAAAAATCATACTATACAGTTAGTAATTACATAGAAGACAAAGATGCATGGAACATTCCGCTTCAGCCAAGTAGCCAACTGGCACATAAGAAACATAATATTGTCAAAAACAAACATAAAATATTGTAACAAGTTCTAAAAAAAATGCCCTTCAGTTTCTTGCCGTATCTTCTGAGTAGTGGTTCTTTTTCCGATACGGTGGTGGTCATTGTAAAAATTGACGTTCATAAGTGCGTCTGTGATGCCAAACATGAATAAAGAACTTTTGAACTTTGAGTACATTTCCCTAGCGGCAAAATAACAATCCATCGCACTTTTCAGGGCGTGCTAATACTCGGTCTCGTCATCATGGTCCTCGGTACGTACGCGAACCTGCAAGCCGCCGAGAACACAATAGACAGATACGACGAACGATTCATAACGCAGGAGAAAATAGACAAGATCGTCGAGGACTTCTTTGAAAAGAGAGGGGAAGTAAAAGGTGAGATAAGGCATTTTTATGTAAAAAGGTGGTAGTTTAAAACTTATAATATCATGAATTTCTTATTTACTCTTTTTTCAGATCATCTCTTGAAGCCAGTTCCCCAAAAAAACTCTGTTGGAATAGACGCCAGCAAGTTACACGCTGATATAAAAAAGGATTCAGAGATACAACCTCCAAACCCAGTTCCTCCTGAATCTAATTCCAATGAATTAAAAAGTCCAGATACTAATGTCGATAAGCTTAATATGGGTAAAATTGATAACGATAAATTTGTAAATGATGTCCTACTACCAGAGAAGGTTAAAGAAGAAGCTGCTGACACGGTATCTGATACTCATCCTAGAAATGTGATCACTAAATTAAATGAAGCTAAACAGGCAAACGGTGACGCCAACAATGCTAATAAAATTAAAGGAAAACCCAAAGAAATACCACCAAACGATGAAAATAAGGTAGAAAAGATAAAACTAATCAAACAACAGCAATTGATAGAGACAATGAAAAAACATGGCGAAGAGCAGAAAGAATTGATGCAAGAACAAAAAGAGATTCTGGATGAAATTATTAAGAATAATAAAGAAATTAATGGCGAAAAGCTTAAAGAATCTAAGCCGTCAGAGGAACCGAAGGAAAATGATAATAATAAGCACCAGCAACTTATAGAAACTATCAAACAACACGGAGAAGAACAAAAAGAACTGATGAAGGAACAAAAAGAGATTCTTGATGAAATTAAAGAAATGAAACAGAATAAAGACACAGACAGCAACGAGGCTAAGAAGATAGCAGTAGAAAGTATTAAACAGATAGCCGACATGGCCATAAAGAGCATAGGTGGTGTCACTGAAAAGCCACAGAAAGAAGAAGATATAAAAGCCGAACGCCTCGAGAAATTGACACATGAAGCTGTTCAAGAGATAGCTAAGAAAGCGGTAGAAACAATTGAAGCTATAAAGGAAATCAAAGAAAAACCAGATGCGGTAAAACCTGCTATTGATTCTTTAAACAAAGTTCAAAACGAAAATCGACAAGTTAATAGTAATCCAGCTGCAATACCTAATAATGTAGAAACAAATAAGAACGCCAAAGCACCTGTAGAAATTCCAAATCCTCTACAAAATGGACAGAAAGCGGACATTTCTAACCAAGTTAATGTAAAACAGGAACAGCAAAGTAACATCGCTCCAGAGTCTCAAGTTAAAAATGAACGATTAATTAACGAAAAAATCGAAACCAAAAACGCTGCTCCGATGGCTAAGGTTCCTTTAAACCAGAATGACAACGAAGCGAAGCCACATTCACATTCCCCCGATGAACCTCAATCGTATAAAGTAGGAGAGGATACTCAAGTCAAACCTGTAGATAACAAACTGAACCAAAACGTACCTTTAGCTATAGCTATGAGCGATCAGGCTAAATTTGAAAATGATGCCCACAAAGATATAAACGCGAAACCTAATAACAACGCAGAAGCTAACCAGGACATTAAAATGTCGAATAGTGTCAAAGAAAATATTGTTCCTAAAGTATTAGATAATATGGCACCTGTAAGACAAAAGCGAGACGTCGATTCAGATCAACCAGCAGAAAAAAAAATGCCCAAAGCTTTCCTTAGTCCCTCAGATAATACTATAGACATTCTACCTAAGGTAGATTTGAATAACGATTTGAAAAGATTCCCTCTAGAGCCGAACATGCTTCATATTGGAAGATCTCTGAAAAGTTATGACGAAACAGAGAAAAAGAGGTAACTTTCATTTGGACGGTTTAAGCACAAAACAGTTGTTTTGTGGTTTAAGTTAATAGAAGTGCATTTATTTATTTGTGTTAATGTATTTTTTGAATGCTATGTGTGTTCCTGCTGTTATTACAATGTAAATCTGCTGTTTTGTAATTCCTATTTTCTTTCTATAAACTGTCTCCTGAATGTTTACAGATGTCTATACGTCGCCTATTAACTAATTTAAACTAAAGAAGCCCAATTAGTTTTGTGATCTCAATAATTATGTATAGTGTTAGATGTATATTACCATGTCGATTGTTTTGTTGCTTATTGTCCTGCGTGCACATCAACCCGTAAAAACCTGTTAGCGAAATATTTTCGTGGAAATCTAAATGTTCATTCAAAAACTCTTAACATATTCTATTGTTCTGAACCTAATATAACCACAATAGGGGATCGGACAACTTTTCCGAAAGTGTTTAAAATTATCAATAATGTATATATATAGCCATGAAAAATAATATTTTAGTTAAAGTCCTAAAAGTACCTTCGAATGGTATGTTTCAAATATTGCCGCGCAAAAGTCACCTCAGACGTATGACGTCACACGCTGGCGAACGAAACGACAAGCTCTGCGAAAGCAAACGTGCAAAGTGATTTATACGTTTTTGTGAAGTCTAAAGAGTTTAAGGTCGTCATGGCATGAAACACGTATCGTTTTGATACAAATAAAAAGCAAAAATATATAAAGCAAAAACATCGCACTCGGCATTTACTTTGAAATGACGTCATGCACTGTGTTGGTGTTTCGGAACAGATAAAAAAGGTCAGAATTATTAGATTTTATTTATTGATTTAAAAATATAAATTCTAATAAATAAAAATTTCTATTCTAATAATTCTAAAAAATAATCTATAAATCTAATTCTTTCGGATTAGACAAACATTCGTTCTAACTACATTTTAGATTTTTTTCTATTACTGTCCGATCCCCTATTCTTAGTAATTAATCGCATAAATTAAGAACTTTTGTGATGACATCGACTGATTTATCTATCTAAT
The DNA here is from genome assembly GCA_951640565.1 of Petrophora chlorosata. NCBI lineage: Eukaryota > Metazoa > Arthropoda > Insecta > Lepidoptera > Geometridae > Petrophora > Petrophora chlorosata. The sequence continues at coordinate 12,793,107 of OX621201.1, read as the reverse complement.
AAAAATATTTTATTAAAGCTTCATCTTTTACTTGAGATCCTTGAGTCCTATATTTTCGCGCAATTCTAGGAATAATAAATAAAACAAGTTGATTATATTCACATATTTTAGTACGATAAATGCAAAATTACAACTGGAAAAATCTAGAACATTAGCTAATAATATAAAAAAAATACTTAAATATAATAAATTAGTTCTTCTTAGTTCCCTTATCTTCTTCTTCTAAAACGGGCATTTTCCTTGATCTGCAACAATGGGATTTTACAATACAATGACGCTTTATAGCATACCAAATAACATAGACACGATTATGACACATAGTAGACATAGACACATAATGAAAAATAAAAGTCACAAAATACATCGTAATTTTGAAGTACCATGGGCAGTCTTATAATTTAACTAGCTGACCCGGCAAACGTTGTTTTGCCATATAAATTTAAAAAAAATGTTAAGGGTGAACAACCCTTATCACTTAGGGGTATGAAAAATAGATAGTAGCCGATTCTCAGACCTACTGAATATGCACATAAAATTTGGTAAAAATCAGTAAAGCCGTTTCGGAGTAAGGTAACTAACATTGTGACACGAGAATTTTATATATATGATGGTACCTTTTAAAAACAACTAGACATTTTATTGGGTTATATATTTTTACCAACGTATCTTTCAAATGCCAGTACGGTGAGCATGAACCATTTGCAAGAATGTAATCATACGAAAATGATAGCAGCTTTCAAAGATAATATAATTACTAAGTTTTAAAATACGGCATTCCTTTGTTATAGATATTTGTTTTATTTTTACACTAAACTATGGTGAAAAAGTATATACCATTTTACCAGAAAAAACACACCGACTTCAATTTATCTTCGAAGTCCAAGGTCAAATATCGATGAAATTTATATGGGACCACTTCGTAGCTATACTGAACTGAACGCAAAAACATTTTTTAAATAGGTCAACAGTTGGCGGAGAAATCGGTGAACATACATAAAAAAATACAGTGGAACATAGTAGCTCCTTTTTAACCGACTTCAAAAAGGAGGAGGTTTACAATTCAACGGTATGTTTTTTTTTTTTTGTGTTTGTTACGCGATTTCTCCGCCAATTATGCATTGATTTCGATGATTCTTTTTTTGATTGTTAGGAAATACTTCAAAGGTGGTCCCATATAAATTTTATCGAAATTCATTCAGTAGTTTTTGAAAAAAATAGCAAAAACAAAAAATATAAGTTTAATCTTCAAGTCGGTTCTTGTTTTTTTCGTAACGAACTTTCTAAAGGTGGAGGTTTGTATTCGACTGCTTCACCGGCTTCACCCAGGGTTGACTTCCGGTGAGGGAACTCCTCAACGGTGAATAGTACAGACACAACATTTCGTAAATGGATTTAACCATAATAGCCTGTTCTAAATTCCATCATGACATGGCAGATACACCCAGGATTGAATTCCGGCGAGGGAACTCTTCAACAGAGATATAGGACAGACATGAAATTTTTTTGTACATGCATTTAATTGTGATAGCCCGTTTAAAACTTCGTCATGATGTGGCTTCTAGATCATAAAAGCTTGTCTTTAAAAACTTTTTGAATTAATTAAAACTTGTTTTTCACTAAAAAGGGTAAAATAAATTATTTTTCAAAAAAAACTAAACCGACTTCAAAACCACAAATGGCACTCAAAAGTAAAAAATAAATTAATATAATTATCATAAGCGCTACCCACTCATATATTTGAAGTCGGTGCCAGCCAAGTCTAAAAGGTAGTAGATAGATACTACCTACAAGTAGTACTTACTATATACATATTTATCTGCTACCTAATAGACTTGGCTGGCACCGACTTCAAATATATGAGTGGGTAGCGCTTATGATAATTATATTAATTTATTTTTTACTTTTGAGTGCCATTTGTGGTTTTCAAGTCGGTTTAGTTTTTTTTGAAAAATAATTTATTTGAAGTTGATAAAAAGGCGTAGCAGATCTTAAAAATGTCATGACTAGTGATTAAATTATGCTCTGTACAATGTTTTTTCTACACAAATATAACATGAAGTTTCGTTAACTGTACCTTGATTTGTGTACCATATAAATGCTCGAGGATCTTTACAAAGAAGATTGGCTATGTAAGTCACATGCGAGCACACGAACGCAATCAATAAGGAGATGAATGCAGTCGCCGTGGCCGAAATCGGCCGGGTATACATCATCATCATCATCATCATATAAAATGAATAAAACATACCGTTTGCCAGTCTCTGATTTAGTAGTGCTAGTGTTGGATTGCGTAGAGGCGCGCCGCGGGCGCCGCGCCGGCGTCTCCGGGAGTAGTTCCGACTCGGACGGCGCCGGGGAGTTCAACGGACTCTCCGTGCTTCTCTGTAACAACAATTAGTAATAACTTAAGCTTTATTGTTACACCAGCTATATAAAACAATAGGTTATGTCACTCGGGGATAGTCTAGCCACAAAATATAGACTTAGTACAGAAGGCAATCTCATGTATGTACTTCACTCTTCATACCTACGCTCGGCAGTTGCGCTAGGGTTGCGGCGCAGTGCGGCGCAGCGGTGTGACGTTACGACAGTTACTCGGACGGCGTAGGAATTATTTGGGAAGTCTAAAATTGATTGATTTAAAAACATAACTGTACAAGATATGGGCATAGGTATTTTTCCATTTTTGCACAAAAAAGTTCACAGTTGCGTGTCTCAAGCGGATGGCACTCGCGCTCGCACGGATCTCAACTGGTTCGAGATATCGTGTCCGTGAGCGATGTCTATGTGTGCGTCGTTCGAGCGCACTTACTATGTTGATTGATTTCTGTACTAAGTCTATATTTAGTGGTCTAGCTTTCTATTGGTGAAATAATTTTCAGAGTCAGATCAATAGTTCCAGAGATTACCTTCCACAAAACTGAAACTCGCCGAACGCTAGAACGAGAGACTCTCGTTCTAGCGTTCGGCGAGTCGACACCTGATGATGCCTCGTGCAGACGGCGAAACACGTGTCGTACAAAGAGTGTTGTTGTTAGGAACTAACAACAACCTACATAATATTCAGCGGGATTACACTATATATTTTCATTGCGTTTCAGTTTTGAAATGAATTTCCGCAACGTCACGCCTGATTCCATTGCATACCTTCCACAAACTTATATACATACTAACAACTTTATATCCATACATTATTAACATTGACAACAACAAAAATTATATACAGATGCTTAAAACTAAAGTGTTACAATGGGCGGTCTTAACCGATCTCTTCTAGACAACCTTTGCATGGAGAGGACTCAAAACGGTAGTGGTGTACATAAAAAACTAAAGAATACATCTTATCTTTCTACTAATCCTAATAATATTTTAATGCGAATGTTTTTGAGGATGGTCAAAATCCGTTCAGTAGTTCTTGCGTGACAAACATCCATCCATCAACTTTCAACTTTCCCATTTATCTAGTAGGAAGGACAGTAGTATTCGTATGAAGTGGAATGTGATGTTTGGCCAATTTCCCCTGATGATAAGCGACGATATGGAGCATAACCATCTTGAGGAAGATGGCAGCTGAGCGACTGCTCAGACCCGTCTCTGATGGTTCACCGAACATCACCCCTAAAGTACATATTAAAAGTCTGATAAATTGACCCAGATGATTATTCGCATATTTGCAATTTTTAAAAATACTTACGCGAACATCCGTGGAGGTTCTCCGGCCTTTCGGCGTGTGCAGCGCTTCGCACGCGCGGTTAAAAGACGCGCGTCTGCCGCGCGCCGGACTGTCCACGCCGCTCGGGCCGGGCGAGCCCAGGTCAGACGTTTCAGCTGAAACAAACAATTTTGGAAATGATTTGGTCTCTGCTATTCTATCATGAGGTTTCTAGTTAATTAATTACTCGTGGTAGGTCTCTCATATGCGGGAGGCCGTCTGGGTAGGTAGCACCGCTATGCCAGTTATTCTGCCGCCAAGCAGTATTGCGCAAGCATTACTGTGTTCCGGTTTGAAGGGCATTGTAGCCAGCGAAATTACTGGGAATTATGAGACTCAACAGCAAATTGTCTCGGGGTGACGAGCGCAGTACAGCGCCGCGCAGGGTTTTGCAAAACAAAGTTCTGAGTGATGCTGTTATTGTTATGGCTATGTTTTCGTATTGCTTACCATCAGGCAAACGACCAGCTCGACTCGTCATTCAGTTACATAAAATAATAATTAAAAAAAAACTAAAAATTGTAACGAAATCCCTAAAAAAATGCCTCTCAGTTTCTTGCCGTATCTTCTGAGTAGTGGTTCTTTTTCCGATACGGTGGTAGTCATTGTAATAATTGACGTTCATAAGTGCGTCTGTGACGACAAAATTGAAATAAAGAACTTTTGAACTTTGAAAGCCAAGATACTCACGGATATCAACAGAAGCGACTCTCCTGTGAATCTTCGCTGCTCTCACGACCGGCGCCGGTTTAGTTTCCGACGCGGCTCTGCCCAAGCGCGCTGCACCGTTCACAAACAACAAATAATATACAAAAGGCCCACTTACGCCACTTAACCCTTGACCCGCCAAGGTCGGCTACACTGAGAGTAACGAATTTTAGTAAACTAAAATTAAGAAAAAGCCCCGACACAACCTATAAAAGTAAATAAATTATTTTTCAAAAAAAACTAAACCGACTTCAAAACCACAAATAGGCACTCAAAAGTGAAAAATAAATTAATATAATTATCATAAGCGCTGCCCACTCATATATTTGAAGTCGGTGCCAGCCAAGTCTATTAGGTAGCAGATAAATACTATGTATATAGTAACTATTGTACTACTGTATTGTACTGTATTGTATTGTACTACTTGTAGGTAGTATCTATCTACTACCTTTTAGACTTGGCTGGCACCGACTTCAAATATATGAGTGGGCAGCGCTTATGATAAAGTTTTTAAAGACAAGCATTTATGATCTAGCAGCCACATCATGACGAAGTTTAAAACGGGCTATCATAATTAAATTTATGTACAAAAAAAAATCATGACTCTCCTATTCTCTGTTGAGGAGTTCCCTCGCCGGAAGTCATTCCTGGGTGTATCAGCCATGTCATGGTGGAATTTAGAACAGGCTATTATGGTTAAATCCATTTACAAAATTTTGTGTCTATACTATTCACCGTTGAGGAGTTCCCTCGCCGGAAGTCAATCCTGGGTGTATCAGCCATGTCATGGTGGAATTTAGAACAGGCTATTATGGTTAAATCCATTTACAAAATTTTGTGTCTATACTATTCACCGTTGAGGAGTTCCCTCGCCGGAAGTCAACCCTGGGTGAAGCATGTGAAGCAGTCGAATACAAACCTCCACCTTTAGAAAGTCGGTTACAACAAAAACAAGAACCGACTTGAAGATTAAACTTATATTTTTTTTTGTATTCGCTATTTTTTTCAAAAAGTGCTGAATGAATTTCGATAAAATTTATATGGGACCACCTCTGAAGTATGACCTACCAATCAAAAAAAGAATCATCGAAATCCATTCATAATTGGCGGAGTAATCGCGTAACAAACACACAAAAAAAAAATAATAAAAAAAAAAAACATACCGTCGAATTGTAAACCTCCTCCTTTTTGAAGTCGGTTAAAAACGGCTGAACCGATTTCGATAAAATATTAACACCGCTAGGAGAAACTGCTATCTAAAAAACCGCATCCAAATTGGTTCACCCGTTTAAGTGCTACGGTGCCACAGACAGACACACAAAGTGGTCAAACTTATAACACCCCTCCATTTTGCGTCGGGGGTTAAAACACTACTGTCGGCTAATCACGACAGACGGAAAACTGCTCTCTACGCTGAGGTCGGCATGAACCGATTACAACATAAAAATTGCGTAGCTCGGCGCCGGGGGCACGGCTTTGCTTCTATAGCGTGGCGTTCAAAAGGTTAAATCGAGGTTAACCCATGGATTAGGTATTTTCATACAAAAATGTTCTTATAGTCTTTATTGTACACTGCCATAATATATACATCGGTGAATATAAACTATATGCACAAAGGCGAGCTTAACCCTAAAAAGAGTTTTCTTCCAGCAAACCCTAGAAGAAAGAGAATGTTGAGTTAACTTACGGGTTAACCTCGATTTTACGTTGGCGCAAGGGCACTTGGAGGTCAACTTTTTAATACTCAGACAAACAAGCAGACAGACAGCCGGATGAAATTATAAACATCATATTACATATTTTGTCCGTATCGCATGTTGAATTGCTTGTGTGCCTCGCACTCAGTACAGAGGGAAGTTAGCCACAATCGCGAACTATCTGATAATTTATTCGAGCATTAAACAACCGAGGCTTATGCAAATAAAAAATAATGTGATATCCAGGAGGCAAAAAAAAAACTTATTTTAAAATTATTTTTATTCATTAGTTAGTTATACACCCATGCAAATGCCAAAGAAATGAGACGAAAGTAAAGCATATTAATAGAAGGTTCGGCGTTCACCAAAGAATAAATATACACATTGGAAATGCCTCTAATGTTCCATTATGCGGGCATTTAAAGTGCCACAATTTTTAATTTCAAAAAAATAAGGTTTCAGAATTAGTTATTCGGGCATGTCGTATGCGGCATGCCAAAAGTCAAAATGTATTGGTATGCCAAAACACACCTCTCCTAGTTTGGGTACATGTTTCCAAGTAAGAATAAAAATTGTCTCAATTACTTCTAAATATATATTTATGATAAATGATGAAAGATCATCGTCTCATTATCGTACGTTCTCAATGCTGGGACATGGGCCTTCTCTCATAGAGAAAGTATGGACCATAATCCACCACGCTGGCCCAGTGTGGGCTGGTGGACGTCACATGTCCTTGAATTTTTGTAATTAATGCCGGTTTCCTCACGATGTTTTCCTACACCGTTTTTAGAGCGGATGTTAAATCTTAAGAAAGTAAGTGGGGCGGGGCCAGCGGGATTCGAAATCGGGTGCGTTGGATCGAAAGTCCCACTGAGCCACATTTGCTCCTAAGTGATGAATGTTGAAAATTAAATAAAATTTTACAGAGGAACCCACATAATATAGATAAAACAATTTATTTGTAGAAAAAGAACGCGTGTCTTTTGTAATTGTCTTTGGTAAACGCCAGTAGTACTTACATCGCTTCAGCTTGCTGGCGTCCGAAGCCACAGATTCCGGCGACATATCCATCTGTAGCTCGTCGGAGTCGGGCGGGCCTAGGGAAGCAAGGTGGCGTGCCATGTGCTCATTATTACGTTAAGAGAGCAGGGCTGTGAGGTCGGTAGATGCAACATGCATAGACGCCGTAAGAGAATTAAAACTCAATGTGACAAAATATTACAATAGGGAATATGCATGAGTTGTCGAAAATTCTGGTAATTACTTTTTATTGCATTTAGTAGTGATATAATTATTATTATTCAATGCGTAGTTTTTTTGTATTTCAATGATTCTTTTTCTTATTTTTGGAGAAACGGATCGTTTAGAGTACGTGCAACCACATATTGACGTCACGCGGCTCGCTGCTTATTAGTCAATTCTTGACATAGAGCCCGCCCTATTGGTAAATTATGACACACGCACACATGCAGCATAGATAGGCCAATGAGGAGATTCTAGGTCCCCACATTTTGACGTCACACGCAAATGGCGCGTTTATGTTGATTTAAATTGATTCAAATTTTCATTTTATTATTTTATTGTGAATGATGCCGTAAAAATTTTAAACATTTTATTTTCATTAATATTATTCAATAATGAATCCATTCATGCATTAAAAATAATACATGCATATTCCCTATTGATGTGTAGACTCAACCTATATTGAAAAGTTTGCTTATGTTTCAACCTCTATTAAAAAGGTTTTCTGAACAAATCTATATTTCTCTAAATAGTAATAAATTATTTTTCAAAAAAAACTAAACCGACTTCAAAACCACAAATGGCACTCAAAAGTGAAAAATAAATTAATATAATTATCATAAGCGCTACCCACTCATATATTTGAAGTCGGTGCCAGCCAAGTCTAATAGGTAGCAGATAAATATGTATATAGTAAGTACTACTTGTAGGTAGTATCTATCTACTACCTTTTAGACTTGTCTAGCACCGACTTCAAATATATGAGTGGGTAGCGCTTATGATATTTATATTAATTTATTTTTCACTTTTGAGTGCCATTTGTGGTTTTGAAGTCGGTTTAGTTTTTTTTGAAAAATAATTTATTTTACCCTTTTTAGTGAAATACAAGTTTTAATTAAATTAATTCAAAAAGTTTTTAAAGACAAGCTTTTATGATCTAGAAGCCACATCATGACAAAGTTTAAAATGGGATATCACAATTAAATGCATGTACAAAAAAATTTCATGTCTGTCCTATTCTCTGTTGAGGAGTTCCCTCGCCAGAAGTCAATCCTGGGTGAATCTGCCATATCATGATGGAATTTAGAACAGGCTATTATGGTTTAATCCATTTACGAAATGTTGTGTCTGTACTATTCACCGTTGAGGAGTTCCCTCACCGGAAGTCAACCCTGGGTGAAGCAGGTGAAGCAGTCGAATACAAAACCTCCACCTTAAGAAAGTTTGGTTACGAAAAATACAAGAACCGACTTGAAGATTAAACTTATATTTTTTGTTTTTGCTATTTTCTTCAAAAACTACTGAATGAATTTCGATAAAATTTATATGGGACCACCTTTGAAGTATTACCTACCAATCAAAAAAAGAATCATCAAAATCAATGCATAATTGGCGGAGTAATCGCGTAACAAACACACAAAAAAAAAATAAAAAAAAAAAAAAAAAAAAAAACATACCGTCGAATTGTAAACCTCCTCCTTTTTGAAGTCGGTTAAAAAACAAAGTCGCTATCCGCGTCCACGTTTCTGTATTTTTCTAGTAAACAACATTTAAATTACTATCAACGATTTAATACTTACGATTTAAAATACGTAATTTTTAAGAAAAAAATCGTATTTCACTACCTAGTACGCTAGTTTGTCACATTATCCCAAAAGAAAACAATTAAATTGAGATAGAGAAACAAGAAATCGAATTACCACGTTTTTATGGATTTAGAATGCAATGTCATCGAGTTGTGAGCTTTCTTGAAAGTTTCAGTCGGATAGCTAATCGGGAAGAGCTCGAAATTTGAGTTTCAAGATTCCACCCGGAACGGCAGACAGACAAACAAGAAAGTGACTTAAAAAAAACGTGGTTAAAATACGATAAACGAATACCAACTATATTATCTTTTACCCAATCTCTATTTTGGCAGGCCTACCGCACTCCGCACTGTAGGTACAAAGCTACAAGTACATAGCCGGACACCGACGGCGGGTCGCGCGTCGTTACACGTGCCGTGCCAGAAGAGATTAAGAGCTATGCGATAGAAAGAGAGGCGCTCTGTAGGTTAATATGACTGGTAGGTATGCAGCGCTACACGCTGAATTGAATTTTATTGCGTCATAGCAAGAGTTGCTATTTGTTTAAATTTGTTTGCGGAGTGATGCTTCTGTCCCTTAGTATTCTGTGATTTTGGTTTAACTGTTCTCTTACGGCGACTAAGTTATGATTGCAGTTAAAAATTTGTGTGATTTTAGACTAGAAGCGAAAATATAACATAGTGCTACTGGTACAATTTCTACTATTCTGTGGTACTACTCTGCAAAGCCATAGTAATGCACAATCACAGTTACATAGGCAGAACAAAATTAATATCATGCGAAGTACATTGACTGATATTAATTGGATAGGTTAAGGTTAGATTTAAATAGCAAAATTATGAATAAAATGTACAGTTAGCAGAAAAGAGTATTTCATTTGCGTCGACGAACGAAAGTTAATTTCTCGTACTGGTGGTAGGTTTCACCGCTTTGCCAGTTATTCAGCCGCCAAGCGGTAGTGCACAAGCATAACTGTGTTCCGGCTTGAAGGGCATTGTAGCCAGCGAAATTACTGGGCATTATGAGACTCAACAGCTAATTGTCTCAGAGTGACGAGCGCAGTACAGCGCCGCGCAGGATTTTGCAAAACAAAGTTATGGGTGGTGCTGTTATTGTTATGGGCTGGCGTATTGCTTACCATCAGGCAAACGACCAGCTCGTCTCGTCATTAAGTCACATAAAAAAAAAAAAAATTAAAAATATAAGAAAGAATTAATATTTTTGCATCCAGAAAAAAATACCAACCTAACAAGCTGAAAGTTATAAATGCATACATTTTTCACTCTACTAATATAGGTTAAAGAAAAATTTGTACTCACACGACTATGGACTTATCCGATTTTTTTATAATGATTATGACTTTCTTACATTTTGTAGATCGGTATTGATTGCTATCACCGATCATGGAAAGCGAAGACGCAGAGTTAAAGCTCGATTTGACACGTGTTCGAGACCCGTAGAATATCAAACGACGGTGGCAGTGAAAGAATCTTAGATGCCCCAGAGATTCCCATTGAATACCATCAACGGTCAAATACCGTCAAAGGTCAATTGCCTTCTAAGGTCGAATAAATTCTAAGGCCAAGGTCAAGAAAAGTTCACCTTCAAGAATCTAAAACCTACAAAGGTCAATTACTTTCAAACACAAAAAACCGGAAAAGGTCAATTACCGTCAAAGGTCAATTACCGTCTAAAGTCAATTACCGTCAAGGGTCAACTATCGTCAGAATCCAAAAACCGTCAAATACCTTCAAAATCAGTCTTGTTCAACAAGCTGATCCTGTCAATAGGCTGCACGTCGAAAAGCGGCGCCGGCGCGGGCGCAGGTTCTTCATCGTCTTGTGCCTCGGTGAGGCTGGAGCGCGAGGCGTGCGAGGCGGTGGAGGCGCGGCGGCGCGCGCGCGCGGGGGACGCCGGCGGCTCCAGCCACGACTCAAGCACGGCTTTCTGGTGACGAGTCAGTCTGAAAGGGGCATAGTCAAAGTCAAATATCATGTGAACTTTTAAACGTCAGAAACATATAAAACAAATCAAATTCAAAATATGTTAAAAATTGGAACATAAGTTAACTTGATTTAAAAAATAAGGTAAGACCCATGTCTTTCCCATAGAATGACCAGACCAGACCAGACCAGTCCCCGCAAGCAGCACCCGTTCACGAGTATGACTTGTGGACCAGTCATCATGGAATTCATGAAGTTAATTTGCCATTTTCCTCTGAAACACGCCTCACCACTTAGGGCCGGGGCAGAAAAAGAACGCTTAAGGTGTAATTGAACAGCAAATTGTAGGAACCGGTGCACTAATTTAGCAAACGTCAAATGCAAGAGTAAAACTAGTGTTCCGTAAGTGAGGGAGCCTGGTGATCGCAGTCAAGAGGTTTTATTGTCATTAAGTGACGAGATGAGCAGGTCGTTCACCTGATGGTAACAACACGTCTGCCCGTAACAGTTGCAGCACCACCCAGAACTTAGTTTTGCAAAATAGGAGATGGGACAGTAATCGATCGAAAAAAGAACTAAAATGTAACATTGCATGACGTCATTTGAAAGTAAATACCGTGTGCTTAAGCTTTTGTTTATTATATATTTTTGCTTTTTATCTAAATTAAAACTACATGTTTTTATATCCATGACGTCCTTAAATTTCACAAAAACGTATAATCTCTTTGCAAGTTTGCTTTCGTAGAGCTTGTCGTTTCGTTTGCCTTCATATGACGTCACACGTTCTGAGGCGACCTTTGCGCGGCATTATTTGAAACATAACATTTAAACATAGTTTTAGGTACTTTTACACTTTCCGAAAATTTGTCCGATCCTCTATTATGGGTGACCAAAAGTTATATGCCACTAACCTTCTAGCACCGGAATACTCCGCAATCATTTTAGCACTATCTTCCTTGGCACTGTCTTCTGCAATCACTTCAGGAATCACTGACAATTCTGGCTTAGTAGCTAGCACTGACTTTTTTCCCTTTCTGACAGTCTTCACTTCTGGATCTTCACTTGCCCTGCTCCTATTGGATAGAACTGAGCTTTCAGAAGCGACGCTCTCATTGTCTTCAATATTCTTGCTTCTAGAACGAGCGCCCCTTTTTTTAGGTGTTAAAGTGACAGATTCGTCAAGAGACTGGTTTGATTCATCCAACTTTCCTTCTCTCATTTCTTTGGATACTCTTCGAGTTATGATTTTTCTCACTTCGGCGCTGGTCGGGGTTTTGGCGCGGCGTCTTGAAGGAGTTTGATCTTCTGGAGTCTTCTCTTCTGGTTTGGATTTTTGGGAAGTGTTGGATTGAGTACGTTTTCGAGTTACGGGTGTTGTGAGTTCAATCTCTTGTGGCTGTTCAACTTCTTTCGTGTCTTCTTTAGTTGTTTCCTTTGCAGCTTCACTTGCAGTTACTTTAGATCTAGAGGAGGAGTTTGCTCGTTTACGTGTAACAGGGGTTTTTGGTTCATCAATTTCTTTAGCTTGTTCTTTTTCTTTGAGTACAACGCTTTCCTCTGGAGCCTCCTTTTCTGCTTCTTTAATAGTTTTTTCCGAAGAGATTGCTTTTGTTGACTCGCTTTCGGTTGTTTTCGGAGCACTGCTAGCGGAACTTTCCTTTAGCGACTCATTTTCAGTTTCTTTATCAGTTTTTTTAGTCAAGGTTTCTTTTGATATCTCCGCTTCAAATTCTTTAGTAGATTTATCGGAAGATGTCGATTTGACGAATGATGACGATCTGACGCGCTTACGTGTACGTAATTCTGGTTTTTCTGTTTCAGTTACTTCCTTAATGTCGGCCTTAGATTGGCTTAATTTTTCAGACCCTGGTGTTTGACTTGGTTTTTCGACAATTCTTAAAGTTTCAGTCTCTAATGTTTCATTAGGTTTTTCGTCTTTTTTATTTTCTGATTTATTTTGTATTGTTTTCTCGTCAGTTTTGCTTGATTTCGCTGCATCAGATAGAGTTTGTTTAACTTCAGGTTTCTCAATCACGACTTCTTTTTCGTCAATTCTTTGCGCCATTTCACTTATATCTTCTTTTTCTTTAGCAACTTCTGGTTCTTGTGCCACTTTTAGTTCAGTTTCAGATGCAGAAGTGTCGACGACGTCCATACTCTCAGGCGTAGGAATAGGCTTTTCTACTTTCGCTTCTTCTTCAAGGGAAAAGTCTTCGACGATGATTTGAATTTGAGCTTGACTTTGTGGTTCTGTAATAAAGAATAGAATAACTTTTTATTATAACACCAAAATATAGAAATAATTAAAAAATAACAAAAATATTAACGTTTGAAGTACCTAACACACAATTTTTCAATCTATTGAGAAGGTAATAAATATGTTTAAGATGAGTCTTTCTAGCCAAACCAATACTAAACGTTAAAACTATACAAAGTAAGAAAAATGCTAAGATCGCTAGGATATCCATTTCTTACCTGGTTCTTTAGGGGGTTCATTTGTATCTTCTTTAGCTGGTTTAATCTTCTCATCCGAATAGTTAAGATTGATCGACTGATCGGATTCGGGAACAGAATTATCATCAGTCATGAGCGACACTTGCGCTTGGTTGAGCGGATCTATCGAACTGCTTTCGATATTCTCAGAAACTTCTTTCTCATCGATTTCTTCGATATTCTCATCGACGTTCTCATCGCTTTCTAGTACAACCTCAGCAATTATCTGTTGTTTGGACTCGTTTTCTTTATCGGATGTGTCAGAACCGTCGATGTCACTTCCTTCTATGGATATAACTTCGTCAACATCACCATTATCGCTGTCGTCTGTTGAAGACTAGAAATAAACAAATTATAAAGGTATTTTCAGGCAATATAGCAGTGTAGAAAATAATAAATACGGGACAAAGTACTTTTACGACTAAATAAGTATGTTAGTAGACATGGTACGATTTAAAGATATAGTCAGAAAAATCAAACCTCTCGGCACCTACCTATTTTACAAAAAACTATCACCCGCATGAACAGTATTCTGGGATATAAAGTATGTTATGTCCTATTTTAGGATCTAAAGTTACTACTTAATTTTTTCATCATAATCCCTTCGGGTATTTTTGCATCATTAAGTAACATCCACACATCCATCCAACTTCACAATCTTTCGTATTTATAATATTAGTAAACCTATAGTAAGTATAGTGAATGAATAAAATTAGTAAGAAAGAATGAATGTTAGACAGTCTGAAGTAGGATACTAAAATATGTATTACCTCTTCCGTCGTACTTTCCTCCGTTTCCTCGCTGTCACTTTCTTCTTCTTCAACAGTTTCAACCGAACGATCACTGTCTCCGCGCTCGCTATCATTAGACATGTCTCCTTCAATCTCATTGATCTCCCTTTCTATCTCGACTATCTTTTCTTTCTCCATCCGTACGGCAGTGTCTTGACTTTCTGTCCCTTCTTTCATTTCTACGTCACTGTCGTTTGTTATAAGACTAGATGCATTCTGGATATCTTTGGACGCATCAGGCGATTCCGCGACGCTGCTTTGATGACTGCGCAGTACGGACCGTTCGTAATCTGTTTCAATCATTGACGCGAACGCAGCAAACGGTTTTGGTATTTGCTCTTGTTTAGTTTCTTTCTCAGTCTCAAGTATGCTTTGTGAGGATTCAGCCACGCTGCTCTCATAACTATGCAGTACTGATTTTTTGAAATCTGTCTCGTTTATTGTTGTAAACGCTGGCAAAGCTCTGAGCAATATATTTGAGTCACCTGTTTTATCTGCCTGCGTTTGTTTTTCTTCTACAATGCTTTGTGAAGACTCCGAGACGCTGCTATGGTAGCTTCTTAGCACAGATTTCTCGAAGTAAGTCTCGTTTATTGTAGTAAACGCTGGGAGTGGTTTTAAATCTAATTCTGATGCATTAAGGTTGGTTTTCGCTTCTTTTCCTATCCTTTCTGATATTGCACTGTCATTAGAGCTTTGCAATACTGATTTGTTGGCTATGGGAGATAGAGTAACATCCATAAGGCTTGGAACTTGTTTGAATGTTTTCATCGGGGTACATTCGATATTGCTTTCTGACCTAGATTCAGTGATCTCTGTTTCTAGCGTTTCTAAAGTTTGCTTTGTCTTAGCGAATGTGTTCGCTTCTAAGACAATACGAGACAGAGACTTTTTAGTCCTAACCGAATGATCTTTTTTCGGCGACATTAGTTTTTCTGGTGTTTTTGATCGACTCCTATAAAACAGAGAAAAGTCAGTTGGGATTTTCATGCAAATTTATTTCGTAGTTAACAGGATACGCAAAAATATAAAGGAATTTATCAAAACGCATACAAAAAGACAACAATTTTAACATTTCTTACCGAAGACTACGTGGGCTTAATTTGACTGTAGGTTCTGGAACAATTTCTACTTCGGGAGTGCGGGAACGGCTTCTATAAAGAAAATTATATGACAATTTTTATGTCAAGAAAACTTTTTTGATAAGTGTTGTACACGGGGTATAAAAATGGAATGTAGTCAGCAATTTTGTTGAGAATTACAGAAACAACTATGACAATTAAACCTCGCTGAAAACTATTTGAAATACCGAATACCGAAATTAAGAACAAACGATTGCGGCAAGTGTTGCTAAATTACAGGGCATAGCTTGCAACTTGACGGGTATACAATGATATGTACCAATAATTGCCACCTACCCCATTTACGGGACATAACATTATATAGGTAAATACACTTTCATTTAAAAATGGATTAGAGAATAAGTACCTTTTAGATGTAATTTCTAATTCAAATGGTGGACCAAAATATAAGGTATGCCTTTCTATGACAATGGCCATTGTAACGCTTTAGTAACTTTAAGTTAAGTTTTTTTTGTGATTTTTTATATAACAATAAAGAGTTATATCAATTACTAGCTGCAAGCCGCGATTTCACCCGCAGAATTAAATGTAGCCTATGTGTTAATCCAGGGTAAATGCTATCCGAATTCGAATTTCACTCAAATCCGTTCATCCGTTGCGGTGAAGAGGGAACAAATACACAAACACACATACAAACTTTCAAATTTATAATATTACCTCAAGCTACGGCGAGTAGGTGACGACGTAGGTGAGCCACTATTGGAAGACTTCGTAGGAGATTCCGTAATGACTTCCAGTTTGGGAGACTCGCCAACTCCTTTATCCATCCTCTCCGGAGTATGTGACCTATTCCTGTGATGGAAAAAAAATATATTGCAGCCACTGCATACTCTAATTGACAAAATAATTATTTAAATGATTTTCTTTCGAAACTATACAAAAACATAGAAACACGAAGTTTTTTAACCGACTTCAAAAAAGGAGGAGGTTCTCTGTTCGATTGTATATTTTTTTTTTATGTTTGTTACCTCAGAACTCCGTCATTTATGAACCGATTTGAAAAATTCTTTTTGCGTCGGGTTCAGTATAGCTACGAAGTGGTCCCATATAAATTTCATCGATATGTGACCTTGGACTTCGAAGATACATTGAAGTCGGTTTTTGTTTTTTTCTAAAAATTAATTATTTATTATAGGGTCACTAAAATTTGTTTTAAAATTGACCAAATCCGCTGATCCCGTTTTAGGCAGAATAAAGTGGTATGTCTTTGCCAACTTTTTAAAAATCGTCCTTCTAACTCAATTACTAAGTGGGAGTGTCGCTTCTTTACGTAGTAATATTTAGTTTTCTTTGATACGACCACTAACTATAACAACTTTGTTTTTTTTACTGGCCCAGGCAATGAAATGATCGACATTCTGCCGAACACCTTTGAGTTTTTAAACGGTTCTCTGAATTCAGTGAATGAAAACATATTTATGATCTTATGTTTCTTTAATTTAGCACGGTTTCAAAAATAATGTGCCTTCTCAATTGTTAATAGTGTAGTAAAAAAAGATTACGATGAAAATTGTCTGGAATAGATTGGAAATAAAAACAACAGACTTCAATTCTGATGTATCTTTGAAGTCAAAGGTCGAATATCGATTATATATATATGGGACCATCTTGAAGCTATACTGAACCTAACGCAAATAATTTCCTAATCAGTTTATAAATGACGAAGTTCTGAGGTAACAAACATAAAAAAACAATTGAATTGAGAACCTCCTTTTTTTTTGAAGACGGTTAAATGAAACCATGCCTTCAAGCAATCTAGTTAGGTTTCGGAATGATTTGTTCGGCATTCTTATACTAGTAGCATACCTTAATTGTCTGGGCGCGCTGAGTAATGTTTTTTCCTCGTGCGGTTCGCTGTCCCGCTCCTGTGTGGGTAATTCTAGGATGGGCGCCAGCGGAGACGTGCGCGGGCTTAGCTCGGGAGTCTTTGAACGGCTCCTAATGAAAGAATAGGAAATATTGTGAAGGGCAATGCGTCACTTTAGTCCGGACGATTCGCCCAAGCTCTTTTAGACTTTATTTCTATATCTTTGGGTTTATTTCTGTTTGAGATCTAGATTTCACTGAATCTTGAAGATAGTTGAGAAACTCTTAACCTTTTGAGAGCCATGCTATAGAAACAAAACCGTGGCTTCCATGCCAAGCTACAAAATGTTTATAGGTTTTAGTCGCCGATCTCGATTTTGGCAGTTAAAAGGTTAAAAAAAAGACTAATATAAGAAGAGAAGAGAGTTAAGATATATAAGAAATAATTACCTAGTGATTCTACTGCGCATTGTTGGCGTTACTAACGGAGAATCTTGCCGCTCGGGAGTTCCTGATCGGCTTCTGTCAGATATAGAAGTACATGAACTGAATAAACATATGCTTGATTACTGTAAAATATACTTGTTTTACAAGCTTTTATTTAACTTGCAATATTTGGGTCAAATCTATCTAAAAAAAACTAACCTGTTAATTAGCGGCGTGCTTTCACCACCAATAGATCTGATCCCCCTTCTGCCTCGCGGCGTGCGAGGCACTTCCAACTTGTCCATTTTATCTTCAACCGACGTATCATCTCTAATAGATATATGACTCCTGTCCTCCACATCTTGTATCGAATAGTTCGGCTGGTGCAAACTGTCCGTGACTCGCGATGAGAAGGTCGATTGTCTTTCGTCTCTTTCTTGTCTTGAACCTTCGCTTCTCTCTCTTTCTGACACGTTCATTTGTCCGGTGTTCTCGTCTCTTTCCGACTCTAGTTCGGCATTTCGCTCCTGTGAGGACACGGATTTCCGTTCTCCGGAGTAGCGAGGGTTGATTAGGGTGACGGGAATATCGGCGATGCTTTCGATTGATGTATTCGGGTCTTCTGACAGGCTGCTATTGGCTGATATTGAGAGGGATCGTCTGAAATAAATGCAAAAATAAATACTCAATCTACGCTTAGGTGTAGTCTGTATAAGTAAACCACCGTGTTTTGTCGTTTCACAAATCTTCTCCATCCAAAGGTTGTCTGGAAGAAATCGCTTATCAGCGATAAGACCGCCCATTGACTAATCAAATTTTTAAGTTCTATTTTTATTCTCTTTTAGTTCTTGTTATGTTTTTGGTGTACAATAAAGTGATAACACTTTATTGTACACCAATCGATCTGTTCATCAATCAATCAATCTGTTTTCGGGTTCTGGGTTCAGGGAGCGACGTAGAAAAGATTTTGTCGAGACTATTAATTACTTCGCATACGTATTTTACTATTTATTATTTTTATAATCATTCTAGGATAATGTATTCGTAATAAAAGTACAATAATTCAAATTACCCGCATTAATATTTTAATTATTATTAAAACCCGCACTGGGCCAGCGTCGTGGATTATGGCCCATACTCTCTCTATGAGAGAAGGCCCGTGTCCCAGCAGTGGGAACGTGGTGGGCTGATGATGTATGATCACAGAAAGTAGATTCAAATTGAGTGTGAAAAATATTCTAATGAAAAAAGCATACAATACAGTTAGTAATTACATAGAAGACAAAGATGCATGGAACATTCCGCTAACTCCTGCCAAGTAGCCAACTGGCACATAAGAAACATAATAGTGTCAAAAACAAACATTAAATATTGTAACAAAAGTTCAAAAAAATATGCCCCTCAGTTTCTTGCCGTATCTTCTGAGTAGTGATTCTTTTTCCGATACGGTGGTAGAGTCATTGTAATAATTGACGTTCATAAGTGTGTCTGTGACGACAAAATTGAATAAAGAACTTTTGATTTGATTTGATATGATGATGATGATGAATTCAAATTAATAAATCACTTACCTGGCGCGAACTGTATCTTTGAAAGATCTCCTTACAGCATTCGATTCAGTAGCCAGTTTCTTTGACGGAGATTCCATGGAATGATTTTCATTCTGTAAAGAATGAATAAATACAGAAAATAAAAAAAATCTTAAAGCGTATATATCACTTCAGTGCACTTGACCAATGTTTATCGAGTCCATTTTTAAAAGAGTTCACTGTAGAAGCACTTGTCACTGTCTCTGGAAACATTTTAACTTCTATCTAATTTCTATCTATAAGGTGAATAATAAAATGTTCATATATTTACTAGCTGCGCCCTGCGGTTTCACCCGCGGTTTCCCGGGATAAAAAATAGCCTATGTGTTAATCCAAGGTATAAGCTATCTTCATACCAAATTTCATCAAAATCCATTCAGTAGTTCTTGCGTGAAAGAGTAACAAAGGTACATCCATACATCCATTCTTACAAACTTTCGCGTTTATAATATTACTAGCTGCGCCCTGCGGTTTCACCCGCGGTTTCCCGGGATAAAAAGTAGCCTATGTGTTAATCCAGGGTATAGGCTATCTCCATACCAAATTTCATCAAAATCCATTACGTAGTTTTTGCGTGAAAGAGTAACAAATGTACATCCATACATCCATTCTTACAAACTTTCGCGTTTATAATATTACTAGCTGCGCCCTGCGGTTTCATCCGCGGTTTCCCGGGATAAAAAGTAGCCTATGTGTTAATCCAGGGTAAAAGCTATCTCCATACCAAATTTCATCAAAATCCATTCAGTAGTTTTTGCGTGAAAGAGTAACAAAGGTACATCCATACTTACAAACTTTCGCGTTTATAATATTAGTTGGAAGTAGGATCTATCTTGTTCGACGCACTCACTACATGGTTCGGTAGACGTGTTTTATGGGATTGAGATTGCTATATACGTGGGTGCGTTACCATTACTACAGTTTCAGTGAGTACCCTCTCAGTGTCATATTGTTATTTAGTTTGAATCCGTTTGGTATATGAAAGAAACGCCAGTACTTCACGTAATAACAAATAAGTCCTTCATGGGCAATTGCGTACGTTATAACAATAAAATTCCAAGTGTATAACGGAGCTCACAGAAAGTAGATTCAAATTGAGTGTGAAAAATATTCTAATGAAAAAAGCATATACAGTTAGTAATTACATAGAAGACAAAATGCAAGGAACATTCCGCTTCTGCCAAGTAGCCAACTGGCACATAAGAAACATAATATTATCAAAAACAAACATAAAATATTGTAACAAAAGTTCTAAACAATATGCCTCTCAGTTTCTTGCCGTATCTTCTGAGTAGTGGTTCTTTTTCCGATACGGTGGTAGAGTCATTGTAATAATTGACGTTCATAAGTGTGTCTGTGGCGACAAAATGGAAATAAAGAACTTTTGATTGATTGATTGATAAGCAATCTCTAAATAGTATAAAACAAAGTCGCTATTCACGTCTTTCTGTTTTGTTTAGCGCTTTCTGTTTTTCCGCTTATTTCTTCTACCACGCAACGGATTTTAATACGGTTTTGACTGCCATTTAAAAATTTTAACGGAAGGTTAATATGTTGATACATTTAAATATTCTTTTTTTATAGAAAAAAAATTCTATATATCAAGACGTCAAAAAGACACCACTTTAAATTAAAAAATAACGCCCAACGATCACATACATAGATCCTGACCCCTAATTAGGATTCCCTATATCTTGGGAACCAGGGACTATGAGGACCATGGTCCCACAACACCCAGACACGAAACAAATTCCTGGGGTTTTCTTTTCTTTGCACAAACATTTGTCCCGTCGCGAGAATCGAACCCGCAACCTCAGTGATGTATGACATTTGAGCCAACCTGCCCAACCACTACACCACAGATGCTGTGTAGTATTATTTATATATTTAATTCACGCGCTATTTCAATTGCATCCGAACGCAGCCAGAACGGGACGCTAGTAGACAATAATAAGCATTCATCAAGTAACTTATCAATAAAGTTCTGCCTCTATTTCACGACATTTCCACGCACTCACCATAGCATGAGAAGTCGTGGTAGCAAAGCTATCAGTCGATACATCCATCTCTTTCTCCGTCGTAGCAGACGATATCTCTTTCTCTTTCGACAGCTCTCTCTCTACGTCGCGGGAAGGCGCGGCGGGCGGCGGGGATGGAGTCGATCCTGATTCCGATGCTGTAGGAATAGTAAACCGTAGATGCCTGGAAATAGGGTACATTATTGTATAATCGAATTTTTATTTAAATACTCATTATATAATTCTTTTTAACAAAAAAAACCGACTTCGATTCTGATGTATCTTCGAAGTCTAAGGTAACTAAAAAAGGTAAATTTTATCGACGAATGTAGATAAAAATTTTTTGGAACTTTGAAGCTGCATTTAACATAATGCAAAAAGAATTTTACAAATCCTACTGATATTATAAACGCGATAGTTTGTAAGAATGGATGTATGGATGTACCTTTGTTACTCTTTCACGCAAAAACTACTGAATGGATTTTGATGAAACTTTACAATAATATAGCTTACCAGCCCATAACAATAACAGCACCACCCAGAACTTTGTTTTGCAAAATCCTGCGCGGCGCTGCACTGCGCTCGTCACCCTGAGACAATTAGCTGTTGAGTCTCATAATGCCCAGTAATTTCGCTGGCTACAATGCCCTTCAAACCGGAACACAGTAATGCTTGTGCACTACTGCTTGGCGGCTAAATAACTGGCAAAGCGGTGGTACCCACCCAAACGGCCTCTGGCATACGAAAAACTAACCACCAATATAGTTGGTGCTATTCCGACGCACATTTTACGATAAAAGACCGATATACTGGCATCTCTGCGTCGATATTCAACACTGTAGAGTTTTGAGTCGAAAACGCGTCGTCGCCAAAATGATTGTCGTTCTCACTTGTTGGTAGTATCACTGTAGTGCGTGTGGTTGCTGGCAGTTTCCAACAGTTCGTCGTCGCTGTCGCCCAGGTACCGGGAGTCCGCCGGGGACGGCGCCTCGGAACGTTCGTTACGACGAATCTGTAATTAATAATCTTCTAGTTAACAACAAAAATATCTCTGATATCTTTGATAGAACTTCTCGATAGAATGTCTTAAGTAAAAAATATTTGCTAAACTTGAGTATAGAATGTCTGCTAATCTAGATTATAGAATGTTTATTGAGTATAGAATTTCTGCTAACCACGATTATAGAATATCTGCTAACATTGAGTATAGAATGTCCGGTAACTTTGAATGTAGAATGTCTGCTAACATTGTGTATAGAATGTCTGCTAACCTTGAGTATTGTGTCTGCTAACCTTGAGTATCGAGTTTGCTAACTGAGTATAGAATGTCTGCTAATCTAGATTATAGAATGTTTATTGAGTATAGAATTTCTGCTAACCACGATTATAGAATATCTGCTAACATTGAGTATAGAATGTCCGGTAACTTTGAATGTAGAATGTCTGCTAACATTGTGTATAGAATGTCTGCTAACCTTGAGTATTGTGTCTGCTAACCTTGAGTATCGAGTCTGCTAACTGAGTATAGAATGTCTGCTAATTATGATTATTGTGTCTGCTAACTTTGAGTATAGAATGTCTGCTAACCTTGAATATCGAGTCTGCTAACTAAGTATAGAATGTCTGCTAATTTTGATTATTGTGTCTGCTAACTTTGAGTATAGAATGTCTGCTAACCTTGAATATCGAGTTTGCTAACTGAGTATAGAATATCTGCTAATTTTGATTATTGTGTCTGGTAACTTTGAGTATAGAATGTCTGCTAACCTTGAGTATCGAGTCTGTTAACAGAGTATAGAATGTCTGCTAATTATGATTATTGTGTCTGCTAACTTTGAGTATAGATTGTCTGCTAACCTTGAGTATCGAGTCTGCTAACTAAGTATAGAATGTCTGCTAATTTTGATTATTGTGTCTGCTAACTTTGAGTATAGAATGTCTGCTAACCTTGAGTATCGAGTCTGTTAACAGAGTATAGAATGTCTGCTAATTTTGATTATTGTGTCTGCTAACTTTGAGTATAGAATGTCTGCTAACCTTGAATATCGAGTCTGCTAACTGAGTATAGAATATCTGCTAATTTTGATTATTGTGTCTGGTAACTTTGAGTATAGAATGTCTGCTAACCTTGAGTATCGAGTCTGTTAACAGAGTATAGAATGTCTGCTAATTATGATTATTGTGTCTGCTAATTTTGAGTATAGATTGTCTGCTAACCTTGAGTATCGAGTCTGCTAACTGAGTATAGAATGTCTGCTAATTTTGATTATTGTGTCTGCTAACTTTTAGTATAGAATGTCTGCTAACTGAGTATAGAATGTCTGCTCACCTTGAGTATACTATGCGGCGTCTCCGCCCGCTCCTGGTAGGTACAGACTGGGGTCTGCACGTGCGGCATATCAAGTAACTCGTCCATCTGAGCGCTCAGTTTGTCGCTCGCGCGGAAACTAGCGCCATGCGGGGTGTGCGGGGTGCGTGGGGTGCCGGGGGGGTGGAGCCGGGCGCGCTTCGGGGGTGTCGACTCTGATTGGAGTTGCTCGGTGAATACGCTAGAAGGGGCGTAAAAAATGAACGCAATTGAACACATAAAATTACGTAAGAAATTAATACTAAAATGTGTTATCATCTATACTAATATTATAAAGAGGAAATATTTTTTTGTTTGTTTGTAACGAATAGGCTCCGGTATTCATTATATTCATTTAATTTTCTCAGTCATGGCCATCATGGCAATCGGACATCGTATCCGGGCCAGTAAAAAATATTAAAAAAGAATCTCTTAATTCGACAAAATAGACGATCCCAAACGTCATTGAAACAAAACGTTATCGTTAATGTCAAATATATCGATCGGTACTTGCGCTGCAGGTTAAATAACTTTACTACGCGTACGAAGTCCCGGGCAACAGCTAGTAATATATATATAATATATATACTATCCGGCTATGTACTTGTAGCTTCGTACCTATAGTGCGGAGTGCGGGTCGCGCGTCAGAAGAGATATGAGCTATGCAATAAAAAGATAGGCGTTCTGTAGAATAATATGAATGCACGCTACGCGAGCTAAATTGAATTTTATTGCGTCATAGCAAGAGTCGCTATTTGTTTAAATTTATTTCCGGAGTGATGCTTCTGTCCCTTAGTATTCTGTGCCGTAACATTAACGGAATTTAACTGAATTGTTTGTTGTAGCAAACTGCAATTATATGTTGCACTAATAAAAAGCTTGTTTTCCCCTTACCTCCTATTCCTCAGTAGTTTCGGTGTGCATATAAACGGCGTTTCTTCAATATTGAGGGCGCGCTTAATCCCCTTTCTCATCTTGGGCCGGTTGATCCACGTTTCGCTTGCATTCTCTATAGTATCCTGAAAAATCAGAACAGACTGACTGAAAGAAATCGCACAGCCTAGACCACAGGATTTATTTTTTAACCTCCTTAAATAAAAGGAGGAGGTTCTCAATTTGATTGTTTTTTTTTGTTTGTTACCTGAGAACTCCATCATTTATAAACTGATTTGGAAAATTATTCTTGCGTTGAGTTCAGTATAGCTTCAAGGTGGTCCCATATATTTCATCGATATTCGACCTTGAACTTCGAAGATACATAAGATTTTTTTTTTTTGTTATAAATAGATTTTTTTTATGATTTTATAAAATTATCGGGTCTATTCGCGCACAATTAACATTTTTTCTTGTCCCAGTTTCCACCATGTATATAAAATTTCGCAACATCACTGCCGTAACTTGTAGTACTCATAATTAATAAATTTCACATACCTGAATAAACGATGACTTGTACGTGAAAGTATTTTTAGGCGACTTCGCCTGAACAAACACAGACATCGGCTTCGGCGCATTCACTGAAACAATAACAATACTGTGAATAGCACTTGTATTATGCTAAGGGGGAACATAGATGTATGTATGATGCAATACAATACAGAACTATTTATTGTATACCTCATCAGGAATGTTTCCCCAAAGAAACCCATAAAAATCGTAATTATTTGTCAAAATTCAAAAATCGTTTTCCTCGAGTTCGATTTCCGCGACGGGACAAACGTTTGTGTGCTGAAAAAAAAGTGCAAGCATTTGTTTCGTGTCTGAGTGTTGTGGGACCATGGTCCTCATAGTTCCTGGTTCCCTAGTTACAAGGAATCCTAGTTAGGGGTCAGGATCTATGTATGTGAACGTTGGGCGTTATTTATTTATTTTATACTATTCAATCTTCAACGATACTCTATTTAGTAAGAAAGTAAGTAAGTAGTACTTAATAGGAAACGCAATCTCGGAGCAAAATGTCAATAGCCGGTCCAAGCCGGGCGATCTACATCTGAACATCTGCTTCGTGTTTTTCGTCGTCACAGATTATTAGTTCCTACGAAATATCGTGTTCTTTTATCGTTTGGATCGGACGAGACGCGTCCACACCGACCGCGCGTTCGGACCGTGTGTTTGCCTCGTGCGTTAGAGCGAACGTGGATCGGCCGGTGTGGACCCGGCTAATTTAGAAAATAGAATTTTTGATCACGCGAGATCTCGAAATGCACGAGATCTCGTGAGATCTCGTACGATTGATCTCGCAGCTCGAGATCTCGGTAATTCGAGATTGAGAGAAAGTGAGCGCGTCTCTAGCGCCCTCTGTCCGCGACTTCAAACAGCGGCTCTACTTACCGTGCTCTGCTCCTGTCCAGTCCCGCGCACAGTGCGCCACAGTGCCGGCGATGCTCGGCAGCGCACAGCACACCACCTCTACCAGCGCGTCTCTAGCGCCCTCTGTCGGCGACTTCAAACAGCGGCTCTACTTACCGTGCTCTACTCCTGTCCAGTCCCGCGCACAGTGCGCCACAGTGCCGGCGATGCTCGGCAGCGCACAGCACACCACCTCTACCAGCGCGTCTCTAGCGCCCTCTGTCGGCGACTTCAAACAGCGGCTCTA
The DNA here is from genome assembly GCA_951640565.1 of Petrophora chlorosata. Classification (NCBI taxonomy): domain Eukaryota; kingdom Metazoa; phylum Arthropoda; class Insecta; order Lepidoptera; family Geometridae; genus Petrophora; species Petrophora chlorosata. The sequence goes on along the minus strand of OX621201.1, from coordinate 12,767,011 downwards.
CTTACCGTGCTCTACTCCTGTCCAGTCCCGCGCACAGTGCGCCACAGTGCCGGCGATGCTCGGCAGCGCACAGCACACCACCTCTACCAGCGCGTCTCTAGCGCCCTCTGTCGGCGACTTCAAACAGCGGCTCTACTTACCGTGCTCTACTCCTGTCCAGTCCCGCGCACAGTGCGCCACAGTGCCGGCGATGCTCGGCAGCGCACAGCACACCACCTCTACCAGCGCGTCTCTAGCGCCCTCTGTCGGCGACTTCAAACAGCGGCTCTACTTACCGTGCTCTACTCCTGTCCAGTCCCGCGCACAGTGCGCCACAGTGCCGGCGATGCTCGGCAGCGCACAGCACACCACCTCTACCAGCGCGTCTCTAGCGCCCTCTGTCGGCGACTTCAAACAGCGGCTCTACTTACCGTGCTCTACTCCTGTCCAGTCCCGCGCACAGTGCGCCACAGTGCCGGCGATGCTCGGCAGCGCACAGCACACCACCTCTACCAGCGCGTCTCTAGCGCCCTCTGTCGGCGACTTCAAACAGCGGCTCTACTTACCGTGCTCTACTCCTGTCCAGTCCCGCGCACAGTGCGCCACAGTGCCGGCGATGCTCGGCAGCGCACAGCACACCACCTCTACCAGCGCGTCTCTAGCGCCCTCTGTCGGCGACTTCAAACAGCGGCTCTACTTACCGTGCTCTACTCCTGTCCAGTCCCGCGCACAGTGCGCCACAGTGCCGGCGATGCTCGGCAGCGCACAGCACACCACCTCTACCAGCGCGTCTCTAGCGCCCTCTGTCGGCGACTTCAAACAGCGGCTCTACTTACCGTGCTCTACTCCTGTCCAGTCCCGCGCACAGTGCGCCACAGTGCCGGCGATGCTCGGCAGCGCACAGCACACCACCTCTACCAGCGCGTCTCTAGCGCCCTCTCTGTCGGCGACTTCGAACAGCGACTCTACCGACGTGGATAACTCTTTGTTGCGCTGTGGCCGCGACGATTTCAGCTTGTTGTTGTAACGCTCGGCTTCAAGATATCTATAGTTAAACAAAAATAAAATTAAATTAAAATATTTTTTTTTTGTGTGTGTAAGTTGATACAAAAGTATAGCACGAATATACTTTAAAAAAGATAACATGATTATTGGTTAAATTGATTTTTTCCGTGCACCGTGTTCAACCAAGCCAAAACTGGACAAAGTCCTTTTCCATCTTATGTATCTATCGTGTACAATACGACCGACGTAACTTGGCGAGTCTGAACATAGGCTCTGCGAACTTTAGCATGTACACTGCTGAAGAAAACTGTTACGCTGACGATTTAAAACACTATCATGCTTTTGTGGGATATTTAGTTGATTTGGCGAAATAGGTTCCAAATTACACTTGCAAATAACACGAATAAAACTGACTTAACGATTAATACTAAACAAAAACTTAACAACAATAATAACAACAATATTAACAATATCAATCAGTGCATAATAAAAAAACTCCGAGAAAAACCCAACGAAAACTTTTGTAGCCGACTGTGCTAAAGACAGAGACAGCGAAACGAACATTACACAAATACTAACATGTGACTGAGATACAATAACCTCGTACCGAGCATTGTCGAAAAAACACGAAGCTTTACGAATTAAACAAAAATATGCGTGCCTTTGAGTGGTGTTAATCGATTTTTATTAAAATCGATGTAAATCAAGTAATAAAAATAATATTTCTATTTGATGATTTTTTGATTTTTTTTCAACCGAGAAATTGTATTGTATTTTTATTAGAATCAGTTTACTTTCATAAGAAAATCTTTTTTATTAACGACATAATTCACTATATTAGTAAATCTATTTCGTTTAATATATTATAGTAAACAAAATTCATGATTTCTAAATAAAAATAATCGATTGCGATAATTGATCGATTGTGTATAACTAGCCTAGACCACCTCCCCGCGCACTTCACCTCGTGCCACCATTTTGTTCCTAAAATATGTTACTGCGCAGCCGTCTGCGCGATGCGTCAGACTCGCCAAGTTACGTTGGCCGTACTGTATGTATCTTATTAACTATGCTTTATGTATCTTAGCGAATATCCTTCAGTGTGCCTTAGTGTTTATATATGTGTATCTATTTAGTATCTATTCGTGAGTACCTGTAATTGTCTTTCTATCAATTATCATTATTATATTCTTATTGCAAGAGCTGTTGGTTCTCCAATAAACAAATAAATTTTATGTTTAACCAATGAAAAAGTGCTTTTTACGGCGTAGTCTGCAAAAGCCAACTAAAACATACGAAAATTTTGTAGCTTGGAGTGGAGAGCAGTTTTGCTTCTAGTGTGGCGCTTCAAAATTTAGGGTTTGTTCAGACTACGTCTGTAATTTAGTCAAGTGTGGATTAACTTAGAAATCAATTAATAAATCATAGCGTTAGTAAAAAAAGCAAATAAAACCGCACTCGATTTTGTACAGACTAGTCTACTAAATTAGTACACACAACTAAATTATTAGCTCGGACTAGGGATACCATACAAGTCAAGCTGGCTAACTAAGCAAAACATAAAACTTACCTAGCTTGCTGTAAGTAGTACATAATTAAAACATCTGAAGTTTGTGACTCGTTGCAATTCTCCAGGTACTTAACGAACACTTCTTCTTCAAACGGCAACAGAGTCACTTGCAGGATCTTTGAAAGATTTCCGGTGTTGCGGCAACCTAAAAAATATATACGAATATTATCTTAGTCTTAACTTAATCCCTCGAATGAAAAGTGTTATGCACACTTTTCATTCATAAATCGCTAAATTTTGTTGTTGATTACGTAAACAAGCGCGTTAGTGGAATATCCAGTATTGCCAGTTATTCAGCCGCCAAACAGTAGTGCGCGAGCATTACTGTGTTCCGGTTTGAAGGGCATTGTAGCCAGCGAAATGACTGGGCATTATGAGACTCAACAGCTAATTATCTCAGGGTGACGAGCGCAGTGCAGCGCCGCGCAGGATTTTGCAAAACAAAGTTCTGGGTGGTGCTGTTATTGTTATGGGCTGGCGTATTGCTTACCATCAGGCTAACGACCAGCTCGTCTCGTTATACAGTCACATAAAAAAAAAAAATATCGCCATGAAATTTTAGTGCGTGTCTATTTGTTCGTTATTTCACGCCCAAGTTCTAAATACATTTGTATGGTTTTGGTAAAGAAATTATTCTACCTCTACACTGGATTAGAAAATTATTGCACCAACTTGTAGATACATAGGCGAACTTATGCTAGTAAGCATTGTCGTCCAGTTAAACTGGGTGTACTGTGGTGTTTTTTAAGGTAGGCAAACAATATATAAAACTATATTAGAATAAAGAATTAATTTTTAGAAAAAAACAAAAACCGACTTCAATGTATCTAGTTCAAATAGCGATGAAATTTATATGGGACCACTTCGTAGCTATACTGAACCCAACGCAAAAATAATTTTCCAAATCGGTACATAAATGACGGAGTTCTGAGGTAACAAACTTAAAAAAAAATACAACCTTCTCCTTTTTTGAACTCGGTTAAAAAGTTCATACAAAAATAATATAGGTAGGTACTCAAAAACAAAAATAAGTACTTGAAAATAATATACATACATTCGTACACTCATACGATTTTATAGACTATTTTTCATATCAAATCAACAAATAGTGAACCGTTCAATTCAAGAGTAGTAAGTTTCACTTTTCATGCTAAAACAAGTGTCAATTACTGCTTTTTTTATTTTTTGAGAATCAACGGCAATTAATTGAAAACCTGTTGAACAAGTTCTTATCAAAGTCTTGTAGTTGTTAAAATATTAATACAGGTTTAATTAATTCGTTTGGTGACCCAATTGTTTAAACAACAAGTTATTCGCTATGTGGCTAACTTGTTACGCCTTTCGGATACACTACTACTCGGATACTCTATGCGGACAACTTTTAGGAATAAAAATATTCTTTGTCTTCAGACCTAAATAAAGTGCCTACTTACAAAGTTTCTTTAAAATTAATTAGTAGTGTAGTAGTTTCGTTAGCGTGATACATCTTCGACCACATCGTCACTTCCCATCAGGTGAGATTGTGGTCAAACGCAGACCCAAACTATGTTTTTTTATTTTATTTTTATTTATGAAGCTATTGCATAGCTTCTATCGCGGGCCTTGAGCGTGGAGACCGAATCCAGAAATTCCGTAACGAAAATAACCTAACACCCCCCACTCCGAATGCTATGCAATAGCTTTACCGCGGCAGTCTCCGAGTGCCACACGTCTTTTTTTATTTTATTTTGTATTTTTTTTGTTTATTTTTTTTATTTATTTTTTATTACTATTTTATATTTATATTTTATATTACTAATATTGTAAAAAATAAAACTAAATTTTTTTTTTCGTTCAGTAGATCACATACTCATCCTCACAAACTTCGTATTTGTAATTAATAGGAATAGTAAGTAGGACTATTATTATATCGTGAGAATTTTTGTCAGTCCTTTCATCAATAACCGAACAAATGAACAAACCGATATCAATTTATTGTCATATTATAACATTATTCAGAAAAACGCATTAAGGCATGAAGCTATGTTATGAGCAGGCGTGGTTAAAACCTGGCGAACGACTAGCTCATGTCATCAATCAGTTCCAAAAAAAACTCACCTTTAAAGAAGAAGTTAAGCACCTGCGCCTTTTCATTCAAACTATCCGCGTTCTGAACGCACATGCGGATGACATCCAGCGCTTCGTACACCAGTCCGCGAGCCAGGTACAGCTGGCAACACGACTGCCAGTCTGACAACTTGTCGTGGTCATTCAGCCTGTAGAGATAGCAAAAAAACACCGACTGTAGAGATAGGGAATGATCATTTCAGCAATGATGTCTCAGAATGACCGATTGAGAATAAAGAAACAGACTTTGATCAATGTAACGCGAGCGAAGTCAGAAATCTCGGAAAATATCACAAGGGGTGAGGGGGTGTACTGAGATATCACGTGTTGCGTGACCTTGACTCACCGTTGCCAGGCAACGTTTAGAAACAACTTTGCTAAAAAACAACACGTGATTAATGGACGACCCTAAAGTACCGGCAGTAGTTTTTTTAATATTAAAAAAAGAATCTAGAGCCAGTACGATAGTGAATGAACATAAAAACTGAAAATTGAAAAAAAAAACATCTCTTGATTAATGGACGACCACTAAAGTACCAGCTGTAGAGATAGCGAATTGATATTAAAAAAAAAACAAATTGAATAAAATAAATTTAAAATCAAATTAACTAGTATGGTTTTATTTACCTGCCTTAAAATTCATAAGGCTTTCCCTTACCTGTGAGCATAATTCGTAGACACATCACCGTCCTTCAAATTTTGAATGGGCGCAGGTTTCCTAACATGCAGATACTGTAGCGCCGCCTGGGTTTTCTTCTGAGCGAGGAGAGATGATAACACGACGTTGTGTTGCCACTCGTGAAGTGTGTTGCCAGTGAGGCATTGTAGTTGGTCTAGTGCGAACTGAATAAGATAATTAATTTTTAGAAAAAAACAAAAACCGACTTCAATGTATCTTCGAAGTCCAAGGTCACATATCGATGAAATTTATATGGGACCACTTCGTAGCTATACTGAAACCGACGCAAAAAGAATTTTTCAAATCGGTTCATAAATGACGGACTTCTGAGGTAAAAAACATAAAAAAAAAAATACAATCGAACAGAGAACCTCCTCCTTCTTGAAGTTGGTTAAAAATATGAGAGTACACAGGGTGAATTTCTCAAGTGAGCGTGGGACGCCAAATCCCAAATATTTTGCTTGCAAAAACTAAAATTAGAACTTAACATCTGAAAACACAGTTTAAGTTTTCCGACAGATTGACTCTGACATTTTTGTCTATTTCACGTAGTTTTATCTACACTTATTTATTTATTTTCAAAATATTCTTCTATATCTTATATTGAATACGTTTGTAAGTTTATATGTTTGTAGTAGATAGTCTCTGGAACTATTGATCTGATTCTGAAAATGATTTTACTTATAGAAAGCTGCACTATGCCCAATAAGGCATAGGGTTAAATCTAAGCAGTTGAAGTTGCAGGTCTGGAGCCTTACTACAAGTTGCTTTCGTTCGTTCGATCGTTCGGATTAAAAAAGACACTTTATGCCTGTTCCATAGCGCTGTCCCTTTCATCCAATGGAACGAAGATGGTAATTACGATTCATGGTAGACCATCTGTTCCAGACAGCTACAGTGTATTCTAGCTTAGTTTTAAAAACTAAAATGGTACTTACATCAAAGTCTCTATGGTCAAGATGCCATAAGGCTTGCGTGGCTTTGATGGCAGTGTTGCTCAAACCGAACATTGTCGGAAATTGCATGAGTCTACGAATTACTGCTTCATATCTGTAAAAAAAGGATTCAATATTACATACAACATTCCAAACACACAAATTCGCAAATAATATAAGGGACTGGAATGGTCTAGATTAAGGAGGAAGGGATGAGGAAAGGAGGGAGGAGGAAAGGAGGAAGGATTGATGTAAGGAAGATAAGAAACATAGAAGGAAGGATGGAAATTATTACTAATTTCCATCTTTCCTTAAAACTAATTTCCATCTTCCTTAAAAAAAAGATAGAAGGAAGGATGGAAATTATTACTAATTTCCATCTTTCCTTCTATCTTTTTTTTATTTGACTAATAGGCAAACAAGCAGACGGCCCGCCTGGATGTTAAGCGGTTACCGTCGCCTATGGACACCTGCAACACTCGGGGCGTTACTGGTGCGTTGCCTACCTTTAAGGACCCTTTTCACCCTTCTTTTAAAGTACCCCATGTTATAGCTCTGCGGAAAAACCTCGGGCGGTAGCCCATTCCATATTTATCTTTCTTTTCTTCCTTTTATCTTTACAGATGAAAGAAAGAATGGAAGGGAGGAAGGAATTCCTTCCATCTACTCCTGTATCTCTACTCTACTCCAAACTAAGGATGAAATAAAAGAAAGAAGGAATTAGAAGGAAGGGAAGAATCCTGTTACATCTTACCTGACGTCATCATAAATCATAGAGTAATCCACGAGCAAGTAAAGCACCAGTGAGTGTTTATGTTCCTCTGCAATCTCTGGCATGAGGTACAATCTGAGCAGCGAGTAGAGAGATGGCGGCGGGTAGAGGCCCTGGCTTTCGCTACCTCCTTTGAGCCACATCCTGAAATTATCGAAATAATAACTATATTAGTACATGCTACTGTTACTAGTGGTTTTAAGCGTTACGCATATACGGTTGTGCATAAGGGCCGGACTCCACCAAAGCGGAGATGTGCGGAGATGTTCGAAGCGGAGACGGGAAGATATGTTTTTCAACAAAGTGTATCCACCAAAGCTGAGCGGAGATGCGTACTGACTGTAGCGGAGATGCGTACTGACTATAGACTGCGCCTGGCGTGGCACTAGGCAAGTAGCGAGAGTGGCAGAGGCACGGGGCGGGGCTCGCGGGTCGAGAGACGCCGAGCCGGGCGACCTAGAGGCGACGCTCACATCTCTTCTCGTCTCCGCTGCGTTCAGTCGGCCGTCGCCAGCTTGCGAGGCACAGCTCACATCTCTAGCTCGATCGTGCCATACAAAAATGATACATGTGCTCCACCACTCCACTCGGTGGTATTCACTGAAGCTGAGCGGAGACGAGATGTGTAAATAACGAATTTCTATTGGTTGTTAAAAATACAGCTCCTTTCGTCTCGTCTCCGTTTTAGTAGAGTCCGGGCCTAAGGCTATTGTTATTTTAGCTTGGTTTAATTAATGGTCACTTATAACTTAATTGTGTCACGAAACGGCTTGCAAAAGTGCCTAAATATGGAGAAAGCAAAACAAATAAGTACATGGAAAAGAATCTCGTTTTAAATCAATTTCTAGGATATCTAAGTTAGATTTACCGTGATTTTCACCCTAAAACAAGCAAAGCAGTGTCTACAAAAAAGATTATTAAAGTTCATTAAACTAACGCCGTGTGTGACGAAAAGAGAGCGGGCAATAGAAAACGCGTTCGCAAGCGACTGCGACAAATAAGTTTCGAAATGCGGGTAGTCGTTTAGTTTTTTTTTGAAATAACTAGAATGCCATTGTGACACTATTATTAAGTTAGTTGTTATTTTAGTTTTTAATTATTTCTGTATTTTGGTGTTATAATAAATAGTTAATCTATTCTATTCTACAATGCTAATTCCACACAGACAAAAGGCAGTTTTCAATTATTGGTAGCTTAACTTACTGGTGTATCCTATCGCCTCCAAACTCATGTTCAATCAGTTGGTCTATGTATAGTAGTGAACAAGACTTGTTGTCGGCATTCTCTTCAGCATTGTCTTGCAGACGATTTAGCTTCATACGCCTGTAACAATCACAAATATTATGTAAGTTTTAAACTATCATGGTCACTACCGTCAGAATTAACTTTAGGAAAGGGGATATTACAAATGTTATTTTGACTTTTAATGGCTGATATATTTTAATAGCATTTCCTAGAACAAACTAAGGAAAAAGTCAATTTTATATGAAGGAGCACTACTATTCAATAAATTACCAAAATCAATAAAACAAACGGAATCGCTAAACATATTTAAAAAACTGCTAAAAGTACACATCTTGTCAAACGAATTGTCACTTCTTTAATAATGTATAGCTGCTTACTCTTTGACTTGTTTGTGTGATCATATTTTTTATTTACTGCTATATATTTTCATTTCTGTACCTCACATATTCTTACATGTTAATTTTAAATTATAAATCAGGTATAAATAGTAAAAACTAAGTTCTTAATATGCTACTATTGTAAAAACACAGGCTGATCTTGGGAAGACGCTGTCTTTTGTAACACAGTTTTAATAACTAAAACAAAAGGAGTTACAACAACCACATGTAACACATATTTTTGCAATAAAGAAATTTGTAATTTTGTAATTTGTCTATTTTGTAATTTGTCTACCTAGTTAAAAATAAATATTTTTGTGTTCGCCTGCATGCTCAAGGCAATTAAAATAGTACCTACCTTATTTTAAATTATTGTAATTTCTCTTTTAAGTAAACCATGTTCTTTGAGACATAAATTATCTTAAACCAGATATATAAGGGTCACGAGCGTGGTACCGGTGTATTGTGTATATTTTTTTCGTCAGTCCAGTGAATACCTATTCACTGGACTGACTATGATGGCTTGGCCACCTGGCCAAGCCATCCCAACTCCGTCATGTAGCGGATTGCGGTATTGGGTAGCTGGCATAACTGCTCCCCAATACACATTGGCCGCTTAAGTCCTGTTACAGACAGATAGACTGAGAGAGAGACAGCCAAGATTGCAGCTTTCCTGTAGGTTGCCTGTCGCCTCAATTTGGGTCCTGAAACTCCTAGTATTTTTATACAAAATCGAACTCACCTCTTACTGTACGTGTCCCTTAGCTGTCCACACGGATAAGGCAGCGCATCGTACCCATCCCCGCGCTCGGGAAGTAAGCCCACGCGTAAGAACCATTGCACCACTTGGAAGTACAGAGACACGCAGCCGATGCCAACGTGGCGTTCTTCCATCTCACTAAGCGCTGAAAGTGATGCGAAATGTTAGGTTGTTGAAAAGACTGCGGTGATAACACCCTTGGGAGTGTATGAAAATATTGTATTCTTATGTTATTTTACGAAAGTGGGATTATATTTTCCTTCCGAAATTTATACGGTTCGTATTGAAAAACAACATTTTTTTATGGAACTTAGTTATGAGACAAGCAAGTCGTTTGCTTATGGTAAGCGCCACGGCTGCCCATAAAAATTGCAGTGAACATATAAGGTACACTGATTTCCCATCGCTTGGTAAACCTCGGAGCGCTTTTTATTACTCAGGCAGAGATTCTCAGACACAAGCAACTAGTATTTCATTTATTAATTGTTTATTTTTGTTTTATTATATTGTGATCATTGTTGTACCGTGTGAAGTTTTGTCAAAATAAATGCTTTTTTCTTTCTGATAGAGGATGACTGCTAGGTTAAACAACGTTCGCTGCTACCACACAAACGGTCACCACTTGAAAGTGTGACCGTTTGGTATATACATATGTAATTTTTAGTAAAGAGTGCTTGAAAGATGTAAAGATTCTTTATATAATTTAAACACTACCGTTCTTCGGGGGGAATGTTGAGCCGTCGGTCACCATTGTTGTCCTAGGAGAACAGTCGTTAGGCCTTATTTTACGATAAAAAGTTATTATACAAAATGAAACTAGAGACAATTACCTACAATTTATTATCGTAAGGATATCTTAAGGATATAGGCGTTATCGTAAGGAATTCACACTCGCGATGGGTTTACCCATTGGCATCACAAGCACGAATTCATATGGCGGCGAAGTCAACGGATTAATTCGACAACAGGGTTGGCCACACATGCACAAAAAAGATTAATGACACCAAGCTTTTCTAAAATAAACTCACCCTCAGGCACCACCAGATTGCAGCACTTGGTGAGGATGGCGTCCATGAGCCCCGTCAGCTGCGTCAGCTGTTGCACGCAGTGCTCCAGGCATCGAACCACATTTCTACAAAAGAAATCAATTCAAATCATCATTTGCATAAATCTTTCCACAGCTGGACGTAAGTTATTTTAATGTAATTAAGTGACGAGAAGAGTAGGTTCACCTGATGGTAAGCAAAACGTCTACCCGCAACAGTACTAACAGTTGCAGAAAATTTTTATGCAAAATCTAGCGCGGCGTTGCACTGCGCTCCTCACCCTGAAAATAGCTCTCAACTCTCAAGTCTCATTACCCAGTCAAATCTCTGGCCACAATGCTCACCGGACCACAATAATACTTGCGCACTACTGCTTGGCGACATGATAACTGGCAAAACGGTGGAATTCAATATTTCTCTCACCCATCAGGCAAAGCGGAAGACGTGAACAATGGAGCAGTCAGTTCTTTAGCGTTTTCTTTCAATTCGACAGCTCTCGACCAAGCCCAGTCGACCTGTTAACAATTACACCAATCGTCAAGAAATAATAAACCTTAGCACCAGTCCAGCAGATCCTTAGACCAGCAGAAAACACATATTTATGTAGCTTTGTATAAATTATCCAAATAGTAGTTCAATCGTTTACATCGAAATGTATGACCCAAAATGTGAATGAAGGTACACACACTTCATTAAAGTACATTTGACTCTAAAAGCCAGTAACGTTTCTGAGCATGTAACATTATTTCACAGTTAAAAAAGTATAAATTACCAGAAATGTGAGAGTGCATCCGACACCGCTGTGACTGCCCGTGGCCCAGTCGTGGGCGCATCGCTTCAGAAACCGTGACAGGCGCGCTTCTAATGCTACCGACAGGAGGTATCGGCGTTGATCTTCCTGAAAATATGAGTAAATAAAACTTGTAATTTGTGTTCTTTTTCCTTATTTCTGAGAGAATGCATACCGTCGCCCTCCCAACTGTACTAACTAACTAACTGCGGCCGATATTGACATTTGTGGCGCGCTTTGTGTGGAAGTGTACCGACCAGTGTGAGTGTATCGCCTTGAAGGTTTAGATGTAGATGTAAGCTGATGATGAAGTGTAGCCGGTCATGTATTGTGAGTATGTACCATATGTACCTGTGTGTCCCGCGCCACATAAAGAGTACGTACAGTGTGTCTCGCCTTGTATGAGTACGGATCGACCTGTGAAAGTGTGGGTCTCACTTTGTATGCGTATGTACCGACCTGTGAGATTGTGTGCCTCGCCCTGTATGAGTATGTACCGACTAGTGAGATTGTGTGCCTCGCCCTGTATAAGTATGTACCGACCTGTGAGATTGTGTGCCTCGCCCTGTATAAGTATGTACCGACCTGTGAGATTGTGTGCCTCGCCCTGTATGAGTATGTACCGACTAGTGAGATTGTGTGCCTCGCCCTGTATAAGTATGTACCGACCTGTGAGATTGTGTGCCTCGCCTTGTATAAGTATGTACCGACCTGTGAGATTGTGTGCCTCGCCTTGTATAAGTATGTACCGACTAGTGAGATTGTGTGCCTCGCCCTGTATAAGTATGTACCGACCTGTGAGATTGTGTGCCGCGCCCTGTATAAGTATGTACCGACCTGTGAGATTATGTGCCTCGCCCTGTATAAGTATGTACCGACCTGTGAGATTGTGTGCCTCGCCCTGTATGAGTATGTACCAACCTGTGAGATAGTGTGCCTCGCCCGGTGCGCGGGCGCGAGGCCGGCTCGCTCAGCGGCAGCGTGCAAGCGCGCCGGGTGCAACAGCGCAGCGCCGCCCGCCGCTTCCAAGGCTGCCACGATCTGCCGCTGTATACCCACAGTGCGTAGCACTACCGTTTCCATAGTGTTGAGGCATATACAGTCTGGAACGAGATGATTATCCTTTACAGCTTTGTTCTATTTATTATTATTATTTTTTTATCTAACCTATACTGTCCCACTGCTGGGTAAGGTTCTCCCCCATCTCTTTCCACGTATCCCGATGCCCCGCTATGTCAAGCCATTCCTCTTGGAATGCCACGATATCATCACGCCAGCGTTTTCTCGGCCTCGCTCGGCGCCGTCGCCCATCTTCTGGCACCCACTGCGTGACAATCTGAACCCACCGGTCAGGATGCATTCGTGCGACGTGACCCGCCCAATCCCATTTTAATCAGGCTGCTTTCTGGCCAAAATTTACAAATATAAATTATTTATGATATATTTTTAATTTATAAAGAACACTCGCTACTCGCTCGTGTACTCGCTGCAAGATTAATCGTCGCGAACAAACTTGTTTTCTGTGACTCTGTCACTGAGAGCTTGTCACGTAAAGCAGTGTTCCTCTAGCCTTTTACTATAGCGTATGACTACGCACTAATAGCAAAGGTCAGGGCTCTATAATAAAGATAAAGATAAATTTATTTGAATTTCAACAAACTTATATATATATCATATACATTCAGAAGTGATTGTAACAAGTTTTTATTCCTGGTTGGAGAACATTGGTACCCAAACTAGGAGACCTGTGTTTTGGCATACCAATACCCCCCGCCCGACATATTTAAAAAAAAGATCAGATAAAAATTACAAAAGAGTTTGCATTTAGTAATAATATGTAGTTATGATACATGCAGTTTTAAGTAGATATTAGTTATATGTATAAATGTGTGGATGTGAATGTTTGTGTGAAGGTTTCTATGGCGAACCTCTTGACGCTGTTAGCACTTACCATACTGTAGCGAGTTTGGATAGAAATGCTCCTCCAGCCTTGTAGCGTGTGAGTACGCACTAACGGACGCAGGGTCGAGACGCGCGTGCAAAGTGACGGCACCTCGTGCGGCCAGTTCACTGCACCACGTGGCAGACATGAATGCGTTGCTTTCGAGCCGGTACGTCGCTGGAACGTACAAGATCATTAGACCAGCTACCATAGTGGTACATTGTGTCGCTGGGACGTACAAGATCATTAGACCAGCTACCATAGTGGTACATTGTGTCGCTGGGACGTACAAGATATAATTATCGTGTAGCGACACCTTGCGTCGCTGGGACGTACAATATTAATAGACCAGTTACAACAGCAAGTAAGTTGCGTAACTGGGACGTACAAGATGCCACAACAATGATCAGCTACAACTGCCGATGCGTTGCATCCTGAGACATACAAGAACATTACGTATTCATGTTACGTTTGAGACTTATTAACCGACTTCAAAAAAGGAGGAGGTTCTCTATTCGATTGTTTTTTTTTATGTTTGTTACCTCAGAACTCCGTCATTTATGAACCGATTTGAAAAATTCTTTTTGCGTCGGGTTCAGTATAGCTACGAAGTGGTCCCATATAAATTTCATCGATATGTGACCTTGGACTTCGAAGATACATAGAAGTCGGTTTTTGTTTTTTTCTAAAAATTTATTATTTGCTAACTGTTTTTGCATAATGAGTTATAACAACTTGATAACGAAAATTTACAAGGTATGGTGTATTAAAAACTGCTATATAACTATATGCTGCTATATGCTTATAGTGACTAGAGCTCACCAGGCATTTGATCCTTGTACCACTGATCCAAATCAAAGAGAAGCATGCCATATTGCATTGGAGAATTGGTATCATCTCCCCAACATTCCCATACTAGTTGACAGATGTTCAGCATGCCTGGAAATTAGAGATGCTTTATATTTTTTGGATGAATATAACAAAATAAACTCAACTGATGAAAATAAATCTATATTATTATTACAGCCCTTTAACCTAATTTTGATTCTATTGTGTCTTTCTTATTTTAATTTTTGGAAATATTATTCATCAAGTCAGTGTGCCTCTTGGCATAGACATTGTTATTCTCTGCTCTGTTTGTTGTCTCTTGGGTACCAGTAGGTAACTATTTTGCTCCAGTTCCAAATCTATATAATATATACATTTATTTAATACTTACTGTCTTCCCCTTCATCTCCAAGTGTCGACTTGATTGAGTATGAGTGACAAGAGATGCATTTACCACCAGTAAGTGGGGCCTCTTCTAGAATTCCCAACTCTACTTGAAATCTAATATTGGCCGTAGAGAAGTCCTGAAAGTTAATTTTGTATTTTACTGTCCAACCAGACAGTTATTTATGCACATTATTGACTCAGATTAATAAACTGATTTTTAATAATATGATGTATGGAAACTTTATATATAAAATAATTTAACATAAAATATACTAGTGTCCAAAAAACTTTCATATAAAAAGGACTCTAAAATGGTCAAGACTGAAAAATATCTCAAAAATGAAGACAAATTACTGAAAAATCAAGATAAAAAAATTGGTCCATCATTATAATAATATGGTATATAAACACTATTTATCTAACTCTTAACTCTATAATAGATATGTATTGTACTTATTTAAGTAGGTATGTTTGTAACTTTTTAATATATAATATATATTATACTATATATATACCAATATTTTATTTAACTCGGCATATTTATATACACATAAATGTATATTTATTTTTATTTGTATGTTTCTTTTTCGTATGCACTTATTATTTATATAAGTTACTTGTGACTATTTTATTTGTTTATTATGTACACCACCAAACCGCATTAGATCTTATACCTGTTCTATCCATCCAAAGGTTGTCTGGAAGAAATCGCTCTAAGCGATAAGACCACCCAGTGTACGTCAAAACTACGATGTATTTTGTGTATATATTTTTATAATTGTGTATATGTAATTTGGTGAGCAATAAAGTGTTATTGTATTGTATTGTGTAATACAATGGCTTCAGAGAAAGGCAAGAACTTTAGGCAGATTGGTGACTTGGATTACTTTGAGTTATGCCCTGGGACCCCCAGAATACTATACCTGATAAAGACACTTGGTATCAGAGAGCATTCTCTTTCCCTGATATGTCAAGGAATACATCACAGCCAATGGGAACTCATCTTCTTCGTATCTATCTATCACAGAGAACACAACCCAGAGGTAGCAGAATGCTCTTGGATCATCGCAGGGCTCCTAAAAAGTAGATTAATCTTAATATAATTTATGTAAGGAAAGGAGTTATTTTCACTTATCATCATTCACAAAATAAAAACCACTTAAAAAAGTAACGAAGCCTGCCTTAATATTTTTTCAAATTACCTGAAATCCAAAGTGTGTAACTGGCAAGCACTCAACATTGACTTGCGATGTAAACTCCAGATCCAATGTCATGAGATTCCATATTTGAAAGGCTCCAAAATTGAACCCAACAGCCATACTACCTAGTTGTGGAATGTATTGCAGTACTGTCACTCTTATATGATCTCTTTTGGCTTTCATACGAACTGAACCATCTGGATTACGGAAAATGTACTGTCCATCCATCAAAGAATGCTCATTTAGTAGTACGGCTAAATGGTGATCATTTTCTAATGCCAGTTCTCTCTGCTCTTCAATTCTTTGCATGGCATTAAGAGGTAGGAAGCTAAGGCTGGTTGGGTTTGCTTCATTCTGGATTAGGTGTTCGTAGCCCTGTGATATGTCTTTTAATGCTGAAAAAATTATAAGAAATCATTTCTTAATATCTATTAATCTTTCATGATGTTAAGGTTAATAATGTGTTTCAGTTTTTTTGTGTCGGAAACACTTGAAATTTTGATCCAACATTATTATACCAAAACAAATTATCTAATAGTCTAATAGTCAAATTATAAACTTTACTCCAAGGCCAAAAAATGTATGAACATACCTTGAAGTAAGCTTGCCCTGTTCAAGTCGAACACAAATATCTCTCCCCTCTTCGTACCCACCATGATCAACCCATCGAAACATGTGAACGGTCCATCTGGTATTCTATCACAGACTGCTAGTTCTGTCACTACTACATCTGTCTGCATACAGCGAAGGATCTGTGATCCGTTAATGTGGAGCACACAGATTAGCCCAATGTCATCGCATTGCAGACTGATGATGAGTTGCTGAGAATTCTCTGTTAGAGGCTTGGGGAGCTCCACAACACATGTTACTACTGTGTTGTTACTGCATTTAAAGAAATTGTGATTATTAGTCATTGATTTATTGGACAGATTAATTTCAAAGCTAGTTTGCTAAAGCACAAAATCATACGACTTTAAGTCTTAGACCTGTCCATGGCATTTAATCTATCTCTCTCTGTCTCACACTCTCAGTGGTAATTTTGGGCTGATAATAATTATCATACACATAATAGCTTCTAATCTAAATTGATCTAACGAGACCAATAGAAGATGTGCCAACAATATATTTATATTATTGTTTACTAACCGGCTACACTCACAAGAATAAGTTGAGACACTCGAACGGTGTTTGAGCGGTACAGAAGCTCATCATCACGGAGCCAGTTAGTAAACAATAATATGAATAATACTCACGCTAGTTTTAATAATAATATAACAATATATTTGTTATTTAAAGTAGTATGCACTAATTTAGCAGTTTAATGTAGACATAATTGGTTTAGTCTAGACATGACTTTATAAGACTTCTGTGGGCGTCAAATAGATAAAGTTACTACCTTAATGAGGCCCCGAATGTCCTTGCAGCCACTTTTAGCCCGGTTCTGAGGTCAACAACACAAAACTTCGGCCCCAATGCCAACCAGCCATGCTTTGAGTCTTTAAGTATACCGCCAAGAGGGGTCTTGTCTGAAAATATACATTTTAGCATCAACTGGTAATAACTATGATTATTTTTTAGGATGTTGTCACCTCTAACAAAAAATCCTTACCTCCAAATTCATCCGTCGGTTGAAGGAAATTAAACACCGCGGGCGAAAGATTTGTAGTCTTTACGATAGAAAACACACTGTCTTGTAGTTTCTGCATTTCTTAGTATTG
Organism: Petrophora chlorosata; assembly: GCA_951640565.1. Taxonomy (NCBI): domain Eukaryota; kingdom Metazoa; phylum Arthropoda; class Insecta; order Lepidoptera; family Geometridae; genus Petrophora; species Petrophora chlorosata. The sequence continues at coordinate 12,749,673 of OX621201.1, read as the reverse complement.
AATCAATGTATTTTTACAACATATCGTTCGAAGTAAACTTCATTGGAGGTTAGGAGACATTTACAGGTTTGGGGTGTTAGATGATTGTACAATGAAATTTTAAATTATAAATAAATTTCCTTAGATCTAAACACACTTCGAAGAATCAAAAATAAACTATTTTCATTATTTATTTAACTTATTCCTTTATTTCTCAAACGCGCGGCGGTAACTATTTTTATGACAAATCACAATATTTTTTTTTTTTTCTTTTTAATTCACCCCTTACGTCAGGCTAAAATCTCTAGGACCATACCGCCATGTTTTACGTAGTTTTTATTTGATAGTTTAATATTCCATTTATTATACTTTTGTTGAGAATGAGGGTCAACAGCAACAAGCCGGACCCTCTCCTAGTGCTTCAATAAAGTGGTGGAACTTTATTCAAGCTTTCCATGGACTTTTTGTGAGAAAATAATAAGCAATGTTTTCCCTATTTTGTTTCATTTGCCTACACTCGTGCACGTTAACGAACACACATAATGGTTAATATTCCACCGATATTACACATGATCACTCGAAATAACACTTGTTTGGAAAATAAAACAAAATCGGACTGTATCACTTTTCACTTCCCGCCAAAAAGTCCTGACAAATCACAAATGAAATGACATAATAATATGACAAATGAAAATGATTACAGCATTGAGGTCTCATTCATTGAGGAATGGTGTGAGACCTCAATGGTCTCATTCATTGAGGTCTAGTGTCATTACTCAATGGTCTCATTCCTTAATGGATTACAGCAAAGAAAAAGTATTAAAAAAAAATCTTAGGATTACAGTCACAGTACAGATTAAAAAAACAAAGACAGTTTACACAGTTTATGACAGTGACTTTTTCATTGAGGAATGACACTTTTTCTATTTCATTCGGGGACATTTTTTTTAATTCACCCCTTACGTCAGGCTAAAATCTCTAGGACCATGCCGCCATGTTTTACGTAGTTTTTATTTGATAGTTTAATATTCCATTTATTATACTTTTGTTGAGAATGAGGGTCATCGGCAACAAGCCGGATCCTCTCCGTGCTTAAATAAAGTGGTGGAACTTTATTCAAGCTTTCCATGGATTGTTTGGGAGAACATAAAAAGTAATGTTTTCTATATTTTATTTCATTTGCCTACACTCGTGCACGTTTACGAATACATAATGGTTAATATTCCACCGATATTACACATGATCACTCGAAATAACACTTGTTTGGAAAATAAAACAAAATCGGACTGTATCACTTATCATGTCCTGCCAAAAAGTCGTCAGGGGACAAGGAGTTTAATCTTTGAGTAGACACTTTATCTGAGAGTTTAATGGTACTAGTTTATCTTTGATACTAGGTGGTACTAGTAATCCATGGGGGCGCAGGTCAGGGGGCCACACACAGTTTCAATAGGGAAGATGACTACAACTTTATCCCGCTGGTGCTCGTAAATGTTAGTTTTTATTTTCATCGTATAAAACAAGAATTAACAAGATATTCCTGGATATACAATAGAGCTAGGTAGCTTAACAATAAAAAACGACTATTTTGTCAAAACAAAGAATACTAGTCATTGCTTTGTAATTGATTTACTATTTTTCAATTGACTACAATAAACCAATTTTAACTAAAAATTCCAGTCAACAATCATTTTTCATTGGGAGTGATCGCACAACTTCCGCACAGAAAGGTCGCGTCTCGCGCTCTTGCCCTAGTTCGTGCTCGGGTAAAGCGCTGACGCTGCAACCTACGCCGCGCCGCGTACCGTAGTTGTCGTCGCGCGCGTCTGTATTTCGTGGTCATCGCAATGACCCAGATAATAATTGTAAACAATTGTTAAGGCGTAGCTATAACTTGTAATTATGGCTTCGTCCGGTGAAATTACAATTAAAACGGAAACTGAACGCTTACTATACCAACATTACGAGAGAGAAAAAGTAGAACGGAAAAGACTGGAGAGTTTGGTAAACGAACTCAAAAGTCAAATAGAAGAACTCCAGAGGAGGGAGCAGAATAAGGTTGTTTCGGAGAAACAGACTACAAACGAGGTTCCTTCTGTAGCAGTCCAGTATGAGACAGATGAAGAGGATCTCGCGAGAGAAACTGAGTGGGTGCGTCAGAAAAGCAGGAAGAAGCGGAAATTGAATACTTCACTGTCCCCACTACAAGGACAAGACTCCAGCCAAAATGATAAAGAAAAACTAAAGGTAAAGAAAACACCTTTACCACCACCCATAGTAGTCGAAAATATTAAAGACTACCAGAAATTTTACGATCTTCTAGCGACGAGTGTCATAAAAGATTCGTTTATCGTTAAAATGATGAGCGGAGAGACCGTAAAAATTAACGCCAAAGATGAAGACTCGTACAGAGCCATAAGCAAGCTGTTGTTACAAAACAACTGTCTCTGGCACTCTTATGAGAACAAACAGGACAGACCGATTCGAGTGATGGCTAAAAACTTACATTCCTCGTGCCTGCCTGAAAGAATAGCTGAAGACCTTATTCTCAAAGGCTTTAAAATTCAAGATGCGGTTAACAAACTCAGCTGGAGGAGTAAGGAACCGCTCAACATGTTTATGCTTTCATTTCAAAAAGACGAAGACATAAACAAAATCTACGGCATTAAGTCTATTTTGGGCTGCAAAGTGGACATTCAACCAGTTAAAACTTCTAAGCTGATCCCACAATGCAAAAGGTGTCAAGCTTATGGTCACACACAAAAGTATTGTTCTAAAGAGCCTAGGTGCGTAAAGTGCACCGGTAAGCATCTAACTAGGGATTGTACTAAACCAGCAGAATCAAAGCCAAAGTGTGTCCACTGCGGCGAACCACACCCTGCCAATTACAGAGGATGCATAGTTGCCAAAGAATTGCAAACCATAAAAAATAAACTATCAAGGAAAAATGTTTCTGCGCCCACCATCCAGGTTCCAAGTGCAAACAAAACAAAAACACCAAGTGCTAAACTAAATGTCACAAATAATGTTTCATTTGCTCAAATTACGAAAGGAGCTCAGCAGAGACCAGTATCCCAAACGCAACCTAAGCAAAATAGCTCGGACGTTGATGTAAAATTAAATAAGATTCTACAACTGATGACCTCATTCGATGAAAGATTAAAACAACTTGAAAATAGCACCAAAATAGCTACCTCAAAACATCATAAATGATTAAGTCACTTAAAATAATGGCATGGAATGCAAATGGGCTCCTTCAACATCGACATGAATTACAGGCAGTGTTGTCTACAGAAAATATTGATGTGTGTCTGATATCGGAGTCCCATTTCACCAAAGAATCTTACATCCAGATCAAAGGTTATAAAACATATCATGCACTGCATCCCAATAACACTGCTAGAGGAGGTAGCGCCGTGATAATAAAGGAAAACATCTACCATTATGAAGAGCATAACTTTGAAGAACAACATATACAAGCCGTAGCTGTTTGTGTTAAAACCAAACGCTATCCTATCACTATATCAGCCATATACTGCCCACCAAAGCATGCACTAAAGGCTGAGCAGTACAGAAACTTTTTGAAAGGACTTGGTAACAGATTCTTGTTGGGTGGTGATTTGAATGCTAAAAACACCTTCTGGGGGTCTAGGCTTACCACAACCAAAGGAAAGGAGCTACTAATTGCCATCAGAGATATGAAATGCAATGTTATATCAACGGGAAAGCCTACCTATTGGCCGACTGATCAGCAAAAAATTCCAGATCTCATAGATTTTTTCATTTACAAAAATATATCACCTAACTTTTTAAGCATTCAGGAAGGCTATGATATGAGCTCAGACCACTCACCTATATTACTGACTTTAAGTGAGAATATTGTGCAGAGAGAGAACAACCCCACCTTGGTAAATAAGAACACGGATTGGGAAAGTTTTAAAATAGATCTAAATTCTATGATTAATCTGAATGTTCCACTAAAAATCCACAGCAGCTAGAAGATGATGTGAGAAAACTCATAACAGATATACAACAATGTGCTTGGAAAAATACACCTGAAGTTAAAATAAGAATTAGAAATAACTGCTATCCAATCGAAATTAGAAACCTGATAATTGAAAAGAGGAAACAGAGACAAAAATGGCACACAACGAGAGCACCACAAGACAAAAAACTACTAAATAATCTTACGAAAAGACTTAGGAGGGAAATTCAGAAGTTTAACGACGAATCTATGAATACTCAATTAAGTCAGTTAACATGTGACCGCACAACGGATTACTCGCTATGGAAAATGACCAAAAACCTAAAGAAGCCTATAATGCAGATTCCACCAATAAAAGAAGCCAATGGAAGCTGGGCTATCAATAATGAACAAAAGGCAACTAGATTTGCACAACACCTGGAGCAAACCTTTCAAGAAAGTGAAGAAACTACAGATAACATTATTTTGAACAAAACATCGAAATATGAGCTAGAAATTAAACTCGTCACTCCAAGAGAGGTATACAATGAGGTCAAAAAACTAAAACAAAAGAAATCTCCTGGTTATGACCTCATTACTGGAGAAGTTTTACAAAACCTCCCACGTAAAGCCATAGTCAAACTTACCACTCTTATTAATGCTACATTCAGACTTAAATATGTACCCGATGTGTGGAAAGTTGCCGAAGTCATTATGATAGCTAAACCTGGAAAACCACCCAATGAAGTAACATCATACAGACCAATATCACTGTTACCAATAGTGTCCAAATTGTTTGAGAAACTACTGTTAAAACGTATGAAGCCCATCATAGAAGAAAAAACATTGATCCCTGATTATCAATTCGGATTTAGAGAAAAACATTCTACAATAGACCAAGTACACAGAATCACCAACATTATCGAAAAAACATTAGAAGAAAAAAAAGTTTGTTCTACTGTCTTTTTGGACGTAGCACAAGCATTTGACAAAGTGTGGCATAAAGGCCTTATATTCAAACTAAGAAATATGCTCCCACAACAGTTCGCAGACCTCTTAGAATCCTATCTAACACAAAGAATGTTCAGAGTGCGACAAGACGATGCTTACTCAGAACTTAAGCAAATAAAAGCTGGAGTACCACAGGGAAGTGTCTTAGGTCCGGTCCTGTACTTATTGTACACTTGTGACATTCCAGAGTTAGAAGAGAATACCATAGCAACCTTTGCAGACGACACAGCCATCATGGCCACAGGGGTCACTCAAGAGGAAGCAGTGGAAAAAGTTCAAATAGCCATCAATACCATCTTTGATTGGACCAAAAAATGGAGAATCAAACTCAACGAATCTAAATCCATTCACATAGATTTCACAAACAAAAGACCAAATTACCATCCGGTGTTCATCAATAGCAAGACGATACCGTACGAAAATACGGCCAAGTACCTTGGCATGACACTAGACGCAAAGCTTCGCTGGAAGGCACATGTCAAAAAGAAACGCGACGAGTTGGAACTTCGCTATAGGAAAATGTATTGGCTACTTGGGAGGCATTCTACGTTGTCAGTGCACAATAAAGTACTATTGTACAAACAAATCCTCATGCCAATATGGACGTATGGTATCCAGCTGTGGGGGTGTACCAACCAAAGCAATGTAGCAATGATACAAAGATTTCAAAACAAAGTACTCAGGGGTATCGTAAACGCTCCGTGGTATATTCGAAATGACGACCTCCATCGGGACCTGAAAGTGGACCTCGTTACTAGTGTTATTAAAAAGTTCGCCGAAGCTCACGATTGTAGACTTCACCATCACGTGAACGTCGAGGCTATCCAGCTCCTCGACACCACAGACCTAGTGAGAAGGCTCAAAAGGACAAAACCTTTTGAGTTAGTGTAGTGAAGTGACAGTGTACCGTAGTACCTATACATACTTTAGTGCTACCAGTAAAGAACACAACAACAAAGTGTCTTCTCCTAAATAGAGACAGTAAGAAAAGTGTTAATGGACACATTCTTAGTTATACTATACTTAGCAATTTAAGTCAAAGTTAAATTACTTATTAGTCTTAGTAGGCTAGATTGTAATATTAATGGGATGTCTTTTTGAGACAGATCATTATAAAAAAAAAAAAAAAAAAATCATTTTTCATTTATTGCTAATTTAGTTTTGAAATTTGTTTATTTACTTTATTTGCTAGTGGTGACATTTACGATAAGCTTTGCTTCTTCCCTATTCACTGAGCGTTTCGCGGTAAAATAAAAGTTATAGTTATTAATGAGGCAAGGAGCTTACATACTAGCATTGTATATTTAGTCCATGATACTGGTAGCTATAATAGATTTCCATGGAATGAGATGATTGACTGAGAAGCATAGACATAATTTCTATGGTGACAAGACGTTTCGGCTTTGTTGCCATCGGCAACTCTTCAACTCAATTTTTTAGGAAACAGGTTAGAGAATCGGGCTCGCTGCCGATGACTCAGGAGCCAATATTGTTATGGGCTTCCGCCCTTAGAGTATACCTAGTTATATATATACTCTAAGCTCCCGCCCATAAAATTATTAATATATCAAGAAAATAAACTTTTTTTCATCAAGTCATCATTTTTATCTAGGAAGTCATCCAACGACAAAAGTCAAAGTCAATGGACGAAAAATGTTTAGTCCATAGAGCATCGTCCCGGAGGTGGCAGCACTGATTAGTCCGCCTGCCAGAACCAGCCAGAAGCCAGACCAAGTTTGATCGTCTATTAGCGCTTGTAGTACCTACCTGTTTACCGAGTGTTTACCCCATTGAAGGTGTGAGACCTCAATGGTTTCCCCAATCTTTGTGCTTACCTTTTTTGTGTTACCATATTACCTGTGGTGTGTCATTCATAGTGTTGTGGTAGTGATTAATTTAACTATGAAATAACATGCTATTGTACGTTTAATACTAATTTTAGCTTGAATTATATATACGGGAATACTAGTACCTTTATACTATTTATTTAAAGTATGTTTTTATTATTTTATTTAGAGTAAATTAAGACAAAAACCCACCGTCCTTCCAAATGATGTTAGTCCTTTCTGTTCAAAGGTTGTCTGGTATAGATCGCTTTGAGCGATGATACTGCCTATTGCTATGCTGGTTACTGTGCATTGTGTGTGCCTATTTTTAAAGCCTGATAAGGGTTCGTTACTCTATTAAAAGTGCAGTGACTTCACTACTATACGGTGTTGAGTTTAGGCTTTATTTATATGTATATCTAATAAACTACTTCTATTTCACGTTTGTATTTTATTTAGTAAGGACGTACATAGAATCAATAGGTAAATGAAACGCTTTACCTCAAGATTTACACGTTTTATTATAAACCTATTAAAAAAATACTTAGTTATACCGACTTAAATTTGACTTAACGATTGTCTTTATTAAATAAAGGAGAGCTAACATAAACACAAATTACATTTCCTTATAAATGATTACTTACGAATTGATGTCATAATTAAGATTGTTAACTTTATAACATATTTTCTGTCTTCTAAATCATTCATAGGAAACATTTTAGGAATATATTATTATATTATGTTTATTAATAATGGAAGAATTATTTGCTTTACTGGCGACGCACGCCATTGAATACAAATTAAAACAAAGTACATTGCTTACCATTATACTTAACCTTCTTACATATAACTTGAGCATTACAAATGTTTGTTACGACTGACTGGTTTTACAGAGACATTGACTACATTTCTATTTGTATCATTTTCATGAGGGCTAATTTTAATCTGTCCTTGAACTATATTCATCATAGAAGTGTACGGACTTTGATTGTTGTTAGGGTAAGTCTCAACAGCTGTATGATTTGAATCATTACGATTCCCCATGTTGTCATATATCGTGCTTTTCATTGATATGTAACCTGGATTTCTAGATTGACTATTGTTCATTGGGGGGTTCGTTCCAGGACTAAATCCATTTTGTGTTATAACAGGATTGTTGGGTCGCAATGAATGATTGTTTTCATTGATCGCTGGCATTTCATTACTAGCTAAAGAAGGACTGTCAACAGAACCGTTTCGTGTTACTTGTAAACTGTTTGATCTTGAAGAATTTCCCAGGGAATGAAGTGTAGAAGTACTCCCTTTCAAACTTTCCAGTTCTTTTGTATAAACCTCTTCGCTCCTTTGAATTCTTTGAGCATGTGTAGTAAGTGGTGATTTATTTTGGTTTATTGATACTGCACTTAGCGATCTACTTGGAGAATTATTAATACTACTGTCAACGGATGCAGCTGGCCTGCTTTCATATTTATAACTTGAATTTGATGGCACATTTACTTTTACATCCATTGACCCGTACGCACTATCTTTCGTAGAACTATGTGATGAACCTTCTTCTTTTACTCCGTACCTTCTAACTACACTTGCAGGAGCAACTGGTTCAATATTCTGAACATCGTATGAAAGCGGATTCTTGTCGACCACTTGGTGTTTTACGCCTTCAATTACTTCGCCAGTTCTAGGGTTTATGTGTTTTTCCGTGTCAAATCGGAGCGTAACTCTGTGAGTTTCATCAAGAGGATGAGCTCGCGATTTGTGTTCCAATTCTTCATCACTATCTTCATGTACACTGGGTTCGTAGGACTCTTCTTCCTAAAATAGAAAATAAACATATGATAATCATACATATTTGTTATATGTCTGCGTGATGTGAAAACATGGTTTTCGTAGTTCCTGGTTCTTTAGATACAGGGATTTTTAGTTAGAGGATCTATGTCTTAGATCGTTTTGTTTATAATTTTTTTGATTATATAATTTTTACAACATCATTTTAACTTATGTAGTATCTACCTCTTCATCTGCCTCTTCGATAACACTGTTTTGAATCCATTCACGAATTCTTTGTTTCTTTGCCTGCCGATCCACTGTAGTTTCAATACCATTCTCTCTAAAATGTCTCAGAAGGATGTTCTTTTCATTGGGGTCACTGTGGAAACTATACATTGATGGGCAAAGCTCATCAATATCGCCGCCAGCTGCAATAGTAATATAAATTTTAAAACTAAGTAAATGTATTAATATTAATTTATTGATGCTTATATGCATATAAAATTACTATATAACTTATACTAATAATAACATTTATTACGATTTTTCTTACCAACTCGGTCCGTATATCCTTTTGCCAACCAACGGTCATCGTAATATCGTGAAAGTTCCAAAAAACTTGATGCTCTTTTATCTTCCCGTGGCTCTACAAATTTTTTGAACATTCTTTGTGCCCGTGATGAAACCATTTTCCATAGTTTTGGCTGCTTTTTTAAGGGGTTCGAACTATTGTACCAGTTGAAATAGCTGTTAAAGAAAAAATAATATTGAATGTTTTAAATGTAATAAAAATATTATTTTAATTCAATTTATACCATATTGTCAAAAACAAATTAGATTTTACCTTGTATAACGAGGATCGTCAAAAGCAGCTTTCTGCCAAGGCAAACACCCAGTGAGGCAAATGAAAATAACAACGCCGAATTGCCAAACATCGTGAGCAATTAATGCTCTGAAAGCAAAGAAGAAAACATAATTTTAATATGAATGATAGTTTCGTTAGTTTGTTTCACTATACTGTCTATGTAAGATCTTCATCATTATCATCATACAAACGTATGATTCATAGAAAATTGTTACTTAGTCAACATTGAAATGAATATTCATTCTGTCTGCTCCATTAGGTAGAATATGATAAGCTAAATATAAGCTCACTTGTAACTGCTGTCCATGGATAATTTTAGCACTTCAGGAGGCGAATATGGAAGCCATTCATTTCGTCTTCTAACCACTGACTGTACTTTTCTTGTCTCACCAAAGTCACAAAGCTTAATTTTAGAGAAATCAGACTTGAATATGAGAATGTTGTCGAGCTTTACATCTCTGTGAACCAAATCCCGTTGGTGAAGATGTTCCAAAGCTGCCGATAATTGCTTAGCGACACGTTTTGTGTGAATTTCACCAATCCCTGTGTCTAGCATGTTCGAAGTCAAATCTCCTGAAAAGGAAAAAAAGATATTTGCTCAACTATGGAAGTCATTTGAACAATGACTAACGAAAATGGATCTTTGATTTAATATTCTATCGTAGACTTATGGAATATGTTACCAAATAGATACGTTAAATATTCATTTGAATTGCTTTGAATTTGGCTAAAGTCCAATGATAAGCGAGAATAGCTAAATAAATTTAGTTGAGTTTACCTTCAAATTTAATTTATGGGTGATATTTTTTTGTACTTATTTCCTACGAAACAAAGTATACTAAAGTATACGAAATAAAGTATACAATAACATTCTAAACAAAAGAATATCTTATAAATATTTAATAAAACGGCTAGGACTCACGCTGTTTGTCGAATTAGTTTACGAGGCGAGTTTACGCTGCGAGATAAAATGTAAACAGCGTAAACTCGCCCCTGTTGAAGAGCATCGGACATGCTCGAAACCTAAGTCGACTAATTCGACAAACTACGTGAGTCCTAGCCGTTTTATTAAATATTTATAAAAATCAAACTCACGAAAATTTTCATACTAAAAAAGAATATCTTACCTAAGGGTGCATATTCTTGGCAAAATACGTAAAATCCAGCAGTCTCAAAAGCCACATCGAAAGTAGTTACGATGTTTCTGTGTGCACTTAAATGTAAGCTATAATGGAATTCTCTGTAGAAGTCCCTTATTGATACGTAGGGCTTAGGTAGAGCTTTAAGGACGATTTCTGTGTCCGAAGCTCTATGTTCCACAAGTAAAATTTTTCCAAACCATCCTTCTCCTACTATTTGCAAGATATCAAACTCTTCAACCAAACTCACCTGCAAATAATAGTAATATTTATAATGTTAGATATTTTGAATATCTAAGAATTGGTAAAATCAAAATCAAACTCACTTTTTCTAATTCAAATTCTCTAACTTTATGTATTGAGCCTGTCAGAGCTCTTCTATTGTCGTTATTCATATTCGGTTAAGAGAAAACGACAAATTCATAATCTGAAAATAAAAACGCATAATTATGTCATGTCCCAGTGACCTATGATTTAGAGTAGATAAGAAAATTTCACGGTGGTCTCCAATGTTAGAATCGAAACGTCCCCATTTCTCATGAAATCGTTGAGTGAATGCTCTTGGCTGATCGCCAGGAGCTGATGTCTACTCCAGATCCAGCCAGACGGCCTCTCTGACGTCACCATCCTACGTCATGTAACCGGCTCACCCAAGTTTTGATTGTTTTATGATGTAATGAAATAATTGTGTTCATGTCAATGACATTAATTTGCACATACAATATTAAACTCTCGGCGTCACGCCGGCGCCGGCGTTGTGGTCTCAAATACATTTTATTTATTTATCTATATTTCGACATAGTTGCAACGGCTTTGATCATAAACATGTAGGCACAGTATCTCTAGTAGGTATCGTCGTGCAATGTTGCCAAAGTACAGAGAATATATAAATCGCATCGTAAACATTGCGTTTCGAAACCTAATTCTACCAAGTGAAGAGACGTTTGTCGTTTGCTAGAACTATTGGGTAGGTACCTATCATTTTCCACATGCAAGGTATGAATCAAACTTATTACAGCACCTTAAACAGCAGCACCGTGCAATTAATCTAAAGTTACTACCTAACTAATACTAGATGTTAAAGTTAAAGATACATATTTATCAGTTATAAAAATAATAAAATGACATTCATTATAACACTTTGTCTAGGTATTGCTTTTTCTTAGGTAAATACTATTAATAAAAATTGCAATCTGCAGATTTATTTTATGTCTGTTGATAATAAAACAATAGTTTTCATATGATTCTGAGCTTTATTCCCAATTCGATAAATGTCTTGTTTGTCTATTTGGTCTCTTCATTTATCGTTATTCAGATTAGCTTTGCTGTATTTGACCTGCCTAATCAAAAGTAAGTAATTGTTTATAATTAAGATACATCCACGTATAGTTTGAAATGATATAATGAAATCTGAGAAACATTAACACTACTAATACTACATTAGTATTTCTAATCTACGATGTAGGTATTTAGTTATAACTTTTCTTTATTGTTCTTGTGCTTTTCTTTATATGTAACTTTAGCATAGGAACTTTAATTTCATTTGACATCAATCATATCATACCTAATTATTTCGATATCTGATTGGATTTTATATCTTCCTCATTAATAATCGTGTATTTGAAAATATTTCGTTATACTTCATACCTACTACGTCAACTACCTACCTATATACAGTTGATACAGCTATCTACTTTATCATATTATATTTGTAAAGTTTATTATTTTAAATCTAAATACAACAACTGCTCATTGACACACACTTTTTTTATATGTATGGAGTACCTACCTATGACAACATATTTATTTATGACAATACTTAGTTACAAAGTATTTTTATTTTTATAAGATTGTATTTAATAATTGAAACAGGTTTATTATACAATTTCTTGACTTGACTTGTAAAATATTTTTATCAATAAATGATTGAAGTGAATCAAATCTTTGCTATTTTATTAATCGGAGTCGAAGTAATGTAATCATTGTAATCATTGCTTATAGCATGGAAATTACCAGATACTGGGGACAAGCACTCTTGCTTAAATAAGCTACACTATGCACTTGGACTTGGACACTATCCAATCACTGATCATCACAAAAATCACATTGTTTCAATTTTCCTTTGTCAGCATTTTAGTATTGTCCACTGTGTCAGCATGTACTCAAAATTTAAGATGATAATGATATTCGTAGTTTGAAGTGTATTTCTGACGCTGGGCGGGACAGGCTGGGCGCCCGGCAGTGATTACTCGACTGACGACGCGCACGCAGCGGCTCCCGGGCGGTTATTTTGGTGCTACTGCACATACAAAAATCAATTTGTGACGGAAATGTTACGATCAACGACCTGGTAAGTGAAAACTGCTTGTGCATTTGCTGTTGCAATGAAATGATAAGGGGTATAATTTAAATTGTATACCACGTACATAAAAATATAAAGAAATAAAACTTATCTTGGGTTATACAATTGGTGGACTTTTAGCTTCTAAAGTAAAGCAATCTCTTACATCTTACAGACAATCTTTGGATGGACTGGATTTTATGCAAAAAAAAAAGATGTGACAGCTCGTGAATTATTAAAAGAACTAAACACGACAAATACTTATACCATACCTACATACTATAGATCTAACACCAATTACTATGAACTACAAAGCTTAAACAGCATTTAAGTGAATAGGTAACTAAATATTAAGTACCTAGTTACCTATCTTCTTATGTATGTCTGTCATTAAACGCTTAATCCAACAAAAACTCCACTCTTTTTAAATAAATATTCTATTAAAGATCTAATACTTTTACTACTTTACTAATTTACTTAGAATATAAAAACTAAATTGTAATACATATTAATTACTTTTTATTAATTTTAGCTGAATAGACTAATCGTTCAATACAAATTACATTTTTATCATTTTAATGGAATACACAGTTTTACTACAATTTCAAATGTATTTATTCTCTGCCAATAAAATATAGATATTTAAGCAAATATATTTTATGTACAATTCGTTATAACATGGTTTTTTAAACGCATCTCTATAGCATTTAAAATACAAAACATTTTTTTAAATTTTATTTGGCACTTTGATTTTTTTGACGTTGACGTCGTTGACAGATGTTGTATTTTTGTTTTGTTATGACAGACCTCAGGCGAAGGCTTGTTTAAGTTCACAAGCACAAGCTTTGTTTTGTTGATTCTAATTGAGAAGTTATAGTGCAAATCATTCAATGTGTAAGAGCTTAATTCCCGTTCACAAATCTACGGATTTGGTAAGTAACTATGCTTGAAATATATAAAAAAGGGGAAGATATTTTAAGGTTATTGCAATGTTTTCATTATAAATTTCAATTTCATATATTAATATCACCTGTAGCGTTCCGCATATAGGTAATGTAATTTTCGCGCTGAAAGACTCTTTTCATTGCTTACTGTGTAATTATACCTTTCGGCTGCAAATATAATAAAAATCGGTCAAGAAATACCTAATGGCTGCCAAAAAAATACTTTGGCTCCTCCAATCAAAAAACATATCGGCCAGAATACTTTATGGTACAACTAGCTGCGCCCCGCGGTTTCACCCGTGGTTTCTCGGGATAAAAAGTAGCCTATGTCTTTTCCAGAACCTGGAATTGTGTCAAGCAATATAAAATGTTGATTCCTGTACCAGCGTTATCTTAGTTTTCCCTACACACTTTGATCAGGATCTGCAGCTATCTGTACCTTTTATAACTATTGCAATTCAGTAATTTTTTATCACAGCTGTATGATTGTTGGTTTGACACTAGTCAGATAATAAATGCATTACTTGTATAGGTAGGTATAGGATTTTACATGACAAAAGAATGGGAGAACTATTAAGAAAACTGGTACATACACAGATCAACAAATAAGTAACCTACTCAAGATTATAAATATGCGAAAGTCTGTGTGTGTTTGTTTGTTACCACATTACTCCAAAACAAGTTAACGGATAGTATGTAGAGACTAGGTCCTCGAATAGGACATAGGATGCTTTTTATGCCAATAAACAAACAGCTCCTTAAGGAAGAAGTATAAACCAAATCCTATGTGAATTTAGTTGCGAGAATCTGCTAGTCGGCCATAAAACTTTTTAATACAATAATAGACTAAACACTATTTTTGCAACTATTAGATCTTTTATTAAGCAGGAAACTTATGTTTTTTAATGTTTCGTGAACAATAAACAATAAGAAATTTAAAAAAAAGCATAGGGTTATTTATTTATACATAAATTTTAATTTCAATTCATTTTACATTTGCTATCTACCCTCATACATATTATATTATTCTAACAACAACCTACATAATATTCAGCGGAATCGCACTACATATTTTCATTGCATTTCAATAAACAATAATGAATTGTAATTCTACTTACTTTGCCACATGACAAATTGCAATAGCCACATGAACACATATTTAACCCTCATTAATAAATATCATCTCACATACTCTAATGACTCAAACTCTAACGACTTTAAGAATAATCCCATATGAGAGTACAATCTCTTTTAGAACTGATCTATAATCCCAATGCAACAGTACCAGTTATACCAGAACCAAAACAGTACATCCCATTGTTGTCGCTGAAAATATTGAGAACCAAGATTTACCAAAGTATTTTCTTTATTTTTTCAGTAAATTTGTATCCTTATTTGTCTGCCGTATTTCTTGAGATGAGTAATGTTGTTTGTTTCACGGTCATTCTCAACCCAACATTCTGAGATATGACTTTTGTTGGTTTCAGGACCTAACCCACCTTAATGTAATTAGCTACATTAATAATTACATGCTTAGTCCTGATCCTCAATTAGGAACTAGGATTTTCTGTGAGTTTCTAAAATTCATCTTAATTAACAATAAATTTTTTTATTCCCTTCAAAGTTCAACTTTGGCTCTGATTTTACTCTCATTTATTGTGATTACTAATGTAAGTTCTACGTTTATTTCTATGGGTTGATCTATCTTAAATTATTTTACTATATATAACATTCAAATTCTTAAATTAATAATCATATTAAATATACCTTCAATTATAAACAAAACTATAAGGCAAACACTCCGTCTAGATCGCCACCGTGCGGCAGGGTTCCCAGAATACTGGCGGCGTTACCCCTTTATATCAAGAGGCTTAATTTCTGGGCAAAGTACGCGCCAGCTCTGAGATCCCCCGAAGCGAGGACCACTTGTGATTACTTGAAATTAAAATATTTCTTCATCTCAGTTCTAATTTATAAACAAAAATTGAAACTGAGTCTAGACTCAGAGTTTAAAGTCTAGCTTTGTTCTATAAACTTATTTTGAAACTAGATTCAAGAATCACATTAATCACTCAAGTAAACGTAAAACGTGATTCAGTTGATTTATAAACGATACTCAAAACGTCCGTCACATTCACCTATTCTATAAACAGCAATCAACTCTCGACTTAAACTTCTCTTGACTCTAGGGTTAGTTCCGGTTCCGAATAGGAGAAAGGACAGTAATCCAGAAAAAAATTAATGTTCATTGAACCAAAAAGATCATTAAATCAATATTTTTGTGAATTAATATTGATTTATATTTTTAAATCAATAAATAAAATCTAATAATTCTGACATTTTTAAACCTGTTCTTCATCTCAAACGAAACAACAATCACAGCGCATGACGTCATTTGTAGGCAAATGCCGTGAGTCAAGCTTGTGCTTATTTTACGTTTTTGCTTTTCATTAAATGTATTTTTGCAAATTTTTTCGTTTTATTTCGAAGAGTTTGTCGTTTTCTACCTACATATGACGTCACAAATTTTGAGGTGACCTTTAGCGCGGCAATATTTGACACATAATATTTAAGCAAAGTTTTAGGTACTTTTAGAGCGTTATTTAATTAAAATAGTATTTTTCATGGCTATATATATTAATTGTACTTAATATAAAACACTTTCTGAAAAGTTGTCCGATCCCCTATTGCGATCGCGGCACCCAGCCCGCGCCCGAATCTAAATATTTTTGTTTAGTAAATGGTCGAACTAAGGCGCCGCGGTTGCTATTCGGAACGGAATTCCAAATCATAGCGTCATATTACAAAATCTAAGCTGAGTTTGACTTGGATGTTGAACTTGATTAAAGACTCAGGTGATTAAGGTTTGATTTTATTGTTTATAAAATAGACAAAGTCAAGACTATATCAAAACGTAAGTTGAGATCAGGTGATCGCAGATCAAACGTGAATCAAGTCAGATCTATACATACGAAGCTCAGTGCATTTAACTGAGGTACTTGTAGGTACTTTTCTAAGGAACGTCTATTGTTTATGGTTTATGGTCCAGCTTACCCTCCAACTAGAATTTAAACCGTGGTTTAAGAGACTCCCTTTGTCGGACGGTAGTAACAGACAGTAGCGCCCACGGAAAGCATTCCACCATTAGCACTAAAAACTGAATCTGAACGCGGCGTGTAGGCCTTTAAAATTGTGTATCGTCGGGCGCCAGGTTTATCGACTGTTTAAACTCTAAAACTAAGCCCTAGGGCATAAAATGTTTGTCAGGCTTGTCGCTATTTGCATTTTTATGGACGCGTCAGGTAATAGACACTTTCGCTTCAATGAATACTCTTTACGGCTAACCGTCGATATAAAAACGTCTGTCGCTAAATCTGGCGGGTACTAACTGAATAACAGTTAGTACCCGCCAGTCTAGCGTGCTATAAAAGTTGCTTGCTTGGACACTAGTGTGCCAATTTTATCGCTTTACAGCGAGCGCGGTTGCGCGAATGATTTTTCTAAATTCTGCATCTTGCGCCACGTTTCTGGGACTTGTGGGTTCATAGCCTTGACTTCTTGATTGCCTAGTTCCTAGATTTCAACTGGGATTCTAGGAACTAGGCAATAAAGGCAAGGTCCTTGCTGTTTTCGATCTGAGAGCGATCGTGGCGATCACCATAGTTTACGTTGATTGACTTTTCGATTCTGAACTAGCAAGAGTGTTAAGTCATCATCCATATTATAATATATATTAAGGATATGATTTACGCCACGTTTCATGAAGCAGAGAGGCCATTGACTTGGCTGTCCCGCCAACAAATTACTAGGCATGATATTTGAAAGTTAACGAGTTGACGAGGTTGACGAACACAGCTACTGCAGCCGCGTATTTGCAATTGAAAGTTTTCAGTGGCACTGCAACTGTTATATCACAGATTATATATATAGTTACTACGTTTATAGGCTCAGTGACAGAATTATTAATAGTAGAAGGCTTAGGCACTACTAGGCAGATCGCTTATCAGGCAGTCTGGCACAAAACCTTTCACGTCGAATTACGATTTTTGTAAACCTTATTATTAACTTTTAAACAGCATGAAAATATGTCCATATTTTCATAAAATACATATATATACTATAGCTTATTACCATCTCAATTCAATTAGCTTTAATTTTCCATCCATTTGGAGCCACAGATTGACATGGCATCAAACTTATAACACCCCCCGTTTTGAGTGGGCGGGAATAAAAACGATTTTAAATACGAAACGCTAGAGCGGAAACTTCCTACGCACTTATACTTTTGTCTTATCGTATTATCGCATATAAATAAACCCGGCACTGATTTCTACATAAAACCAATTAACTAGGTCTCATTGTGCAAACTGTTTGCACAGCAAATTATCGTGTTCTGCGAATGTCTCATTATCTGTAATAGCTGAACTGGTGTTAAAGTTTAGAGACTACAAATAGCTTAATAGACGGCTAATAGTCTGTTAATAGTTGTTTAATACTTGTTTGTCTTATAGTTAAGTTCAAAACATTCACGTACAGTATCGCGAGAAACATGGAACACTAAGCAACAGTTAGCTAAAGATTTCGCTTTAGAAAGAATAGAAAGAAAAAAGGAAAATACGTTTATGAATAATTATACATAGACAAAAGAGGTAACAAAGTTGTGGGTACATAAAATTAGATGGCCAGGGAAAGACACAACTCAGTATAAAGCGCTTTTATAGTCTCTATGTATCTGTCAATAGAATCTATTAGAAATTAATAGGATGTATTGAAAATGGATTTAAACGTATACACAATAAATCAGATTTAGTGGGAAGATGTCTTCCTAGATTTTTCCCGCGACTTCGTCTGCGTCGACGACAGAGGAAGCTCATAGTTCGTCTTTATTCCAAAACCGTTTAGCAAGATGTCTAGTATAATATGAAAGCGCGTACAACGAAGCGGTCAAGCTATATCTTCGTAGTCACTCAACCGATTTTGATTTAACATACCCTATAATGTAAGTTGGGACTTATGCTACTAAACCCCGAAAACCAATTTAAAATTCGTTCAGCAGTTTTCGAGTAACAAACATTCAAAGTTACAATTTTATAATAGTAAAAGAAAAGATAAAGAAGAAATGCATTTTCTTCCTTAAGAAATAGCGAGGTAAGTAAAAATCCAAAATAAAAATCATGAGTTGCCAGGAGGATAAGACATAGGCCTGAGCCAAAATGTTCCATGTTGCTTAGTGTTCCATTCCGTGTAGGTACTTAGTACTTAAGTCTTAGCAAAAATGAAGACGAGCTTGCATAGATCGGTTCAGTACAAAGTTACTTGGTATCATCTGAGATGGGACTTAAGTTTTATTTTCAACTGTTGATAAGGCACATGATATGTACATGATATTCTGAAACACTAGTACGGTGTTGTGTCTGATCTGTATTCAAGGCCTGATGTTGTATTGAATTGTAAAGCTCTATTTTGCATTGCTAAGAACATAATAAGATATGCGGAGATTACAGAGGTGGTGGTGTCAAATGTGGCGCCTGCCATTACACGCTCTTGTAATGCTCTATTTGAATGCACTTGTTATGATAATTTTTGGGTCTTGAAAGATTTGTATTAGCAGATAACACTGTATCTGTTCGGGCTTGCGATAAAAAAAGTTTGAAACTATTTCGGATATTCAGTCTTTACATTTCAGTTAACTCCTCCACATGTTCTCTTGGAATACTTATTCAGTCACCGTTATTTAAGCAATTAATTTCCATTTTCAAGCAATCAAGTCTTCTAAATTGTCTAATTTGAGTCCCTGATGACTCGGTCGACAACTCACCCAGGCTGTAAAGGAGCTGATGCTGCCTTACAATTATTTTTTGACGTGGTGTCTAATATCATGAAGTAAGGACAGCCTACAATGTGGTCACGATACTATATTCCAAATTTAACTACATTCTACATATACATATACTGTATTCTTCGAAAAATAATAACTGTGGAGTTCAGGCAGATTGTTTCCATGACGGAGAGCGGTCACCGTCGTCATCACATCTGCGATAAACCAGTCGGTACCAAACCTCCTGTAACAGCTAAAATAACAGAATCCGTCTCTAACAGAGGAACCTGCTTTCCCTATGCTAGTACCAACATCTGTGTCCCCAGTTCGACGTTAAAGTGTCCAATTAAGACTGTTAGATAAAAGGCTGCAGCCATTATGTCCCGTCCTCAGTAGCCGTCCTGTGCCCTATTGGGACGTGGAATCCGTTTGTACTTGATTGACAGATAAGCTAATAAGTAGACGTAGTGAAAACTTTTAGTATTCGTCTATTACAAAGATGTAGAATAACAGAATAAAATGTTTAGTTTATACGACTTCTACAGGGTCTTTTGATTTTTAACCGACTTCAAAAAAGGAGGTGGTTCTCTGTTCGGTTGTATTTTATTTTAATTTTTTTATTTTTTATGTTTGTTACCTCAGAACTCCGTCATTTGTGAACCGATTTGGAAAATTCTTTTTGCGTTAGGTTCAGTATAGCTACGAAGTGGTCCCATATAAATTTCATCGATATGTGACTTTGGACTTCGAAGATACATTGAAGTCGGTTTTTGTTTTTTTCTAAAAATTAATTATTTTGTGTCTTTTGATCCCTACAAGAAACGGTCGATTGGCATATAAAAAATATTTTTGGCACTTTAGCATTTTTTATGCTGACTGTATATTTTTTCCGAAATCTGTGAATGCAGGTCAGAATACCTCTAAAAGTTATGTATGTTCTCCCAGGAACGTTTTCCTGTAAATATAACGGTTAAGGTACCTGCCCACTGTCACGTCTCAAAAATCCAGCCTGTATACTGCGTTTCGAGTACAATATTATTGACGATACATAAAAAAACAATATCTTTGTTTGGAGAGAAAAAATATTGTTTTGAACTCGCGACACGTGATTCTCATGTGACTCGGCATGTGATTGTAACTTTGCTTCTAACCATCGAGCTAATCGTAGTAACGATTGTCTCCGTATCGGAAACGGTGTTATTTCCTATGCTAAACCGCCTGCAATTGTGATTTTCAAAGTTTTAGTGTCCTCTAAGCATAAACCTATACTTATAATAAAACTGTCACGAGGCGACTACTGTACTTTTTTCTTTGATACAGTTATAATTTTATTAATACAGTTTTTAAATTTTTGTCTGTCTGTCCGGGACAAACTCGGAAACTAAGGCACGAATTGAAATACACTTTTAAATATATTCTATGGAGTACAGTGGTACACATAGGCTTTATTTTATTAAAATTGGTCCAGAAATATTGAAGTTATGACGCAATTTAGGAAAAAATATATTTATGTCCACTATAAGTTGAACCCTGGAACAAACCAGACCCTTAGTGTACAAGGCTCAGCTTAGGAGCGGAGCGGGAGCAGGAGCGGTATTAGGGTGGGATGGAAAATTGTTGGGAACAGGTTAAAATACTACACTACGCGTACAAAGTCGCGGGCAACAGCTAGTAATTGATAAATGTTAAATTTAATCCTAAATAATACAGACAAAATTGCAGATTAAGACATTGAAGGCAAGCCGTATCTCGCAAGCCTACTCTGACAATACAAGACGTGACAATATTGCGAAAACAAAGATATCTTCAACCAATTAAGCTCGCAAACAAACCGACAGACAATGGAGTATCACAATTGCGACGTGCGAAATCATAATCTTGGCTTACGTGTGAATTCGCTAACTCTTATCTTGCTAATAGTTGTTAGTCATATTATACTCATAGACTTGTTTTTGGTTACTAGCTTCGCTTGTGGTGTTCTCGTTTTCCTGTGTACATTTCGAAAACATTTCTTAGCGAGTTCTATAAGAACCAACAGAAACTACCGAGGTGTCAAATTTCAAGTTTATTTTGTTAAGTTTATAAAGTCAGTGGATCAATGGGCAGCATAATAAGCTGATCATACTCGTATTTTTAAATATACTTTTACAGATCGCCTTTTGGTCTTGTGGTCGGGCAAGTTGTCTTAAATCTCATACACCACCGATATAGCGGGTTCGATTCCCGCGACTGGACAAATGTTTGTGCACAGAGAAAAAAGCGCAATCATTTGTTTTGTGTTTGGGTGTTGTAGTCTCTCGTAGTTTCTGGTTCCCTAGATATGGAAAATCCTAGTCAGGAGCCAGGATCACTGTTAAAAAAAAGATAATATGAATACGATAATAGGCTTATGATGATGATAAAAGAACATAAGCAGTCTGGCAGCTTATCGTGTACTGCTATATTTTTATATATTGAGAATCTACAATGTATAAAAATAAAGCAGTACACGATTGTTGATAAAGTTAAACCATTAACGTGTGCTGTCAAATGCTTAGAACCTTAAAATAATGCCATAGATACGTAGTTTTTAAGTCCATCTAAAACATACACAAATTGAAATCCAGCGAACATTTTTAACACTTAACGAATCACGACCGGACTTAATAAAGCTGCTGTCTTGAAAGGGAACTTTCCGGCTTAATTCCGTGATTCAATTTAATTCCAACAAGTTCCAATCCTTTAAAACCTATTATCCTTTAAAACCTATTAAGGGCCATTGAATAACCTTTGAACTTTTCATCTACCGTAGAACCGAAAACCATTTAAGTAACGCGCACAGGTCGATGCATAAGTTGCAGAGTTTCAGTGCTGCCATATTCAGAAATCTGTGAAAATTGGTGTCAGATGTAAAACAGTTTTTCGGAACAATTCCTGGGAATTCTGGGAGTTCATATTCTGAGATAATGGGTCTGTGTAAATCCAAATTGCTAACTGCTTTTAACATTGTAAATGCTCGCACTTTCACATGCCCGAGACTTTAGTTTATGTTGCTGCTGGCAGTACCCTTTAAAT
Source organism: Petrophora chlorosata (assembly GCA_951640565.1). NCBI lineage: Eukaryota > Metazoa > Arthropoda > Insecta > Lepidoptera > Geometridae > Petrophora > Petrophora chlorosata. The sequence continues at coordinate 12,726,965 of OX621201.1, read as the reverse complement.
CTGTCACTTTGTAAACTTATCTGACTCGAAAAGCATGTCACCTTGATCATTTTTCCATTAGAACATGCTGATTGATAGATATTTATGCTGAAATAGGGCCTACGATGGTAAGTGGCGGGGTAAAGAGATGGGATAAGTATGGGATAGTGTAATGGTTGTAGTTTTTGATGGTTGAGTGGAATTTCATTCCTTAGCAGTTTGTATAGTGAAAGAGTCTGCAAAGTGCTTAGTGCGGAGGTATGTGTAGGTACAACGATATCCTGATGTGTTAAAGCTTTATTAATTTTATTGTTCTCATTTTCGCATCAAGAAAATCTCTTTCTTAATTAAATTTCCTCTTTTAAGGAAATCAAACTAATCCATCAGGCAACACTTCAGGTTTGTCTCATTATGGCTCACCATTGTGCTTAGAGCTGGGCCCTAGTCCAGCCTGAATGAGGTAGATGGGTGCAGCCGATACCTTAATTGACGAGAGCTTGAGTTCCCGAAACCTTAGTGCGCTGCATAATAATGCGGTATAATACCTTATCGAGGCGGAGTAGTTAAGGCGAAGGCGGTGATGTGTCTGCCTCAATATTTGAAGACATTATTTTGTATACAAACTTAAAATACAAACACTAATTAAACATTATTATTTATTAATTAAACATTATTTTGTAGACAAAAGTAAATCCTGATTATTGTAGTCATGATTTAGATTGAAACTAATATAATCTGGTCCTAATAGGCCTGTGTTTGTTATATTATAATTATGGTGTGAACATTTGGGGTAATTGTGTCATAATTTTCCATATTTATATATTATTATAATAATTATAATATGTGATTCAATGTGTCATTATAATAATTTGACGTTCATAAGTGCGCCTGTGATGCCAAACATGAATAAAGATATTTTGACTTTGACTTTTTAAATTAAAAACAAAATAATTTCAATGGATGTTTGAAAACTTGTAGCCTAAAAGTTCACAAAAGGCGGGTTTTGTATAAATTGAATAAATATTCTGTATATTTTTATTTTCAATTGAAATTGGTTTATTTTGTTTTATAATGTTATCAATACAATAATAGGTAATATTAATAATTTTATTTTTATTTAATGTTTATTATAATAGTAAGCGCATCGCCTTAAGCAAGTAAAGATGCGAGGTTAATAGCGGCTTCACAATACGTTAATTAAATCGTCTGGAGGCGAGGCGAGTCGCGGGCGTGCATCTAGCTAACGGTGGAGCTCCTCAGGTTTGTTTACCAAGGCAGCAGACTTGTAGGGCGGTAGTGATTTGCAAGTTTGGAGATACTCCCATTGCACCAAAACAATTTAACTACTATTCATAAAATACGAGTCTTAAATTAATGGACTTCCACCTGAGCGCACAAAGCTACGCTTCCACATTCAAACTGATAAAGAGTGGAACTCCTTTCCGGATTCAATGCAGTGCAAAAGGTTTACAATAGTATTCAAATTTCGCGTGTACGATAATTATAATTTCTTGGCTCCATCGTCGACCGCATCATCACTTAACATCAGGTGAGAGATAGTTAGATAGATAGATAAACGCTTTATTGCAAACATTAAATTAAAGACATTACACAAAAACAATTAAAGAAAGTGTAAACAATGGGCGGCCTTATCGCTAAAAGCGATCTCTTCCAGGCAACCTTTGGATGGAGAGGAATTATCAAAATGTTAAAGACGGGGATGTAAGGTCTACAATAATAATAACAACATAAAATGTCAATAAAATAAACTACAATACAATAGCAACATTCTAAATGCCTACATATAAACATACATATATATTAGGTACACATAAATACATATTATATTATAAACGTATATAAATAATGACTCAAAAAAAAAATATATATATATACATAGATCCAATAAAAAATAGAAATGTCGCCTGTGTCCATAGCATTTCCTGTATTTCATCGTGTAGTTCTCATGTCAATACATGTAGTTCTTTTTGAAATATATTTAAAATTAACTTCAGTTAATTTATTTTACGTAGACGGGTTTAAGATTTTTCACGTTATAACTAGGTACTTTGTAAAGATACAAAAGCAAATCTCGTGACACGTGCTCATTCACACTTCACTCAAACATAAACCATAATAAAGGTTAGCCACAATCAATGGTACAAAATATGAAAGTTTCGTAGTTGTGTTTCCCACGGGTACACTTGTTGTGGCCAAGGACCGGATAACCGAAAATAAGCGATATGCTGCCTACATCAATTGCTGACGGGATATGGACAGTAGGTACTTCCAGCAAATTTTAAACTCGCCGGCGCTCTACTTTTCTTTTTTAGGCTATTATTTAACTAATAGAAATAAGAATCAAAAGTATAAAAGACTACTATCACCAGCGTATTTTAGGTAGATATTGAAAACAATAAGCCATTAAAAGAGTCAACACTTAAAGCTTATGACGACGAGAAAGTGACGAGACGAGCAAGTCATTCACCTGATGGTGAGCAACACGCCTCCCAAAATATCGTTGTTGTGTTGTTGTAACCTAACCTAATCTCACGAAGACACAAGGATAAGGATCGCGAGGATTACCTCGATTTGAGGCAACCCTCGCGATCCTTCACATAATATAATATGAGGGTCCTAAAAAAACTTGCAAAATCTTAGAGAGACACGGATATACTGTATGTTCAGTAACAAGTAACTTTTTTTATTAGAACTAATACACATTTACCGGAAAATACCGTTTAATCTCTACGATTGTCAGTATTTTACTGTTTGGCGCGCGTCGTCCGGCACGCCTCCGCGCGGCTATCATGTCCGGCTGTCACCCGGCTCAAGTGAATAACCTATTCCCGAGAACGTTGTAGGTTTTGTCTGTCGCAAATAACAGGGCTTCGAGAGAACAGGGCTTCCATAGAAATAGCTTATGACGGGTTTCCCCCAGGGTCTGTGGTACTCTTGTAGGATGGCGGTACGCTTCCATACTAATGCTGTGTTTGTATCTGATTTTGTTAAGTTATTTTTGAGAATAAAAAGATGCCTCTGTTAAAGCAGTCGGCGTGATTTCCACCGAAGACTTTAAGACTTTAAGACCTCTTCGTATCGCATACCAGCCTCTCTTTGGTTGGTTTCTGCCATTTTCCCATTTCTCTTGCTAATCTCATCCAAACGTTCCCCGCTGTTCTTCTGACGTTATACGTTTTAACATACAGGCAATGCCGCGGTTAACTAGTAAATAGTATGAAATAAAGCTATAAATATAAATCTCATTTATAAATAGTAGGAAAGTTATAAATAACCGAGTTATTCCAGTGCAAAAGGAAATTATTGGAGCAGTAAAACGTTTAGTGCCACAATTAATAACGACTCGTTGGATTTCCTTTCCTGTACTAAAACTTGGTCGTTAGCTTACAAATATGGAATTTATATGAAGATTGCATGAACATATTTCAATGCGTAATTCTGGTAACTTTTTTTTTTGCTAAAAATTCTTGCTAGCTAGAAAAAGAAAATTTCTACATGTACATGCAATAGCTATAAAGGTGTTTTTGTGTTCTAACGATATGATAATCTTATTGCTATCAAAGATTTTCCCGATTTCTTTAACAACTGCCCACAGTATACTCTGTAGCCTTCTCGAGAGGGTTTTCTTCTTTTCAAAACCATAAGCAATAAAAAATAGGAAATAGGAAACAAGTGCCGAAGAATATACAGTCGCAAGAAGCGACTGCAGGTCTGCAAGCTACCATGCTCGAACTCGCTGCGATCGTACCATCGTACTATAATTACGGTCTATCAATGCGGTACTGGTTTATTGAAAGCCCGCCGAGAGGCGGGGGACATTAAGATGATGGCCGGCTTGTAATTTGATGGATTAAGGAACACACCCGAGGGCGCAACTACGGGTAATGACGGTGACTAAAAACTACGCGGTGTTTGTACTTGGAATACCGATTTCTTGTTTACCTGCTCACGGAAAACATCAAAGTATATAGTGATTCGTAATAAATGTATGAGAATGAATTACAATTGCAAGAAATAGGGTGTGTTTTGTTTTGCGGACTAATGTTTGTTTGCAAGCTTTGATCCGTAACAGTAATGCCAACGATTAGAGATGTCATACATAGTAACAGATATTTATAACATTAAGACGCTCTTTTGGTTGAAGTAGGAGATGTTTCAAAGTTCGCTCCCAAACAAGCAAGAAGAAAATACATAAATGGCGACCGCTAGACACGAAACTGCAACGATGCGTTCCCAAGAGACGCCCATTTACTGAGAACATTTATCAAAACGGTCTATAATAATAAAAATAATAATAGCCTTTATTAACAATCTTACAAGAAACAAAAATACAATGTTCATACACCTAAAGACACCGATAAGAATCACTTTAAAGATTGTCTTGCTTTTCAGCGTAGGTCTCCCCTAGAGCTTTCCACAAAACGGCATAGCAAAACGGTCTACGAGGCACAAAAATCATCTCGCCCGGCCAGACAACAGCTAAGTTCCCAAAATCTATCCTATCCTGTTCAATTTAGCCAAAATTCGTGCGAAAAACGTGATAGCCCCAAAGGTCAATGACCGCCAAGCGTGGGTCTATTTCAAAATTCAATTAACATCGCTATTTCCATACGTATTGTCCAATAACATAATTTTAACTGCTATACATCCGTCCTACTAACTTGCTACTTAACAGAATTTTAATGTTTTGTACAACTTTGTACTTCAAACACACGTAGGTAGGTGCAGCGAATAAAAACTATGCAAGACTCGTAAGGTGTATGTGATATGCAAGATGGAATGTGCAGGGTTAAACTAGTTCATATGGTTTTGTAAATACTTTTATCGAGTTCTTATTTACTTTGAACACTAAGTAGCTTTAATTTAATGTTGAGCGTCGTGATAACAGGGCGAGTTCAAAAATACTTTTTTTATGTAACTGAATGACGAGACCAGCTGGTCGTTTGCCTGATGGGCCTGAGACAAGACCCTGAGACAATTAGCTGTTGAGTCTCATAATGCCCAGTAATTTCGCTGTTTACAATGCCCTTCAAACCGGAACACAGTATGCTCGCGCACTACTGCTTGGCGGCTGAATAACTGGCAAAGCGGTGGTACCCATCCAGACGGCCTCTCGCATACGAGAAATCTAGTACCAGTACTTGGAATCATTCAATATTTTCTCGTTAAACTGCATTGGTGGTAACGTGGTCATCGTCAAGCTTCTAATCATCCGATTTTTTATGGAACTCAATTTTCGATGTCTACTATGACTAAAATTGGCTGGTCCAAGTGCCTAAGCTGCATCGTATGCTCGTAGTTCCGCTAAAATTTCATTGCAGTGTTCAGTTTGCATTGTAGAATTGTTTAGATAGATCCGCAAGATACGAAATGTATGTTTAGCACGCCTCGTAGCTCCGGGCTAGGGCGTCCGATACTTCTAAATTATGTTTAAAACAATTACTGTATGTTAAATTGGAATATCGGGATCTACTGCAATTTCATTTATTCGATAAATTATTATATAATTATTTACTGTCATTATTTAAACATTCATTTTATAACAAAAAAAAACTATTTTAATCTTGATGTATCTTCGAAGTCCAATGTCGAATATCAATGAAATTTATATGGGACCACATTGCAGCTATACTGAACCCAACGCAAAAAGACTATAATTTTCCAAATCGGTTTATAAATGACGAAGTTCTGAGGTAACAAACTTAAAAAATTCAATCGAATAAAGATTCTTCTCCTTTTTTGAATTCAGTAAAAAATTGTGAAGTTAAATCTTAAGCAATAATGCAAAGTAGACTCCTATTCAAGAGGTGTGTTTCAATACAATACTATAAGGGACATAAAATAAACAAAAGTAAGTTTTTTTCTACGCATTGTTTTTAATGAAAATAAACAATTTAATTCCGACGGATTTTGAAGAACACCTGCATTTTAACGACAATCTAATTACCATACAAAGTCATTGTAATGAACATAAATGCAAATGTTAATTATTTATGTAAACCGATTCAATATCCTTTTTACTGTAATTCAAAATCGAAAAATAACCATATGGGTTAGGAAATACACCGTAAAATTTACTATTTGTATGTAAAACTAAGCGTTAATACCTAAAAAAGTGAATGTTTAAGTTATTTTATAATTAAAGTTTATGCAAAGAGGACAAACGAGAACGTGATTGATTTATTACTATGAGCTATTCTAAGTACAAAATAATAGTAGGTTTCCTTATAAATCACTATTGAAAGGTGCTATTTTAAAAGCAAAGATATTATTAAAACTTGAAGTTAGTTTGATGAATGTTGTGTGGAATTGAGTTAAGTTGCGTTTAAAATATAAATTGAAATTCACAACAGCTAGCAGATTTTCTAAAAGATGTACAGCCTAAATTGTTCGAGCAATGTACCTATGTTTCGTACATGTCTACGTATCCGCAGACACATTTGTCCTAAAAATAATTTTGTTATTTTCTGAATTAAAACGTACTTACACTTTCGAAGTATGAATCACTATTAGTCAAATGTACTGTAATTTGTACGAATTTTAATTAATTGAATACGACATGAAACTAATCTGTTATCGATAAAATACTATTACTATAACTATGAAGTGTGTTAATAAATTCCTTGTTACTACAGAATAAATGGTACATGCTAATAAATTTCCTGTTACTACAGAATAAATAATAATAGTTTGGTTACATAAAAAGATTTAGTTTTATGTAAAATCCCGTCTGTCATCCAAAGCCCATTCGAACAACAATTGTCTGGTGCCTAGTTGACCACCAGTTCACAGGCCGCGTTCTTGCAAATTCTTCAAGCGACACATCACAATTTTTACTGGCAGGCATCTGCCACTTATCGCCCGGGACCCCTACAAATCGTCCCCGGCTTTCTCCAGTAAACGTCCTATGAAATTGCCATCGTGAGTCCCGACCGGGCCATAAAGCAAGAGACGCGACGCTTTTATGATCCAATAATGTGCTAAGACTACAACCATGTTCAAATCGTTCAACTCTTCAAGGTAATGGACCATCACCCAAACATCTCAAAGTCATACAAATTTGTTCGCGAAAATTACTATTGCTTGAGACGCTTGGAAACTAGACGTCAATTTTATTTATATCCTTCAGGCTATAGAGAGGCGTCGATGTTAGTCGTTAGAGGCAGCAGATGCCAATTTGTAGACGTTGCAATATAAAGTGATATAGCTTGCTTGCATGCTCGTGAGGCTTTCAAACTTTCCGTGATTCTAAGAAAGTTAGTTCTTATTAGCATAATTCAACCACATTACACTCTGATGGTATTATAATTGTAATTTTATCTTCGGCTATTTCTGGCAACGTTCGAGCTCAGCTCGGTTTATTGTTATTGCCATGGTAATCGTATATGCGTGGTTTTACTTAACGCGTGTAGTACATTTTGCAGATTTTGCGGAAGTTTCTAATAGTGCACGCAAGCATTCATAAATTAAGGATTTTGGAATTGCTAATCAGAGTGAGTTTTAAAGAATTTATTTCTTAGTAGTATAAAACAAAGTTGGTCTGGTCGTTCATCTGCGTCTGTCTCTGTGTGTGTATTTTTGATGTTTACGTCATAAAGTTTGTGGTCCTAGTCGACTGACTCAAATTGTCACAGTACCTTCAGTGGTGTTGCATCGCCAGAATACATCTTAGTGCTTCTAGCCCTAGACTTTGTTAAGAGGCATAGAGGTTTTCGTCACTATAAAAAAATGTGATTTATACCTAGTGCTAATACGAATGTAAATCGCGCCTTGCGAGGTCGTCCTAGGTCGCTTGCTCCTATAACTGTATTTTCAAAGGGGGTTAGAAGATTCAATTGGAAGTACTTACCCATTCTATTTGTAAAACAAATTCAGTTAGCACGAAATGCCCAGAACTTAGAAAGTGGTAACGACATGCTGTCACGCCACGCGGCACGCCACGAGACAATGTGGCCAGTGCAACACAATCGGGTATTAATTTAGAAGAAGCCGCCGGCACGGTCACGCGGCCCGGTACCGGCTCGGTACCGTTGTCACCTGCGGCTACACCGCGGCCAATTTCACAAACGATGCTGCTATTGGGAACGGTAGTGATATCTGTCAGTAGGCCAAACTTTAGGTATCGCGTGTAATTCTTAGCAATTTTATTTTCAACAGGCTCTCAATATTTATAATGGCAAATTCCTGCGCTGGTCTTGTCAATTAATTTAGTGTGACGACCCTCATTTCTTTTTTAAGTCACTCATAAAATGTCCCTAACTAGGATTCCCCGTATCTAGGGAACCAGTAACTACGAGAATGGTCATCACGGAACAAATTCTTGACCTTTTTTCTGTCCACAAACATTTGTCCCGTCGCGGGAACCTGGGACCTCAGTAGTGTATGAAATTTGAGTCAACCTGCCCATCCACTACGCCACAGAAGCTGAGTATAGTATAGTACTAGTAGTAGCACTACCGTTTGGCAGCAGAATATTGTGACTATTATACTTCCTTTGACGAGCTTTTGCTTGAGGGTTTATTTGTACTATCCTTAGTTTGAGGTCCAGCTTATAGTTTATTACATTACACAACCCATTAACCACACCTATTAACTACAGATAAATTACACTATGTTCTATGAACATATACAGTTCTCCATCTAAACATGTCCAAACGCTGACTACTTTGCTTGAATTTAGTATCATACTTGTTGCTAAACTTCACTTCTTTATCACTGACTTTAGTTATTATTACATTAAGTATGTGTCAAGGACCAAATAACCCTAAATTTCTAAAGAGCATGAACATAACACTAGCGATATAACATAGTGTTGACACACCAGTATTTAGCTAGCTAGTTAATATTTACTTCCCAGTTTTGTTCTAACCTACCTTAAATAATACCGGTAACATGAGTCTAGACTAATATATTTATTTAAAGTCGCCAATTAAATTATTTAATAAAACGACTAAATATTTACGAGCTAGTCGTACAAATAATATATTAAGAGCTCAAATCTGTCAGTTTGCATGGCCTCCCTTAGATTCGCAGTCCTATTATGTGCCCTACAATGCGCTCCGAGACAAGATTTTACCCCCTAACACAATGCCTAGGAATTTCGCTACCTACAAACCGATAGAGATTGCAAACTATACAAACCCAAACATACTCGTACCGTTAGTTTATTGGACGGAGGAATGGATATTTCTATTTATTTATTTTACTCACAGGGCAGGGCTACTGACTCGCCGCGGTCTCACGACTCAATCTAATAAATAGTACTGGTATTACTGGAGAGATATCTCTATGAATATAGATAGGAATGGATTTGTATGTCTCTACGTATTTAATTTGCATGTATGGAAAAACTTAGAGCCGTAAATTTTCGTAAATTTAAAATGTGTGTCTAGCTCCTTTAACTTTAACGTTTGGTGCGGGTTGAGAGATAATTAGCTAATGCGTAGCACTGTTTGACCCTTCAGCAGTTTGTAGTAAATAATGTTCATCCTTACTATTTTCATATTCAATACAATAGTATAGACTTCAATAATATAGGTGTCTGGGTGAACCTTCCAATAAACTATGGGTTCAAAAGTCTCAGAAACCAAGACCTCACGACCTAAATATACATATATAGTAATCGTTTCCAGCAATACCATTTCCAAAACAAATCTAAATTGAAAGTCATCAGTACACGTCATATTGAAACGTAATTTATGTTCATGCAGATTCTTGTATTATTATAAATATATCATTGCTGTGACAAGTTAAACAGGATTCTGAAATATTATGCAAATATTTAGTGTGATGCCGCCGAATAAATTACACTAAATATTTTCATAACATTTCAGTTTTGAGATGAATTTCCGCAACGTCACGCCTGATGCTATTAGATTAAATAGGAATATCACAACTCAAGCGAAGTCGCGTACAAAAGCTTGTAACGAGATACCCAGTAGCGGTATAACGTCTGCGGTGTTAGTGAACGATAATATGAAGTTATTGACTGTGTGGTGCGTATACTGCGTATTGCGATTGCTGTAGCCACAGAAAACCTACCGAGCAACAAGTACGAAGTGAGGACCGAAAGTAGATATTTAACGGTATCATTTCAACTATTTTTACTATTCATATTGGAGAGCGGTTACAACTGCTATATTTGTTAGTTTGTAAAAAGGTACAAAAAACTGAAAGGTCTTGACGGAAAGTGGTCTACTTGTCTTTGGGATCTTTTGCATATTTATTTCTGTAACTATGCCGTGCTGTGCTGTCGTTCATAAAACAGGAGAGTAGGAAGATATCAATTTCCCAATTTCTTGCTGTGTCTTCTGGGTAGTGGTTGTTTTTCCGAAACTTGGTAGAATAATTGTTATAATTTAAAGTTTATAGGTTTTTAAACTGACATGGTCAAAATGAAACAAAAGAATTTCATGGCAAATATCGCGTTTCTAATTTTTACCTGACAACTACACCCTGGGAGTCGAATGTGAACCAAAGGTGTCTTCTAGGCGAGCGTGTTAAGCCTTAGACCTACAACTATTAAAAAAAACTAGAGTTTAATTGTCTGAGATCGAATTATGGAAGGGAAACACTGCATCTACTAGTATTGGAGTCCCTAACTACTGAGATTTCCTAGTAAACGTTACTCGTTATTTATGGAATGAATTGGTGTCCAGAAAGCAATGCGGCGGTTGACATAGTTGTTCATATCGACCATCAATAATAGGTTCTTAATCAATTATCATACACGTGAATTACAGTTGCTTTAGGAGGCTATTAGTCATCCAATCAGACAAGTAACAAGTATAGCTTATTAAGAAACAAGAAAAGTTAGTGTTAATAGTATTTGCGATTGACTACGATCGATTGAATGCCATCATGCAAGCAGCAGTTTTTTGCTCTATTACTCAATAGATATTTACGACTCGATTGCCGCCATAAGCCGGTAGGAATGTCTATTTTTCCATACAATTAACGGCTCAACTGACTAGCTTCTATTCAACGGAACTAACCATCCAAAGTACCTACTACATTATCATCACTAATACAACCATGTCGCAATGAACATAGCTTGAACTTCTGTTTGGGGATACGCAGGTATTTGCTTGGTGGTTAACTCTACTTCTCTTTTAACGCATTTACTGTAGTATAAAGCTTTGAATTGCAGTCTTTTTATGGCACTGCTTAACCTGAGACATCAGCGCGAGACTTGAGTTGATGTCGTTGATCATGCGACGTGATATAATGTCAAATACAACTTGAAAGTTTCTTATTACCACAAGGTTTTAAGTTGTTTACATATTATTCTCGTAAAGTACTATTGACAGGTAAAATATCGTCATCTAATTTGCTTAAAGGCGGATTATGATGTTAAATTAAATTCAATTTAAAAGCTCATCCAACAAAATATATTAAGATTTTGTATAACTTCAGGGTATGTTCTTATGAAACGTAATATATTGAGATGATTTAAGATATCTCGTTTGTAACAGACATAATATGGAGATAATCGTTAGATATGAGCGTTGCTACTTACGAATGAATTACTCACTAAACCTTCCAGAAAAAGTTTTTATAAAATTTCATTTTGCTGACCAATTACGAAAATAGACTGTGACTAGACCCTTAGTTAGGATCAGTTGCAGACCAATTATGAAAATAGGCTGTGACTAGACCCTTATTTAGGATCAGTTGCAGACTAATTATGAAAATAGACTGTGACTAGACCCTTAGTTAGGATCAGATGCAGACCAATTATGAAAATAGGCTGTGACTAGACCCTTAGTTAGGATCAGATGCAGACCAATTATGAAAATAGACTGTGACTAGACCCTTAGTTACGACCAGTAAGATTTATTAAAGATCACAAATTATAAGTCAACTTACCCTTTAAGAGTTCCGAAACTTATTATTTATCGATTTCTATTCATGTAAATGTTTCAATATCTTTCACCTGAAATAGGTGCGGCGTAGGTAAGCTGAATTTCATATTTATCGATATCGAAAAAACTTTCTGAATACATACAAACGGTCAGACCGACATCTTACCATAAATGTTCCCTTTACTTGTAGCATATCTAAAAAGTCCCTTTGGATGTTGTGATCAGGCCTTCAGGGTTCAAATAGGAAATTAATAGTTAAAGCAAACGTGTTATTGTTGTTTGATATTTGCATAGAGAGTAGTTTATAAATTGCTTTCCGGGTGATCGGAGTTTCACGTATACTTTTATTAGATAACTTCACCGTTAACACATACATCGCGTTATTGGTTTAGGAAACAATAACGTGATGTATTTAACAACCATACACATAAGTATATGTATGTATGTCATACCAAATTTTACGTAGAGCCTATCTTCGTTAGAAATTATTTTGAGACTCGTTAGAGAAATAGTCTGAAAAGCTTTACTATCATTATTAATAACAATTAACGGGTGACACTCAGGTTTAAGTTGGAGTAGTCCAACTATAGTTTCAACCACAACCGGTGGTATTTTTCAAGGCGAGTGCGCAACACTTGCGGAAGCGTCGCGCCTCGCACTCGACTTTACTATCATATTGTTTTTAGCTAAAAGTTATAAAATTGGAGTTTCAACATAAATAAAGTAGGTACTATAGTAGTATATAATCTGGGAATCTTCAAGTCTCGAGTGAACGGGTACTATCTTGGTAAGCGTGCTAGATCGTCGACCGCATCGTCGCTTACCATCAGGTGACATAGTGGTCAAACTAAAGCCAATTAACAAGTTAAAAAAAAAGAGTACCTACGGCACGCAGCATTGTTTGTGAAACTAATCTTACTTTAGCATTTGGTTTGATATCACATAATATTTAATTGACAAATTATAATAACAACTTTTTATCTCTATTTAGGCGAAGACTATTATTATTAATCCTTATTCGATCTTATGTTATTTAATGTTAATACATATTATAATAATTATTTTTGCGACACGCTATTTTGAAATGACTATTTGACTCTAATTTATAATTATAATAACAACATATTATTTGACATTGTGCCTATGTATTACCATGGACTAAATATACAAGTATATTTGGTCCATGGTATTACTAATTTTACTATATTGTATTATTTCCTCTGTTTAATTTCATTCGCCGTAATATGGCTAGATATGGAGCATTGCTACAAATATTCACAGTCACACAGTCTTAAACATCGACTTAGAATTGCCAGTCTATCAATTTTTTATCGAATACAGGAGAGTGTGCGTCGGAATTGCACCAACTAATTCCCCCAACCCCATTTTATCATCGGACTACAAGACGTACGGCAATACGCCACCGTTTCATGGTGGACATTCCTCCCGCGCGTACTAAGCGCTTCGCTTCCACTTTTATTATGCGTACTGCTAACGAGTGGAACTCCCTGCCAGAGTCAGTCTTTCCCGATAGCTACAATCTGAGAATCTTCAAGTCTCGAGTGAACGGGTACTATCTTGGTAAGCGTGCTAGATCGTCGACCGCATCGTCGCTTACCATCAGGTGACATAGTGGTCAAACGCAAGCCAATTAACAAGTAAATAAAAAAATATTTGACAATAAGACCAATTGTACCCACATTTGCAATGAATAAATGATTATGATTATAATTTTGATATGGTATAACTGTTAACCTAGCTTGAAAAGTATTAAGATTGAGAACAAAAAGCTAAATCATTACAAATTAGCTTTGCATTACATAGGTACCTAATGCTTAAATAAGTATATTTAACGAAACTACCTATATATTCTAATGTTAGGATTTTTGTTGCAGATCTAAATCTGACCGATTGCGTGATGACTCCGATGACTTACCGGTAAGTGTTCATCATCATCATCAGCCCATCACGTTCCAATTGCTGGGACACGGGCCTTCTCTCATAGAGAGAGGATGGGCCATAATCTACCACGCTGGCCCAGTGCGGTTTTCCTTCACCGTTTCTAGAGCGAGTGTTCAGTCCGCACATAACTTAAGAAAGTCAGTAGTGCGGGGCAAGCGGGATTCGAACTCGGGTGCGTTGGATCATAAGTCGCACTTGCTCCCACTGAGCCACACTCGCTCGGTAAGTGTTAATGATATGATAATGTAGTGCTAATGATAGTGATGACTCGGTGATGAGAATATCATCACCGACTCATCAGCATGTACCAAACAGTATTAATTTTTTAAGGTATTTTTAACTTTAACAAAAGGAGAACACTTTAAGAAAAGGAGGAGATTGTATTTATTTATATTTGATACCTCAAAACTCCGTCATTTATAAACTGATTTAGAAATTTATTTTTACGGTTGGGTTTAATATAGCTTCAAAGTGATCCCATATAAATTTCATCGATATTCGACCTTGGACTTCAATGATACATCACAATTGAAGTCGGTTTTTAACCGACTTTAAGAAGGAGTAGTTGATTGGTTTTTTTTATGTTTCTTACCTCAGATCTCCTTCATTTATGAACCGATTTGGAAAATTCTTTTTGCGTTGGGTTCAGTATAGCTGCGAAGTGGTCCCAATTTCATCGATATTTGACCTTGGATTTCGAAGATACATTCAAGTCGGTATTTGTTTTTTTGTAAAAAATAATTATTTTGTTATAAAATAATTTAAAGATAATCTTTGGAACGTAAGTATAGTGTAAATTAAGTTTATCACGGTATCATATTCAAGTTGAACAGTGTGTGTATCTTTAGATAAAATATTAGTAGAGTATAGATACTAGCGTGACTAGTGTCGTATAATGCGTCAAACAAAAAAATTGTACTCAGAGAATCAAGTAGATTTCAACTTTTCAACCAACACATGTATTGCAACCAACCAGCATTGTCGCTGTCGCCAACATTCCATGGCAGCACAAGTCAGCACAACAGCGCAACATTCAGCACAACACTGCACGATCGTGCAGCACGCCGTAATGCGCTCGCGCACGCCGAAGACCTATTTTTTGCTGTACCTCGAGTGAATTTTAAATCGAACATGTCTTGGCTGAGCGTTTCCATTTCTTGCGCCTTTTGTGATATTGCTCCTACTATGATACCAAAGAGCTAAATTTTTGGCATCTAAAAAGCCACAAGATTTTGTAATTTTTAAGCAATTATATCTTTTTCGGCTTTTGAAAGAGCCATTGGTATGATAGTCTTTACATTAGCTACTGTTCTAAAACTTGTTTGTATCTCTCAGTTCAAGTCTGCATTGATACTAAATGTTCTTAAAATGAATAGTTCCTCGTTTGTTTTGTTAATTGCATCGACATGCAGTCCCAATGATTGCACCATTAGTGAACCAGTGATTTATTCCATTAACCTTGCGTGATATTCATTACATCGAGTACATCGAATTGAGTCGCTCTGTTAATCGTCCAAATTCATACATTGTCTATTCCTGACAGATTAATTACGCCAATCCGAATGCTTCCAACAGTCCTGTGGTACGGGCTCTCTTCAGTTCGTGTAACGGTAGCATCGATCGAATGAATAATCTATTGATGCGGCTTTGTTTTCGAAATTGAGAGGTTGCCTGGTCCCGACCTTTTTGCTTCATTGCCTCATACCTACCTACACCGAGAGGCTGAATGAAAAACTTGCAATGTATAGAGGTAGAATCAGTGGTGTATTTGCTCAAGTATGTTCTTGTCATAAGTAGAAAAGTTTTGAGACGAGGCGTATCATTTTGACATAAAGAATTTGAATAAGAAATTCTAGGTATCTCTAAATAAGCGATTAGTGAACTAACACCGTAAGCTTGCATTTCGACTCATCGTTGATGCTAAAGTGTATGAAATAGTTGAGGATCTTACAGATTTATCCAAACTAGCACTTAGGTAAATCCAGAAGTATTTTCGCCTCATGCTTTCGAGTTCACCTCGAGTCCCAAGTCTATAATTAATAGTGCTCCGTGTGCAAGTGCCTAAATAAGTATTGAGGTGACATCACAATCTAAACGTTTTTGGTTAATAATTCTACGAAATAAACAAACAATATTGCAACACCCCCTCGGCCTATCATGCCTCTAAAGACCTTTGTCTGTTTGAAAGGTAAACTATGTTTGATTTCGCGGTTTAGATTCTATTCCCGTGTAGGTGTTGCCTTTAATGAATGTGAGAGCGCAGTTATACGATTATCGCAGATCGTGAAGCTATCTTTACGTGTCTCCTTTGTTTGTTAGCGTTGGTTTTTGTCTAATTATTTTTGGAGTCGTTAATTGTAATTTGTTTAAATCTTTAGTGCTAACCTGACCTATTTATTGACAGGTCCGTCTAGTCGCTGATTTGTATTTTTAACAAACATGCGTTTGTATTGTTTTTTAGTAAATTCGGGAACGAAGAAAAATTTCGAATACTGGCTATAGGGATTTCATTACGACATTTCTCCATAAGACATAATTTTCATGCAATTGTTCATATCTAGAAGTAGACTTTTGAAAGTGCTAATTTTTCGAAGTGGTCATTTTTAATTGAGGTCCAAGCTTGCCGACGTTATTTAATTAAAAGTATGCGACTCCAGTTGCATAAGGATAAAATATTGTACTGTCACATTCTCCACTATTTCTGAGCTAAAATAATGTCTAGTTTCAATATAACAAACAGGTATTGTTTATTCGTTGCAAGCTATGCGCCGGCCGTGGCTCCGCCCCTGCCACACCCTCGGTATCTTTTCTGTTATCTGTCTGTGCGATATTACGGACAGTGTTCATCTTTGGCTAGAGAAATTTAATTTACTGTGAACAAGCCGTGTGGAATACTCTGTCTTATTTTTTTTTAATGTTGTCTATGAATTTAAATTGCAAACTTTACGGATCAGATTTCTGCGGTTCACGTAACTAAGTTTAGCATCTTATAAATGAACAAATGATCGTAGTTGTTGAGAACAATCCTAGACCGGTGTCAAGATCTTATTTCGTCTATCAATCGTTATTATTTTTAAGTATTTTCTTGATTGCACATGCATAAAACACTTAAAGGAACATTATTCGAAACCCGTTCTTCTCTCTTTTCTTTAATTAAAAGCTCTTTACGCTACTTATGATATGTTACAACTGCTATTGCTTGGGTGACGTCCGTCCACCGCTTCCTCTACCTATGCAATTTTAACGAACACGTTGTAGCTACAGATTTGTGCGCGCAGTCCGGACAAACTGTTAGAAAATTGCTATCTAGTAATACTGTTATTTCCCGCCAAGATTCCAATTAGAAGATTCTTTGCTTGTAGTCTAGCGTGGGCGTATTTAGGATTTTGGTGAAGGAGGTTGTCCGTTGGAGTTTAAACGCAATCGAAGTAACACGAAAACGAAATTGTGTGCCTCTTTTAGTCATCATCATCATCATCAATAGCCTACCATTGCTTGGACAAATAGATGAAGATATAAACTACGCGAATCATATTACAATGAGTGGCCTCGGGTCACATGTTCTAGAAATTTGTAGGATCTGGAACTTTTCATTGCTTTGGAAAAAGGGGGGTGTTACGCAATTATTTCCCCTCCCCCCTACCTGGCTACGCCCATCCAGTCCAGTTATTCCTTCCAACATCGACTAATTGAAACTCGATGTTTCTTGTAATGAGCTTGTGAGAAAATTTGTAACTACAGATTTGTTATTAAGATTACGAATGAGGAATTATACTCGATATGAACCGTGTTTATAGCTTTGCCCGGGATTAGTAAACGGATTTATACAGTGTAAATAGTAAGGGAACTTGTAATAAACAACCGCTGGATCTGGCATTTCACGCCGCGCAAGCAAAATATTTTCTTTTTACCTTTTGATATTTAGTTTTTGTTTCTGTTACTGGTGTCGTATAAGACAAGTGTTATTAGATAAAAATAAATAATGGCAACATTCATAAGAAAAGTCAGTAAGATGCGGAAACGCTTTGGTTTGAATGCAGTTACTTTCCCTGAACTTTATTTAAAAACGTAGTGCTTACTCTTTACAATTTTAGACTGAGTTGTTTTGAATACATATACGCAGTATGAACACGGTTCGTGCTGATAAGTTTGAAGCCTATCTATATCGCGCATTAGTAATTTTAATTCATCTATTTCTTCGTAAGTTGTTATACTGTCAGTATTTCTGTACTGTTTTGTGGCACTGTATTGGTTCTGTAATTTATAATTATTGGGTATTATTAGATCTGTTTTTCGCTTTGGGCTAGGATTCATAAAGCAATCGAGTAACTTCTGCTATAACCAGTGGAATTAAATAATTTATGGTTTAAGTAGTACGGTCATTTTAAGCGTTAGGAAAACTGCTGTGGTGTAGTGATTTGCAATTCCTCAATACTCAATACTTTACAACTAACATATGAACACATAGGTTCTTATTATATTAGTGGTGAGATTACATATGACTTTATATGACCCAGGTAGGGTAAAGCAAATTATTTGACATAAAATGAGTCGGCTACTCGTAGATTGCTTTTGGGTGGGTGGTTGATTCCCGCTACGCATATCCTTACTAATATTATAAACGCGAAAGTTTGTATGGATGTATGGATCTTTGTTACTCTTTCACGCAAAAACTACCGAACCGATTTTGATAAAATTTGGTATGTAGGTACTTTAGGACTTGGAATAACACATAGGCTACTTTTTATCCCGGGAAACCGCGAGTGGAACCGCGGGGCGCAGCTAATTTGTGCATAAAATAAAGGTCCTCAGGTTCCTGATTTCCTTGGTAAAGGGAATGCTATTTAGGGGCCAGGATCTAGGAGACTGCGTTATATAAAACTCCAACAACATAAAGCTTGAAGGCGAGGTTCGGGAGGTTTTAAAGTTATCTAATAATAAATGTTTTCAAATCAAGTTATCTTGGGGTCAAAAAGTCTCATATAAAACGTCCCTTTTCTTACAAGACCCTCCCGAACCGTCAACGTAGAGGGTCCAGACTTGACTGGTACTAATGACAGACATTTGTCTAGATAGACCATAACATATGTTTACTTCTTCTTTTACCTTTACTGCAGGGCGATTTTGATATCTTTTGCTTCAATCAATTTCAATTTGAAATCGGTATCAAGAATATCTGGTAGTTAGACATGTAATTATTCTGTTAGCAACAATAAGTGACGGATCGTACCATATTTACTTCATCGCCCTACTGGTAGGTAGGTACCATATACTATTATTTTGAGATACCCTACTACAGCATCACTTTTTCCACTTTCCGAAAACTCCCCTCTGCTCTGGACACAATTTGCCTTGGCCGACATGGAGGTCTATAAACAGTGTTCGGACCCAAGTCGGCCGTACCAAGTAAAACGTGCACGTAGGACCACGGCTCGGATAGTCTATGCGAGTTTCGTGTCTCTCCCCAGTCTTGCACACTTTTACGTGTCCTGCTACCTGTACGCGCGAGGACATGTACAATGTCACGGACAACGCTGTTCTTGTGGCAGGGTACCGGCCCACAAAAACATAGAGTCAAACAGTCAAAGGATCGTCTCGCTAAGAAGAAGATTGTGTTCGTTTTTTGGCTCAAATACAGGGAGCCAGCCTTTTTTCTCTTCTTGCACAATGTTTGGTGGTTTGCGATGCAGATGCCGCACATAGGTTTGGGCGAACACTGACCACTTACCTCTAGTGTAGTTCAAATAAAACCCGCCAAGTGCGAGTCGGACACGCGCACAAAGGGTTCCGTACCATTATCTATAAAAACCTTTGTTTGTTGTATGGGAGCCCCCTTAAATATTTATTTAATTATGATTTTTAGTATTTGTTTATAGCGGCAACAGAAATACATCTTCTGTGAAAATTTCAATTGTCTAACTATCACGGTTCATGATATGTATTATTATTAACTTGTCAATTGAAACTGGGTCTTTTCCTAATGATCTGAAAAAAGCTTTGGAAAAAACCTCTTCATAAGAAAGGCGCTAAAAAAGATATTCGTAACTACAGACCAATTGCAATTTTACCTAATGTGTCTAAAATATTCGAAAAAGTTATATATAATCGAATAACATCATTTCTTGTCGCAAACAGCTTACTTAATAACAACCAATTCGGCTTTCGAAAAGGAAAAAGTATATCTTTAGCAATATTCAAAATGCTGAAGCAGGTTTGGGAGGAAATTAATAACAAAAGAACAGGTGTAGCCCTTTTCTTAGATCTCGAAAGCGTTCGATTGCGTTGTTCACAAGATTTTGCTCAATAAGTTAGAATCAATTGGAATTAGGGGAAAAGCGCTAACCTTAATAGAATCCTACCTTAATAACAGAAGTCAATGTACAGTCTTAGATTATTTATAATAAAAGCACAAAAATGGTGGAACAAGTTCAGTCTAAATACCGAAATAACATTTTAGGAGTTCCTCAAGGAAGTATTCTGGGCCCGCTATTATTCCTTATTTACATAAACGAATTACCACTTATCACAAATCATCTCTGTGTTATGTTCGCCGATGATGCTACCATCTTCATTCCTCAAAAAAATGTTGATCGTATTACATTTGAAGCAGAAATTAATAAAACACTTGAGTGTGTTACAAACTGGCTATCATTAATCAATTTTAAGGTAAATATAGATAAAAGTAAATATATACAATTTAAGAACTCCAAAATGACCCCTTTACAATTAAACATACAAAACAATGATAACAAAATTGAAATAACTAACGAAACAAAATTTTTGGGAGTAATGATAGACTCTCATTTAAATTGGAAAACACATATACATAAAATTAATAATACACTATCTAAATATTGCTATGCCCTTTCAATACTGAGTGGCATAACAAGTAAATCTATTGCAACTAATGCTTACTATGGTTACGTATATCCTCACTTAAGTTATGGTATCATTTTTTGGGGCAATTCTGTTGATATACGATCAACATTCACATTACAGAAACGTTGCCTCAGAAACATTTATAATTTACAAAACACGGATTCACTTCGTAGCATTTTCAGGGACAATAAAATTCCTAACTCTAACAGGAATTTATATATTAGAAATCTGTGTTTTTGTTAAAAGCAATTATGAATATTTTTTTAGTGTAAAATCTAGTCGTGCTGGTAATTTGCGCACTAAACACAAATATAAAATCTGTATCCCTCAAATCAATAACACCATGTATGATAAAAGTTCATTTATCAGTGCCATAAGAGTTTTTAATCATTTGCCATCTCGTTTAAAAACTTTAAACGGTAAAAAATTTAAATACCATTTAAAGGAATGGTTAATAAACAAAGTTCATTATAATCTGAACGAATTCTTTGAGTAAATGTTTAATGTAATTTTAGTTTCTATGTAATGTTTTATACGTATTGTACATCCGAAACGGATAGGCTGTTGTTACTTTATATATTTATTTTAAGACCTCAAATGTACACAGTTTTACACAATAAAGTTTATTCTTATTCTATGCAGCCTGGTGACAGACGGACAGACAGACAGACTGACGGACAGGGGAGTCTTAGTAATAGGGTCCCGTAAAGTCCCGTTTTACCCTTTGGCTGTTTACTATATGTTAGCATGTGCCGTCCGAATTTTATAATTTGAAATATGTAGGTAGATGTTTAATTTATTATAAATAAGAAAGAAATTAGCTACAACTTGGTTTCCCCCGTAGATTACAGCAGAAACTTTGTTTATTCCCTTAGCACTTAACAAATTAATTATTACCTACTAATAAATCTTCTAAGTCACGGATTACGAATATTGACGACTTTCCGAATCCCTTAGCAAATCGGCTTAGAGAAACTGGACAAGAGTTCTGGACCCTTCGAATCTTAGCGATAACCTTTTAAAGACGTAGTTACAAATTGAACGACTAAATTGGTGTGGTGCAATTTAAAGATGGTAATGTCCAATGCGAATGTTGTGCGAATTGCGATCCGGCCTTGCACCGATAATTTATTTAATCTTCAGATTTTCCACACGATCTAAAACGATGAAGGAAAACATCGCGAAGAAATCCGGTATCATAATATCATCAAATGTCCAAAAAATCGATTATCGAAGTGAGACTCGATTAACCCTTCAAACATAACATATATTTTTACGATCTTTGGCGCATCTTTTTATGGAACTGAGCAATTTGACGATCAAATCAGACACGCAGAAACTGATGGCGTTCTCAAAGTTTTGAGTTCAGGGGTTTCAACACATGTTCCAAATTCAAATTCTCTCCTCACGTACCCCTTACACCATCGTCAAGGTGGTCCTCTAATCTATTTAAGTAATATTCATCGATTATGGACGTGTCCGCTCAGGACCTCTCTTGTTGGTGTTCAATGGACATCAACAATGTGTTATGACCCCAAGAAATATTGAATCATTGTTTTTCATCGAGCATTTAAATTCAAATAAATACTGCCAAATGATTGTACCCGACCATATCGTATCTGTCGGGTACGGAGCGAGTTTGCGGTGAATTTAATAGAAAACTATTTATATGTTTATAACTAATTTATTGTTCTATTTAAAATGTTCTTAAAATACTAAAATGTTTATGAAATGTTAATGTTTGAATGCACCCGGGTGACGCGCTAGCCGATTATGCACTGACGGCAAAACTGCCAATTAATAATTAGGTGAACACGTCACGCGACTATTGCAACATAAAGTGTTCGGTGACAAAACTCCGAACATATTCCGGGGCGCCAAAAGATGAGGATGCTGATGATACATGTTAGGTTAGTAAAGTGATAATTAATGACAATGAATGTTAACAAGGTGATGCCATTTCTAATGAATTAAAGATAATTAAATGTTAGTAATTAAATGCTAGGATAGTGTCTCTAAAGATTTGCGTGGCAACGGAGAGCACACTTTGTTTGCCACTTTAGTTTTGTTTATAACTATTTGCTGGTAACTTGGCTGACATTCAGCCGTATTCTGACGCGCACTTGTACCCGCACTAACTTTCACAATGACATCACTGACACTATCACTACACACTAGACACAGGCTGGAGCTCGATGTCCGGAGAGATGAGCGCGTGGCGGCACCGGCACAGCAGTGCGCCCGCCGGTCGCCAGCGCACCCGCGCCGGCCGGGATGTAGTTCAGCCCGTACATGACAATTTTGCAAATTTGCAAATTATGTAATAAGTTGGTTGCTGTTAACGATGTTAGTGTGAACTCCTGAAGTAAAGATATGTAGTAGACTTCTTGTTGAACTCTGTTTGAAATATTATCCAGGCTCATTAAATGTTTGTTAGTAATTTTATGTTGTTTGGCCATAATATCTTCTGTCCTTTTCAATAAGTTAAGTTCCGACTCAACAATCGACGTCTGATTTTTGCATAAATTTATCAAACGTTTCTCGTTCTGCCTTATCAGTTCAATGTTTCTGCGGTATTTTTCCGCGAAATGTTCATCTAATACTCCGAAGAGCGAATTTGCAAGGTAGCCTACTCCATTGATAAGGTCACGTCGCTGTCTGGAACGTTCATTCAACTGTTGCGTCATGAGGAGTTTATTATAGTATTTTAATTCCTTGTACTCGAGTATCAGCTGAGCGACTATCATGTTACACTGTCCACCGCTCATTGTTATGCAAGTTTTGTTTAGATCTGTTATAACTTTATCAATTGCTTGTAAGCCTTCCCAATACGGCGACATATCATAAAATACTACCAGTGTCCAAGTGTCCTTGACTTTACTGATTTTTGAGATAGGGTCAAAATATAACGACTGGCTATCTCTCATCCCAGTTATGTTGTAGGCACAGTTTGCATTACTACATAATGTCATAAAAAATAATAACGCCATGACGATGTACGAGAAACTTCTGGGTGTCGTATTTCTTGTTGGTTTGTTTTGTTTTGTTAAAGGGTTATCGTTTTTATTACTTTTGTCGGCTTCAGTAGAAGTTTTTATTTGATCAGCTGTTTCAATCGGTAATAAGGAGAGTTTAACAATTGGTCTCTGAATAATGCCATTTTTTGTCTTAAGTGACACCACTCTTTCATAGCCATCACTGCCAGGAAAAAGTTCTATTACTCTGGCCATGACCCACTTTCCTGCTGACAAATTATCTTCGTGTACTAAAACTAAGTCTCCTATTTGCATGTTTCTCTGTGGTTTCGACCATTTTTCTCTTGCTGTTAATTGACTTAAGTATTCACTTTTCCACTTCTGCCAAATCTGTTTAAAAATGTTGTTAGTCAGGTGCCACCTCGTCCTTGCATCTTCTTTCATCTCAATGACTATTAAACCTGATCTACTTACTAAGAAGTGCGCCGGTGACAAATAATCCAAGTCTTCGATGTTTTCTGTTAGGGAACACAACGGCCTTGAGTTTAAGCAAGCTTCCAATTGTGCTAGGATTGTTGAAAACTCTTCATAAGTCAACTTCTGCTCACCGATCACTCTCTTGAGATGTCTTTTCAAGCTCTGAACTGCTCTTTCCCATAAACCTCCTGCACTTGGCCATGATGGTGCGTTAAAATGCCATTCGATGTTCATTTCAGCGACTTCGGCCAGAAAGCTATCATTAAAAACATGTTGTAGTTGTTCATATTCCTCCTGAATCATTCGATACGCTCCACGAAAGTTAGTTCCCTGATCACTGTACAGATGACGTGGTGTCCCTTTTCTGGCAGCCATTCTCTTCAAGGCTGCCAAAAATGCCGAACTGGTTAGGTCAGACACTAGTTCCAAATGCACAGCTTTAGTGACCATACATACAAATACCGCCACATAGCCTTTCAGTGTTCTAACGCCTCTTCCCTTGTTTGCTTTGATGTCCACAAAACCGGTATAGTCCACTCCGGTATGGTAGAATGGAGCGGCCTCGTTAACTCTAGCTGCAGGAAGGTCCCCCATCAATTGGTATTGCTTCCTAGATTCGTACTTCCTGCAAGTCACACAGTTTCTCAGTTGAGTTTTAGTGGCGCTATATCCACTTGTTATCCAGTATTGTTGTCTGAGGGTAGCCAAGGTCAGTCGAGGTCCCCCATGAAATGTCAACTGATGTGCTTCTTCTATTAGTAATTCCGCTAAACGAGACTTGTGTGGAATTATCTTAGGATGTTTCATTGTGTCACTCATGTTCGCGTTTCTCAAACGTCCTCCAACTCGAAGGTAACCTTCTTTATCTACAAAGGGATTTAAGTTAATCAATTTGCTGTTTGTTGCTACTTGACCTTGTTTATTTAATTTATCAATATCTGTTCCAAACTCCATCCGTTGTACATGTTTTATAATTGTTGATTTAGCTTTACGCAATTCTTGTAATGTTAGGTAGTTAGGTAAATGCTTACGTTGCGCGTTAGGTGTCAATGTCCTCAGTATCCATGCTAATACACGTACTATTTTTATAAGTGAGTTATGTTGTTGTAATAAAGCATCTATTATATGGCAACTGTTTTGCTGTATAATGTTTACCATCTTTATGGTTCTTGTTTCTTCCTCTGTTTTATAAATCATCTGTTCTTGTTCCTTCTCAACGTCAAATATTGGTAGCCACGATGGCCCGTTCCACCATAAAGGATGATTTAATAACTGAGTAGCAGTTAATCCGCGACTAGCTGAATCAGCAGAGTTTTCGCTAGATTTAACATACCGCCATGTTTCTGCTGGCATAATCTGTTTTATAGCGTCGATTCTATTCGCCACAAATGGCTTCCAACGTGCCGACTCTCCTTGAAGCCACCCTAACACCACCATAGAATCACACCAACCATAGATTTCTAGTTTGCCGCTCAAACTTTGTTTGATTTTATCTATGAGTTTTGATAGTAAAAACGCTCCACAAAGTTCAATCCTTGGTAATGTTAACGCCTTTTTGTGAGGTACCAGCTTAGATTTTGCTGCAACAATCACGGTTTTCTGTTGGCTTTTTGATCTTGCATATACTACACAAGCGTAGGCGGCGATTGACGCATCGCAAAAGCCGTGAAGCTCTATAACTTCGTTCTCCTGACATAGCACCCATCTCGGTATTACACAGCCTTGCAAGTTATCAATATCCTCCATCAACTTGGTCCACTCTCTATGTATGTCATCTGGTACCTTATCATCCCACTGAAGATTGTCGTTCCATAGTTTTTGAAAAAGTAGTTTTAATTTGGTTGATAGGGGGGTCCACCAGCCGAGGGGATCGTGTAATTTTGAAATTTCAGAAAGTATTCTGCGTTTAGTAATTTTTGTTGTAGGTTTGGAAAAGTTGCAATTAAATGTAAAATGATCTTTCTTTGCGTTCCAGCTTATACCTAATGTTTTGGATGTATCTTCTGTTTTAAAGTTAAGCACAGTGTCTTCCTTACATTCATGTACCCTTTCTAGCACCTCCTGATTGTTTGATGACCACTTTCGTAGGTTAAATCCACCTGATTTCAATAGCTTGATTAAATCAATAATCAGTTGTTTTCCATGTTCTATGTTATAGCAGCCGTGCAAAAGGTCATCCATGTAAAACGATCCTTCCAAGACAGCAGCTGCTTCTGGGTACCTACCTCGTTCATCTGATGCTAACGCTTTCAAGGTCATCATGGCCAAAAAGGGGGCCCCCTTGCAACCGAAACTTACAGTAGTCAGCTGAAAGGCTTGTATCGGCTGTCCCGGGGACTCTCGCCATACGATCTTTTGAAGATGTTGGTCATTATTATTGACGAGTATTTGTCTGTACATTTTTTCAATGTCCGCTGTAAATGCGTAGGGAAACTGTCGCCATTGTAGTAATAATGACTGTAAGTTCTTTTGTAGATTGGGTCCTTTTTTCATGATGTCATTCAAACTCCATTTTGATGACGTAAGGGCTGATGCGTTGAACACAACCCTCAAACTTGTTGTTGTTGAATCTTCCCGCAGCACCCCATGGTGCGGTAAGTAACATTCAAGTTTCATATTACTGTTATCCTCTGGTTTCATATGATTTAATTCTGCATACTCATTCATAAAATCCTTGTATTTTTGGGCCAATGTCTCTTGTTTTTGAAATCTACGTTCCAAATTTTTCAATTGTGCGATTGCCATTGGTTTAGAGGACCCTAACTTATGTTTTAACTCCTCTTTCATAGGTAACCTTACTTCGTAACGACCGTCTTCAAGTCGTTTTGTTGTTGTTGAATAAAATTCAATACAGTCTTGATCCTCTACCGACAGATTCGCAGGATCGTTGATTTCCTCTACTTCCCAAAATTTTCTTATCTCTTCGATGTTGTTTAGAATCACATTGCACTGATATGTTTTAACATTCCCGCATAGCAACCATCCTAATTGCGATTGTTGTGCCATTGGCTGCTGGGCATTTTCTCCCTTTATGATCCCTCCTAGCATAATGTTAGCATATATGTCCGCGCCAAACAGCAAATCTACTGGGCGACTGTTGTAAAATTCAGGGTCAGCCAAATTAATGTTCTCGATGTATGACCATGTAGGTTTGGCAAAGGTCTTGTTAGGCAGATTTTTAATGAGATCATTCATGATGAGAACATCTGACTCGAACTTAAAGTCGTTGACCCTAGACGAGCACTCAATTCTAATCATCCCTTTACAGCTGTTTTCTCTCTGACCTACTCCAAATATAACTCCTTTGCACCTTTGCCTCTTGATTCCTAACGCCTGAGCAGCCCTTTCTGTTATTAATGATATTTGGGAGCCTTGGTCTATTAAAGCTCGCATGTTATGATAACACCCATCTGCCGCCTTCACATTTATCAGAGCAGTTGCTAACAATATCTCTGAGTTTTCATCTTGAGATGCATGTGACGTGCCTGACATGTTTTCATTACGTTTCACTTGTTGTTGGATATTGTTACCTCCACTTAACAACGGTGTCAATGAACTTGCCGATTTCGTAAAAGCATCGTGTAAAATAGTATTATGCGGAGCTAGGCATTTACGGCATGTTAGTGTTGATGTGCATGGATTTCCATTATGGCTAAATAAACAATTAGTGCAAAGTTTTAATTTGTTTGCAGTTTTTAGCCTTTGGTCGTCATTCATTAATAAGTAATTCTTGCAATTATAAATGCCATGTTGATTATTACAAAGAGGACATTTGATATTTGATACGTGCAATGATTTCGCAATCGGTTTATTTCCGCAGCTTTGGTTGTTGAAATTGTTAGGTTTGTTGAATGAATTATAATTATTTTTTCTTATGTTAGATGATGGTTGAGGATAATTTGCTTGAGCAATAGGCCTCGTGGACGCGACCTCTTGTTTTCGCCGAGCTGTTTCTAGAGTTATAAATTTAGTTTCCAAAAACTCCAAAAATTCCGTGAGATTTGGCAGTTCCTTTGAATTTTTTAACGATCCTATGTAATCGGTGTATGTTTCGGTGTCTAATTTTTGACCTAAGATATGTACTATCATAGGGTCCCATGATGTTATGTTAACTCCTAAATTTTTGATGGCATTGAGACATTCTAGAGTGGTGTCGTGCATTCTTTTGATTTGTTGAAGAGATTGTTGTTGCATGCTTGGTAGACCTAATAATGTGTTCATGTGCGATGAAAAAATCAATTTCTTGTTGTCATAACGATGAGTCAGGATATCCCAACACACCAGGTAGTTATCAGAACTTATCTGTAAATGTTGTATAAGTTTCTCGGCGTCTCCTCGGATTTTACTTTTTAAATGTTGCATCTTTTGGCCGTTAGATAACGAGGAATTGTTATGAATTACTTCCGTGAACAAGTCTTTAAACGATACCCATTGGTTGTAATTCCCGCTGAAGATAGGAATTTCTAGCTGAGGAGTAGCTTTCTCTCTATGTGCGACGGACCACATTTTGGTGTTTAAGGCCTTTTTCAAATTATTAAATTTTTTCTCATACCGATCATACATAGCAGAATATGTTTCATTCTCTCCATCAACTTCGCTCTCTATGTCCCAATGAAGGGTGTCGATTGCAAACCATCGAGCCTGCAGCGACTTCAAGGCGTCCTCAAATTCCCACTTATCAGAAATAGAGTCCACGTCAATGTTAGCTGTTGTTCGCACAAATGCTTTAAAGTTAGCATATTGTCTTCTTAACAAATCGTCTCGTCTACTATTTGTACCTTGGTCCAGTTTCTGAGGTGAATGTTCTCTCACCTGTGCTTGGGAGCTCGTCCCTGCATCCCCAAACGTCTCCTCATCTCTAGTTGCCGACGGTGTTGTTGGATGAGTTATACCTTTCTCACCCGTAGTCGAGCTTCCTGCTTGCCGTAACAGAAGCTGGTACTGCTCATTGATCAGAGCCTTTGTTGTTTCGTACGCCTTACTAGTCTTCTCATACAGCTGTTCGTTAAAGTAAGGGTGAATTCTACTTACTTCCATGCCAATACGGTCATGATTAAATTTATACTCCTGCCAATACCCTTCCAAAGTATTCAGCCGTCTCTTAAAGTAATCTACTGTTTTCCTATCAGCACTATCCTTTTTTATGTTGACGCCAATTTTCAAGATGTTTTCGTAGATCATTGATTGCATCTCAATGAGCTCCGCCATGATGCGTGTATGTTAAAGTAGATGTTGATAGTATAAAGCAAAAATATATATAAAAGGATATAGTCCGGTTGTTGCTGTAGGTACTCCGCCTTTGCCGTAGCTGTTAGTCCAATGTTATCACTGCAATCCTCACACTGTACACTCACATAGTATGTTGTTACGCTAGTTCAAAACCTCGCCCGACAAAAAAAAAAATCACTGATTTACGCGACGCGCGAGGCCCTTTCGAAGGACCAATATGTCGGGTACGGAGCGAGTTTGCGGTGAATTTAATAGAAAACTATTTATATGTTTATAACTAATTTATTGTTCTATTTAAAATGTTCTTAAAATACTAAAATGTTTATGAAATGTTAATGTTTGAATGCACCCGGGTGACGCGCTAGCCGATTATGCACTGACGGCAAAACTGCCAATTAATAATTAGGTGAACACGTCACGCGACTATTGCAACATAAAGTGTTCGGTGACAAAACTCCGAACAGTATCTTTCACCATTACTTGCCATCTTTTGACTACGAGCTCTCCTAACTATTTTTTAGGTATCCAATTGTGAAGTATGCGATAACAGTATTAAGAATTTATACTTGCTGTTTGGTTACCTTTCCGAAGATTAAAAGAAAATTGCATACATTATACATAGTATCATATTGCAAACCGCAAATTTACATGTATACCTATAATCATCAACGGTTTCGTAGACAAATGTGGTCCATTTGTTTCGTCTGATTGGGCCGTTCCGGAGATGTGTCTCGCTTGATTGTTTCCCGCGAACCCTTCAGTGTTGCGTGAATTGATGAGTTCCCGATGCTGGCCAAGATAGCCAATCTCGGGCTTGATTGAACGGGTATAATATTTCGCGGGTTTTCATGGAAATGAGGGGTGGTTTTGAATAGTTTTATGGGTATAGCCATTAAGAAACGGTAGCCGTTCACGTTTATTCACGGCTTTTACCTGATTTTGTGTCTAAAATGGTTTGTTGCGTTACGTTTACGTCCGTCGTAAAGCCACAGACGCGTTAATAATACAAGTGGTTAGAGCCTTAACTAGTAAACCGATTTTTAACGAATCTGAAGTGACTGTATTTTGCTGCATGATGTGAAAAGAAAAGTCATCAACAATGGTACTGCATACTTGCATACTTAAATAATTTCTCTACGGACAGGTTATTGCTACTATTTAGTTTTTTTGCCATTTTAAAGTAAGAAAACTTACGAATACGAGTGTTATCACAGTGACATGCTTATGTTACCGCGACAAGCTTTTACAAATGTTGTGGAGCATCTCGAGCAGTAGTTAAAAGAATTTGCTCTAACACAATATTATGTTACCACTAACAATGTGCGTAATATATTATAAAGTTTTTGCAATATTTCTCCCTTAGCCAGCTCATCTGTTACCCGCGCCGCGTCTAGGATTTATACGCAGGCAACATTATCTGGTGCCGTCAAAGTGACTAACGTCGTACACACGATATATTCAAATTAATGGACTCCGGGCGCCTTATTCATATTTTACACAGGCAAACAGATTGTGTGTAATAATTGGACATGCGTCAAGCGTGTCACGGTAATGTGCCCATAAGTTAGCCGGTGGCTCGGGGCGCGTGTCATTATGCCAATCTCCGCAATTGAGCTGAGTCGGCGACGCGACACACTAACTATTACCTAACCTGTTGACTTTCCCATACTAACTCTCACCTCACCTGTGGCGCTGGCCGCAGTCTATGTCGAGATGATCTATGAGATGGAATTATGAGATGGTGGATTGGCTCCCGCTCAAATTAGCCTCCCTGATATAGCATACCTCGAAGGCGTTATTACACTCAATTGCTAGAATTTGGTAACGGTGAATTTAACACGAGGTTCTCAGTACTTCTCGGGAGGTTCCAACAAATGGGCCATCCTTTAGAACATAGCTTGTAAATAATACTAATAGTGTGCCGGCCGTTTGTGCCGTTAACACCCACCGCAGTCTTCGTTTGATTAAAAGCGAGCTAATGAAATTAATAACCGTGGAACAAAGACTAGCTAGCGCCGCAATGGATGAACAGTATGGACTTTATAGGAAAGTGCTAAGGTGGCGCGTGGCAATCTTGATAATAAATGAAATGAGCCTAGGCCGCGGCCTCCCAAGACGGTTCAGTGGCGTGAAGCATCAATGCATGAAGCATCATCTTGATTACTGAGGCTGCCACAGATTTTTATATAAATATATATAAATTGTATTATAAATATAAAAAGCTACACTCACGTTATGATTGTGTCGGCCGTTATGAGTCTGCGCCGCGACTCCAAAGCGTAAACTCCCGGAAGAAGGACATCCTAATTGTCTGAAACCTGGTCGGAGTTATCCAACATAATCATAACGTGAGTGTAGCCGTTTATATTTAAAATAAATATTTCTACTTACGATAGTTTCCAAACCTTAATATAAATTTTACATACTAAACTCTCTTTAATTAATAATAATGTTGTGTTCCGAAAAGTAACAACTCTACTCCTAGCTTATAAGTTTTTTGTAATATTTTATTATAGAGTCCTTACTGTTATTTTACTAGGCTAGCGCCTCCTTCGCTCTGACAAATGACCGAGTGTAATTTCACACGGGACCGTAATAATATAACATCGGGCCGACTCGTACACACTATGTATGAGTGGACCTCGAATCTATTATCTTTACAGGTGCTTACGGACGAGGTAATACTGTTATTCATATACGTAGCTGCATCCAGTAATAGACGGACAAAATAAAATTGAGAAACTGAACTCAGATGAACAGATCTGAAGCTCTTTGTGAGAAATACATATCTACTCTTTTACTTACATTGAAAATATATTAGAAGATCTTTCAACTATGGATCTTCTTACAAACGGCAACTTATGATCTCTTTGCAAGTCTTCCCTGGAACGTCTCTTTTGAGGAAAAAAAATAAATTTAAATGTGTCTAATCTATTGCTTACATTTATGTGGGTATAAATGTATTTAACGCTTATATAACAGTGCTAGTTGATTATGTTCTTGAATCGAAGACAACCTCCCGTAAGTAGAGTACACGCCGTACAAACTTCATTCCACGATCTCCCATACGTTTGCTCTGCCGCAATTATTGCTCATCGCACTTAAATTTCCCCCTAACTTTGATAAAGCGGTATCATAGTGCAGGTATTTATCATAAGGCCTGCGCACACGCCGACGCGGGACGTAAGAAAACGAGATCGTCTCCGGGCCCGGCCACAACCGATAAATCTGCCGCACTTAACTCGCAACCGGTAAATAACTATGGGATTTCCGCGTGCGAGAACGCGATGCGCAAGAGCATAAATCTATGCCCGTATTGTGATATTGTGTTGCCATTATGCGACGCCGGGACCGCTGCCCGTCACATAAATACACGCGGGATGGTAAAGCCCCTTGTGTCGCCTCAATGGGCGGCTCTGACGCTAGTCAAGTGAGCCCTTCCATATCTCAATGCCCAAGCGGTGTCGGATTTCGCTGCCGGTAGTAACTCAGCTTTTGATTCCATTTCATATTTGCATATATGTCTTCTTGCTAAGGCTCTCCCTCCATGAGAAATATTTCTGTGGCAATTGTTACTGATCGACGTTTTATTATGACTTTATGATACAATCGGTGTTTTCTAATTTGAATGAAAACACCATCTTTCATGGCTTTCACGATCGATAGCCCCAGAAGAGCTTTTGGATTGTGTAAACTCGGTATGTAGGTATTCAGAGGGAATAGTTGCAAGCCAATTCTGTCCTCCCAGTACGCCTTGCACGTCCTAATAGGGTAGGCGATCGCGATCACTTCAGCGAACGAACGATGGTACACGTGTTCCGTCGGAATTACCATTATTATCGATCATCGGCGCCAGCGTCTGTAACGACTCTCAATAGGCGCGACCGGCTCCGCGAATCTTATCGCGTACGGAACCCCGGCCCGTTACCATCTTCCTATTTCAGAGTTGTTTATTTTTGCAGCTTCGATACTTTTGATAGGTGCTAGACTAGAGAGAACAAATCTCGAAATAAACGCGCGATCGGCTCTCAGATTCATCGTTGTTACGAGTAACTATGCGATAAGCCGGTTGGCGTTCATAGAACACGTTTATAGAGGCTCAAAGAAAATTGAATTGTAATTGCGCTCGTAGAGAAACGCTAAACGTGCCATTCTTTCTTGATTACACGTTAGCTCGCGGACACCGACGGGCCAGGCAATTATAGCATATTAACTGAATTGAATTCTCTCGGCGTTTTGTACTTACTTTCATTAAATTATTATTGGGCATGTGTACTGTGATTAATGGGGAGTGTCTGGTCCAGTACGTTCGTAGCTCGTTCTTTGGCGAATTATTGAGATCGCTTTGTTACCCTGTCAGCTCGATGCTAATTTTATTTACTGTCCGTGAAATTGGATGCCGCGTTGCTTTTTGTTCGTAATAACCAATCCTTAGCGATAATTTGTATTGAAATGTTTAATGCAAAACACCATTGCGCTTGAGAGAGTGTTATTGCTTCGCCGAAGGCTTGTTGCGACGATACAAGATAGTAGATACTCATTTCTAGGCATCGTTGGAATAAAATGTAAGAAGAGTCTATTCGGTCTTATAACGATGTTTTGCTTTTATCCTTATCGTCGGCGCAATATCAATATAGAAATGTGAAATTGTTTTGCGATTTGATAACAGCTTATACATTAAAGTGATGGTTTCCGTTTCAACTGTAACTTTGTATTTTATATCACTTGCGGTCGTAGCCTTATAGTTATCTTCTGATTTAATCTAAACGATGTCTTGGATACTAAAATTAGATTAAACCAATAAGCTATCAGATGTACTGTGCACGATATCTTGTGCATTCCTTCGGGCTAGTTGCATTTATGCACTTGAAACATTATTTGCTTACTTCAGTCTCCTCTCATAATTTTTCTAAACTTCTTGTACCTATATTGATATTACGATGTTTGGTTAAGTCTTGCCTTTTAAACGTGCATGACTTTATCTTCGACTGCATCTTCAGCAGATGAGATAGTAGGAAGTGCTATTCAGTATTGAAAAATAAGCCCTTCCACCAGCTAACTTTACAAATTTAGTATATATATCTCAACCCAAGCATTTCCTCTAGTCTCCAAGCTACTAGGAAACCTTACGCCAGTGGTAAATCTTCCACCCCTGAGCACCTAAACATTAATTTGAGTCTAAAGCCACACCTTCGCATCCACGTTAATAACTCTTCACGAAACGTTTAAGGGCATGGCTGCAGCTTTCGCGAAGCCCGCGACATCTTTTAACTGCCGTGTATAAATTCTAATGTCATGTTTGTCTGCCTGTGTGTTTGTAACATGAGAACCGCTGGACAATCTCGTTAAGAGAATAAGAGGCTATGCTATGCTTTTTGGATAAGTCTCTGTGATGACAGTGACAATAGTGGCCTTGGGTGGACAATATTATACCAGTTATTATAACTTTAAGACTACTAGAAGCGTGGAAGACGAGCGACGAGAAGAAAAGCCAACTTATACAGTTTAGAAGACGTAGCCCGAAAGAGAAGACTCCAATATTTGACGCAATGAGTTAAAGGAAGTGATTATAATTATTGGTCTCGTATATTTTGTTCTTTTCGAATTAGTTCAGCTTCTTTCTCTCTTCCTTCTCTTTTCATACTTAGAGGTTAGGTAGTTTTAATAAAGTTAAAGTGAAGATCAAACACACCACTCGAAGTGGCTTCTTCCCTTTACCTTAAGTCTCGTCTTTTTAGTTTATTTTAAAGTCACGGGATATTCTAGTTTAGTCTGAATGTGGATCTCGCGGATACGTGTGAACGTTCACTTTACAAACAACGAACAAGTGAACTCTCTTTATTAGGTATTCAACGCGTTTATGTGCCTTTTACCGCCAATTTACTTGTTGGAGATGTTTATGCTTTAACAGAACTTTGGAGATAGATTGATAAAGTTGTTCACGTGGGAAGGCACGATATTTTACACCCGCATTTGGAGCCGTATTTGTAGCAATATTATATCTTCTTGTCGAGTCAATTCAGCCTATTTGAACGCTTAAATAACAGTTTTGAATGACAATTATGATAATCCAAAACGGGTTCGGTGTAAACGCAATAAAATTCTTCTACGTATAATGTCATCCATAATATTCTTACTCATTCATACATCGATTTGTGTTTGGCACGAGACTCTTTATTGGCACTCAATTTAGTTTGTCATTGCTATCAAAATAGATGTATAATATTGAAATATCATATTTGCACGCCGGTATGACCCGCGATTGAATAACGAAACGAGCAAGTCCATGTGAAGACCTACGCAGGACTATACATCATTTTGGTCTCAAATGTACCTACCTGTACTAACCGCATTCATCCTGAATCAGGTTTATAATCAGGTGACTCTATTTTTTTATTTTTTTTACGCTTGTTATTTTTTTTTTAAGCTATTGCATAGCTTCTAGCGCGGGCCTTAGCGTGGAGACCGAATCCGGAAATTCCGTAACGAAAATAACCTAACACTGCCCACTCCGAATGTTATGCAATAGCTTTACCGCGGCAGTCTCCGAGTGCCACACGTCTTTTTTTTATTATTTATAGGCTTGCGTTTGACCGCTATCTCATATCTATTAAATCTATGTTTGGCCATTATCTCGCCTGATGTGAAGCGATGATGTGGCCTAAGATGGAGCACATAGATCTAGAGAGAGACGGCAGTTGAGCGGCTGCTCAGACCCGTCTCCCCTATGGTTCACCGAACGTCATCCCGAAACACGACTAGGTCGCTTGACGGCATGGCTTTGTTCGGTGGGTGGTATTACAACCACGGCCAGTGCCTACCACTCCAAAGCGCGTAAGCGGGTTTCATCACGATGTTTTCCTTCAACGTTTTAGAGCAGGTGCAAAATCTGCACTTAACTATGTCATTGGTGCAGGGCCGAGTCGGGATTCGAACCCAGGTGCGTCTGATCGAAAGGCGCATGAGTTACCGCTGAGCCACAGTCGCTCTCGAATCTCGAAATTTGATCTTTTTTTTTCTTTTAGTATGGTTTCCTAAGTATTATGGTCCCCATTTATATTACAATCTAGCCAATTTATTAGGCTAATGAGTAATTTGCATTTAACTTAAACTGATAGGTAGGCTAAAACTAAGAATGTGTCCATTAACACTTTTCTTATTGTCTCTATTAAGGTGAAGTCACACTGAAAATTTGATCTATTACTCTTTTATTTTCTGTCAATATCTGGTAATAGTCTGGCAAGCTTGCGAAATCTTCGTGCTAGCACATAGTAATTAATAGTACAAGGCACGAAATCATGTAAAAGCGCCTAGCGCTTATGTTAATTAGAAATCAATGAAACCGCCGCCCATTTTCCTTCATTAGAGCCGGCCTAAAGCACTATCTCGTAAAATTAGCCCCATATCGCATGCGGCCTAACTTATCGCGGAAAACCATTAAACTATGGTACCGCCACACTCGTGAGAACCTAACCGTGCCCACTTGTGCACAAGTGTGAAATGACATTTGCGATGCAGTTGGGAGCAGTGATAGATCTTCGTGCAAACGGTCGTGGCGCTATTAATTGTAATAGCTGTCGAAAAGCGGATCGTTATATGACAGCCGGTGCCATATTTATAGTTATTAGAGGAGCCACTGTTAAAAAGTAGTTGGCGAGAGATTCACTTTGACTAGCATCCAGTTGAAAATACAAAATATGATAGTAGAGGTTTGTTCTTACACTAGCACTTTGCACTGTCACAGAAAATTAGACATTCCTATACACAGAATGCTGCCTCTCGCAAAGCTGCTGCTGGTAACCTTTTGCTTGCGTTTTTCACAACGCGCACCAGATAGGGAATAGCCTCTTCTGATGGTCGATAGTAAGATTGGCTTAAACATCACAAGACAACCTGGTCTAGACATTTTTAATCAAGTGAAGGGTAATCTCAAACTTTTTAAGCTGATGTACTGCACACATCACCAGACGGTGTTTACGATGCGATACCAACCGGTATTCGTATAATTAGATCGTAATTCTATTCGTACACTCATTACAGGATTCTGTGCCAAATGCCGCGTACTCGAGACTAGAGAGTTCTGCTCTACTCGACTGGATGGACCTTCGATACATATGTATCTATACCTACTGATACATATTCACTATAGTTCTCGACACAGATCGGTTGAGTTCATAAAATTATAATGCTTAACGGCAATTACATGCATATAGGTATAGTAATATAGTGGAGCATTGTGCATTTTGTATAAATTGCAAGCAGAATTGAAGGCACTCTTTACTATATTTCAGCTGGTCTGTTTGGTCCTGTAATCTGTAAATAACTTTTTTAACGCAAATAGCTAGATAGGTAAACACTTTATTATTCACCTTAAAAATAGAAATTAAGTAAAAGTTAAATGTATCGTAATTGTGTAACAATGGGCAGTCTTATGGCTTAAACGATCTCTTCCAGACAACCTTTGATGGAAAGGAATAAAGAAACATAAACAGACGGCGGTGCTAGAAATTATAATAGATATACTAAGGGCTTACACATGATATAAAATATAATATCTAATTAAGCACTTATACACATGACTAATTAAATAAACTTATATACCTAACTAATATACATACATACATTATATAATAATAAATAAATATACATATTGTACAACTCCAAAGTGAATGGATAAAAAATACAGTAGCATAAATTATTAGTTTAAATTATTAAAACATAAATTATTATTATGTAGACAATATATTTTTTAACACTTTCTTTGAATGTGGCCGAGTGATGGAGATCTATGTTTAGCCGCTATCTTGCAGATGTTAAACGGCGATGTGGTTGAAGATGGAGCACAAAACCTCTATCTACAGGAATCTAGAGGAAGACGGCAGTTGAGGGACTGCTCAGACTCTTCTCCCTGATGGTTCACTGAACATCATCCCGAAATACGACTAGGATTGTTTAAGAAGACAGCTTTAGACATCGCGGTGAAAGAATTGGCGAATGAGAATGGAGAACGCCGTAGTTTCCCAACATTCTTTAGGACAATCGGTATTTTAAAATGTGGAAAATGTTTTTTGTGTTGTTGGAAACTTATTCAAAATATAATTTTCTGCAATGTCTTCAGCTCTTTCTTATAAAATAATTTTATTTATTATGACTATGACGTCAAGTGCATCTATTTATAGTGTTCTTACAAAAACGTCATTTGAAGGTCGCGTTACACTTACCTATTCTCAATTATTTAGTCTATGCGGCGTGATAATGATACGCTATAAAGAATATTTTATAACTCTTACATCAATAACAATAATTTAGTTTGTCTTCAACTAGTATTTAGTATCAAGGTCAACAAAACTCCTAGATTCTAGTGACTACGCACGATTCTATAATTGTGTGCAATATTTGCTCTAGTAATGCGTCTAGTGGCTCTCGTCATGAGCTTTTAGTAAAAACAATTGAACTGTTGAAAAAATACCTTTTTGTACGTCATGGAGGACTTATACTGAACCCTCCGGGGGTGCCGCAGGTATGGCTAAGTACATTCTAGGCCATCGCTTTATCAACTATTCTAACCTAACGTAGCTCTATATCCTTCTGGCAGTGTTCAACACAAACTAGGTAAATAAGGCAACAATGTATTAAGAACGTTAATTGACATTACATATAAGATAGATTGATTTGTTGACAAAGATAAAGGAGTCACCACTCACTAGCCATTTTATGACGTACTTAATTTGATTTACTCCTACCTAATTATAGGTGTGTCTTCGAGAATTATTATCATTGACGTTTTATTACACTTGAATATTAATGGCTGATTGTTCCTAGGTATCCTGTCTACTTTCAATACGGGTTTCGTTGTTAACTTTCTCATAAGCGAGATTGGGTGGTGATAAAAACCTATTGGTGTCAGCTCGGAAGATTGTACCCGGCGTACCTGAAAGCGCATGTACTGCACCTATCTAGCCGACACGGGCCATGGGCTAAGCAAACACTATGATGATGGGGACTAAGTTATGGATGGACGAGAGATTTGCTACCTATCACGACTCTTAATATCTTAAATATTTTGGAAGACCAACTTACAAAGACCACACCCCACAAAATGTTAAGAAAGTCCACTACTGGCAGATGATATTCTGGCTAGATGCTTTGATACCTTTATATTTTGAAAAGACAGAAACAGAACGGTCTTTAGTTCATTATTTATGTAGATACAAGATTTTTGGCTTCCTCTTCTTCTGAATGATTGGCACAATTTACAGTATTCTCAATCTGTTTGTTTCTACAGTATAATGGATGAAAAAGAGGTAATCATATGTAATAAAAACTGTAACTTCCAACGCTTGACAGTGCCATTTCTCCTTGTCCTACGCTAGTCAAGCGATATTTAGCAATGTCGGCTTTCGTTATTATTTAGTACAGTCGTCGTCACAGCTTCGTTTTATGTTGCATCTGCATTCCATCCCACATTTTGTAGTACACGCACAATTTGGCATCTGCTCCTATGATTGACGTCAAATTCAACAGGAAATGGTTGTTCATCACAGTCCTATTGAACTAAAATTATTTGTAGAAAAATAAAGTAATACGCGCGGGAAAAAAGAATTCCTAGCGATTTAAGTCGATACTGTTACTATGAATGTTGCGTTTCTACAACTACAATTACATCAGGGTACTCACTGGTTTTATCAGTTAAATTCCAGCAACTCGCGTTCTTCTCACATCTTGGACGGCAGCCATCTTACCTTTCACCGTCGAGAGATATTGTCCGTACGGCCGCGATCCCTACGGCTCATTACCATATACTGCGCCCGTGACAGCATCGCAATTAACTATCTGTTTATTGTTGTTGAATTATAAACGGCATTGCGTGACACCGTTCTGCACTGCAATAGAGTATACTGTGACATTTCTGGTTGGAGTCTGCGCATGTCTAGTGGGTATACTGTTACACTTATGCTTGTGTAATTTGCGCGTACTTTGTGACCTGTGACATTCTAGTTTTATAGACTTTGTAATTTTGTTGTATACTCAGATGCACACCCAGTACATAATGACGTTTCTGGGTTCTTACTTGCAGCATGTACGTTCAGTATTCTGTGACTTCTGTACTGTTGTTGCGTGCCTTCTGGTTTATTGGTTTATGTTTGCGGAGAATGGATATGCAAGCTTTCGTTGAATGCGTTATGGGTTGGTGGAATTGTGAGAATTATTGGCGTTGTTACAGCAATGTGAAAAGCTGGGTAGTTTGCAAATGTAATGTTTATGTTATTATTAGTATTTTATTAGATTTATTAGTGTAGCATGGCGATGAAATTAGTACAAACCAAATTGTATTACAAAATATTTTTAAGTTAATATCATCACCTATAAAAGTCTTGTTCTTCCTACGCTTTTAATATAATTCTTTATTATAGGTATTCAAATTAGGCGTTTATTACGGTTTTTATTAGTGTAAAGAGACCGTGATATTCTATTTTTATCGCAGCCTACCGCTATAAATTGTATAACATTATCTACGCCGCACCTGCGCGATGCGCTAGCGCACTCTACTCCACATTCATATGCAGTCTGAGACTGAGACTGAGAGTATGTACTCTAACTAGAAACTGAAAATGAAAATGTTGATTGTAGTTTGACTTTTCGTTCTGAATAATACACACAAATAAACAAAATTAACCGCGGACACAAAATCGAAAAAGCTGGCAAGACTAGAGTCTATCTTCTAAGCCCCCTAAAGGCACTAGGACTGTCTTCCAACTGTGGTAGGATACAGTTTGGCAATTTGATGATTAGAGTCGTAGAAGAATGTACGTACGTTTCCAGGTAAAGAGCGTAGTGTTAAGCAAGTTAAGCAACGCTTGCTGTATCGACTTTATCATCATCAAACCTCTCAATCAACGTGTTTCGGGATGATGTTCGGTGAACCATCGGGGATACGGGTCTGAGCAGCCGCTCAACTGCCGTCTCTCTCTAGATCTATGTGCTCCATCTTAGGCCACATCATCGCTTCACATCAGGCGAGATAGTGGCCAAACATAGATCTATTAGGCGTAAAAAAAACCTGCTTCAATATAGGTATTGATATGTACATAAGCCGATGATAGCTATTAAAGTGTTGGCTGCTATTTTGCGCCGATCGTCGTTATTTTCATCTATTATCATATTGCATCTCCGTAGCGTCCTATATTAGTGCAACTATTAATGCAATAAGCCGTTCGCGAGTTTCGCGTTAATTAGTCACCAGTCTACACCACTATGTGTAAACATCTATTAGTGAATGGTGAAAACGAAACAAATTATTAATTGATATAATTATAATCATGGTGAAATCTTCGCTCGCAATCCGATCGGTACTTTGAACAAATTAGTTTGGTTGGAAAGCGATATAAGGCGCGTTTGCTAATTAATTGGCCATTTAGAATTTTAATAACCCTAAGCGGTAAAGATGTTATCGGCGAAAATGGAAGCTGTTTTATCTAAGTGCATATACTCCTAGTTTGAAACGTAAGTGTCTATTTAAGTTTACCGTACCTACATTAACGCGTAAGGTTTGGCGCACTTGGCCACAGATTACATAATGTTATAGGCCTGTAGCGACTTACCTATACCTAGAATATTTGGAAGCCAAAGGTTCCAATTTACCCTTAAAAGTGTAGTCATCAAACGCGTAACTCCTTTAAATAGTTTGATAATTCCTAATTTTGTACATAAGTTTATAATGGATTGTCCAGATATTATCCATCTTAATAAAAGCTTAACTTCTTTGTTGCAAAATTAGGCGTGGAACAAAAGCGACAGAAGCAGAGGAAAGGAACACACTAATAAAATGCTTACAATAACAAAATGCTACTGTCAATATTCTGACATTGACTATTATCAGGCCTAGCGCACTCCGCACTATAGGTACGAAGTTACAAGTACATAGCCGGACACCGACGGCGGGTCGTTACACGTGCCGCGTCAGAAGAGATACAATACAATAACACTTTATTGCACACCAAATTACATATACACAATTATAATAAATAAAATATACAGGAGATAGGAGCTATGCGATAGAAAGAGAGGCGCTCTGTAGGTTAATATGACTGGTAGGTATGCAGCGCTACGCGAGCTGAATTGAATTTTATTGCGTCATAGCAAGAGTCGCTATTTGTTTAAATTTCTTTGCGGAGTGATGTTTCTGTCCCTTAGTATTCTGTGCTATTATCTTAAGACTACTTCGCTTTACTTCATTTTATTTAAAACCGCTTGAAAAAATAACATTTCGATTTAAAAAGAAGAGCAGATATTATAGAGATTTTGTCTAAATAATATTTCTCTTTCAAAAGAAGAACTACAACTACTTCAAAAGAAAATATCTTTTATATTCTCTAGCACCGCACTACGGTGGCTGACTATCCATACAACTCACATACAACTTCATGGAATTCGAACGTCAAGCCTTGGTATCTGCGTATAATCATCCGCGCATTGATTTCGCAAGAACCCTGGTTCTCATCAATTTGTAATTTACAGAATTATATCTGTGTAGATTGCACTAACTATAAATTACTATTCTCCCGGGCTACGATAAATTTTAGTTCGGCACTGCAGTGCAAATACACGATATTATAAATACAAAGCTTTAGAGTAACTCAACTTCTCTCGTCTTTAAATAATTAGGGTTCTTATTAAATAGTTGTCAAGTTTTCAGATGCATTTTAGTGTCTTCAAGGGGAAGAATGTTTGTAAGTTATCATCAACAGCATCAAACCTCCTCC
Organism: Petrophora chlorosata; assembly: GCA_951640565.1. NCBI lineage: Eukaryota > Metazoa > Arthropoda > Insecta > Lepidoptera > Geometridae > Petrophora > Petrophora chlorosata. Next base: position 12,683,816 of record OX621201.1, on the reverse strand, counting down.
TCGTCGTGTATTCCACATGTCTAAGGGGCATGAATATTTAATGATGTTGAGCCATCTTTCTCTATTCGAGTGCAGTCATGATCTGGTTGGACCAACGCATCGAACCTATTGCGCTCCTTTAGGACAACTCCATAAAATCTTAAGCAGAACCAGCCATACATTGCCTGTCTGGCTGGCCCAGTTCTATGTATTCACTTGCCTTTTTTATGTACGTACGAGACGAGCAGGTCGTTCTATAACAGTTGCAGCACCACCCAGACCTTGTATTTCAAAATCTGCGCGGCACTGTATTGCTCTCGTCACCCTGAGACAATAGCTCTTAAATCAATTCAAAGTAATCAGTAATTTTGCTGGTTACACTGCCCTTCAAACCGAAACACAGTAATGCTTGCGGACTGATTGCTTGGTGGCAGAATAACTGGCAAAGCGGTGGTACCTCTACCTACCCAAGCAGCCTCTCGCATGCAAGACACCTACCACTTAGTGAAGCTTAATACAATAGCGTTTTGATTTCCCCATGAGTTACTGTCCAAAAAATTATATAGTACTAAATGTCAGTTTAGTTTACATTGTCCCAAGGCTCCGGCGTCATTGCGCAACAGAATAAGATTTAACGTCGGTGCCATTGTCTGGTATTTAACTCCTATCAGCTGATTCCACACATTTAACCTTTCACGACTGTGTGTGCTACCTCGCGTTTCGAATATTGTCCCGTTTGCGTTTCCCGGATGCTGTTTGTTCTTGTTGTAATCCTATTTTGAATGACACCTGCTGCTAACGGTGCTCAAGGTTACCTATGATATCTGGCATCAGAAGTCCGTTTTGAAAATTTAGCTCATCAGCCACAGCAAAAAGAAGATGACTTTTTTTAGTGGTGTTAGTGTGTGCGACAGGAATCTTAATGAATGAAAATGACATTTTAGTGAAGTCGCCCCTCATGATAACTAGTGATATTGAAAAGCCCAATATAGGCCAACTATGATTTAAGATTAGTAGTAGGTACTGTACGTACTAAACAACAAGTTTATTATTCTAACTCCATATCCACTTTCTAAATCCACTTACCATCAAAACGACATTAACCGCCCAATAATATCGGCATAGCATACTAGGTATGTATCGGTGTCAATAATAAGCGGCTATTTCTTTTTGTCATCGTCTTTAGGCCCTCGAGCAGTTGTTGGTACTTGTAAGTGGTGAATTAGTGTTATCAGTTAATTAACGCATGCCGGCGCCGGGTGCAATTACATGCTGACGTCCTTTGACGTGTAGATTTGGAGAAACGAACTTTAAACTCGATTTACACAAGTTATTAGCTTGCGTTGTCTTCAGCCTGCACTGTCCCAAAGTTTAGCAAAGGCTCACTTTTTATCTTTGTCAAAAGTGCAATTTATTTAGTTGAATTATATTTTTCTCACATCTTGGAGTTTTTAATTGAATTTAATGTTTTTATACGGTGTATAATAAATGGTTCACGATTTTTTTAATATGAATAAGCTCTAGATCGCTTTAGTAGATCTAAATAACAATATTGTTGTTTCTGGTTCTTCTGCCTTCTCATAATCATTGATGAGGCGGTACATCAGGTGGAGTAAGGATTTCTAAGTAATATCTTTTTGGGATTCTTGTACTTGGACCAAAATCAAAGAAAATAATCTATTTTTAACTACCTATCCTTTTCTTTATATACACACTATCACATATAATTGTAAAATGAAACACAGTAATGCTTGCGCAGTGCGGAGGCTTTTAATTGGGTTTTTTATATTAATTGGTCAAACTACTTTGTAACAACATCTGTTAGCCCCCCAAAAAAACCAAAATACAATATTATATATATTACCTATCAGTCGTCAGTACAGTACCTAAGCTAAACCTACCTGTATTGGTAGGCCAGGACGGGACACATACACGACGAAGTATTTTACCGTCGACCTTTTCCACTACCTAAAATCTTAAGGTTGAATATATAGAGCAATAAAAGAATTTTGCTTAAAATAGGAATCAGCATCAGCAGCTGAAGGTACAAAGGGTAATTACTTAAGCAGCGTGCATGGGCTAGTGTTGTGAACTATATGTCTACTTGACGTCTTCATAACGAGGCCACCCTTCCGTCTGCGAGATTTATTGCGTGCAATGTGTCACCATCAGGTGACCAATGGAGTGCACTTTTGTACAATGTTCATTGAGATAAGGTTTATTTTTAGTGAACGTGATTGTTCAGGACAATGTTGTTTCGCGCATTTAAGACCTACTTTTCAAATGTTTGTAATTTGTATGCATCTCTTAAGTATTAGAAGTTTTAAACTATTAAAAAGTTAATAAAACAGTAATAGATGGGTATTTCTTATCTCTAACCGTTATTTTATTAACACGTTTTTAGTCGTTCCGGGTGGAATCTTGCAACTCAAATGTCGAGCACTTCTCGATTCGCTATTCGGCTGAAACAATGCATTCTGAATCCATAAAAACTTGGCTATTAGATTATTTTTTTAATCTACATAAAATATCTGCAAATGGGATACCAACCCACTATGGGTTGGTATTTTTAAAACTACATCAATATTTTACCATTAGATAATTGAAAAGTTCTCCGTGGTAATGCTCTGCGCTGCGTCGTCACCCTAAAGTCCTGACGCCAGCTTTTAGGGTTGACGATGGAAGTTTTTTGACTTCTACCCCTTTTCGTCTATAGTTTATATAAGGTTTCATATCATCAAGTCTTAAAAATACACAAAGACTTTCAACTATTCATCCTTGTCATTAATATCGACTGTCACTTGAAGTAAGATAAGTTATCTCATTAATAATTACTCTGTCACTTTTCAATCCCACGCGTTATCTCGCGCCCCATCAATATGTTGATAGTTGATATTTAGTACGGTAAAAAACTGGAACTTCATGTGTTGCATCAAAATGATTAACGGCTTCGCTAGTCTGGATCATTTGGAGTAGTTAATTGAGTGATGGATGATTTGACGAGCAATATTTGAAATTAAAAATGCATGGCGATTTTTGTTCAAATTGTCCCCATCAGGCATCTTCCGCTTCTTCCGCATCTTCGGCTTTTCTTCACGTTTCTTAGATTTAGTTTTGTTTTTAACCGACTTCATAAAAGGAGGAGGTTCCCTATTCGATTGTATGTTTTTCTTTTTTTGTTTGTTACCTCAGAACTCCGTCATTTATCAACCGATTTGGAAAATTCTTTTTGCGTTGGATTTAGTATAGCTACGAAGTGATCCCATATAAATTTCATCGAACCTTGACCTCGATTTGACCTTGGACTTCGAAGATAAATTAAAATCGGCTTTTTTTATAAATGTATACTTGTTAAAGAACGTACTTCCTAATTCCTAAACTTACTACTACTTTCTTGGCACTTAGGTTTGCTTTTCATACGAATTTATACAAATTAATTCTAAAACGGTATAATTTACTCGCGAAGTGAGGATTACTTTACATTGTTAGTGAAATCTTGAATATTTAAGACAGTACAACAAGAATAAGAATAACAAGTACTGAAATATAAGAAGTTTCTTCAGAAAGAGGACTTGATGGTAGTTGATAGATCCAAGATAGTTGGGAATGTCGTCCAAGTTAACGGCATTAAGACAATAAAACTAAAAAGATTCAGAAGTAACAATGTTGGACGATAAAGCAGATATGCAACAACCATTAGGAAATGCCTTTATTACTCCTTACATTTGAAACATACAAGAAATGGGTAGACAAGTCAAGTCAAAGTTAAAAGATATTTATTAAACAGGCACAAAAATTGCACTTTTGAACGTCATATACACATAAAAAAAAATTCTAAGTCTTGATATTTTATGTTCCAATTTTTAACGAATTTTATATATGTGTATATGACGTTCAAAAGTGCATTTTTTGTGCCTGTTTAATAAATATCTTTTAACTTTGACTTGACTTGACTATTTATTACATTGACTTCACATTTCACAACTATTAACATATCATAAGCTTAATTACTGGTATATCGATAGTCCGATAATCCTGACATGAGCTTCTGCTACTCTTTAACATTTGTAGGGTTACATAACATCTTCATTCATTAATTCATGACTCATCAAACCTATTTGTTATATTTTTAATGGTCCTAGTTTTATTGCCTGAAGAGAAAAGAAGAAAAAGAAAAGAGAATTCGAAATTAACTGACAGAGAATGAAAAGATATATGAAAATCGGGGGACTTGAACTTGAGCTTCGTGAGAGAGAGGTTCTCAGGATTTGTTGAAAGGTGGAAAACCATAATATTATATCAAGGTGGACAACCCATATTATTTGAGACAGTGTTGTTGAAGTCTCACCAGTTGGTGGCCCAAATACAGGCCCATTCGCCGCCGTCGAACGCCTAAGGAAAGGTTGCAACCGTCCCCTGGATTGGGAATAGTAAGAACAAACCCAGGACAAAGTATACGTTCTCATTTCCCTCTATCGACAATTTTCATTACCCTCTTCGACAGGCAGAAGATCTTTTTCTCAGCAGCACTAATGTTTTATATATTGTATTAAATGTATCACTAAATTAACATAATTTATTATTACAGCTTCCCAGTTCCTCTCTCTCTCCCAGAAAGGTACTGTACGTGCGGAGGTCATAGGTAGAGCTAGCCAAGGGACCTCCGTAACGTTACACATTGTCTCCCTTTCACACTCTTCCCAACTTTTATGTTATCGATACAGATTGCCATCAACTTTCGCTCTTAAACAATTACCGCAAGTTCGTACCCTGACAGCGAGGCGTGTTCTTATCCGAGTGTTAACATGCGCATATATCATTGTTCGAGTGATACACCTGCGGGGCCACGCCCACCGCTTGCGGCCCCCCGCACCCCGCGCCGCGCTCCTCCTGTCTTCCCTCAGTCCTCACCATCATCAAGATACCATTCCACGCTGAGAAGTCAAACGGAGCGGTCGCCGTCGCTCCACAAGTTTTAACTATCGTGTGTATGAACAGAGTGCTGTGATAAATGACTCTTGGTGTTTGCAATATTGTTTTTGTTGGCGCCGGTTGTAAGTGAAGACTTGAAATTTGTAAGTTGCTTTTTTATTATATTGGAATATACTTATGTGTTTTTATGCGTCGGTTATCTTAACTTGTCGATAAAGTTATGTCATTCTTAATAATGTAGCGCGCGATAAAAGAAATATTCTGTTTCGTTTTTTTGCAGCGATAACGATATCTAACTTAAAATGTTTGGAAAAGTTAAATTTTTAAAAGTTGTCGCAAAACTAAGTTGGGAGTAAGTTACTTGTTGCTTCTTCGTAGGCGGAGTCTGTCTCTAGAAATGTTTGGCGCACGCGCGTTTTTGCGCCATTTTCCAATAATAAAAGTGTTGCTTTCTTTTGCCACATGCCAATGTTTTTATTGTCAGACTTTGATCTTTATCAGCAACGCTTACAAAGCTTTGAAGCTATTAAAGACTCATCTCAAACATTACATACTCCCATTTATTACATTCTAAGGTTTAGTTTACACATTATTATTCGTCTTTGCCGATAAGATTACAGCGTCAACAACTATTAATATGTATAATAACATAAATGCATTTTGTCAACAAAATCTCTAAATAGCATAAAATATAGACGGCATCCGGGTTTGTTTGTTTATTCACTTAATACTTTTAAACTACTTCATGGATATATTATTAACGGGATATATGCCATTATTATTACCTATTTGATTTGAGTTTACGATATTTTGGGAACAGTTACAAGCGCCATATATACAATAGTGTTAGTGACCATGATAGTTTAAAAACTTATATTACTTCGTGGATTTTGAAGCGGCTATTCACCAGCATTTAATTGTAATTCGTGACGAGGTTTCAGGTAAAAAAAAAAACCTACAAAATGCCTATGCAAAGGTGGTCACTATCAAAACTGTGCATTTTTATACCGCATATATATATGTAGGACTACAAAAATAAAACTAGTCATATTATACAAACAACATGCAATGAACTGTTGATATTATTAAGAATTAATTTTTTAATCTGTTATTTTTGGCACTGACTCAGTTAATAAGTAAACAAAGTGATGCATTTGCAGTTTACGTGGTGGGTGATACAAAATCGTAATGGTGAGTTATTATTAATGCGAAAATTACTTAATGTAAATCAGTAGTATAAGTAAAAGTGATAAATGTAAGCAAATCCAGCAAAACTTTGGTTTTGAGTGAAAGTTGCTAGGTACAGAGTTTTCCTGAGTAGGCACATAGGCACACTTTTAATCTGGAAAGCTGGAAAACAATATTTAAATTAATAAGTTAAGATTTTGTATTGTTAAAAATAATTCAAGTCTTTTTTTATAGAATCAAAGTGAAGGTTTTTTTTTATGTAACTGAATGACGAGACGAGCTGGTCGTTTGCCTGATGGTAAGCAATACGCCAGCGCATAACAATAACAGCACCACTAAGAACTTTGTTTTGCAAAATCCTGCACGGCGCTGCACTGCGCTCGTCATCCTGAGACAATTAGCTGTTGAGTCTCATAATGCCCAGTAATTTCGCTGACTACAATGCCATATACAATGCTCTTCAAGCTGGAACACAGTAATGCTTGCGCACTACTGCTTCGCGGCTGAATAACTGACAAAGCGGTGGTACCCACCCAGACGGCCTCTCGCATACGAGAATCCTACCACCAGTAATTAGTAGTTTTAATAATTAATATTAGATTTGATCTTTAGTGAGAGCATTTCTTTTTTGGTATTGTTCGGTTATGGTTATGCTGGTTTCCAATACCTAAGTGTATAACGTTATAAGTTAAAACAAATATTTTTTATACAAGTAGTAACACCTACTAGTAGTATTAAATACGAGTAGTAGTAAATGCCAATTTAGAAGACAGTATATACTAAAATTTGGTTTTTAAGTTCAAGGCTGAAATGTTTTTGGTTCACCGCCCTTTTGTCTCCATACATTCTAATTAGATAACGACCAAACTTCATCAAAACAATAAAAAAATGCTATTGACAACTTCATCTAACCTCGGACACATAATAATGTACCTCGGATTAAAATGAAAAATTACATTCGAAAGTAGAATTGATGTTAACACGGAATATTCGCTAGCGCATTATTTGTTGCTTTCGAATACCGTAAATCACAAATGGCATACCATTTCGCGAATAAAGGTTAAAAATGCCAGGCAATGTTATAAATTGTTAAATTAAAGTCACGGATAGTCACTATCACTGCCTAATATAGCTAAATTATAGGATTAGGTGACCTCAAATGTGGAAGCAATTAATTACACATATATTTGCGTGTGGTGAAAAGGTTTTGCTGTTGAATTAATTTAAAACTTATTAAAGGACAAATGAATTGGAAATTTGCGATACGTCAATGTTTTGTTGATACGAAGAATTTGGATATACCTACCCGTATGCTCTTTTTTTTTTTTTTTTTTTTTTTTTTTTATATTACTGACTGACGAGACGAGCTGGTCGTTTGCCTGATGGTAAGCAATACGCCAGCCCATAACAATAACAGCGCCACCCAGAACTTTGTTTTGCAAAATCCTGCGCGGCGCTGCACTGCGCTCGTCGCCCTGAGACAATTAGCTGTTGAGTCTCATAATGCCCAGTAATTTCACTGGCTGCTCTATCATAATTATATTCATTGTAAGATAGAACGCGTTGTCCCTTACCGTTTAACTTATCCTGTATAAATATCTCTCTCCGATCGATCCTTCATGACTGAAGATCGTGATCACCATGTTTCATCCAGTTATGTGTTGCACGTCTCCATCGGTCCCTGTCCCGAAATTCAGTCTTAAACTTGGACGTCTTGCTCTCCTTTAGCTGGTCTGACCATCGCATGAGGGATCTGCCACGTAGGCGCTTTCCCACTACATTTGCGCAGATGATTAATTTTCAGATTTTCGCCTTGGCGTCTGACCGTATGCCCGAAATAGCCCCTGAATAAATAGGTTTAATACTAATTAATTTCGGATTATCTTACCTCATGAGTCATGGTTGTCTTTAGAACCATTTCTTTGAGCTACGCTGTAGTCTATTTAAAATAATACGAAATCTCCAAATAACCACAATTCAATGTTTTATTGTCATCATTAGTATGGCAGTAGTAGTCCCGCAGACGACAGGTTTAATAAAACTATTGGAAGGTGACCCGCGTTGCATATCTCACGTCAGTTGCATACAATAAGTATGTCACTAACCACTCTGTGTTTATTTATGATATTTATGACTACCAATGGCCAATACTTGAGACCAGCACGTCTTAGATGCTGCGTTACTGAATGTCTGTAAGAACTTCTCAAAGTCGCATCTGATGTCCGCCATAAAAAAAAATAAGAGCAGCACCCCGAATAACAATGAGACACCAGTCTCATCTAATAAGTTTACTTGAGTCCATTCGACGTGGGCGTCTCCGCAGGGCTACCAACCGCGCTATGTTTATGATGTTTATGGTCGCTAATGGCCAATAATACGCAGCTCTCGAATCGTAATATGGGAGAACTATGAAGCCAAGACATTGCGATGTATTGCGACACTACAAAGTACCATAAAAATAAATAGTAATCATCAGATAACAATGGCTTCCGTATCTCACACGAGATGCATCCAATAACTATATCACCTGGAGACCAAAAGTCGTGTGGGCGTCTCCCCAGGGTTACCAGCACGCTGTGTTTATGATCTTTATGACCGCTAATGGCTAATAATAAGCATCTCTCGATTCAGAAGATCGTAGGAATGTCTGAAGTAGGAGATTTACATATTGTTCTACAATACAATGTTGTGCCGATAAAATGAAGACGGGACCTTGTTTAAGACGGGACTTTGTAAAAGTTTTTTTTTATCAATATACAATAAGTTCAACAACACTAACTGTAACCATTCGCTGAAAATAATTTATGGTAAATAGATTTAAAAATTCCCGCGTATTCACTCTATAGGTATGTTTTGTCATTCGTGGCCATTTAATTTGTCCATCATGTTTTATTGTACATTTTGCATGGGCATCTTCGTAGGGTTACCAGCGCTGCGTTTAGTATCTTTATGACCGCTAATGGCTAATAATACGCACCTCTTGACTCGGAACGTGGAAGGTTAAGTTATTGGTGCAGATACCGTGCTTTGATGACCGTAGGTTTATGAATTTTAATGTTATATTAGACGTTTATTATACCATCATCATTACAGCCCGTGTCCACCCACTGATGGTTATAGACCTCCTCTCACTCACGCCATTTTTTCCGGTCCTGTGTATTCCGCATCCATAGATTTCCTACTATTATATATACCTACTTTTTTAAACGTTTGATTATATATGTTCTATTAACTGGCAGATTCCAAGATATTTCAATAGAATCTTCAGCTCCAAACTTAGTTATGTTTGTGAATTGAGTTCAATAGCTTGGACTTTATTGTGGATGATTTTTAATTACTAAAAATTTACCGTTGAGTGGTTGATGTTCGTGACTGATTTCTTCTTCTAGTTTGTATAATTATAATTTTAAATGAAGCTTAAAATAAGCGCTGCAAATGATCATAAGGTGAACGACCTCTTCAATGTCATTGCCGCAATTATTGCCGTTTTCAACCGTCGTAAACAACAATCAAGTTATGTAATATGTCCTCGACATTGTTAAAAAGTATAATTTACTCAGTAGTCCACTTAGTGATGTTAGTGGTACCTACTTTTATAAGTATAAGAGCATAAACTTAGTAGGTATCTAAATCATTTTACATTGTTTTTAATGTTTTTGTCGGTAACGGAACCGGAGTATGTATTTTTTTCCAAAAATAACACGAGAATGATAATTTGAACGTATTCAATACATTATCCATTAATCTACTACCACAACGTACAGAACAAACAGGTAGATTCTGTCTTTGTAATAATATGTTAGACTGTCTATCGTCGCATTAACAATCTAATGTTCAAATTCTTCTTTAGTTTTAAAACCTTAAAAGTCTGTAGTACACTAATCGTCTTCTTTATTTGTATTAACATTGTAGAAATGTCCGATGTATTTGAATCGAGTTAACAGCTCGCATGTCTCTCAGTCTTTAACCCTGCAGCTAATAGCTGTACCGTGACTTCACGTGTTCGGATCGGGAGCGTTCATCTCAGATATCTTCGAAGTCTCTACGTTAGAAGAGGTTCAGCTTTAGGCTGATTTAAAACTTACACGAACAAACATACTGAAACTGTTAGTACGGTATTTAAATTGACGCACGTTTGATCACATTTTTGTATAGCTAATGTAACATCAGCACGACGACGTAACGCAGAGAAAGAAATAATATTCTAAATCTACTCTGTCCTAATGCTTATTAAAGTCTCCCTTTCACCTATCTATATGTATTTTTCATATCATTTGATGACACGCAACATACATTCTCGGTATTGCTTTTCATCAATCACCAATAATTAATGTCTCACGCTTACTAGCACCAAATGACATCATGTTTTCATTAAAGTAACGAGACGTGTAGTGTCAGGCTCATGATGGTAGGCCAGTCCACAACATTTGCAGTGCCACCGAAAACATCTTGCACTGCACTTCTTACCTTCATCAACACCTTTCAAAGTGTCAAAGAACCAGTGATTTTGCTGAGTACGTACCTATAACATTTTAATCCAAAAACATACGCGTAAAGGAAATCTTTTTGTTTGAAGTAAAAATAACCTAGGGCGCAAGAGTTTTACGATAAAACAATAGCTCTGGATCATCCAACTTTCCGAGCTGCAATATCTGCGGTACTGCATAGAGATATTTAAACAGCGCCTAAAGCTCTTTCGACGTTCTCAATATGTTGCTGATTCCATACTATTTGTTGCCTTTATGGCTTTGGATTTCGCTTCCAACCGTAGCATTATGTTACGAGAGCTGTCACGCCGAGATAGAGTTATTTGATATTGATTTGAATCACTACGCCTCTATTTGAAACGTTATGTCTTTATCGTATAACAGGACTTAAAAACTGGAATGTTCAACAAATGGTTATGTGTCCTTGCCTTGGCATTGTTATCACCTTTATATGTGTGACTTTGTTCTGAATTATTTAAGTGCAACATATTCCTAAAGCTGGTATTTCAACTTGCCTAAATAAATTAAATTAATTCTTACAATTTAAATAAAATCATATTAAATTCTTATCACTAATTTAGCGAAATATAGAATCTAAATTCATTCCAATAAAATGCACCTGTAAAACAGCTGTTTATAAATACCATATTACTATTTGGATTGTAATTCTCAATCGCCGTCGGCCAATAAAGCGCATGATTTCATTAATTCAAGATCCGACTCCGAGGCGACGGGAAGTCTTCAATTATAATTATTGTCTGGACCATCCCGCACTTCTAGTGGAAGAACGACATAAGTTCCATATACAGTATCAAAGTTACGTCTCTTTCTCTCTAGTAGTGTGATTCGCACTCCCTATTCGTAAGTGTGCGTGTATGTATGACTAACATCCGGCACAACACATCTGCCCCATCTCTCTTACCCGTTATCGCAAAGTTGATGTCATCTCCAGTAATTATATGTTGCGAATATCGCCGCAGCAATTATCGTAAAGCCTTTATTACAAATGCAAAAGCTTCCTCGTCTATTTGATACGGGATCATAAATACAGAAATCCAATTATTCAGTGCCTTGAGCTAACAGTTCTCAGGTTTATAGTCGGTTCCTTATTCATCTTTATAACTTGTGCATTGATTAGAGACCGGTCTCTTCTTCTGGGATCTTGACGAAGATTTATATCAATGGCGTCATTCACTCGTGTCACCTGCTCTGTCGTCTGTTGTATTATGTAAATTGTTTACGGCGTCTTTATTTAAGCTCCATGATAGCTGTTTCTGGATTTGATTTACGTATTGGTACGACTTCCTATTGTGTGCGTAAATGTTTGTTAGCATTAGGCGAGTCATCTTATTAGAATTTAGTTCTTTAGTACTTAATAATCGCTAATGATTTCAACATATCGATGGACCTTTTTAAGTCATTGACTTTTTGTTCTTATAAAAAAGGTTTAAGCTCCTTGCCCAATAAGTCGGTTGATACCTTGACAGGAGATGGATGCGTGGACGCAGGTTCTTCCTTATTGCCGTCGTTTGTTCCTGAATTTATTAGACACGAAGTAACGGTTACCTCCGCCGGCCCTATGGTGGTCGCCGTCACTGCTGCTCATAATATATTGCGAGGGAAAACGACATCGGCATAAACCTGTTGACTTTCCTTAATAACATAATTTATTGACTAAATAAATGTACTCGAGAGATTACATATTTGTGTTGTAATTGAATTTACATAAGTAAAATCTACTTCCATATCTTACGAAGAGTGTCAACGCTTTTAGAATGTTTTCATTGTATGAAGAAATAACGAATACTAGGAGTGAAGAAATCAAATTAAATAGGAGTTGACGGTGATGAGGTATATATTTTGGCTATTAATCTTTGATAGACGATGTACCGTACTTTCCACAGTCATTAAAGTATTCAAGATATTTGGTGTTGATTGACTCATTCTGATGTTATGAATCTTTTTACATATGTTGGTAGGAACACGTTTGAAATGAAGTGTTGTTCTTGAATCTTGCTCGTGATAAATTCGTGTGTCAAATTGATGATAAACATTCTGGCACAGATTGTTTTAATTCGCGGAATCTTTTAAATTTAATTTCTTGGGTTATATATATCGTATATGTTTTTTTCTTCGGACATAACTGTAATGGTTTTTGGAAATTCAGTACCTATATAAAATCACTTAATAATAAAACGAGCTGTAACTATTTATTACAGCTTTGTACGATCTGTCTAAAGTTTGGCCAAGAATTTGCCAAAGATATAATAAATAAATAGAAGTAAACTGTATAATGTGTTGAGGGTTATTCATATCCCACCCAACAATTTAGATATGATATTTTTTCCTCGTTCTCATTTATCCTAAAGTACTCACTCATTGCTTTATATTTTATATAAAATCACTTAATAATAAAACGAGCTGTAATTATTTATTACATTATAACAATAGAACTATAGAAACTAATAAATGACGTAATAAGCTTACAGCTTTGTACGATCTGTCTAAAGTTTGGCCAATAATTTGCAAAAGATATAATAAATAAATAGAAGTAAACTGTATAATGTATTGAGGGTTATTCATATCCCACCCAACAATTTATTTTTTGATGATGAATGATATTTTTTCCTCGTTTTCATTTATCCTAAAGTACTCACTCATTGCTTTATAGTTTATATGAATGTGTACTAACAAGCAGTGGCGGTGTTATTTATGACGAGCGATACCATCGGACTTGTCAATTATAAATACGTTCCACACGTCAGGATCACGCTTGACCATGTCACTCGAGTTGTTCGAACTTGAATCTCTGTACATCGGAATAAGACAGGTGGATGATGGAGGAAAAATATTAGAACTAAAGTCGACTAGTAATGTAGACAGTATTTAAGCTTATAGCGTTTAAATGTTTTGTTGGTCGGTTATGAAATGCGAGACTCTAATATAAATGTGGAAACGTCTTTTGTCACGTAATGCCATTGTACGCATTGTCATCATGTTTGAAATTTCGCGTTGAAGCTTAGAATCTTACCATCTTCAAAGGAAAACCTTTAGTACTGACTGTACTTATTCTAGTGTTGTGCGGCAGCGTGCTCGACGATCCGCCACGGCCATCTATCATTCATGAGCGCGAACGCGTAACGAGCCCCATTCGAAGGATCCCGGGATGCCCTGAGACCATTCCTACGCTATTCTCTTATTGACGGATCACGAATTTGTTGAACATTCAAAATATGTATACAACTCGATATATCGTCGCGCCAGACGCTTGAACGCTTGACCTTCATTCGTATTCATATTTCTCATTCAACATAAATATTATCATATTTAACGTCGCAGTGAATGCACATTGTTATTCCTCTTTTCACTGGTATCATTGAAGGAAATACCTCGAAAGCTGTAGTAGCTATCTGATAGTTTGAGTTTGCATAATTGAATAAGTAATGGGACTTGCGCTTTATACAATTCTCTAAGAAAAACGAGCCCTAACGACGAGATAATATCAGCACAGTGACGTTTCAATACAACGTGGATCAATCGACGGTGGCGTCTGACGAATGAAAGTATCGGCCAATCAATCGAATCATGGCTCCCCTGGCTGCGTTATCGTACCATCGCACCACCCACTCAGCTGCTTAGTTGGGCGCGTGCGTCGATTCAACGTCAGCCGGAAGATCGGAACTTTCACGACCAAATTGCTTCCAAAATTGAAGGAACGATTGCGATTGCTTCTTCCATAACAGTAAACAAACTCCAAAACTCCCGAAGAGAAGGGTTTAATTGATGCTGCAACTTTCTGCTGTTTTGCATTCGCCGTTTGCGTCTCGTGAATTTTAGCGTTGCACGGATCTAGGAAGCGTTTCGCGGAATGTGAGGAGCTTCGTGAGTGGTGGCTTCTGATACTATCGCACTTTCCTTCCCAAGCATGGGAATCTTTAAATTCATATGTCTTGTGCATATGAAGTTTTGTCGTGTTTTATTACTGGATGCAACCGCAACTTGCATGCGTAAAAAATGTTCGGCTTTAACCTGCTAGCTCCGTAATCAATCCATTAGTTTAATGGAATATAGTAATTGCATTCTCAACAAAGCAATCAGTGTTGTCAAAGTCAATTTCATAATTTTATTAAGAACAAAACAATTGAGATTTAACTATACTAGTACTCTCATCATTACAAAACTCGTATCGAACAAGCTAGTCGAGAGCTCCATACGAAAGCTCGTCGGTTTTCCTTGTCTCGTTCATGATACACTATCAAATTAAGCTCTAATGACATCACGAGTGCCTGCCATGAATTCACAATTGAATGCGTTCGTTAATAAACGTTATTTTTTATTATTATATTTTATCTGGACGTTGCGACGTGTAATGGAATGCCTTTAAGTTTGTGCCGGCTGGAGTGTGCTGTACCTCTTGTGAGATATGAAAGTGGGCTATTGTTTCCGATTTTACTTTATCATTCTCGCGTGCTCGTGTGGTCTAATCATCATGTTTAACTTTATCTCCGACTAAACGGACTTCATCATTATAACATTTAATTATAGAATCTCTCAAGATATTGATCTGATTACATACAATTTCTTTAACGATAATCCAGGTGTTCTCATTTAAATAAATGTTTGTTGTTATTTGTTTTAATCATCAATTTAATGTATATCTGTAATTAGTTAACGTGTCCAAAGATAGTTATTTGAATTATCTCAATAATAATTAATGCTTTATTTTTAAACTGACCACATCTAGTTGCATCTAGATATAAGCCAGAAATCCGTCACAAAAAATGATAAAAAAATTACATATAAACTGCGAAGTCTTCTTTTTTTATAATTTAACGCTAAACCAACAAAGATATCAGAGCTTTAACTTTACAAGTGATAAATGTTAAGACGTTCACATGTGGCCGAAAAGAAATAAATGATTTCGAATTTGAGTTATCTAGTATGCAACAGTGTGATGTAACGTTTATGGGCAGTGTAATCTCTGTGTTTTATGTCCGCTGAGAAGCCACTGACGAATGATTAATGACTCTACGGACGGCGATAGTGAGACGAGCGGCGGCGGCGCAAGCGCACCGCCCGAAGATATTGTCTCATTTATTGCTAATGATCTATTGAATACCTTCGCCACATCCATGCCTACTTACATAATTTGACTTTCTAATACAAACTAACTAAACGTTGACATTAGCATTATCTCCTTCAGCATCTACGGAATGTTTATTGCTGGCACATTTTTCTAAAATTGCAGTCACGGCCTCATACTTTCCATAAACACACGTTGCGTATCAAGCCCGACGTGTAATTTCACAAAAACGTTGTTATAATGCCCCACGAAATTGCTGTGATTTGTTTCTGAACTTTGCGAGCCATCGATACCATGCAACTCTGTGGAATCGCTCGCAATTACTCAATAATCTATGTTGATTCTACAAAATATCATTGTTCCTCTACGACTATTCTTTTCAACCGAACTTTCACTATACTCGGTTGTATCATCAATATATTTTTTTGTACTACCGCATTTTCTTCATATAACTTTCAAAATTGAGACATTATACCTGACTGTGAGCTAGAGATAGAACCGGATTCGAACGTATAATCATAGCCTACCCAATTCGGTTATTAAAAAATTGCGCTTTGCTCACGTGGCGGTATTTTTGTCGCCAGCGTTTTCCCTTCCACTTCTCGGAACAGAGATAAGCGTTGAACCGCTCGCGCCGAGACGGTGACGCTTTTTTATAATAAGCCCATGCTCACCCAAATTTGAGGATTTCTAAATTATAAATTTACGAGGAGCAGTAGGTGATAAGCTGTTTTATGTGGCGCTTGCTTTAGAGATTACCGTTGAGTTTAATAAATTGCCGTCGTAGATAATACTGGTTTATCGATCTTTAAATAACAGCTTTATTAGGACCTCTGTTTATGACCGTTGGATTTAAAAGCTGAGAAATGGGAGAACTAACAAAAAAAATGGCCCAATAATACTAAGAATTATATGTACCTATAGTACGAGTTTTGTATATTCCGCAACGTAAAGTAATAGAATTTAGATTCGGTATCAAAATAAAATGTTATATACAGAATTTGTTTTTGTTTACTGAGCAGTGTTTGTTAGTTATATTTCAGTGTAACTTCATTACCACAAGCTATCCAGAAACCTCGCTTCACCTCCATCATTAGCATCATCAATATTCCAAGAGCGGTGCACTATTTCTCTAACCTCCATGTCCGTAAGGAATTAATTTTACAGTGTAGTCTAGTAGGGTTTGAACTATACTTTCGATACAGCTCACAATTTTATTGATAACGATGTATGTTCTAGGACTAATATCTAAGACCTAGTTACTCTATGCTTTCAGCGCGTCATCGTTATATAAATAACGATCGAGTCTTTGTAGTTACAACGCATTTTGCTCCAGTGTCAGCCTCATTTATGTCAATTTATTCACCTTTATTAGCATCGTTAGACGTTTATTAGATCGTTCGTCAGGTACATACTATGCTAGGGATTAAGTCAAAACTATGTGAGTGATTGTCAAAAGTTATTATTATAACCGTGCCGACTTCTCTTTCTTTATAATCGCTTATACTTAGATTTATATTTGGCCAATATTTCGCCTTATGTAAAGCGACGATGTGGCCGAAGTTGGAGCGCATACATCTAAAGGAAGACGGCAGTTGAGCTCAGACCCGTCCCTGATGGCAACTCATTAGACATCACTCTACATAGTGATTAACAACACCAGATACCCAATTTGTACGTAATCGATAAATTCTTGAATCCGAACGACTATTCAATATAGATTATGACTTTTATTATCGATATAGAGAGATTGAGACTTCTAACCCTAGTCTCTACTTCAGCTCTCAGCAATTATCCAGGCTTGGATACTGTACGCCCAGTAATGAAGATATCAAACCATCGCCTTTATTGCAATTATGAGTTATACTCGGACGGACAGTGGAGTTGGTTAGTCACTTTATTTATTTTTTAAATCATATTAAATATCTAGGAGGTATTCGAGATTATCTATTCGAGAGTAATTCAACTTTACTACAAGAATGAGCTCGTTATTATGTATGAAATGATGCCGTTTCTTCTTTGTTGCATATCCACAAAATTTGGTCCATTTACAACACTTTACACAACAACACAAAGACAAAGATAACACAACGTTATCTTAGGACACAAAGTCGTAAATTTATAATAATTTTTTTTCCAATCTGTCCTGTTTTTTTCATACCAAAATATAAGTTATTTAAATTTACAAATTAGGTTGAAATGTTAAGAAGTATAAACTGGCTAAATACTTACACATCATACAATTTAAGTTTTTTAAGCTTAGTAGTAGTATATTGTTTTATAATGCATAAAAGGCTGTTGGGATGTAACAAAAATTAAGAGACCGCTGAATCCGAAACTAGGAAAAAACATATATGATCAGATTCAGTTGTTCTCCAAAGCCTAGAGTTTATAAACACAATAAGAAATAAAAAACTGCAGCTCGTTCCAATTTCTTCAAGGTCTTTTATAATAACGGACTCAATGATGCAGAACCAGATAATAGATAAAATAAGAAGAAAAAGACGATATTGAAATTGCTGTGTCCGTACTACACGCCTTTCTTCCGTACTGTAGGGCGTTCACCGACGATCGGACGGTGCAGCGGACGTGCATAAATAATCGTTTTTGTCAAGCGACACACTATTTAAGAGATTGTTGATCTCTACTCTACCAAAGAATAACGTAATGACTTAATACTTTGAAGGTATAGTTTAAAATCGAATTTCACAGAAAACGTCTTGTAAAGTACACAAAAAGTTTACTATTTTTAGTTTCGAAATAATGAGCGTGTTATGTTTTCTATCACCTTTTTTTAGACAGCATGGATAACAAAATGTATAGTCGTCAATGTGGTTCTTATCGCCAAAGTCGTAATTGTTTCTTAGATATAGAATATCGGGTGATACATAATAGGTAGGTATCGTCAAACTATCACTTACTCATGGTCCCATAACACTGAAACGAAAAAACCTTACGGTGTTCTCCACGTGAAGTTTACGGTGCATAAAATATATCCCGCCCCGAAGTTGGCTAGCTGTTGGGTAGTCTTTTTTCGTACATTATCTGTTCAATCTGTGTTGTATTATGATATTATGATCTACCCATTTACTACTCCCTCTGATAGACAGCATTAGACCCAGCAGTAGGAACTTCAAAAACTTAGAAGCATGATGATGATAATGATGATGATGATAATGTGATAATGAATGTTTTTGTAAATACCTCTTCTATTGTTGCAGAAGTCATCCCTACGTGTACGTAAGAAAACGTGTGAGACCAACGTGATATAAATGTAAGTGCTCTAATCATAACGCAAATTAACTTTAATATACCACAATACATTTCTTACGTCTGTTTATTAGAACGATTTAAACTTCGCCGATTTAAATCACGAAAATTATGTATACGAAATGTTTGGAACACTTTGTGCATAATGTCTTTGCGTATTGTCATGTCGTTGTGTCTTTGTGTTGTATCTTCAACTTTCCGCAAAATGCATTTGAAAACTGAAGATCTTCCCACTTTCTCATTTCGGTTGTGTACCTTTTTTTATCCTGGTTTTGTATAATATGGAGTCCTAGTTTCTCTTCGGTTGCTTCTGTAACTCGGACTAGATCTTCTCTATCTTCTTCATTGGATGAAATAATTTACGAGTAAATTATTTCTCGCATATATTAGTAACTGATGTAATAAATTTTATATTGGAAACATTAAATACCTAATTCGTTGTTTTGATAATCATAAAGTGTAAATTGTGTACAAACACAATAATATTACATCGAAAATAATCTTCGTTTCCTTTACAGTTATTGGTTTTATTTCATATATTCTAATCTAAATTAACTATTTAACTGCCCATTGGAATACGGTCAGGTTTTACGACTCCACTCGTTACTGGATTTAATTTTCACCACTTATGGAATATATTTGTACCGTTTACTTTCATAAGTATACGGGTTTACTGCCAGTAAAGTTCATATTGTTTGTGTTTTATCATGTAGTGCTTACCGAATGGAGTTTTATGATTGATTTAAGTGTTATTAATTTAGTCTAGCCTTGCTCATGATTTTTTATCTTTCCTAAATTTTATTCTGTTTCTTATGTCACTTTCTAAGTTTTTACACTAATAGAAATCAGTTTTTGTATTGCACATCGTTGTCATTTCCGCCTACTAATAGCCATAAACCCCCCTTTTTTATTTCCTGTTTTGAGTTAATGTTTGTCAGTCTTCCTAGAAGTTGTTTGTCATCGGTCCATCGAATATTATAGATTATTATTATTATCGACCCATCTTGATACTTATCAGCTATCTCTAAAGCTTTCGCTTCACCACGTGGTCTTAGTATTCCGTCATGGTTTTTTAACTACCATTACTAATTTATCTAGCATTAAATATCATGTGTCAATTTTAGCAATCTTATTCCTAGGAAAGTAAACCCCTCTGAGCGCAATATTATGACCATTTTAGAGTCACTGCATGATACAGCCAGCGGCAGTGCTTATTTGTATAAATGAGTCGAGTTATTCAAAAATCTTGCTATCATCTCACCTTATCACATGATCTCTAATTACGTGTCCGTCGTACTCATTTATAGCATTGATAACATCAATAGGAAGTAGTCCTGTCACATCATCTTCATAACAAGACGAAACTGCACCCGGTTGTAAAGTTGCGTAATATGAGCTTATTATAACTTTACTAGGGCTACGCCCGCGCCGCTACGGCTTTAGCGTCAGATAAATATTAATAAATAAATGTGTTTTATTCTTTTATTTCTAATTTGGTGTAGAAATATGGCGTAATTCACACACCATGTAATCGCGTAAATTTTTAAGTGTGCGCCAGCAAGTGTCTAAAATTTGGACTAATCCTATTTGAGTGTAGTGTGTCGTGTTTTGGCGATTCGTGCTAAACCTATGTCAGTTTATTAAACTGTTAAACGATTGTGAGTATAACCGCGATGAGCAATCAAACCCGACTAATGACAAAAAGTCTAAGATATAGTTAATTTTCAAGAAATTCAATATCTTCAATGTAGAGACTGATGATTCCGTTATAATTTTGTAATTATTATACTATGGACTAGTATAAAGTTATAAATACAGCTTGTTAATAGTATTTACCTCAGAATATATCGCAACACATAATGGAGCGTTTGTTATAATATCTCTACATTCTGATCGCGATCTCATCTGATACGTTTTATCTAGATCGCTCTATCACGCTCTAGTATAACGGAGTTCGAGATGGTTCGAGCGAGACGGGTGATAATTTTCTTGGTTCATTTCGAGATGTAATTATTGCAGGCCTAATGAATGGCTAGGCTTCTCGGAAGGCAATTTGCCGAGCGTTGGTTGCGAAATTAGGGTTTTATTTAAACAGACTCTTTATGCACTTTATTGTGCAGGTGGTCTTCACTGCATATCAAGAACTGAATATGCTTCCTTTAACGCGTATGGTGACGTACATATATCATATAATATCAAGGTAAAGTTTATTTGACCGTATCTAAATCGTGAAAACGCCTAGCGCAACCTAAATAGTTTTCAAGTGTAGTCCATAGATTAGTCCAATATTAGAATGTTTAAAAAAAATAAGATTATTTCTCCACTATATAAGTTACTAAAACAAAAGTATATCACTAAATATGATAATTCGAATTGACATACGAGAATAATATGTGGTTCTATAAGCAGGAGGCCAGCACATTTTTATTTCAAGATGTCTTATTTATTCCGTGACATTTGCTATCAGCTTAAAAAACAGCACGTATAATCCAACTTCTATTATCAAATGCGCAATTAAAGGAAACCAAGCGAGTACTTTGCGCAAGCGCATATAGAATCTGATACCTCTCAAGATTCTGTCTAAACGCGTGTCGAATCGTGTGTCGGAGGCGTTACCGGCGCGAACTGTGGTTAATATGCCGCGGAAACACTAATATTATGACTCAAATACTAGGCTACATAGGTAATGAGTATAAACCAGTTAAAGATATTCCTAACAAAAAGCACCTAAACGTTGCTAACTTGCAGTGAAGACCCCTCCACAATTATCCAAACTATTGAGGTGTTTTTGTTTTGACGGTTCCTTTGAATTCGGGTAGTAATGTTGCACATAGGTACGAAAGAGTAATGTGGCTAGTATTACCAGTAGATCAGTATTAGACTCGTACTGGCTGGATACAATTACTTATATCACGATTTAGTAAAAGTAAACTAATACCTGGACGGATATAGAAGAAACTCATTATATTTGGCTCTTGGTTTGCAACAAATCATTTGACGAATCGCAAAATTCGCGAGCCAAGCAGCCACCAAGCAGTAGTGCGCAAGCATTACTGTGTTCCGGTTTGAAGGGCATTGTAGCCAGCGAAATTACTTGGCATTATGAGACTGAGGCCAACAGCTAATTGTCTCAGGGTGACGAGCGCAGTGCAGCGCCGCGCAGAATTTTGCAAAACAAAGTTCTGGGTGGTGCTGTTATTGTTATGGGCTGGCGTATTGCTTACCATCAGGCAAACGACCAGCTCGTTTCGTCATTCAGTTACATAAAAAAAAAAAAGAAAGACCATATTATAACTGATAATATAATAATATACGTTAATCATGATTTATGATTGTTTACATTTTTGTTCTAAATGCACTGATTCTTAGTTTTGTTGGAAATGATAAGGCCTCCGACGGATTCGCTTACTATCTTTGATTTTATCTGTTATTCACTCTTTTTCGCAAAGTGGTTCCGAAAAGAGGTGTGACACAAGTGTGTATTTATAGCGATTGTGCCTTCAGATAATATTTTTCACCATGTTTAGAGTGAGTAAAATTCTTGTAAATATATCTTTGTTTATGTAAGTGAGTCTTTGGTTACTCATTATACTATGCTTTGGTGCAGGGCCGGGTTTGGTGCAGTTATGATTCGTACTTTGACTATCCTCACTCTTCTGCTGAATCTTCTTCTCGTCTTTTTAAAGCACGCCATCGAGTCAGATTCTCGACTTCCGGTTTGGATTGGTTCTGCACATAGTCATTTCTGCCGTGTCAATTGTAATAAAGGTGCACAAATACAATATACTACCTGTAATTAGTACCTTGATTTAAATTATTATTTGCGCTCAGTTTTTCTGTCCAGTCATTTTTGGGAGACGGAGAGGTATTTACAACTTTATGAATATAAATTCTAAAAGTAATGAGTCTGAAGCGGCAAGAGGCTAGACGTAACTCGTTTGGAATGACAATAATTCGGACACTAGTGCCAAAACTCCAATTACACTAACAATTGTTTGTGATGTATTTTAGTATTTTGATGACCTGAATAAAGTACCTATAGACCAAACATACTGAATGTTCTTATCCAGTTTAGGCTTTCTAACTGCCCTCTGCCTGCATACCTAAATTCTTGACCTCAATTCTTCTGATGTCTATTATCATTTATCATCCAATGTCTTGTTGGAGTTTGACTCTTTAAAACTATGCTTTAACAACACTTAAAAACATTGTTTAGTTCTATGTTGTTTTTGTTATATGTAACATATTACGAATAAATATTTAGTTACTTTTAAAGGTTAGGTACTTTTAAAGGACGATGGTCAATGCTTCAAACATAAAACCTATGATGTAGACCGCGTGTACATCTGTCTAATCAATACTATTTTTTATTATTTATATTTTTAGCAGCGAGTTGCGTATAATCATCGATTTACATAAATTCTTTCACGCCTGCAGCCGACAAGCGTATCGTATATAAAAACTAACATTTAATTCATGTCGATGGCTTCCGAATTCCATTTATTTTGTCGTTTGGTCACGAAACCATGCCCAAACTCAGAACTTTGGAGACTCCGTTATAATGCTTTTTGTAGGACTCATACTTTTTACTCAGCATTTTTGGAGAGAAAACATCATATACAATTACAAAACATCTTCAAGCCAACAGTATTCTAAACACAGCACCTCTTCAATATTAAGCAACAATATTATGATGCATGAGAAGAAATTATTCCTCCAAGTATTCTTAGAACCGGACAAAAATAAACGACAACTAAGACACTAATCTGACAAGTGAGCACACGTAGCGAAGGTTCTCCGGTACCAGTCAACTGAGTGCAGAAGTAACTAGCGTTTAATCTGTGGTAACGGATTACATTAAAATTGTATTTTCATTCAATTCAGCAAAATACGGAACATGTTGGGAACGGTGAAAGCTTGATGTGATTCGCATAAATAGAATTCCATGTTGGACATGTACATACTGTACATCTGTCTAGACAGGGCATCTCATAAACTTGTTATTTATGCAGAATGTAAATTGAAACACCGATCGTGATGACGAAATTTCTAGCAAGGAAACGCGTTTAGAAATGTAATACTCGCTTTCGACATGTTGGGAAATCTGCTCGTGTAATTGGCAATGCTATGGGATATCAGCGGATATCATATTTCTTTATGGAAAGTTACCTAACCTTTATATAAGACTTAAGCACAAGTGACGAGCTGTATCAGTTTTGAACGTTTTGAATATGTTGTCCATTCCAAATACACTTGGAGTTGGCAGAGCCTTTTGCAAACATTTAGTACCCTCCAGATACAGATGGCACAGTACCTAGTCCACAAACTGTAAAAACTAATCTGCGGTTAAAGTTACGTTTTTCGTCGGTAGCACCTAAGATAAACCCTGTCCCCGCAGGATCTACATGTCCTGGGCCTCGTGGGAACCTCCCGTTATTCCAAGCCGGTGCCCGATGACGAGGCCTGATACCGTGAACGAACAACAAGTTGGTAGCAATTACATGTATTGTTAGGCAGTTGAGTTATCAGCTCTATCAAATTAGAAAACAAATGATTAATTAGCTCAACGATTTAAGCCTATTGACAGTGAGTTATTTTTACGATAGACCTATACTTAAAAATATATTTTTCTTTTGCTTATTATTGATAAACATTTTTAAACCCAATTTTTATCACATTCATTTACATTATTCTAGAATGTGGAGAGAATAATTGATACCCTAGTAAAAGTTAAAATGAAGACGGTTAATCCTACTAATATTATAAACACGAATGTTTGTAAGAATGTATGTTTATTACTCTTTCACGCACTTTAGGACTTGGAATAGCACATAGGCTACTTTTATCCCGGGAAACCGCGGGTGAAACCGCGGGGCGCAGCTAGTATCTAATAAAACAATCATAGACGTAGGTGTAGTAATAATTAGAATCGTAATAGAATTTATATTTAATGACAAAGATATGGTTGTGGTACTTTTTTAATGTTATCGTGAAATGGATTGTACAAACAATATTTTGTAATTATTTATATGGCAAAACAACGTTTGCCGGGTCAGCTAGTATTTTGTATATTATTATCCGAGACGAAAATATAAGTAGTAATAAATAACATTGACGAACATTTTGACGCAAATTATGCACGCCTAGAGAAACAATTTTAAAATGAGCTAGCAGCATTTCGGAGAGTTCAAGAACCTCTTGAACAGAGAACAACATAATAACTCGAGGAAGTATCATAGAAGTGATTCATGAGAGCGACCTAAAAACTCAGTCAAATTTAGACACTAACGTGGTATAACCGCAGAATAATTAATAGGTATCACTATGTATGACGCAGCAGCAGGAATTAATATGACATGATATGTTTTAGTTACTTATAACTACAGATTTGGCAATACTAGGCCCTTATTAACTAGTTTTTTGCCCCGCGGCTTTGACTGTGGTCCAAGCCGAGTAGCCAAAAGTAACACCTATGTTAAATTTCAAGTTCTGTTTTCAGTGCTTTAATATAAAGCTATTTGTTGTTTAATCTATTATAGTGTCAGCATTGTTCAAAGGGTTACAGTTAACGTTAGTGCATGAATATATTGAAGAGGCGAGATGTATACAAGAATGAATGGAGTTGTAACTTGCTCTCCGATCTATTTCAAACATGTCTTGTGATCGGTATGTGTCTGGAATTTTGGAAGTATTCTACTCTAAGTCTGCGTCCCAAACACAATCCCAATTAGGATCGCTAAAAATGATCGATATTCAAATTTGGAAGGAAGGGTTAGCTTTTTTCAAACTGCGGAAAGAAGCTAACGCCTTCCAAATTTGAAATTGAAAGCGATCGGAATCAGTTTTCGAGTTTCACGATTCCCCTGCAGCAGCTATTGCTTTCGTGATGATAGTTACTTGTAGTAGAATAAAATTTCTCAGTAATCGTACATAAACCACATTACCATACTAACTAGCAACTCTAAGGTGTCTATTAAAGAGTCCCGTGTTTTCTTCGGCGTAATGTAACGTTTTCCAATCTGATTTGCATCATTGGTTTACTTGAGTCAGCTTTTGCTTTAAGTACTTTATTATCGACCTTAATTTAAAGGCCATAAGATCCCTGCATATAAGTACTGTTCAATTAAGCTCTGTCGCGTCGGAAAATTGTCTTGGCTTATTAAACTTTTCCTGTACAACAAATAGGTGTTTGAAAGTCTTATGTCCTTGTTTTTTTTCATAATTGCTTGTGTCAGATTGCTGTTTACATCCGTGTATTGCGGTTTGCAGTGTCAGAGACGTGGCAGGGACGTTGTGTTTTATGAAGGAATCACTGAAATCCTTAAGTGGTCACGGATACTGATGTGTGTCAACGAAATCATACAATATATAGGCACTAACCAACTTATATTTTCAAGCTCCTGACGATACACGGCCCAGCTACGCACTGACACTGCACGGTTTGTTTATGTAACTAATTGACGAGACGAGCTGGTCGTTTGCCTGACGGTAAGCATAGGCCAGCTCATAACAATAACAGCACCACCCAGAACTTTGTTTTGCAAAATCCTGCGCGGTGCTGTACTGCGCTCGTCACCCTGAGACAATTAGCTGTTGAGTCTCATAATGCCCAGTAATTTCGCTGGCTACAATGCCCTTCAAGCTGGAACAAAGGATATGTGTGAATTGTCGTTTAGTGTTAAGTTTTTGGACTTAATCCAAAGAGACGGCTATGGCGACGACGTAGCAACAGACTAGTAGTAATATACCCAGTAGTACCTATATGTTACATAGTATATGTGTATATATAGTGATTGCGGGATCCCGTAACACGATCGCGTGCGCCGGCTCCCTATGTCAGCAGATAGGAAATGTGGGACTTGGTGACTTCCTGTATCGCTGAGCCATAGGCTGCTATCACGCAGATCAAACGATCAACCGGTACAGAGGCGAATCAGAAAAGGTGGCGTCGAAGCAGACCCTTGTGGCACTCCGGCTTCATTTGCTAAACCATTGGCCTTTATCACGCAAATCTAACGTATGTAGCCGTATACGTAATATAGCGGTACAGAAGAAAATCGAAGAAGGTGGCCCAACACAGAACCCTGTGGTACTCCGATATAATTTGTAAAGCAATTAGAAATTCATTTAATTTTTTTGGCAGAGGATTTTTGCCAAATACAATTTGTTGAGTTCTCCAACTGCCTGTTTTAAAATATCTCACATTAGTCACACATAAGGTGCGGTTTCTCAACTTATCTACTGATCCGCCACTGTCAGATGCCTTAGCGTTGATAAGCGTGTGTACAGCCAAAGACCAGATCGAAGATTAGTTATTTGCAGTTTCGATTCTTACGTAAATGTCGATGTCCTGAGCTGATTGCGGTATTGATTCAATTTCTCGTTTTAAAAGGTTTATTTCAGAAACTGTTATATTGCAGGAAAACAGTGTGTGCACTTTAGTATGTCCATTAGTAGAATATAATAGAATACAGATATAAATACAATTAAGGTTGGGAAACTATCGTGAGTCGAAATATTCATTATAAATATAAACGGCTACACTCACGTTATATAAATACAATTATTAAAATATCCTATCAGACAGCACAACCTCTAAACCTATGTCTGTTTTAGGAAAAATAAATATAGGAAATTGGGAACAGACATCTCTGCTATATTCTTTGCCACTAAAATACCCAAGATCCTATGATTGATGTAACCCAACCATATGATCATGGGTATTTTTGTTTACGATTGTCAAAGCAAAAAAAATTAAATCCTAAAGGCTAAAGTTATGTTATTTATTGTGAATATTAAAGACAATGTAAACAACTTTCTTCGAGTTTCCACAATTAGCGCAGTTTGTGTAATGCGGCGACTACGCGACGCGATGTTAGATAAACTCTTGCGCAGATCAAATCACCTACAGGGTGTTTAGAAATTAAAGAAATTAAATTAATTACTGGGCATTATGAGACTTAACAGCTAATTGTCTCAGGGTGTCGTCACCCTGCAGCGCAGTGCAGCGCCGCGCAGGATTTTGCAAAACAAAGTTCTGGGACGTGCTGTTACTATTTTGGGCAGGCGTATTGCTTACCATCAGGCAAACGATCAGCTCGTTTCGTTACTCAGTTAAATAAAAAGAAGTATTTATTTTCGCTTATTCACCATGTATAGTCATATTTTATATCTACGTTTGACCGCCACCTCGCATGGCGTTAAGTGACGATGTGGCCGAAGATGGAGCACGTCGATCTAGATTCTATAAGATAATTAGTTAAGATTATAAATAAAGTTGTACTCAATATCAGGGAAATTAGAATACCAGTTTTGTTTCGAGTACAACACTGTTAGAGAATAAATAATTTATATTAATCGGTTTATATGCAAAATACTGAGAATGTGTGGCTAAAATAGGACAAATATGGCGAAGGCGTGGCGAGTCGTTACCGTTTTGTTATAATCGACACCGGCTGGTGACACCGGGATGCTATCAAAACGCAACCCCGTGCGGTTGACGTGCGATTTGAAAATGTAACATACGGTATCCTAACTTATAGCTACAACCTGTATTATAGAAACAGCTTGCGGTGGTCTACAAAAACCGGTCCACAATCTAAACTAGAATCTAATACTCGTACACGAATCGAATTTTAATTGTAATATTAATTTTATAACATTTTTACGACTCTTACTGATGACATTTCAAATAAGTTATGCCCGTTTTCTGTAAAATTCGTCATAAAATTTGCATGACAATAGTTTTAAGTTTATGTTTTTTATATCTGATATTTTATGGCCTTTATCCTGTTAACAAATTTCAATTTGTTTACGTTTAATTTAACATATTATAAATATTTTAATTTAATCTTAATACGTCGCTTACCAATATTCCCGAAACTTCGTCAGGACAAGTAGAATTTGAAAATAGGATTTTTAATTTTTTGTAACCGTTTATAATTAATTATAGATTTAATTAGATAAGAGATATGAATAAAGTAATGCGTTGGTGATGGCTTATAGCTAGACAAAACTTACCAAATTGTCATTTTGTGACATAACAATAACATTATGTACATAAATGTAATCCAAACCAACCTCTCAAACTCGTCCAAAAGTTGACTGGAACAGATCGCTTTTAGATAAGTCCGCCCATTGTGCTTTAGTTTATGAGTTTTCTTTTGCTGTTTTATATAAATAAAGTATTTTGAATTTTATTGTGTCTTTAAAATGACTCATACCTTGCTGAAGATTCTGAAAAACAAGTCACTCACTTGTAGATTCAACGTAACTTTCTTGATATTAACTATCTAGATCAAGACGTTGGCGTCACGACAAGTTGGGCGCTAGGTTCCCACGATGTTCAAGATACCTTGAATAATGTTTTGCAGCTTTCCTTGCACCCACTTTAATTACAAAGTTTGTTCACTTGACATTATCTGGATCTAAGATTTCATCTCTAAGCAATTACATTGTTAAAAAGCAGTGCTATATCAACTTATGCGTTCCAGAATTCGGCGGGATTAGTGCTCCCCATTTCTTCTTCTCTACCTTGTGACAGCGAGGGCTGTTTACCTAGATTTATGTCGAAAGATATTTTCGTGAAATAAGTTATTATATTATATAATATTGTTGTTGCTACCGTTAGCAATTACTACTGCTGAAATTATTTAAACAGGTATCATTCGCATACATTTAATTTATGTTTTACTGCTAATGAGCTTAGGCAACTCAAACAACTTCTCGTCTGTAATGCAAAGGGCTTGCGGAATGGCGCGCGGCGTCGACTTGGAAATTTTATTAGCGCACCCGAGATATGAATGTCTCGATGTACGCATCTAATTAAAATTTATGCGTGTACATAACGTTCCTCACTTATCGCAGCCTCTCGTGTCTCGTGTACATCCTACAGATATGTAGGTATTTCAGAATCCGGATCTGTTGACGCGGTTAATAATGTTTTCGTTTCGACCGTTCGACGCGTGTACAACCGGATCCGCGCTAATGCCTCTTGCCGCTTTCCAACCCTTCTAAATCTTTTATCGCCACCAAATCGACTGTCGTAAATCCAACTTCTCGGTCCATTGTTGCCGTACACAGTACTTGTATGGGAGCGACCAAAATAAATCACGAACAAAACCATATCGGCGCGATCGTAGACTATCTCGGGCGGATCGACCGCGGGGGACTACATCGAGATACGGAGATATTACGCTATTGAATTAGCATTACCGCTGTTCCCGATATTGTTGCTCGTGGTCGAGGCATGGCTCATAACTCAGTGTCGCATTATTTTAATTTTCGTCGTGCCGCCGACGCGGACGGCTCGCGCATCGTGCGAGATCTCGCCTCTAGATAGCAGTAGATGCACATAGTCGCGTGCCGCACGAGCCATGTGCGTCGGTATTTCCCGAGCTTCTGTTCTCCCATTACTGCCATAAATAGCTTCCACCTAAGCCTTAATTATAATCATATTATTATCATTACCTTTGTTTTTGTTACAGGTGGCCCATCGACCTGAATGATCTTGACATCTACAGCTTCATATATTAAACGTAAGACATAATTAACTTTTACATTTAATATCGTTGTTTTTGTATTGCCTGCCTTGTTTACTTCCTCGTGACTGCTCAATGCTTTATTAAAGTTTCATAAGTATGCGAATGAAGTTAATATTGTTATCTTTGGTTTATTTGACCGAAATAATATCTCAATTACTGATAACAACTCACAATTTGAAATGAATCAAACGTTGGCCTGGATTTTAGACGTTTGGTAAACAGATTTTCTATTAATCACTTGTTGAGCAATAATTTTCATATCAGTAGGTATAGTTATTAGCTATTATGTCCAATGATATCGTATGTTGTTGTTCTAATACCTTCCTTTTGCAGAAAAATATCAATCGTCCAATCCGAGCTATAATTGTCTATGGTTTGTCATAGTACCATTAGGTACTATGACAATTCTATACCTACTATGAAATTCAGGGGTGGCAAACTTAGCACTACTTATAGAAAAGACTGTCCTGAAAGTGTATAAAAATATTTAATGAAACAAGAACTACCATTATTGAGCGATATTTGTTAACAAAATTAATATCGATTCACCATTGCCGCCCTCATTGTATCAATGATGTATCAATCAAGGATGCTGACAAATATGCCCGTTATTCAATTATATCCGCTCCAGAGATATTGTCACTTGACCGGGAGCAGCCAATCAAATCAAATGTGACCTGTGGTGTTCGAGACCTATATCTTTATAGTGTGCGCACAGCTTTGTATTCTCTATAATTATAATACTTCAGGACCTCGTTGAATGGCGGAATATTGGTCATACTTAGTTTAGAAACCTAAGTGATAAAATCCCGAAAATCACACCAAAAATGGTCATTCATTTTCCGGTTTATATAAGCCAATAAATTTAGGTTCACAGGAAGGAAGTTTGTGGTATATGAACAGATTGTGTTCTCTTTTCTCACGGATATGGTTTTGCATACTTTTTGATATTTTGACATATTTTTGGGTTAATTGCTTCCATTTTTTATCAAACTCTGACTCCTTCTGATGGTTTGCTGATTAGACGGATTTAGTTTGTGGTGTTTGAATTTCACATGTTTGATTTTCTCAATTAGAATTGTCCCTGATACGATAATGAATACCATTAAAGAATCCTTCAATTAATTTATAGACAATTTCCTAACATCACTTACCGTAACGAGCGACATTACTTGAAATATTGAATAATAATTGGCGCACACGAGACAGGGCTCGGCGATCGTATCAGAAAAGCGTGCCGCATCCATCAGAGGCCAGTATCTGCGCCGGTATCGGCTTCAAACGATAACCATTGTCTTACCAATGGGAGATACCAGCGTAATGGAGGACGGTGTCTAAACTTACAGAGGTCCGATTGAGGCTAAGTTGGTTATTTTCATCAAAGAGCTTGCATGATTTAAAAACTTCCTTTCTGTCTTCAGTTCAGTTTTATTTATCATGGTGCTTGGCAGAATTCAATGGCAGTGGTGTACATTATCAGAGGTGATGGAAGTTACTCAATCATGGTTAACTGAGGGTCGGATTCAGATTGCGATGGTACTTTGTAAACCTGAAACATATTCCTAAGAAAACTTCTCTCAGCGCTCTTTCATCTTAGACTGCTTTGATTTAAGATATCATCAGCCTATCTCTACAACCCGCCTAACCTTCAGTACTGTCCACAACATTGACGTCGGATGTGCTGTTCCCTGATAGCATCGGCGAAATTTGTGCTCGCCTCCGATAGACCGTTTGTCTTCCGCCGCAAATGAGCCAGGTAATGGGACATGGCCAGCATAAAAGGAGCGGGTCGCCGGCTAAAGTTTTGCCTAGTCATTAATACACCGTGGGAACGAAGGCGGAGTCCGCGGTGTCCGCCGTTGGAACAAATAGCTGTTTCGATGATGGTCATGGCCGTACTTGGTAGGAATCGCTAAGTATGGGTAATTCAGAGCTATTCATAAAAAGTTGGTTCTTCCTAGACGATAGCCGCTTTTCATCAGGCGGGCTGATAGTTGTTTAGTATAAATTAAAGAGTTATTTTTTATTAAGGGTACCGAAACTTGTATGGATGGTCTCAAAAATAATGTTGTCATTTCGATACAACCCGGAT
Organism: Petrophora chlorosata; assembly: GCA_951640565.1. NCBI lineage: Eukaryota > Metazoa > Arthropoda > Insecta > Lepidoptera > Geometridae > Petrophora > Petrophora chlorosata. The sequence continues at coordinate 12,651,242 of OX621201.1, read as the reverse complement.
AGTATTAATGTAAATGCAAAAGCAATAGTAACCAACGTATTAGTAATAGCTTGCAGTATTCTATTCGCCTTATAAAAGCATTACGTTTTCCAGTACAAATGCGCGCATATGTACTAAATTCATTAATTTAAAGAGAGGGCGACCTCATATAAATCCCGCTTTAATTTCGTCGATTCATTCTCGGCAGCGTTTAAACTCTACGCTACCTATTGCCACCGCTTAATAGCATTAGCGTCATTGTCTAGTGGTCATTAATACACGCTCGGACAGTTCTATTGCCCACCACTCTATAAGGCGACGATGCTCTGCCCGCTCTACCCTCGGTGTCACGAATTTGTACCCTAATAGCCTCTGCGAGTTATGGACCAGTTGCAGCCGTGTTCCTGTATATCTCGATGGCCTACGGACAATGCTCTGATCGCGGTAGCTTTGCCATCGACTACTTTTAGTATCCCATTAATGTTGCACAGTACATGTGCAAGATTTAGCGCGTTGGCATGGTGTGGACGACGTTTAAATAATCAAAACTTTGCTGTAGTTACGTCACTAATTGTCGGTACCACATTGGGCTGGACTTTTACTTTCAAAGTTCTAGTTACAGAACAATTATAAGTTGTTTTGAACTGTTGAAAATCCACTTTCGTTTTAGCTGTCACGCTGTGTTCTAAAGCTTCATTTACGATAGTTACGTTAACTTTGTGTCTTTTCACCTTTGAACTTCTTTTCCGGAAAGGCGTGAATATTTTTTTTTTTACTCTTTTTAGATGCATGTTGGCCACTATCTCGCCTGATGTGAAGCGATGATGTGGCCTAAGATAAAGCACATAGATCTAGAGAGAGACGGCAGTTGTGCGGCTGCTCAGACCCGTCTCCCCGATGGTTCACTGAACATCATCCCGAAACACGACTAGGTCGCTTGACGGCATGGCTCTCATCCGAACAAGGATGATCGCTTTACCATCACCGTTTACCATTAAGAGAGATCACCTGATTGTATGATGAAGATCAAAACAAATCGCTTCGTGAGCGAAACTTTTGATTCTAAAAATTGACCAATTAATGAAGTTTGTTGCTCTATGTGTTGCATAGGTTAAAAGTCTTCTAACCCTTTGATTGAACAGCTCCGCAAACTAGTTAATACCTTTGACACAGATTTTATCGTCTCGTTAGACAATTGCTAAATCGCGTTTCCAATTCGTCCTAACAGCTGTAAATCCACTTAACTGCCGAAGGAGCGGCGCACGCGTCTTTCAATTAGGCACAATTAAAAGAGGCGTGCTGGACGATCCCTTTGATCTGCCGGGATTCCGCTCACTGCCTCATTTGATGACGAGACCGGAGCTAACGGGATGTTTCTTTCTGATTAATTAGTCCTTAAAAGGTCAAGCTTGTTTTCTTATCGTGCTCATTGCAATTTCTATGTTCAAATCATAACATTTAACGTCTTTGGGCTTGAGGTTTTCTCTTTACCATCTATGGATCTCGAGCTTCCAAACAGGTCTTGAATCTCAACATTTTATATCGTTAAACAATGTTTTATTTATAGTTTCGCAATACCAAGCAGCAAATTAAGTTGATAAGCTGTCATTAATGGTATTTCCAGGAAGATTATGACAATTATCTCGCGAGCAGCCACTGGCTAGCGCCCCCGCTTGTTTGTTACACGTTCTAGATAAAGATGACGGTATGTTTCTTAATTGCTCGCTGCAAGATACGGTCACTATCGGAGCACTATTTCCAACATAATAAGCATTATCATAACAATAACAAGCTAGTAACTCGCGGCATTTGATGTGTTCATGACGGGAATACGATAACCCGAACGAACGCCTCGGAGCCTCAGTAGCTCGGTTTGTTTGCGACTCGCAACACATTCGATACATGTGTACTGGCTCTATAGATATCGATTGCTAATTTCTGATCTCATAAATCGACAACATCCGTCAATGCTTGGAACAGTTTCGTGAAAGTGTCAGTGTGTGGGTGTTCAAGCCTGAAGCAGAAGAGGTGAACAATGTAAGCTTGATTTACGTTACTCTCAATTAAAAAATCACCGTCGACGCGAGATGTCAATACAAAATCGATATTGGATCGATGGCGCATTTCGAAATGTGAATCTATGATTGATGGCACAGGTAATTTATTTTTCGAGCTGTATAATTAGCTTATTGTTGCTTTTGGCCGTTTGGTAAAGTTAAATCGACGAAGAGCGCAGCTCGCGTATGAATGGGATTTCTTACATGTGACTGAATGGGTCGGGTTTCGTCTCAATTTCCCAGCGTGTGCTGTGTGTGATCATTAATCACTGCTCGTTTGTTCAAGGACGTATGCTACGATTGTATTGGAAATAAAACCTTCGTTTTTTTGTTAAAGTCCAAAGCTAGAACTAGTAGGCAAAAAAGGAAGATTAGTAAGCTGATTTTGTTAGATTCGTTTGACTTTTTAATAGTAATTAGGCTTCATTTATGTTGAAGATTTTACTCACGTAGTCGTTTTTATCCAATTTTGACCAGGTTTCGAGCATATTTGATGCTCAAGTCTCATCGTTGTAAAGTTGTCGCAACAAGATCACTGCTGAAACTGAATCAGAGTCGAGAAATCGCAAAAACTACGTGAGTGTCTTCGTCCTATAAAAATCTTTAAATGAATGCACAAAATCTTTTAGATTTTTTATAATTTCAAGTTCTAACGATTCTAATCCAAATTGCCTTGGTTTGCATAATATATTTATAGGTATATAAATAAAAATGTTCGTTAGTAAGCGCATCACTTGAGAACGGTTGGAACGTGTAGCAAATTTCTTTTAACTGTCCTTAATAACCGAATTAGGCTTATTATGAAAAGCAAATTGGGAATTTTGCTCGAAAAATTGGAAAATTCGAGAAGCACTGCTTTTGTTAGTTCTTATTCGCGGCCAAAACCGCGGGGCGCAGCTCGTATGACATAAATTAATGTGCGGCTTTAATCATGCCTACGTAAGTTACATCCGTAATCAGTGTAATTTCATACATCGTTTATACAATTTTTTACTGTTTGTTTTTAATTTTTTTATCTATCAAATAATAATTATTGCTTCTCGTTATCGTCTGTCATCCAGTTATTATTAATGAATACTTACATGTTTATATCTAGTATCGTACTAGTATCTAATAGTAACTACGAATATGGAATAACTGGATATTATATTTTTATTATCTTCATTTACACAAACTGTTATGTTAATATACTGCATTTAACATGTCATTACAGTTTAGTACTTCTACTTTGTAAACAGTAAGTTGATTGTCTTTCATAATACCTAACTGTACCTCGTTATATTCCCATCTCTATGCAGTGGTGGGCTATAAACGCTGACATTGCGTTCCCACCGTCTGTATGTGGGTTGCATCCCAGACGCTAGGTAAGCATTTTTAGATTGTAAACAGGGACTCTAGGCATAAGGTTTATGTTAGTCTTAAAATAATTCTCAAGCGGTTAACAATATATTCTTCTTGCCATTTTCTAATTAAGTAGTTTTATTTTTAACAACACTTCCACGTCCTCGAGAGTTATCTACCCACATATTGATATTACAAAAATACAGAAATGTTTTTGACGGTATGCTGTTGTATTATCTCGCTCACTTGTGGTTTAAATAACTTAAGTAGCTGGATGAAATTCTACTACATTAAAATTTTATTTCTGGCTTGTTTTGTAATTCGATATTATTCATCGTTTAATTACGTGTAGTATTCTACAAAATAGTAGACTTAAATATCCATACGTATTCGTAATATCGGAAATAAATAATTACCATCATGGCCATCAATAACAATTCCTTCAACCTCCGTAACTTATCGATTGATATAATAATTTCTCGATTATCTGACAAAAATGCTTATATTTATAGATCGGCTATTGCCATTAAGTAACTGTCGATAAGAGCGAGTGTGGCTCAGTGGGAGCACGTGCGGATTTCGATCTGACGCACCCGAGTTCGAATCCCGCTAGCCCCGCACCACTGACTTTCTTAAGTTATGTGCACATTTAACAGTCGCTCCAAAAACGGTGCAGGAAAACATCGTGAGGAAACCGGCATGTCCAAGAATTGAATTGAAGAAGTGACATCCACCAACCAGCGTTGAGCCGTTTAGCCGGTAGATTGTGGCCCAATCTCTGTCTATGAAAGAAGGCCCGTGTCCTAGCAGCGGGAACATGATGGGCTGATGATGATGATGATGATGATGATGATGATGATGATGATGATGATGAACTGTCGCTCAAATAGCTCGCTAGTAACACCACATTCAACCTTCTACCTATTTCTTCTCTTGTGTGGGATGTGTGGCCAACCCTGGTGTCCAAATAGCTCGCTAGTAACACCACATTCAACCTTCTACCTATTTCTTCTCTTGTGTGGGATGTGTGGCCAACCCTGGTGTCCGAGTTTTCAGACCGCCCAAAGGCCTCCGACATGGCCTAACGACTGTCGTCCTAAGATATCAACTGGGATCGACAGTTTAACTTGCCCTTCAAAGCACTGCAGATGTAAATACCACACAAACGGTCACCCATCCAAGTTGTGACCGCTGCGAACGTTGCTTAACATAGCAGATCTGTTACCGCTAAGCGAGGTACGCTACGAGCGCTACTACAATAAATGTACCTATTAAGACGAATGTGATTTATATGTTCACTTTTTACAGCGATATTTTCAAATATAGCTCTAATTAGCATAGCAGTTAGTGTTTTAACGTTCCGTCATTAGTCGTTTTAATTGCTATTTACTTGTCGATTTTATAGATGAGCCTTGACTGCAACGTTTTCACAAAACTACTTTTGTAACTACTACCACAGAATACTGAGTGACAGAAGCATCACTCCGCAAAGAAATTTAAACAAATAGCGACTCTTGCTATGACGCAATAAAATTCAATTCAGCTGGCGTAGCGCTGCATACCTATCAGTCATATTGACCTACAGAGCGCCTCTCTTTCTATCGCATAGCTCTTATCTCTTCTGACGCGGCACGTGTAACGACTCGCGACCCGCCGTCGGTGTCCGGCTATGTACTTGTAGCTTCGTACCTGCAGTGCGGAGTGCGCTAGGCCTGCTAATACCTAGTTTTTTATGCAACTGAGTAACGAGACGAGCAAGTCGTTCATCGATAGTAAGTGGTTGTCAATAGTAATTGCAGTGCCACATAGTACTTATAATATTCTGAAAACTACTGCGAAGCACTGCACTCGTGATATCAGATATTAAATCTCATATGCCCAGTAGTTTCGCTGGCTACAACGCTCTTTAAAGCGGAACACGGTAATGTTTGCGCACTACTGCTTGGTGGCAAAATAACTGGCAAAGCGGTGGTACCTACCCAGACGGCCTCCCGCATACGAGCGGCCTTCCACACACAAAAAAAGTTCATCATCATTGTCATCCACAGCCTTTCACATCCCACTGCTGGGTATAGGCCTCTCTCATATCATGGCATTCAGGTCGGCTCTGTGCCATTTCGTCCAGGTTCTACCCGCGATTTTGATGATATCGTCGACCCATCTTACAGTTTCTCGTGACAGCCTTTGTGGTATCGTGGATAGACAGGTTGGCTGAAATCATATGGGACAAATGTTTGTGCACAGAAAAAAAAGCGCAAGCATTTGTTTCATGTCTAGGTGTTGTGGGACCATGGTCCTCGTAGTTCCTGGGTCTCTAGATACAGGGAATCCTAGTTAGGAGTCAGGATCTATGTTTGTGATCGTTGGGCGTATTTGTTTATTATTATTATCTTGCTTCTGGACGTCCAAAAAAGATATAAGTACTCGTATAGTAGGAATATCACATGCCTATGTTGTGCAAGTGTAGGTATTCATAGTGTTAACTTTGTCTATCTTTATCATTGTGGTTCAATGATAAAGTTAGTTAGTTACTAATTTTACTATCGCACTGCAAAAGTAATGCTTTAATTTACTGACTTGTTTTTGTCACACTTCGTTTTATCAAAGAAAGCTAAATATTACTACGTAAAGAAGCGACACTCCCACCCCCCGCCAATTTGTCGTCACCCGCAATGTATCGATAAAAAAATGGGCAATGCCGTGCTTGCGTCACTGGGTTGTCACCGCTCGCTGCGAGTAAGATTCGAATGTTTATTTTATATGTGCGATCAATTAATGTTATTTGAGGTTGTTATGACCTTTTTGGATGACGACGACGACCTGCTTTACAGAGGTAGAGCAGGCCGGCTGACTATTTGACTTTGACATATGGACGAAATATATTGAGAAAAAGATGGAGAACGGCTGAAGACGGTGCAGCTGACGAGGACCTGACCTGACTGACGGAGGTCTGCTTCTCTCTTATTTCATTAAAATTTAATATATTGACTTTGATACAATATTATACCTAAAACAAAATGGTTCGTTATTGTTCTGTGTACGGATGCAAAGAAAGCACACAAATAAAAATCGGAGATTGTTTGGTTTTTCTTCCGTTTTTTTCGCGTCTCCCAGCCAAGCGATAGTAGGTGTGAAAGAGAAACACTTAGGTTGCTTACGTATAGCGTTGTCCTTGTCGCGCTCGATTCGTATTAGCTCATCCCTACAATAATTACGCACACACACAAAACGTGTGCGGACAGGCACAAACGGTGCGCCAGTAGTAGTACTAGACAGTTAGCTCGGCGAATTTGGAGGTGGGGGGTCTGGTTTTATCAAAGTCCAGAATTCAACTGTTTTGATTTGATTACATTTGTCACGAGAATTCGTATGACCGCATTAACTAAGTTTATATTAATTGAATTCTTAGGAATATTAGATAAATAAATCATAGGAATTACTTCGGAATGTCATACATTCGTTTCATTCATTCATGACCGTTTGTCTTCGTTTCGATATTTTCTATCTGAAAACGGACCGTTTAAGCCTACGCAGGTTTTAAAAGCCGAATATATGAAAGTGTTTTTTTCTTTCTTAATATGCGGCTTCCCACGAATAGTGCATTTAGCCAATATCAAGTAATTAAACAGTAACAAGTTTAAAATGGCTTATGTTTAATTAACAACCAGATCTAGTACAATGTAACGGCAACAAATCACTTTATATTGCCAAAAACAGTAAATGATCACCAGAGTAGACCGCCAGTCCACAGTCTACCAGAAGTCTGGCTCGTCACCCCTTCATGTCGCTTCCCCTACTTGACCTTCGCTCCGGTGCGGAAGTGGCCGGCTCGCTTTGCTCGCCCTTCGCTCCACTCGGTCTCGCTTCTTTCAGGACCTCCTTCGTGAGCTTCTGTACACTCACTTTTATGTACACTCTAGGGGTAAGAGCGAGTTGGACCACGGAAGAGTGAGGTGCGCAAGTGCGCCAATTCGATTTGGTGGTCATTTATTGAATTTACTAAATTTTTTGATAACATTTTTTTGAAGTGTATGGGATCTGAAAAGTTATTTTGATGGTCATTATATTTTTTCCCGTTCAAAATTTGTTTAAGTTTGTGTTGAGCTACCTGACTCCAAATCCGAATAACGTTCAACAAAAATTGGTGGAATATTACATGAAGCTTCATAAGGACTTCTTGGGAGATCATGAAAAGCAATGTTGCTCTGTTTTGTTTCATTTGTTTACACTTGTGCACGTTTACGGACACAATGGTTAATAATCCACCAATATTACACATTGACAGTTATTTCGGAAAATAAAATGAATTTAAACTCCATGGCCAAAAACTCCAAGAGACAAGTGGTAATCATTATAAGGGGTACGGTGTTTTAGATCCCTCTAGGTATAGAAAAATCATAAGACATAACACGGGGAGGCTCCTTTCGTATGTTTCTACGAGTCGAAAAACGTCTTTCTCGAAAGTAACAAGACCACTGCCTCCGGAATAACAGCTGTCGCTGAATCGACTACCTGCTTTTAGAATATCTTAGATTTTAATGAACTTTAAAATATACAAGACCCCAAGGGGCTCCGTTCTCGCGTTTAGAAAGTTATTTTCCAGCACCTCTGTACAGTAGTCGTACATGGATTTACATGGGCGCCTGCGCAGTCGCAGGTAATGTAAATGAGCCAGTCGGGGTGTAAAATGGCTGCTGGTGTCAGTCGTGTGACCCCGAATACATTACCACTGAGTAGACAATTGAGCAAGCGTCACTCGCCACCGCTCGTGTCCTCGCCGTGCTGTTTTACAATATTCTTTCTTACCTGTTTATTTAAATCTTTGTGTAAGCGAGAATGGACCTAAATAACGCGCCGTAAGGAAATCCTAATTCAATATATTAGGTAAACATACTTACTACGTGTGCTGTAGTTTAAATTATATAGCATTGGCATGATACATTGGCATATTATTTGGAGTGGTAGGCTCTGGCCGTGGTTGTAATACCACCCACCGAACAATTCCATGCCGTCAAGCGACCTAGTCGTGTTTCGAGATGATGTTCGGTGAACCATCGGGGAGACGGGTCTGAGCAGCCGCTCAACTGCGGTCTCTCTCTAGATCTATGTGCTCCATCTTAGGCCACATCATCGCTTCACATCAGGTGAGATAGTGGCCAAACATAGATCTATTAAGTGTAAAAAAAAACCTTTTTTAATTGATAACACAATTTTTATTTTTAATTTGATATACAGTGTGTGAATTTATATAACCATTTTCATATAGACGAAAATCGTTTTAAGAATGTCAAAATATAAAACATTATCTGAAGTCTCAGGTTAAATTCTGTCGTCTCTAATAATTTTATTTCTTTGATAGGTTTCGATAGGTTTGAAATATAGGTATAAGTATCCAAATGATAGTACTTACTTATTTTAACTTGTAACTTGTAAGTGATCGTAATTTATTGCAGCATGCATAAGAAAGTAGTATGTATTAAGTTAGTAGTATGTACATTGTATGTATGTACGGTGTACATACGTTATATATTTAATTTTCTTATTTTGAATAGAAATAGTGTGATACCAACAAATTATTACCTATTTTTCCCATAACTACTTAGGCACTTGTATTCTCAGAAAACGTGAGGTATGTCCGACTTTGCGTCATAGTCATGTTTGTCATCTAATTCTAATCTATTACAGGTATATCAACGTTTACATATATATAACAGTAGTGGTTTTTCAAATCGTCAAATCAATCTCCCCATTCATAGAGAACGACTATATTTTCTTTATTAACACAAGTCTCAAATATCTCAAATCTTCCCAATACTGATAAGATGGTTTTCTGTAACATTGGTATATGTGTTATCATTTTGTTGTCTGCTTTTACCAGCGTCAGCATGGTGGTTGTGCTGAACGGTGTTCTCGCAGACGACTGCCCGACGTCCGTGCGAGCGTTGCTGGCAGCGCATCCCGGGTACAGAGATGCTGCGGCACAGCTCCTCGGTGCAGCCGCGAGGATCGTGGGCACCCCCGGCCTGCTTTACGTAGCACAGCGGGAGTTGGCTGCCGTAGTGCCGCATGACAGTAAGTAACGTGCCAGTTGGCCTTTTCCACAATGTTGAACTCCAAATATTCTCGAAACGATTCTATCAATCGTATATGCGCTTCTGTTTTGAATCTCTCTGCCGGCATCTGTGTTTCCGAATAGCCATAATCTGGGTGTCTTTAAGACAAGAGTGAACAGGTTTCTTCTAGGCGAGCGTGCTACATCTTCGACCGCATTGTCACTTAACAACAGGTGAGATAGCGGTCAAACGCAAGCCTATAAATAATAAAAAAAAACTAAAAGATGTTAAATTATTATGATCACGCAATTTTTTTTTTTACATTTAGTTAATTAACACCATGTTTTTGTTTCGTTTACAGAAAATGTCAACATCATAGGATCAGATGACGCCACATCATGTATTATAGTCGTAATCAGGCATGCAGGTAAAATATTCTTTGTACTTATTCCCTATACCTATTGTATGATTTTGTTGACATTTTATTTTTATTTTGTGGTTCTTGTGATTAAAATTGAAGAGTCCTGGTTACTTAATCCGAATAAATAAATTTGAATTGAATTGTACACTTCTTCTCTCGTGTGGCTGTGTAGCTAACGCTGGTGTTGGAGTTTTTAGACCGCCCGAAGGCCTCCGACATAGCGCTCAGATGTAAAGACACAAACGGACCCCCATCCAAGTGACCGCTGCGAACGTTGCTTAACCTAGCAGATCTGTTACGAACAGCTAGGCGAGCTACGCTACGCTACATTATGAATCATTGAGTGTAATTTTAATTTTATTAATATGAACATTGATTCTAATGGAATCAGGTGTGACATTGCGGAAATTAATCGCAAATCTGAAACGCAATGAATTAGTGTAATTCCGCTGAATATTATGAAAAAAGCGGAGGTATTTTTGTTTATACATATAATTTTTCAATTTTATTTCATTTAACATTTGCTATCTACCCCCATACATATTATATTTTTCTAACAACAAGCTACATAATATTTAGCGGAATTACACTACAAATTTTGATAGCGTTTCAGATGAACATTGATGTTTTATGGTCTACCTTCTCATATTCCAGGGTCAGGGGCAGTAGCGTTAGCGCATCTCGATGGCTCAGGCACGGCTGAGGCCGCGGCCGCCATGGTCGCCAGAGTGCAACAACTGGCCGTGGGGTACCCCGAGGGACGTCTAGAGCTGCAGCTAGTTGGCGGGTTCACGGATCCGCACAGATACTCCGACGAGCTGTTTGCCAGCATCATGTGTAAGTATCTCAAATTTCTAAAATTATTTTATGTAATTGTGTAACAAGGTTCAACTTTCAAAAGTTCTTTATTCAATTTTAAGATCACAGACGCATTTATGAAAGTCAATTATTACAATGACTCTACCACTGTATCGGAAAAAGAACCACTATTCAGAAGACACGGCAAGAAAGGGCATTTTTTTTAACTTTTGTAGCTATTTGTTTGTATGTTGACAATATTATGTTTCTTATGAGCCATTTGGGTACTTGGCAGAGAACGAAGTTATGGGTGGTGCTGCGGCTGTTAGAGGCAGCCGTGTTGCTTAGCAAACGAACGACTTGCTCGTCTCGTGACTCAGTTACATTAAAACAAAACTTATTTTTTTGTTAGTCTATTTGTCTTATACATTACAAATAATAGCGCAGTTCTACTATTTTGTTACTTTTTCTACCTCACTTCTCTAAATTTACTCATTTTGGCACTATTTTAGAATAACTGAAACATTCTTGCGGCAACCGTGGAAGCCAAGAATGTGCAAGTAAGCCGGTACTTTTTTCGACGTCTGTCATTGTTGGGTACACATCGTTTCGCGGAAGCAACGATTAAATTATGGATCATTGCCAATCGTGAACACTTTCGCTTGTATATGTACTAATAATATATGAATATAGGTATTTTTCTTTACAAAGCGAGTGTGGCTCAGTGGGAGCACGTGCTACTTTAGATCCGCACCCCAGTTCGAATCCCGCTGGCCCTGCACCACTAACTTTCTAGTTATATTTTTTCTAGTTAGCTCAAACGGTAAAGGATAACATCGTGAGGAAACTGTTCAAGAATTGATCACAAACAATCAAAGCTATGTGACATCCACCAACCCCCACTGGGCCGGCGTGGTGGATTATGGTCCATACTCTTTCCATGAGAGAAGGCCCGTGTCCCAGCAGTGGGAACGTGATGGGCTGATGATGATAGATATATTTAACTTTTATAAGAGTTCTATTCAGGTGTAAGATGAATCTTTTATTAGTGTCTACTGGCGTCAGTAGAATCTAGTTATGATGTGACATGTTTATACTCCTACATATCTACTGACAAATTATGAAACACTAGCTTTTGTTCTTGGATCTGGCCGCTATCATTTCAGTGTTTATGGCATCTTCTTCGTTGCACTAATCTTTCAAATCTTGCGAAAATCTTCCAGACCACTATTATCATTATATCAATTAGCCCATTATGTTCCCATTGCTGGGACACGGTCCTTCCATAATAGAGAGGGCCACAGACTAACACGCTGATCCAGTACGGGTTGGTGGATGTCACGTGAACCTTGAGATTATTGGACATGCGATTTCCTCACGATGTTTTCCTACACCGTTTTTGGAGCAAGTGTTTAATCCACCCGCACATAAATTAACAGTGAGCGTCCAACGGTACTCGAAATCCGGTGCGTCGCATCGGAAGTCGCACGAGTTTCTGCTGAGGCACACTCACTCTCTGAACTCTAATAAGAATGGTGCTTCATCCACCTAACCTATTCATAGTGTGATTATGTTTGGCAGTGGTTCCTAAACATTGTGTGAACCGGCTGTTGTTCTTCGGACTTCAAACAAGCTCACTGCTAAAATTTACTGGAATCGGTTCAATAGTTCAGTCGTTTACAAACTAACGCACATTTTTATTTACAACATTAGTAGGATCAGTCTAAAATCCACTAAGAGCGCAGTCGGAAATAAATAATTACTATTGACGTAGGAGGTTCAGTGTTGTCACAGTGCCAGCTCGCGAATTATTAGCGGAACGGAGTGTGGGTGATCGCGGCGGGACGCGGCGCTCCATTGTCATATAAGCGGCAACAGTTCACCTTTACATGTACCACGAAACCTCACTTAGGGAATTCAGGTAACTTAGGTCATTCATTGCTTTGAGATGTGACTGGGGGAGAAGTAGAAATAGTTTATGATAATAAACGTTGAGTCTTCTCGTGACCACGGCCAATTCAACTTGGTCGAAACGTCGAGGTAAATAAAACTAATGTTCTTAGCGCTAAGTCCTGTTTTATTATTACAAACTTTCGAATCGCGAAAGTTTATTAATGACTATATTTTAGAAACTTGTACAGCCTAATTATTAGACAAATATAGAGCGTGAGGAGTTTAAAAGATCGTCGTACCTATCATCATCATAAACATCCTGTACGAGTCTACTGCTGGAGATTCGCCTTTCCCGATGCACGCCATTCAGCCCCATCTTCAGACTCTTCTCATATAGTTGCTGCCGCAGCTACTTTAAGGTTTCGCTCCATCAGACATGAGAACGTCCTACACCTATATACCGAAGTCCCGGAACATCCCGGGACTTCGAAACTTTTCTAAATAAATCTAATGGATTATATTTTTGATGAGATGTATCAATAAAATTACCATTTTAGTAATAATCAACATTTATTTAACACTAGCTGCGCTCCGCGGCCTCAACCGTGCCAGAAAGCACTTTCAGTTTTCTTAAATTTATTGGGCATAGCAATTAATCTACAAAGAATAAAACTTATTTATGGCTTTTTGTAAATACAATTAATATATAAACGATGTTGACAAGCGTGTCTTGTTTCTCGACTAGAATAAATATTATATGAGATAATTAAATTTGGAAAAGTCCCGGGACTTCGAGACACGAGACATCCCGGGACCCAAACCCTATCTAGAATTTAGATGTACTCATACGAGTACCAATGACTTCGTACAAGTTTTTGGTGATTCATAGCGCAAATATCAACCTTGCCAGCGAGTCGGTGACGATGGTTTGTTGATTGCGCTTTATTGCCATACCTTGACGTATGAACAAGCCATGACTTCAGTGCTTTATAATATTGTATTTGTTTAATTACTTCCGGTCAGTCTGAATTAATGAGATGAAATTTCAGAAGTGTATCAGGGCATTGACTTTGCGAGACGGATATAACCGAAACTAATGTCGTATGCCTATGCTTTCGATTAAGACAAGATTATATTTAGAGCTTAGGGTGATTCCTACGACTTTAAAGCCATGATGCCATAGATGAGATATTAAAGTAGATAAAAACAACATATATAAATAGTATAAATCAAAGTCGTGTCCTCATTTCTATTTCGTCGTGTCGTGTCCTTATTTCTTTTTTTTTTTTCGTGTCTTCATATAATATGTATGTTATTCTGTAAGGTGTATATAATATGGGTCTTATTATTACTGTAGTCACTAATGTAATTATTGTTTTCTTAAGTTACCTGAAATAAAGAAGTAATAATAATTTCTGTTTCTCCGCTTAGTTCTTCTAAACCACGCATCGGATTTTGATACGGTTTTCACTGTAAGAAATTAAGATATTTTTTACGAAAGATTAAAATATGTTCAATACATTCTAAAAGGTTTTGTTCCTATAGTAGAGACAATTCAATGTTTTGTAATGAAGTCGTCAAAAAATTACACCACATTAGTAAATTCCATCCGTACAAAGCCGGGGCGGGTAGTGTAAAATAATGTGAGCACTTATAACTATCCGGAACCTAGTAAAAAAAAGAAAATACATTTATTCCAGACATCACACAACATTACACTTAACATACCTACTAAATTAGGGGCAAAACAAAAAACAATAAAACAGTGAAATGTTGCGCGATGTCAGGAAAAGGTTCCGACTCAGCACTCGCTAGTGTTTTAAAGTACCTTAGCACTGATTTTCAGTCGGAACACTGTTCATGACGTCACGAACAATCAGACGAAAACATTACAGTAAAAAAACAAATGTTAGTAATATCTTCGTTTTCGGTGACTCAATATTTAGGTATTTTGGCGAGAAAATGAGCGCATTTTACCTAATTTATCGATCAAACGCGTAATAAAACATGCTTGGGTCGCTCCATTACATGACTCAGTGCCGTTGGTTTACGAGTTGAGGTGGGAGTACTCAGTCTCACCTTAAGGAATTCGTCGGGCAGACACGACCGATCGGCGATCTGGCAAGCGGACAGTGTGACAGATATTTAGACCAATTAAATTGTTTCTTCAGCCTATATTCATTCTCTTCAGAATTAGGCGAGCCTTAGGGACATGGGCTTTCTCTTTTTCTATCGTTGAAGCAATGGGCTATATTATGAGGTTAAATATTTCATTTTAATATGCAATTCTGTATATTATGTGGCGGCGAAAAGCTGCAATAGGGGATCGGACAGTAATCGAGAAAAAATCAAAAATGTAGTTAGAACGATTGTTTGTCGACCCAGAAAGATCATTCAATCAATATTTTTGTGAAATAATAATGATTTATATTTTTAAATCAATAAATAATTCTGACATTTTTAATCTGTTCTTCATCTCAAACCAAACAACAATCACAGCGCATGACGTCATTTGTAGGCAAATGCCGTGAGTCAAGCTTGTGTTTATTTTACGTTTTTGCTTTTAATAAAATATATTTTTGCTAATATTTTCGTTCCATTACTACGATATAGTCCCCAAACTTCACAAAACGTACTAAAATCTCTTTGCAAGTTTTATTTCGAAGAGTTTGTCGTCTTCTACCTCCATATGACGTCACAATTTTTGAGTTGACCGTTTGCGCGGCAATATTTGAATTATAATATTTAAACAAAGTTTTAGGTACTTTTAGAGCGTTATTTAATTAAAATAGTGTTTTTCATGGTTATATATATTCATTGTAGTTAATTCAAAACACTTTCTGAAAAGTTGTCCGATCCCCTATTCGACGGCACACACCTTTTTGGTAAAATATTCACTAGTTTGTCGCTTGAATGCTTCTTTAGAGGTCGCTTTTTTGATATTCATCGGTAATCCATTCCATAATCTTACAGCAACAATGGTAAAAGAGTTGTCACGAAAAGATGTCCGATGTGAAGGGGTAGAGAGAAATAAATTACTGGAGGATCTCAGGAAAGGAATTATGAAGGAATGTAATAATGTTTTGTTTATATTGTTTACAGTATCATTCCATCGACTCTCAGTAGAGATCGACCTCACCCTCGCATGCTGCTGCGAACTAAACACGGCGCTGGGGGGTGGTTCGCCCGCGCCTCTCGTCACAGGGGTCGGCGTGGACATCCGGGCTGGAGACCTGTTCCCAGCCACCTTCCCGGATAAGGGGCCAGAACTGCCTCTCAGGGGAGCCAGGATGATCACCGGTGGACCGCACTCGGCACAGGCAAGTGTCAGTACAACTTTTTTTTTGTGTAAACCAGTATACATTTTATCAAAAAAAGAAACGACTTCAATTCTGATGTGTCTTCGAAGTCTAACGTCGAATATCGATGAATATGATATCACTTCGCAGCTATACTGAACCCAACGCAAAAATAATTTTCCAAATCGGTCTATAAATGGCAGAGTTCTGAGGTAACAAACATAAAAAAATACAATCGAATTGAGAAACTCCTTTTTTTAATTGTCGAATAAAAATAATGGCAGGGAATCGCCTATAAGTTCCTGCAATTTTATAACGAGACGGTCAAGTTCATACGTATGCGTATAGTAGGTAATAGTAGGTACCTATAACTATGCCCTAGGTATTTGTTGTTTTATCTAATGCAAGTCGATTGTATTGATAATTCAATCTTTGATGTTGACAGTTTTCGTAGCCTGCCCCCCGACTCAGAACCTCACGATAGCGAATACCGAATCGATTCACGATCTCGGCTATTATCGATCTCGTTTTGTATGTTCCTTTTCGACCTATTCCGCGCCGAAAACTTAACACGGTTTCGGTTGCAATATCGGTATCGATTACATGTTGCATTTACGGAATTTGTTTTGTGTGCAATATTCTGCATCGTAAGATATGAAACCGTATCCGTCGACAACGAGTTATCGTGAGGTTTTAAATTCGAATTATTATCTATGACATGTTTAATAATATATTTTATTTTGTATTTTCTATTGGCGTTTAAATAACATCTTGACATTTGGTCTAAACTTTCATATATTTTAGTTAAAATTTATAACTTTCATTTTAAAATATTGTACGTCCGTTATGGATAAATTGTTGACACCATAGCATAATGCAATTTTTACACCAATTCGTACACAATTTCTGCAATAAATATTCATTTCAATTCAGTTCATTTCATTTCTGAATCGGCCAGTCACTATTGAATAGAATAGAATAGAATAACTCTTTATTATAATACCATGATACAGAAACAATTAAAACTAAAATGAAGTACATTCGCGAGCCGAAAACTTGCTATAAACTTGCTATCTAGTGATTTTGGGCTTGGGTTAACAGCTATTGCAATACTATACTGTTTATAGTAGTATAGTATAGTGTATGTGTGTGTGCATGGTGTTTTGTCAATCATCATCATCATCAGCCCATCACGTTCCTACTGCTGAGCCGCGGGCCTTCCCTTCTAGAGAGAGTATGGGCCATAATCGACCACGCTGGCCCAGTGCGGGTTGGTGGATGTCACATGTCCTTGAACTTTAGTGATAAATTCTTGGACATGCTTTTCTTCACCGTTTTTAGAGCAAGTGTTAAAATCCGCACGTAACTTGATAAAGTCAGTGGTGCGGGGCCAGTGGGATTCGAAAGTCGTACGTGTTCCCACTGAGCCACAAGAATTAGAGCCCAGATCTTTAAAATTTTAGTCCTCAACGCCAGCTGCAAACGTTCCCTGTATTTTTTCATTTTATTTCACTATACTTAGTTCAAATCGTTAGTTAAAAGAGCAACTAGTCCTAAAAAGGACTACTGTGGTTCCGAGGTCTTCTTTCTATTTGGTTCTCAAGAAATACCATCTAAGAATGAATGAATGAATGAATGAATGAATGAACTCTATTTTAGAAACACTAAAATACCATAAAAAACTAAAGACAGAAAGCATAGTTATAAGTGTCACAGTGGACGGTCATTTTTCTCAAAGCTATCTCTTCCAGACAACTGTAAATAGAGATGTATTCCAGGACTTACAGTAACTACATACCAGATTTCATCAAAATCCGTTCAGTTGTTATAAATGGAGTGAAGTGGGAACAAACACACACACAGTCCGTCACACATCCACACACCACCCTCCCTCACACACACAAACACACCCCGGTTTGTACAGAGTACCTTGCGAGGACCTCTCCTAAACCTATCCATCCGAGGACGTCTCAGAAAAGGTATTTAACAACGTCGTACGTCATCGTTTCCTAGACGAGTAAGTAGCAAATTAAATTCTAAGCCTGACTGGCTGGTTTCTATATTGCTATCTCAACTTTTTTTGACGAGAATCTTCACGTCTGTTGCGAGGACCCAAAATACACTCCATCACATGGCACTCGGTATACAAAGCGAGGACCATGTGTGTGCGCCTTCCGAGCACCTCACGGACCTGCCAAGTGATGCCCTTTCGAGGACGTTTTCCTTACACAAAGTCTAACTTCAAGTACTTTTCGAGGACGTTGTGTTAGACATATCATTACCAAAGCGAGGACGACTTTTCCGAGTACAGCTTGTACAAAACGAGGACCCTTTGTAGTATCCATTATCAGCAATGATCAAACACCGTCTTCTTTACACTAAATCTAACTTCAAGTACTTTTCGAGGACGTTGTGTTAGACATATCATTACCAAAGCGAGGACGACTTTTCCGAGTACAGCTTGTACAAAACGAGGACCCTTTGTAGTATCCATTATCAGCAATGATCAAACACCGTCTTCTTTACACTAAATCTAACTTCAAGTACTTTTCGAGGACGTTGTGTTAGACATATCATTACCAAAGCGAGAATAGAATAGAATAGAATATCGTTTATTGCGTAAAAACTGTGTACATAAGATGTTATTTGGTTACAAACAAGTTTCAACAGCTTACCCATTTCGGGTGTACAATAAAAGTAACAGCTAATATAAATAGCTTGTTTTGGTATAACATAATTATTTTTATTCGAGGACGACTTTTCCCGAGTACAGCTTGTACAAAACGAGGACCCCTTTGTAGTATCCATTATCAGCATTGGTCAAAGAACAGAAACACCGTCTTCTTTACACAAAATCTAACTCTAAGTACTTTTCGAGGACGTTGTGTTAGACATATCATTACCAAAGCGAGGACGAGTACAACTTGTACGAAACGAGGACCCGTTAGTGGTACCTATCTATTGTTGATATATATCGGCCAAAAAACAGAAACACTGTCTTCTTTACACAAAATCTAACTCCAAGTACTTTTCGAGGACGTTGTGTTAGACATATCATTACCAAAGCGAGGACGAGTACAGCTTGTACAAAACGAGGACCCGTTAGTGGTACCTATCTATTGTTGGTATATATCGGCCAAAAAACAGAAACACTGTCTTCTTTACACAAAATCTAACTCCAAGTACTTTTCGAGGACGTTGTGTTAGACATATCATTACCAAAGCGAGGACGAGTACAACTTGTACAAAACGAGGACCCGTTAGTGGTACCTATCTAATGTTGGTATATATCGGCCAAAAAACAGAAACACCGTCTTCTTCACACAAAATCTAACTCCAAGTACTTTTCGAGGACGTTGTGTTAGACATATCATTACCAAAGCGAGGACGAGTACAGCTTGTACAAAACGAGGACCCGTTAGTGGTACCTATCTATTGTTGGTATATATCGGCCAAAAAACAGAAACACTGTCTTCTTTACACAAAATCTAACTCCAAGTACTTTTCAAAGACGTTGTGTTAGACATATCATTACCAAAGCGAGGACGAGTACAACTTGTACAAAACGAGGACCCGTTAGTGGTACCTATCTAATGTTGGTATATATCGGCCAAAAAACAGAAACACCGTCTTCTTCACACAAAGTCTAACTCCAAGTACTTTTCGAGGACGTTGTGTTAGACATATCATTACCAAAGCGAGGACGAGTACAGCTTGTACAAAACGAGGACCCGTTAGTGGTACCTATCTAATGTTGGTATATACAGGCCAAAAACAGAAACACTGTCTTCTTTACATTAAATTTAACTTTATGTACTTTTCGAGGATTAGCCCTTGTCTAGCCACTATTAGATATGCGCCACTCTTTAGTCTATCAGTTAGGTTCATCAGGTCCTTAAAACCGCTCAGCTGCCTAGCATAACCGCTTTGCTCAAGCAAAGAAGGTTGCGTTGGCTAGGGCACGTGCACAGAATGGATTCTTCTCGGTTGCCTAGAAAAACTCTCCTTAGCGAGATAGCACACGCTAAGCGCCCAGTAGGACGCCCTATGTTGCGGTTTAAGGACAGCGTGAAACGCGATATGTCATCCATCAACATCCACTGTTCGAAATGGGAGAACGAAGCAGAAGACCGTGACCTTTGGCGAAAGTCTATTGCGGAAGGCATAACTTCGCACGATGATAATTGGTTTGCGCTCCTTGCAAGCAAACGTGCAAAAAGGCACGACCTTATTAACAACCCCACATCAGCTATGGGATCACAGCATTCAAACATCTGCACACGGTTTGGCCGTATCTGTTATTCCCGTGTCGGCCTTTTGAGCCATGAGCGGAAGTGCCGTTCAACCATTGTTACTCCGAACGCTGATTAAATCATCTCTTTAGATGGAACAGGCCTATGATGACATGCTTAAAATTCAGACAACATCATCTTTCCATCTCGCTAGTGGATTATCTATTGATATCTTCAGGCCTCTAGACGTACGTAACCACTTTCGGCCACCTATTGTCTCCATTGTAATATTACCAAGTTCTCAACAAGCCGATCGTCATTTGAGTTCCGCTATACGTTGTCGACCATTTGATTCCATATTTTGGTTCTTAGTGAGATACCGAGCGTGGAGGAATTTTCCATAGCACGCTGTACTACTTTTAAATTATTTATGTTCTCGTTTGTAAGTGTCTTAAGTCCCTGCACCATAATTTAGGATACACCATGATATTGGAAGATTATTTTTTGGATGACTCACTCATCTTATTAAAGTCTTATTATGCGAATAATTATGTATATTTGTCTATCCTTGCTTAACTTGAAAATTCGTTGATATCTTAAGGAATCAAGATGATATCGTTTACAAACCGAAAAGTGATATATTTTCCATCTATGTTGACTCATGGTCTGTGTTAAGGCATGGTGAAGCATCAACCGTGCCTCTTAATATTTCAAAAGCTTTTGATAGGGTCTGGCAGCCTTATCAACAAGCTTCCTGCTTTTAGACTTTAAGATAGCCTGTCTCTGGATCGCGGACTTTCTTAGAGAACGATCGATTTGAGTAGTCATCGAGGGCAGTTCGTCCGATCATTTGGACATAAATGCCGGTGTACCTCAGGGCTCCGTACTCTCCGCAACCCTATTTCTGCTGCACATCAATGACCTGCCGGTATATTTTTAAATGCAGATGATAGCACGGTGCCATCTACAATAGGGCGGATATGCCAAGTACCTGCTAGAAGCATTGGAGGCTGTAGATCGAAGTGCAAAATGACTTATTGGTGATGAACAACAGGTCGCCACAAAGCTGCATAATCTTGAGCATCGACGTAAATCTGTAAATCTGGCTGTCAATCTTTTATAGGATACATTTCATATTCCCATTACTTAATAGACATTTCTCCAATTAATACAAAGCGTTTTGGTTCCACGTTTATAGTGCGTACTGCTACGGAATTAAACTCTTTGTGGTCTTCTTTGTTTCCTAATAACTACAATTTGGATATTTTCAAGGCCAGGGTGAATATGTTTCTTCTAAATTTACGTGGTCCATATTAAGCCACATCCTCGTTAATCTCAGGCGAGATGGTGGTCGTAGATCTATCATTATTATGTCGCTCTTTTTCGCGGGTTGCACACTCGGTCTTTTGGAAGGCTTGCGCGGGGACATGAGTCCAACACATAGAGGTACCCTCCTTCCACTCCTCACGTTTCTGGGCCATTGTTTGCCAATAATGTAGATCTATCATATTATACAAAAAAGACCCCTCATTAATTTCATTTATTGTCATAGGATATCTCAATGTAGCTTCCAAAAGCAAAAGCAAAGGCCTTCTAGCTCTTTCCACTGTCCTTCTTTTTTTGTATACACTTGATTGTATGATTAATGTACAGGTCGTTCTCTTGATGGAAAAAAAGAAATACGCCTGCCTATAACAGTTGTAGCGCCACCCAGAACTTTGCGTTTTGAGTCTACATTCTTGTCATGTTTCCTTCCATGGATTTCTAGATTTTCAAGCTTGTCTCTATGATGTACATTTGTGCTCATATTTAACATACATATTATGCGTAGTGCATAATATTATGCAGGTATTGAAAACTTAGATCTTTTGATATCATAACTTAGTTGGTTGTATAATTTACATCCAGATTCTTTGGGTTCTCATCTATTTAAAATAGTTTGGTTTATGTTCATTTTTCAGATGAACAAAATACCACATGGGTGGAGCGTAAATATACCTTGGATAACAGTCTGGGTATCACCATGTATTAAGCTTTTTAAAATTCTGTATGCATTTTTATATAGGCTTTTTTTATACAAGCTTAATGTTTTTATACATTGATCAAAATAATAAGTTAGAAATAGTGTTTTAATTACGATCTGCTTTTGTTATATGTAAGAAGCTTAAATAAAGGAATTTTATGTTAAAACGCTTTATCTCTTGTAAAGCGTTACTGTTAACTTATTCCCTTTTTTTAATTTTTGTGTTTTGATATATACGTGGTCAAACTTACTTTCATATTTTTAACAAAGTGAGGACGGAAAATTTTACACAAGGTCCTCAGTTTGTCAGAAAATTACTCTTTATACACAAAGTCTGGAAAACCTACCAATCCGAGGACGTCTGTGTAAAAATAAACACATAGGACCTCGAATTGGTACTGAAGCTCGGCAAAAGTGTTATTCCAGTGTGTATTAATTCGATAGTGGCGCCCTCTAAATCTCACACACTTATACACGCCAACTTGACTCTTCATGACTAAAACGAGGACCTTTTTAGATTGCCTTATTAAATGCAGAGTTAGGTTCAAAATCGCACGTTAAACACGATTATGTTGTCAGGCCCATCCGAGGACCCACAAAAAAGTCCTCGCTTTGAAAAGGTCCTCGGATGTGCCTTGTGTATTCAGGTCCAAGTCCTCGGAAGGTACTTCAAACAAACGCACCATCACGCCACCTCACACCCTTACGCACCCTAACACACACATGCGGGCTCACATTATTATTACTTAGGATTAGTAGGACGGACGGTCTATACAATGGTAAGCTAAGCCGTACGGATAAAAATGACATTTCAATTCCAGGTGCTAGACATATACGATAACGCCGTGGGTATGCTTCGCATCGGTCCCTTTAACTACGACCCACTGCGCGGGGTCGACTTGTGGTTGGAGCAGTCGGACGAGTTCATACTGAACCACTTGAGCACCACGCCCGCTGTCGAACCGCCGCACTTCGTACACAATGTATGTACCGACTACTGACTACCTAAACAAAAGTACATAATAATAGGTCTCTTTAACTGCGAACCACTGCGCGGGGTCGACTTGTGGTTGGAGCAATCGGACGAGTTTATACTGAACCACTTGAGCACCACGCCCGCTGTCGAACCGCCGCACTTCGTACACAATGTATGTTTGTGTTTTGCTGATTGTCGTAATGAGATATGAGAATCGTAGTGTGGCAAACCAAACAAAAACCCAATATTACGCCTTTTTATTTAGTTTCCCTGTGCTATAACTGTCGAAAGAAAAAAATGAGAAGAAAGAAAAGTAAATAACCGTAGACCTACTTGCTCGACCTAACTTTTACTTTGCTCATTCCAGATTCGAGTGACCTTGAAGTTCATCCAACAGCATCCGTTCCCAGCTGTGACCGTGTTCCCGGACAACCGGCCGCATTACTACCGGCGCGACGAGCAGACCGGCTGCTGGGTGCCGATGCGCTTCTAAACTGTATCTCAACCGGGTTCTAAAGCGTATCAAACCTGGTTTTAATGCGTATTGAAATCTGGGTCAAAGGCGATTTGAAACCGCGTTCTGAAACGTATCTATGGGTTCTGAAGCGTATCGAAATCTGTTTTTACACCGTATCTAACCTGGGTTCTAAAGCGTATCGTAACCTGGTTCTAAGACGTATCTAAACCGGGCTCTAAATCGTATCTACAACAGGTTTTAAATCGTATCTAATCTGGTTTCGAAAGCGTATATAAACCTAGTTCTAAAAGGTATCTAAACCGGGTTCGTAGGCGTATCTAAACCGGGTTCTAAAACGTATCTAAACCGGGTTCGTAGGCGTATCTACAACCGCAGCGCACTATTCGATAAAAGTCATATGTTCTATCAGTCGACTTGACTGGTTAACTAAACTATGCTGGCTCGAAAGCACCACCGACAAAACCTCTAGGGAGGCCCCTTCCGCGTCTCCTAATGTGTTATTTCTTATATTATAAATGCGAAAGGTATGAATCACACTTTCCTAAAAAGTAAAAACTTATAATTCCTTAGGGATTAACTCGCGGACGTTGCTGGCAACACCTAATATCAAAGGTATTTGCTTGGCGGTTTGTGGAACTTACTTTAACGACTTTTTTCTAAAACTCCAAGGTTGGAAAAATATATCTTTTTTATCGCATTGGCGAAAAATTCGACAACCTAACGCGCAATTTTATGTCGCGCCTCATTTATGCACGCTATTTTATGTAACACGTGCGACACCGAAGAATTGTTTCTCTTCCTACGTAATTAATTATATTACGCATTTGTATTTGTAATTTTTTATTTAATTTATTTTATACTTTATTTACAATTTTATATTATGACACTAAAACTAAAAACCTTAAAAAATATAATACTAAAATATATTATTAAAAGAAGTCCCTTTAGGCAAGGTTCCGAAGATACTGGCAGCGTTCCCCCTTTGGATAGCTAGACTAATTCTTTGTCCGAGGTAGCTGCCAGCTCTTCGGTCTCCTGTGATGTCGACTAACCTTTTTGCTATTTCTTTAAAAAGCTTTATAGCGCTAGGACCCCACGGACCAAGGGTCTCGACACCGAATGGGACAAAATCATATTCGGAGCCTAGACCCCTGTATTTGTATGCCTTCGCTTTTTCAGCCGCTTCACAAGCCGCACCAGCTTTGTTGTTGGTTCCATGTAGATGGGAAGGGGCCAGCGTGTCTGAACAGGTTGCATCCCATACCAGCACCCGGCCCATCTTCCATGGAATCAAACTCATGCCGTCCGGTCTCTTGCCATCGTCTCTTGCAATACCAGTCGGCTCAAGTAGACTTGGCACGTTGACGGTGGCAAGGGACCGGCGTATGATATCGTTAAGTGCGGCATGTCTCGAGAAGCGGCCTGCACTTTTTTGGCATGACAGTCCGTGATGTCCTAGTTTGTCGACATCACTGCCACAGGGACATTTATGAGGAGCGCAGACCGGAACCCCAAGCCGTAGACAGGTTGCGATTCGGAGCGTGTCAGGCTCAAGAAATGTTCCTGTATTTGACGAAGGGTACGCGTGAAGCCAGTAGCCAGCCTCATGCGTACCCACAGCCAAAAGCCTAGCACGCGCCGAACCTGTACTACAGCTCAAAATATTGTTATAAGTAAATTTGCAGATTATGTCGTCCCAGCTCCTCTGTAATTTTGGAAAAACTGGAAAGTTTTGACCTGGGCATGCAATTAAGAAAGCGTTTCTAGCTTCATCCAAGCCAGCAATCTCAAAGTTTGAAGGGGATGCCCTTAAAATTTTACTTATGAGATTTGCTGAACTATGGACAGAAGATAGGAAGGCTGGTAAAGCGACACTGGAAATTTTGCGAGTCCCTAAACCACCATAACGGATGGGTAGGGAAGCTTGGGTCCAAGATTGCTCGTTCAGCTGCATATTAAGAATCGATTCTAAACTAATTTTGATTAAGTCGTCTACTTGTGTCAAAAGATCTGGGTGATTCCAAAAGGAGCAGCAACGGAGCACATACGTAAATTTTGGGACGAAAAGACAGAATTTTAAGATGCAAAGTGCATAATGTGGACTAATTTCATGGAGACGGTCAGCAGAATTTTGGAATTTAGTAATTGAATTATTAATATATTCAAAAATAGATTCATCAAAAATTGGGGAACCTAAAAGGTAAAGGGAATTACTGTTAACTATTTTAATATTTGGAGCCAAAATATTAAATTTTTCTTTTACGTCATTTAAGTTTAAGTCGCAGTTATTTATGAAAAGTTCGCATTTGCTAAAATTAAGCTCCAAACCAATGCCTTCAAATTTATTTTTGATTATAAAAAGGTCCGAAAAAACAGTATTCACATCACCTCCTAGGGTCCCGTCGTCCAAATACCAAACGTTGAATTTAGAATTTAAATTTTTGATTATCGGATTTATAGCCAAACTAAAAATTGCAGGCCCAAGGGGATCACCCTGTTGACAACCTACTTCCGAGGACAGTTCATTAGAACGATATAACAATTTTGTTGGGTCAGCGTAACTAAGAAGAAGATAATTGTATATTTCCGGTATATGTTGTTTTATTTCCGTCAGCAGGGTATCCCTATTTACCGAATTGAATGCATTTTTGACATCAATTTTGAGCAACACGTCAGGCTGTCCGTAAGTTAGGAAAGAGCGTAGGGCATGGACGGCTGCCTCACACCCTCCTTTTACACCGATGCCTAACTGTACGGGTTCAAATTCCGAATTTAATTTTGGTAAAATATGTCGAACAGCAATTTTGGAGGCCAGACGTCGTAGTGTTGATCCAACAGCAATTGGTCTCACCCCTCCGTCCTTTTTGGTGAGGGCGATGAGGTTCGCGCCGAAAAGAATGGGAACAATTTC
The DNA here is from genome assembly GCA_951640565.1 of Petrophora chlorosata. Taxonomy (NCBI): domain Eukaryota; kingdom Metazoa; phylum Arthropoda; class Insecta; order Lepidoptera; family Geometridae; genus Petrophora; species Petrophora chlorosata. The sequence goes on along the minus strand of OX621201.1, from coordinate 12,624,781 downwards.
TGGATTGACGTTACCGGAATACATAAAGTTGATTAATTTAGTGATCGAATTTACAAGTTGCTCGCCTGCATCACCCACAGAATGCGATGTTAAGTCTTTCAAATGTTGGGGTGAGATTCCATCCAAACCTGCAGCCGAACCTGGTTTAAAAGATAAAATGGCATCCGTAACATCCTTGTTTTGAATTTGAAGGCAATCTTGCCCTGCTGTTGGTGGGTCGAGAAAATATGGGTTTACCGGAGCTGGAGGATGTTTTGTCCGTAAGGCCTGAAGGGTATCAGGGGTATCTGGTGATAGCACGTCGTTGGAGAACAAAAGGCGAGCGGCACCTTTGAGATCTCCGTCACAGATTTTGTTTTCAATGAGTTTGTTGCGATTACGAGGGGCATCATGTTTGATTAGAGGTGCAGGAGAAGGTGAGGAGCTTACAGCACAGTTATTCTTAATCTTTTGTGTCAAGGATAAATTAGGTTCATCAGTTTTTATTATATGTAGTGTGCTGTATGAAAATAAAAATAGGTTCTGCCAGTCTTGAGTACAATTGCTTATGTAACATTTCTGGAGTAATTGTGACAAATGTGTAGCAACGGTTATTCGAGCTCCTCGAGGGATTCTTTTAACAATGGGTATACTATTTTTCAAATGGCTAAGATATGTGTGGAAAGGAGTTGGATCGTTGGCTACATAAGTAGGCGCACTCGGAATAATGGGATGGATGTCTAAAGGTAAACTGTTTTGGCTAATACATTTCCTGTGTGTTTTTGTAGTGTGTATGTTGAGGCCTCTCAAAGATTTGAATGACTTGTTGCACTGTGTACATGTATGGGTCGCGTTCGACGTGCCATCACAAGATTGGGTCACGGACTGCATTCACAATAGCTAAATACATTCACAAAAAAGAATAACTTAAAACAAATTTAAAAACACAATAAAGTAACTTAAAATGTACACTGAAAACATAAAAAAGTCAAAGTCAATATATGACGGCTGCTTGTTTTGGTAACAAGACGCATGCGTCGTTACGTAGGTGCGTCACAGGATGGTCTTGTAATTGGACGCTGCAGTGAAAGAGACCTAGCGACGCATGTCGTCGCTAGGACAACCGATGGCGGCCTTAGCAACCACGTCTTGAAAATATCATACGCGGATTAGAAATTTTTAAAGACTGAACAGGCACTGTGGTGGGAATAACAATAAAATCCCCAAGCGCACATATGAAAAATATCTTGATAAATTTTTATATGCAGGTCTGAGCCATCAGGAAATTAAACTGGCTTAAAAATAAATATTTTAAGTGACCTGAGCCTGCTTGTCACTTTTTTTTTATTTAATTGAATTTAATATTATATATTTTGCAACAAATGTTCTTCCATGACAAATAAATAGTTCTCTCGTCTGTCGGGGCGGGCAGCCCCGCCCACGACAGACTTTTTGTAGTATCGAATTTTTTAGGACGTGTGCGTTGCAATACTTCCAATATGGAATTCCTTATGTTTATTTTCATTGACAAAAATAAGTTAGTCTCTCGTGTGAGCGCAGCCTAATTGTAAAAATTCGTTTTTATTTCCATTTTTGATAACTTTTCACAATAAATTATGATTTGAATACAGGGTTGCCATATCAACATTGCAAAGAATATGGTAGAAAGTTAAAATATTTAGAATAGACAGTAGTGTTGAGAAATTATCGATTAATTTTATTTCGAATCCTATATAACTTGTTTATTTTCCTGATATGAATTTTAGCATGACAATCTGACATTTTTATGATGTTACTACTTAAACATGTTTTAATGCTAGCAACTCTGCAATATAGTACCTAATTAAATATTTTTGCAGGTATGTCTAAACAAAACATGAACAAAGTTATTAGACACATGTCATGTTCTTTTGTAAATGTACTCTATGCATTCCCAGAATCATCTACTTATTTTATGGCTCGTTTTATAATTGATGAGTACACAGAGATGTTGAATTAAATAAACTTACTTAATAAACATGTTTTTTTTTTGTGATCTTTCGTACATTACTATAACGATATTTATCAAATTCTTTTTGTAAAAATGCTATTTGGATAATTATTTAGAAACTATTTGTACTCTATAAAATCTAGTATTTTGATGCAATATCAGTGACAAATGGTAAAACGCACAAATCTATGCACGTAATATAAATATAAGTTTTGTTGTCAGTAACATTGTCACATTTTTGTCGAAATATTCTAAATACTAGTTTTGTTATTATCTGCAGAACTTTTACTGTCATGTTCATATTATAGATACGAACTATCGTGCTAGATTATAGTAATTGTATATTTTGACACTAGATTTAAAAACTGTCTTGTAAAACGCACTATATAATTTGCCCTCTAGGCACATTTTAGTGATTTAATTAGTTCTGTAATGATTTAGTAACTGAAAACGAAAATGTAAATACTTAGTGAGACATTAGATATACTTAGTTAGACGATGACGTTAAAGTATGTAGTTATTGTTTTGTGAAATATTATGAATATATTGAAAGTTAATAAAGTTGCTGCGCTTTTGTTATTTCTTTACCTACCTATCTCACAACTTTTGCTTTGTAAGTTCCCTTATAGACCTGTGCGGACTGTCCGCTGTGTACTGAGTCAGTTTATTGTCCTCAAAAATTTAAATTGTATGCGCCAAAGTAGACGATGTACATAAATCAAAAAAGATCTCGAAGGTCTTTTTTACGTGGACCGGTCCGCGGTCCGGTGCTGTTGTCTACCGTAAAGTTGATAGTATAGTATAAGTAAGACAAATGAGGTTGAGATTATAATTGTTAAAGCGTAAGTAAATATTTATATTCAAATAATAATAATATTTTTAGTCAGACCGCAGTTGCATAGCAGGAGGAAAAATGGACCTTAGTTAATATGTAGATACTAAATTTTAATAGTGCTGCAACGTGCTGATGAATTTCTTCTATGTATTACGTATAAAAGATTTCAAACCATTAATAAATTTCAAAACTGTGAACTAAATCCTAAGTGTAATAGCTTTCCCAGACTTAAAAGAAATAGAGGCGGGGATCATCGTACCTATTCCATATATTCTACATTAGGCTAATGCGCATAATATATGTGCAGTTTAGTGTAATGTAACATCACACTAGACCAGTAGCGCACTCTAGCGGTGAGGTATTGAAGCAAATTTCTTGATAGAAAAACAAACAAAGAGCTGGTAACATTTATAACATATTCTTTTTTTTTTAATTCGCCCTTTTGTGCAGGCTGAAGTTTCTAGGACCATACCGCATTGTCTTACGTTAATTTTATTTGATACACAGTTTGTAAAAATTACAATAATTTCTTTCGTATATCGTCGTATGATCGTCGGGTCATCAGCAACAAGGCGGTGCTTCCTAGTGCTTCAATAAAGTGGTGGAACTTTATTCAAGCTTTTCATAGACTTTTTGGGAGAACATAAAAAGCAATGTTTTTCCTATTTTGTATCATTTGCCTACACTCGTGCACGTTTACGAACACATAATGGTTAATTTTTCACCCATATTACACATGATCACTCGAAATAACACTTGTTTGGAAAATAAAACAAGATTGAACTGTATCACTTTTCACTTCCCGCTAAAAGTCCACAAAATTAATCATTGTCAGCTGTCAAAATATGAATCTATACATACAATAAAATCGTAGAATCCAAAAAATCTGTATATGGAAGATATTCGAAAAAAACCAACCAGGGACTTAAAATGAGTAACTAAACATATTAAAACAGTTTTTAAAATGTTTGTTTGTTTGTTTGTTTATACTTCTATAACTTAAAACCAATGACGGGATTTTATAGCGATTCCACGAATATGTTTACATAATTAAATCCTGTATCTAATGTTATCGAAATTTTGAAAAATCTCATAGGGGATTATATGGGGGCCAAAAATTGTATGGAAAAAAATATGTGAATATCCTGAAATCTTGAAACTCATAATTAATTTATTACGAAACGAATACGGGTCCAATATTTTTTTGATGCTTAGCTTTTTTAAGCGAGGAAGACAGACAAAAGGTAAAATTAGTATGAATTTAAAACGCTGTATAGACTATGAAAATAAAAGAAATGCGTACAAATTATTTCAACTCTTGAAAATTCATTTATGCAATTGAAACTAGATGGCGCTAGGGGTAAAATTAGAACACGCAAACGATATTTTTATGGAGTGCACCACACATGGTGAATATAGGGCTTTTTAAAATCTGTTTAGGTTGACGTTACCAGTTTACGAGCAAGTCGTTCGCCTGATAGTATGTGCCATGCCTGCCCATAACCACAGCAGTGCCACCCAGAGCTTTGAATGCTCAGATAAAGTATCCAGCCTTTGAATGCCATTGAAGCACTGCGCAGCACTGTATTGCGCTCAGCTCAGAGAAAGACATTGCTTTTTATGTTCTCCCAAAAAGTCCATGGAAAGCTTGAATAAAGTTCCACCACTTTTTTAAGCACTAGGAGAGCGTCCGGCTTGTTTTTTATGACCCTCAGGTCAACAAAACTATAATAAATGGAATATTAAACTATCAAATAAAAAAAACAACGTAAGACATGCCGGTATGGTGCTAGAGACTAGCCTGCCCTAACGGGCCAATACTAAAAAAAATAACTAATTTTGACATCTATCTGACAGTTCTGGCAGCTGATTTCACAAAGCGAACATCGTTTCGTTGTCGTGTTTGTGCGTCTAAAATTGGGATAAAACTTGTGCTGAACGTGCTTTCCAGCCACCAAATTGATGAAATATGGAGAAGCCGACGGTAACTGACCAACCGCCACCATATTCGGCTACTATCCAACCCGGTAAGTAAGTTTCATGAAAACTAGTTTCGGAAACCTTATTCTTATACACCAACTCAATGAATCAGAGATAAGCAGCTTTGTAGTGAGCGTGTACTGCGCAACGTTCATGAAACTTAATATTTTAGCAACTGCTTGCGCAAGAATGTATCCACGTTCAAACTTATGTCCTAGGTACGCAATGGCGTTTCTTGACGTCAGACTTGTATAAATTACAGGTGCGCAACCGTACCCGCAGCCGTATCCACAACCGTATCCGCAGCCAGCGGGTGCTCCAGGGGCTCCGTACCCGCCTCCACCACCGGTGTACACTCCACAAGGTGCTCCGGTGGTAACTGGCTATGTCCCTAATTATGGGGCTACAAATATCATCATTCCGCCGCCGATCATCGCCGTCGGAGCGTGCCCCGCGTGCAGAGTCGGCATCCTCGAAGACGACTTCACTTGTCTAGGTATCTTATGCGCCATCCTATTCTTTCCCCTTGGTATTCTCTGCTGTCTCGCTCTCAAGAACAGAAGGTGCTCAAACTGCGGAGCGTTGTTTGGATAGGACTATTTGTAGCAACAAAATCGTTGTTATTATAATACAAAGTTGAATTGATAGGTTTAAGAAGTAAAATAGTGACTAGGGTAATGGTATGAAATTATTTTCATGGAGTAGTCATGGCCAAAATTAAGTAAAATGACTGAATTGTTTGTTGACCGACAAACATAAAATTTATTCATCATGTTTTCTCAAAATTAAAGATGATGTTTTGTTTGTAAATACTAAAAAAGAAACAATATATAACTATTATGAATAACATTCCTTACAAAATATGTCCCTTGTTGACATCATGCATGTCTTTGTTCACAGAATATCAATGCTTAGAGGCTGACAAACATTTTATGATCGAATGAATAATAATTTTGCTATGGTAAAGCTTTTTAACTGAATAATCCTTCTACATTTACAGACCAATTATTCTGACGATGATATTAATTTAAAAATGAACAGATTATATTTAAATAGCTTCCATAGATATTTGCACTCTATTGCAAATATGCCCACTATAACCCTACAACGCCAATTACAAATTATTTGATTTTTACACATCAAATGTGATATAAAATTACTAGTTTTTGTTAGAAAACCATTCTCAGCAGACTTTTTAAATTTATATGCAAATCAATTACACATTTTTTTTTTGTTCAACCTTTTGAATTGATTATGTTGCAGGCTACTATTACTTCCTAAGTCCATTATATGGAGGCCTCGTGAATTATAGTTTACGCTAAAGATTTATTTTCTTCCTTGTCTTATTTGGCTTCTTTCAAAATAGATTTTAGGTAATATCATTTTTCTTTCATTTGCATGAGTTAAGTTTTTATACATTATTCTGATTTTATTATTTTTTAAGAGCCTATACTGTATCTTGAGGATATTTAGGGATATTTCCAAATCTAAAACCAAACTAGTACTTTATTCTGTAATAGCGGGAAATCAACAACCTGACGTTTCATACAAACTCACATCGACACGTAACATTGACATATACTATATCTCTCCACAACTAATTACAAATACAGCTTATAATTAACTTGCTTCCTGGTTTTCCTGACCGGAAACCGGCTTACAATCTGTTGCTGAGGTGAATCTCGATCAATATCTGTAAGTTGTCGTTGACATATACTACAGAGCTTAAGGTGTATTCTTTATCATGTAACTGATACAAGTTAATCACTTATCAGTGCTTTCACCTATTTCTGTGATAAGAATGTTTTTCCATTTACTGTCATATTTTATCTGAATTTATAAGCATGTATAATTTATATTTAAAAATAATGTAACAACTAATTGAAGATTACTAATGAAGACTTTGTATTGAATACTAACAAATACCGTCATGAAACTGAAACCATTTTGACATTATGTTATTTTGATTTATTTTGGTTTGTCCAAATGTGCAACTGATAGGACACGTAATATCTCGATCTAAGGTATTTATTGAACATATTTATGTAATCAAGTTCCACATTTCATACAAAATGACATTTGATCTTCTGGATTTCCAGATGACACATCCATTCAATAACAAATCTAGTTTTGATTACTAATATGAAATAGAGGATATTATGATACATGAGAATCAATTGTGCTATATGTTAAACAGTACTTGCTGTAGATTGTTTTAAAATTCATATCCAAATGAACTATTGTTGCCATGAATATTAAAACAATCAAATACAATTATATATGATGGGCTGATGATGATGATGATAATGATAATATATTGTTTGTATATATATTAAATTACAGGTCCTCATATTGACATGCCATAAAGCATTGTTTCCGTTAGACACACAATTCTTCCACAGATCACGCCATTATCGTTGTTATTGATAACAGAGTTAATTAATGATATATTATATTCATAACTGTATTATTACTCAATAAATGTAATATTGTATGTTATATTTTTTATTATAATATATTATATTGTAAAAGCCAGACATTAAATGATCAACTTATAAAATATATGAAAATTAAAATAGAAAACTTGTGTCTCTAAGTCTAGAGTGAATAGGCATGTCATTGGCAAGCATGCTTCTTCATCATGCCGCATCTCTTAGGCCGCATCTTCGCTTTCCATCAGGCGAGATGTCGTCAAACGTATGCCCGTTTACCAATAAAAAAAGGCAAACTACTATGAAAATAAAATTAAATGCTGTTGCATCTATTTTACAGTTTTTAAATGTAATATAAGGTATCCTATTACTATAATATTTGAATATTTATTTAATACATAAATACTCAAGTACTTTTGTTTAATGTCAAAGGCTTATATAAAAATAGATATATAGGTATATCTAGCTAGATCTAGACTGAACAAAACAGCCAGAAATGCCTTACATTATCATACATTACCTATGAATAAGAAACGAATGTTAATTATATTTAAGTATACGTTAGAAGCGTGGATTTTGATTATATTATGAAATATATATAAGTTTTTCAATAAATATTGGGTATACACTTAATATACTTATGCGTTTTTTGTTGTAATATAATATATTTTCAACATTTCACCTTTTTGGGAACAGTTTTCACCACGTGTGAATCAAGTTTACATTTTATTAAAAAAAAAACCGACTTCAATGTATCTTCGAAGTCCATGGTCTACGCAATTCTCACACGTTTTAGTTAGTTTATACGGCGCTAGCCGACCTCGGCGTAGAGAGCCTTTTCGTATGTCGTATATAGCCGACCTTGGCGGTCAAAGGGTTAAGGTGATCTTAAGACATCATGTTGGTGCCGATTGTAGGTCATTTATTTTTCAAACAGATCAGCCCCCCAACCCATATGTCCCTCAAGCGCCAATCGTGTATTGTGTTGAGTTCAAATTAAGGTATAGCTTCACTGCGACTAATGAGATACGGTCTAATTATTGTCGATTCAAGCAAGAAATCGAATTAATCTCATTCATTTAAACCAAAGTACGATAACTACAAGTTAAGACAAACTTAATGGGACAACATATGGCATCATAAGATATTGTCGTAGTGAATCTAGACCCTAATCTGATTTCAACACGATATACGATTGGCGCTTGAGGGAGATATGGGTACGGGGGCTGAACTGTATTATGATGTGCTGGAACAACTGTATTTTGTGTGGTTTATTGTGCTGGTATATAATGCGAACAGCTAGGAATGGAACACCTTACCAGCGTATCTAGGTGTCTTCAAGTCTCGAGTGAATCGGTATCTTCTAGGCAAGCATGATTCATCGTCGACCACGTCGTCACTTTCCATCAGGTGAGACTGCGGTCAAATGCTTGCCTATTCGGTAATAAAAAAATATCTTTGTCAGCTAATCTTTCTACTCTTGAGTAGGTATAGGCCTGTGATGCTGGTACTATTATTTATTTTGTCCTTGTATACAACAAACTAAACCTATTATAAGTAGGTATATTGGTTTATTTCTATTTTTCATTATTAATATGCAAAGATTCAGTTTGGAAAGCCTTCTGACGTACCTACTTTAAATTTAACGGGTTTCATTAGCTTAATCATATTTGCTATAGACACTAATAACTATAAATATATTTTAATACTATAACTTCACATAAATTAATTTGCTAGCTACCAATAGTTAAAATTTTCGCGTACGTTTTAATTTTTGATAGCGAATTAGGTTTTGAACACTTCGCTGCGCTAGATCAAATGTGCACACAGATGTAAACCTTACAGCATGGCTTATACCTTTTATTTTCAGATTTTCTTAGGCCATTATTTTCAGTCCATTTATCTTAATGATCGATTACTCGTAAAACAATGCTGGCATCCTCAGATAATTCGTAATAGCGTATAATAGCAATCATTTAAAATGTTTACAGCAGCGCTAGCGATCTGCTCGCCGCCGATAACTGGGCGAAATCGACTGGATGCAGGAAATTGTGCTGAAAATTACTCCTAACCGTAGAAGACTGAACTCCACTGAATGCCTACATTGATACTTACTTTATACCTTGCTTATAGCGCTCTTACCAGCTTTTTGATTTACGGCTGGTAGATGTTTGGGCATTTGTTTCGTGTCTGGGTTTGTTTTGTTTGGTGTCGTGGGACCATGGTCTTCATGGTTCCTGGTTTCCTAGATACAGGGAATCCTAGTTAGGGGCCAGGTCCTATGTATGTAATCGTTGGGCGTATTTATTTATTTATTTATGTTTGCAGGCCATTTACCAGTCATTGGAGATGTGGGAGTTCTCAAATTTTGGTCAAACAAAAATACACGTCGAGTAGTGATATAGGTAGCATGTGAAGTTGTGGCACAGAATACTAAGGGACAGAAGCATCACTCCGCAAAGAAATTTAAACAAATAGCGACTCTTGCTATGACGCAATAAAATTCAATTCAGCTCGCGTAGCGTTGTGTGCTGGTTGTTCGTAAATAAACAACATAATACACAACAAATAAAGGAAGTACAAAAAAAGCAAAAACAACTTCACATCACTATTACCTACTACTAGACGTACGGCAACGCGCCACCGTTGCGTGGTGGACATTCCTCCTGCGCGCACTAAGCGTTTTGCTTCCACTTTCATTATAAAAACTGACTCTACCAGTGCTTCGGAAATACGCCTTTCTGAACCTCTGGCAATCAGGTAAAAAAATTACTCTGGTTTCAAAATGTTTTCATAAATTAAACTTTCGCTCTGTACTCTAACTTAAACGCTTCATTAGCATATATTTGTCATAAAAACGTGCATTTCTTGTTTTCTCATGAACCGTCATTACTTATTTCGTGCTTCTTTGCTCAGTAATTTTTACATTTTACATTGCTAGCATCGGGTAGCTTTGCTTTATTTTTTATGTCTGTTGCGTACTTATTCATTCGTTTGAGGAGAAACCGTGGGCGTAGCGGGGTTTCTCGAGGCTTTTTATTTTGAATTATCTTTATTTGGCTTAAAATGGTTAGAATAAAACATGTGTAGACATAAAAAACCTGGAGGTATTTCTGAACATTATACATAATTGTATGTAGAATGGAACGTGTTTTATTATATATCTGCTAAATAACTAGGTATAGTAATAGGAAGAAGACTGTAAATGTTTAAGTTGTTATTTTCGTCGTACCACAGAATAATAAGGGATAGAAGCATCACTCCGCAAAGAAATTTAAACTAATAGCGACTCTTGCTATGACGCAATAAAATTCAATTCAGCTCGCGTAGCGCTGCATACCTACCAGTCATATTAACCTACAAAGCGCCTCTCTTTCTATCGCATAGCTCTTATCTCTTCTGACGCGGCACGTGTAACGACGCGCGACCCGCCGTCGGTGTCCGGCTATGTATACTTGCAGCTTTATACCTACAGTGCGGAGTGCGTTAGGCCTGGTCGTACGAAACAAGAATTAACAAGATATTGCTGGATATACTTATATTAGGACTAGGTAGCCAAACAATGAGAAACGACTATTTTGTCATAACAAAGAATAAATAATGTGACCTATTATGTTGTTTGACAAGCGAATACTTACTAATTATTTATCAGAGGCACCTAGGTGTACCTAAGCTATAAAAGTACCTAACGATGGAAGTGACACGTAGGTACTTACCTACAGCTTTCACGTTTACAGCATCCGAGGTACCTAATAGGCACCTACAGGTTTAGTGGCAGCTAAAGTTTATCTCGTAAACTTTGATAGCTTGAACATTATCACGCATCGAACGCTTATGTGATAGTTGTCAATCTACTCATCGATAGCTATTTTGTGTGAGCTATCCAGTGTAATATAGGTATCTACTTAGGTCAAAACTTACCCAGATCATCGTTAGTTCATTCGTTTCCTTTTCTTGTTGTGGCTACAATAAGAGGCTGAGTTGTGTCGCCTTTGGGGAAGGACTGCTCAATGGTCAACCCATGGACCGCCAAGGTCGGCTACACACGACCTAGGTACGTAAAAGTGATCTCGCCGAGGTCGGCATGAGGCGACTAAAACGTGCTGTACGTAGAGACCACTTTTATTTACGTCGTGTATAACCGACCGGTCAAAGGGTATGGTGTTAAGAAGAAGGTAATGTATAATGTATAAGTTACTTAGGTACAATCTGGGGTACGCCGCATTGAAACCCCGGTGTGACCAGAAGAGGACTAAATGGTTGCGAATGCGATGCTGACCACTGCGGTATTCCGTATTTTCAAGACGCCTTAAAATGTCAAGAGGCGCATCAACTGGAGTTAATAAGGACTATATACTGGAGTATGTAAGGAAATTTTCATTGCTTTTACATTATGAACTCTCCAATACCTACTCTAAACCGTCTTCTATTTTTTTACCTGATAGACAAGCTTTTGACCAATTTCACCTGATAAAAAGTGATAACGCGGTCGATCCTGGATCATGCTTGCCTAGAAGATACCGATTCACTCGGGACTTGAAGAAAAATAGATTATAAGAATCGGGAAACAGACGCTGGTAAGGTGTCCCTTAATTGTTTATGTTATGAAGTTGATGCGAAACGCTTTGTTCTGACAGGAGGAATGTCAACCATTACCCATAACCTGTTGCTGAGTTTTCGTACGTCATGTTATCCGATGGTAAAAAGGGGCCGGAGGAATTAACTCGTGTAATTCCATGGTAGGTACTATCTCCGTGATGTATCCTGTAAAATACAGACAGGCTGGCACAGTGGCGTAGCTACCGGAGGGCTAGACGGGTAGTGCCCCGGGGCCCCCAAGCTCAGTGGGCCCCTAGGACTTTGACTTACAAACTATAAATTGAACTAGTGAACATTTCTCCCACATTCGAAATATAAATAAACCAGATTCCAGGGACGCGACTCTAATAATGGCAACTTAAAACTTAAAACAAACATAAAATAAGTTACAATTTGTATTTGGTTTATTTTATGTTGGTTACGACGGATCTGCATTACGACAAATCTGGAGTACGTCAAATTCGGAACACGTCGAAATCGGTTCAAACGATTTTAAATAGTTTAGTTGGGGCCCTTTTTTTGCCCCATAGGGCCTTTGGTTACCTAGCTACGCCACTGGGCTGGCAACTTTACGTCGATGTTAGAGGCTCTGAAGTTTCACATATACCTAAATCTACAAACAATTGCTGCCAAATCAAAGGTAAATAATCCTTGTAGACGGTGAACTTCTAAGAGTACCTACGCGTGGCCTTCTTAAAAGTCAATCTGAAGTCTAAATCTAATTCAAGCACCTTACGTCGTTTTCTATATAAAAAGTCCCAGCTGAACGGAGGGTAAGGCTAATTGAGGATTAGCATTAAATTGGTGCCGCTCTGTTTAAAAATAGGTACCTTTCAAATACGTGACTCGCACAGGGAGGGTTCAATTTCGTTTGTTAAGGAATAAAGTTACATTTTGCTGCTGACCGGTTAATTACCTAATTTAGAAGTTAGTAACTAGGTATGTGTATAATCAAATAGTTGGAGAAGGACCTAATTTCGTTACTTAGGACGATTAATTTACCTACTATAGTTTGATACCTGTTGTCCCTGTTAATAAGGTTATTTGAGGTCATTCTCATTTGTCACCACCTTCAATGTCCACAGTGGTGATAACTGGGAATTGTTTTTAAAATGCGTCCCATTTGTCATCATTGGTGACGTCCCCACTGATAACGAATGGGAGTGTAATTCTTAGCGTTCCCGTGGCGACATAATCGGGAAATTAAATTTCGTACGTCCTCAGTTGTAACGAAGAATTGCTGGCAGTAGGTACAAATAACCATGTAGTTTTTCGATAAAGGTAGTTACATCATTTACAAATAGCGATTTTACAGATATTCTTGACAGACAAACGGCTTAAATTCAAGGGAAAACGTTGAAATGACGTCTAACTAGGTTGCGGACATTTTTTTCCTTCTTCTGGGAGTTATAAAATCAAAACGCGAGGAATGGCACGAATGTACCTAAATGAACTTATAAAAGTATACCTACTTCCTCCTACATACCTATTCACTTCAGAACATTACATGGTACACAGTTCAAACACAAGTGTTTGCAGTGAACAGCGTTTGCGCTCCAATTCTAGAGCAACGGGATATAGAGCAGCGTTGGTAATCAAAAGAACTAGACCCTCGAACTGACGTGCCACTCAGACACAGTGTAGGGCCGTGGCGTTGGCGCATGGAAACCTCTTTTAGGGACATAATACCATCGATGTGCATCATCCTACAACCTGTTAAAAAAGACCGCCTCTGAGGGTCGAATTTCTGCTTCCTTCAGATAAAAATGGAAGTTTGATGTTGTGGCACCACTAATTTTCTCCATGCAAAATTAGTTCCTTTTTCATAAGGAGAGGGAATCCTATTAAGGCACCAATATCTAACCTTCAAGGTGTAATAACGTAGGTAGGTACATACCTTTAACCACCAACGCGTTATCAAAGGTTAAATCAAATCGGGCCTATGTGCAATCACATTCTCAATTTTTTCTTCGCAATTTTGACCATTTATCTAATGGAAGCATGTAGTTCTAAACGAAAAAAAAATACATCAGGTCTCCAATATTGCAACCCGCTGCTTTCCTGGCTCAGTTATCATTCTTCAGTCTGTTTTCATTCGTCTGGCGAGTGTCGCTCGCTAGCGTCAAGCTGCGACCTATTTATTGATGTCGTTCCATTCAGAGCCTACTGCCAGTGGAATTTACGTCAAAGGAAGCTTCACAGGAGTCCTTTTCTTTGTTCTCTGCGTTCTCACCTTTCAATGTTTCCATTGGCCCGGTACTTACCTATTGTACCTACCTAATTGGAAGCTCTTGACACCGTATCATTCAATGCGGCTTGTTCTAGAATCTAGACAAAATTGTGTTGGCAAAAATCACTACTTTTCGCTCGGTGAAAATTCCGTGCAATATTTAGGTTTCAATGTCATAAATTTTCTGGCCCTTTGCCCGCCTTGGTCTGCTATAGGTACACGACATACGTAAAAGTGCTATCTACGTACAGTAATTTTAAGTCGCCTCAATCCGACTTAGTCGGTGAAACAGTTAAAATTAAAAAAAAAAACCCATGTCCTATTCCAAAACATACCTACAAACCAACCTAAGTACAACATTTCAACAAAAATAGTAAAAGCAGGTTGGGTCTTCAATCTTTGGACTTCAAAAAGGTAAAGAAGACAAGAGAGAAAACAACTTTATCCACGTTGAATGATCCGCGGTCAGTCACAATGCGTTGTCGAAGCAACCGTTGCTGTCGCATCGGTTTTATTTATTTATTAAGGTGTCGCCAAGAAACTTACTCAGTTAAAATCCGCTCTATTAAGTAAGACTTTAATGGATACAATTTTTTAATAAAGCGTAAGTATTTAAAAGCGAACTATGTCTCAAATCTAGCAAGAGACATAACTTACATAAAGTTATGTCTCTTGCTAGATTTGAGAGCTCGATTCTGATATTGTTTAAGGCGCTTGTTAAGAAAGCATTTCTTGGAAATTCCTTTGAACGCGTTTCCCAATTGATCTAGTCCTAGAAACCTGTCCTCTGGTCTATTAGTAGAGATACTTACTAGTTTCAAAACTTTCAGACTTAGAAATTGACGGCTCCAAGTTCAATAAACTTCGTTCAAAGCTTCAAAATTGAAGTTTCAATATTGCCTACCTAAATGTTAACTTTTCCATCGCCCGCTGTCGGAACGAATATTTTGAATTTGAATTCGAGTGAATGGAAAATTCAGTTTTGGGTGCACTTTTCTTTTTCGTTTTTCTATGATTTCATAAGGTCTGTGGATTCAGCCAGTGTCAAGTAAAAAATTCAGTTCATGTGTTTGCTCCAAGTGCAAGTCTTTGTTTGCTAGTTCTAATGCAGTTAGTTTTACCAATGCAAGAATAATAGAACGATGTAACTTTAGTAGCAAGACCTCGGATGACGGGTGGACGTAGTAATTAGTTTATGTAGATTAACTTTCATTTAATAATTGATAATTGATACGAACTCGAAGAAGAAAGATATTCGATATTTTGACTGCCGTAATAGGTATATAGGCTCTGACATATTAACAACATTTTTTTTACTCCCCGTACATTAATAAAGACGAAATGTTGTCAATAGAATTGTACATTGTATTTTATTTATTTATTTACGCATAATAGATCTATGTTTGGCCACTATCTCGCCTGATGTGAAGCGATGATGTGGCCTAAGATGGAGCACATAGATCTAGAGAGAGACGGCAGTTGAGCGGCTGCTCAGACCAGTCTCCCCGATGGTTCACCGAACATCATCCCGAAACACGACTAGGTCGCTAGACAGCATGGCTTTATTCGGTGGGTGGTATTACAACCACGGCCAGAGCCTACCACTCAAGAGCGCGTAAGCGGGTTTCATCACGATGTTTTCCTTCACCGTTTTAGAGCAAGCGTGCAAAATCTGTACTTAACTATAAGTCATTGGGCCGAGTCGGGATTCGAACCCAGGTGCGTAGGATTGAAAGGCGCACGAGTTCCCGCAGAGCCACACTAGCTCTATATTATACCTACTACCATTTTCCTTCACTATTTTACATGAAATTTCTTTTTATTGTAGTTTTTCTTTAAGTTTTACTACTCAACCTACCTACACTCTTTTAACTTAAAATGCATATTGCGTCTGAAATAAATGTAAAGGTCTATTAAAAGTTTAATCTGGCCAGTGGAGTGCACTTTGATAGATGTTTCGAATTCAGAGAGGTTAGAAGAAAAACGTGTCTCCAGTTTCCTACCTCAATCTTAGATATATACACGTAGAATATAAAAATATTGCATTGCAAGTTCAATAAAAGCTTGTTAAACTGAGTGAAGTTTAGAGATAGTTTGCGCGTCAGAATACGAAATAACAACGTGTTTGTGTCAGACACGTGCATCTTACTTTAACATAGTGTATTAGGTGTAGTGCATTGTGAATGCAGCATAGAATTAGGGCCATTATACGACAAACTTTACCACTTGTAAGTAGATATTCTGCATAAAAAGAACCAAGAACATAAGTAGAAGTTAACAAGTACGGCCGTCTATCTTACGGTGCCTACTTATCGAGTGTGAAACTTACATTTGTAACGCGCGGGAGTGGAGCCCTAACTTGGGCTATAAATTTTGGCGGATCAGCCGCTTGCAGGGCTTGTCTCTCAAAAGTACAAACCGCAGTAAATATTAGTAATTTAATATTGTTATTGGCAGTTTTTAGCAGACTTACTAACTTATTCGTGTCGTGGTAGGTCTCTCGTATGCAGGTGGCCGTCTGGGTAGGTACCACCGCTTTGCCTGTTTTGCTGCCGCCAAACAGTAGTGTTCAAGCACTGTGTTCCGGTTTGAAGGGCATTATAGCATGTAGCCAGCGAAATCACTGGGCATATTAGACTTAATATCTGATGTCTCGGGGTGACGAGTTCAATGCAGTACTATGTAGTACCCAGAACCTTTAATACTTTTATAGTATTAAAGGTTCTGGGTGGCACTGGTACACAATTTTTCTGGGTAAGCGTGGCGATTACCATCAGGCGAACATTAGGTATTCAGTAGGTACCATAAAAAAGGAGAAGGCTATTTAATTATTATAATTTTACCTATGTGGGTGTGTTTTCAAATTGATTTTGATGTTTTTATCGTTTTTTTATACAGTCGTAAAAACAAAATAAAAACTTAAACTATAATCGATCTTTTTTGCGTAGCTTCGCGCATAGCTTCGAGCAATTCACAGCAAAGAACGGACTTACACTGTGACCGGAAAGAAACGTTTCTTTCCGTTCACTGACTTTACACCCTTAAAATATCTAGTATGTTAAATTATATGAAGCAGGCACTAACGAATGGAAGGCATAATTATATGCGTTGCGTAACTGTCGTCTTCAGCCTTTTCCATCTGCGAAAGATGATTTAAGCTGATTTAAGATGATTTTTGGCGTGGTAGGCTCTGGCCGTGGTTGTAATACCACCCACCGAACAGAGCCATGCCGTCAAGTGACCTAGTCGTGTTTCAGGATGATGTTCGGTGAACTATCGGGGAGACGGGTCTGAGCAGCCGCTCAACTGCCGTCTCTCTCTAGATCTATATGCTCCATATTAGGCCACATCATCGCTTCACATCAGGCGAGATAGTGGCCAAACATATATCTATTAAGTGTAAAAAAAAGCAGCGTCATGGGTATATTGTTCAGCAACTAATTCTTCTTTTTTCTTAGAGTAACTATAAATCTTATCTTAGAGTATGTAAATAAGTTTTAAACTGTCATGGTCACTAACACTACTATTATATAACAAATAATATACATGGTAAATATCCCGTTAATAATATATATTATACTATAAATAATATTTAATAACACGAGAAAACGCTTGTAAACTTGTGACAATCATTAAGTGACTTTGAAGAACAGTAACCAGGCTATAGGAGTCTTGGCGCCACGCCAGAGCACCTTGATCCTCTAAGCCAAGTTTAGTTGACGTTGAACATCACGAGATTAGTTATATCAATCCGTTTAATTGGTCTATAAGATATGTCTCTAATGAAGGCCAAATTATCACGACCTTTATTTTTAAGACACCAATTAACATGTGTACATTTTATCAAAAAAAACCGACTTCAATGTATCTTCGAAGTCCAAGATCAAATATCGATGAAATTTATATGGGACCACTTCGTAGCTATACTGAACCTCACGCAAAAAGAATTTTCCAAATCGGTTCATGAATGACGGAGTTCTGAAGTAACAAACATCAAAAATATCTCCTTTTTAACCGACTTCAAAAAGGAGGAGGTTTACAATTCGACGGTATGTTTTTTTTTTTTTTTTTTTTTTTTTTTTTGTGTGTTTGTTACGCGATTACTCCGCCAATTATGCATTGATTTCGATGATTCTTTTTTTGATTGGTAGGTAATACTTCAAAGGTGGTCCCATATAAATTTTATCGAAATTCATTCAGTAGTTTTTGAAAAAAATAGCAAAAACAAAAAAATATAAGTTTAATCTTCAAGTCGGTTCTTGTTTTTTTCGTAACCAACTTTCTAAAGGTGGAGGTTTGTATTCGACTGCTTCACCTGCTTCACCCAGGGTTGACTTCCGGTGAGGGAACTCCTCAACGGTGAATAGTACAGACACAACATTTCGTAAATGGATTTAACCATAATAGCCTGTTCTAAATTCCATCATGACATGGCAGATACACCCAGGATTGACTTCCGGCGAGGGAACTCCTCAACAGAGAATAGGACAGACATGAAATTTTTTTGCACATGCATTTAATTGTGATAGCCCGTTTTAAACTTCGTCATGATGTGGCTTCTAGATCATAAAAGCTTGTGTTTAAAAACTTTTTGAATTAATTTAATTAAAACTTGTTTTTCACTAAAAAGGTTAAAATAAATTATTTTTCAAAAAAAACTAAACCGACTTCAAAACCACAAATGGCACTCAAAAGTAAAAAATAATTTAATATAATTATCATAAGCGCTACCCACTCATATATTTGAAGTCGGTGCCAGCCAAGTCTAAAAGGTAGTACATAAATACTACCTACAAGTAGTACTTACTATATACATAGTATTTATCTACTACCTATTAGACTTGGCTGGCACCGACTTCAAATATATGAGTGGGTAGCGCTTATGATAATTATATTAAATTATTTTTTACTTTTGAGTGCCATTTGTGGTTTTGAAGTCGGTTTAGTTTTTTTTGAAAAATAATTTATTTAAAGTCTGTTAAAAAGAAGCTAAATGAAAAAACCTTAGAAAACTCCTTTACGAGGTAAAGGTAAATATCGAATTATATAGTTTTAGGGTCAGAAGTAGCATAAAAATAAAAAGAAATACAAGGCCAACTTAACCTTTAATTACATTTCAATTTTTGAACTAGCCAAAAAGTAACAATAAAATTACAACTTAAAACTACATCACATTGAATGAATCAAAATTACACAAAAACAATTATAAATGGAACCTCAAAATGACTCACGTGAGCTTTACTTATGAAATACGTAACGTCCATAGATCTTTCACCGTCGAACACCACGAGCTTAGAGAGCGCGCGTGAGCCTACAGCGCGCATATAGATGGGATGGTTTCTGGGAACGCTATAATAGGGAAGACGCTAACAATAGCATAAATAATTAAATTCTCTTCGCGAAAAAAGTTCCATTTTAAATCTAAAAGGAACGGTAATAACTAGATACGCTGGAATATTTATAGTATATACTAGTTTATAGTATAGATGCCCCTCAGTTTCTTGCCGTATCTTCTGAGTAGTAGTTCTTTTTCCGATACGGTGGTAGAGTCATTGTAATAATTGACGTTCGTAAGTGCGTCTGTGACGACAAAATTGAAATAAATAACTTTTGAATTGAATTGAATATATAAGTAGTAGTCAAAATTCCTAAAACTTCATTCAGTTGCAAGTATGCAAGTAATTTTGACTAACTTAATTATAATTTGACTTATGTTTAATTACTTGTAATTGTAGATGTATCTAATATATTAATCTACTTATTTATATTACTATTTTTACATGAATGAATTGAATATATTACATACCAGCTTTATTATATCTTAAATAAAAATTTGAAATATGTCTTTCTGTCAAATACTAATAACCTAATCAAATAACCCACCCCTAACTGTACCCGGTGCAAAAGTGCCCATAACACTGGCGGCATTTCCACGCTGGATAGCTATGGCTAACCTTTGCACCAGATACGAGCAGGAGCGGGGGTCGCTAGTTTTCTCCTTAATTCTACGCCCTATCTCACACACCAAACTTTTGGCGTCAGTGCCCCAACTTATTTATTAAAAAATATGATTATGAATTAGGTAGGAATTATTAGCTTATACTTCAGTAACCATCGTCGACCACGTCGTCACTTTCCATCAGGTGAGACTGCGGTCAAATGCTAGCCTAATAGGTAATAAAAAAACTGTAGCATATACCTATATACAAGTAGGTACGTCGAATACTAACATCAACAAATATAGCTAGTGCAAAAACATTTTTTTAAAGAACTATTCGATCATATATCTCCAACCTAGCAAATCAAAATAAAGCGGCAAACCGGAAGTTTTCGAATAGGAAAGTGAATTAGGTAGCAATGAATAAATTTTCCGCGCGAGGTGCCAGTCGCTTCTCCGTTCTATTAAGTTATATTTTAAAGGATGGTTTGAACGGTATTGCACCTAGGTACTTAGAATCAGGGCTCACTGGCGTTCATTAAGAGAGGCCTATGACCAGCAGTGGACGACTACAAGCGGATGATGATGATGAATTAGAATCTATCATTGTTGGCGGTAGGTGACTCTTAAAAACGTGATGGACTCGGGTACCTACTCAGGCTGATGAACTACGAAGGGTTGCGGGCAACTCTCCCCCTCCCCTATTTACATGGTCGGCAATGCTTCTGAGGTGCTATACATGTCTATAGAGCCGGTATTTCACCTAAATTCGAAAACTATGTTTTGTACGCTAAAATTGTCTTACGTATCAGAAAGTTTCCTCTGAGTAATTTTTAAGTAAAATGTTGAATATGCTATGATGTAGCAGTACCCTTAGGCGGTGTGAAATAATAGAGTTCTAAACTTTGTATGGAACATTTATTTTATGGTTCGAAAAGACCTAGAGAGTTTAGACATGAATGACGTCGGTGATTGGGGCATGTCCGTTTAGGGCAACTTCGTATATTTTACGAGTATACGCTATTACGCCATTCACGTCTAAACTCTCTATATTTTCGAACCATGGAATCAAATTTTCCATACAAAGTTTAGAACTCTATTGCACACACCTTAGGGATAGTTTGTAAAAATAAAACAATACTTATTTCATTACTTACTTTATAGTTTATTTAAACCGATTTTTTAAATCGAACCAAGAAACACAATTGTTCATAAAAACTTTAGGACTCTATTGCACACCCTAAAGGGGCAGTTTAAAAAAAATAAAAATATGTGTTTTAATATTTATTTTAAAATGTATTTGTACCGAGATTTGAGTGAATCGACCCAAGGAATAAAATGTTCTATAGAAACTTTATCACGCTGTTTAACTGCCCTCAGGGGTTATATTTTTTAATTCCTACTCTTACAATAAAACAGACAGCAAAACCGAGGGCAACGCAAAAGTGTAAGTAGGGACGAAATAATTCCGGTGGCAGAGAATACTGCGGTGATCACATTCGAACATGTTTCATCCGATATTGGTGTCTGTCTATGTCACATTAATTCGGTTATTTTGATATTTGCGGACTACTGCTGTCAGAGACAAGAGGTTTCAATAATAGCTTCTATTCTAATATTGTTTGGAAGCTTATATATAGGTACCTATATGTTCATATTTGCGCCGAGCCGTTGACATATATAATAAAAAATTTGTAAACTTAGATATATTTGCAACTACAGCTGCTAAATTTAAATTGAGTGTTATTGACACTCTCAAGTGCAAATTATAGATAGATTTATTTTGCCATTGTTTTTCTCTTTTGGTTCATTTCAAATGATAATGTTGGAATGAAACTTATACATTAACTGCAATGTAAAACTATATTATTATTATTCTTTAATACGTATGTAACGATAATTTTCTAGATAGTTGCTTTAGCGAGCAGCACACACTAACCGCTATCTGTTAACTCGTGAACTACGGTGTGGGTCTAACATTTGTTAACTTAAGCATTATCTTATAATAAATAAGTGTGTTTTGTATGACTTATAATAATTAGTCCATATTGTTAGTACTGTTTGTAGTTCCTAATAAATAAATAAATAAATAAATATTATTAAGGGTTGTAGGTATGTGGTCTGAGTATGTGCTTCTTGCATGTGTAACGTTTTGCACGTTTTACTCGTGGTAGGTTTCTCGTATACGGAAGGCCATCTGGGTAGGTACCACAGCTTTGCGAGTTATTCTGCCGCCAAGCAGTATTGTGCAAGCACAGTGTTCCGGTTTGAAGGGCATTGTAGCCAGCGAAGTTTCTGGGCAACTTAATATCCGATGTCTTGGGGTGATGAGCGCAAGGCATTGCTACGCAGTGCTTTATATGGTATTATATACCTCTTTGGTGTACAGAACACAGACAGGACAGGACAGCCTCTTTGGTGAAGTGGTTGGGCAGGTTGGCTCAAATTTCATACACCACTGAGGTTGCGGGTTCGATTCCCGCTACGGGACAAATGTTTGTGTCTATAAGAAAAAAAGCGTAAGCATTTGTTTCGTGTCTGTGCATTTGTCCGTGTTCGTGTTGTGGGACCATGGTCCTCATACTTCCTGGTTTCCTAGATACAGGGAATCCTAGTTATGGGCCAGGATCTATGTATGTGATCGTTGGGAGTATTTATTATTATTAATATAAAAGTTCTGGTTGGCACTGCAATTGTTATGGGCAGGCGTGGCGCTCACCATTAGGTGAACGACTTGCTCGTCACAGCACTCACGCAGTTCCACAAAAAAGAACCTCCGATGTCCTGTGGACTGTCATCAATGGTCTAAATTTAAACTCACTCCAGATGGTACTGAGGAAAATGTAGCCAAAGCCAATGCTATGATCAAAGCGGTTCAAGATTGTTGTCCCCATCTGCTCGATTTGCCCCAGTTGCCTCATCTGCCTACAAATAAGTACCTACTTACATATAATGTCTTTGAAGTCTCCTGAATCCAATAAAGAGGCCTACCTAATACATTTTCTCAATTAAGTAAGTATATATTGATGTGATGTGGAGTTGACAAAATGTCCAAAAATTACTAAGATAATATCAAATTAAGTATTGATTTGTGCTCTTCTTGGAAAAGTAATAAATACATAACGATAAGGGACAAGAAAAGAAGATACTTCTTTTCTTGTCCTTTTTTTTTTTGAATTTATTTGTTAAACACACAAATTTTGATACATACATACAACATGTTTTACCTACGGAGGCGTACAAATAAGGAGGCAGATATCTTAATAACCGGCCATGTGCGAGTCATTCAGTCACAGAATCATTAGTTTATAATTTGAATTCATGATAAATATACCTATTCAATTCAATTCAATTTCATTTATTTCAATCAGAAGATCATATACAATTGTTATTATTACAATGAATCCAATTAAAAGAGAACAAACATACAAATAAATAACAAATAATTAATAATAACAATAATAATAAATGTCACAGAATCATATATTATATATTCATTATCAATTATCATATTATTCTCCTGTCACATTTTCATCATTTGTTTATTAGTCAGTACATGAACCCTACAGCAATGGTTTATGTACTGACAGTCAAACCTGTATGATAAAGTTGTTAGGATAGTGTTGGGGCTGGCCCGGACCCTGCGCACCAGGGACGTGCACCGTTTTCGCATGGTCGTGTAGAAACAATCGACCCGCGACTCGGCAAACATTCCCGATGCGCTATAATATACCTATTATAGGTAAATTTATCATTAGTTGAAAAATAAAATAGTACTTGGTTACAACCATTATTAATTTTTATGTATGAATTCAAATTCAAATTATTTATTATAATATAAACGGAAGACCAATTACATATAAGTATTACACAGTTATGATTATTAATAGTAACATCAAAAAAGAGCGAGTGTGGCTCAGGGGGAGAACGTGCGACTTTCGATTCGACGTACCCGAGTTCGAATCCCGCTGGCCTCGCACCTTCTTAAGTTATGTGCGGATTTAACACTCGTTCTGAAAACGGTGAAGGAAAACATCGTGAGGAAACCGGCATGTCCAAGAATTTATCACAAAAATTCAAGGACATGTGACATCCACCAACCCGCACTGGGCCAGCGTGGTGGGTTATGGCCCATACTCTCTCTATGAGAGAAGGCCCGTGTCCCAGCAGTGGGAACGTGATGGGCTGATGATGATGATGATGATGATGATGAACGTCAAAAATTATAATCAAATAAAATAACTACATTGATTTATATAATTAAAAATTATGTACAAACATATAGAATGATAAAAACTAAACTAACCTACAACAAAATTAAAAAATGAAATTAAATATAAAACACAGAATTTAGGTCACCGTCTGCGGGCAGGGTGCCCAAAAAGCTGGCAACGTTACCTCGTTGAATGGCCAGACTAATTCGTTGGCCGAGGTAAGCGCCAGCTCTTTGGTCACCAGTTTTTTCTATGAGGCGTCTGGCCAGCTCTTTAAACAGAAGCCGCGCTTTCGCTCCCCAAGGCCCCATAGTTTCAACCCCAAACGGAAGAAATATGTATCCCTCACCGAGTGATGCATATTTCCTCCGCTTGAGGCTCTCTGCTGCTTCTGCCGCCGCTCCTGCCACCCTTGAAGTACCGTTGAGGTGGGACGGTGCTAGTGTATGCTACTACATTGATTACATAATTGTTGTTAAATAATAATGTCAGTCATTTATCAAGTTTAATAATGGAATACTAAATTTACAAAATTGATTAGATTAATATTCAATTCAATGAAAAGGACATAGAATACTTTTTTTTATGAAAACGCCGGGTTAACTATGGGACACAGAGCGGCCAACAACCTCTTCAACACCTATCTCCTAGTACGTATGAGCAGATTCCACTGGCGCACTGTAAGTATTGAAGTTTGGCTTGACATATCGAATTTTCGAGTGGTCGTTATGCAGAGCTCCGAGGACGGATACTTTCATCGGTTAATCGAGTACCCGTCGATATGTTCGACAAGCCGATAACACTCGTTAAAGTGGTAAATATCGGGACATTTAACAAGATGTTAATTGCCTTGGAACTTGAAAATGTTGGGATCAGTTACCAATTTTTGGTTGCAGTATTATATACATTCATAGGATCCAACATAATTCAGAAGTACATACATATAGGTAGGTACGAGTATGACCTCCGCTGATTAATGATAATACTGATGGTAATACATCTAATAATACACGTGGTAGGTCTGTCGTATGCGGGAGGCTGTCTGGGTAGGTATAACAGCTTTGCCAGTTATTCTGCCGCCAAGCAGTAGTGCACAAGCATTAGGTTACGGTTATTTCTGTGTTCCGGTTTGAAGGGCATTGTAGCCAGCGAAATTGCTGGGTATATGAGACTTAATATCTGATGTCTCGGTGTCATGAACACAATGCAGTTATACGTAGTACTTTTTATAATTTTAAAAGTTTGGGTGGCACTGAAAATAATATGGGCAGGCGTGGCGCTTACCATCAGGCGATCGAATATCTCGTATCATCACTCAGTACCATAAAAAAATATTGCTAGCGATAAAAATATGTAATTAGGTAATTTGGTACATGTCCCATGGCAACATAGATAGACTTTGAGGCCCTCATTATTTCTAATTAATGAAGAGTTGGGGCGCGACACAAACTTAAATCATATAATTAATGTTTTCCAAATTGACAAACTATTCGTATCGCTCAACACAATTTGTTCATAGAACCTTGCGAGACATTTGCAGCCTTTGCTCTGCATTGTGACTAACAAACAAAGATGGACAAAAGCCTGACAGAACAAAAGACGTTTCTCTCATTGTTATCTTCAGGTATTACAATCAAGACACGAGAGCTATACCTGTGATAGCTCAGTTGTTAGATCAGTATCAGTTCAGCAAAGGTCGCAGGTTCGAGTTCCGCTCGCATTCGATCAAATATCATACTACAGTAGTATAATCACGACCCGTATGGGTGAAACTATATACGATTCCAAAATACAGTTATTGAAGAAATCAGCAAACCAAAACCCAAAATTAAAAAAAAAAAAAAAAAAAAAAATTTAAATAATTAGGAAGAAGAAAAACAATATTGCTCGGGCAGGGATCGGACCTGCGTCTTCGGAATACCGTCCCGATGCCGTAACCAATGCGCCACCGAGCAAATTGCTCGAACAACTAAATTTATTTTAACCTTCTTGTATTCTTTTTCTTTAACCGTCTTACGGGGACTTGAAGATTTTCGTATATGCGCTAATGCATTCAATATGAAAAACCTAGAATATCCATACGTTGTCACTTCTGTGGTGCAAAATAATGGGACCACGAGTTATACCTACACTGGTTTCTTTCAAATATACCACTTTTGAGTTTAAAGTAACTACAATTCAAAACGCACTCATTTCTCCGGGATCTCGGGATTTATTCGGGATTTGTCCAGAATCAACTGTTTACGGTTTATAATTTCAAATAATGGAAAATATTTCATGCTCCAACGATAGCCTTGAGTCGACGAGGAAATAAAAACTTGAGACGGTAAAGGCGCGTCCACACGGATCGTGTAAGATCCCAGGTTAACGGGAAGAATCTGACAAAACTTCTGAAAATGAGCCTGTTACTTTGAATATATGTAATATGAATATAATAATATTAACAAAGTAGAATCATTATAATTTTCTGCAATGGAGGAAAATGGCGGGTTGCCACAGATACAAAAAGACACATGAAGGTGAGTTCACAAACTATTATAGCACAATATATTCTTATATTTTTTTAAATTTTACACTGTCAGAACATTTACATCGTGGATTATAAAGTACATGTACAAAGGCGAGATTAACCCTAAAAAGAATTTTCTTCCCGCAAACCAAAATATAACGGAAGAAGAAATTCGACACTCGAGTTGGTGCCCACCGTAGCTCAATTTGTAGAGCGTCCCGCGCTGAGGGAAGATTGGGTTGCGGGTTCGAGTCAAATTTTTTCTTCCCGAAAAACCTTGTTTAAACCAAAATATGTTTTAAAAGGCTGTACTTTAGTGACTAACTAGCTATTTTACAACGTGATTTTTGTTGTATTTAGTTCTCTATATCACTACATAGTATAAAACAAAGTCGCTTTCTCTGTCCCTATGTCCCTATATCTCTATGTATGCTTAAATCTTTAAAACTACGCAACGGATTTAGATGCGGGTTTTTTTAATAGATAGATTGATTGAAGAGGAAGGTATAAACCTTCCTCTTTATATGTATAATAACCGTGCGAAGCCGGGGCGGGTCGCTAGTTACCTATAATCCGAAATACCACTTCGTAATCTAATGGAATCAGGCGTGACATTGCGGAAATTCATCTCAAATCTGAAACGCAATTAAAATATCTAGAGTAATTCCGCTGCATATTGAATTTTATATTACCACTTCGTGATTTCGACATATATATATGTATTAAAAAGTTTGGGTCACCATTTCTCCCCTGGCCGCAACCACTACCACAGAATAATTAACAGTACAAGTACCTCTATACTTGTAAATACTGTTAATTATTCTGTGCCACTACAAACTTCAAAACGTAATTATTACGCATTCAGATCTTCCACTATTATGTATTCTGTGGTAGTAGAACCACGACCGAATAACTTCTTATGGTTGATGGTATAGTCGGCGACAAAAGTAGCTGAACTTTTGCAAATCTTGCATTTAAAAAGTCTGTTAATATCCTGTGCGAATAGGGAAATTGCAAAAAATTGGATGTAATTAGTATATTTTCGGTGTTGTTGACAATTGAAAGATTGTAAAACTTCAGCTACTAATGTCGCTGACTGTATATACTGATAGAAACCAGGCATTTCTCTCAATTCTTTCCACCCTTATTCTTTAGTCTAAATATGCCATAAAAATATTATTTTAACGCCGAAGCGGTTCACGCTCAGTGAACTTTTCATTTAGTAAGTCACAATGCCGCAGATCACTAGGAAATAAAAGCATTTCTTCGAAGATACCGTTCTTGCTTTGTCACTAGAAGAGAAAAGCTTTGGTATGGATTGTGTGCTTACATAAATGTTGTCTGACCCTGCCGCTAGTGATATCACTTTTATGAGCATAATCATAAAACATATTCATGAAAGACTTCATGTGTTTTGTGTTGTGCTTGTTCTTCTTCTTCTCTCGTGTGGGTGTGTGTGTGGCCAAACTTGGTGTCGGAGTTTTTAGACCACTCGAAGGCCATGGCCTTCTACCTTCCTTTCTACCTTCCTTTTCTACCTTCTTCTCTCTCGTCTTCTTCGTCTGACTATCCAGACTCCAAAAATAGCAACCGGGACCGACGGCTTAACGTGCCGTTCCGAAGCATGGTAGCGCTCAGATGTAAATATCACACCAACGGCCACCCATTCAAGTTACGACCGCTGCGAACGTTGCTAAAGCTAGAAAATCTGTTACGAACTGCTAGGCGAGCTACGCTAAGAGCGCTACACTTCGCGCTGTTGTGCTGCACTTCATACCTAGTTGTAATTCAGTTCAATGTTACTAATAGCGCTTCTCGAGAGCTAGTGTGGCTCAGTGGGAGCATGTGCGACATTCGATCCGACGCACCCGAGTTCGAATCTCGCTGGCTTTCATAATGACAACTGACTTTCATAAGTTATGTGCGGATTTAACACTTACTCTAAAAACGGTGAAGGAAAACATCGTGAGGAAACCGGCATGTCCAAGAATTAATAACAAAAAAATAAAAGAACATGTGACATCTACCAACCCGCACTAGGCCAGCGTGGTGGATTATGGCCCATATTCTCAGTATGAGAGAAGTCCCGGGTCCCAGCAGTGGGAACGCGATGGGCTGGTTATGGTGGTGATGATGAATAGCACTTCTCTATTTTTTTCTTTCTTGTGTGGTTTCGTGGCCGACCAGTGGACAGTTAAAGGCAGTCCGAAGGCCTCCGACGTGGCCTAACGATTACGAAAAACAACAACCGGGACACCTCTGAAGCACGCCGGTAGCGCTCAGATATAGATATATATATATATATATATATATATATATATACCTACCACACAAACGGTCAACCTATTCAAGTGGTGACCGCAGCAAACTTTGCTTAACCTAGCAGATCTTTACGAACGGCTAGGCAAGCTACGCTATGAGCACTTCTACATCAATGGTAAATGGTAAATAGTTACCTAATTACTTACCTTTCACTGTTCCAAATTAACAGTTCATATAAATTGTAATTTTCATAATATAGAGATTTCTTTTGGCTCTGCCTTTTTTCCCTATTACCGTAATTTATATTAAAATTTCTTTTTGGATCATTAATTTTTACCTAACTCATTTACACGGCTTGGGCGATAATTAGGGCGAAATAAGTAGTCGTTGCTAAGTAATTACACTCGAGAGCAATGAATCCGGGTCACTTAAAGAATCCTAAAAATCTCGGAAACTAAAAATGCTAGGTTAATGCAATAAATTGTATTTAATAGACAATGTAATACTCCTTAAATGAAGGTATTAAAACTTCTTAGTTATTGTAAAGTTATATCATAAAAAAATCAAATTTGAAAAAGGGCCACTTTCGAAGATGGAACTACGAAATTACAGCATTTGGTTTTGCTTTTGTTTGTAATCTGTCATTTATGTGGGTACATAAACCATGTTGATAGTGCTCTATATTCATTATTCAAGCTGAAATTATGTCGCTTACGCCTGAAGAATGCACCAGAATACTTACAATGCTGGAAACCGGCCGGAGTCAGCGCGATACAGCCAGGACTGTCGGTGTGTCGCTGTCAACAGTACAAAGAGTTCTCCGACGTTACGAAGAAACTGGTTCTAACCTACGCAGACCAGGAACGGGCAGAACCAGGTGTACCACAGCACGAGAAGACCGATACTTGGTGAACACCATGCTTCGAAATCGCTTTCTCACAGGAACTGAACTCACCAATCAGTTTCGACGCCTCGGAGGAAGTAACCCAAGTGCATGGACAGTAAGACGTCGGCTTGCTGAATCTAACTTAAAACCCCTTAGACCTGCAAACGGCCCTAAACTGGAGCGTGGGCATCGTATTTCGAGACTAAGATATGCCCAGAGCCACGTAAATTGGAGTATTGAAGATTGGTCAAAAGTTATGTTCTCCGACGAATCAAAATTTATGCTCTACAAGCACGATGGAAGACACAGAGTGTATCGAAGACCAGGGGAAAGATTCAAGCAAGCATGCATCGAAGAAAAAGTAGCCTACGGTGGTGGGTCTGTACTTGTGTGGGCCGGTATTTCTTCTGAAAGTCGCACAGAGCTGGTGATCATAGAAAACGGCTCTTTAACTAGCGTAAGATATGTGGAAGAAATCCTCAATGATCACGTTGGTCCATTTATGGTCAATTTAGGTGAGGATGCTATATTTATGCATGACAATGCCCGACCTCATACAGGTAGGATTGTGAATGACTACCTTCAAGAGATGAACATTACTCGTATGGAGTGGCCAGCGCGCAGCCCGGATATCAACCCGATCGAGCATGCTTGGGACGAGCTAGGCAGATGCGTAAAACAACGAAACCCTCCCCCAATCACGCTTCGTGAGCTCAAAATTGCTCTCACAGAGGAATGGGAGAATATTCCCCAAAATCGTATAAGGAACTTGGTGTACAGCATGCCAAACCGCGTAAACGCAGTAATGGAAGCACGAGGAGGCAATACGAAGTATTAAAATTCAAGAAAATCGTAATAAAGTTCAAAAATTTCATGTTTCCTATTTTTGTTTTAAGGAGAGATGAGCAGTTTTTTTCTTTATGTAATTTTGTGTTCATAAAATGTATGGTGACTCATATTTTTTTTACTTTCATTTAAGGAGTATTACATTGTCTATTAAATACAATTTATTGCATTAACCTATCATTTTTAGTTTCCGAGATTTTTAACATTCTTTAAGTGACCCGGATTCATTGCTCTCGAGTGTACTTGGAATAAATCGAAATCGATCAACGTAATTTTAGACTTCTCAATACAAGCAAGTAATGGAAGCTCAGCATAATAATTCTTACCGTTATAAATTATTCATTAATCATTTCGTATTAAATGTAGATTACCTACCCAGTAAACTTGAAACCCAATGCTGTTCTGGAAGTAAAAACGGGACTTAATTATTTGCCATTCAGCGTGGCAATGCGGCCAGCGTTCTGGGCACTTTCCCTTCCACCATAGGCCTTTTAGAATAATTGTATTATATTTTGTATATATATTTAAGTTATTTTAGTTTAGATTTAGATATTTCTTTGTTATAGATTAACATTATTTAAGGCTATATTACCATAAAGTTATACTAATATAATTCACTACAGATTAATCAAAATAATCAATACCTCATACGACCGATCGAGCAAGAAAGTGACAGCGTATGAGACGTAGGTAAAAGTTATTTCCATTGTATTATACCACAGAATACTAAGGGACAGAAGCATTAATCCGCAAAGAAATTTAAACAAATAGCGACTCTTGCTATGACGCAATAAAATTCAATTCAGCTCGCGTAGCGCTGCATACCTACCAGTCATATTAACCTACAGAGCGCCTCTCTTTCTATCGCATAGCTCTTATCTCTTCTGACGCGGCACGTGTAACGACGCGCGACCCGCCGTCGGTGTCCGGCTATGTACTTGTAGCTTCGTACCTACAGTGCGCAGTGCGCTAGGCCTGATTATACTTTGGTCATCCCTAACACATCCACAACATAATTCCCCCAGTCCCATTTCCCGCGTTTTTAAATATGTCGTCGTCATTATACATGTTTGCCGTGTAATGGATGCGACAAGCATCATCTATTCATGGACTCTTTATTGCGACCATAAGAGAGACATCGCAAATGAAATGGGGACGCCGCGGGTTCCAGCTTTCCCCTTTTTATAGGACAGTGTACTAGATTTTAGCTGATACATACAATGAAGATAGTTTATTTTTTATGACGATAAAATGAATCAATTGATTCACCTGTTGGCCATTACAGGCCTATCATCATCATCATCAACCCATTACGTTCCAACTGCTAGGACTCAGGCCTTCTCTCATAGGAAGAGTAGGTATGGACCACAATCCACCACGCTGGCCCATTGCGGTTTGGTGGATGTCATATGTTCTTGAATTTTTGTGATAAATTCTTGGACATGCCGGTTTCCTCACAATATTTTCCTTCGCCGTTTTTAAAGCGAGTGCTAAACCCGCACATAATTTAAGAAAGTCAGTGCTGCGGTGCCAGCGGGAACTTGGGTGCGTCGGATCGGAAGTAACACGTGCTCCTGTGACTCGTTGGGAACCCACCCTCCTAATGAGCCACACTCGCTCAGGCTTATGAATAGTCCAAATGATCCAATCCACTACCAGTTGGAAGTCCCCAAGATACTAGCAGCATGTCGTTAAGTTGCAATATTGCTGATACGTTGAGCCAAATTAAATACCTAGGTCCCGGAATTTTGGCCACACGTAGCATCGATAGTTTAATATGTACTTTGTATGTGTGCTCTGTGCTATGTAGATGGGATGGGTGAAGATTGATTGGGTGCTATACCATAATATATAAAAATGTCTATAGGGCAGCCCCTAATAAACTGGCTTAGTCCGGACAAGATTTCTCGAAGTTAGAGTTCTGTAGAGTTTTGTTAATTTAGGTACCTATTATTTGGATCTTCATAGAATTTTCATGGAATCACTTCACACTAATTTATAAATGCGAAAATGTGTAGGTATGTGTGTTTGTTACTTCTTCAGAATAGAGATAGCTTATGCCCTGGACTAGTTACATAATAAAAAAAATATGTACACGGCTTTATGAATAAAAAAGAATCACAAAACTGGAAGGCAAACAGGCCGTGTAGATCGCCACCGTGCGGCAGGGTCCCCAGAATATAGGTTATTAATTACATTTTCTCCCGGGAAACTGCGGGTGAAACCGCGGGGCACAGCTAGTTAGAGTATAAAAACAGTCGTGAGCTACATTCATTAAAACGAATCGGCTACACTCGTTATAAGTTATAACACTCCGACCGGTTTTCGGGCAATTAGGATGACTGTCAAAATGAAAAGAGGACGTTGAGCCGCGTCCCGGCACCAATTTATGTTAGCTGACAAAAAAGTTCGAAAATGTTTGGAGGGTTATTGTAACATGATTGTACCTTCTCGAAAAAAATAAAATTTTTGGGTTTTAGTTGAGTTTTGATCTCAGTACAATCCCTTCTGCCATGGCAACCGAGTTTTGCAACCATTTGCTACGGAGATGTCATTATCTGCAGCGCATCCGGCATGTTTGCCGCCCACGTCGCATGCTTTCACGCGACCATGCGCACGCGCGCCGCATCGTTGCCGTTGGTGCGCAGAGTGCGGGCCAGCTCCAACATCATACTGCAGATGATTGCATCTAGATTGGATTGCCTTTACCTCCGGCATTGTTGCGAGAGACATGTCTATGTACCCATGCCGCTGAGAAGGTACTAACTTTTATTTTAATTTTTATTTTAATTTATATTATTATTATTCTTAATTGTGGTATTTTAATTATTGACATTTATCAAACATTTTATTGTAATTTTATTTTATTATTCATTGTGCACATTATGTACTTAGCTACAAAGTATTTTTATTTTTATAAGATTGTATTTAATAATTTAAAAATGTTTATTATACAATTTCTAATAATTTAATTGACTTGTAAAATATTTTATCAATAAATGATTGAATTGAATTGAATGAGTCACGCCTGAAATAAATGAAATTTGAATTTTGAATTATTACTTCCGAGATTTCTAAACAGCGTGGTAGCCCTAACCCGTGTGTCGGACGTGGCGAGACCGTTATGTTTTATGTTGAAAAATAAGCAATTTTATGAATGAAACACTACCTTCCTTACTCGCAGCATAGTGCGGTCGTGGCAGATATTGCAACAGAAGTAGTAGCTTTTAGTTTTATTTCCTTTAGTATGTTTCCTTTGGTTTATGTAGGTATATTATTTTATATAACAAAATTATCTTAAAGTAACACCGTCCATATATATTTTTGTATACATTCCTTAACTTGTGGGTTGTCTGGAAGAGATCGCTTTGAGCGATAAGACCGCCCATTGTGACATTATTATTAAGTTAGTTGTTATTTTAGTTTTTAATTATTTCTGTATTTTGGTGTTACAATAAAGAGTTATTCTATTCTATTCTATTCTATGTTTTCATAAACATTATGATCCCCATTTTTATTATAATCTACCCAATTGATTAGGTTAATAAGTAATTTAAATTTAACTGAAACTGATAGATAGAATAATACGTGCTAATACTAATAATGTGTCCAATTAACACGTTTCTTATCGTTTCTATTAAGGTGATGGCACTTTGTTCTTGTGTTCTTTATGGATAGCACTTGTAATCCTTCTTACTATATATAGCATAGTAGCTTGTATATATAAATATTTAATTTTCCAAAGTATTAAAAGAACTGATTCCACTATGTGTCTATGTGTGTGGAAAAAATAATAATAAATAAGGGTAATGGAGAAATAGTGCGGTAGGTATATAAATATATACGTTATTTATTGTCACTTATTTGTATAATTTGTATGTTTGTGAACATTTCTACGTTCCCTAATTTCGAAATGGCTGAACGGATTTCAATGCGGTTTTCGTTAGTAACTTTGAAACTTATCTGATAATGTTTTTAAAAAACTGCAAAAAGTCATAATTGTTATAAATATATAACAAAATGAATAACAACAAAACAATAAAACAAAATAAATTAATTTTGTTAATTTATAAATAGAGAGCAGTAAAAACGATTGGTTCCGATGCGATGCGTTATTTTTAACCGACTTCAAAAAATGTAGCAGGTTCTCGATTCGATTCTTTTTTTATGTTTGTTACCTCAGAACTCCGTCATTTATAAACTGATTTAGAGAACTCTTTTTGCGTTGGATTCAGTATGTATAGCTACGAAGTGGTCCCATATAAATTTAATTAATATTCGACCTTGGACTTCAAAGATACAATCAGAACTGAAGTCGGTTTTTCTATTATAAAATTAATTATATTCAATAACTTATTTAAAAAAACGAAGGTAGGTAAACAAGTTCAAATATATAAAATTAAATAAATTACCAATTGACATCCTTACTAAAATAAACAAAATAAGAAACACAAGTAAGTACATGAATATCCAGCCCACGACTTTGTCGCGCCGCGCCATTTATATTTATTCAAACAAAGGTAAGGAAAATAAATTTAAGCAAGAAACCTTCGGAATTTCTGCAACACTACGTAAGTCGCACTGACAACCTCCCATCTCATAGGTACCTACAATTTCAACATTTTCCCAGCATTTCAACGAATTCAATGTGATGGAAAATTTTAACATCCCCTAATAGCTGGGGGTGAAACACAAGTCACATTTACATCCATCCCTAACTGTCGTTTACATTGCGAATGCAATTAAACTTCGGACGGGATAAAATAAGGGTGAAGCTTCACCTAGCGGTATCGAAACGTGTATTAATCATAATAATGTAATAATTTCGTTTGTTTTAGGCAATAATACAGTTAAAAAAATATATATACCAGAGGCCCATAAAATATATACCTTGCAGACTAACGTATATACAAATTATAAAACACTCTACACTAGGATAAGGGGCATTTCGGTGTAGCCTCTCTGTAGCGCCGGAACACTAATCCCTCTGGCCAAAAGTCGGGAACCAGGAATTTTTTTTTTTTATTATTTATAAGCTTGCGTTTCACCGCTATCTTTTGTATTCTGTGCCGCTATCTCACTTGTTGTTAAGTGACGATGCGGTCGAAGATGTAGCACGCTCGCCTAGAAGAAACCTGTTCACTCTTCATTCCTGTTCACATCTTATATTTTGCAGGAAGCCGGAGCACGTAATTAACTCGCAGTCCTCGTTGACTCCAGCCCTTCAGTATTATTGTTCTGTGCTCCAGCCTCGATAGGTTCATGTCCTTCCTCCACACCTCTACTTGATATACCGTCCGATTAATATATAGTCTTTCGTCTCTTGTATTACAAGTACGTAAGTTTCTGGGAGCCAGGTTCGTTAAAATAACAACGGTGGGTTTTAATAATTAGGCTAAAATAATAATGGGCATGCTGGTTACTTTCTATTTCGCTTTATTTCAGACAAGCGACCCGCCCCGGCCGGGCACAGATGCAATTTACTAATGGTGTCATTTTTTACAATATGTTTAAAAAACATTGAATTTTCTCAACTATACAAAAACTTAACGTATAATCACAGAATACTAAGGGACAGAACCATCACTCTGCAAAGAAATTTAAAAAAATAGCGACTCTTGCTATGACGCAATAAAATTCAATTCAGCTTACGTAGCGCTGCATACCTACCAGTCATATTAACCTACAGAGCGCCTCTCTTTCTATCGCATAGCTCTTATCTCTTCTGACGCGGCACGTGTAACGACGCGCGACCCGCCGTCGGTGTCCGGCTATGTACTTGTAGCTTCATACCTACAGTGCGGAGTGCGCTAGGCCTGGTATAATAAAAGTTATATTTTTGTAGTGCATAATCATCCTTACGGCTAGTTATCCTAGCAAAACCGCTTGTTTACATTGTGCCGATTCGCCAACGTTTCCGCAGCCGCAAATTAAACTAATGTGAAAGGGTGCTTGCAGTAGAATATATATTTTAAACGTTTTAAACACGTATTATGAAAGGTCTGCTGCTGTTACCATTTAAACAGAGTGTCATTTGATCCAAATTAAGTTTTGAAATTAGTTTTTGAATGTGAAAAGTTTTTAATGGTAATTAACAATTTGTTATTAGTTAGATTCTAAATTTATATTTGTTTGTTTTCTAAAGTTCTGATAAGATTAATGCAAGCAAAATAAGCTTTTCTACCTACATTAAAAATAATGTTTGAAAAATGAAACTGTAAGTTTCAGCGACAAACTTAAAAGTTAAATAGAAGCCAGAAGGCTATCGGAATACACAATCATTTCGATCGAGTAAACGATGACTTAAAAACTCGATTACAAGTTACCCTCATAAATGACAAGTTTGTTGAAAAACAAATTTTAACTGATCAATAAACAGATAATAAGAAAATTCTACCGAAAAAGTGAGGTACAGCTCCCTTTTTTAGTAGAATTTTTTTGCTGATGATGATAGACTATTTATGTACGTGTACCTAAGTACTATATTATTGTTAGCCTTATCGCAAAGCAGCAAGCTCTTTCTGACAACTATGTAGAAGCAAATATTAAGATATAAATCTTTTTCAATGTTTAAAATTTCGTCTCTTTCTAACATGTCCGACGTCCGTTTCAACGTTAAGCTAAAATAAGCTAAAACATGTTTTTAAAACATTGTTTAACTTTATTTACCTACCGGTTATTAATAAGCCCCAAATACATTTATATATGTATATACGTCACAGATTACTTAATAGTTACTGCGTAATGTACATACCTAGCTCAGTGTGGCTCAGTGGGAGCGCGTGCGACTTTCGATGCGAAGCACCCGAGTTCGGATCCCACTGGCCTCGCACCACTGACTTGCTTAAGTTATGTGCGGATTTAACACTCGCTCTAAAAACGGTGAAGGAAAACATCGTGAGGAAACCGGCATGTCCAAGAATTAATCACAAAAATTCAAGGACATGTGACATCCACCAACCCGCACTGGGCCAGGGTGGTGGATTATGGCCCATACTCTCTCTATGAGAGAAGGCCCGTATCCCAGCAGTGGGAACGTGATGGGCTGATGATGATGATGATGATGTACATACCTAGTACAGATTGCTAGTACAGAAGAGGTGAACCACTTTGGCTTTTTTCCCTGTGTGACTAAGAATTATGTGTTATTACTGTACTATGTAGGTACGTTATGTTTACCTACCTACAAAATTATCTTACTAACACCGTCCGTATATATTTTTCCTACATTCCTCTACTTGTGGGTTGTCTGGAAGGGATCGCTTTGAGCGATAAGACCGCCCATTGTGACAGTATTATTAGGTTAGGTTATTTTAGTTTGTAATTATTTTTCTGTACGGGGGTGACATGGTCACTATGTGACAAAACACCTTCCTAATTAATAAAAAAAAAAAAACTGTATTTTGGTGTTATAAAAAAGAGTTATGATGTCGCTCTTTCTCACGGGTTATACACTCGGTCCTTTGGAAGGCTTGCGCGGGGACATGTGTCCAACACGTAGAGGCCTCTTAGAGCATTTCATTTAGATATGTAATGGGCAACACTTATCGGGGACTGTCTCTAAGTGCATCATTAGAAGATACAATCAAAGACAGCCCCCGATAAGTGCGAGGACTATTATTGAAGATATGAAAATTACTTCTGATTGAGCTATTGTGAAAGAAAATATTTAGGCAGGTGGTGACTCGCCACAAAGTCGCTCGTACATTGGCAACGAGAGAGGCAACGTTGGTGTGGGTGGCTAAAGGGTGTCGAGAGGTGTGCTGCAGTTTCACCTAAACGCTATTCCCGGCGTTATGCCCTTTAACACTTCCACCCTTGGAGCTTAGTTCTTAGCTCTTGCATCTCCAACCCCGGACGGCCAGTTAAAGCAAGCCGGGGGTCAGCGGTCTCATTTAACCCCAGGGAGAATCTTGGGGTAGGCTCAGTGTCGCCACGCACCGTCGACTTGCCACAAAGTCGCCCTTGGCCCCCTTATTATTATTATTCTATTTTATGTTCACAAGAATGAAACGAGAGCGTATGTCAGTCTGTTCTACACACCTACCCATCGTATTTCTCATAATAACATTAGGGTCGTCGCGGTTACCGTGCGGGTCATTACCTCCCATTCATTCAGATTAACGGACCGTCGCGTCGTATAGCTGCGTAAATTTACATTTCTCTTTGTGTTTTACTCATCTATGTAAAACCACTTCATAAAAATGTTATCTATATTATTATATATTTATATATAGCTGTGCCCGCGACTACGTCCGCGTGGAATAGTGTCTTTGGGTAGCATTGTTAATTATTTAGGCTAATTATTTCACAAATAAGACACGTACGTATAAATACAATTAATTTTGTATATCTTCTTCTTATATATAAAATTCTCGTGTCACAATTTTAGTTATCTTACTCCTCCGAAACGGCTTTACTGATTTTTACCAAATTTTATATGCATATTCAGTAGGTCTGAGAATCGGCTACTATTTTTCATACCTCTAAGTGATAAGGGTTGTTCACCCTTAACATTTTTTTTTAAGTTATATTGCAAAACAATGTTGGTCGGGTCTGTTAGTAAGTATATAAGGTATATTAATATGAGTTTCTTTAAGTACATTTTTATAAACTACGTTTTTTGTTTTCCCATCCTTTGCTAAAACATAAAGATTTTGCGGATTTGATACAGAATAAACAAAAAATCGTGTAAGCAAATCGAATTGTAATCAAAAAATGTTTCAAGCTTCTAGCTCTAGAAATAACGATACTTCTATACAACTTTTCATCCCCCCTTTTAACCTCTTACAACCCTTTTTTCGCATTAATAAGTATGTCCTTTCTCAGGCTCTAGACTATCTGTGTACCAAATTTCATTTAAATCGGTTCAGTAGTGCGTGACAGACAGACAGACAGACGAGTTACTTTCGCTTTTATAATACATATTAGTAAGATTATAAACGCGAAAGTTTGTTAGTATGGATGTATGGATGTTTGATACTTGATCACGTATTAATAGCTCATCGGATATTGATGAAATTTAGTATATAGGTACGTTAGGTCCTGGAAAAAGACAGGCTACTTTTTATCTCGGGAAGCCGCGAGTGAAACCGCGGGGCGCAGCTAGTCTATAATATTTTCTTATAGATCATAATATCTCTAGTCTCTACATAATAATATTATAAAACAAAGTCGCTATCCGCGTCTTCATTTCTGTTTTATTTACCGCTTTCTTCTTCTAAACGCAACGGGTTATGATATGGTTTTCAGTCATTTAGAAGTTTTTTAAGGAATATTTAATAATTTGTACAATACATTCTAATTGTTTTTGTATAGAAAGAAAGAAAGAAAGAAAATACATTTATTCCGGACATCACACAACATTACACTGAATATATACATACTAAAATAAAGACAAAACAAAAAACAATAAAAACAATACAATGAAATGTTGCGCGATGTCAGGAAAAAGTTCCGACTCAGCAAACGCTAAGGTATCTTAAGTAGGTACCTTAGCACTGATTTTCAGTCGGAACCCTTCCCATGACATCACGAACAATCAGACGAAGATAAAAAAACAAACATTAAAACAATAAGAAACAAACATTAAAATTCTATAAAAAACAAACATAAAACACAATAAAAAAAATATATATATATATATATCATCATCAGCCCATCACGTTCCCACTGCTGGGACACGGGCCTTCTCTCATAGAGAGAGGATGGGCCATAATCCACCACGCTGGCCCAGTGCGGGTTGGTGATATATATATATATATATATACAGTTATGCAAACCTCGTTCGAAACGTGCAGCAAAGCAAGCAGACAGTAATTAACCAGCTTAAGCTGGAGGGTAAAGCCTGCTATACCTATACTGACGAATCGGTCGAGACAGCGTAAGCAAATCATATTTCATATTCATATTCATTTATTTGCAAAACTAAGTGTACAAAGGTCTTATTCTATAGTACATGGACTTAAAACTTAGTCGCCTTTTTCAGACATCGCAAATTGGGCGGGCGCTGTTCATGCAAAATATTAAATATTGTTTACAAAAGTATTTATACTATACTACTATACTGTACTATAGTATTTATACTATACTATGCTATATTATATTATACTATATATAATTATATTTTACTATATTATACACATTTTATTAACCAATTTCAAAATATTCATTTAAAGTGTAGAAACAATGTGTTGACAAGATATGTTTTAGTTTATTGTTGAAAGATAAATATTTTGGTTCCTTTTTAATTTCTATGGGTAAATTATTAAATATTCTAACTGCCATGTAATATGGACTGTGGTTAAGCATTTTGATTCGGGAATATGGCAAGTATAATCTTGATTTGTAGCGAGTGTTTAAGTTATGTGTGTTTTCTACTTTTATAATTTGTATAGTTGAGAATGTTAGAATTTTTTTTCGGAATATAATTTATCTAAGCCGTTTTGTATAATATATTTAGTAGATTTAAAAAATATTTAAAAATCTCTATCTCAAAATATATAGTGTAAATAATTACGCGCGTTTAGTAGGTACTTCTCAAGTACATCATACGGTTTTCACAGTCATTTACATGAAGCCTTGTTAAAAATCGTACTTCTGCAGAAATGAAGGCGAGATACTATATCTCTTATTCTGCAATCTGAAACAGGCAACACCAGTTCTTTGTTACCCGGATATTCACCGCTTTCACCGGGAAAACGGAGTGTTGCCAGCTTGGGAGAATTCCTTTGTAAGAGGCGTAATAACTATAAATTCTGCGGCTTAAAATGGTACCGGCTGGGAAGAGGTGGGAGTAAGACGCGTGTGTCTGTGGATCTCAAACCTTTTATGTGTTATCTCTATTGAAAACCTGCTACGGCCGCAAACAAAGAAATAAAACTTCTGTTTGTATACTTATAGTACGATTATAAGTTTTTGTAATCGTTTATAAATCTAGCTGCGGTTTCACCTGCGGTTTTCCGGGATAAAAAGTGACCCTTGTGTTAATCCAGGGTATAAGCTATTTCCATTCCGAATTTTACTCAAAACCGTTCAGCCGTTGCGGCGTGAAGACAGAACGAACACATGATGATGATGAAACTTTTTTTATATCCAATTTTCAGCCTGTACCACGTACCGCTATCTCTTCCTCACGCAGCAGCTGTATTCCCGCGTGGGAGCCTCCGCCGCGGTGACAGCATTCATTTATATCTGAATGCACACTGTGAGCCGAATGACATAATTCAACAGCAACCGACGTATCGGATATATAAGTGTAATATATAACTAGTAATATAAGTGTCATCATCATCATCATCAGCCCATCACGTTCTCACTGCTGGGATACGGGCCTTCTCTCATAGAGAGAGTATGGGCCATAATCCACCACGCTGGCCCAGTGCGGGTTGGTGGATGTCACATGTCCTTGAATATTTGAATATAAGTGTATCAACCTACATATCGGTGAATAATTATAGGCAGACCGTGAAGTTTTGGTCTGATCCTTTCTTTTCTTCTTTTTAATAATATTTTTTTAGTGTATAAAAATTATGTTTGTGAGTTCGTGCCTCGTTCATCCA
The DNA here is from genome assembly GCA_951640565.1 of Petrophora chlorosata. Classification (NCBI taxonomy): domain Eukaryota; kingdom Metazoa; phylum Arthropoda; class Insecta; order Lepidoptera; family Geometridae; genus Petrophora; species Petrophora chlorosata. Next base: position 12,582,520 of record OX621201.1, on the reverse strand, counting down.
AGTTGAAACTTTGTTCAGCTGTTGGAACTTGCGTAAATGTTTAATGTACGCATATCGGGTATTAACTATATGTTTAACATAAATAAATGAAGAACAATATATATTTTTATATACAGAGAATATGTGTAAAAGAAGTATTTTTTAACAGAGGCTATCGAATTTCTTTTTGAGCACTTGCAGGTAGAATGTATCTAATTAGGTGTTTTAATGACATGCTTATTTTAAACGCCATTAATAACCTGCTTCCAAAAAACATAGACACAAAAATAATGTCTTAAGTTGAAAGTTGATGTTTTAACTTTTCTTCAATCTTAGCGCGAACAAAAACTCTCATAAAAATAAAGTTGGGAACCCACTTTTGCATACGTACACTATAATGTCTAAACTTATTTTCTGTGGCGCTACATAGGTAAACTTTTCTGAATTTAGCGTGGTCTTCTCAGTCTTTATTTAATCCGCACAGTCAATATGGTAGGTACAGTACATCTGTTCAGCAATAGTACCTTCCTTCCAAGGTCATGGCTTACATACACATCAAAACTCCGCACAGTATGTGATTTTTTCACATGCAATCATGCATAATATATACCTACCACACATATTATGTGGTATAGGCATTGCCTAGTGTTGCAGATGGCAATAGACGACGGTAACCTTTAGCTTGTTTGCCACTTCTTTATAAAAAGTGGCAAAAGGTAAAAACATTCTAACATTAGGGTCGACAACGCATCAACAATCTGCCTCTGATGCCGGTAAAGCTTTTCTGGGCTAACTTAAGTGTTATAGCAGTGTCCGTGGCCATGCGCAGCAGTGGAAATCCAACTTTAAAATCTCTTCTCAACCGTTAAGCCTGCAAGGATAACTTTAAACATTTGTTTCCTATAAATATTAAAGCTCTTTTCGAGGGATTCGGTATACAACCGCTCTTTCTGGAGATAAAGACAAATTGCCGCAATTTGTTACTGAAAAGTTTTTTTTATTAACTGCGACATTTAATCTTCTTTCTAAACTTCATCTTGATTGTTTTTGAGAAAATTCTTCGTTTGCAATACAATCATTTTATAGATGACATAAATAAATAGTTTAATGGCTAAATAATGTTCTTACATTATTTAGGTATTCAAACTATTTAGGTAAATCAAATCTATTAAAGTAAAATAATAGATAATAACAATTCTTTATATTCCAAGACTGCAATAAATTAAAAGAGTTAGGAAGACTTTTAAAGCCCTTCCGTGGGACGATATAAGCTGATTACTATTATGATATAATAACACCGGTAGGTATTTTTTGACAACTCAACGTAATATTTACTAACAAGAAAAAAACACGTTAACTGTCAAATTAAATCTCAAGATTCGGTTTGTGGTTGAAAGGCTGCCGTCGGCGTAATTTCGCAGCCCACCGGAGCGGCAGGCCTTGGTGGGGACTGCTAGTGGGATAGAGGGGGTGTCGGAAACGCAAGGCTGACATCATTTTATGGTTGATAAGCGATACTTGGTGGAATAAATAAAACATGTAAACCTTAGTATTCAAGTGTACGTAAAGTAAAACGACACAAAGCGCGCATTTATTTTATTTAAAAATATTTAAATTAATTAAAGTACTTTAAAAATACAGGGAAGGAGCGAAATTTTGAACCCTGTGGACTGTAGAGAACTTAGTCTGTGTGGCTTATTAAATTTTATGTTATGTATGTTAATCGACGAGCGAGTGTGGCTCAGTGGGAGCTCGTGCGACTTTCGATCCGACGCACCCGAGTTCGAACCCCGCTGGCCCCGCACCACTGACTTTCTTAAGTTATGTGCGGATTTAACACTCGCTCTAAAAACGGTGAAGGAAAAACATCGTGAGGAAACCGGCATGTCCAAGAATTTATCACAAAAAGTCGAGGACATGTGACATCCACCTACCCGCACTGAGCCAGCGTGGTGGATTATGGGCCATTCTCTCTCTATAAGAGAAGGCCCGTGTCCCAGCAGTGGGAACGTGATGGGCTGATGATGATGATAATGATATGTTAATCTGTAAGGTATATTCTATGGGCCTTTATTAATTTTACTTTGTTGTACTTTAATATTGCCTGAAATAAAGAGTTTATTAATAATAATAACTTCAAAAATAATGGACATTCTCCTAATAACATTTTCATGTACCTACCTACACCTACTACAACCCAGGTCTCCGACAAAGTCGGAGGAAATAAGAACAAACATAGAGGGGGTTTAAGTCAGTAGGTCGCCGAAAGGCGGAGTCTGACATAACTGAAGGGCCCGTGCCCGGATGTATACATGGGGATTCCCCTCCTACGCCGGTATTATAAAAAAAAAAACAACCCAGGTAGCTGCCCTATGGCTGCCGGTAAGCAAACTAATTTATTGAAGCATATAAGCATTTTAAACATAGGAACATAAAACTAGCATACAAGGTCCAAACGACATTCCTATGAACTTAACCTATAACAAAAATAGCCGGCCAAGTGCGAGTCGGACTCGCGCACAAAGGGTTCCGCACCATTATCTATAAAAACGGCCAAAAAAATCAAGTCTGTTGTATGGGAACTCCTTTAATTTTTTTGTTTATTCTGTTTTTTAGCATTTGTTGTTATAGCGGCAACAGAAATACATCATCTGTGAAAATTTCAACTGTCTAACTATCACGGTTCATGAGATACAGCCTGGTGACAGACGCACAGACAGACAGACGGACGTACATCGGAGTCTTAGTAATAGGGTCCCGTTTTCCCCTTTGGGTACGGAACCCTAATAAACAAGCGACATACGGCAGCACTCACACGACAAGGTATTCGGTACGTACTGGAATGACTGAGCGCCACCAGACACGCGACTTTTACATAATTGATATTATAATTGCAACGTACCGTCACGTTTCACAAATTAACTGTCTACTCGTGCTGGTAATCGATCGTTGCTTGATCCGAGATAAGGCCACCTGGCTTTAATAACTTCACAAATTGTCGCGAACCAAACCTTACATTCAGCAACCATCGCCGGCTTTGTTAGAACCTCTCTAGTTATAGGCCCTTTAGAACAAGCAATGTACAGTGGCGGTCAAAAGTCCAGTAGCAATCTCGCAAAGCAATAGCATCAAAGCAAATCGCACTAATGACCTTCTTCTATAAAGCGTTTGCAGGCACACACACACCCATACAACGTATTCTTTCATAATGAGCCAATCAAATATCGAGATTATCAGTCGTCTACCTGTCGTAAGTTTATCAAGTTAATAACTTTTAATTTCGATACTTTGAGCAAGCGTTAGTCTGACTCGGTGGTTAAGCACAGTGTTTAATAGTCATGTATAGTGATTTGTGATACGTCGGATCGAATCCCTCGTACTAAGTCATTTTTACATTTTAGTTTTTAGAATTTTGTTTAGAGTGACATCGATGTGGTGCTGTTTCTTTGTTTTAATATTTTAACCAGTTTCTCAAAAGATGAAGGTAGATTTGAAACAATACTGGAATAGAATAGTGAACTTGTCGGTTGGTGAACTTTGTTGCGAACGGTTGATTGATTGTTACTGGTGTTGTTTCGTTTGATAGTTATTATTAAAAATGCAAGCAAATAAACATATCGATAAAAGGACAAATATATAAAAATCAACTCAAATTTCCAATGAAACCAGCTTATGTGTAAGTTGTAATAGATTATGTGATAATATTATTATAGTTGCGTTGTGGTGTAAATTGCTTGTTTAAAAGTGTGTTAAGAAAGTTATCTTTGTTTTAGATAAATAAGTGAGTCGTTGGGTAAAACGACACAACGAGGAAGGCAGTCTGTGGAGTGGAAGGCCGCTGGTTATGAAGCAGTCTCAGCGATTTTTTATGGTGGAACAATATGAAACGAATACCTACCAACAAGATGTTTTGCAGAACAAAAATTTGGCATAAAGAGGAGCGATTGCGTTTTGCTCCAGAATATTTGGATTTTAACTGGGAGACTACAATATTTACCGATGAAAAAAATTAAGTCATAGTTAGTAATAATAATAAATAGTAGGTTATAAGAAAATTTTGTAGTTTATGGTTATAAGGGGCTAAGCTTCAAACCTCTTTTCCTTGAGAAAATGAATATTTTAAGCTTTTAAAAACCTTAAATAACCAATAGGTAATAAAATAAGAGATGTATTGGTTTATATTTTTTTCAAAACTATTTAAGTATATTAAATATGTTTATCATAAGTTTTTAATAAATGTTTCCTTATAAACGACTATATTAATTCATGTTTAACAAAGGCTACCACTAATAGTTTGTTATAATAACAGGGAATTTAAATTGTAGCTTAATTTAAAATTGTAACTTAATAATAAATACCAAAAAGTGCTCACACGTCACTCAGGATTGAACCCATACCCTTTTTGAGCATTGTTTAAGAGTTCACCACTTACGCCACTCCACCATTGCCACATTTGTTATGTAGACGAATTAAAGCTGCTGCTGTTTGAGTCGGCGCGACGTAGAAACCGGATAACTCACTAAGAAGAAAGCGAGTATATACTGTTATCTTTTTCTAATGTTTACCACATGCATCTGACGAACTGCACCGCCTCATAGTTAAACCGTATGACATTTGTTTGTGTGCGTAAGGACATTACACACGCAGAGATAATGCGGCTTGCGCGGGATTAGCGACTTAAAGGTGCTACTGGATTTTTGTCCGTTTACTGTACGTGGAATTCCACGTAAGTTAATTAACTTTGGAGGTTGGAATTCGGGAAGAAGCTTGATGACTTCGCAATCGAGTACAGTCAGCATTAATATGTAACAAGTATTCATTTAAGTGGCTCAGTGGGAGCACGTGCGACTTTCGATCCGATGCACCCGAGCTTAAATCCCGCGGGCCCCGTACTATTGACTTTCTTAAGTTATGTGCTGATTTAACACTAGCTCTAAAGACGGTGAACGATAACATCGTGAGGAAACCGGCATCTCTAAAAATTAATCATAAAAATTCAAGGACATGTGACATCCACCAACCCGCATTCAGCCAGCGTGGTGTGTTATGGCCCATGGATACTCTCTCTATGAGAGAAGGGCCGTGTCCCAACAGTGAGAACATGATGGGCTGATGATGATTCATTTTAGTACACTGTCAAAATAACTTACATGTCATGTTTCTTCTCTCAAATATGTTGCTATTAAAATCATAATTGCGACATGGTACATATATATACCTACTTATTATTGACATTGCCGGTATCTACGTCTTGAGGATGGGAAACTAAGTGAGCACTTGAAATATTCGATATTCGAAGGTGTAGGAGGGTTTTTATCTTTATTTTATGCAATGTGTCTTTATTTCTTTGAAAAGGCGAATAAGCGAAGTTCTCCCAACCACCTGGATACGTTGAGTACTGCTAGTTATTTTATCATCAGTCATCACCACGTATTCAAGACTGAGAGGTTGAGCGCTACTACCTTTAAACTATTTTAAACCTATCATGGCTTAGTTGGATGTCATGGTCAAAACCGCAGCAAAGTGGTGATATTTTCTCAAAAGAAGGTTCATCACTTGAGCCTCATAATAATATGGGCTGTTTGGGAGAGCTTGAAGACCATCACTATTTGTAACCGACTTCAAAAAAGGAGAAGGTTCTGTATTTGATTCTTTTTTTTATATTTGTTACCTCAGTACACCGTCATTCATGAAAGATTTGAAAAATTCTTGCGTTGGGTTCAGTATAGCTACGAAGTGGTCCTATATAAATTTCATCTATTTATTGACATTGGACTTCGAAAATACATTGAAGTCGGTACGTTATTTTTCGCTTTACAAATATTAATATTTCATTGTCTAACAATAATTAGAAATAATAATATTAGCAACGAAAGTTATGAAGTTATTAAAGTTGAAACATTTATTTTTGTTTTCGATGTCTGTGTTATTATACTGTCACAAAGAATTACGCTAAATACCTTTCATAAGCCATTCCGTAACGTCATTACTAATTTAATTTTTTACCGTGCGTATCTCAGAACCTTTTCGTATTTTCCGATTATGTAATAGCTGAAATATGTTATACATACATTTAATATACCTGTCAATCCACCACGCTTCCATCTCGTCGATCCAAACGCAGCCTTAGGAATTCAATTTAGATAGGGTTGCCACCTTGAAATATTTATAAATCATATATATCAATCAGCTAGATAGTGGGTTAAAAAGCGCAGATATACACATCAGTAATATATTTAATTTTCTAATTCAAATCGAACAAAGTGAGATAGATTAAAAATAATATTCGTGCGTTTTTCTCTTAAATTTAACCTTCTGAGCTTTTCAGTTCAGCTCTTATTTCCAAAACACCTTCCTCCAAAGTAACTAATATTAAATGTATTTACTTATTATTAAAATTAAACTCTTTGATAATGGGAATGATGGCAGCCCTGATTTTAGGGGGCTTTCAACACTTAACACAATTTGTGGCCGGTATAGAAACAACAGCGATGTGCGTCGCAGTTGCGAGAGGTTTAGCTACGCTTCCACTTTGTGGAAACATGCTATATAAACGCATCTATAGAAAGGAAATTAGCAAAATTTAATGTACTGCAGTAGAGAGACAGAGCACTTCAGAGAGAGAGCGGCAGAGTTGCACGAAGGAACGTGATGCGTTATTTGTACATGGAAGATGAATGAATTCCCTTATGAAATGCTCTATAAAAATATAATAACAAACTAACATCATCAGCCTATTTCAGTCCACTGCTTGACATAGACATCTCCCATAGCACGCAACTAAGCCCGATCTTCGGCTTTTCTTCTCCAGGCGCTACCAGCAACCCTGCGTATGTCGTCGCAACATCTAGTCGCAGGACGTCCTACACTACGTTTGCCGATTCGCGGTCTCCACTCTAGAATACGTCTACGCCAGCGTTTATCGGTTCTGGCAAATGACCAGCCCACTGCCACTTCAGATTGCTAATTCGCTGCTATGTCGGTAACTTTAGTTCCCAGGCGAATAATATTCAAAAGTACTACCTACTAGTAAAAGTAGGTACGCTATAAACTCATAATGCATCTATAAAATTCAAATAAAGTTTACTGTATGGGTAATTGCAACAATTGTGTTGAGTTCAAAAAAGAGGAGGTTCACAATTCGATCGTATTTTTTTATGTTTCTTACATCAGAACTCCGTTATTTATAAACTGATTTGGAAAATTATCTTTGCGTTAGGTTTATATTAATATAGCTTCAACATGGTCCCATATCATCGATATTTAACCTTGAACTTCGAAGATGTGTACATCAGAATTAGAGTCGTATTGAATTTTGTTATAAATTGTATTATGTATTAAATATTTAAATATCTATACACGAAGCGAGTGAAAATTTTAGTTATTTTCTAAGGTGTCAAACCTTAAAAAATAAGTGAAATTATCGGCACAAGATCTCGAACAACGGAAAAGTCTAAGTGGGGGGATTTGCCCAGCTGTGAACACAGCAGGTTAATTACAATACAGTACGCGAGGCGTTTACAATTTATGAACAAAACAGCTAAATCACTGGGCATTATGAGACTCAACAGCTAATTGTCTCAGGGTGACGA